>OZ004641.1:1054200-3454200 GCA_963924495.1 Nemapogon koenigi
GGTACGACGGAATCTCAGCGCGCGAGTCTTATTCGCAACTTGGTTAAAAAACCTATAAGGCGCAGATTTACCATGTGGTATCGTCAAAACGTCGTTTAACTGCTCATCCCATTAATGAGTCTCCTGTGATGTGAACTGCAGAGTTTGAGGCCATTACTAGCTTTGCTCGTAGCGTACAACATGTATTTAGTGTATACCTATAAAGAGATTTTTTATGTATTTTCAGGAAGTGGGGTCACAACAATCAGAAATGTCTGAAATGTATAATAATGACTCTAACGACATGATTATTGAAGTGACAAATAAAGACGAACCAAGTCAGGATCGAGTACAAAGTTTTAATCATATAGACGACATGATACAGCCAAATAGAAAGAGAGCAAGGCCGATGCCACAGCTCATTCCTTTAAATACATCTACGCCAGTTCAAGGCAAGAGTTCGTATGAACCTTCACCAAAGAGTTTTAAGGAAGGCGCAACTTTATCAGAAACTGAATACGGACAAAAATTAAATGAATTACCTGCAGATATGTCATTTGTACCAGTTAATACAACGTCATCAATTAAAGGCGATTATCCACCTAAGAAGAAAAACGAATCCTTCTTTGACAAATTAAAGCAGAGATTGCTCAATGAATCGGGCAAAGAGGGTTCTCTCACATGTAAAAACTGTGGGTTTGAAAGTAAATGTTTGTCCGAACATTCGGTCCACGAGAAAACTTGCTCGTCAACCACTAGTCGTGTAGTAGCTAACGCGACCGTCAGTAACACTGGTTCTACAAGATGCCAGAATTGTAGACACAGGTGTAAGTCTAGTGCTGATTTATATCTTCACTTGCAAACATGCACTGTAAATAATAAAATTTATCCTGAAAATAATACTAAATCACGAAATGATTCTAGTGTTAAAGAAAAGGAAGGCGAGCCACATCCGATGGAAAATGTTGTATTTGTTTGGAATAATATTAATACAGAATCTAACAAATTTGAGACACCTCTAGACATCAATATCAATGATGATTCCACAATAGCAAGAGGTGATCGTCATTATGATCCTAATAACGTAGACGCGTTACATGATGACGAAGGAATGAGTTTGTCACCCACACAGGCCGTGGGAAAGAGGGTTTACAAGTGTCCTCACTGTCCATTCTGGGCTTCTACAGCCTCCAGATTTCACGTTCACATTGTTGGACACTTGAATAAGAAGCCATTTGAGTGTTCTTTATGTCAGTACAAATCTAATTGGCGGTGGGATATAACCAAACATATAAAATTGAAGTCAGCCAGAGATCCTGACCACAACGAAGCTAAAGTATTGATGACAGACGAGACAGGAAGACGGAACTATAGTAAATACCAGAAATTTTTGGCCATGCTCACCCTCAATGATAATGGGGAAAACGTTTTTCAATATATTGATGAGAATACCACGACAATCGAAATTTCGATGGAGGTAGATGAGCCACACAATGGATTTTCAAACGAAAGCAGCATGTCACCAAACGTACAGCCGCTAAACCTACAAACTAAACAACAAAAGGACTCTGACACTAATAGTGATGAGACGAAGAAACCAAAAAGGACACTTTGGAAGTGTAAAAAATGTAATTACAGGTAAGTTTATTTCGTAAAATTAGGTAATATTGTACCCTTTTAATAGAATTAACGAATTTCGTTTAAGAAAATGATGGGAGATTGGGGATGTATACCTGAGGCCTTAGACAAACCTAGTTGGACAACTGTTTACTTATAATATATATTGTTTGTCTCTCTTTATCATATTGAATGTCATCGTTGTTAGAGTGACACAATATATTTTGATATTACTACTGGGTACTACTTATAACTACTTACCTAACTAAATTATGATCATCGCGTCCTTTTGATTTTGATTCCTTTCATTTGATTCCAGGGACCCATCAAAGGAAGCACTGTTGGAACATATTCGTGATCACGCCAAAACCTTTGATGATAATCACGAGGACTCGAAACTAACTAAGAAATCTGAACTCTCCAAAGATCCTGCAGATTTAGCGTACCGTTGCGGACATTGCAATCAATTATCTAACTGGAAACATGTCATACAGGTAACACTTTACTATCAGATTTAAGTACTGTATGTATTTCTAAGACTGTATGCAGTATAATGTACTTTTTACATAATTTATCATTACCTACTCTAGGTAGGTATTCCGGGATAAAAGTACCCGATGTTTAATCCAGAAAATAATCTATCTATACAAACTTTCACATACATATTTATAATATTTACTAGCTCTCCGTTTAGGGGGGGTGGATTTAAAAAAAGTAGCATATGTCCTTCCCTAGGGTTCAAGCTTTCTCCGTATCAAATTTCATCGAATCGCTTATTAATCGGTAGTAACAGACAGACAGATATTAGTAGGATATCCAAATTCAAAACCAGGTGGCAAAACGAGACCTTATAATATCGTTATCTCCGTTCTTTCGTCACAACTGCAGCCATTTATAAATTCTACTTAAAATCCACAGAAGTCTTATCCATACAATTTTGTAGTTAAATTAAAAAAATAATTTTAGGGCTGTCTTTCTATACTAGAACGTAAATACCCCATCATGTGAGGTATGTAACACTACTACTATGATTTAAATAAACAGAGGTTTCTAAAAGACTTTTCTTAGTTTTATATTTCGTAAGATATGAGACATGAATCTCTTAGAATCGTTAACCGGTTAACAATAACAATATGTGTCCCTTTCAAGTTTACAACCACGTAATTAAAAAATAAGAGCTTTCTGAACCCTCTGCGCTAGAGTCTTATTTCTTAGAATTTAGAGACCACAAGAATTTTGTATAATGTATAAAATTCGTAGTAGGTAGGTACCTGGTTGAACTGAATATCAATATATGCAAATCACAGATTTTTATTAGCTTTTACTCACCCAAATTGTATTATCTTTTCCAGAGACACTGCCGCCTTAAGCACGACGGCGTCGTAAAAGTTATAGCCATCGAGAGGCCAAAGCCAGGCGAAGAGAATATTGGAAATAGTATAACACTAAGTGATCTAAATAATGACTTATGTACCAAGTGCCCCTTCAGGTCAAGTGATAAGAAACTGCTAATGGCACATGTACAACAACATACACCTTCACCATTGTCCATATTCAAGTGCTACTTCTGCAATTTCTTCGTGAAAACTGAAATTGAACTGATGCAACATCTCGTCATTCATGGTATTACAGAACCTGAAGAATATGTAGCCAAAGCTATGGGCAATAAAGATCCAATACCGGACCCGGTGATCATAGCAAAACGTCACAAATGCACTGAATGTCCATATGAAACAAACAGCAAGTCGCAGTACATGTACCATGAACAGTTTCATCGTCTACCAGCAAATACTCCATACAGATGTCAAGCATGCAATTATAGCGTTTCCAAGAGACATCTTCTTCATCAACACATGAAGGTCCATGGAATCGTAATACAGAAAAGAGATACCGATGAACTCGAAAACTCAACACTTAACTCTTTAAGCACTGAGACCATTACTGAAAAAATCCATGATGAAATTCCTTACGTGTGGGTGTCTGCCAAAAATGAATTTCATAAGATGCACAAATGCCGATATTGTTCGTATGTGAATTCACAAAAATGCAAAATACCAATTCACGAGAAAGTACACTGCGTAGAGACACTCGCTGCCACTTATTATAAATGTTTAGAATGTAAATTCACATGTTCCAGTGCATCTCGATTATCTGATCATTCTAAATGGCACAGCGAGATATATGGTCGAATATACTTTGCAGTCGAAAAAGATGTCCCTGATGAGGAACAAATTGCAAAATTGCGAGAATTTATTGAAGAGGAAAGGAATATGTTATCAACTCATGGTAATGACGATATGGCTAGAAATTGTAATGAAGAAGCAAAAATGTTATTCTTTTGCCAGAAATGTCCGACAAGATTTTTTTCTGAAAGTGAATTGAAGATCCACGTCAGCTTTCACGATAATAGCTTGCCAAACAAATGTCATAAGTGTGAATTTTCCGTTCCTCAAGATAATCAGCTTGTTAATCATGTTTACGTACACACCGATGAGTATCAATCGAAAACAAAAATGCTTAGACTTATCCATGAACCCCACCCCGAATACAAGGAACCTGTTCTTGAACTACAACATTGTTCTGAAACAACGGACAGAACATGGATTGTATCAGAAAATCAAAATTGTGATAATAAAATAAACCATGATATAATTCATCATAAGCATACGATCAAACAATATTCATGTAAATTATGCCCAGCTCAATTTCCTAAAAACTCCGCATTGACTTATCACATGGGGTTGCACGGAGGAAGGGGTGAACATAAATGCAAAACATGTAATTACACTGTAAAGAACAGTGGAAACCTGGCGAAACACGAAGCTCTACACGATGGTAATAATGTAAACACTAATTGTGATTATGAATCTGGAGAAGATGTGGATTACAAAAACATTCCTTTATCTGGGACTGACCTCTTTCAAAGGAAAACAGAGGCCCAGAAAAGAGTGCTGACTGACAAAGATAAACTAGTGAAGCCAAATGATCATTTTCCACCAGTTCTTCAAGCTGATCCTCAATTTGGTTATTTGATGCATGGGAATCCAGAATTTATTTATCCTACTTATTTGAAAAACGGACGCCAAAAAGAGAAACGTTACAAGTGCCATAAATGTCCTTCAGCATTTGAAAAGAGAGAACAGTACAGAATACACCTGTCGCTACATGGATCTAAACAACGGTACAAATGTGAGGTATGCGACTATTCTGTCAAATATTACGCTAATTATGTTCAACATATGAGAAAACATCAAATGAATGATGAGGCACAAGCTGAACGAAAGAAGGGAATTGATATAGCGGAATCTGAAACCCAAGGGAATAGTCAGGACAGTGCAGACAACATTAAATTGGCAATAAAAACTATGCCTAGGGGTATTCCTAAAAGCGATTTCCAACAATTCTCTGTTAGTGATCAACAGACTCTTCGGCTTTTGCAAAGGCGACGATCCATAAACTCTGCAAGTAAAGAAATAACTTCAGCTGACACACCACTCAGCAAAGATCGCAAGCAACATTCGTGTATTCTGTGTCCATATATGAATCAGAGATTGGATGCTTTAATTAATCACCACAGGCGACATGACCCTAATGACAACATTAACAAATTAGGAAACTACCACAAATGCTGGATCTGTGATCTAGTGGTAATTCAGTCACATTTCCTGAGAGATCATCTTAAAACACATTTTACTTACCACAAGTCATATCAGCCACAGTGCTATGCTGCCAATAAGGATTCTATGTTCACAATTACAAAACTTGATGAAGAAATCTCCAGTACTGAAGTCATATTTTCTGAAGAGAAAGCCGAAACATTTGAAACCAATGAAGACAGAGTATTTGTTAATGAAACAGGTGAAGTGGTAGTTATAGCAAAAAATGCATAAAGCAGTCATTTAGCATACCAAAGTGTAGCTTGCCATATTAGTCAATAGCCATTGTGAATTTTGTGGTTAGTTGCAACTCTCATTTTCATTTAAAGGAAAGTGTCAAAGTAAACACTTAATACACCTATATTTAATTGTAAGAATTTATTGAAAGTAGTTGTTAATTCACATGTACCTAGAAGTTACTTATTTTTAATATAAGTTATTATTTAGTAGGGAAGTTTTCTACAATAAATTTGGAGATTACTTTATATAAATTATTATTACCTATACTATATCTTATTCTTAAGTCCTCAAGGACATTCCTATTTCATTGTGAATATAAATGTTTGTTTATTCTAAATAGAAAAATAATGAATAATATAATGATGTTTTATTGAACCTCAACCTCAATTTTATTTTATTTAAACCTCAGGTATGCTATATTAATTTATTTAAACCTTAGGTATATTAATTTTATTAGAAAAGGACTTACAAATATTCCAAAGATAAAACCAACATACTTCTAAACAGGGCATTTATTTACTTAACTTGAAATGTGTCTAATTTAAAGGAAAGTGTCAAAGTAAACACTTATATTTAATTGTGAATTTATTGAAAATACATAGTTGTTAATTCACATTTTTAATGTAAATAGGGAGTTTTCTAAAATAAATGCTTTATATAAATTATTATTACCTATATATTAGCTCAATGACATTCATTTTTAATTGTGAATATAAATGTTCATTCATTCTAAATAGATGAATAATAAATAATATAATGATGTTTTATTTAAACCTCAGGTATGCTTCATTGAAAGATGAAAGTATATTATTAAAATTTATTAGAAAAGGACTTACAAATATTCCAAAGGTGGTACAATAAAACCAATATACCTTCAAGCAGGTCATTTATTTAGTTACTTAATTTAAAATGTGTCTTACTAACATGATTCCATACTACGCCAGTAAATTAGGTCTAATCGTAGAAACCAAAAATCTTTAAACACTTTAAATTGATTAAATATGTAAGCACTGTTATATTGCAGTAGTGCACTTCCACAAACACATAATATATCCTAATTGCAGAATGCAGTCTTAACAGAACTTCCATCTATTGCCACACTCATTGCAAAGCACAAAGGTGGTCATAGGCTCATCAGAACTCCTGGTTTGGAGCTGGTTGTAGGTACAATTCTTCTTTTTACATTTCCCACATTTAAGCAGCTCAGTTTTAGTACCCTGGACAGTTGTTAATTGAGCATCATCAATGGCTTCCTTTATGAACTTCTCCCTCAACTTTTTCATTTCATCACTTGCCATCTCTTCAGGTGTCATTTTTGCAAGACGAGATGCAGCAATAACTCCATTTAAGTAGTTGGTTCGTAAGGTGGGATTCTTTGGATCTTTCAAGTTAGCAACTCTTGATCTTACACGATTTTTGTATCTCATATCTGTGTTTTTGAATTCTGCAAAGATGCACTCTTCCAACTCCTCGGCAAGTTCCTCAGGTGTACCACATGAGTTAGGGTTCTCCATATCAGTTTTGAGAGCAGAAGTCAGTAGTTCTCGACATTTAAGTCGGACTGCATCCGCAGTGTTTGATTGTGGTGGAAAGGATACTGGCAATTTTCTATCTCTATCCTTGTCATCTCTCTTATCCTTATCCTTTCCATTATCTTTCTTGCCCTTTGAGCTGCCAGACTCTTTAGATTGACTGCTGGGAGTGGCTAAGAACTTTTTCCAGTTCTTTATTAATGTTTTACAAAGTGAAATAACTTCATCATCTTTGCTGGACTTTCGGAGAGCATTAACAGTCATTCCTATTCTGGTTTTTGTTAACACTTCCAAGTTGACAGCCATAGTCTGTAGGTGCTTTAATAATTCTAATGCTTCTTCTTGTCCCTGTAACAATATTAAATAAACTTAATATATTTAACTTTTTAATAATTTGTGGTAGGAATTAGTTGATGTGATCATTATTTCACTTTGCTTCCCCACTCTGTAATTTCAGGGAGAAAAGTATTAACTAAATATTATAGAAATCTGTTTACAGTATTTTTGAGCAAAACAATTACAATTATATTTTACATAATATAAAAATAAAGTACCTGTGCATGCACCATGAATAAAAAAATTAGGACACTTGCTTGAATTTGTACCCAGAACATGAATATGTTCTGAATTTCACTAAGCTTGAAAGAAACACAAACAAACAGAGAAAGAAAAGAAGAATAAAATTGATATATATGCCAAATTAAAAGAGAATATCTATAACTATATCACTACAAATTATAAAACAAAGTCTCTCAATGTGTCTGTTTAACTGTCTGTGTCTGATTCACTCCGTAACTACTGAATGTTTTGATTTTAAAGATTACATAGATTGAATACACAAGTAAGGTTTACAGGTAATAAAAATGATTATATGACTTATATATATTGGATAGATACGAGCATTGACAGTAGTAGTGAATCAAGTCTGTGCAAAAATTGTGCTTTGATGCTTTCATGGGATATGCCATTTACTCTGCCAGAGATATAACAAAATCCTGTAGAATGAAAATGATCAAAAAAAAATCTACAGTAGCATTTATCTGTATTTGAAAAGTAATGTAGTAATAATAAGTGTGTTTATAATTATTATTATTATATTTAATTTCATATTGTGTAAGTTTACCAGTGTGAAGCCAAGGGTGGGTCGATAGTACTTATCTCTATAAAATCTATAGAAGAATGCATAATATACCCTGACAACAGTAATAGTAATTGCAACTTCTAATTAATGAACACAAATCTGATGAGTTTTATATTGAAGCAGGACTTGCTGGCAAGCCCAAGTCTGTTAAGCAGATCTTTTAAATAATTATTTAGTCATTGGATAATGTACATACATCTATTTGGTAGTCTATCATTATCTTTAAACTCTAGTCCACAAAATAGGTTAATACACTTGTACATATATAGGTAAGTATACGTAAAAGGAAGCCTAAGCTCTTACTAGTAGAAATATAGTTTTAAAGTAATATTTATACTGAAAACTTAATTCATAAAAAGTACAATAACACTTCAGAATATTGGTTAATATCAGATTTTTGAAACTGCTTATAGGAAAATCAATGTAAGTTGTATTTTTAAATACAGCACTTACAGTTCCATCTTCCGAAGTCATTTTTGTTAGCTTTTTCTGTATTTTCATGACATCTTCTTCGACGCTCATTGTCGTATCGAAGTATATTACTTTACGATCTCAAAATCAAAACAATATATCACCAAATAGCGAACAATCCCACCATAACCAGAAAATAAAACTGCTTGATTATTGCTGTCAAATGAAAGTGTATATAGATTTTATTATGTCAAAGCTTAGCGTCTTTGCAGTGTTGCCAAATAAAAAAACATATTAGTTGCTCTGTGACAGGGACTCGCGGGCGCCGGCTTTTAAAAAACCTCATGGGTGCTCATGTTCATTTGATTCCTGATTAGTTTTGATTTCTATGGTTGGTGCTCTGCCTCTGCACCGACTATTTCTCATGGGTGCTAGAGCCCCCGAGCACCCACGGAGTCAGCGACGCGCCCCTGTAAGCACTGTAAAAAAGTCTGGAAACGATACTAATTTTTTGTCCACTGGCAACATTGTCGAAATGTTTGTGTTTGTTTGACAGGCGCCTCAGTTGGACTTGTTCGAAATAAGGAGTTCAAAATATCTTCAACACCACAAGGTCGCCACAAAAAGGAGTTGTAGGTACAACTATGATTTATGTTCCATTCGTCAAAAATAAAATTGCTGCATTGTTATTAAAATTTCTAATATGTGTAATGGTCTTTAGTGTCCATTATTAATATTAGAAGGGTTCTTGTCCGATCAAAAACAGTTACTGTTCTACTTAATGAAAGTAATATGCGTGCTAAAATGTATATGAGCTTTTTTGGTCCCGTAACCATAGATATAAGCAAATAGGAAGATGCGTTATAGCGCCTCTACGCGTGGTCCGCCAAAAGTGTGGTGTCCACCACACTTTGACATTTACACGGGTCAGTCCTTCAGTGGCGTTGTTGTCAGTGTGGTGTGCTACAAAAAAAATAAGATTTTTAGCAAATATGCCTTCATGCGCATTCAAAGGCTGTACCAATAACTCTACTAAAAAAAAACAAAAATGATGGAATCACTTTTCACTCCTTTAAGTACTAACGAATAGATTTAATTTTATATATTTTAAAAATTAATATAATATATAGATTAATTAATAATTTAACATGGCCACAATCGGTTTGGTCAAAAGTATGCTCTACTTATGAAACGTTGATTTGAAATGAAATTTCTAACTGTTTAGATTTTTTCATCTATTTAAGTTATAAAGTGGTATCAATCTAAGTAGTCCATGACTTCGTTATTATTATTATTTTATTAGAAACTAGCTGCTACGCTGGGTTTTGATATAATAATAATCCGAATTTTCGGCAATTTCAAGGAATTTATAAAAAGGCACTTGGGCATTTAGAATTGCAGTCATCTCTGTCAGAAAACTGTATACCGCTGGATAACTTTCCCATTCTTACATGTTCATCAGCCGCAGACACTATTAACCATATCTACCTACTCTTGATTTCTTAGACGAAATTTATTCGATGAAGAAAATTCACCTCATGTTTACGAAGAAAATACGTTTAAAAAGCATAAACTAACGTATTATAATTCGTATAAAAATGTAAAACACATTAAAGATAAATGTATATCTCAAAAGTAATATTAGTTATAATATAGCAGAAACAAATGTACTAATATTAAGCGATCATTTATCAATTAATGCAGATCTAATAGTATAGGATATATATCGCGTTGGGTAGCTCGGGCGTTGATTAAAACAATCAAATGTGAGGTATGTGTTACACTGAAGTCATGACAAATGAAACGAGTTATGACTTACATAAAATTTGTCTAAAAACGGAATCTATAATTAAATTATTTAGTTTAGAATCTCAATATTTTGTTGTCAAAAGTAAAATAATAAAATTGAAAATAAGCGTAATAAAATCGTTTATAAACTTCAACATATTCACAAACTTGATAGGACACTCACAAGATCAACCTGTCACATTCAACCAACGAACTCCCTTGTATTCTATTTTTTTTCAAAATGGCTCCATCAGGCTTTTAATGATTCCGCCAAGCCAATGTCAAGTACAATACTAATAGTACGTCACAGTAATAATAAGCCGATAATCGGTAGGTAGAATGCTCCCGCCGACCGTGATATGTCCTATTAATCACTGACTAATCACAACTATCACAGCGCGGGCGGGATTAAACTGGATTCCCCATGACGTCCTGGTGGGCGCGTGAGTTATTCACAAAGGCGTCACGTGAAATCGAACTCACTTATTAAAGGCTCTCATTGACAAATATTGTGACGTAAGAATTCATTATCTGCATAAAAATAATCCCAGTATATCAATGGTTTCAAAAAGGCAAAAACTAAATAAACTATCTTTGTTTGAAGTATATATTATATAAATATACTATTATGTAATCTATAAGTACTAATGTCTCAGTAGAGGACCGTAGTAAATGGAACTCAGTGGTATCTGCCTACCCCAATCGGAAACAGGCGTGAGCTTAAGTTTTGTATGTATGTAAAGAAGCATTTAATTTCAATTTTTAAAACTATATCACTGTTGAGTTTCGTGCCGAACAGCTGAAATCGAATCGGCGAATACTTAATTTTCTTTAAAAAACGATAACGATACGACACCCAAAGGATAATTTTTTTTAACTACATATTTTAATTTAATAATTCCAAGTAGAGTGACAATACAGACGGTTGACTGTACATCGCTGTTGATATGTCATCATGTCGAGGCCCGTTTTTGCAATTGTTTTTTGACTACGGTAACGCATCTTTTGTTTATATCTATGCCCGTAACCAACTAAAAAAAGCACGTTTTCGAAAATTTTGCAACTCTTTCACCCAATATCCGAGCGAAAGAAATAAATAGAGAAAGAAAATTTCCAAACAAACTCGATACAATAAAATACACAAAACGGACTTCAGCAATTCATGTATGTATTGTACAAAAAATATTATAAATAGCAAGTTCTAAGTAATGGATCCGTAAAGTAGGTAGGTATGTGAAATTATTTTTACTTGTTACGTAAAAAAATATACATTAGGTAGTAAATATATTAAGAGAACACGAGTCGCAAAGTGAAATTGATGACCACTCATACTTCGTGAAACCTAGGTGTAGCTGATATTGACATATTTTTTCCATATTGAGTATAGACAATTTCATATAACTACTTTAAGGATCCTTGCTATTTTTAATAAGTTTTGTACAATACTTGAATGCCGTTTTTGTATGAGACAAAAGTTATGAGGAGTCTCCTTAAAGAAATCAATTAAAATTATCAAAACTAAGAGAAGCGCACTACTTGCCATATGAACAACACAGTGGCGCCGCCATTATTTTCTAAATTTGTTTGCCAAGCTGCAGGTATATAACGCCATCTAGTGATCATTTCACAGATACATGCATCTGTGTCCGAAACAAAGGTCCGGAACGAAAATTCGCTATGTAAAGTTTTATTTTGCTTTTTATTTTACATTTTTTTTTACTAGTACTAGCCCCTGTACCACTGTATATTTCTGTCGTTTTATTATCCCAACGGATTTTACGTTAAATTATGATTATGTTAAAATACAAACATAATATGATTGGAAACACTAAGTTTGACGCCCTAGATCGCCTTTCCCGTTTAAAACATCACAATTAACTATTTTCCTAGAGCTCTGTCTCGCGACACGAAACGATGCCAACGAAATCTAAGGTAACTTATTACTGCGCACCTGGTCTGGTCAAAGGGGGAAAAATCGGGACACATTGGGCTAACATTTGTGCGGCATTATGGTAAATAGCCATTGCCTAGCAATATTAAAACAAATAAACGTCATTTGCTACAGGATTGCCAGACTAAATAATCTTTTTCCAGTCTCTTTATAGTCTCAGATTAAAGCCTATAGTATATTATCTATGCTTTATACCGTAGACTGCGTAGAGCTTTGAGTATTTACCAAAGGAGACGTGAAGCGTTTAAATCACCGAACATTTTTTTCTGCCACATTTGGCGGGGAGGAGGTAAACGCTTAGTACTAGCCCCTGTACCACTGCATTTTTCTGTCGTTTTATTGTCGCAACGGATTTTACGTTATATGATGATTATGTTAAAATACAAACATGATAATTATAATTAATGATTACAAACACTATGTACTCGCGAGTTTGACGTCCTAGATCGCCTTTCCCATTTAAAACATCACAATTAACTATTTTCCTAAAGCTCTGTCTCGCGACACAAAACGATACCAACGAAATCTAAGGTAACTTATTACTGCGCACCTGGTCAGTATAACTGGTCAAAGGGGAAAAATTGACGAAAGGGGGAGCCCGTCTATGGCCCATCCATAGGCTTAGTACTCTATGGCGTAGAGGGATAATAGGTACCTCTGTCTACGGTAGACTTTATAAGTTACTCTATGGGTAGACTGACTCTGTCTATGCTTTATACCAAGGAATATATTAACCCTTCGGCTCGCACGGCGACGAAAACACTTACTACCTCTCGCTCGCACGGCTCAATGGCGGCTCCAAGAAAATTATACCTATGGTTATATATTTGCAAATTTTGAGACAATCACTGAACAGATTTACTTGAAATGAAAATAATATATTCTATAATAATGTATTTCTTTAATTATGTCATAATCACACCTACTTTAGTCACCTAAATTAAAATATACCTTGTCAAAATAGCTTACAACAGAAAAATAATAGTAGTGCGGAAGAAAATAATTTCTACAGAATATTACAGAACTCTATGAATAAATATTATGTGCCAATTTCAATGCAGGAAATATATATAATCAAGTTGTATAGTCTCTTTTTGTTGTTTCCATATAAAACTACTTAGAAAAATACAACCAAACTTAACACGCGCGCATATGAATATGGAAAAAAATGCGCGCGAGAATAGAAATTTGTACTCTCAAAATATCAGTAATCCTAATTTGTTTTGAAATTATTATTACCTAACTTTGATAAAGGTATATTAAGGTTACTAAGCCGTACAATTACAATATCACAATTCAACAGAAAATAGTGTAAATATCCCTTTCGTCGCTATCAAATATTTCTCACGGTAGCCACATAGGTAAGATGATATTATTGAAATAAAACACATAAAGTTGTATAAAAACATTATATTTTCCACTTTTATACACAATTTCTTCTTAGTTTCCTACAAAAATTCAAAAATCAAAGTTAATTGTTATTGTAAATATAATTATATGAAATACCATTATAATAGTGATGTTACGTGTCAATAAAATATTTTATCGATATCGATGAAATTTCCACCACCGTCAAGTACTGTCGAAGCGCACATTCACCAAATTGATAGCGCGATGTATTTTATGTGATATTATTATAAAAATTATTGTATTATATATAGCAACACCACCAACTACTTACAAATATTTAATTGTTAAAAAATCTTTGAAAATATTAACCAGTGAAATATTGTAGCTGTCTGAGGTCTCTCGATCTCAAAATATTTTTCGACTAAACTAGAAATAACACAACAGAACACCAATACCATATTAATACCACGCGTACTTTACTCTATATATACTGGTTTTGTAATAAATATGTGATCTGAAATAAAACAACAAATTCCATAACATCCATCATGCATATTTTATTTACATGGTTATGAGTCTCGTTAATCTAAAATCTATCATGCGTATTTTATTAACATAGTTATGAGTATGGTTAATCAAAAATAACAAAGCAGAATAAACACCAATACTATAACAATGTCATGCGTATTTTATTTACATAGTTATGAGTCTGGTTAGTCTAAAATAAAACAGCAGAACAAACACCAATATCATATCAAAATCATGCGTATTTTATTTACAGGGTTATGAGTCTGGTTAATCTAAAATAACACAGCAGAATAAACACAAATACTATAACAATGTCATGCGTATTTTATTTACATAGTTATGAGTCTGGTTAGTCTAAAATAAAACAGCAGAACAAACACCAATATCATAACAAAATCATGCATATTTTACTTACATAGTTAAGAAAAATACTCGCCAGTACCGTGTTTATGTAGTTTAAACTAAAGCAGCAGAACAAACACCATAACATCTATCATGCGTATTTTAATTACATGGTTATAAGTATGGTTAATCAAAAATAACAAAGCAGAATAAACACCAATACTATAACAATGTCATGCGTATTTTATTTACATAGTTATGAGTCTGGTTAGTCTAAAATAAAACAGCAGAACAAACACCAATATCATATCAAAATCATGCGTATTTTATTTACAGGGTTATGAGTCTGGTTAATCTAAAATAACACAGCAGAATAAACACAAATACTATAACAATGTCATGCGTATTTTATTTACATAGTTATGAGTCTGCTTAGTCTAAAATAAAACAGCAGAACAAACACCAATATCATAACAAAATCATGCATATTTTACTTACATAGTTAAGAAAAATACTCGCCAGTACCGTGTTTATGTACCTTTAACATATGATTACACAGTACAACACAGACAACAATACAAGATACAATGAACAAATCCCTCCTTGCAAAAGTAAATCGTTCATACTCTTCTCACATATAATGTAACAAATAGACAAAGAATAGGACAAGAAACTAAAACATGATAAAAGAGAAAAAGCGTTAGACGCAAAGAAGATAAAAAAGTACGAGATTATAGAGGTTTAGTGTGAAACTCTTCGAAACATATTTCGAGACAGAGCGGCACTTCACAATCCCGACACTGGTATGCGGTTTTCTGTGCGCGACCTTTATACGTACACCAAACGCATCTGCTCCGACCTAGATTTGTGCGGTGTTTCACGCGCATACGCATTTCTTCGGTTATTGGTATCCGGCTTATAAAGTGGCGCTCAGTCAAGCGTTCCGGAGGAAAATGTGAAAAAGTCCGCGGTCCTGGATTGACATTGACATTAGGCTTTGGAACATTACGAAGATGACGATCCATGATTGCCTCTACTAACGATAAACGAAAGGCCAGGGAATGTTCAGTGGAATCAGTGGATCGTTCTACCAAAATACGCGCATTTTGGATAGTAATGTTCAAAAGCCTTTTCAACAATTTCTTTGTCCATTTGATGCATTGTTTACGTTCAATCAAATAGGGTTCAAGCATTTGGTCCAAACGATCAACTCCACCCATCCCGCGATTGTAGTCATCAATAACTTTTAATTTATATTGAGCTGGTCTCCCAGGTTTGGCCTCTTTCCGAACTTGCGCTAAGTCATGACAGGTGGAGATCATAGATACTCGTTTCCTGTCCTGAATAGCTAAAACCATTACATCTCTACAATGACGAGCAGTAAACTCACTCTCCGCCAACGCGGCCCTCTGAACCACAGGTGGTATGTGTTTACGATTGGCGCGAAGTGTCCCAACACAATCAGTGCGACGCCGTTTGAGGTACCGCGCCAGCGACGGGCAGTTGAACCAATTGTCCATAAAGAGTGTATGGCCCAAGTTCAAAAGTGGTTCAATAAGTCTGACTACAGTGGAGACACTCGAAGGTAGGGTGGAGGTGGTTGTTTGACGACCTACATATATAAAGAAGGACCACAGGTAACCAGTGGCCGATTCGCACAACTGATAGGCTTTAATACCAAAGCGAGCCGCCTTCGTTTTTATGTATTGCTTGAACCCTAGCGGGCCTTTCCACAGCGTCAGAGACTCATCGATACAAATATTCTGCTTTAAAACGTAAAGCTCCTTGAACTTTTTGTTCAAGTGGTCGATGACGGGACCCATGCCATGTAACATGTTGTTTTCGTCAGTATTATTTGGATCGTTTGAGCCACTAGCGAGATGAAAAGCTCTATTTAGGTTCCAGTACCTCCTTTCAGATAACAGTTTCCGGAATATTTCTGTACGCAGGATTGGCTGTTTCGCAAAACATGCCTTGATGGTCGGCATCCTAATAATGCCGAGCATCATCCAAAATGCAAACAGAATGAGTATTTCATCAAGATTCGTATTATACCACTGCCTCGTAAATCTTTCAGCGTGAATATCCTGGGCATATCTATTGGTTTCCATCGCTATATGAGATAGTATGGAATCATCCCAATAGGCGCGGAATGCATCGTATGCATTGTTAAATGCGCGAGTCGGCCCAGGATTTTCACGAACGAAAGTTTCTTGCACTCCTCTCCAATCACCAATAGGTTCCCAAACAAACTCCTCAGCACCATCATACTCTTGTTCAGGTCCCTCTGTTCCATTCTCTCTCATACCAACATCTCTATCATGCATTGATGCTTGAGGACGCAAATATTCTGGGAGATGCTCATCTGTAGGATACCGCTCTGTAAGGCGACATCCAGGTGCCCGTCCTACCACATCTGACCTTCGTAGACCCCCACGACGCCCTCGTCCACGCGACCGGTTGATCCCTTGCCTCCTTGGAAACAAATTTCCTCGAGACGTTGAGGCCACGGTCTCTTCCGGCTGCGGGGCTGAGTCAGCACCAGGCTGCTCCGGCTGCGGGGGGGTTACTCCAGCATCAGATAATATGCTTCTGGAAAAGATTGAAGTTCAGCAAAGTTTTTATAATTTACATAAAATATCTGTTATTTGTTGGCCCGGTAAAATATTGATTCTCACTCTATATGGAACGTATTTGTGTGGAACATCCCCATGGGCAGCACGCGTCCATCCTCATCCATGATGACAACTTGTATGTCCTACAAATAAATAAAAATACAAAGTAAATGTTTGTTGATTGCATTTGGATAAAGTTTGGCAGATAATTCCATTGTTTCGGGTTAAAATATTTTTAATAAGACGGGTTAAATATATGTATTACTTATGTCACATTGCAGTTTTTTGTGATATTTGGATCATTAAAATAAAGTAAATTCAGTTGTTGACGCTTCTAATTATATTAGTTGAAAAGATTTTTTGATTTTTAAATGTTACCATTGCCTAAAAGGAAAGTTAGAAAAAAAGGGTTATTTTCAATTATATTTTCAAAATCATACCTCAAATATGTCATCATTTTCCTCATCCTCTATGGTGACGGTTTCCTCGTGGTCGAAGTCATCTTCTTCACCATAGAAGATATCCATAAACCGAGAAGACATGATACTAAAAAACAAATTAAATAACTAATCAAATCTTAAAGTAGGTGCCAATTATGTGTAACATTTAACCTGGGTTACGAGCAAAATTGTTGTTAAAAAAGTCAATAAATTTTTTTCAACTCTACTCTTCTAGTGTAGTAATTTTATATAGCACTGAAAGTGCGTTCTTCCCTATACATTTACGGTACATTCATGAAATAAGTGCTATCAAATATCTCAAACCGCGAGCAAAGATGTTACACATCACATACCGATAAATATATCCTTCTTAGCTAATATTATAAATGTGGAAGTGTGTTTATACGTGATATTTTTTTGTACAGAGATAGTCGTAGGGCCGGAAAGTGTCATAGGCCACTTTTATGCCGGAAAGTAAATTTCAAAGGTGACTACGGGCGAAGTCAGAGCGGAAATATAATAAATATATAGCATCAAACATTATTAATTCAATTTTACTAATAATATAATCAATAATAGAAATAACTATTTGAGACTACGAAAATATCGATAAGCTATGTTAACAATGTCATTCACATCACTAGGCCGTTCTCAAGAATTTTCAAGATGGCGTTTTACTTTTGCGACATTTTTATATTTTGGATTATTACTTCGAAATAGCACATTATATAATAAAAATAAACGTTGGAACATGAAAAATAAATATACAGAAAGTATTTTCCCTGTGTATTTATGCATATCGTATACGCATCTTTCCACAATAAATAAATTTAGTAAAAATTTTTACGGATTTTTTTATATCAGATTTTTCCTCGGCAGAAAAACTATATTAAAATTGATCTTTTTGATCTCAGCTAAATAAAATATTATAAATACTATACCTTAGTTTATTAGCGGCAGGGGCTTATTGATACTATAAAATAATTATAAACTGCACTGATCAACAAAGCGACTGTTACGACAAAGAGTATAATAATCACTGCATTTATTTATGGTTTTTGTAATGGCGGTTTATCCGACCCATAGACGTATTATACACAGAAATGTAGAGAATTTCAATTCCTATGACTCCTCTTTCAAACTTTATATAAATAAAAAGAGATAGACACACATTAAGGTGATTTTTAAATTTTGTCGCGAGGTGAATACATGTATTCACTTGCGAGCTTACTGTAGTGCGCATATAGGTGAATACATGTATTCACTTTCCGTCTCAGCGGTTAAGAGATATTGAATTGACGGGATATGATAATGGAAATTAAATTAATATCATTTACGGTATAAGTTTAAGTTATGGGAAGTAATCTATAGATTTCAAATATATATGATGAAAATCTCACATACAACCATACATTCAATGTGACTATATAATCTGAATTTACGAAATTAATAAGTAAATGAATTTAGTGTAAAATGAATCAAGAATACTACCTCCGTACAAAAATTAAAAATATCCTCTTCAATAATGGAATCTGACCAAGATAATCAGACTTGTCAACCTCGAAGGTTTGCCGACATAACCTTGATTCAGAACCATCATCTCCAAGAAATATTCTACTGAATTTAAATAGAATTACGTTATATATTGAGATTATATAGACATTACATATCCTGAAATAAAAGTTTGTATAAAAATAAATATTATGTTCTCTTACTTCGTTATTCTTTCTTCTTTATTCCTTCTTCCTGCATCATTTTAATCACGTTTGGGCGCCATTGTCGGGTGTGGGGTAGCCAGGGAGTCGTCAAAGGAGAAGGAGCCGTAAGGAATCAAGGAGAAGGAACCATCAAAGGAGCGCACTGTAATAAAAATGAACTACACATTACTACAGGGCGTTAAGCTATTGAAGTAACACAATACAAAGTATGATAAAAATACTTACAATACTTATTTGCGCTCCTTTTATATAAACATAGATATTAGTTCTTGAATACTGATTCAATACATTTTATATAGTTATTTACTTAGTTGATAAAATAGAAATATAATAAATTTTACAATTGGCAGAGTAACTGCCTAAGTCAACAGTTTGTGAAGGAATGAGTAAAATTTTAATTTAGGTTCCACACATCGAATATTTGAAAATAACATACAATGTTCTATTGAATTAAAATAAACAATATCGTGTTCTAAAATCAAAATAAATGCTATTTATGATGGCCAGCTTGTAAGCGGCCAGGAAAATAAGGTCGTATCATCACAGGGCGTAGGCAGATTGATGTCATATACACCGATTTCGAAAAGGCATTTGACCGCGTAGATCACTTTATTTTGGCTAGGAAACTCGAGTGTCTAGGTATACGCGGGGATCTGCTCAGGTGGGTGGAGTCCTACCTGAGGTGTCGCTCTCAGGCTGTGGTCATCGGCGGATATAGATCTGATTTTGTTGATGTCACCTCCGGGGTTCCACAGGGTTCCCACTTGGGTCCTCTGTTTTACAATGCCTATCTGTATGATATATATACGTGCTTCAAACATTCAGAATTTCTTCTTTATGCTGACGACACTAAAATATTTACGGACGTTAGAGGCTATGTTGACTGTCAGTTGCTTCAGGGGGATCTGGACCGTCTTACGTTTACCCGCAGCCCTACACCTTTAGATTTCAGTTACAATATTGGTGGCGCCACCATACAACCAGTCCGAGTGGTACGTGATCTCGGGGTGATGTTGGACAGTAATCTCTCGATGACTGACCATATAGACCATGTAACTAGCAGGGCATACAAAAATCTCGGCTTCCTTATGCGAACTTGCAAACCGCTTAAGGATCCACAATGTTTGAAAAGCGTATATTGTGCGTATGTGCGCAGTATCCTGGAGTATGCTAGCTGCATATGGAGTCCTCAGTACATAACATATTCGGATCAGGTTGAGAGGATCCAGCTAAAATTCGTTAAGTACATGAGTTATAAGACCCGTAGAGAGTATGTGGACTACGAAAGCGGATGTGAAGAACACGGACTCATAATGCTGCGCGATAGACGGACACTTCTCGACATGATGTTCCTGCGGGCCTATTCTCCTCGTTTTAAGCAGCGCCAAAGCAACGCCATATTGGCGCTATTTAAAAAATCCGTACTCTCCTTGTCATTAGCAATGACGTTTTAGCGATTTTCAAACGATAATCTTTACGCGAGGTCATTGTATGGAACTTCATAGATTCGTATTCTCCTCGTTTAAACAAGTTCGCCGATCTGTCAAACTACGATAATGAAATGGTTTTCAAAAAGTTAGTTTCTTTTGACTTTATTGTTATTTTTTTACCATTATTTAGTGTTTATTACAAATTATTGACTACTTAAGCCATCGCTAAGAAACATTACGCCCCTATTTTGACGGAGAAAGCAGAATTGACCAAAATAAAAGTCGAAAACATCTACCTAGTCTTTTATTTATCTGTGTTTCACAATAGTTTAGTCAGCGTATTATATTTTGTCTGACGTTCACGAAATTAATTACTTTTATGATAAAAATAAAATAAGAATTGGCTGTATAGTAATACAGTTTTATTGCCTTTTTCATGGAAGTTAAATAAAAAAAAAATTGTCATAATATTATAACCAACATGTTGCCATTCGAAAAAAAGATTTATTTTTCATATTCATATTATTAGCAAATAAAAAATAGCATTAAGTGTTCATCGATGTATTTATGGTTCTATAATCGAAATATATAATAAAATCGTTAATTAATTTAAAATATACATGAAAAATTGTTGATATAATGATTAACATTATTACGATGGTAACATTACTCAAGAAGTTTTGATATCGCTTGGAAGTTTTCAAACCGCTCTGACACAATAGTAGGAGAATACGGATTTTTGACAGCGCTATTCTAACATCGTAATAGTATCGCAACCAAACGATTATCGCATGCGTTTTGAGCAGAATAGGCCCGCTGTACGATGTTATGAGCGGCCGCGTCGACACTCCGCACCTGCTGGCCGAGCTCCGCTTTAGCACTCCCGCGCGACGCACTCGACACACGGATTTGTTTCAGTGCCGCCAGCATCGATCTAGATACACCCAAAACACGCTATTGACTCGCTGCGTTAGAACCTACAACAAATACTTCGGCGAGCTGGACTTTTATAATAATTCCAGACAAGTTGTAAAACAATCAATCATTCATAATTTCTCACAGACACACACTCACGCACCACAACAACACAACACACACACACACACACACACACACACACACACACACACACACACACACACACACACACACACACGCAACATGCCGGATCTAACGATCTAACAGTAACAACCATCCCAGTATAATTCATTTCCTTTCAGTACTTATTTATTTTTTAATTAAAGTGGGTACTTACCTTCTTTTCTTTTGTTTATGTCTGTTTATTGTATGTATGTTCTGTGGTCTAAATAGGAAATTTATAATTGGCTTTCTTTGGATAATATTGTAACAAAATTCAATTTATAAAATGTGCTGTTAATTTCCTAAATATAGAAAAATAAAATGTTTAAATGGAACACCTGCCAACACTTTACATTTCGGGACGCGCCAATACAAGCGCTATCACAACGGTTGCGATGGAGTAATTATTTTTACTTGAACGGATATTATATTATATGAATGTCATTTGTTATTGGCATTCGATTGTCTCTACCTACCCCTCTTGGGATAAAAGGTGTAATAGATAGATATATATTATATGAAATACTAGATACAAACCCGGCTTCGCTCGCGGTGTTCTTTACTGTACCTACTATTGACTTTTTTACTTAATATTACAAAAAATAAAACTCAATTCATGGCTCAAACAAACGTTACCCAATGCCTACTCTTTTCTTTGACTCAAACAAACGTTACTGTCACGTTGATAATTGCTTCTGACAGCATTAATGAATACATTTTTACTTATTTATTGAAATTACGCGATTATACTAATTTTGCGGATATATGTTTTTAAACCAAAATTTATTACATTTTTTTTCTTAACAATTTGGTATGCGTTTAAATCAAGTCTACCGTACCCCTTGACGAAATTATTAATATAGATAATGTGAAGTTATATATTGTTGTAGTATAAACTACATAAGATATATAGCTACAAATGACTTATTTTATGTTTCATAGACTAAATATATTTTTCAGGGCATGCATTGCATACTAGACATCAGCGTAACGACCATAGAGAGGCTGCACAAACAGCAAATATACCCTATTGTGTTGTTAATAAAGTTCAAATCTACAAAACAAATTAAGGAAGTCAAGGACACTAGATACCCGGCTGACAAGGTGTCCGCCAAGGCAGCTAAAGAAATGTATGAGCACGCCATCAAGTTGGAGAATGAATATAGGAATTATATATCTGGTAAGAGTTGAATAGATTTTGATGTAGTAACGATTAGATTTGATCAGCATTTCTCGAGGAACGCTTAATGTGTTTTAAATAATGTCGAGAAATTATTATATCCTAAAAAAAATAAGTCATCAAAATCGGTGCATATTTCATCGAGTTATTAAAATTACTTACAAAGTCAGTTATTTAAAAATTGCTGTAAAAGCAGTGTTAATTTACATGAGACGAATCCGGACGAATTTAAAAGAATTCATCAAAATCGGTTCACAACTGGCGGAGTAATCGGTGTACATGAAAACATGCATAAAAAATCGGTCAGAATTGAGAACCGTCTTATTCTTTTTTCGAAGTCGATTAAAATGCTCTATCACTCATAAGAGTTGAGTATTAATGGTATTAGTGAAAAAGTTTCTCTCATGATTATTATGGTGCCTAATCTGTTAGAGATACAACAGAATTATGTATAAAAGTTGATATGTAGGTAATAATAGAAATACGGCTAAATAACTTAGTAGACAATTTAAAGCTAATTAGTAAGAACTTGTGAACTATCCAAGTTGGCCGGTTTATGCTTATAGGTAACTAGCTGCAAAATGCATCAAATGCAAAAATATACAAACTCTTCAGCTTTATTCTTCCTCTTCTTTTGATATATGGCAATTTCGTCGCAATTCTGATTCCAACCACCTGAATGTTTGTTTATAAACTAACTTTAATACTAGCTTCGCCCGTGGAAATTTTTAAAATGTGGATTGTCATTTTTCCAGCTGTTATACCGGCCGGCGTTAATATAGCATACATGTGCACTCAGCTAAAAGCGGCCGTGGAAGAGGAGCAGAGCAAAACTCTCTGGGTACCCTCCGTGCAAGCCTGACCCTTACCCCCAGCGCCCGAGCCGCCGCCCAAACACAAATCAGTCACATTTTGCACGCGGTGCAAGTCAAACAACGCAACCGAAAAGAAGGAATCCTCAAACTATTCAGATGCGGACGTGCGATATTATTCCGACCCCGGTCGCGAAGCTCACACAAAACCCAAGAAAAATAAAGAAAAATCCAGAAACCAACCTCTAAGCGACTCCATGAAAAACGCCCAGGGATACTATTCGGAGCCTGACGCCAAGTATTTCGAAATTGATTATCATTTTCTTAAGGAACTGCGAAAAATCGCCCGAAACCATTGCTCGAAATGTCGGCGGAAGCGGTCTAAGCGGATCGAATCGAATAAGCAGCAGGAACGCGTTAAGAGTAAAGAACGAAGATGTAAAAGTACGAAAACGGAAAATTTAATTTACTGCAACGGACGGTACCATAGCGTTCGTGAGCATTGTCAACTTTGCTGTAAAATTTGCAATCGATCCACGGACACGCTCGATTCTATCGATGACGATACCTATTCGTTAGTTTCGCGTAGCTACAGTCTGCCGGCGAACAAAATCGTTTCGAATCGATTAAAAACGAACCGATCTAAATCTGAACGGAAGAATTCGATCCAATCGGTCAAATCGGTATCGTTTTTGGAATCCAACAACGAAGGGTCTAGGAAGGATGAGCCAAATTATACTGCTAAGAGTTTTACGAATGATTTGAAACAGTTTCTCTTGAAGCCAGCGACGCCACGACTTAGTCTTAGGGATAAATTCATTACCAGTCTGAAGCAGGAATTCGAGGCTACTAAGAAATCACCCAAACTAAAAGCTATAAAAGGGCTCTGGAAATCCTACTAATTTATAATTTTCCATACTTTTTTCGTCTATTCCTACTATGAGTTCTTTTAAGTGTTACTTGTGTATATTGTTCATACTTTTCTTTGTTGAGTTTTGTTTTTTACAAATCTTCTAATGTGCTACTTTTTTATGTATGCAGTTGTTACTTTTCAATTCTTGTATTATTCTATTATGTAAAAAATTTAAGGAAATTAGTAGATGCAGTAGCGGTTTTAGATTGGAGTCTGATTTTCTTAAGGAATATTTGAATAAATACTAAGTTTATAAATTACCAATACAGAGTTTGAGGATAATGATTTGGTGTTCCAAATATTATCGCCCGTTTTCTATAAATATAAAACAATTTCATACGTTAAAGTGTTCTAAAAATTGTATACTGCATATTGTAGGTGCTAAACTCATAATATGGTCATGTCAAATATATTAAAAATATCTTAATATATATATATATATATATATATCTGTAGTCTATCTTTCTTAGCTATTTTATGAATTTTTATCTTCATACATCGATTTATGCTTCGAAATAATATCCATGAAAAAAAATGTTGATATGGCCATATTGAAGTTTTAAAATATAGTTATATAAAATTTTTAAAAAAACGACTATGTCCTATTTAGTATATGTATAGTATTATATTCTATAATTATTTGAAATGTTGATGTTATAGAAAATTATACTATGTTAAGGATTTACGATAATATGTTATTATTGTTTTAATGTAATGATCTAGTATTATTATTTATATTTTATTATATTTAGATTTAGTTTAATGTTTAAAAGCTGTTCTGAGTTTAATCGGATTTTGTTTAAACTTTTGCTTTAAGGTTAGCGCACACTGACAATGGCGGTGTAAATCAATCACTCATGGCCACTTATTTCGTATGTTGTAAACAAAGTTAGGTCAGTTTGCTCTAACCCTAATTCTGTTTTAATAAATTTAAACAGTGATGAGTTACTGTTGTTCATATAATTATTGACTGGTGGATTTCTTATGAAAAAAAATTTCGCATTTTCTTAATTCTACGTATTATTATGTAATAATGTAGGTGCCAAAAATATACTTCGATACTTCCACAATAAAAATTATACAATGCGGCTAGATCGTGACGTCCTTTTTGTGTGATTTTGAATATTTACAAATGATGTATGTGTTAACAATGCCAAACTTTATGAAATTTATGATACTTTTATAACATTTTTTAACATATATAAATAAAAAGACACTTAATTCGTATAAATGAAAATAAGATACAATTTGTATAATTTATAAATAAGTATTTAAAATTTTTGAAATCCTCAAAAGAAATTGAGAACTAATCAATGAAAATTATCTTTGAATATCATTTGACAATATAAAAAATATTTTTTTTATTAAGATCTCACTATGCATTGAAAGAGAATATCAACATTGATGACATTAATAGTATAAAATTATTGTTTGCTTCAAGAACAACGAATACTAAAAACTCAAGTTTGGAAATAAATATATTTTTTTTTAAATAAAATAACGTTAGTGGTTTAAAAATGGCGTCTGGTATGTATAATGCAAACAAAAAAAGCATATCGAAAGAAATAATATTCAAAACAGCTAGTTACCATAATTCTATTTAATTTTTCTGAAACAGAAGTCTTTAGTTCCGTTTATGACCGGCGATGGTGCTGCCAAATTCTCATACAATATTGTTTGAATATGTGGTTTGAACTTTGTCCACTCGCGAGTTTAGTATCTCTTAAAATAATGAAGGTACTTTTCTCATTTAAAATAATAGAATTAGATCTCTTAAAAGTATCATGGCAGGTACAGATTTCTGACATGCCGTTCATAGACAAATATTGCAATTTTTTTTTATTGAATTAAATATTTAATTTTTGTTTGTGAATACCGCGATTGTTTTAATTTTAATTTTCTGTCAAAAATATGGCTAAAGTCTCCAAAATGCATTGTGTGTGCTTACAAACGACACAGTACGTCTAAAATAATTGAAAAGTTCACACCTAGTATTAAGTTATTAAATGGACAAGTGTTATTATCAAGTTTATTATAGTATTTAATGATTATTAGAGATTTGTCATATTTTTGGTAGAAACATATTAGTAATATTTAATGTAAAATAGGATTCAGAATATAATAAAGAAATCCGTCGTATGCCCTATTATATAAAGTTTTTATATAGTTAGCAGTAGAATTGATATAATATAATTTTTATATTATATCTTGATCTGATAGCTTTGAGCTCCTTTAATGAAATTATTACAATTTGATAATAGGATACAGTTTATTTGTGAAAGAGGCAATTTACACTATTCCACTAGTTTTAAGCTACTTTCAGATTTTCAGAGGAGTTGTAAAAAATAACCCAAGACTCAACAGAAAATAAAAAAATATCTATGAAGCAGGATGGATCCGTCCATGATTTGGATGATTAATTTTTTGTTTTTCGAAATGGTCCTATTTTCTCATGAAAATAATCGCTTGAAGAACAAACAGACAGACATTCGGATTTATAATATTAATGGTCGTCGGTAGCGTGGTTAAGACTTCTGGTATTAACTAAGCGTACCACGGTTTGATCCCGCCCATGTACTAATAGGTTTTTTATAATTAAAAACCTATGTACCTACATAATCCGACAAACCACACTTAGATGCTTTTCCATCTAAATATACCTCAACAAAACTCGTAAGGTAAGCCTAACAAATACCATCGGCTAAAAGAGGGAGACTTGGTCTTCTGCTGGGTACCCTGGGACCCAGTTGTAAGGCAACCCGTGAAGAAAAAATTAAATAAATATGAATGGTGGATTAGTTTATTTTGCCTCCATTAGTGTTAGAATGTTAAAATTTAATTACGTATTGACAATAAATATATCAGTATTTATTCAAAAACGCGAAAAAGCAGTTTTTTCTTGTTTTTTTGTATTGTATTTTAAAATGTTATTATTGTTTTTTTTATCTATTTTTTGATAAAGTGATTACTGAAATTAAGTTTTAGTTGTTTCTATTACATAGTTGTACATATATTATTGAATAGTGATTGTTTTGTAGCAATCCAAGAAAATGTGTTAGAGTAAAAGGAAGTAATAAAGTTAAAACCAATTAATTTAATCGTTGTTTTATTTTTGATGTGCAACATCTTCGCTTTTCTGCAAACTGTGGGAGTGATTTCGTGAAAAGGGACGGAAGTGTGTAACAGGAAGCCGGGGAAGCGCGCGCTATTTAATTTGACCAAATAGCGCGTACGGTGGTAGAGTTGGCCGTCAAATGGTACCAACCCATTTTCCGAGATACACATCATATGCGACTACTTCCTCGTTTTTAGGAAGTACCCAAAGGGTAAAAAAACGGAAACCCTATTACTAAGGCTTACTTAAGGTGCACACTCATTCGTCCAATCGCCGCCGGTGCGCCGCTGTACGGTCCACTGAAATCGAACACAGACGCGTCCAACTCTTGTAACAAATGGTCCGCCTAGATCGCCTGGCGGCCGGAATGGGAAATTTTCGGTGCGATGCCAAACCAATGTGTGGCCTATTTTAGCTTTTGATTAGATTTTTTAGATATTGGCCACGAAAGTTCCACTTTTACCCTTTTGTAGTCACTTTTCAAAATTTCAAATGTTTGACGGGGTGTATGACACTAGCACGATTCCCACTGTGATGATACGACCTTATTTTCCTGGCCGCTTACAAGCTGGCCATCATAAATAGCATTTATTTTAATTTTGGAACACGATATTGTTAATTTTAATTCAATAGAACATTGTATGTTATTTTCAAATATCCGATGTGTGGAACCTAAATTAAAATGTTACTCATTCCTTCACAAACTATTGACTTAGGCAGTCACTCTGCCAATGGACAACATTTCATTTTTCGTAAGGTACCAAAATTCGAAAACCGTTTGGAGATTACATGCTAGAGAGCTTATTTTTCATTTTTTTTTATTTTTATATCCTTTAATTTTCGAGTTATTTTAAACATACTGAAATATTGAAAAATGAGGATTAATAGGTGCCCTAATCTGTGCTAACCCTCTAATTTAAAAATACTAATGTCTGTTGGCAGAGTTGTTAGTTATTGAACTCAGGTGTTGCCTTCTATTAATTTTACCCATTTTTATTCCATTTGAAGCTAAATTAATAATTATTCTTTAAATAAAATACTTCTTTTATATAATATTTTTTGGAAGTTTTGCTAGTTTCGAATCGGCTATCACAGGAAATATATTTACGAGTGAAACCGCGAACAAAAGCTAGTATTATTATATACATTATGAATAATGTTGTAGGCGATTTGAGTTCCGGCTATTTCCTCAGAATTTATAAAAATTCATAATTAAATTAAAAATATAAAAACTCAACCAAAAATAAAATACAAAAATACGTGTAACTTATTTTTTAATATATTTTGAAATATATGATAAATATATGAAATGTTGTCCATTGTAAAATTTATTATATTTCTATTTTATCAACTAAGTAAACAACTAAATAAAATGTATTGAATCAATATTCAAGAACTAATATCTATGTTAATATAAAAGGAGCGCAAATAAGTATTGTAAGTATTTTTATCATACTTTGTATTGTGTTACTTCAATAGCTTAACGCCCTGTAGATGTTGAGAAACCTCCTTACAATGTATTTTTCTTATAAGTTTAATAATAGAAAAATGTAAAAGTCAAGTTTTCTGTTGTCATCCAAATATGTGAAAAAGTATGTCGCAAATATGCATATAAATTGAATATAATATATACAGAAGCATTTCTCTCATTAGAACCTATAGGGAATCTTCCCACATTTTATGGCGACCGTGACAGGACTATTTCCGTAAGTCAAGTATAGTTACATATTATTATACATTATGGAAAAATTAAAAAAGGAGAGAACTCTGTTGAGAAGGCTATATTCAACTGCAGAGAAAGAATTAGAGAAGGCATTTGCTGACGAATGTGATGACATCCACGCCTTATATACATTTTGCAAAGACAAGGCGGAGATTTTGTTCAGGGTGGATGACCAAATAAAGGAATGCTGGTTTTCTGAGGAGGCAAACGAGGATGAGATATACGCCGACTTAGTTAAAACAGATTCATATAAGCGCCGCTGGATAATTTTACATACAAAATATGAACGCGTATTTACAAACCCTACTCAAAGAACATATGAGGTGGGGAGTATTGCGAGTGAAGGAACCACAATTAAATCGAATGAGTTATGTGGTAATACTCATAATAAAGATCGGAGATTTAAATTGCCAAAAATTGAACTGCGAAAATTTGACGGAGACGTTAAAAATTGGATAGCATTTTGGGGCCAGTTCCGGAAAATTCACGAAGACATAGATATAGACAGTAGTGATAAATTTCAATATCTTATACAAGCGACGGAACCGGATTCGAAGGCAAGGCAATTAGTTGAAAGTTTTCCACCTTCTGGTGAAAATTATAATAAAGCCATGGAACAATTAAAAGAAAGGTTCGCGCGTGACGATCTACTCATAGAAAATTATATTAGAGGTTTACTACAGCTGGTTTTAATTCGTAACTTTAATAAGAATATATCTCTGAGAGATTTATATGATAAGTTAACTACGCAACTACAGGCTTTAGAGTCACTTAATGTTACATCTGACAAATATGCATCAATGTTACTTCCTATGGTAGAGTCTGCTATTCCCGTCGAAATATTAAAAACTTGGGAAAGGACCAGGAGTAGCAGTGAAGGAAGTCCGCTCACTAATCTGTTAAACTTTATAAAGAAAGAAGTGGAGAGTGAAGAGCGTATTGTGGCTGCACGAGAAGGGTTTAATTCACTATTAAGTGACAATGTTAGCACATCTGATTTGCTACCTACAGCATCATGTGTAGTTGCAGGTGAGAGAAGAGATAAAGGTCTAGAGAACAGATATAAAACACAGTGTAGTTTTTGTAATAAGCCTAACCATAGTAGTGTGGAATGTTTTAAGATAAACAGATTGACGTTAGAAGAAAGAAAGGAGCTACTAAAGAAGAATGGTGCATGTTTCATTTGTCTGAGGAAGGGCCATAGTTCAAGAACTTGCAAAAATAATAATAAATGCTTAGTTTGTGGGAGGCGACATGCAATACCGTTGTGTCCAGAACTGAGAAGTCAAGGCAAGGAAGACAGAAAACAAATGGGACATGGTAATAATGCTGAAATGTTACTGTGCCAGAGGAACAAAACTACACTTTTACAGACTGTTTTGATCCAAATTGTATATAATGATAAGAAAATTGTAACTAGGGCTCTTTTTGATAGCGGTGCTCAAAGATCTTACATAAAGCGTGATTTAACTAAACTTTTAGGCATGGAACCTTGTGACAAAGAGATGATAAGTCATTATTTATTTGGAGGGTTACAGACTAAACAAGGTATGCATAATATTTTTAAATTTAGAATAGAAAGTTTAGATAATCAATTTCAATTAAATATGACAGCTTTAGAAAAAGATAAAATTTGTGGACCGTTACCTAGATTACAAAATACTTACTTGATAAACAGACTTAGAGAATTAAATATTGTAGTTAATGATATTGGCGACGAATCGACAGATGTAGGAATATTGTTAGGTGCAGATATATCTGGTTATTTAATTACAGGTAATATAGTACATTTACAGGATAGTTTAATAGCAATTGAAACTAAATTAGGTTGGTCTGTACAAGGACAAATAGTAAATACTCATTCTTACATAAATACTACATATCTTGCCAATTTTTCACTAACTGAATTATGGGACATGGAATCGTTAGGCATAAAAGATCCTGTTGAAACTAAAAATGAAGAAACGAAATTACATGAATCTTTACAGTTTTTCAGGAATACCGTACTAATAAATGAGGAAGGAAGATACGAAGTACATTTACCATGGAAGACAGGATATCCTGAACAGTTGGTTGCTAATAATAAAGAAATGTCATTTTCAAGATTGAAAAATGTTACTAAGAGATTGAAGATGACAGGTAAATTAGAAAAGTATAATAAAATATTTGAAGAGTGGGTAGAGAATGGAATTATAGAAGAAGTGCCTGATAATGAAGAAGGTCTATACTTACCGCATCATGCAGTACTTAAAGAATCTAGTACTACAACTCCCTTAAGACCGGTATTTGATGCTTCTGCTAAAGATTATGAAGGTAATTCACTTAATTCAAGTTTAGAAAGAGGCATCAATTTGCTAGAAGTTATACCAAAACTTTTAATTGACTTTCGTTTAGGTGAAATAGGAATTACAGCTGATATTCAAAAGGCATTCTTACAAATATCTGTAAATAGTAAAGACAGACAGTATTTACAATTTTTGTGGTGGAAAGATTATCGTCAACATCGTGAGTTACTTACTTATAGACATAAGAGGGTAGTTTTTGGCGTCACTTGTAGTCCTTTTCTTCTAGCGGCTACTATAAACTATCACTTAGATTCTATAAAGGATGAAAGAAAACCTATTGCGGAAAAACTAAAGGGAAGTTTTTATGTAGATAATTGTGTTACTAGCGTTAAATCTCAAGAGGAGTGTACAGAATTTATAATGGTAGCTAAATGTTTAATGAATGAAGGTAGATTTAACTTACGTGATTGGGTCACGGGGCCTTGTAAAGAAGGTAATGTTTTTCCTGTTCTGGGAATAATGTGGGATAATAAAGACGATTTTTTATATTTGACTCCGCATTTTTCCGACATTGACAGTAATAATATTACTAAAAGAGTTTTATTGTCATTTTCACAAAGAATTTTTGATCCTATTGGTTTTACTAGTCCGGTTGCATTAATACCTAAATTGTAACTTCAAAGGGCTTGGTTATTGAAAATAGACTGGGATGAAAAATTACCCGATTCAATTACTAAGGAGTTTCTTTTGTGGATAAATAATTTAAACGATTTATCTAAAATTAAAATTTCGCGACGGCTAACTAATCATTCTATAAATAAATGTAATTTATCTCTACACGTATTTTGTGATGCTTGTAAAAATGCTTACGCAGCGTGTGTGTTCTTGCGCTCGGAATATATTCATGAAGTAAATGTTCAACTTATTTTAGCAAAGTCTAGGGTAGCTCCGGTTAAACAAATTACTATACCTAGATTAGAGTTGATTTCAGCTGTGATTGGAGTAAGGTTATATATGCAAGTGGTAAATGCGTTAGGTATAAATTGTGACACATACTTTTGGTCAGATTCAGAGGTAGCTTTAACATGGATAAAAAGAGATAATAATTGGTCTGTGTTTGTTAATAATCGAGTAAAAGAGATTAGAAGTGTAACTAATAAAGACCAGTGGCATCATGTTCCTGGATCTTGTAATCCGGCTGATTTACCTTCACGGGGTTGTCACGCAACAAAGTTAAAAAAGTCATTTTGGTGGGATGGTCCCATGTGGTTAAAAACGGATATGAATGAGTGGCCAAAGTCAATGTTTGCAGTTGATGAAGATGAAGTTAATATAGAATGTAAGAAAGTGATTCAAGTTACTAGTATTTCAGATGCTAATCAATTTAGTAATGCTTTTACATATTTTTCGAAATATACTAAGATTATTAGATGTATTGCGTGGATGTTCAGATTTTTTCGTAATAGTAAGTTTCCTAATAACAAGAAAAGTTTAGAAATAACCTTTGAAGATTATCATGAAGCTGAAAATACGTTATTTAGAATTATTCAGAACGAAAGATTTCAAGATGATGTTTCTAAATCTATAAAGAATTTAGATATGTTTACTGATTCTGATGGATTAATGAAAGTGAAAACAAGATTGTTGTTAGGTAATGAACCGAAAAGTTTTAAATATCCTATATTACTGCCAAAAGATCATGTTATCATACAAAGATTAATATTTCATAAACATTGTTTATTACAACATGCTGGCACTACTACAGTTTTGAGCAACTTACGAGAGCAGTACTGGGTGCTAGGAGCAAGAAGTATAGTAAAAAATGTTATATCTAAATGCACTGTCTGTAGAAGATTCAGATGCAAGAAGGCAGAAGTGCCAATGGCTCCATTGCCTGAAAACAGAATCAAAGCTGCTAAAGTTTTTGAAGTTGTTGGAGTTGATATGGCTGGTCCATTATTTCTAAAGTCGGGTGAAAAATGTTGGATTGCTATATTTACATGTGCCATCTATAGGGCTGTTCACCTTGAGCTAACGATGTCTTTGTCTACAGAGAGTTTTATAATGGCTTTGAGGCGTTTTATTGCTAGAAGAGGTAGAGTGAACATTATATATTCAGATAATGGCACGAATTTTGTTGGAGCATATAATTTATTAAAAGATCTAGATTGGAATTATTTACAAGCACAGTCAAATATTTTACAATTTCAATGGAAATTTAACGTTCCTGGCGCTCCTTGGTGGGGAGGCTTCTGGGAAAGACTAATAAGAATTCTTAAGGATCTACTTCGAAGAATGCTAGGAAAGTCTACTTTGACCTATGTGGAATTGGAGACGCTAATATGTGACTGCGAATCAACTATGAATTCAAGACCATTAACATACATATCTGATTCTAGTGATGAAAATCTACGTCCTTTAACACCTTCATGTTTCCTTCAAGATATTATAACTAATGACGTCACAGACTTAGATGAAATAGATGAAAAAACTTTAAATACTCGTTTAAAATATACACAAACTTTGCGTTTAAATCTTAGGCAAAGATTTAGGAATGAGTATTTATCTTTACTAGTACAACGTAAGTCATCAAAATTAATGACTTCTTTAAAAGTAGGTGACGTAGTTTTAGTAGAAGCTGAAGGGAAACGTCAATTTTGGCCTTTAGGTATTATACAAGAAATTTATGTTGGTCGAGATGGAATATGTAGGGCAGCTAAAGTTAAAGTTAAGAAATCTATTTTAACAAGACCTTTTCAAAAACTGTATCCTTTAGAATTAGCTGGAGATAATGAAGTTAATTTAGTTGCTAGATTGCATGATACTGATACTAATAGATTAGTTACAAGATCAGGTAGATTAATTAAAGCACCTAAGCGTCTCGATCTTTGAATTTGTATTATTTTGTGAGTATATTATAGGAATTAATTTAAGTTGTTTGTTATTTTTTGGGTTTTTGCTCTGCAAAGCTGGGGAGGATGTTGAGAAACCTCCTTACAATGTATTTTTCTTATAAGTTTAATAATAGAAAAATGTAAAAGTCAAGTTTTCTGTTGTCATCCAAATATGTGAAAAAGTATGTCGCAAATATGCATATAAATTGAATATAATATATACAGAAGCATTTCTCTCATTAGAACCTATAGGGAATCTTCCCACAGTAGTAATGTGTAGTTCATTTTTATTACAGTGGCTTCTGGTTGTTCTTTTGCTACTCCTGCTTGTTCCTTCCTTGTTAATTCGACCAATAAACGAATGGTGAAAGTTTACTACGAGTTTTCCTGCTATACCTACCCATCGACCCATCCTGGCTACCCCACACCCGACACCACTAGCCCGATTCCCACTAGCCCGATTCCCACTAGCCCGATTGCCGCTAGCCCGATTCCCACTAGCCCGATTGCCATTAGCCCGATGCCCATTAGTCCGGTTAAATTCCTGTTAGCAAAATTATTATCTTTTAAATTTTTAAAAACATTTAATTATCTAATAATTAATTTGTTATATTTTTTTTACTAATTTATTTGCGAAATATTTATTATATAAAATCTTCCTTCCTTATAATAAAAGCGAAAGTGTGTCTGTATGTCCTTCTTTCAAGTCAAAACAGAGCAAACGGATAGATGATTTTTTTGCACAGATAGAGTGTTAACATAAGTTTTTCCAAATCCATTATCAACAAGTGATGGTTGTTTAGCTAGTTTTGAGTTTCTGGCGCTTCGCCGTCCGCTACCGCGGAACGCTCGCTTCGCTCGCTCGGCTCGCGCTCTGTTTTAGCACTATTCGAACCACGCTCGTCGCTTCGCTCCTCGCTAACCTATTTTTATTTACAAATTAGGAGAATAAGAATCGAAAATTACTGCAACAGGTTAAGATTAACAAAAACTACTGTATATTTTAATAATACTTAGTACTATTGGGCATCGGGCTAATGGCAATCGGGCTAGTGGGAATCGGGCTAGCGGCAAGCGGGCTAGTGGGAATCGGGCTAGTGGGATACAAGGGTCTGACGGACCCCTTCCAAATTTAAATTTGTAGGGAAAGTAAACAACACATTTTGGAAATAGCAACAAATATTTATTATGACAGTAGTGTAAAGTAGGCCACACATTGGTCCGGCAAAATTTTCCATTCCGGCAGCCGGATGATCAAGATTCTAGGTGGAACTGACCGTTCGTTACAAGAATTGGACGAGTCTGTGGTCGGTTTTGGTGGACCGTACGGCGACGTGCCGGGTATTGGACGAATGTGTGGCCACTGTGAAATTTCCAAAATTTTTATTACATTAAAATTTTTTACACATAACAATATAAACCTAAAATAATATTAATAATCAAAAATATTTGGTCCGCGTGGCATGGTGGCAAGAACGCTGGCTGCATTTCCTCGCTGTATAGCTATGCTAATTCTCTGGGCGAAGAAACAGCCAGCCCTCTTGTCACCCGTAGCGACGACAATTTTTGGTGTTATATCTTTATAAAATTTTTTGGCACTCGGCCCCCATGAACCTAGAGTCTCTACTGCAAACGGCACAAATATATTATCTTTTTCAATTTATATATACTTGCGCCGTTTGCAAGTCTCTGCTGTTTCTGCAGCTGCCCCGGCTCTTATCGCTGTACTCGAGAGATGTGAGGGCGCCAAGGTATCAACACAAGTTGCGTCCCATACTAGGGCCCTACCCCTCTCCCAAGGCACCAGCGTCATGCCATCCGGTCTCTTGCCATCATCACGTACAAGACCACAGGGTTCCAGCATAGCTGGTACATTGATGGTGGCAAGAGCCCGTTTAATAACTTCATTTAAAGAGCCGTGGCGCGAAAAACGACCTCCACTTTTTTGGCAGCAGAGTCCATGGAGGCCGAGAGCATTGACGTCGCTACCACACGGACATTTATGTGGCATGCATATCGATGCCCCGAGACGAATGCCAGTTGCGATTCTAAACGTATTATTGTCTAGTAAGGTCCCAAGGTTGGTTGCTGGTATTGTATGAAGCCAGTAGCCAGATTCCTTTTCAGAGACAGCTAATAGGCGAGCTTTATCAATATTATTTGTGAACTTTTGGGCCAACTCTTGATGGATTTTTTGCACTAACGGGGCATCCTAAAGTTTTTGTACACTTGATTCCTTTGGGATGTCTTCGTTAGGGCAAATTGATTTCCATGCTTCAATTGCCTCTGATGCATAGGCCAATGTTATAGATGAAGATTTTAAAATTTTTACGGATGTAGAATAGGCACTATTTACAGAGGACAGGAAAGCAGGTAGAGCAACACTTGAAATTTTGCGAACTCCGATACCGCCTAACTTAATTGGTAAAGTTGCTTGGTTCCAAGAGTTATTGTTAAAGTGTAAATTTAGAATTTTCTGTAGAGTATCTTTTAAAGTTGTATCGAATCGATCTAATAGGTTTGGGAATTTCCAGATTGGGCTTGTGCGTAAAATATATGTAAATTTGGGGACGAAAAGACAGTATTTTAGTATCGTATATTCAATGTGAGAATTTAGTAATGCCAATCTATTTGAATGATCCGAAAATTTTTGAAATTTTGCTTCCAAAAGAGGTTCGATACTTTTTTCTAATAACGGAGCTCCAAGAAGGTAAAGTGATTCTTTGTTAACAAGTTTAATACCGGGTGCAAGATCGTTAAATTTTTTTAAAGTGGTTTGTTTTTCTAAATTTGATAATTTATCAGAAAGGAAAATTTCGCATTTAGAAAAGTTCAATTTTAGGCCTAATTTATAAAATTTTTCTTTTAGTAATATCAGATCTTTGAGGACTTCATTGGCTTCACCTCCTAGGGTTCCGTCATCTAAGTACCAAACATTTAATTTAGAATTTAGAGATGATATAATGGGGTGAATTCCTATACTAAAAAGAGCTGGCCCTAAAGGATCACCCTGTTGAACGCCGACTTCTGAACTTATAACATTATTTCCATATAATAATTTAGAAGGTGTATTATAAGATTGCCAAACATAGGGATAAATTTTTGGGGTGTTTTTATTTACTTCTTTCAACAGGGCTACTCTATCTAATGAATTGAAAGCATTCCTTACATCAACTTTCAGTAGCACATCGGGATCCTCAGATTTTATAAAGGTACGAGCCGAGTGCACTGCAGCCTCGCACCCTGCTTTGCTGCCAAATCCTATTTGAATTGGTTGTAATTTATTCTGTAGGTCCGAAGCTATGTGTCTACAAGCAAGTTTTGCTGTAAGCCGTCGGAGTGTATTGCCTATGGCAATGGGACGTATTCCTCCATCCTTTTTCTTAAAGGCACATAGTCTCGCACCATACATTATAGGTAAAATTTCTTTATTAATGTTTCCCGATAATAAAAAATTACATAAATTTGTGATGTCGTTTAGGAGGGCCTGACCTGCGTCACCAGCGGTCATGCTCACGAGATCTTTGAGGTGTTGTGGCGTGATACCGTCGATACCGCCGGCCGAGCCACTCGGAAACGACATTATAGCATCTAAAGTGTCTTTTTTTTCGATTTTGACTGTCTGAATATCATTTTGTGGAGGATTTGACTGGAAAAGCAGGGTGAAAGGATTGATGCAAGGATGTTTTTCTCGGAGGCCTTTTAGTGTCTCATCATTAATGGGGGCAAGAGTATCGTCAGAGAAAAGTATACGTGCGGCATTTCTTAAGTCACCATCGATTACCTTTGACTCTACTTTTTGTTTTAAATTGAAATTATTTGTACTGTTTGGGATAGTAGGAGGGATGATTATGTTATGGTCAATGAGTTTGGAGTTTTGTTTAAGTTGATATGTTAAAGATTTATTTGAATTTTTATCTGCATGGAAATGAGTGTATGCAAAGGTGAAAAGATTATGCCAGTCCTCTATTTTATTTTGTAAACATTTTTGAATTGTAATGGATAGCGACTTTGCTAACGATATTCTTGCCCCTCTAGGAATTCTTTTGACTACTGGAATAGTTTGATGTAGTTTACTTAGATCAATTTCAAATGAGATGGAGTTATTCGAATGAGTTGAAGTTGAAGGTTGTGAAAGGGATAGACTTTTATGGAATCTAGAAACATGGATTTTAAGTCCTTTTTGACCTTTAAAAAAATTGTTGTTATTACATATATGACATTTTATTAATTGAGGTTGGGACCTTAGGCTAGTAGAGGCATCGATATTCATGTATTGTAAACGTAATGACTGAGCTATAGGTAGGTAGATACTTTAAATAATTAAAAATTAAATAAATATAAAATTAATATAAGTAAGAATTAAAATAATTGTTTGTGGATAATTCAATTAAAAAAAACACTAATAATATTACACTATCACATTTCCTTCAGATGTTAAACACTGACAGATTCATTGCACTTAGATTTCATATTGTCCATTTTCAATGTACCCATTTTAACTGGACTTGTTGGTCATGGCGTGGTGTACGTTGTACAAGTACAGGGTATCTTAGGTACTCTCGGTAGATAGTACTTATAGTGACGGTACTCTCGGTAGATAGTACTTATATTCCTTGCTGTGGCGGCAGCCGGGCCAGAGGCAGTGTGAAATTGTTGCTCTTGTTCGGCACGGCGTGTACTACGCACATGTTGTAGGGCTCGTGGGCTCAATCAAAGCTCGTAGGGTACCTACGTATACTTTTTAATTTTGTTGCATGTATATAAAGATTATATATTTTATTAAATATTATTTAATAATATTTTTGCGACTTGTCACTTTGACGTTTTTTTTCCTGTGAAATGGTTGCTGCTGCTGATTCTGCTTGAAAAGCTTAGGACAACGCAAGTCGCACATCATGCATCATGTCTAATCGGTTGCTATTTTTGTTTTTTTTTCATCAAATCGTTAGTGTTTATTTTTCTGCTGAATAAATAAATAAAAATGAACTTTAGTCGTTTAAGTAGATATTTAAGATGCCCACCCATTGGTTCAACCACAGATTCGTCCAATTCCTATAACAAATGGCCCGCCTAGATCTTACGGCGGCCGGAATGGGAAATTTTCGGTGCGATTCCGGACCAATTTGTGGCCTACTTTAAATTCTTTAGCGACCCCAAATGTCACGCTCGGTACCCTCTGCTAGACAACAAACGAGGCTCTGGCGACCGAGCAATGGCGGTATAACCATACATGTAGCTAGGAAACTGGCTGGAAGAGGTTAGTTACAGCGAGCATGAAGACCTAAATAGTCTCAAAATGTCAGGTGCAGAAGGCAAGGGGAAACCACTGCACTATGCTTCTCAGGAAAGTTAACCATGGCGAGTCAATACAAGGTGAGTAGACCACCATGATTGACCAAGGGTGCTGTGTATCGTAGGACAACTTTCTTGTTCTTCTTTCCGTTCATTGAGGAAGGCTATAGACTACATAACTACGACCCAAAGAAACAGACCAGAAATCATAACGTTTAATCAAAAATGTCCACAGGCGAAAGCTAAGTAAATAAATAATTGCCTACATAGGTCTAATATAATGTGTGATATAAAGCGTATTGACCGCATCCGGAACGATGTCATTAGAGAAGAATGCGGAGTAAAAGATGATGTTGTGACAAAAATGAAGAAAAGTAGTTTACGCTGGTTTGGACACGTTGAAAGAATGAAGGATGAAAGATTGACTAAAAAGGTTTATATGGCTGAAGTGAAAGGAAATGCTAGCAGAGGACGACCTAGATGTACTTTTATTGAACATATAAAAAATATGTTGATCGAAGGAAATATTAAAAGTACACACAATCGCCGAGCATGTATGAAAGGTAAGATGAATATAAAAGAAGCAAAAGAGATATGTCAGGATCGTAACAAATGGCATATCGATTGTCTCTGCCTACCCCTCTTGGGATGAAAGGCGTGATGATAGATAGATAGATAGATAATTTTAATGTCATTAGAGAAGAATGCGGAGTGAAAGATGATGTCGTGACTAAAATGAAGAAAAGTAGTTTACACTGGTTTGGACACGTTGAAAGAATGAAGGATGAAAGATTGGCTTTTTAGTCAATCTTACATCCTGAGCTGGCCGAGGACGACCTAGGTGTAATTTTATTAAACGTATAAAAAATGTATTGATCGATGGAAATATTAAAAGACACACAATCGCCGAGCATGTATGAAAGGTATGATGAATATAAAAGAAGCGAAAGAGGTATGTCAGGATCGTAACAAATGAAATTGCATTGTATCTTGGGATAAAAGGCGTGATGATATAGAATAATTTTAATGGGGTCGAGTCATCGAGTGATCAGTGATAACAAAACAATACAAGTAGGATTCCACTTTCTGACCAGAGACAACCGTCAAGCACTGTAACATGACGTGAAATCAACCCTACATTTTTATATGATACGCAGGGTGAGTTCACATACTTTCGCCATCAAAATCACTCTTGCGCAGTCTGCGTTCAACATCCGAACAAGCAACATTATGGCAGAAGCGAAAGTTACCGTTCGCGATAAGTTTTCACATACAAAATCGTTAATTAAATCTACAAAATAGCAAAATAAATATTTCATAATTAGTCTAATTATGTTAATAAAATGCCTAAATATATGGTGGTTATATTTTTAATTATTTTAGTAGTTAATGGGTTTAGTTTAAACAAAGTGAAAAGAAAAACAGCTGTTTACAGTGATTTACAAGGGAATGATATTAAAAATGTTAGTGTTTCAAGAAATTTTACTCATAGAGAAGAAAGAGGATTTTTCCCTCCGGGTGAGTACCTGTTTAATAAATAAATATTTTACCTAAACTGGGATTTGATTCTTGGACCACTCGAAAGGCAGTGTCAGCGGACCACCATTCAATGACGGCTATGTACTTACCCAGTGTGTTTTTTAATCCGTTAAACCACAATTAGAGGCTTTTCTACTCGTTATAGCCTCAACAAAACCATCGGCTAAAAGCTGGAGACTTAGTCTTGGTAAGTGTATTTATTTATATTTCCGTGGATAATGATATAAACTTAGGTCACATAGAAATAAAAAAATAATTAAGTTTGGCAATAAATCACAATGAAAACCGTTTCAGCATTTTCCAAAATTCAACTCTGTTTTTTTTACTTTTAAAAAACTAAAGTATTTCATTCATAGCGTTGGTATTTCCTTAACTAATCTTTTAAACTCCTATCTCCATCCCCATTTTTTAATCGCGATTTTAGTATTTTTGTCTTGTAATATCCAAACTTAGTGGTAGTGGTAGGAGTAGAGGCAAGCCAACGTTTGGACATGACAACGTCTACCGGATCCGCTAGTTTTTATATATAAAAACTAATTAACTAATCTAAGTGCGCATACTATAGTGGCAAGAATATTGGCAGCATTCCACCTTGTCACAGGAGGTAACAAATTGATTGACATTGGAACCACACAGACCTAGAGTTTCTACACCAAACGGCATAAACACATTAATTTATAATCAGACGGCGTACGAAGGCTCGAGGCTAAAGAATGTCACGAACCTGACATATATCTTTATTCGCGATCGTTGTTAAAGTGTTATAGATTTGATAAGATAACACGTAAAAGAAATAGGCTATCAAAAAATGAAACTAAAATCATGAAAGATTTAGGTACACGATTAGTCCACGCCTCGGGAGACCTAATGGCTGGCTCTTACGTCATGTAAAGGACCGGTTTAACCATTCAGCGAGGTAACGGAGATAGTGTTTTGGGAACCATGCCACGGGTAGGGTGTCTGGAAAAGGTTTTTTTTTCATAATATGTATTCTGTGACCTTTTCAAGCAAAAACTACTGAACGGATTGGGGAAAAGTTAGTCTCAGCGAGTTTTCATGGCGTATGCTGTCTAATCCGTCAGAGATATAACAAAATGATGTAGAAAATAATTGTGTAGAATAAAATGATCTACAAAAAAGACCTCTATAGCATATATCTATCTCTAATAGATAATTAGTTATAAGCGTATTTATGTAGGTATTGAAATTGTTGTAAACCCATTTTGTACCCGTGCGAAGCCGGGGGTGGGGCCGCTACAGTATCATATAATAATACTCATCCGCAAATATTCGCTCGCTCTTTCAAAAAAAAACTAATTCTCATTTTAAACTTTTGTCTATGACTTGTCGTAGTCTCGTTATCAAAAGAAAAACTCAGTACACAAGTCCGACAAAGGGTGACAACGGAAACCCTATTATTAAGGCTCCGCTGTCCGTCCGTCCGTCTGTCACCTGTCTTTTGAACCGTTATAGGTAGTAGACACTTGAAATTTGAAAAAAAAGGAACAAATAATAAAAATTAAATAAAGTTAAAAATTAAAGGGGGTCCCCATACAAGAAAAATATAACTAGTAATATAATGCATTAACACAACAAATAATAAAAACCGGCCAAGTGTGAGCCGGACTGACGCTAATTTGTTCCTGCGCCATACATGAGCGTCAAACTTGGTCTGACCTTAGTGCATACTATTGAGTGTACTAGTCCGACTCGCACTTGACCGGTTATTTTTCTGTTTTCTACATGTTTGGTCACGCACTCTGTCTTTAAATTTCGTAACGGTTACGGACTTTCATTGTCAAGATCACTGGGCCGAGATTATAATGCATAATTTTAAACAAAAATGGTCTGCAATTATAATATTCATACGAATATTATGCTACTTTTTTTTGTTTGTTTGTTTTAGTCCAAATTAGGATGATTTGTGCTGTGTTTGGGTATTAAAAATTAATGAATGACAGTAGGTACTATGTACATAAACCGACAAACCTTAGAGGCTTTTCCATCTAAATATACATCAACAGAACTGGCCACTCGTTAGGTATAGCCTCATAAATAACATCGGTTAAAAGAGGGAAACTTGGTCTTCTGCTGGGTACCCTGGGACCGATAACACGGTTACGGGAGCTGTAAGGTAACCCGTGAAGTAGAAAAAAAGACAAAGTAGACAGATTTTTAAAAAACCCATTGGTACATGGCTGGGATCCGGGATCGATCCCGTGGTATGCCTAGTTAGGTTAGGGATTAGGGATGTTATTTTTTCACGTTTCAAAAAATTTCACGGCCTGAAAACTAGTTTATTATAAAATGTTTCTCGCTGTTCTGCATGAAAGGATTTCTGTTAAGTAATTTTAATTAAAATTATTCATTTTCAATTATAATAATCTTCTGGCTTATTTAAATTTATATCATTATGTATACTTTTGTTACACAATTATTTTGTAAAGTGTATCAACAATTCTTAAGCCAGCATTAATATCGACTTCTCGTGCTTCGGAAGGCACGTAAAGAAGCACGTCTGTTAAAGAAGTGACACCAATTTAGTGTCTCTGGCCACACCGCAAATAAGATAGAAAGGTGGTGAAGATGTGTTATAATGTATTTTGGCAAGAAGATATAATGAAAAATAAATATAAATATAATAAAACGAATACAAAATGATTAAAAACGAAGACGTGGCATATGGCCTTAAATAAAGAATGAAGAAAGAAAAAAAAACTTGTGCTGTATGGACTCAGTTTCTTTGCCTGATCCTGAAAAAGAACATATGAATAATCAGTCAGACAGATATACGTATAAATTAAAAAGTGAGTACATATTAGAGTTATCTGTGGTAAGACATAAATGAAAAGTTTTTGCGTGTATGGGTATTGTGTTTTCCCATTGCAAAGACAGTCAAATATCAATTCCGTGCCAACGTCAATACTGCTAAAAGGTTTGGCCATTTAAAACTTAAACGTTTTTATGTATCTGCCAGTGTGTCACCATAAAGGTCTTATGCTTGAACAATAAAAGCTTATTTACTGCTCGAAACTTGGGGCCTATTCATTAACCGTATGTTGAAAAATTTGTACCAAAGCTTGTTGTTGAGTTAAGATGTAGGTATAGTATACTTGCAGGATTTGTGCTTAGAGCCGCCGCCACTATAGTACGTTAGCTTGATACCTGCCAGCGATAGCTGTCAACAAAGTCATTGATCTGACTTTATGTGGATTTTATGTCACGCCTTGGTGAACAGCGCACGCTCCCGCCGAGACGTGATGGGGAATCCAGTTTAATTGAATCCTGTCCGCGCTGTGATGGTTGTGATTAGTCGACGACTAATAAGACATATCGCTGTTGGCGGGATTATCTTAAATACCGATTAATCGGCTATAAACATTATATGAACATTGGTGGAGCCATAATGAAAGAAGAAGAAGACTTTATGTGTGCAATAGCAAAATATAGTGAGGATTGAATTTGGTGCTTGATTAATTTCTGAATTAATAATAGGCTTGAATATATCGCTGTGAAACCTGACAAAAATATCTAGAGTATCGCCAGCCTGGAGGAAGTGTCGCACGCTGACTGGAGTGCTGTGTGATACAAAATGCTCATAAAAACAAAGGGTAAGGTTTATAAAACAGCTGTTAGACCTACGCTTCTCTATGGCAGCGAAACATGGGCGATGAAAAAGACCCATGAACAAAAACTCCACACAACAGAAATGCGTATGCTACGATGGGCAGGAGTTACACTCAAAGACAAGGTGCGAAATGAACATATAAGAGGAATTTCAAGGTTGCACAAATAGCTGATAAGGTGAAGGAGTCCAGGCTGAGTTGGTACGGTCTTGTGCTTAGAAGAGAGGATGACCATGTCGTGAGAAAGTGCCTGACCATGGCTACAAACAAGAGGAGAGGAAGACCCCAAGCCACGTGGCTGACGAAGGTCCATAGGGACATGAGGGAGATGCCTCAAGGAGGAGGACGCAAAGGACCGAAGCAAGTGGCGCTGCATGATTGAAGTGTAACGGGATAAGGCGAGGCCAAAGAAGAGTCAATATATATTGAACTGAATGTGCGTAAATTAAACACAGCATCACGTAATTGCCCACCTGTACGTATACCTTGTTAATGCATTTTGTTTCTCTTTACTGACATTAATTTAAGTAAATTTACTGTAAACGGATAACAGAAGATTCATGACAGACATACAGACAATGCGACATTATATATATAAAATAGAGCCATTTGTCCTAAATTACAACTCTGAGAAGTAGGTAAGGGATCTAATGAAGTGGCTTTTTTCAGAAGTTTTTGTGATATCATTTTGATGATAAATAAATAAGTAAGAATCACGAATTAGTAGAAAAGTAAAATAATAGAAATACGGCTAAATAACTTAGTAGATAATTAAAGCTAGTTATTCAGAACGTTTATTTGCACAGAAATAGATGGAAGGCCGGAGAGTGGCTTTTTATTCCGGGAAAATATATCATTCTACTTTGAAAATTGAATTTTACATAAACCACTTACAACTATGCGTAGCGGGCGGGACTCTAGCAACAATTTTTCTTTATATTATATTTTGCTTTCATATTTTGATTAACTCCCTTGAAATGTTTTAAAAATGGGAAATGTATCAATTTACCCACTGAAACTTAATTGAAGTGGTTGAAATAGGCCACACATTGGTCCGGCATCGCACCGAAAAATTCCCATTCCTGCCGCCATACGATCTAGGCGGACCGTTTGTTATAAGAATTGGACGAATCTTTGATCAGTTTCGGTGGAACGTACTCGTAGTTTCCCTTTAGGCGGACTACGGTTCGATCCCAGATCACGGCCATGTACCAATGAGTTATAAATTTATAATTATAAACGTATTTACATAATCCGACAAACCACACTTAGAGGCTTTTTCATCTCATACTTCAACAGAACTGGCCACTCGTTGTGTATAGCCTCACAAATACCATCGGCTAAAAGAGGAAGACTTGATCTTCTGCTGGGTACCCTGGGACCGATAACACCCCAACTAGCAAAGTTTGGTTGTATAATAGTCTGGACAACGTTTTGGTTCCAACTTTAGGTTTTTAAAAATTGGTCGTATTAATGTCACGAAAACGTTTATACGACGCGAAATAGGCGGAAATTATTGGACTTCAATTTGTAAAGCAGTTGTATTAAAGTCATATTATTGTCTATAGCCGTCGTTTAAACGTCAGGATTGCGACTTATAAATCCTATACTAATCATGATACTGCGGTTTATACGACCATTTGGTTATATAGTGATCAGAAAGATGTCATAAAACATACCAAAATTTGTAAAGTGATCATTTTAAGGATCAATAAACAAGCAACTTCCGTGTTGAAGTCCGTTATTGAACCAGGGCAGTACGTTGCATATTGGAGTGAAGTAAAATACGAATGTAAGTGTATTTATATCTGCCATTATTATTATGGTGTTTATTTTTGTACTGAAGTTATAGATGGTGTTTAGTACATGTTTTCTTGGATAAATCTCTATGGAGAACTTTGTTTCTTGACAATCTATCATATTATTTATGTCATATTTTTAATGCGGCCTTCAAAATATAAAGTATAACAAAAATAAAATATTTTTTAAAAAAAGTTAGACTTAATTTTGATGGCTATATGACTTAGTGTAGTGGTGACGACTGTAACATGACGTCTTCACGGCTGGTCACTTTGCAACCCACCAACTACTCCACGCCACAATGGCCGTTAATAATTTTTAGGGTACCTTAGAGACAAGAACATGATACAAAATCTTTTTTATTATCCTTAATAACACGTTTCTAAAAATTGTTCCAGGATAAAATGGTGGTCGTTGCAGACGTCGATAAGTTTTTAACAAAAAATGATTTTATATTAATAAACAAATCCAAATGGCCATGGTCAATAACACATTTTATTCTTGCTGAAAAATGTCGTGGATGTGGTTATTCGACTTTTTCTGATAAATATAAAGCAGATCATTTTGTAATATATAACAAAAAGGAAATAAAATTATTATTGAGCTACAATTTTTTGTGGTGTCAATATTGTTCATTATTTGCCATATATGACCACTACATAGATGACGAATGTAAATATTGTTGAAATCATAGTTATATAATATAATTGTATGTATATATCATTATAAAAGAAAACCTGGTACCTAATTAAAATATGTCTCAAAGTCAAAACTCAAAACCAACAAACACAAATACACACCTAATATGGGGGAAACATCTACTTCTCAATCAACTAGTAGGCACGTGACACAACCTCTTAACTCTCAATATGCAGCCGAAGAAGTTAATAAGGAAAATATTGAACCCGCAGCTTCAAATCAACAAGTTTATTTTAGAGCCAAGAAGTACCATGTACAATAATTGCATATTTACACGATCTACCTATAACAGGATTGATTTTGTAATTGTTAATTTTGTTAGTTTTCTATATTCTATAAATATTCACACAGAATATTTTTATTGGTAATAATTTTTAATTTTTGAATTGTTTAATTATTTTAGTACACCAGGTCATAAAAATAAAACTATTTTAAATTTCATTTAAACAGTTGTTTTATTTCTATTCCTTATTAGATACTATAACATATGGATGTTTACATTTATATTTTTAACACTACATACTATTGCTTCAGAGTTATTCAATTCGTTTATATTACATTTATAAATATTTAATAAAGTTGATTTAATTGGAGTATCAAAGGCGTCGGTAACGATTTGTAAACTCTTGCCGACAAGAGATATTTCTTCCTCGGTAGATAGGAATTGAACGTATAGTAAGACGGTTTTTAAGTTGGTTCACAATAAAATATGCTCATACACCTTTTAAGATTTCACCCTGTAGGTATAGTAAAGTATGAGTAAGAATTTCGTGAACAAATCTAAAGTAAACTCACCTTTAATAAGAGCCTTTAATAATAAAATGGTCGTAAATCAAATCAATATTAGTTGGTTTTCCTTGACCTTGGAAAATACCAACTACCATTAATGGCACACAAGGCATCTCAAAAATATTACATAAAATAGGCCACACTTGATGTCTCGAACTTTTATAAATAGGTAAGCCATCAATGTTAATATTTAAAGAAATACGCTGGACTTCATTAGGAGTATAACGATTTAATATATTTGTTAAAGTTTTAGCAAGACCGTTATGCCAATAATTTCCATTTTTAATGGGAACGATAGACACTTCAATATCATTAGTTCGAAGAAGAGTTCTCGGATCTTTGGGTAGCAAAAAAGTTATTCTCTCATTAATAACTCTGTTTAACTCTTTCAATGCTGTATGTGCAACGTTAAATTCCACCGCTTACTTTTTTAAATTATTCCGGAACTCATCATCACTTAATGTTGTATCAGGAGCATTATCTTCACCATGATCATCATCATCAATATCTATATTTATATCGTTCTCTTGTTCAATCTGATCAGTTTCCTCAACGTCATTTGTCATTTTCTAAAATATTTGCCGATAAACAGGAACTTGCTAAATAAAAAGAAAATAAGTTATTTTTCAAAAGAAAATCATTACAATTTAATTATATGTATATAAATACTAAATAATGTGATTCATAAACAAACACAATTTTCTTATTAATAGAATAAAAATGATATCTCTTTGTGTACTTACAGGAGGGTCGTTGTGAATATTATAATCTACGGAACCACACATCTATTTTTTAACCTTGTCTCGCCTCGGTTCAACGCATTTGTTTAAATCTAAGAATGCTTTTCTTACTTTGCGCCTAAAATTACCACTGTTTCTAATTTTATTCCACTGTTCTAAGTTCGTTTTGATCGATTATCTTGTATTTATAAAACATAATGGATGCAATGCAAATTGAGTAGATGTCAACAGATAAGACTATAAATTGTATAAATGTTATACTTCTGACTATTACTTTCTTAAAGATTGGAAAATAGTCATCGAGAAAATGTTTATACTAATAATTGTACTGTAAAAGATAAAACTGAGACCTTTATAAGTCAGCGTTTTAAAAAATAGTCTAATAAGTGACGCAGTAATTACTGTTATACAACTTGTCATGTAGTTGTTGTCCCAGATACCACTACAGGATTATCGTATAGCATACGTTTATGCGGTTATAAGTTGTATAAAGTGGTCCTATTGAAGTCGCTAGTGAGACCGTTACAAGATTGTCGTGTAATAGTCATGTACACGACTACAGAAAGCGCTGGATTTATCTTTATAAAAATCTTATATATTTTGTCATTTAGTGGGTTAAACTGAGACCTTTATAAAATTGTTACATAAAAGTCGGTTAAAGGACTTAACGTCCTACAAAATAGTCTAATAAGTGATGCAGTAATAACTGTTATACAACTTGTCATGTAGTTGTAGTCCCAAATACCACTACAGGATCATCGTATAGCTTACGTTTATGCGGCTATAAGTAGTATAACGTGGTTCTATAGATGTCATATCTGAGACTGTTTTACAATTGGTTTTATAATTTGGTTGTGTAAACGTTTACTGGACATAATTAAACAACTAAAGTATTATACAACTTTTATGTCTTATAAATCACTTTTAAATACCTTTTTGAAATCCAAAATACCATTACACAACTTCTATAAAACAAATAGTTGAATAATCTCTATACTATATGACGACTTTGCTACTTGGGACGCTTTCGGGAACCTATGAAGGAAAAAAAATTCACACTCGTAAACATTCCATCACAACATATCACATTATAATGTAAATAATACCATTCAGTATGTTCAAACGTAATAATTAAGATAATAATTGTAATTTTCTAATTTTAGCTTTCACAGATGTTTGTGATATGCTACTTGTGTTTCAAGAAAATGAAAGTGTTATTATTACCAAGTGCTCTTCTCGTCTGGTTTTATGCCATTAACAATACAAAATAAGTAGGTACACCATTCACGGAATTATTGCGGTGTGGCAAGGTGACAATTATAAAGCTGACACCTTGCCTCTATCTACCCCTCTTGGGCTTAAGGCGTGATGATAGATAGATAGGACTCCTGGTCAATATGCCATGAAATTACTTCATAGCCCTTTTGTTTTAACATTTGTAACACACTAATTAATAAAATTGAACGTATTTTTGTTTCTTGTATCAAATTGTAGTTATTCGGAAAATTCAGAGATAGTTAGCACAATCTATAATTAAGAAAATTAAGCATTCGGAAAATTCGGAATTTGTAAAATTGATAATGAGTATAATATAGAATTTGGAAAAACATGGATCCTGGGCAAATGTCTGAAATCTGCCAGACACACACGGCGTCCACTTTTTGCTCATTATATCAAACAGAACAGGGAGTCTTGACTTCATTTTCAATTTCACACCCTATAATCCTGAATTTAACGACGACAACAGTAATTATCCATACTGTTATACTTCCATACTAATATAATAAATGCTAAAGTAACTCTGTCTGTTCGCTTTCACACTTAAACTAATGAACCGATTTTGATGAAATTTTATACCTGGAAACTTAAACCCTAGTGAAGGACATAAAATAGTATGGGCGGTAAGTTAGTTTTATATTATATTTAATAACATATTAGGCACAATTTTGTTTTTAATAAAATTGTTGCACTGTCCGCATAGAAATACTCAAATTTCAACATCATAATTGAAATTTACGACAAGAGTTACCCCCCTGGCCTGCTAATCCTGTTTTACACTAGACCTAGATCTCAGGGTACCCAGCAGAAGACAAAATCTCCCCTTTTAGCCGATGGTATTTGTGAGGCTATACCTAACGCGACTAGTTTTTCGGATTATGTACCTACATAAGTTTTTAATTATAATAAATTAACTTTAAAAAAAAGTGTACCGACTAAATTTGCACTGAAAAGTAAGAAATAATAAATATTTCGTCGTAGAATTTGAAGACGGTTGGTGCAAAATTCATTGTAAACATCTAAGAAGATATGTTCAATATTATCTATGTTTGTACTGATGATCGTAGGTTCCTAATGAATTGTCTAGATTAGTGAATTTGGGAACTAAGTTGTTTCTAATTTGGCACCAACCGTCTTCAAATTCTACAAAATGGGACCACACGGGAAGCATCCGCTTCCAAATAAAAAAAAAAGAATCATCAAAATCACCCAGTCGAAAGTTCTGAGGTAACAAACATAAAAAAATACAGTCGAATTGAGAAATACCTGATAAAAACCTATTAGTAAATGTCCGGGATCTGGGATCGAACCCGTGGTCTGCCTAGTTAATACCAGACGTCTTAACCAATGCCTCCGTCGCACCCTGGGACCGTAACACTGTACCTACAGCTGCAAGGCAACCCGCGAAGAAAGAAAAAGTAGACCTAGATTTGTGCTAATTCTTACTATGTTATTTGTGCAATTTTGTCACGATTTGAACCCGGGATCTCCTAGTTTCAAGTTCAACGCCTACCAATACGCTATCAACTCCTTAGAACCTAGCATTTAGCTACGTTTGATATTAGCAAAATCATCACATTTATTTGAATGGACGTCATTAGCATATAAAATTAAAAATAGAAAATAACAAAAGTATGTTAGTGAAATGGAATATGAAAAAATAGAATTAGCGTTGCATCCGTTCTCCTGTCAGAGTCAAAGAACTTTTACATTAGGTTCTTATACCCGTCTTTTCCAATCTAAGTAATTCAAGGTTGATAAATTAGATTGTCTTTTGACGTACTCGATCTGCAATATTTAAATTATTTTTATTTCCTTTTTATTTTTGTATTAGCTTTTTGCCCCCGGCTTCACTTGTGGATATTCTCGAACAATAGCTATGAAGGATAATGTAGCTTCCTATTACTGAAATTATTTTCAGAATCGGATCAGTAGTTTCAGAGATTATCCTATACATCCAAACTTACAAACTTTACCTCTTTATAATATATTAGTATAGACTAATACCTAAAGTAGGCCACACATTGGTCCGGCATCGCACCGAAATTTCTCATTCCGGCCGCCATATAAGAATTGGACGAATCTGTGGTCAGTTTCGATGGACCGTACGGAAACGCGCAAATATAGTTCAATTATTGAAAAATACAAATTTGTGCCGTTTGGTGTAGATCCTCTAGGTCCGTGAGGTTCAATTGCCAAAAAGTTTATTAAAGATCCTCACGACTGATTCGTCTCCACCTCTATCTTAGCCTGTCAGCTAAGCAACCTAGGCTTGGTTGTAGGAAATACCGACGACGTGTATCATAATATGAATCACTTGCAAAAATAAAATTACAAGAAAGTTAAGAGGAAATGAGTGCTCACAGTTGGCTATTTAACGGGCATGTCGTGTTATTACGAGGTACGAACCTGCTCACCCCGTGAACCAGATGTGACTCCGTCTGATATCATACCGTCGGACGGCAGGGATAACTGTTGTTTATTTATTATATTCTGGATCATGGAATGAGTATTTATTATGGGTATCTATATAACATTAGAGAAGAATGCGGAGTGAAAGATGATGTTGTGACTAAAATGAAGAAAAGTTTGTTGGCAGACAACGACCTAGGTGTACGTTTATTGAACATATAAAAAATTTATTGATCGAAGGCAATATTAAAATTACACACAATCGCCGAGCATGTATGAAAGGTATGATAAATATAAAAGAAGCGAAAGAAGTATGTCAGGATCGTAGCAAATGGCATTCGATTGTCTCTGCCTACCCCTCTTGGGATAAAAGGCGTGATGATAGATAGATAGAATAGATAGATGGAAACGATGTATGGATGCGAATAAAGTGAAGTACCTATACAAAGATTTAGAGAAGTGGCGCTCTATACTCTCTGCCTACCCCTTTTGGAAACTGGTGTGAAGGTATGTGATTATGTCCTTCTGGATCTATATTGGTAAAATTTGTCAAGTTGTGAGTACAACGCGTATGCAGAGGGATCCGTTCCATGGAATCGGGACTTCTGGAACTTACTTCTCATAAATTTCATAGCGTTTTTGTCCCGTGGTACTACTCGTTTGTGATAAAAGTAGTACCACGGCCCTTAACCTGCCCGGTGGCACTATTAGTAATGCAAATTTGTTGACAAATGGGACAGAATTTCTTCTTCTTCTATTGTGGCTCCACCAATCGATGATTTGCCAATGTCAAGTATTATAGCTTTTATAACTAATCACAACTATCTCAGCGGGGACGAGATTAAACGGAACGCGTACGTAGAATCCGTCGCATTATTTAAGCATTTTGTCGTCTGTCGTCAAAAGTACGAAATTTATATAGAAAACTTAAATATAGTTTTTAATGAAACTTTATTCGCAGTAAGCTTGAACCCTTGGGAAGGACTTAGGCTACTTTTTTTCTAAATCCACCCCTCAAAGGGGGTATAATAGGGGATGAAAGATAGTATAATATAAACAGACAAAGCAGTTGCGGCAAACACAATAAAACGTAAGCAAATTCACAATCTGGCGCACACGACCGCATAAACGCAATTTAAAATGTCCCTTGAACCTTGTTAGGCCACTTTTAGTACCTGTTTATATACTACATACTTACACCCACTGGTTTTACTCGTGGGATTAAGTTTCGCGTATACCACAATCTAATCTGAAACCGCGTGTATCCCTGGGCACCCTACCCAGCGGAATACTAACTCTATCGTTTAGCCCAGTCTTTCTCAAAGTGGGCGATAACGCCCCCTTGTGGGCGCTGGAGGCCTAGAGGGGGGCGGTAAGGGGCCCAGAAATAATGAATGTCTTTGTGATTTTTAAGAAAAATAATTTATTTTAAAAGTGGACGGTAGACAAAATAAGTTTGAGTACCTCTGGTTTAGCCCAAACCTTTTATGGACTACTCTACCCCCTTTACAAGAAAAAAAATTACATCGCCCCCTTTTACATAATAGTTAATTATGCCAATTTTGATATGTCTGTCTATTATCAATTAATAATCACAATTTAAAAATTAATTCTCTCTCTCTCTCTCTATTTAATCGTGCGTCTCGTGGTCGTGGAAATCGTAAAAATTCAAAAACATGTCACAATAAAAACATTTTTGCCCCCATTTGCCTTTGGACCCGCTACTACCGCCCCCACGAAAAGCTCCAGCGCCCATTAGGGCGCGATATCGCCCCCGTTGAGAAACTATGGTTTAGCCGATGGTATATGTAAGGCTATACCTAACCAGTGGCCAGTTCTGTTGTGGTATATTTAGATGAAAAAGCCTCTGTGGTTTGTCGGATTATGTACATAAGTTTTTAATTATAAAAAACTCATTGATACATGGCCGGGTTCCGGGATTAAACCCGTGGTCTGCCTCGTTAATACCAGACGTCTTAACCACTGACGCATATACTTACTTCTGAAGCAATTTTTGAAGGATTTCCGGTATAAAAGACCCACCAGGCAAACAAACAAACAAACAAAAAATCTAATCGCATTTATAATATCAGTTAGGAAGTTAGGATTATAAAGAAAGAGAGAGTGTGGGACGGATTTGAAAAATTATGCCAGAAATACAGATTCATCATACCTTTCATATATGCTCGGCGATTGTGTGTACTTTTAATATTGCCATCGATCAATACATTTTTTATATGTATGTTCAATAAAAGTACAGGTCGCCCTCTACCAGCATTTCCTTTCACTTCAGCCATATAAACCTTTTTAGTCAATCTTTCATCCTTCATTTGGGCCACCAGGATCCCCCAGGGGATCCCAGTGAACTCATGAGTTCATTCAGGATCTTCTTTAGGTAAAAGTAAGTAAAGATGCTTTTACATTTATATGGTATACATTCTAATCTATCTATCTATCATCACGCCTTTTATCCCAAGAGGGGTAGGCAGAGACAATTGAATGCAATTTGCTACGATTATGACATACCTCTTTCGCTTCTTTTATATTCATCATACCTTTCATACATGCTCGACGATTGTGTGTACTTTTAATATTTCCATCGATCAATACATTTTTTATATGTTAGATAAAAGTAGGTACACCTTTTTTTATCCTTCATTCTTTCCAAACCAGGGTCAACTACTTTTCTTCATTTTATTCTCAACCTCATCTTTCACTCCACATTAATATCTAATGACATCGTTCCGGATGCGGTCAATATGTTTTATTTAACACATTCTACGTAAAGACCGCATTTCCACTGCATTTATTTTACTTTCATGCTTCTTATTCCATACCCAAGTCTCGCTTCCATAAGTAAGTGATGGAACTAAAAAAGTAATGAACACACCAAATGTAGTTCGGTTTACGTAAGAAACACTGGCTTACTTACGTTTTGGCTGACGATTCTCTAAAACGAGTTGAATTATTTTTATATTATCGCTTTCTTTCTTAACTTTGTACTGACGACGATGTTTTTTTAAATGTGTTTATGGCTCCCGGAACCTTGTTACCGGCCCCAAGATACCCAGTGGAAGAGTACCAGTTCTATTGAGGTATTTTTAAAAAGAAATAATTGAAGAAAAAGTTAGATCAAACATACAAAACTCTATTATTAGTATAAATATGTATTGACCCCATTCACAACGATAAATAGGCAATTAGAGACGAATGCGGAGTGAATGATAAGAAAATGAAGAAAAGTAGTTTACGCTAGTTTGGACACGTTGAAAGAATGAAGGACTGACTAAAAAGGTTTATATGGCTGAAGCAATGATCAGGATCGTAGCAAATAGAATTCGATTGTCGAAACTAGAAGGATCTCTCATCGCTTTGTAATAAAAACGCTCAACGTTGCTACTCGTTTGCGTTGCTACTCGTTTGGTAGGCAATGAACTCAGTAAACCGCGCGGCTTATTTTGTCGATATCTCTTTAAAAAGTTGTTAGACAAAAATAATCGATAAAATAACTAAGGATAAGATAATATAGGCCAAGATTCACGTACCAGAAACATGAGAAAGGACAAATTCACAAAAAATCGGTCTTACGAAAATACACAAAACTGACATATATGCTCTTCCAGTATTATACAAAAACTATTAGAAATAGCAAGTTGTAGTTAATGTTTTCATAAAGTATGTCTATTGTCTATTGGTTATCCATACGAGAAAATGGTACATTCGAGTCGCAAAATCGGTTAAAAATACGCATAAAATTGATGACTTTCAGGGCTTCATAAAACTTAACTGTAACTGTTTTTTTTTATAATACTGTGGCAAATTTATCTTTCGAAAGTTATTTAAACATCGAAACTAAGACATATAGTTATTGCGTAATTTAAGAAGTCGTAAATCAGTAATTTGTATGGGCCAAACGTTATGTGAGGAAGAAAAAGTAATATTAATATAATATTTTCGGCTAAATTTGGATTTCTGAACTTTTGTCTTCTGCTGGATACCCTAATGATGACAAGGTTCTCAGAAGTCGTAAGGCAATAATTGTTTCTTTACATTTTGTGTTATAATGTGGTAAAAGTAATGAATGACTTCTTTGCAAAACTAAGTAACAGTAAAAGAAAACAAAGTTAACAAAACTATTTTTTTTAGAAAATAGTTGGAAACAAGCTACAACTTCTTTTATAGTTTTTGACAGTAATTACCTACTTAGTCATTGCTAATGAACAATAGGCATGATGACTAAAAAAATCTAATTAGTCCGTCAGTTAGATTATCAGAAAATATTGGACACGTATTTTTTCTTTTGTCAATTAAACAAAAAATGATGAAGATATAGCCCGCTAAAATTCCGCGTGACGTCAAATTTGAGTACACTTTTGACCTAGAAGTGACGTCACCGGCCCCCACTCCCAAACTTTGACGGCCTTTATCTCTGTAATTTTTTGTTTGATTGACAAAAGAAAAAATACGTGTCCAATATTTTTTGATAATCTAAATGTCGGACTAAATAGAATAATATTTTGTTTACCCTGTCATCTTCCCTATTGTATTTGCCATAGATGTCGTATAGTCGCGCTGGCGCTCTAATAGATTGGCAATGCAAAAGAGAAAGCGCATATATACGCATATGTTAAAGCGTGACAGGTAGACGAGACCATTTTTATTCGTAATTTCGCTTATAATATATTCTTTTTTTAAGTATAATTTACTGTTTAGTAGAAGAGATTAAATATGGTTACGTGTGCAGTGCCTGGATGTAACTCATCCATAGAATTACACATGTACATGCACACTGATGTATTAATTTTTTGGTCTCGCTCTAATCGCGACATAACCAATCTAGTAGAGCGCCAGCATACTACATCTATGGTATTTGCAGTTTAAAAAGTGTTCGACTTTTGCTGTCGAACTTTGTTGTGCTTCTGTTGCCTTTGCTGCTTTATCTGCTGTAATCTGAAGATAGAATACCTATTATAACATGGTTCCGATCCATACTCATCTTCTTTTTAAAATTCTAGCTTGTCCTTCCTTCATGTCAATACAGTGCAACGGATCGATGTGTTTTTTTGCATAGAGATAGTTGTAAGGACGGAGAGTGACATCTAGGCTACTTTTTATCCGGGAACTTCTTCAGAATAATCCTTAAAAAAAACCACGACCCAAGTCAAGAGGGAAAGCTAGTTAAACATACAATATTAAATTATATAGATTGGCATTACTAAATTCTCACATTGCATATACGATACTAAAATACTGTCTTTTCGTCCCCAAATTTACATATATTTTACGCACAAGCCCAATCTGGAAATTCCCAAACCTATTAGATCGATTCGATACAACTTTAAAAGATACTCTACAGAAAATTCTAAATTTACACTTTAACAATAACTCTTGGAACCAAGGAACTTTACCAATTAAGTTAGGCGGTATCGGAGTTCGTAAAATTACAAGTGTTGCTCTACCTGCTTTCCTGTCCTCTGTAAATAGTGCCTATTCTACATCCGTAAACATTTTAAAATCTTCATCTATAAAATTGGCCTATGCATCAGAGGCAGTTGAAGCATGGAAATCAATTTGCCCTAACGAAGACATCCCAAAGGAATGAAATGTACAAAAACTTTGGGATGCCCCGTTAGTGCAAAAAATCCATCAAGAGTTGGCCCCAAAATTCACAAATAATATTGATAAAGCTCGCCTATTAGCTGTCTCTGAAAAGGAATCTGGCTACTGGCTTCATACAATACTAGCAACCAACCTTGGGACCTTACTAGACAATAATACGTTTAGAATCGCAACTGGCATTCGTCTCGGGGCATCGATATGCATGCCACATAAATGTCCGTGTGGTAGCGACGTCAATGCTCTCGGCCTCCATGGACTCTGCTGCCAAAAAAGTGGAGGTCGTTTTTCGCGCCACGGCTCTTTAAATGAAGTTATTAAACGGGCTCTTGCCACCATCAATGTACCAGCTATGCTGGAACCCTGTGGTCTTGTACGTGATGATGGAAAGAGACCGGATGGCATGACGCTGGTGCCTTGGGAGAGGGGTAGGGCCCTAGTATGGGACGCAACTTGTGTTGATACCTTGGCGCCCTCACATCTCTCGAGTACAGCGATAAGAGCCGGGGCAGCTGCAGAAACAGCAGAGACTTGCAAACGGCGCAAGTATATACAAATTGAAAAAGATAATATATTTGTGCCGTTTGCAGTAGAGACTCTAGGTTCATGGGGGCCGAGTGCCAAAAAATTTTATAAAGATATAACACCAAAAATTGTCGTCGCTACGGGTGACAAGAGGGCTGGCTGTTTCTTCGCCCAGAGAATTAGCATAGCTATACAGCGAGGAAATGCAGCCAGCGTTCTTGCCACCATGCCACGCGGACCAAATATTTTTGATTATTAATATTATTTTAGGTTTATATTGTTATGTGTAAAAATTTTTAATCTAATAAAGAAGTGAATATTAAAATGTTAATACCTTCACGTTGTATGCTTATTTCTATTATCTTATAGAGATAGATATGTCGCCACCAAATGGTTAAAACACCCACTCAATTGCATGGCTAGGTATTTCATTAAATGGCGGGATTCAATTGAATCTGTGAACATTTCAACTGTCTTACTATCACGGTTTATGAGATACAGCCTGGTGACAGACGGACAGACAGACAGACGGACGGACGGACAGCGGAGTCTTAGTACGTAATAGGGTTTCCGTTTTACCCTTTGGGTACGGAATCCTAAAAAGGAACACATAATGGATTAACACCTACAAATAATGAGCCAGACACTAGTTTTAAACAAAATTTTGAGTCTAAATAATAATACGAATACGACGAACAACCAAGAGGCTGCGACGTTCAGCCCTTATGTTAAATGTTTCTTTCAACAATTTGGCTGAGCATCCATTTAGTCTTTGAATGCCGCCATTTAATGAAATGTCTAGCTATCCAATTGAGTGGCTGATTTAACCATTTGGCGGCGACACATATTATTATGCTACCGCAGACTTTAGTTAGATCACGTTTTATAATTATGTTGATATTGATATAGATGTTAATGAATAAGTTCTTACCGTGTGCCAACCCTAAAGCGATACAGTCTTGAATATTTTATGTATGTCAAACTAGATTGATAAGTCGTTTAATAAAAGTGTAATTGAACAAACAATTTCTTATTTAGGCACTAAAAAGTTGGTAGGTACCGCAAAAAAACAATCTTGTTTAACTTTAGACCAGTTTTGCAAACAAGTGCGTCATTTTTTAATCGTTTAACTACCTTACTAATTAATAAATGTTAGTTTGAAGAACTCTCTTTTTATGAATCTCTGGTCATCGTGAACCATGGGTTATGCTGAAATGAAAAAAATACTATCGACGTGTGAAAATAAATATATATCCCATTCCACTATCCACTAATATTATAAGTATGGATGTATGTATGTTTGTTACTCAATCACTCCAGAACGGCTAAACAGATCTGGATGAAGTTTGGCACAGAGATAGATTATAGTCTGGAATAGCACCTAGGCTACTTTTTATCCCGGAAAAATATATGAGATAGATTTGTTTTTAGTAGTACTAGTAGGTAGTTTAGGGGTCAAACATATACAACTTTTTATACCGCAAAAGCGGGCGGGGGAGGGGCAAATTACAGCCACGGGCTTATTTTATTTTGGATCTAATTCTAAAAATTATTGATTAATCACTAATAGAAAGATATCCCTGAGTAGTAATAAGAAATTATCCCAAAATTGGTAAATAGTGGCGAGAGGAAAAACGCGTATTTTTTGTACACATGACGCTTACTATTATGTATTTTGGTTTGTTCTGTATTCGGAGACCAAAAGTATAAGAATATAAGAAATATTATTAAGGGGAAGTCAGTCATCAAAATTCAATTTTTAATCAAGTTTTTCAGAAAACCTGATCTATTTACGAAACTAAAAAAAATATGTATTGATTTTAAGGATATGACAAATATTGTTATTGTTTTGAAAATATGATTAGAAACATTTTACTCGATAGAAAAAAATCCTAAATGCACCTCTGAAAACTTTATTTATCAAATTTTATGGCTATAATATAGGTAGATGGTATCATTACAAAAATTAACATTAATATTTTTTTGATAATTATCTATCCGTTCATTGTAAAATTAATTCTATGTTGTATAAGATTTTTTTTTAATTGCGTAAAAAACATAAATTATCGCTTACTGATGCTATCCTGCTCGCGTGCGCGCGATTCTAGATGAATGCGTTCTGCTCTTTCATTACTCATTTTCCCATCGACCACTTCCCCTTAACAGAAGATAAGTTACAAAACAAGCCAGTTCACTTATATTCTTCCTTGTAATGACGTCGTAATTTCATCTGACGGTAAAGTTGAACTTGTTTTGTGGACTAAAGTTTTCTTGGATCACATTAATAATGCAGATATATATGTTGTTTGGAACAGAATAATAAATATTGTAGTAAATATATTTTACGGTTTCAGTACTTACTTTAAGTTTCGGTAAAAAGAAGGAGCCTTGGAGAAATGTTACCATGTATTTAATTTTTAGGTAGATAATAATTTTTTTTTATACTTCCCGGGTTGTCTTACAGCTCCCGAAACCGTTGCCTGGAAGACAAAGCTTCCTCATTTAGCCAATTTTTTGAGGCTATACCTAACGGGTGGCCAGTTCTGTTAAACCCGATCGAACCATACTACCGTATCATTACGACTTTAAACCTAACAGAGTGGTCATAGAAACTATGCCCAGTTAATAAGCGAGAGAACGATGTCAGTAAACAAGAATGCGGAGTGAAAAATGATGTTGTGGCTAAAATGAAGAAAAGTAGTTTACGCTGGTTTGGACACGTTGAAAGAATGAAGGATGAAAGATTGACTAAAATGCTGGCAGAGAACGACCTAAATTTACTTTTATTGAACATATAAAAAATATATTGATCGATGGAAATATTAAAAGTACACACAATCGACGAGCATGTATGAAAGGTATGATGAATATAAAAGAAGCGAAAGAGATATGTCAGGATCGTAATAAATGACATTCGATTGTCTCTGACTACCCCTCTTGGGATGAAAGGCGTGATGATAGATTAGCGAGTTGGCACACATAAGGTTGTATGGGTTTGGAAATACGAAGAAGGCTTTATTTATCTAAGCACGATTTAATTTATTTTTAAAAAGCGCCCTACATTTTAGTAAGGTTTGCGTGACTTGGTAGACAAGGTGCAGTTAGTTACTGCGTGTGAGGAATAATCATTTAGATATATGTTTACTAACGATTGACCCACATTGTGTTTGTATTTTAGTCTATTTTTAAACTGATTTCGTATGTGGGGCTCTACCCGTGTGGAATTAGAGATCTTCTTCTTTTATTGTGGCTTCACTAATGTTATGCCAATGCCTTTATAGTTTCAATAATTAATCGGTATCTGAGATGATCTGTGATGACTGTGATATGTCTTATTCATCATCATCATCATCATCAACATCAATATTTTAGTGGTGCTCATTGAGAGGAATTGCCATAGTCACCACGCTTGGCAGGCGGGTTGGTGACCGGACGCCTGCTTTACGTGCCCTCCGGAGCACGAGGAGTCGATTTAAGCACGTATTCCTAAAGAAAATTGGTGCTTAGCATTTTGGCAGGGGGTAGGATTCGAACCCGGAACCTCCGGTTTCAAGTCCACCGTCCTACCAATGTCTTATTAATCACAACTATCACAGCGTGGGCGGGATTATACCGGATTCCCCATTATGTTACATCGGAACGAGTGCGTCGGTCGCCATAACATGACGTAAAATCAGATTTTAAAATTTATTTATCTTGGACAACTTTAAGCGACATTTGTGGTTTGCTGAAGTTTCGTAATTTTGATAGTTTGACGATGTCATGTCTAGGTAAAAAAATATGCCAAAGTATGAAGTATCTAATTACTATTACTCCATCATCACTAAATCTAAATATGTAAAACAAAGTTTGCCTGTCTGTCAGTGCCTAATTTGGTCTTTAGCTAACTGAATAGCCTATGTCCTTTCCCAGGGTTTAAGCTGTCTTCAAATCAAATTTATGAGTTCAAGTGCGAGTCGAACACGTTTGTTGTATGGGAGCTCCCTTAAATATTTATTTTATTCTGTTTTTTTTTGTATTTGTTGTTATAGCGGCAACAGAAATACATCATCTGTGAAAATTTCAACTGTCTAACTATCACGATTCATGAGATACAGCCTGGTGACAGACGGACAGACAGACAGACGGACAGCGGAGTCTTAGTAATAGGGTTTCCGTTTTTACCCTTTGGGTACGAAACCCTAAAAAGTAGGCACCAATCACACTTTAATGTAATATGCTGGCTACTCGACTACAAATAAGTCCGCGGTAGCATTACAATTTAAATTACATGTTGTGTATACACATTTATAATATTACAAATAATAATTAGGTGCGTGCAAGGCCTCTCATTTAGACGATGATAGTAGAGTGGCGCTCTATTTTTATCATATACTTTTTTTAACCAATTTTAGGATTCCGTACATCCGATGAAAAAACGGAAACCTTTATAGGATCAGTCTTGTGTCTGTCTGTCCGTCTGTCATAGCTTATTTTACTACAAATCTACCGGTCGAAAAAAGTTGAAATTTGGTACATAATAAATGTAGAGTTTGATGACACAATTATGGATGTATAGCCTCGTAGGTATAGCGTAAATAATTGAATTTTTGGTTAATTTTGGGGCAATAATTCAAAAGTAAAAAATATTTATTTTATTCAAGTGCATATAGATCACCACCTTACCCTTTCCTTTCAAATGTTGCTCCACCAAAAGGTTGTCTGGAAGATAAGACCGCCAAATTGTACTTTTGACTTTTTGTAAATTTGTGTGTATATTATTTTGTTTCTGTGCAGTGCAATAAAGTATATATCTATCTATCATGTGACATATCAAATGAGAGAGATCGTTATAAGAAATACCTACAATTGTTTTTACATTTAAAAATGAGCGTTCCCTCCGCCCCTACCCTTATCTCCGAAATTATTGAGTCTAAAATTTTATATAGAGCATGGAGTCGTAATCGCATCTTGACTAATTTTTTTTTTATTCATAATTATAACATTATTTTATTTGAGGTGTGAACTAGTCGTATATATTTTAGTCAATCATATGCTTAATTCTTTTATAAGATAAAAAAATCTGTCCATGCGGGCAAAGTCGCCAGTAACAGGTAGTAAACAAGAATGCAGTGGGACCTCGTTGCAATAAGTTCGAGATGACCCTATGTCCTAAATATTCATTTAAGGAGCGAAATCGCATTTTGCATGAGATGCCATAAAGCGGATTTTCGCTCATCTTAAATGATAAGTTAAGACAGGTAATCTATACTAATAAGTAAAATTTATTGAAGAGTTTCTCTGTCTGTCTTTAATGTTTCCAGAATTTTATTATACTGTGAAATGTCTATATGAATTTTAATGATCAAATCAAATCTTTATTTGCCAGCTCAGTAAAAAGTAGCGAAAACATATAATTTTTTATTGGGTACAAATTACATCTGTAGCGGCTTGACCGCACAGGTAGTTAATTAGGTCACAGGGGCGCGGGGCAAGTTAACGGACACTCCCGCGCCGGACTTCAGTTAGTTCTAGTGGGCGACGCGACCGGACGCGCCCCGGCCCGGCTAGCGTAACTCAACAATTAGGTCGCTCGTTGGTACTGTCCTAGCAAGCAGGTGCTTAAGTTATCAATATAGAATCAGTAAGACAGTACCATCTTTTATTGGAGAGTGACCCAAATAGAGACCTGCCACGATACACATGAGGTCAGAAAGTGTTCCAAGCATAGCACGCAACTCATGCGTACATTGGTGACCCCGACGTGTAGGGGATCTACACACTTGCATGACCCACACACACGCACATGTATTCTGTAAACGAGCGCGGGCGCACGTCATATACTAGCTGCCTGCCCCGCGCTCCTCAGTCGTCCATAACAGTTTGCCTTAATTAGTCCCTACCTTAGTTAAATATAAATTCAGTATTAAACAGTTTAAACCACCAACCTTCTTTACTTTATGAACACGCAACCCGGGTCACCAATATAGTAGAAATAACATATTCTACACATCTAAAACAAATAATGATGGTATATCTTTAAAAAAAAAGTGTACCGACTTCAAAAATTGTGCACTGGAGAGTAAGAAATTATAATTATTTAGGGGGGGTAGGGGTAGGTAGGGGTAGTGCAGGCAAGCCAACGTTTGGGCAGGACAACGTCTGCCGGCTCCGCTAGTATAATATAAAAGAAGCGAAAGTGGTATGTCAGGATCGTAGCAAATGGCATTAGATTGTCTTTGCCTACCCCTCTTGGGATAAAAGGCGTGATGATAGATAGATAGTACTTTTAATTTGATTAATTACAATTTTAGAGACGTCTGTTGACAAAAATAGCACGTCATGTCTAGTAATCATGATAATATTTGTAATTATTGATCGAATTGATGTAGTTATTTTTAAATACATACATTCACGTTCATCTTCATAGAGATAGACAACAGCATAGATTTCTAAAATAAAATTCGAATGAATTCTTAAGGGGAAGTCAGTCATCAAAATCCAATTTTTAATCAAATTTTTAAAAAACCATGATCTATTTTCGAAACTGTAAAATATATGAATTAGATTTTAAGGATCTTTTTATTGTTTTGAAAATATGATTAGAAACATTTTACTCGATAGAAAAAAAAATCTTAAATACACCTCGGAAAACTTTATTTATCAAATTTTATGCCTATAACGATGGTATCATAACAAAAATTAACATTGGTAACAGTGGTAAAATTATTTCTATGTTGTATAAGTTAAAAAAAAAACTGTTTCTATACTGCTCGCGTGCGCGCTATTCTGGATAAATGCGTTCGGCTTTTTCATCACTCATTTTCCCATCGACCACTTCACCTTAAAAATTAACAAGTATTATTAGAGTTGTTTGCCCTCCCCCATAACTAAAAACTGGCCAAGTGAGATTCGTACTCGCACACGAAGGGTACCGTGGTTTTGAGTTAAAAACACTTTTAGTTTTTCCAATTTTCCGAGCAACTTTTTTAATTTTTACACGCTTTATATTAGTTTCACCTGTAACTATGTATGCAAATTTGCAATTTGCAAGTGTATGTAATTCGGATGACAATACAATAATTTGGTAACATCGATCTAATCTGATGATGGAGCCAAGAGTTGTATAGTAGAACTCTTCAACAGCTAATAGCAGAACCATCGAGTTTGGGCTCATTTAGCTTGCGCCAGTGTGCGTTACAGACAAAAGCGTTTTTTTAAGCTATAATTTTTTTCTCTAACCCTAATTCAGACTATTACAAACAATTTAAAAAAATTTACCAAATCGGTCCAGCCGTTCTCAAATGATACCGCTGATTTAATTCGTGCAACAGTGGTCCAGTGGTTAAGATATCTAGTATTAATTAGGCAGACCACGGATTCGATACCGGATCCCGGCCATGTACCAATGGGTTTTTATAATCCACAAATATCATCGAGGTAGACTTGGACACAGTTTCGGGAGCTGTAGGGTTTCAATTTCAACCCGTGAAGAAAAAAAGGAAAAAAAGGACATATACTAGCTTTAAGTAGGTATATATTCATATGAAATTATGGGTCGAAATACGTAATTGAAATGTATGTATATATACTCTATAGCCTATAAGTCCCTAAAGTCAATATTTCGAGTGAAAGTAAGCGAATGTAAAATTAACCTCTCAGTATTGACACCGTTTGCAAAATAAAACAAAAAAACTTGAAAAACCGTCCGATGGTCCCAAATGTATTCCGCACAGTGCTCAACCAAAAGCGAGCGACGAATTTTAGAGTTTTTTATTGCGATCATACTTCATTGTGTAGGGTTGTCACGCGTTTGCTTTCCTACATATTAATTTTAATGACACTGCGCTCTGTAACATAATAATAATAAAATTTAGTGAACGGCGAGTCACCACCTGCCAATTTTACGTTTCATGAGATGAATGATACCGGCAGGTGACCGTAGTCTCAACCAATAAACTTGATAAACCAATCCATTTAACACCTCAAAACAATAGCCCGATTTTAATTTAATTTTATCTTAGCAATAGTCCAGGCACCTGACAGTCCTGTCTGTGAGCGCATTCAGAGATAGGACCAGACGGGTCCTCTACGTGTTGGACCTATGTCCCCACGCAAGCCTTATGAGAAGCAATATTTATGTTCCAAAATCAAAATTCATCTCTCTGTGAAAGTCTCCAATACAAAGGCCTACTGTAGTCGCGCTTATTAATAAAACCGACCAAGTGCGTGTACCATTATTTGTTAAAACGGCAAAAAAAATCACGTTTGTTGTATGGGAGCCCCTTTAAATATTTATTTTATTCTGTTTTTTAGTATTTGTTGTTATCTGTGAAAATTTCAACTGTCTAACTATCACGGTTCATGAGATACAGCCTGGTGACAGACAGACAGACAGCGAAGCCTTAGTAATAGGGTTTCCGTTTTTATCCTTTGGGTACGGAACCCTAAAAAGTGATACCCATTCCTTCGGGAAAATTGTCATTGGGGTTTTAATAAAATATATAAAATAAAGTGACAACCCTGGTGTAAGTGGGTATGAAGCAGTATTTGACGCCACCGACCGCCAGATCACAACAAAAAGACTGCTATGCTCTTCTATTTAACATTTTGTTACTTTCTTCGAGTCATCCACAGAGCATCATTAACTATTATCTCTCACTTAAACTGACATTCTTACTGTTTAGATACAATACTAGGATGAGATACGGCTTCCCTCGTGTGGTGGTAGATATCAGTTTTAAATTAACTTTAAAAAAGTGTACCGACTTTGCACTGAAAAGTAAGAAATAATAAATATTTCTTCGTAGAATTTGAAGACGGTTGGTGCCAAATTAGAAACAACTTAGTTCCCAAATTCACTAATCTAGACATAGATAATATTGAACAGATCTTTATCATCTTGTTTACTTAATTTTGTATCCTAATTTGGCACCAAATTCTACGATGAAATATTTATTGCTTCTTACTTCTCAGTGCAAATTTTTGAAGTCGGTACACTTTTTTTTAAAGTTAATTTATTTTTCCCTTTTATGTGATGGACAACAATTGTGTATTTGTTTACTTAAAAATCAGTTTTTATTCAAAACTACTGAACCAATTTTCACAAAAATGGGACCACACGGGAATCATCAAAATCGGTTCACCCAGTCAAAAGTTCTGAGGTAACAAACATAAAAAAATATATTTACAGTCGAATTGAGAACCTCCTCCTTTTTTTTGAAGTCGTTTAATAAGATCCACTTTTCTAGACTTGTCTGTCTTATTTAGTTCTTTCTTATGTTTCTGGTAAGCGAATCTTGGCCTAACTTATCTTATCCTTGGATATTATTGTTTCTTTTTGCAGTGTATCTCTCTAACAACTTTTTAATCTCAACAGAACTAGCCACTCGTTAGGTATAGCCTCACAAACACCATCGGCTAAACGAGGGAGATTGGTCTTCTGCTGGGTACCCTGAAACCGTAACACGATTTCGGGAGCTATAAGGCAACCCATGAAGAAAAAAAGAAAAAATAACTTTTTAAAGAGATATCGACAAAATAAGCAGCTCGGTTTACTGAGTTCATTGCGCTAATAAGCTTGCTCTCAATGTAAAGTTTATGTGAATTCTCTCTGATAAAGTGAGTGTTCTTCTCTTGCACATAATTTTAAAGTTAATTTGAAGAAATATCCTTATTTGATCATTAAATTACTACCTAAAACACGGAAACTTCAAAGTGACAAAAATAACACTTCATATTATAACCAGTAAGTCAGGATGTGTTGCGAGTACTGTGATGATACGACCTTATTTTCCTGGCCGCTTATAAGCTGGCCATCATAAATAGCATTTATTTTAATTTTAGAACACCGTATTGTTGTAATTTACTCATTCCTTCACAAACTTTTGACTTAGGCAGCCACTCTGCCAATTGTAAAATTTATTATATTTCTATTTGATCAACTAAGTAAACAACTAAATAAAATGTATTGAATCAGTATTCAAGAACTAACGTCTATGTTTATAAGTATAAAAGGAGCGCAAATAAGTATTGTAAGTATTTTTATCATATTTTGTATTGTGTTACTTCAATAGCTTAACGCCCTGTAGTAATGTGTAGTTAATTTTTATTACAGTGCGCTCCTTCTCCTTGGTCCTTCCTTGCTCCTTCCTACCTCCTTGCTCCTTCCTTGCTCCTTCCTTGGTACTTCAGTTTCTTCAGCTTCCTTATTATTACCATGCTAATTCGAAACCACAATAAACGAATGGTTTACTACGAGTTTTCCTGATACTCCTGCCTACCTACCCACCCATCCTGGCTACCCCACCACACGACAGTACAACGAGATGGCTATAAAGTATGGGCAACCAGGTTGACATATTCAACAGCAGGTTCTAATAATATGTTTTCGGTTCCTCAGAAAGGAAAAAGAATCAAATTTAATTGTAAGTGTAGGTAATTATGTGTTTGATTTTTTATTTTATGAGTTTTCTATTTTTGTGTTTTTATATTCTTAAGTTGTATGTATAATAAGTGTATTTATATTTAGTCACCCTGTACGTGCATGTAGGAAGTACATTGTAACTTTATTTTTAATATTTTAAGATTAAGCATAATAAAATCCAAATTAAATAAATAAATAAACCTATGACCCAGTTTAGTTACGTAAATATCTACTTGTCCGGCAATCAAAGGCATCGTTGGTTTCGTGGGTAGATAACCACTCTATTAAAGCCACCGTAACTCGCTTCAGATTATTTCAGAATGTAGGAAATTTTCAGCTCGCATTCTCTTTGAGTGCAGTCAAAGTATCTTTGTAAATTCTCTGGAAACGGCAGTTTTATTATTCGAAAAGTTCTACTGACGTTGAGATTTGATGTTAAAATGTAACGAAATGTCAGAGGATTGGTATTATTTTGTAACATGGTTATGTAAAATTATCAAAGGGATTCCTGAAAAAATTGATGAGGGGTTTTCGGTCAGAACTTTAAGTTTAAGTTTTTTTGTAAACTATAAGAGGTGCCCTATAATTATTGTATTAAAAAAAATTGATTACTATTTCCCTGAGATGAAACGGGGCTAATGTGTCCACGCACGTAGCATCCCATACTAGGGCCCGACTTCGCTCCCAGGGAATCAGAGTCATTCCATCTGGTCTCTTGCCGTCTTCCCGGATTATTCCCGTTGGCTCTAAGAGAGGATGGACTTCTATTAACGCAAGATCCCTTTTCATGGTATCATCGCTCTTGATTGGATTTTAGTATTTGCAACCCAAACCCTAAACTTAATTACTTTATATTTTGTTCCAGGTGGCCTATTCGCTATAGGCAAGGTGCTGAATTTCTTCCCAGTTGGGGGTGGGGAGTGTAAGCCATCTACCATATCATCGGCTCGTGCCGGCTTATGTTTGAATCCATATGACTGCAGACAAAGAGACGGAAGAGCAGCAGGGGACTGTGCTCATGGCTTGGGGGTTTGTTGTTTATGTAAGTATTAGCCACCAGGGCCGGCGAGCAATGTGAGTATAGTGGGTACTAGTGGGTAGATCTACCCACTCGGAATTTGACAAGTTATATACTGATGTCACTAAGTATGGGGAAAAAAACCATGTCTAGACCCAAAAATCTCTTACCTGCCCTTGGAATATATACATATTTATACAACATTGATATTATTGCTTAGTGCTCGACTCCTAAAACGTAGCGTGAAGTTAAAAAATCCTCGTAAATAAATCTATCTATTATTGAAAACCGTATCAAAATAGGTCCAGTAGTTTTTGAGTCTATTATCCTCAAACATATATACCAATATTTATTTATGCATAGTGCCTTAAAACTAGCTTTAGAAATTTTAGTAATGTGACATAAAACCTCTCTATCAATTGCATTTATATAGGGAAAAATAAAATCATTTTTTTGCTCGAACATTTTCTAAGTCGCAGCCCCTTGCTCGACATTATTGGTTACTGCTTCGTTGCCAAAAGACGTAAAACGATGTTTTATGTAAAGTTTGCTCCCCTCATAACGTTTGTCCCATACTAATTACATACTGCAGCTATCCGTAAATTACGCAATAACTATATGTCTTGGATTCAAAATTAAAATTGTATTCTAAAGATAAATATATTAAACATGATATAAACGAAATAAAAATTCCAAAATAAGTATAATAAAGCTCTCAAATTCCTCAATTTTTCGCGTATTTTTAACCGACTTTGCGACTCTAATTCTTTTAATTTATTTCAAAGATAACTTCATATTATATTTTAAGGAAACATTAACTAGAACTTGCATTTTCTAATAGTTTTTGTATAATACTCCGATAGCTGAAGTCCGTTTCTTGTGCTATAGCAAGATAGATTTTGTTGAGAAATCGTTCTTTCTCATGTTTCTGGTACGTGAATCTTGGTCTATCTTGTCTTATCCCTGGAGATCTTTGTATTTTAAAAGGAGTCCATTTCGCTCACATCTTTCCAAAGATATATGGACAAAATAGGTCGCGCGTAAAAGTCGTTGCGCTGTGATGCGTCGCCTTAAGTCAACTTTTCCTAAAACATTTCACCTAATCTGACAACAAAACCGGTAAAATTATATTTAGTGACGATTTGCGGCGACAGATGCGACGTTGTGGTCTGGACAGAGTACCCATTTAGTTTGATTGTAATCTTTCAAATTATTCATACATCATGCTACTTTCTAGTCATAGAGTCTATGCATGCTGTGTTCCAAGTCGCGCTATATGCTTATCTCAAATTTTCTGAAAAACCACTTAACCAATTTTTATGAGAAAAAAATGGGACCAATCCGGAAGAATTATCTGTCGAATAAAAAATAAATCATCAGAATCGGTTCACAACTGGCGGAGTAAACGATGCTCATACATACATAAAAAAATACGATCCGAGTTGTGAGAACTTTCTTATTCTTTTTTGGAATCGGTTAAAAATATAATATAGCTTATAGCACCCTATTAGTGAAATAATTTTCAGAATCCAAAGTTCAAGTAATCTCCAACACATGGCGTATTTTACAAAATACATAAATAAGTCTATATTTTAAAGAAACATTTAATTTTGATTTTTTTGATTATTTTTCGTTATTAGAGGGGAAAATATACTTCAAAACGACATATCAAACATGAACGTTGAACATGTATTAAGGAAGATATGGCGTACCGACAAAAATACTCTTGAGAAATGATATTAATTGATCTGAGGATTAGACAGACAGAAGACTGGCATGGCGGCAGACGCACGTCTCATCATGGCGTGATGAGGAATCCGGTTTAATCCTGTCCGCGCTGTGATGGTCGGCGGGATCATCTTAGCTACCGATTTATCAAGTTTAAACACTGGACATTGGCAGAATGGCGACGATAAGTCAGCACTGTTGCCATATATCAAAAGAAGAAGAAAAATCCGTGATGGTGCAGTTAAGTAGAATGAAATGATCAACAAAAATCTGTGGTCCAAATTAATATATCTGTAGATATTAAATATTTTAACCTATTAACCGACTTAAAAAAAAGGAGGAGGTTCTCAATTCGGTTGTTACCTCAGAACTCCGTCATTTATATACCAATTTGCAAATTTTTTTTGAAAGTATAAGTATACTACCTAATTGGTTCGATTTTCGTTTTGGTAAAAATTGGTTCAGTAATTTTTCAGAAATTTTGAAAAACCTGATTTCTAAGGCAATTTTTGTCATAACTCGATGAAATGTAGGTGATTAACAATAAATTATCTTTAAAAAAAAATACAATTTGGCTCTAAATTTCACAAATCTAGACAAATAATTACAAACATAGATATATAATAATATAATAAAACAGATCTTCTTTAGAATTTATTTTAATTTTGTAGCCTAATTTATAACAAAGTATTTAATTATTTCTTGCTGTTCAGTGAACAATGTTTGAAGTCAACCTATATTAAAAAAAAGTTAATAATCTATAAAAAGTACGGGTTTGCCACCTGTCTTGTTTAAGGGGCAGATAACACCTATATACGATTATTTAAAGAATCTTTTAGCAAAAACTAGACAATTTCCAAGTTTGAAAAAAATATATATTATTCTACAGGATATAATTGATATAATTGTCATTCTGAAAACGCGATTACACAATTTTCGCTCGATAGAAAATAATCCCAAAATGTGGTCTCTGAAAGTTTTCAAAAAAAGAAAACGGCGGTACTAGTGATTTTAGTACTATGACATTTAATTTGTTTTTGTAATATTCAATTACCCATATAATTGTCATTTGTATATTCAAATAAATTGTATAGTTATTTAAAAAATAATGATTATGTCAAATGGCGCTTACGATTTCTACTCTGAGCGGAAATGCTTTAGCTCTTCTTTATTCACACTCGCCTTGTCGGCAGTGACGGCTGAATCGTGATGCTAGACGGTCGCGGCCACTCTATCGCTCACAAGTTTTTGTATTATTTGTGTATTTTTTGGCTCAAATTTAATTTATTAATGGTAAACTTTATTAATATATGACATTACCGTAGCGATTAGGCAATATTTTCATAAGGAAGTTGCTATTTGTATACTTTAGTCTAGGAGTCAGCGTTGCTTTTTGTTAGCGTAATTATATTAAATAATTAACTCCAGTATTGGAAATAAGTTAATAAACAGCAAAGTAGGTAGGTAGGTATACATAGAAAATGCGTACGGGAATCATATTGCAGAAGTCATTGCAAGGCAAATAAAATTATGATATACTAGCTTTTCCCCCGTAGAAAAATTTAAAATGTGCCAACCCCAAGGACTTCCGAAATATAAATTAGCTCATGTCATTATCTCTGTGCAAATATCACGTCAATCCGTTGCTCCCATGTTGCTCCGTATTGATTTGAAAAAAAAGGACAAACAAACACTCTTCCGCGTTTGTAATATTTTATCCACGCACGCTTGATGGAAAACTTATGATAGACTAGCTTTTCGCCCCGGCTTCGCGCGTGGAACTATTTGAAAAGTGACAAGCCCGAAGGATTTGTGGGATATGTCATTAAAATCAAGTCAATCCGTAGATTAATTAAAAAAAGGACAAATAAACACTCTATTGCATTTGAAACATTACCTAGTAAGGAAGTTAAAATACCTACCCTTTATCCAAGCTTGATGATAAAATTACGATAAACAATGTTATACGTATTGGTTTTACATAGACCCTCCTACTAGCTATTCGCCCCGGCTTCGCCGTGGAAATATTTAAAGAGTGGCAAGCCCGAAGAATTTTTGGGATATAAAGTAGCCCATGTCATTATCTATATCTCCAACTATCTCTGTGCAAAAAATCAAGTCAATCCGTTGCTCCGAATTAATTTGAAAAACAAACAAACACTCTTTCGCATTTGTAATATTAGTAAGGAAGTTACAATACCTACCTATTATCCAAGCTTGATGATAAAATTACGATATACTAGCTATTCGCCCCGGCTTCGCCGTGGAAATATTTAAAGAGTGGCAAGCCCGAAGAATTTTTGGGATATAAAGTAGCCTATGTCATTATCTATATCTCCAACTATCTCTGTGCAAAAAATCAAGTCAATCCGTTGCTCCGTATTAATTTGAAAAAAAAAACAAACAAACACTCTTTCGCATTTGTAATATTAGTAAGGAAGTTACAATACGTACCTATTATCCAAGCTTGATGATAAAATTACGATATACTAGCTATTCGCCCCGGCTTCGCCGTGGAAATATTTAAAGAGTGGCAAGCCCGAAGAATTTTTGGGATATAAAGTAGCCTATGTCATTATCTATATCTCCAACTATCTCTGTGCAAAAAATCACGTCAATCCCTTGTTCCACAAAACGTGAAAAAAGTAATAGAAGTAGAATTATAGAACCTCTTCTACATGGTTGGACAACGCCGCAACGCCGCTGGTCAGCCAAAATTTTTAATTCGACATTATACTAGATTTCGACTAATTTTAGGGTTCTGAATTCGAATTTGATATCGATTTCAAAATTCAATATGACGACATCTGTCAATTTCTTAAAATTCGACATTATACTAGATTTCGACTAATTTTAGGGTTCTGAATTCGAATTTGACATCGATTTCAAAATTCAATATGACGACATCTGTCAATTTCTTAAAATTCGACATTATACTAGATTTCGACTAATTTTAGGGTTCTGAATTCGAATTTGACATCGATTTTAAAATTCAATATGACGACATCTGTCAATTTCTTAAAATTCGACATTATACTAGATTTCGACTAATTTTAGGGTTCTGAATTCGAATTTGATATCGATTTCAAAATTCAATATGACGACATCTGTCAATTTCTTAAAATTCGACATTATACTAGATTTCGACTAATTTTAGGGTTCTGAATTCGAATTTGACATCGATTTCAAAATTCAATATGACGACATCTGTCAATTTCTTAAAATTCGACATTATACTAGATTTCGACTAATTTTAGGGTTCTGAATTCGAATTTGACATCGATTTCAAAATTCAATATGACGACATCTGTCATTTTTTTAAAATTCGACATTATACTAGATTTCGACAAATTTTAGGGTTCTGAATTCGAATTTGATATCGATTTCAAAATTCAATATGACGACATATGTCAATTTCTTAAAATTCGACATTATACTACATTTCGACTAATTTTAGGGTTCTGAATTCGCATTTGACATCGATTTCAAAATTCAATATATCTACATCTGTCATTTTCTTAAAATTCGATATTATACTAGATTTCGACAAATTTTAGAGTTCTAGACAGTAAGTATAGTGTATGTGATTAAACATGTTTTTATTATATCAGGACAATTGGACGAAAATACTACGTGTGAAACAACTGAAACGTCAGATTTTTCATTGACAGAGTAAGTTTCTTTGTACGATACATAAAATTGAGAATTAATAGATTTACAACACACTTGTTTTTGGAGTTATTCTTTTACATCCTGTACTTGTCGTGTAATGTTTATAAAAAATTTGAAATTTTACATATAACTGTAAACTTTATTACAGGTTAAATAATGTGTCACTAGCAGAAACTCAAGAAAATGTTATCCTTCTTTCTAAATCTACCGATGACGTTCCTGACCTTGAGGTTATATTATAATAATAATGTAATGTAATTTAATGTATTGTAATTTAAGGTAATGTAGATCCTAGATTCACCAGAAAGCTTCAAATAAGAGAACCGATTGGAGATAAAAATATAGTATTGCAACAGCAAGACCTGAATGTAATTGCAAGACCGACAGTTGACAAAGATTTTCCCGCCAATCAACCTACATGTCACGATATTTAAGTTTTAACAATTTCTAAATTTGTACATATTTTTATTTTGTTCATCATTTATGTTTAGATTAAAGTACTATTTGAATATTATGTTATGGGTTAAAAATGTGAATACTAACATGTCTATGCAATGTCAAATTTCGACTAAATAAGTTCAAGCCGAAGTGGCTAGGTGGGAGGCACCGCGCTGCTAAACGCTGAGGTCGCCGATTCGAATCCCATACGTTGCGAATTGTATTTTGTTTTGATTTATATTTTTACGATTTGAATAAAATGCAGGTAATTTAAAATATTCATTCACTATGGAATTTTGATGTGAGCAGCACATATTTATATGGAAATTATTGTTATTATAAAGAAAGTCACTATTTTGTGCAATATTAATGTGTTATGAATGTTAAAGGAAACCTTAAAATTCGTCGAAATTTAGTATGTCGAATTAAAAAAAATTACAGATGTCTTTTGAAATTAACGTCAAATTTTAAGAAGTTAACAGATGTCGTCATATTGAATTGTGAAATCGATATCAAATTCGAATTCAGAACCCTAAAACTAGTCGAAATCTAGTATAACGTCGAATTTAAAGAAATTGACAGATGTCGTCATATTTAATTGTGAAATCGATATCAAATTCGAATTCAGAACCCTAAAATTAGTTGAAATCTAGTATAATGTCGAATTTTACGAAATTGACAGATGTCGTCATATTTAATTTTGAATTCGATATCAAATTCAAATTCGAATTCAGAACCCTAAAATTAGTCGAAATGTAGTATAATGTCGAATTTTAAGAAGTTGTAAGATGTCGTCATATTGAATTGTGAAATCGATATCAAATTCGAATTTAGAACCCTATAACTAGTCGAAATCTAGTATAATGTCGAATTTAAAGAAAATGACAGATGTCATATTTAATTGTGAAATCGATATCATATTCGAATTCAGAACCCTAAAATTAGTCGATATGTAGTATAATGTCGAATTTTAAGAAGTTGTAAGATGTCGTCATATTGAATTGTGAAATCGATATTAAATTCGAATTTAGAACCCTATAACTAGTCGAAATCTAGTATAATGTCGAATTTAAAGAAAATGACAGATGTCATATTTAATTGTGAAATCGATATCAAATTCGAATTCAGAACCCTAAAAATAGTCGAAATCTAGTATAATGTCGAATTTAAAGAAATTGACAGATGTCGTCATATTTAATTGTGAAATCGATATCAAATTCGAATTCAGAACCCTAAAACTAGTCGAGATCTAGTACAATGTCGAATTTAAAGAAATTTACAGATGTCGTTATATTTAATTGTAAAATCGATATCAAATTCAAATTCGAATTCAGAACCCTAAAATTAGTCGAAATGTAGTATAATGTCGAATTTAAAGAAATTGACGGATGTCGTCATATTCGATTTTGAAATCGATGTCAAATTCGAATTCACAACCCTAAAATTAGTCGAAATCTGGTATAATGTCGAATTTTACGAAATTGACAGATGTCGTCATATTGAATTGCGAAATCGATATCAAATTCGAATTCAGAGTCCTAAAATTAGTCGAAATCTAGTATAATGTTGAATTTTAATAAAATATTAGAGCTCGCTTGTCACATTTCAAACATTTCCACGAGCAAAGCCGGGGCAAAAAGCATAATTTTATCATCAAGCGTGTAAATAGGTAGTTATTCCTACTTCCTTACTAATATTACAAACGTGAAAGAGTGATTGTTTGTTTGTTGATTTGTCCTTTTTAACGTCAATACGGAGCAACATCTTATAAAATATTTTTTGACAGATTACTAAACGACAACTAATCCCATACAGTATGTATGGTATTAGGAGACAAACAATCACATGCAGTCCTGTGTCAGACGACAATTACTGATCACATACAGTCTAGTATTAGACGCCAGACGGCAACTAAAAGCGTGGTCTCTCTAACTATGATAGTCTCTCGCAGGCTAGGTCGGAAAAAGGGCGTGACTTAAAACATCAAATCGTCAAGGACGCTGACGATTATCAGCCCCGTAATGCACGGAAGACTTATGCCCTAGGTGCCTCAATGGTGCAGGAAGTAGATATTTATTATGGTCCATGGTATAACTTTCACTTAAATATCATCATTATGATGAACACCATGATCTGGTTTCCTATAGAGTCACGTAATGCAATCTTGGTTGGATGTATTCTAATAAAGTTTTATTTTATTGTTTTCTGGCTTACTTCCATACTCATACAATGTTTCATACACGCTAGTATGACCTATTTCTCTTACAAGAACATAATGTAGTGCAATAATTAATTTCTAGTGCTTCACAGGGTATCGCGCAAAATGTAGACATTGTAGCAGAAAGTAGAACATTCCCCACTTTATTTAGAAACTACTTGTAAAAGATAAACAAAAACGTTATTTTATTAAACGCCATAATATACTCATGCCCCATATCTACCCCATGCATGCCCAATACTCTATGTGACATGTTGCAATGATGTACTCTACTAGCGCCATCTGTATTTCTTACAAAAGTTACATCTTACGCGTAACGAAATTTTTTCTCTACCTGCCTTACAGGAAAATTGGAACTGACATAAAAAACTAAATGAATTGTACCGATTTTTCTACGTTTTACATTACAAATAATGATCAGATTCGAACCCGACTACGTCTTTTAATCGTATTAAACCACTAAGCCAAACATCTATTTGATGATAATATACAAAAAATTGTAGTGAAAGTTTTCGGCGAAATTACTGCTTACTTGAATCTAGCAAACATGAACCAGTTTTGACGTAATGCGTTTGATGAGTCAAGTGACTGGTTTTTAAACATTTTTACACTTATGTAATTCAATCACTTAAATTCTCAATAATTCATATAGGTTGCGTCATAAAGAGTGCCGACTCTTATTGAATTAAAAAAAACGGAGTTAAACGCCTAGTACTAGCCCCTGTACCACTGTATTTTTCTGTCGTTTTATTGTCGCAACGGATTTTACGTTATATGATGATTATGTTAAAATACAAACATAATAATTATAATTAATGATTGGAAACACTAAGTTTGACGTCCTAGATCGCCTTTCCCGTTTAAAACATCACAATTAACTATTTTCCTAGAGCTCTGTCTCGCGACACAAAACGATACCAACGAAATCTAAGGTAACTTATTACTGCGTACCTGGTCAGTTTAACTGGTCAAAGGGGAAAAAATTGGCAAATCACCGATTAACATTGGTGGAGTCACAATTCGGGAAAAAATTGGCGAAAGGGGGAGCCCGTCTATGGCCCCTCTATAGGCTTAGTACTCTATGGTCACAGGTCACAGGCGATTTTATATACGTAAAATATAATAAAAAGTAAAATTTCGGTTCTGGTTAATTTCAGAGTGTAAATTGGGAATTGGGAAAAATCTTTCAAATGATTCCATGATATTACATATTGCACTTTTAATAAGCATTTTCCGGGAAAATCGCTACGGGATCTATAAGGAAATATGTGACAAATGTGCAGGCTAAAATATAAATGTTTCATCCATTGATATATCCCCACGACTGATCATTTCCTCTGGTGACAAAAGGGCTGGCTCCTTCCTCGCTCAACAAATCAGTATCGCGATTCAGCGGGGGAATGCAACCAGTATACTTCCACGCGTACCTGTTTATGCTATTTAGTTACTTCTAATTTTAAGGTTTTATATTGTGTGTCAAGTGCGAGTCGGACTCGCGCACGAAGGGTTCCGAACCATTATCTATAAAAACGGTAAAAAAAAATCACGTTTGTTGTATGGGAGCCCCCTTAAATATTTATTTTATTCTGTTTTTTAGTATTTGTTGTTATAGCGGCAACAGAAATACATCATTTGTGAAAATTTCAACTGTCTAACTATCACGGTTCATGAGATACAGCCTGGTGACAGACGGACAGACAGACAGACGGACGGACAGCGAAGCCTTAGTACTGGGTTTCCGTTTTTACCCTTTGGGTACGAACCCTAAAAAGCAATAGTGCATAATATTTTTTCCTACACACTTGCTCGTAACGTGAGTCTTATTACCTCACTTTTAGACCCATAATCCCATATATAAAACACGCGTGCTTTTTAGTTTACATAGGTACAGCACAAGAGTTATAATATAACCCAATGAAGTTAAATTAGTACAAGATTGCAAATTGTATGTGTGTCCACAAAGCATTCTTAATTTAACCGCATAATACAGTTTTTATTTTTGAACCACAACTTTGTTGGCTGTTTGGCGAAGTTACCCGTGCTTTATCTAGCGCGACGACTCATTGTTTTAATAATTATTCTAAATTTCGACATTTGTAACTGAATAACGACGTGATACTGGTAGAAATGTACTTATCTTAGTACAATTGCCATTCAATAAAAAAAATGTTAAAACCACGTCATGAAGTTTGTTTTTATCCTCGCAAGTGTATTGAAAAACGTCGTATAAAACGCGTGTGCATTGGTCATTACATTCTCAGCTTTCTTATAGCGCCTCGTACGTAATGACCAACATAGCACACTTGTATCACAATTACTATTAATTTTTTTTGCCAAATTACATTATGATGTCAAAAGATAGTGCATAAAGTAATAAAAACATGCTTTTGTCAGTGACACATACATTTGCATAACCAAATTCAATGAGTTTACTAGTAGCCATTGAAGAGTTCTACTTTCCATCTGGTTCCATCATCAGATCAGCTCGATGGCACCAATTTATTGTATTGTCATCCGAATTACATTCCTGAATTCTCTATTTGTTTACAAACGTGAAGCTAATTTACCAATGACATCCAATAACATGTGCTCTATATTTTTTTTCACTTTTCAGTTGAAGTGACATGTGGAGGTGTTGTACGTAACAATATAACATACTTCATGTCCCCTGGTTTTCCTGAACTGTGGACCGGAGAGAAGGATTGTACGATATCTATTGAAAAACTACACGCTGGTATAACGCAACTGAAAATTGACTTTGTAAATTTTAATATTGTAAGTATAGTTCTTCACGGGTTGCCTTACGGCTCCCGGAATCTTCATATCGGTCCCAGGGTACCCAGTGAAAGACCAAGTCTTCCTCTTTTAGCCGATGGTATTTGTGAGGCTATACCTAACGAGTGGCCAGTTCTGTTGAGGTATATTTAGATGGAAAAGGTATAATACATAAGTGTTTAATTATAAAAAAAACCTATTGGTACATGACCGGGATCGAGCCGTGGTCCGCCTAGCTAATACCAGACCACTCGGCCACCAACGCATGGTTTAGGTATTATTTATCTATACAAATAAAAATAATTTAAGTTTCTGTCTCTAAGTGGTTTTACATTTAAGCAACTCCGAAATGGCTCAATGGATTTTCATGAAATTTTCAGCGACCATAGTTATTAGATCTGCAGTGCTATAAAAGTTACAACATTGGCGGGGCGGAATGCTAGTGTATTTGTTATGAGGTCTACCACGATGAGATACAGATGGATTGTACGTGACATGATGGGGACTCCAGTTTAATCCCGTCCGCTGTGATAGTTGTGATTAATCAGTGATTAATAGGACATATCACGCTCGGCGGGATCATCTTATAGATACCGATTAATCGGCATATACACTATACAGGCTATAATACTCGACATTGGCATATCACCGATTAACATTGGTGGAGTTACAATAAAAGAAAAAGACGAGATGCAATGTGATTATATTTTTATAAATGAAATTAATTAATTAAATAATTTTAGGGACAGCCAAACAGAACTACAGGCGAATGTGATGAAGATATTATGGTGCTGGGAGGGAGTGATAACGTATTTAATTTGTGTGGACAAAACCACGGGCAACATTGTTAGTATGATAAAATAATTAAAATTTATATTCGATACTGAAATTGTGGTGAAATGTAGTTAAGTTTGTAGATTTCATGAATATTATATAAATAAATTGAATTGTTTGTATATAACGTTGAACATATAAAAAAATGGTTAAGTTGCGAGTACCACTCGCGCGCTGGGGATTCCGTATTATTACGTTTTCGGTCAGAACTCTGACATTATTTTCGTTTATGTTTTCCTATAAACTGTAATATATTCCCTATTTAAATAAATTAACTGTAATAAAAAAGTGTACCGACTTCAAAAATTTGAACTAAAAAGTAATAAATAATAAATATTTCGTCGTAGAATTTGAAGACGGTGAAGAGAGATAAAGTCAGTTTTTTCAAAATTACTGAAAAACTAATGAACCAATTTTTATGACATAAAAATGGGACCAATCCGGAAGAATTATCTGTCGATTAAATAAGAAATAATCAAAATCGGTTCATAAACGACGAAGTTATCCGCGAACACACATAAATAAAATAAAATATATACGGTCGAATTGAGTAACGTCTTTTTTTTTTGAAGTCGTTAAAAAAATAGACTTAATAGTTTCGGCGATACGCTTAATTTTCATTTAAACTATGCATTTCAAAATTAAAAACAAAATATTTGTATTTATTATAATGAGCCCTTTCATTTCATATGTCACATGATGCACTTTTTAATTTTTCCCCATATTTAACTTCCAAAATCGAAATTCATCATCAAATATGAACCAAATTTCAACTTTTTTCGTCCAGTAGATTCGGAGAAAATAAGCTGTGCTTAGACGGACAGACAGACAGACATAAATGTAGAGTTTGATGACCCAATCTCGGACGTAAAGCGTAAATTATCGAATTTCGATTTTAGGGGAGATTTTGAAAAGTTTAAGAAAAATGCAAATGAACGAGCCCTAGTTAAAGAAATACATTTTTTTTATAATTTTGAAATGCTATCCCTATCTCCGAAACTTCTTTTTCTTAGTCGTGGTGCACTTGACAGAGCAGTCGTGGTCAATCTTGACAGTCCATAGTCTTGGGAAGAATAGTGCAGTAGTTTCCCATTGCCTTCTGCACCAGACATTTTGACACTATTTAGGTCTTCAGGCTCGCTGTAGCCTCTTTCAGCCAGTTGCCTAGCTAGGTGGTTATATCGCCATTGCTCGGTCGCCAGAGCCTCGTTTGTTGTCTAGAAGAGGGTACCAATCGTGCAGGTGAGGATGACATTTGGGGTCGGATAGATCTTATTCCGTTCTCCCCCCTAAACCGCCTACTACCTACCCCCTACCTGCTACCCCTACTCTCCGAAACTACTGACTCTAAAATATTGAAAATAGGAAATAGGTATATACCTCGCCAAAGAGTATAATAATATTGCCTCGCTCACAATCGCTGAAAACTTAAACGAAAATCCTGTCTTAAAGTTCTCACGGAAGGAAATGGCCAATTTTTTTATAATTGTTTTTATTATAGATTATACAAATTTTTAGTATACTACGATATGCCAACTAAATCCGAGGCGCGAGATGATGACGATTTTGTGGGACTAGGTCGTACCAAGTTGACAATCAAGGCTAAAGGAGCAGCCATGTCCAGATTGTGGCTTTTAAAATTGGCACAAATGCCACTGGCACATTCGGCACCACATGATTGCTTACAGTATTATACACAAAACGAAGGTAAGTACATATTGCATAGTAATAATTTATACTAATATTATAAAGTGGTAAAAGTTTGTAAGTTTGGATGTAGAGGGTTATTTTTAAAACTACTGAACCGATTCTGAAAATTCTTTCACTAATAGGAAGCTGTATTATCTCTGAGTGCAATAGGCTATATTTTATTTTGTTTGAAAATATACACGGGCGAAGCCGGGGGCGAAAAGCTAGTGGCATTTATGCTGAACGGATCTGGATGACATTTGGTACAATCCGGTAGAATCTGTGATACAAAGCGTATTGACTGCATCCAGAACGATGTCATTAGAGAAGAATGCGAAGTGAAAGATGATTTTGTGACTAAAATGAAGAAAGTACGCTGGTTTGGACACGTTGAAAGAATGAAAAATTAAAGATTTACTAAAAAGGTGTATATGGCTGAAGCGAAAGGAAATGCTGACAGAGGACGACCTAGGTGCACTTTTATTAATCATATAAAAAAAATATTGATCGAGGGCAATATTAAAAGTACTTACACAATCGCCTAGCATGTATGAAAGGTATGATGATTATAAAAGAAGCGGAAGAGGTATGTCAGGATCGTAGCAAATGGCATTCGGTTCTCTCTGCCTACCCCTCTTGGGATTTAAAGACGTGATAGATACATATATTTATCTACTTTCTATTCGTTAAATAATTATTAGAATCTATTCAGTGGTTTCAGAGGTTACCTCCTACACCCAATCTAGAAGTATATATTTTTTCACAATTTTTCAGGAATCATTTCCACGTTTAATTATGCTTCCAACGGCCGGCATCTATCTGATCAAAGCTATAAGGCTTGTGTGAGAAGAAATGTTGGTTATTGCGGTATTAAATATTCGCCTTGCAGTGAAAAATCTTTCAGAATTGGCCCCGGGGCTAATAGAGCCACTGTAATTTCTGAAGGTTAGTATAAAAAAAGCATGATTAAAAATAATTGGAACGAAGTGTTCTTTGTTTGTTCGTATTCTATAGACTCAAACTACTGGACCGATTTGAAAAAATATTTTTGCATTTCATAGCCCAATTCTCGGGGAAGGAAGGGATTCAACATCACGCTACCTACTCAAGGGGGTGAATTGTATTCATAATACAACGCGTACGAAGTTTCACCAGCGTGGAAATAGATCCAAAAAGAAATAATGACAAATCTCAATTAATCCTGAAAAGGTGAGTTTATTTATACAACATCTCCTTACCACACAATGATAACTTATTAGGTATTTGAAATTGGATTGAGCCATATTTTTTATTATTTAGGGTTCTATACAGCCGTAGTTTTCAATACGAGCATTGCCTTTGCGTTTTGGAAATTATGGCTATTTAGAACTTTTAATAATGAAAACCTTATAAAAAAAAGTGCACCGACTTCAAAAATTTGCACTGAAAAGTAAGAAATAATAAAAATTTCGTCGTAGAATTTGAAGACGGTTGGTGCCAAATTAGGATACAAAATTAAGTAAACATCTAAGAACATAAATATCTGTTCAATATTATATATTGAACAATCGTTATTTAATCATATTGTAATCATAATCATAAAATATAATCACAATAAATAAAATATCAATCGATATTTCTCTTCATGATACTTATTATGTAGTTGCCCATTTTCATTATGTATTATCAATAGGAGCAGTATTTACTATTATAGCAGGAATTATTCATTGATACCCTATTTTTTTAGGTTTAACACTAAATAATTTTTTACTAAAAATTCAATTTTTTATTATATTTATTGGAGTAAATTTAACATTTTTTCCACAACATTTTTTAGGATTAGCTGGAATACCTCGACGATATTCAGATTATCCAGATAATTTTACTTCATGAAATATTATTTCATCAATTGGATCTTACATCTCAATGGCATTCGATTGTCTCTGCCTACCCCTCTTGGGATGAAAGGCGTGATGATAGATAGATAGATAGATAGATAGATAGATATTATATATTATGTTTGTACTGATGATCGTAGGTTCCTAATAAATTATCTAGATTAGTGAATTTGGGTACCTACTAAGTTATTTCTAATTTGGCACCAACCGTCTTGAAATTCTACGACGAAATTTTTATTATTTCTTACTTTTCAATGCAAATTTTTGAAGTCTGTGCACTTTTTTTTAAAAGGTTTATTTTACCCTTTTAAGTGATTTTGCTGCATTGAGAGACAAATAATAACGCAACTAAAAAAATATTGATGGAAAATAAAAAAAAAATACCCCTGTGGATGTGATTTGAACCATGTAATGTGCTTGTGCATCCTATGCACCCCATTACATTTAAACGCTAGACCATCGTCACGAAAATTGACAACTTCGTGTCAATAGCAACCGTTGCTAAGGCTTTTTCTGATACATAATTTCAGCCGTAAACAGAAATTAATTACTGAATTTCTAAAAACCACTGAACCGATTTTCGTCATATGTCTGTGAGATAATGTCGAGAAATTATTATGTCTTTAAAAAAATAAGTTTGTCAAAAACGGTACATATTTTATCGAGATATCAAGAAAAATGTATACTTATAAAGTCTGTTTTTTCAAAATTTCTGAAAAACTAATGAACCAATTTTTATGAGATAAAAATGGGACCAATCCGGAAGAATTATCTGTCGATTAAAAAAGAAACCATCAAAATCGGTTCACAATTGGCGGAGTTATCGATGTACATACATACATAAAAAAAAAATTAAAAAAAATACGGTCCGAATTGAGAACCTTCTCCTTCTTTTTTTGGAAGTCGGTTAAAAATATGGCTCAATACAATTTAAAATAATAACTATCAATTGTGTGGTGAGGAAATGTTGTATTAATAAACTCACCTTTCCAGGATTAACTGAGATTTGCCACAATTTTGACAGTTTAAGATGACCTTGACCAACAGTCCTTAATCAGTACATTCAATCAATTTGTGGTAATTTGAACTGCACTACATGCATGACTGTAACGTAATATAGCACACTTTTTTCGACCTATCTCTCATTCGTCAAGTGTCTGGAATGTAATGTGCGAATAGAGATTCATTTCAAACCTATCATTACGCGCCATACCGGAACAAGCAAAGGCAATGGAATTCCTACAATCCTGATATTGCTGTCATACCTCTTTCATACATCAAATATCTCATAGCATTGTCATTAACATTATCCTCAATCATCAAGTTTAATGTGTATTTAAATCACATATTTCGGAGGGCACATAAAGCCGGCACACTTTCGAAAATAATATCAAAATCAAATATTTTATTCAAAATAGGAAGCAAAAATGAATGAACATCAAATTCGAGTTTACAATATTTATAATTATGAATATATATTATATAATACCATCGGCTAAACGAGGGAGACTTGGTCTTCCGCTGGGTACCCTGGAACCGTAACACGGTTTCGGGAGCTGTAAAAGCAACCCGTGAAGAAAAAAAAAAAAAAAAAAATTATATATCTGAAATCCAGTTGCTTCAGAGATGTCGAACTTAACCACCGAATATCACACTAATCCACGTGATCTGTTTTAACTCCTACAAAAAAACTACACTTAGAGGCTCTCCGTCTAATTTTATCTCAACAGAACTGGCCACTCGTTAGGTATAGCCTCACAAATAGCATCTGCTAAAAGAAGGAGACTTGATCTTCCGCTGGATATCCTGGGACTGATAACACGGTAAGGCAACTCTTGAAGAAGAAAAAATTGTTTAATAGACTGTTATTTGCAATAATTCAGGCGTTCATGTGTTCCGAAATATAAAATTTAATAATAAAAAGTAATTTTCTACCCTTTTAAACACGATATCATAAATAATTTTATTTGAAAGCAAAAGACGTTGAATAATATCATTTCCATTTAGATTATCCTCTAAGTTAAATCCTTTTGCTTCTTTTTTGAATGATAAAGTCAAGGCTGAGTTTTCATTGTTAAAATATTTCGTCTTTTTCTGAATGAATATTTATTTATTTTTTAAATGATATCGTGGCAAGTGACTGGTACAATATGCCAGTATTCCAGTTGTTGGTAATGGTTCTTGTTTCTCCATTTATAGCAGAGATAAAAAAATGTAATTGCCGCTGGGTACCCTGGGACCACAGCCTGGCACCTATGACACGGTTTCGGGAGCTGTAAGGCAACCTGCAAATAAAAAAAAGTATATATTGAGACCAGCTACAGTACAAATAATCACTACAAAACTGCTGTTGAAATTCCTGAAGGGAATAGGTATCTGTAATGAACTATAACACTGAAAAGGGAGATCACAATAAGCCTATTTGACAAAAATAGCCCTAATCCTAAATAATAATAACAATATTAACAACCGAATCCATTGAAGGATTCCAAATAAAAAAATTAGATATTATAGAAATGTTAAAAGTACACAGAATCGCAGAGCATGTATGAAATGAAAGGTATGTTAAATATAAAAGAATCGAAAGACGTAGGCCAGGATCGTAGCAAATGACAATTTATTGTCTCTGCTTGCCCCTCTTGAGATAAAAGACGTGATGATAGATATATAGATAACATTGAACATACACAAAAAAAAAACTATGATGGATTGAATTTCAATTGAGTTAGGAATTTGAAATTGATGGTTCCATTGTTAATGTGACGGGGTTTGCGAAAGGCCTTTGTTGCTCGTGGACTTGGCTTCGAGATATTTTTTTTCCCTTACTACTACTGGTAGGGGATGCAGGGCAATAAAATTGCTAATACATTCAAGTTTGTATTACAGATTCAATGCTGGATGAAGGGATGATGATAGTCAATGAAACAGACTCTACAGATGTACAAGATGAAGAAGTTGGGTCTGGGGAAGAACCTGCAATAGATCCTAGACCAGAACAAATTTCAATGCAGCCACCACCACAAAAATCGTACATATCTATGGTAATTAATAATGATTATGAGAGCAATAAGAGTTTTGCCCGCATGTGATATACTATGATTATATCCCGAAGGATTTCTGGGATAAATAGTAGCCTATATATGTCACTCCCTGGTCTTTAAACTATCTCTGTTTTGACGTGAAAGAAGGACAAAACAAACAAACAAACAAGCAACAACCCGTTATAGTATTGAGATGAAGCAATGAGTAGATATATTAAATTAATCATAGGACCGCTGAAATTGTCATCTTTCTTTCAACTATCTATTATGATGAGTTAAATAAAAGAATTTCTGTCATATATAATTTTAGTCGATAGTCATTCATATAAAATATATACTTAATAATTAAAAACTTAAGTACATAATCCGACAAACCACATCACTTAGATGCTTTTCCATCTAAATATACCTCAACAGAACTGGCCACTCGTTAGGTATAGCTTCACCAATTACCATCGGCTAATAGAGGGAGACTTGGACTTCCACTGGGTACCTTGGGACCGATAACACGGTTTCGTGAGCCATACGGCAAACAGTCAAGAAGAAAAAAAATTACGCATGTTAAACTATAAAATGCTTATGGATGACCCCTTAAACCCCATTCTCAGTAAATGGTGTTGATAGAACCTATATGCTATTGGTATCCTGCTTCGCTTTCGATGTATTAAATCCTGGATTATTGCAATTACCTCACAAGAATTAGGGTCTTTTCATTCCTATAAAACCAATGTAGACAAAACTTTTTTATATAGTTCGTCTACCTTCTAACATTCAAAACTATAGAAGGCCAAACCCAGCGGGTAGTTAGATTTTTTTATAGAGGTTAAGGTTCTTCAAAACCATGCTGTGCAAATTACCTTCCAATATTATAATAAGGTTCCAAAAGTTAAACCTTCCAAGTAATTTTTTAACTTTGTAGTTAGACCCTAACAATTAACACACTAACCCAAAAACCTTTAGATCTGGAGCTATATTTGGCCTGATTGGCTATGGGGATCACAGAACGCTGTAGGCAGATCATGGAAAAGGTGGAGTCCATACGCACAGCATTACAGCAAGAAAGAAGATTTTGAGGACTACAGATATCATGGATATGGCAATTTTGGAGTCGGTCTGGTTGGGTATGGTCGACAAAAATGCACCGACAGAATAACCATTCCCTGCGATAACGAGTATTTTATTTCTGTAAGTATCATTTGCTATTAACAAGATTTGATAGCACAATGGTATTGAACTTTAAACCATAGGTCCCGGGTTCCAACCTTACTCATTGAGCCAACAATAGGCTAGCCCACCAGTTCTGTGACTTCTGTGTAATATGGCCATCTCACTAAATGTGAGATTGTCATCAGCGTATCTGGCCACGGCCATATTGGTTATTGTTTTGTTAAGGAATATCCTAGGCCTTCCCCTATTTTATTTGACCGAGTGGATATTATGAACCAAAGAAGGAATAGTACCTTCCCTTCATAATGTAATAAGGCAACCCGTGAAGATAATAATTGGAAATTTTATTTGCAGAACAGTGCCTACGGCCCAGGAGTTTGTGACCCTCATCATTGCGGTGGCAGCTTTTGTCCAGGACTTCGAGCCCAGGATTGTCACGTGGAGACCTCAGTAGCTCCGTTCTCAGTTTCTATCAACTTTGGACCTCCAACGTTTAAAAGTAGTGCTGAAGACAACATTGGTGCTTGTCTTAGATATACTCAGTTACTTTGTGAGGGTTAGAGAGGTTTAATCTGAGACAGCTCCAGAAGACCAATTCTACTAGTTCAATTTTAATAGCAACAGAAAAGCAAGGTTAGCCGATTATCCTCTCGTTCTTGATAATGTCATCGTCCTACCTAAGTAATATTAGATATATATGCGAAAGTGTGTATGTTTGTCCTTCTTTCGCAACGAATTGACGCGATTTTTTGCACCGACATAACTGGAGGGCTGGTAAGTGACTTATTTTATCCCTTACTTGACTTATTATTTATTTAAGGCTCCTATATCCATATTTTTTCTGGGATAAACTATTCCAATTTCTCTGTTAATAATCCACCTGTGTCACTGTAATTTAGCATATAGTTACTTATTCAATATATCTAAGTGATATAGCTGTTATTTTTCAATGGGTTTTATTTAATAGGAAATATGGGAGGTTAAACTTACCAAAAAACGCAATACGTTTAATTGAACATAGCGCTTTTTTAATATTTAAGAGCTTTGTGATAGATTATGAAAGAGAAAACAGGGGCAAAATAATCCTTTATTTTACCACCCATATTTCCTATTCTATAAAACCAATTGAAAAAATAATAGCTATTTCACTTATTACATAGAAATTGGAAATAGTAATATCCCCATAAAAATATGGATATAGGGCCCCTTAATGCGAATAATGCCATTATATTATTCTATATAAACAAGAACATAATAGATTGCGTATCTGTTGCTATCAACATTAAATTAGACGTTCATCATGCACCGTGATGTGTAGGTAATTCAATGACTTTGAATATGAAAACGTCGGGTATTTATTTCTGTTATTGTAATTTATTTTTGGATTATTAGGAAAATGTATATTGTAAATGACTGGAATTTTAGTATTAAATGTAGTAGGATTAATTGTTAAATAATTGGAACTCGGAATACTGAATATACCTAACACGCGTTCGTCCATTATTTGGCATAGATAAAAAATACTGGATTAGCACATACGCAGAAGGTTCTATCATTGAAAATTGGTAACAGAATCAGAAAAGATTGTTAGTATATACTACTAGATCCTTACAGTAGTCGCATATGATGTGTAACATCTGACATCTCACCTTAGTAATAAGCAACATTAACATTATATCCTGAAAACATTAACACTTTATACACAACATGCGTTCTCCTTCCTTATTTTCCTTTCTCTTTCTCGTCACACACACGCACACACTGTTGGCTGACAGTACCAACCTCTCGGAAAATGGGTTGGTATCATCTGGCGGCCAGCTCTACTACCGCGCACGCTCATTGATCAAATCAAATCTTCAAAACACTTACGTCCCTTTTCACGAAATCGCTCCCACAGATTGCAGGAAAGCGAGAGAAAAGATGTTACGTATTCGGTATGTATGTTTATGTTCACGAATTTCTCCGTCAATTTATGAACAGAATTTTCGGTCGTTTGTTAACGTAAAACTTAGTATTCCGAGTTTCATGAAAGTCAATGTAATTTTTCAGCCAAAAAAATTTAAATTTAATTAAATTATTTATATAATGTATATAATGTTAGGAAAAATAATAAGTCAGTGCCATTGTAATGGTTATAGTTGAAATTTAGAAAATAACAATATGCCAGTGAGCTGTATAATGTATATAAATTAAAAAAAAAACAAAGCTTAAACATTTTGTTCTTTCATTTCAGGAAACCCATAGTTTTTATTGTAAGACAATGAAATGACCCCATCACCATGGTATGGATAGTATTGAACAAGGATCATCTGCAACGAGGATCTCAATGGTCATAATCAATGCCAGTATTTTTTGATACAGATGTTTTGCTCGGGATATGAACCCGGGACCACCTACTTCATAGTTAGAATCATCAGTATCATCATTACATATTATAAAACAAAGTTCCCCAACGCGTCTGTCTGTGACCTTTTTACCCAAAAACTACTGTTGCGGTTTTTACTATTAAATAATTTATTTCCCCGGAAAGGTTTGGAAAAAGTTAGCTCCAACGAGTTTTCATAGCGTATGCTGTCTAATCCGTCAGAGATATAACAAAATGATATAGGAAAGAATTGTGTAGAATGAAAATATCTACAAAAAAGTCTGCCACGCCATAAATCTATCTCTAATCGATAAGTAATTATAAGCAAATTTGCGTAGGTAGGTATTTAAATTGTTGTAAACCCATATTGTAATATATCGACACGACATATTTTGCGATATATGCGATGGCTTGTCCCGAATTTTAATATTTAATTTTTGAATGTCGATGGATATTATGAAAATATGGATACTTGGAAGACCTGATGATGCAGTCCTTGAACCAGCACGAAATCTGCAGTGAGACTGATCAGTGACCAATATACGCCAAGCAACTTTAAAATGTGTTCATTATGCGTGCTTACCGTTAACCGATAGACACCGTAAATACTCTATGGACTAGATTAGATTATAATATCCATATCAACACGCTTTTTATCTCATGAGAGGTAAACAGAGCCACCTTTCGCCTCTTAAAAATCATACATACCTTATCAATGTTTCTAGCTACCTGGAGGTTAAGGGTCGTGATATTACGTTTATGTTGGTGGTATTGTCATAAAAAGATAATCTTCACATAAATAAATAATTCAGGCATAAGGCGAACTTGTTATGGGTGTTTAACATTTCATAGTGACCCGTCGTGAGTCTATCGATTTTGTCAAACTTTGTAGCTACACGCCGAATCTAAATCTAATAAAATATTTACAATTAAAGGGAGAAGTGCGGTTTGAGAGACATTTAAAAGACAAAAGGTTTGTTTGTTTGTTTCAAATTTCAAGGTTAATAAATAAATAAAGTGTCTGTCTAAATGAAGCTCACGAACAAAAAAAAACCGGTCAAGTGCGAGTGGGATTCGCACACGAAAGGTTCCGTACCACCGTACAATATTTAACAATTATTCATTTTTTTAAATAGTTTAGTTGGCCGATTTTTATTATTTGTTGCATTATAGTTATACTAGTTAGATGTTTGTATGTCTTGTTATTATTGCCATTATTCAGATTGAGCAAAAAACATCAAAAAAATGATTCTTGTATGGGGACTCCCTTTAATTTTTAACTTTATTTTATTTTTTTTTGCTGTTATAGCAGCGATAGTAATACACACTCTGTGAAAATTTCATGTGATTACCTATTACGGTTCAAAAGATACAGCCCTGTGAAAGGCGGACGAACGAACAGCCGAGGTTTAGTAATAGGGTTTCTGTTGACACCCTTTGGGTACGGAACCCTAAAAATGTAGGATTAAGATAAATAAAAATTAAATGTAGGACAGATTTAGTTAATTTATTTTAAATGTTCGTAATAGTATGAATATGATTTTTAGAGAAAGAACAATGGGAAAAGTTTCCCGGAAAATTTGAGAAAAACAAAAAGTGCTTTTTTCTATGAGATTTTTGTATGAACTCAAGACCATAATAGGGCATGAAAGTTAATATGGGCTCCACGAGCGAAGCCGGGGAAGAAAGCCATTATATAATAAAATATCATAACAGAAAAGCTAAAGACAAAACTTACAGTAGAAATATAATAGAATTTCAAGCAAGGAATATGGCTTTTACGCACAACTTGTGTCTCACAATAACAGAACAATAGGGTGACCATAATGGTTACAGAGATGGAGACAGAAAGTGGTTGTAAGGTTGTGAAAGATTTGATAATCTAAATCTTTACCGTATTTAATTTTATGCTTCATTAAAAGTATTTTTGATGTTTTAGTTATTGAATTTATTACAACAATAATCTTGAAATAACAATGTACTATCTTATGTAGATACCTTCTAGCTTTACGAAACCTTGATCAGGTGTAAGTGGCACTGTACAGTTTGAAACCTAACCTTCGCTTGCATGCTTTACAAACTATACGCGACCAGTACGCAAAAATCGTGTATACAGTATATTGTAATCACAGATGTGAATAATAGCATTCCAAATCATACACGAGCAGTTTCCTATGGCTGCGTACTGGCCTTGTATACAACGAATACGCGACGAGTAGGGGTCCAGCGCTTGTCGGTACGCCGCTGAGCCGATTTAGAAGAATAACAAATTAAAAAAAAACCACTCCTACCAGCTGGCAGAAAATGAGTGAACAACATTTGTTTGGGGACCTCTCGGTTCTATGAAAAATATTTTTTGCCAATTTACTCCCTGCAGCGATAAAATAAAATAAAAAATAATTGTATGGTATACTGGCGAATCAAGGTCCCGATTTAGCGGGGGCCCATTAAATTAGTTTAAAGTAAAGTAATTTTTTATTTTGATTAATTCTTATCGTTTATATCGTTCGTAATTATTTCGTAATTTATCCTCTTTTAACTTTCAGAACTATTCTGTTTAATATGTTCCGCTCACATGTGCATTGTGCACATTGTTACTAGATTTTATATACACCGATATTGTAGACGTGCGAAGCGAACTTAAGGTTCTTAGATTGAAATCTATCCAATACTGTCCTGTATTTTTTGTTATTGATGGTGAACCTATCTGAATATTGTGACTATTGTTAGTAGGGCATATCTTGTATTGTAGAGAAGATGCAACGTTTGTATTCTATCCAATCCAATAAAAGAAAGCACGCTTTCCCCGAACCAGTTCTTCCCGATTTTTTCAATTTTCCAACTTTTCTTTCGGTAAAAACCTTATTCAGACTATTACGATCATCAAAAACCGGCCAAGTGCGAGTCGGATTCGCGCACGAATGGCCGTACCATTATCTGTAAAAACGGCAAAAAAATACGTTTGTTGTCTGGGAGCCTCCTTAAATATTTATTTATTTCTGTTTTTGTTGTTATAGCGGCAACAGAAATATTGTTCATGAGATACAGCCTGGTGACAGACGGACAGACAGACAGACAGACGGACGGACAGCGAAGTCTTAGTAATAGGGTTTTCGTTTTTACCCTTTCGGTACGGAACCCTAAAATTACCGAAATTGGTCCAGCCGTTGTTAAGTGATTTGCTGGACCAATTTCGGTAATTTTAGGAATTGTAGTAAATATAATATATAAGGATCCCGGCCATGTACCAATGGGTTTTTTATAATTAAAAACTTATGTACATAATCCGACAAACCACACTTAGAGGCTTTTCCATCTAAATATACCTCAACAGAACTGACCACTCGTTAGGTTATAGCCTCACAAATACCATCAGCTAACAGAGGGAGACTTGAAGAAAAATTTATGTGGATTTTTTTAAATAGGTAGGTAATGTCAATAAAATAACATTGACATCTTCTGCTGGGTACCCAGGATTTTTTTAAATAATTACCTTATACATAATCAAACCGAACTAAGAAAGGAATCGGCATAAACACTGAAAAGTTGGTCAAATAAATTATAATTGGTTACAATGACTTGGTTTAAGAAGTTCTAAATTGTTAAGTCAGATTAAATTATTTACATAAAATTTTCGGTTGAAAGTAAATAACCTAAGACACTTAAAACAATTTGAAAAGCAGAAATTTTCTTCAGTGATGTTTATTTAAATTACTGTGATGGCATTAGATCGTATTCTTAACTAAATAATGAAAATCATAATGCTAATTGAAAGTGAAAAGATGTACAATATTATGCCTAAATAATCAAGGAATTAGAACGAGAGGAGCCGGGTACAATTTTCACTACAGCAAAAAATGCCAAGAAGACTTCTCATTTTCCTCGCTGTGGTCCATTAAATGCAGCGATAGTAACTGTACTGGTAAATATAGACAACTTGTTATTATACAGCTCCCGGGAACCGTTGCCAGCCCCATATATATAAGGGAAGAAAATTCATATGAAAATACTTCCCGCGCAGTTTAGCAACAACTTTTTCTTCAAGGGTTACCTTACAGCTCCCGAAACCGAGTTACGGTCCCAGGGCACCCAGCTGAAGACCAAGTCTTCTAGACGTTATTAGACCCAATTAGTGGCCAAGTTCTGTTAAGATATGAGATGGAAAAGGCCTCTTAGTGTGGTTTGTCGGATTATGTACGTCATTTTTAATTCACAAGATTTCAAAATTTTAACCCTGTTTTTTATGCTCCTTAGAAAGTACTTACAAAATCAGGAGACACGTATTTTTTCTATTTTCAATTTTTTTATTTTAAGTCGCCCAAAAATAATTTTGAAAATTGATTCATTCTAAAATATAGTTTTTGGACGCATACCGCATTTACCTTTTCCTACACAAAATTAAAAAAGTTTGTTTCTATTAGTCTGTGCCTTTGACGTTTGTTTGTTGTTCTCTTTTATATACTGTATTACTCTTTGGTTGTTGTTATTATATATTGTTATCTCAAATCTCGTAATTGTTACTTAATTTTCCACAAAAATTAACCCTTCAGCTCGTAAATTTAATGTTTTGTTCTGCAAAAATATTTGGCAACACTGAACTGGAAACTTGCCTGACCTCTGCCTGACAGAGAGACTGATAGCTTTTTTTTACATTATAGAGCGCGCAAAGGTACATTAAGTATCCGTCTGAATTTACCACACCCCGAGGATTTTTTCAAATATTTCGACGGTTTTCGATTTAGGGTACCTTGTTAAAAATGAAAACATGCCAATTGTAAAAAACGCATTGGTACATGGCCGGGATCCGGGATCGAACCCGAAAAATTCAAATCTCGGGCGGGGTCGCTAGCGACCGATATGGGAATAGAACCCGTGGTCATAAAATAATCCACTCGGCCACAGTCTCTTTACTCTTCTATAGTAGTACATGAAATTAGTTTACGTCAATTTGCATAAGACAACAAATCTTGTTGTTGCATCTCTATTGCTGTGAAGTATGCAGTTCAGGTTTAGATAGAAACGTCTGGGAAATATTTGACACAGCATTTCGCCTGTGTATAAACACAGAGCTTTGCTTGCAGGGAGGAGGTGTGTTAAGACATTAGGACAGAAATAATTCTTGATGATATTGGTAATTATTTCACTAATAGAAAAATTATTTCACTAATTAGAAAATACATTTCAAGTACGAATCTCAATCTATACTAATAATATAGTTTGTTTGTTTAAACGCGCTACCAGTCGGATTTGAAAACAATCTATTTGCATTTGATAGCCCAATGAGGAAGACCACTGCCATTTTCTCCCACTAGATGGCGTTTCGTCGACACGGTCATTGAAAACTGTCAGTTGTATACGTTTTCTAACCTTTATTACAGACAATTTATTATTTTTCCAAGAATGCCTCTGTGTTCAGTTCCCGGATGTTCCAACAACGGTGTACATTTATTTCCCAAAGATTTAAAATTAAAAGAAAAGGTGGGAAAAGGCTATACACCGACAAAATTTTGTAGCGACACAGTATAGTAGGTTATGCCGGACTCATTTCCATGAATCTGATTATGTGGGAATGTCAGCATATACAGGTGAGTACTTAGTGTGTATATTTTAGGCACCAGTATAAGGCATAATGCTGTGGTTAGCCGTTAGCTATATTTCTATTCAGCTGATAACAGGATTCACTACAAGAATACAAAGTAACTATTGGTATACCTATTTTGTATGCCTCTTTGTTACACATAATGTCCAATACATAAGATTTACATAAACATTACCAAATGATCCCTTCTTTTTAATTCTGCTTTCAATTCTTTCAAATTCCACGTTGAATACATTGTTAAATACTTGAATAATATACAAAGTAAAACAACAAAATTCTCAGATTGTTTGACAGCGACCGTGTCGCCTGTGGCGCCATCTACAATTAGCTTTGCGCGTGGAACCTCATTCTTGAGGAAGGTTATAGGCTATTTAACATTACGCTACCTACCCTATCCTAAAATTGGGTGTACGAAATAGTGGACAACTGCTAGTATATAATAAAGCGCCTACCTACTCAATATTATAAATGTCACAAAATATTAGAAATTTATTTCTCTGGCGTTATGGGATATTCTATTTTCATACAGGTAAAGTCGCGGGCAAAATCTAGTAATATTATAAAGAGGGAGTGTGAGTTTGTTTGTAACCAAAACTATTGTACCAATTTGGAATAATATGTCACTGTTACAAAGATACCTTAATCAAGACGGACATAAGATAATATTTGTAACAAATTTTAGTTCCATTTGGAAGAGCTATTATTTTTTTTGCATTAAAAAAAATTCCATTGGCTAAAACCTAGTTTAGCACATAATTTAAAAGATATTATATAGATTAAACTTATTTAATAAAATAAAACTATGGAATGAAAAGTTTAACAAGACTTTAGGATTGTGTATTATCGAGGTATTTTTATCTATGCGATACTAATGGCATTTCTCTCACTAGCCGCTGCACGAAATTCCAGTTTTCCTTATATACCTACAACATTAAATTCCAATTTCCTTATATGCACTACATCATACGTGAATATATCTCGGATTATTCCCAATTACATCTACTGATACTGCAATCCATGTTTATATACTATCAAGTGCAGGATTGGTAGGACACCTTAAGGGGAAGTCAGAGATCAAAATCCAATTTTTAATCAAATTTTTCAGAAAACCTGATCTATTTACAAAACTGAAAATAATAATAATTGATTTTAAGGATATGACAAATCCTGTCATTGTATTGAAAATATGATTAGAAACATTTTACTCGATAGAAAAAAAATCCTAAATACACCTCTGAAAACTTTTTTATCAAATTTTATGGCTATAATATAGATGGTATCATTACAAAAATGTACACGAATATTGTATTGGTAATTATCTATCCGTTCATTGTAAAATTTTGTCTAAGTTTTTTTTAAATTGCGTTTTAAGCAGATTGTCGCTTACGTTAAATTCAATATGACTCGCGTACTATTTCTATCCTGCTCGCGTGCGCACGATTCTAGATAAATGCGTTCTGCTTGCTTAGTCCGTCACGTCTGTGGCGCGACTTCTGTTATGGACTCGAGTATTGTTGCTCCCATCTTTGACACATCTGAAGCGGTGGGCGGCCGGCCTGGCGCACCCGAAGTCATCGTAGTCTGTCACCATTGCAGCCTTGTTGTCTCCTCTCAATTCAGACTCCCTGTCTCGTGTCCAATTCAAGACTGCCTGCATTTCAAAAACTTGCCAAAAACGATTAGTTCAATGGCCTTTGTCAATCACTCGAGGTTATCTTTTTCATTTGACGTTTCCTACTTATTTTACAACCTCGAGTGTTGGCAAAGGGAAACTTCCATCATACAGCCTACTCATTTACACAGTTTAAATATAACACAATAAAATAACGAATTTCTACTTCGTGTGGTCACCTCCAGCCCAAGACACCGATCCCGATTCGATTGCGTGGCCACACCAGAGACAAATTCGTTACAAGCGCGTGGTGCGGGTCTAGCCACGCCTCCGCGCGGGTACGAGGTAGAATCTCGTGCATTTTCCCATCGACCACTTCACCTTAAAGGCTAGTTTGTTTGTACATTAAACTTTTTACTGTGTTTCCTTACTAATGTCACTAATCACATCAAAACTCAACTAACTTATTTTTTCCATTGTCATATTTTGACACTGACATTCCATGTCACGCCTTGGTGAACAACGCACGCGCCCGCCGAGACGAAATGCGCGCTGTGATGGTTGTGATTAGTCGACGACTAATAAGACATATCACGGTTGGCGGGATTATCTTAAATACCGACTAATCGGCTATAAACACTCTAAAGGCTATAATACTTGACATTGGCAAATCACCAATGAACATTCTTTTTACTCTAATACATACAATCTGAATGAATAAGGAAATGCAGTAAAGTGTTTAGCGAATTTTTTTTAAGTGTATGTCCACTAATGCTCTTGATAATAGTACAATATAATAATGTGAATTGTCGATTCGTTTAACTATAACTTTCTTATTATTAATTTGATATTTTATAATTTGATCGATGAACTAAAATATTAAAATATGCATGTTAAAATTTTGATTAGATAAACCAATTGTTGTTGAATAATAGAAATATAATAATATAAGTATGAAATCTGTATACATTTCATGGAGATGTGACGAAAATTTATTTAAAAAACCAGTTTTTTAAAGTTTTAGATAAACTAATGAAACAATTTTTATCAAAACAAAAATGGAACCAATTCGGAAGGATTTCCTAACGGTCCAAAATAAACCAGTAAAATCGGATAAAAAGTGTTATAGATAAAATGAGCAATAAAATTGTTGCAAGTGTTACTTTAGTGTTAAGAAAATGTAGTATGTAATATTTTAGACGATTATGAAACACTATTCAGCCCCTTTATAAATATTGACCATTTTGTCTATTAGAGATATTTTTTTTCTTTCTTTCTTCACGGGTTGCCTTACAGCTCCCGAAAGCTGTTCCAGGGTACCCAGCGGAAGACCAAGTCTCCCTCGTTTAGCCGATGGTATTTGTAAGGCTATACCTAACGAGTGGCCAGTTCTGTTGAGGCAAATTTAGATGGAAAAGCCTCTAAGTGTGGTTTGTCGGATTATGTACAAATAAGTTTTTAATTAAAATACCCATTGGTACATGGCTGAGATCCGGCATCAAACCCGTGGTCTGCCTAGTTAAATACCAGACGTCTTAACCACTCGGCCACCGACGCTTCTATATATAGATAGATATATGGTACCGCAGACTTTTTATATATCATTTTATTCTACACAATTCTTTTCCAGATCATTTTGTTATATCTCTGACGGATTAGACAGCATTCGCCATGAAAACTCGCTTGGGCCAAAATTTTCCCTGTCTTGATTCACTTATTCTGTTACTGCCGAGCTCCTAAACATCCACGTTTAATACTCGTAATCCTTCCCGGTGAATCAATTTATCTTATGGTTTCTATAAGATAGTTAAGTTTCAGATAGCATAACTGGAATCTCTCTAAACTCTAAACAAGGGCGGAGCTTAGAAAAAAAAGCTTCATCTAGCAACCTAATATTTATGTTATACCTGTCATATATATGGACTCGCCACATGTATGTAAAACTAGGTAAGTATACAGTTATTATTTTCCAAAACAGGAACTCATAATACCATCTATCAACAAGACGCGCTACATTTCATCGCGGCACAAAATGACAAATAATTTGTCGAAGAGGGTCCCTAAGTGTCAAGACCTTGCTTCCCAACATTTCTTTATTCGGACAAAATATTGTTGATTTTTTGGAGTGTTCTGTTTCTATATTTACTTACGTTGGAGTTTCCTAAAAGTACAGTTTTCCGGGTTATTTTCTTTAGGAAAACAAGTGTTTGTGTTCACAGCCTTTATACCTTGCGTTGTAGTCAGATTTTGCAAAGCCTGTTTCAATTCTTTAACAGGCAATAAACTAAGTACCAGTTATTTTGTCTCGTTACCCATTCGTCAGATTTTTGTTTCGACATAATGTCATTTAATTGTCTTAGAAGTACAGTGATATACACAATCAATAGCAAATCTTATTTATTTTTATATTAACAGAACTTAAAAAATGTAAAAAAAATCTCTCAGAATAAATCGATTTACTAACATAGTAAACATCATCGATTTTATATTTAACTTACTAGATGAGACAATAGTAGTCGATTTAAGCACAAAATTGGTGCTTATAATTTTTGCCACAAGTGAGATTAAAACGCAGGTCTCACTAACCCCAACTTTGAGGTCCAACTCTCTAAAATGCTATCAACTAATTTTCTCTTGTCCTTCGGAAGACACAAAAAAGTGACAGATCGAGCTTTTCAAGTGCAGCGAGACTATGGACTTTGAAAATCTAAGAAAAATTATCAAAAACTATTAAAAATTTAAAACTTCAAATATACTATACCATTTTGATTTTTAAATTGACGTTCAATTTGGTCTCTAAAAGACAGATAAATTCTGGAACATCTAAAAATATCAAATCACTACGTCTGAAAATGATGCGATTTTATCTAGATCGTCATAGAAACCTAGATACAGATTTTAGACAACAAAATTTTACTTCGCTAGATTTCATAAAACAATTCTTCTACAGAGGTTCAGTGGAGACAATAGATTCACTGAAAAATAAATGGTTGACCGTGCGAGAATTTTCAAGATTTCAAGTGTGAAAACTTGTTGAAAATACAAAATTTCTAAGAGTTATTTATCCGTGAAGACAACCAGTGAATAAAATATGCATAAGATATTTTAGCCACAAACAAGGAGATATGGCATCACTATGAGAGTTGAGTCAAATACTAGCTTGAGCCGAAAAGTATCACGTGGTTAGACAGCGCTTTATACGATGAGCGAGGCCACACGTCGCATTGGGTGCCAGAGCGGTTACGTTTTTTTAAAGGCCAGCTCTGTTGAGGTATTTAGGTGGAAAAGCCTCTGTACATATGTACAATAATGTACATGGTGCGGTGTCTGGATGTAAGTCATCTAAGTTGAAATCCACTGAATTACTCATTTTGTCACGCACACTGATATATTAATTTTTTGGTCTCGTTCTATTCGCGACATTACCACTCTAGTAGAGCGCCAGCATACTACATCTATGGTTTACCTATATTATTAACAATTTTATAGCTGAAGAGCCAGCGGGAAAATTTGAGAAGGTATTAGATAAAAGCTGAAAGTTTCCCTGATTTTGAAATCTTTGACCTGTTCATTTGACGGCGTAGAGTTCGAAAAACATGAATTTTACAAGTTGAAATTGACACTGGGCCAACTGAGCCATAAAAATCTCTTCTGTCAACAAATCTCAACAGCAAATGACGAATTAATTTTTTACCGACTTCGAAAAATGTACACCGATTACTCCGCTAGTTTTGAACCGATTTTAATAATGTAATTTTTATTGGACAAATAATTCTTCCAGATTCGTCCCACTTTGTTCTCATAAAAATTGGTTTACCGGTTTTTCATGAATTTTGAAAAAACTGACTTTATAAGTAAATTTTTCGTAATTTATCTCGATGATGACGTATCTTGATAATAAAAAATTGGTATCCTAAAAAACCTTCTAGTTAGACTCCATTGTTTCTGCTAAGCCGCGTGGCTCTAAATTATAATTAACAAATTTTGTATTACGTAATCAGAATCTACGGCCTTATTTAAAATCCTTCAACAATAAATTCCAAAATATAAAATATATCATAATTATGTTTTTGATATTTCCTGAAAACACGAACAACACAGGTTGTATATAAAAAAATTTATAATAACAATAACTTTTCATGAGATTACAATATTTTGATAAATAATGGGAGACTTGGTCTTTCGCTGGGTACCCTGGAACCGTAACACGATTTCAGGAGCTGAAAAGCAACCCGTGAAGAAAGAAAAAAAAAATTAAAAAAAATTAAAGCATGATGACCAATCTTTTCCCTCGATTTTAATAGTACAAATACCTTCATTGAGAAATTCAGAAACCACCTCCAAATTCAAACAGTCTAACCTCAAAAATTCGGTATGTAAAGTTAAAACGAAGTTATAATTAAAATGTATAGTAATAAATAAATAATATATTTAAAAACTATATATACAAATTATAAAAAGAATACCTCTTCCAGAACCCCTCCCTGTGACATGGTTCCTAAAACACTGGCTGCGTTACCTCGCTGAATTGTAAGAGCCAGCCTTTAGGTCACCTGAGGCGTGGCCTAGTCTCGTACCTAAATTTTTTATGAATATTTTCATTTCGGCAGACCATGGACCCATTGTTTCCACCGCAAGCGCCGAAAACAAGTAATTTGTTATAATATTTGAATGTAGGGGTAGGGGTAAGGGTAGGGGTAATGCGGGCAAGTCAACGTTTGGGCAGGACAACGTCTGCCGGGTCCGCTAGTATAACAATATAAACATTAAAAATAACTAAATAAACCAGGTCCGCGTGAAATTGTGGCAAGAATACTGACTGCATTTCCCCGCTGAACCGCGATGCTGATTCGTTGAGCGAGGAAGGAGCCAGCTCTCTTGTCACCATCAGTCGAGGGGACAGATCTTTAATAAAATTTTTGGCATTTGAACCCCACGGACCTAGATGTTACACATCAAAAATGTATGTCTTGGTAGAAAACCTTAGACCTTAAAAGTACCCTGAAAAGAGGAATACGAGAAAATGAGAGCAAGATACATTACTACGTAATGGGTTCGGAGCGATGCAAGATGACTGCTATTATGGCATTCCGAGATGGGGTAGATTTTTTTAGATTACGAGACATGTGACTTTTCATCCACCTAGCAAGTTATGAATGAAAATATGCGGTAAAGTAACTAAGGTATATATATATAATTAGAGAAGAATGCGAAGTGAAAGATGACGTTATGACTAAAATGAAGAAAAGTAGTTTACGCTGGTTTGGACACGTTGAAAGAATGAAATATGAAAGATTGACTAAAAAGGTTTATATGGCTGAAGCGAAAGGAAATGCTGGCAGAGGATGTCCTAGGACGTGTACTTTTATTGAACATATACAAAATGTATTGATCGATGGAAATATTAAAGGTACACACAATCGCCGAGCAGAAAGGTATTATGAATATAAAAGAAGCGAAAGAGGTATGTCAGCATCGTAACAAATGGTGTTCGATTGGCTCTGTCTACCCCTCTTGGGATGAAAGGCGTGATGATAGATAGATAGATAATGTATATTTTTATTTCAATTATTTTTTGTTTTCTATGCAGTAGTTTTTTTTAAATAAATTTTAAAAGGTTTGCTGACAAGACTACAAAAGTCATCATTGAACGTACCCAGTGGTTATAAATAAATAGAAAAATGGAGCATATACGTTTTTCACGCGTCCTTCAGGAGGATTCAATCTTCTCTCGAATCAAAAAGCTATTTTAGCCGACTTCAGGGGGCACGAAAAGCTGAATAACCTGTGTTATCGGACCAAGTCTCTCTCTTTTAGCCGATGGTATTTTGTGAGACTATACCTAACGAGTGGCCATAACGGTTTGCTGTTTTCGCTAAATTAACACATTGTTACCATTGGTATAATTATTTAACAGTTAAAACATCTATTTCAAGTTAAATTGAAATTCCGTTCACATAAAATACTTACATGAAATAAAAATTTTGAATGTGTCTCCCATTCGACACGTACGCCTTCGTTACGTGGAAAGAATACTATAGGACATTCATGTTAGTGACGTCTTATTGTCAATACAGTTTGTTTGCTTTTTTGTCATGTTTACAGAATTAAAATACTGAACCGATTGTATAAGCTGGGCTACCTATCATCCCAAGAGGGGTATAGGCAAAGACAATACCTAGAATGCCATTTCTTACGATCCTGACATACCTCTTTCGCTTCTTTTATATTCATCATACCTTTCATACATGCTCGGCGATTGTGTGTACTTTTGATATTTCCATTGTATAATATATTTTTTATATGTTCAATAAAAGTACATCTAGGTCGTCCTCTGCCAGCATTTCCTTTCCCTTCAGTCATATAAACCTTTTTAGTCAATCTTTCATCGTTCATTCTTTCAACGTGTCCAACCAAACCAGCGTAAACTACTTTTCTTCATTATAGTCACAACATCATCTTTCACTCCGCATTCTTCTCTAATGACATCGTTCCGGATGCGGTCAATACGCTTTATATCACACATTCTACGTAAAGACCGCATTTCCACTGCATTTATCTTACTTTCATGTTTCTTATTCCATACCCATGATATTTTTAAGGATATTAATCTGTTTAGATATTTTAAGATATCAAGGTATGTTTACCGTATTTTGCCATAGTTGTCCATATATGAACCTATAGAAGCATCATTTCTTTAACAGAATGTAAATATCTGTTATTTTATACAACAAGTGCTAGCAGAGGACGACCTAGGTATACTTTTATTGAGCATATAAAAAAAATTTAATGGATAAGTAGTTTCATAGAAAAATACCGAGTCGGAGCACTCTAGGATTAATTGTAAAACTTAGGTAAAAATTACAAAAGCGAAATAGTAAAGTTGAGCGTTTCTTAGAAAAATAACCAAAGAAATTCACAGCCATTTCTCGCACTTTCTTTGCAATTTTACTGTGAAAAGCAACGATATGAAAGGAATAAAAAACGAGAAGTTGAAGAGATCGGCTCCACTGTTTTTTATTGTTACAATCTGGAAATTCTTTCATCTTTTCATAACCATAGAAACTGTAAAAACTACATGAAACTGAAAAAAAGATTCAGAACATGGTGAAGAATTCTAATTTTTTTAACTCTACTGTAATTATGTTAAAATTAAATGATGTTGAGAACGGCTGGACCGATTTGGCTATTTAAAAAAAAACGTTTTAGCTGGTTTATAGGGAAAGAAAAATTGGAGTAGCTGAAAGTGTTTTTTCTATAAACTCAAGACCATAATATATTTAAAAAAAATGAAAAATAACTAAATATTCAGCGATGTCACGGCCAGTGTTTTGGATTTCAGGTAGAGGGATTTTTGAAGAGGTATTATTTTCATAATATGTATGTTATAGTTTTGTCGGTTCGGTATCAATTTTCTCCCTAATACTGTATCAAAGTGAATGTTTGATACGCCATTTTGATGAATATTTTCCACTCTAATGACGAAAAATAATGTTTTGTTTTATAATCAGAAAATGTATTATACCATTTTGTTTCAAAACTTTTCAAACTTTTATATTCCCAGATATTTTTATGTTACCCTTAGACATCAGGTAACATAACAAACCAGAATACGCATGCGCACTGAATTATACTATTTTACCAATTTTGGGATATAATAAAAAATATATGTACATTATCCGACAAACCGTACAAAAGAGGCTTTCCATCTATATACCTCAACAGAGCTGGCCCCTCGTTAGAAATAGCCTCAAAAAATCTTTGGCTAAAATACTTTGTCTTCTACTGGGTACCCTGAGGCCCAGGTGAAGAATAAAAAAAATCAAAAAATAAGATAATAAAGATATAAGAATAAATAATAATAATTGTATTAAACATTTTTTAAAATATTTTTTATCAAGAAATACAAACAACTATTTTTAGCCTCAGTTTGATGAGTTTATGAGAATTCTGTATCAAGTAAATTAATATATAATTAAGTTTAATTCTGCTTTAGTAACCGGTCATGCGCCAATAAACCGATTACTCACAGTAATGGAAAACGGATTACATTGCTACAGCTTTCCCGGCTTCGCCTGTGGATTTTAAATATGTGATGTTACATAAAAACAAGTCAAGTGTGAGTCGGCACATGAAGGGTTCCGTAGACTAATTAGTATACACTAAGTTTGACGCCCCTGTATGGCGCAGCAACAAATTAAACTTCGCCGGTTTTTATTATTTGTTGGTTTAATTAAAAGTGTGCAATTTTTATTAGTAATACCGAAAATAAAGAAGGTTAGAACTTATTATGTTACTCTCAATACCCGGTCCTTTGTAAGGCTTGCATGGGGCCATAGGTCAACACGTAGAGAGGCGATTAGTACCCTCAAATCCGCTGGAATGAGCATTTTCGACAGACTACTGCTCGTTTACTGATGGACTAAAATGTTAAAAAAAATTATGTATAGTAATTATCAATTCTAGTACAACAAATACTCAAAAATTTTTTTTTGTAAGAGCTAAACTTCAATATTTCAAATAATAATAATGGAATGGTGTTTTTTGGCTTTAATTGTCTACTGCTCTTAAACGGCTATGACGTTTAGAAATATTTACATGCCTAAAAATAAATAACATGTTGTGCTTTAAACACAACAAAGTATATCTAAATCAATTAACATTTTTAACCGACTTCCCAAAAAAGAAGGAGAAGGTTCTCAATTCGGACCGTATTTTTTTTTTTTTTTTTTTTTTATGTATGTATGTACATCGATAACTCCGCCAATTGTAAACCGATTTTGATGGTTTCTTTTTTAATCGACAGATAATTCTTCCGGATTGGTCCCATTTTTATCTCATAAAAATTGGTTCATTAGTTTTTCAGAAATTTAAAAAAAACTGACTTTATAAGTACATTTTTCTTGATATCTCGATAAAATATGTACCGATTTTGACGAATTATTTTTTTTAAGACATAATAATTTCTCGACATTATCTCACAGACATATGACGAAAATCGGTTTAGTAGTTTTTCAGAAATTCAGTAATTAATTTCTGTTTACGGCTGAAAATTATGTATCAGAAAAAGCCTTAGCAACGGTTGCTATTGACACGAAGTTGTCAATTTTCGTGACGATGGTCTAGCGTTTAAATGTAATGGGGTGCATAGGATGCACAAGCACATTACATGGTTCAAATCACATCCACAGGGGTATTTTTTTTTTATTTTCCATCAATATTTTTTTAGTTGCGTTATTATTTGTCTCTCAAGGCAGCAAAATCACTTAAAAGGGTAAAATAAACCTTTTTAAAAAAAGTGCACCGACTTCAAAAATTTGCACTGAAAAGTAAGAAATAATAAATATTTCGTCGTAGAATTTGAAGACGGTTGGTGCCAAATTAGAAACAACTTAGTTCCCAAATTCACTAATCTAGACAATTCATTAGGAACCTACGATCATCAGTACATACAAACATAGATAATATTAAACAGATCTTTATCTTCTTAGATATTTACTTAGTTTTGTATCCTAATTTGGCACCAACCGTCTTCAAATTCTACGACGAAATATTTATTATTTCTTACTTTTCAGTGCAAATTTTTGAAGTCAGTGCACTTTTTTTTAAAAAGGTTTATCCTTTAAATAATATCGAAATAAGTAAATTTCGAAGGTGTTTAATCTAGAGTGTTGTGACTAACACCCATCGGGACCTATCTCTGAATGCATCAAATACAATGTGCTCACAGACAGGCCCCGTGAGGTGCCTGGACTATTGCTGAGATAAAATTAAATTAAAATCGGGCTATTGTTTTGAGGTGTTAAATGGATTGGTTTATCAAGTTTATTGGTTGAGACTACGGTCACCTGCCGGTATCATTCATCTCATGAAACGTAAAATTGGCAGGTGGTGACTCGCATTAAATTCTCTAATATCATATTTTTTAATTAACTTAGATTTTTAATCAATTATACACATAACAATATAAAAACCTTAAAACTAATCTAAACATTAAAAATAACTAAATAAACCAGGTCCGCGTGGAATAGTGGCAAGAATATTGACTGCATTTCCCCGCTGAATCGCGATGCTGATTCGTTGAGCGAGGAAGGAGCCAGCCCTCTTGTCACCAGAAGAGATGATCAGTCGAAGGGATATATCTTTAATAAACTTTATGGCATTGAACCCCACGGACCTAGAGTTTCTACCCCAAACAGCATACACTTGTAGTTTTCAATAATTGAACTATATTTGCGCCGTTTGTTAGACTCTGCGATTTTCACCGCAGCTCCCGCTTTGATTACCGTTTCCCTGAGATGAGACGAGGCTAATGTGTCCACGCACGAAGCATCCCATACAAGGGCCCGACCTCATTCCCAGGGAATGTAATTTTTAACTTTATTTTATTATTTGTTGTTATAGCAGCTATAGTAATACACACTCACACAATTTCAAGTGTCTATCTATTACGGTACAAAAGATACAGCTCTGTGACAGGCGGACGGACGAACGGACGGAAAGCGGAGGCTTAGTAATGGGATCTCCGTTTGCAACCTTTGGTGCAAAAAATGTATCTCAAAAGATATCAGACATAAAAAGTACTTGTCACTCTACGGAATTGCATCTAACAAACAAATACACTATAGCAGGGTAGTTACCCACTGGTGGGTCGCGAGCGAATATTGAGTGGGCCCTGCCTGTAGAACGACACACCAACCGACCTGGACGGCAGGCGACTGTAATAAATACTGTGATGGTGAAACATAGGAAACAATTTCACCCTTCCCATTGACATAACTTTTTTGATGTAGAATTAAAAAATATATTTTCTAGAGGTGGGTCCCGAGTTTGTAAACTTGTATTAGATGGGTCGTAGCCCAGACAACTTTGGGAACCACTGCACTATAGGATTAGGATATCAAAGATAAATGCTGTCTTAGTTCCATCACTTACTTATGGAAGCGAGACTTGGGTATGCAATAAGAAGCATGAAAGTAAGATAAATACGTAGAATGTGTGATATAAAACGTATGGACAGCATCCGGAACGATGTCATTAGAGAAAAATGCGGAGTGAAAGATGATGTTATGACTAAGATGAAGAAAAGTAGTTTACGCTGGTTTGGACACGTTGAATGAATGAAGGATGAAAGATTGACTAAAAATGTTTTAATGGCTGAATTGAAAGGAAATGCTGGCAGAGGACGACCTAGATGTAAAGTACACCTATTAGGTCCTATTGAACATATAAAGAATGTATTGATCGATGGCAATATTAAAAGTACACACAGTCGCCGAGCATGTATGAAAGGTATGATGAATATAAAAGAAGCGAAAGAGGTATGTCAGGATCGTAGCAAATGGCATTCGATAGTATCTGCTTAATAGTCTTGGGATAAAAGGCGTGATGATAGATAGATAGATAGATATCAAAGATTTTGTGCATACGTACTTGAATGATTTATCACTCTAAAAGTTCTTAAAGAAAATTGGTGCTTAGCGTTTTTGGCAAGAGTATATTATAAGATGTGAACCCGGGATCTCACGGTTTCAAGTCAACACTCTACCAATTAGGCTATGCACTTCTTATATGCGAAAGTGTGTATATATGCCAGTTGGACTAGATTAACAATTAAATTAAATGCTAAAAACTAAATTTAAAAATATCTGTATATGAACAGTGGACACCAATTATATACCTTTATCTACTCTTATATCGTAAAGTCTCTATTACAAAATCGAATTATACTTCATAATGATATGTTTTATTTACACGCGTCTCTAATATGTCAAACTTCGATACTATAATGTATTATAGTACCGAAGTTTTCATACAAAAACGATATCGTAATGTTTTGTTTTTTTTTTAATGCAGAAAGGTCAGAGGATTTTTTTATACAGCCACATTAAACTCTATGAAAATATCGACACGCGCATGTCCGAGTTACTTGACAGTTAACGCGCATGCGCACTAATGCGCAGTAGGTAGGTATCCGCGGTTTACCGCCAATTCGTCGATTAAGAAAAATATCTTGGTTCAATTTGTTTTGTACTATTGCATGGGATTAGATATAGTAGTGTATGAACGGGCACATAACTTGGAATTAAAACACTCGTGGATGCTATTAAAAAATTTGTCTTCGCCTCATTTTTTTAAATTCCACTTGTGTTTTAATTACTCCTATTATGATCCCGTATCATAAACTACTATTATTTCAAAGATTATGTTATTTCAAGAAGTTAATTTGAATATAACTTTTCAAAGTTTTGTCGACAGACGATAGAATGGCGTCATCATTTTGGAAAAATTGCATTTCTAGTCGTCTGTAATAATAATACAAATGAGTTGAGAAATGGATCAGAATGGCTACTTTACCTAAATAATGATGTCATTTTGTTGTCTGTTGGCAAAACTTTTAATATTTATTATAAAAAAGGTACTGGATAGAAAACAAAAATGTTCAAATCAACTAATAGGTTTCAATATCAAGGTAGGTACTTGCGGTGTGGCCAGAGAATGTCTCTTGTAAGGATCTTTTTTAAATCTAAACCTCTTTCGTACTTATTGTTTTCCTAAGTAGCTTATACAAAAAATGCTGGCAGAGAACGACCTAGATGTACTTCTATTAAATAAATAAAAAATATTGGTTACAAGTAGTGTTAAAATTACACACAATCGCCGAGCATGTTTGAAAGGTATGATTAATATAAAAGAAGCAAAAGAGGTATGTCAGGATCGTAGTAATTCACATTCTGTTGTCTCTGCCTACCTCTCTTTAGATAAATGGCGTGATAATAGATAAGTACAAATTGGGACAAAATTGGTAGAAGAGACCCAAAACTCAAAGGTTTTGCCAGACACCGCCATTTCGTTTCTTCGCACGTACTTCTACGTGATTAGTGTGTCTTCCCAAGAACATTGTGTTTTGTTCTCGATATTCTACCTAAAGTCCATTTTTATGTACTTGTCTTATTTAATAGTAGCTTTCCGCCCCCGGCTTTGCCCGTGTAATTTTCGAACAAAATAAAATACTTACAGCCAATGTAGGATAACATAACGTTATAAATTTGTGAAAGAATATTCAGAATCGGATCAGTAGCTTTAAAGATTACCCCCTACATCAAAACTTACAAAATTTATCTATTTATAAACTTATTATAGATATGAGCTTTAATCGAGGCTTCGGAGGACACGCAAAGCTGTACAGAGTCCGAAATTTTTCTAAAATTAATTTAAATCCATTAAGTGCAGCAACAGGCTTACCAACTGTTTTGTTTAATATGGACAATTGGCAATTACTGTTACTAGTGGTCAAGTGGGTAAAACGTCAGCTCACAACTGAGAAGTTTGATCCCCACACTGACCATGTACCAATGGGTTTTTATAATAAAAAATCTATGTAACATATCCGACAAACCGTACAAAGCGGCTTTTACAGAGCTGGCCACTCGTTAGGTATAGCCTCAAAAAATCTTTGGCTAAGTGAGGAAGACTGTGTATTCCACTGGGTACCCTGGGGCCGGCAACGGTTCCCGAAAGCTGTAAGGCAACTCGTGAAGTAAAGATTTGTGTGCAGTAAACACTTTAGATTTTTTTATTATTAAAACATATGCAAAAATTGTTTTCTAAATAAGACAAGTAAATAAAAACGGACTTTACGTCTAGCTAGAATATCTTTGAGAACATTCTTGAGTGTTTCATATGGAATTCGTCGCATTTGCTTCAAGCACGGACAGTTTAAGTGAAATGTAGAATTCTTTATTCATTTCAAGTGTCTTTTTGCAAGATGACTAGAATATACTGTGTTATACCTATCTATCTTTTAATTTTTAAGTCCGTCCAGAGACAAAGTAATTTTACAATGAATTGTCTCAAAGGCTAATTGGCTCCTTAGGTGACCCTCGCAATTTTCCTCAACGTATAGGCTTCGCAAAAAAACATAGATTAGTTCACCAAAATTTTCAAAAAAAATCGGGATTTTGGGAAATAAGGGAAAAAAATGAGGATCCATGGCTGGCCAACGATGAACCTATTTTTAATTTTAAAATATAATTTTAGTAGTAGTATCCTTTGTCCAATGTCCTTCATTTCATCAAAATCGGTGCAGTAGTTTAACTATGGAAGCGTAACAGACAGACATACAAAGTTAGATAGATGATTATCACTTGCGTTATTTGAATAATCAGTTTGACCTTATTGGGACAATACCTTAGCACATAGGGTTCTTAGTCCCACTATTATCTCGTCTCTGAAAACTTATAGGTATATGAGTTAAAAATAATTTTACGTTTCATGAGATGAATGATACCGGCAGGTGACCGTAGTCTCAACCAATAAACTTGATAAACCAATCCATTTAACACCTCAAAACAATAGCCCGATTTTAATTTAATTTTATCTCAGCAATAGTCCAGGCACCTGACGGGGCCTGTCTGTGAGCGCATTGTATTTGATGCATTCAGAGATAGGTCCCGATGGGTGCTAGTCACAACACTTTAGATTAAACGCAAGCCTTACAAGGACCGTTTTTATGCTAGTGAATTTAGAGTAACATAATAATGGGTAGGATTACGAGTCGAACATCGAATAATCTTTCATCTGAACTATTTTCTGAACAGTCAGGATTTAATAATAAACAACCTAATAATAAATAACGAAAACGCAGATTTTTTGAAATACTTTGCTGTATCTAAGGATTTGAAATTAGACTATCTGATTCGTAAGGATTGGTAATACTAGGACGGTGCTAGGTGATTCTAATTCCGTCCTGACTTCGCCCATGGAACATAAGAAATTATTTAGGGATAAAAAGTAACCTCCTAACAATATAAATTACTATTCGTTGCTTTGTTTTGACATAAAAGAAGAAAAAACAAACGTACTTACACACTTTCGTATTTATAATATTAGTTAGAATCCCATTTGTGCTTCTTTGTTAGGATCAAACAAATACATATTCAGTCAAATTGTAATTGTAATTGTAAAAAAGTTAAAAAATACAAAGGTCTGAACGTAAATAATTACTTTGGGCAACATACCAAGAGGTACATAAAGGCCAGGTATATTAATGAGTTACCTCCAAGTTTACAATGTGAGATACGGTATATAACGGCCAGGTATATTAATGAGTTACCTCCAAGTTTACAATGTGAGATACGGTATATAACGGCCAGGTATATTAATGAGTTACCTCCAAGTTTACAATGTGAGATACGGTATATAACGGCCAGGTATATTAATGAGTTACCTCCAAGTTTACAATGTGAGATACGGTATATAACGGCCAGGTATATTAATGAGTTACCTCCAAGTTTACAATGTGAGATACGGTATATAACGGCCAGGTATATTAATGAGTTACCTCCAAGTTTACAATGTGAGATACGGTATATAACGGCCAGGTATATTAACGAGTTACCTCCAAGTTTACAATGTGAGATACGGTATATAACGGCCAGGTATATTAATGAGTTACCTCCAAGTTTACAATGTGAGATACGGTATATAACGACCAGGTATATTAATGAGTTACCTCCAAGTTTACAATGTGAGATACGGTATATAACGGCCAGGTATATTAACGAGTTACCTCCAAGTTTACAATGTGAGATACGGTATATAACGGCCAGGTATATTAATGAATTACCTCCAAGTTTACAATGTGAGATACGGTATATAACGGCCAGGTATATTAACGAGTTACCTCCAAGTTTACAATGTGAGATACGGTATATAACGGCCAGGTATATTAATGAGTTACCTCCAAGTTTACAATGTGAGATACGGTATATAACGGCCAGGTATATTAATGAGTTACCTCCAAGTTTACAATGTGAGATACGGTATATAACGGCCAGGTATATTAACGAGTTACCTCCAAGTTTACAATGTGAGATACGGTATATAACGGCCAGGTATATTAACGAGTTACCTCCAAGTTTACAATGTGAGATACGGTATATAACGGCCAGGTATATTAAGAGGATGTATAGAGCTAAATGCGAGTTTTATGATGCGTAAAAGTACATGATCCACTGCAGTGACCATAATCAAAAAAATATATGATATTCTTGAGGTTATGCGTTATTAAGATACTGTGTTCAAAACATAATACAACTATATTGATTCGATAGAAAAAAAACACGAATGTACCTCTAAAAAAATATTTTACTGTCTAGAAACAGTACTAAAATGCATGTAATGATTCTGATCTTTTGACATATTTTTTATCTAGCAATATACTATCGTAATACTGTTCTATTTTTTAATAAAATTTTCAGCTCCTTTATTCTCATTTTCGAGATTTTATGTACGCACTGCACGCGTGTGTGCGTAAGCGCTCGTGTACCGACAGTACCGGCTGCAGCCTGATGCTATATTATTAGTGGCAGCCACGTCGTTTGGTGTGTATGTGTGCGTGGGGGCGGTGCCATCTCTCAAGGTCGTTGGCTCTATCCAGCGTCTTAATGAGTTACCTCTAAGTTTACAATGTGAGATACTAACTTACATTATTATATCATTAAAAATTAACAAACGCACTATCGCCACTATGATTTTCGAAGGTTTTCGATTTCTCTGGGATTTCAACACACATAAAAAAATATACGATCGAATTGAGAAACCACCTCCTTTTTTTAAGTCGGTTAAAAAATGTATAAACAGCGCCTTAAGTTGCATTTCATTGAAAATACTATTTAGTTAAGTAGGTAGTTGAAAATATTGTGCTTTTTTATTTTTTATTTTTGTTTAATTGTAAGTAAATTTCTTATGCTGGTTGCTAGGTTAAATTCAAAGTTTAGTACCTAATATGTTTTTATGTAAACTATAGATTTAAGTACCTTAGTATTTTTTTGTGTAAGCACTAGATTTGACAATATAATTGTTCTATAACAAACTGTGTAGCACAGTACATTAGGTTATTTTTACGAGAATAAATAAATAAATTAAAAAAAAATAGTTTTGACCCACCTAAAAATAGTTAGACAAACACATTTTCAGATTTACAATCTGTATAATTCAACTTTTCAGCAACAAAAACTATTTAATTACCTTGGCATAAAAAAAAACAAAATTCATATTCTATACGACTCCATCTCACGATTATTTCCAAACTCTTCCACAGTAAACGGTAAGAGACGAGTTATCTCTTTGGAATCAGAATAAATTATATTATTTGCTTTATCAAACGTAATACCCGTCACATCTGGTACGTTCATGAATTTCACAAGTAACATTTTAACTCTGCTAACAACATATATTCCATCATCACTATATACGTAAACAGAATCTTTATTATCCATTGATATACCAAGAAATGTTGCATTATCTTTAAATAGCACAGGCTGTTCATATTGTCTTATTATTCCGTACAAACCAGTTTCATTAATAAAGAAAATATTGCTTCTGGAATCTACCACAAATTGGTATACGACATAATCTTCCAATTCTGGAACTAATCGCATTGATTTGTTGGTGTAAGAGTAAGCTTTTAAACTTGGAAATCTGATGAAATATATAGACTTTTTCACGAACAACCACCATATATCCAAATTTTCAATATACAATCTTTTCAGATTCTTAAACACTGTATTGTATTTGTAAATGCCACTGTGTCCTCCGAAGTACATGTCGAAATTTTTGTTGTCACTGGTTATGGCGAATGCGTCTTTAATGCCTCTTAAAATGCCGATATGTCTTGATTTTTCAGGTGCATTTAGTCTTATAAAAGCTGGTGAAAAACTGTTATGACCTGAATCGACGGTAAAATACAGTATATTTGATGCAGTATCTACAGCAAGTTGATTAGGGCAATGCGCTATTCTCGTTAAAGTTTCTTTGCGATAACACGGTTTTTTGTCGTCAGAGGAGATCACATCACAAAACTTTTCAAGTTTTCCTCCTATTACTACTATATGAAAACAAAATATCATATTATAATATAATATATTCTTCATTATATGTTTGATTCGTTTAAAGTGTATAAATTAAATGAACGAGTTAGTAATGTTTTGTTATATTGTTGACATATAAATATTATTTGTTTTTACATTCTTTATAAATGATAATTGTTCATCTGGAATAACTTAATTGGCTTCTTACAAAGGAATATAATCTCAATTGATTCATTTTATTTAATAACTAGTTGTGTCTTGCGGTTGCACCCGCGTTCCAGAGATTAGGGCGTTCAAACAAACAAAGTCTTCAACTTTATTAAAATCAATATTTGTTTGTTTTTTTCTTTGTTTGTTCGTATTTTATATATAGACTCAATAACTACTGGACCGATTTGAAAAAATAGTTTTGCATTTGATAGCCTAATTCTCGGGGAAGGTTGTAAGTTATTTAACATCACGCTATCTACCCAATGAGATGAATTGTATTCCTAATTGTGTACGAAGTAGGGGGCAATCAGCTAGTAATATATAAGTATTTAATGAAACAAATAATATAAATATAATTAAATTAAACCTACAGCAATCGCTGAAAGTTTCATCACACACATAAAAGTATTTCAGGCTTCTCTTATTTGTATAGACAAGATGACCCGTGCGAATACTTCGCACCGTCAGTGGTGTCAATATTGTTGTCATAGTTCAACTAATCTAGAATAGATGGCGTCTTATCAAAACAAATAAATTAGTCTAATTAATTATTTGTTTATTTTTCGTCATATTGGACCAGTCTGGTCCGGTTTTTTCTTCCGCAGCATAAAGTCAAATTAGTATAGCCGTTACGGTATCTAACTTTATCTAATATTGTAAATATGAATGTTTGTTTGTTTGTTTTTTTGACCTTCTTTCAGGTCAAAACAGATCAACGAATCGACGGGATTTGCACAGAGATAGTTGGAGGGCCGGATAGGGCTATTTATTATTCCGGAAATTCTTGGGCATAAATAAAAAATATTTAAAAAAAGCTGGCTTTACAGTAGTCGCATATGATGTGTAACATCTGACATCTCACCTTAGTAATAAGCAACATTAACATTATATCCTGAAAACATTAACACTTTATACACAGCACTGTAGGTTAAGCGCACAGCTGATGTGTTCTCCTTCTCTATTTCCCTTTTTTTTCTCGTCACACACTGTTGCCTGACAGTACCAATCTCTCGGAAATTGGGTTGATACCATCTGACGGCCAACTCTACGACCGCGGGCGCTCATTGGTCAAATCGCATAGCGCGCGCTTACCCGGCTTCCTGTTACACATTTCCGTCCCTTTTCACGAAATCACTCTCACAGATTGCAGAAAAGCGAGAGGATGGAACCCTACTTAATAAGATTTCTGAGATTGTTTAGTTTTGAGTACAGTTAACCCACAAAATCTTTGAACAAAGTATAACTCGATACAAAACTTTATTAGTAGATCATAGAAAGCAGCGGTCTCTGGGCTCTCATACAAACCGTGTTTGGAAACTTTTATTTGTATCAAATTGAAAAACTACTCGAGAGATTTGGATCGAAATTGATAAAGGAATATTATATTTTGGGTTTATTTAGGTCAACAAGGAGACGAGGTATATTAAGATGGAAAAGCCTCTAAGTGTGGTTTGTCGGATTATATACATAAGTTTTTAATTAAAAAACCCATTGGTACATGGCCGGGATCCGGGATCGAACCCGTGGTCTGCCTAATTAATACCAGGCGTCTTAACCACTTGGCCACCGACGCACCTATACGCATATATCATCGGCTAAACGAGGGAGACTTGGTCTTCCGCTGGGTACCCTGGAACCGTAATATGGTTTCGGGAGCTGTAAGGCAACCCGTGAAAAATGAAAAAAAAAAAAAAACAAGGAGTTAGCGTACCAAATTTGTGTTGGACTCTAAAACGAGGGATCCAGGGTTCAAATCCACACGCGGCAAAAAGACTGTAAATTATATCTTACTCAGGTAAAGAAAGTCCCCCAGACGCGGCGCTACTTTCGTCCGACGGAATGTTGTTTTCATAGTGTTTTGGACAAGTTCCGCTAATAGCCGCGAGACTTCTTTGGTGACAAGGACTTCTTCGAATCTTCTAGGCGAACAGTGTTGAAACTTGGTACATATATAGAGTTTCATGACCCAATCACATCAATAGAATTTCGATTTTGGGGTTTAATTTTGGGAAAAAAATGAAAACGGAAATAAAATGATTTTGCAAGTGCATCATGTGACATATCAAATTAAAGGGATCGTTATAAGAAATATAAATATAATTGCCCCCGCCCCCCCATCTCTTAAAGTACTGAGTCTAACATTTTCACAGCTTAGCCAATTATTTTATAATAAAATTTCAATGTTTTGCCTACAGACGACTAAGTGACGTCACAAATTAGGTAATAGTGATAAAAACTAGTTCGTATCTCTGGCCATAATACAAGGTATAAATTCCGTGTTTAGGTCAATAACATTAATACAAATAAATAAAACTAGATGAACCGTATGAATACTTCGCATCGTCAACTGACCTCCAACAGATGGCGTATTTTACAAAATAAATCAATTAGTCTAATTTTAAAAGAAACATTTAATTTTGATATGTTATTTTAATTTTCGTCATTAGAGGGAAAAATAATATTCAAAATTACGATGCTTCACGACTTCTTAAATTACGCGATAACTATATGTCTTAGTTTCGAAATTTAAATAGCTTTCAAAAGATAAATAAATTTGACACAGAATGATATTTTTTTAAATATGACAATCAGTTACACCTAAGTTAGAAGCCCGTATTTTCAACCGATTTAGCGAGTCGAGTTCTCCTAATATATTTATTAATGTACAATTTTCTCATAATCCACAACATTTCAAAATTTTAACCCCCTAATTTTGAAATGAAAGTAGATGACAAATTAAGGTACCCGTATTTTTTGTTTTTCTAAAATTTTAACTGTAACACTCTTAAATTAATTTTTAAATACCTATTGGATTTTTAGAAAAAGTAGATAACGGCTTAAAGTATCAGGTGTTTTTGCGTATTCTGTATTAAAAAAAAGAAATGACATGAGCTTCGTGCGTTCATTCGTTCGATCGTTCGTTTTTTCATTCAATCATTCGTTTCATTCGTTTAATTGATCGTTTTATTCGTTCAATCGTTCGTTCCATTCGTTCAATCGTTCGTACATGGTTCTTTTGTTTCATTCATTATTGTTTATATTCGAGTTTATTGATTTAAAATTAAATATTTATTCACTTTCATCAACGAAGATGGGTAGAGAAGCACGTAAATTAGATACCCTTGTATCCTTTTTTGTTCCTACATCTACAACTAATTTTTTTTTCTGCCAGGTACCTTTGGAGGCAGAGAGTAAAGTAGCTTTGAGCCGTATATACACTTACACTGTGTAGTTATTTCAAAATGAAACTAGGTACTGAATAAAAAAAATAATTATAGATGTCCAAACGGATTTTTAATTTTGGTACTTAACAAAAAATTAAATGTTGTGAATTCACCTATATATAATTTCACATACTTTATGAAAACATTAACTTGCTTTTTCTAATAGTTTTTGTATAATACTGGAAGAGCAAATGTCCGTTTTGTGTATTTTCGCAAGACCGATTTTTTGTAAAATCGTTCTTTCTCATGTTTCTGGAACGTGAATCTTGGCCTATTTTATCTTATCCTTGGTTATTTTATCTATTATTTTTGCAGTATATCTCTCTAACAACTTTTGAAAGAGATATCGAGATACCGGTCTGCCATTTTAATACTGAAGCATAAAATTAAATTACGATTTTTAGAACAGTTTTTTGGAAGTTGGAAATAGTTTATATCCTCGTACCTACATCATATCTAAATTAATAAATGCGAAACTGTATTTGTTTTTTTGTTTGTCCTTTTTTACGCCACAACAGAGCAATAAATCCAGAACAATCCATCCAGAGATTGCTGAAAAGTGTAAGTTACTTCTTATCCCAGAAATCCTTCAGGGTAATTTCAGAATTTTCCACGGGTTAAGCCAGGGTGGAAAGCGGGTGAATTCGGGGCCAAAAGCTAGTATAAATAAATATATGTATCTTCTAGGCACATGTCAACCGTGGTAATTAAAAGTTCATTAATTAACTACACAGCCCCACAAACCCGTGATGTCATTGTTCTAATTAATATATTATCTTCATTTATTAAAGTAATTAATTAATATTACATTTAATTAAGTATATAAATACAGGAAGCTAATTATTACAAGTAACTTTACGAGATGGACAGAGAACGTGGTTACTAAGTCCACATTTCACTCTTACATTGTATGTTATAAAACAAAGTCCCCCCCGCGTCTGTCTGTGACCTTTTCACGCAAAAATTACTGAACGGATTTTGATGCGGTTTTCAGGAGTAGATAGGTTAACTCATGAGGAAGGTTTACGAGCATTAAACATGGACCTATCATGTTTAGGAGCTGAGAATTAACAGTATAAGTGAATCAAGTCGGGGAAAGGTAAGCTCCAACGCGTTTTCATAGCATGTGCTGTCTAATCCGTCAGAGATTTAACAAAATGATGTAGGAAATAATACTGTGTATAATAAAATTACATTTTTTTTTGTTCGTATTCCATAGATTCAAAAACTACTGGAACTTCTATATTGGATAGAGCCTAAAAGGAAAAATGGATAAAAGCGACTATACCTGTTATACCCATGCAACACTGGATATATCACAATTCGCCGAATAATAAGGAACATTGTCGTAGCTTGATATATATAATAGCCTATAATCAATCTATCTTATGATACCAATATTTGTTTGTTTGTATTCTTTAGACTCAAAAACTACTGGACCGATTTGCATTTGATAGCTCAATTCTTAACATCACGCTACCTACCCAAAGCGGTAAATTGTATTCCTTATATAAAGCGTACGAAGTAGCAGGCAATCAGCTAGTATCTAATAAAACTTAATGGATTTTCCCCTTTTTTCCCTTTTGAAACTCCACAAGTACGGAACCCTGATATCTGTATCAGAACAAAGGCTATCCCAACTCTAACCGTATCCAAAACTCATTATCCAAAAACTTATATAATACCCGCAACACCACAACTAAAACCAATGTCTACTTGTTCATTGTTCTGTTTTCGTCCCTTTACCCGACCTATCTATACTAATATTATGAAGTTTATATTTTAAATCGACAAAGTTGTTGATAAAAAGACAATACAAGAAAACTGAATAAGATCATAGAATAGGTGGTATTTGGGATCATAATAGGATCGCTCAAGTGTCTGTCTGTCCGTCTGTCACAGCTAATTTTCTCCGAATCTACAAAGAAAATATACAAAAATTGACGCCCCCCCCCTTCTCCCCCTCTCCATGTAGGTACCTAAGTAATAAAATTGCTTTTGAATTTGATTTTTTAAGCTCATCACCGGTTGGACCAATTTTTTTCAATGTTCGTAATGGCTTGTGTTTAAGCGGCGCCCAAAAATGTATCTATTTTGTACCAAAAAAATTCTAAACGGTTACCAAAATGGATGAATGGTCACCAAATTACGTTTCCTAAAATATTATGAAATAGATCCATTTTTGGTATTATTGACTGCCATAAAAATATATAGACGCCTTTAAAATACACTTTATACTTAATAAATTTTATACTAACCTAACCTAACCTATCTACCTTACTTGGTGACCATTTATCCATTACTTGGTGACCATTTATCCATTTTAGAAACCAAATAAAATATTAGTATAAGGCGTGCGATTTTTCTGATGTTTTTTCTATTATTTTGGATCATAATATGATATACTTTAGGACACTTTTAATAGTGTCAATTATTTTATTTGGAGTTGTTTATTTTATTTGGTGCCTAAGCTTAGAGTCTTAAAAATATTTTTGGTGTCCGCGTAAATTATACCCGTTCGTAATTTGTAATAATCTCAACAAGGTTTTTAAAGAAAGAAAATTAAAAAAGTTGCTCAGAAAATTAGAAAATTCAGGAAAAACTGATAGTGTTTTTTTCTATGGGATTTTTGTATGAACTCAAGACCATTAATAGGGCACCACCAGGTATACCAACTGACCATATTTAGACATTATATGCCGACATACAGTTACCCTTTGTATAAAACTTTTTTGGTCAGCAGTTCCCCGTCTAACGAGCTTTGGTAACTTCCAGTTGTGTTTGTTAACAAGTATAGACCGCGGCTAGTTGAGTTAATTAAGAATCCGATTTTCACAAACATGGACTAAAATAAATACAATTATTTCAGTTTTATATTATTTTACAGTAGTTTCGTGTCGTTTGATATAGACATTTTATTAAAGAAATACCAATTTCCACGACTGATCGTCTCTTCTGGTGACAAAGGGCTCCTTCCTCGCTCAACGAATCAGCATTGCGATTCGGCAGAAAAATGCAGCCAGTATTATTGCTACTAGTCAAAGTAGTTTACGCTGGTTTGAACACGTTGAAAGAATGAAGGATGAAAGATTGACTAAAAAGGTTTATATGGCTGAAGTGAAAGAAAATGCTGGTGGCGGACGACCTAGGTGTACTTTTATTGAACATATAAAAAATGTATTGATCGATGGAAATATTAAAAGTACATAATCACCGAGGTATGAAAGGTATGATGAATATAAAAGAAGCGAAAGAGGTATGTCAGGATCGTAACAAATGGCATTCGATTGTCTCTGCCTAACCCTCTTGGGATATAGGCCTAGATGCCCTATACCAGCAACAAAATATATCCTCGTTCGATACCTAGACAATATAGTAAGAACGTATTCCATTCAGAACAGTGTCTCTACAGGAACAAAGTAATTTAACTTAGCTCGTGTTTGGGAAAACTCATTTCATTGTAGCACATATTGTTATATGTATGCTATCACGGCGTTTATGGCTTGCGGCGTGATTAGATACTGGAACAATGTCCACATTTCACTTGCCCATAGCCTGTAACTACATCTCTAGGTACCTAACTAACTACAGGTAGATTATTGATTATTAGAACTAAGGGCATCATGAAGAGAAAATAGCAGACATAGTATAATAATGAGTATAGGTATTATAAATAAATAAATACGGTAAAGACATCTGGTATTAACTAGGCAGACCACGGCTTCGATCCCGGATCACGGCCATGTACTAATGGGTTAATTAAGAACTTATGTACATAATCCGACAAACCACACTTAGAGGCTTTTCCATCTAAATATACCTCAACAGAACTAGCCACTCGTTAGGTATAGCCTCACAAATGCCATCGGCTAAACTCGTCTCGCGAGATTTGGTTTTCCGCTGGGTACCCTGGAACCGCATGAAAGATCAAAATCGATTCAGAATTAGTTGACAAAAATACAGTAAAATTGAAAACCTCCTCCTCCTTTTTTGAAATCGGTTAAAAAGAAGCGAAAAAGGCATATCGATCGTAACAAATTTGATTGTATCTGCTTACCCCTCTTGGGATAAAAGGCGTGATGATAGACAGACAATAACAGGCTAACAGCATTATCTCCAAGCGGAAGTATGTTACAAAAACACAGAACAAAACTTAGATGACAAAAACGAACATCTGCCGTAGACAGCCTCCACAACTTAAGTAATTTATCAAACTGCTTAACCTTCAAAACTTTAGTGAGGGACAGAACCCTACTATCATGACGTACAACCTTCATACTCAAGCCTGAATCCCAACGGGGTAGACAGATCTGAAGTGTATTTTAACATCTTTCCTCTCGCTTTCTTGTGGGAGTGATTTCGTGAAAAGGGACGGAAGTGTGTAACAGGAAGCCAGGGAAACGCGCGCTATTTGATTTGACCAATGAGCCGTCAGATGGTAAGAACCCATTTTCCGAGAGGTTGGTACTGTCTGCCAACAGTGTGTGCGTGTGTGTGACGAGAAATAGAGAAGAAGAACGCATCAGCTGTGCGCTTAACCTACAGTGTTGTGTATAAAGTCAAAGTCAAATGTTTTAAGGATATAATATTCATCGGTGAATTGCCAATGTCAAGTATTATAGCCTTTACAGTGTTTATAGCCGATTAATCGGTATTTAAGATAATCCCGCCGACCGCGATATGTCTTATTAGTCGTTGACTAATCACAACCATCACAGCACGGACAGGATTAAACTGGATTCCCCATCATTCACAAAGGCGTGACGTGGAATCAATATATTCTTAATGTTGTTTATTACCAAGGTGAGATATCACATGTTACACATCATAGAAGGCTCGCTCGTTTTTTTTAAAGAGAGAGTGTGATTTTGAAAATTATTCGACCGATTGGATAAATCTTTCACTGTTAATCCTATATTAATCCAGATTAGCTTCCCGACCCGGCTTCGCCCGTGGCAATTTATTTAGTATTTTTGTATGAACTATATCCAAAGTTAGTGGTAGTGGTAGGGGTAGAGGGAATAGTGTGCAGGCAAGCCAACGTTTGGGCAGGACAACGTCTGCCGGGTCCGCTAGTATATATACATATGTACGAGTATATATCATATAAAAAATAAATAAAAAAAATTCAATGCTGCAAGTGTATTAGGTCACTGCCAAGTGGTGTCCCACTTATGGACTTTTTTTACCTAGTTTAGAGTTTTTAGTTTAGTTTAAATTTTATTTTTTTATTTTATTTTATCTTATTTATAATAAAAACAACACTTACTTACACTTAAATAAAACAGTAATATACAATAAAGGTAAATACATAAGTGTAAAAAATTGTATCAAACAAACTACACAAGCGAAGACATAATAGATATGCATACATATGACTAAGTATATTTATATAAAATTTGTAAATATTCATACATATATTATAATATATTAATTGCATACACACATAATAAAGAATAAATATTAATACATACACAATACATATTAAATATCATATATATTATCGCGTAATTTAAGAAGTTGTGAGGCATGTAATTTGTATATGACAAGAGTTATGAGGCGGCTCCTTAAAATAACTTAATTTTTGAAATAAAAATATATAAGAATATCTCTTTTTTACTTTATATACCAATTTGCGCTATCAATATACAAAACCTTGATAAATATATCCTCGAGACTTATGTGAATAGTTCCTAAATCCTATATATCTAACTAATGACAGTATCGGTCTTAAGTTTCAGAAGTTTAAACTTCAACGCCAGATTTAAATCTGGTTTCTGCAAGTAATTGCGAAGGAAGACGTTTAGTAACTCAATATTCTTTGTTTTTTTATTTCTTCATAGACACCCGAAACCGTGTTATCGGTCCCAGAGTCACCAGCGGAAGACCAAGTCTCCCTCTTTTAGCCGATGGTATTTGTGAGGCTATACCGAGTGGCCAGTTCTGTTGAGGTATATTTAGATGTAAAAGCCTCTAAAGGTGTCCACTCATACGATCCACCAAAATCGACCACAGACTCGTCTAATTCTTATCGCGCGGCCCACCATCCGTTTTCAAATCTTTGTATTTGTGGTTGATTTCGATGATCGGAACGATCTGTCACACACACACACATCCACACGCCTTTGTTTAATCAAATATTGTGTGTCTTGTGGGTGAGTGAATTGCATGTGATCTAGATTGTATGATTTACATCGCTAATGTGTGGCCTGTCTTCAATCTTGATCATACGGCGGCCGAAACGAAAATTTTCTGTGAGATAACGGACCAGTGCGTGGGCTATAAGTGTGGTTTGTCGGATTATCTACATAAGTTTTTACATTCCCGGGCGTCTTAACCACTCAGCCACCGACGCACCACAAACAAACGGACCTTACTTACAAATATATAAAATTGAACTGTCTATCTGTCCCAATCTCAATGTTTGTACAGAATCATAGTACACCGGGTGTACCACGGGGCAGAAAGGTTACTTTACCCGAATGATAACGTCATTTTACCGTCTACTTTACTTGTAAGTTGTAAATTTGGATGTAAGGGGATATAAACTACTGAACCGATTCTAACAATTCTTTCACGAATAAAAAGCTACGATATCCCTGAGTGACATAGGCTATATTTTATTTTGTTCCAAAATATACATGGGCAAAGCCGGGAGCGGAAAGTAGTATATTATAAAAATCTACTGCATAGAAAAATATAATAAAATCGTTTTTAACTTACATTCCGAATTGTTTAGTTTTATAAGGAACGGATCGACGGATTTTTTTGCACACGTATATTATTAAAATTAGAGTGACTTAGGCTAAAAAATTGCATTTTTCACAACTTTTTTCAGTGTGAAATAAAATCTAGTTAAAGAACATTGTGATACTCTGGCTTCTTCGTACTTTTAAATACTTGGAAAGTTGAATACAAGTAACTCCAAAGTCGGTGTGAAAATTGGATTAACTTTGCTTATTTTCTTTCTTTTAAACATTTGTAAACAGGGAAGGTTTTTCTTTGATATTATGACTAAGAAAGGGGCTTCATAAATATAATGAACTCCTGCCCTGTCTTCTATGGTATGGGGAAAATGGCTAAATGTGGATTTTGTTACACCGACCACTTTAAGCTTTTCACTTCTTAATCTTTAGAAACAGCCACGATTTTGATTTTTTTTACTAAATCAGAATAATAGTTAATTGTGATGTTTTAAATAGAAAAGGCGATCTAGGCTGTCTAATTTGCGGGAACATAGTGTTTCCAATTATTATTTATAATTGTTATGTTTGTATTTTAGCATAATTTTCATATAACGTAAAAGCCGACAGAAAGCCGAAAATAAAACAGTGGTTAGTCTACCTCTCCCCCCCCCCAGCCAAAATTGGCAGAAAAAATTGTTCGGTGATTTACCGCTTCACACCTCAAAGCATGCACCACATGACCTTCGAACAGCATTGGAAATGAGTTCGGAATTTTAAACAGAAAACTAACATTTATATTTTTTAACATATAATTTTAAATAGAAAAATAACATCAGTGGTTTACACAACATACCCCAAAAAATTAGTATTTTAGAGCCATTTTTTATGTTTTTATAAAAGGCTTGTGTTTAAGCGGCGCCCAAAAATGTATCTATTTTAGTACCAAAATGGATGAATGGTCACCAAATTACGTTTCCTAAAATATTATGAAATAGATCCATTTTTGGTATTATTGACTGCCATAAAAATATATAGACGCCTTTAAAATACACTTTATAATTAATAAATTTTATACTAACCTAACCTAACCTACCTACCTTACTTGGTGACCATTTATCCATTACTTGGTGACCATTTATCCATTTTAGAAACCAAATAAAATATTAGTACAAGGCGTGCGATTTTTCTGATGTTTTTTCTATTATTTTGGATCATAATATGATATACTTTAGGACACTTTTAATAGTGTCAATTATTTTATTTGGAGTTGTTTATTTTATTTGGTGCCTAAGCTTAGAGTCTTAAAAATATTTTTGGTGTCCGCGTAAATTATACCCTTTATAAATTATTAGACAATTTTTTTTTGCTTTTGTATATTGTAGACCTCGTCAATTTTGACAGCCCTATCATCTATAGTAAGCTACAACTTCCGGAGATATCGGCATGTCGCACATTTGCTGAAAAAAGGGCCCCTACAGAAGCGATCGAAAAACAATGTTAAAAATGAATCATACAAAACTGATAAATCTAGTCAACATTTCTAAAAAATTATAACTACCTAATACTTAATTGCCTTTAAAAAAAGAGTGTACCGACTTCAAAAATTAAATAGGCTTAGTACTCTATGCTTCACACAGAATTTTCACTATTTGTTTCGGACAGAACCCTCTTTGCGCAGTGATTCCATAATACGAGCGAGTAGCAACGGCTAAATGAATAAAGAGATCCCGGTTTAATAACTGACAATGTGGCGGTAAGCCCGTACCATACCGTGTTCGAAAACAATTTCTTGAATAAAACACAACGTGGAATAACGCCACCCGTTATCACATTGAGACAATGGTATTATCTGGGAAATGGCGGGGCGTTACGGTTTAATAGGGGAACCATCATTTTGGTTGGATAAAAGGGCAACGCACAGCCTAAACCATTCAAGATATAAACATGGCGGATTTAGTTACAAATTAATTAAATTAAATTAAATTAAATAAAAAGGGGATGTCATTAATGCATGGGTGGGGCAAATGAAGCGGGCGTCCATCATTCTTAAAAAGTAACAGATATTTACGTCAGTTATAGATGTGTAACATCTGAAGTGCTCGCTAAGAGAGGATAGAAACTTTATAATAGTAGTTTATGATACGGGATCATAATAGGGGTAATTAAAACACAAGTGGAATCTTAGGCGAAGCCGAATTTTTTAATAGCATCCCCGAGTGTTTTAATTCCAAGTTATGTGCCCGTTCATACACTTCTTTATCTAATCCCATGCAATAGTACAAAACAAATTCAACCAAGATATTTTTCTTAATCGACAAATTGGCGGCAAACCGCGGTTACCTACCTACTGCGCATTAGTGCGCAATCGCGTTAACTGTCAAGTAATTCGGACATTCTCGTGTCTATATTTTCATAGAGTTTAATGTGGCTGTATAAAAAAAAACCTCTGCCCTTTCTGCTTTAAAAAAAACAAAACTTTACGATATCGTTTTTGTACATAGAGTACTAAGCCTATGGAGGGGCCATAAACGGGCTCCCCTTTTCGCCAATTTTTTCCCCTTTGACCAGTTATACTGACCAGGTGCGCAGTAATAAGTTACCTTAGATTTCGTTGGTATCGTTTTGTGTCGCGAGACAGAGCTCTAGGAAAGTAGTTAATTGTGATGTTTTAAACGGGAAAGGCGGTCTAGGGTGTCAAACTTAGTGTTTCCAATCATTAATTATAATTATTATGTTTGTAACGACAGAAAAATACAGTGGTACAGGGGCTAGTACTAGACGTTTACCTCCCCCCCCCAGCCAAAAGTGGCAGAAAAAATTGTTCGGTGATTTAAACGCTTCACGTCTCCTTTGGTGAATACTCAAAGTTTTTGTATGAAAACTTCGGTACTATAATACATTATAGTATCGAAGTTTGACATATTAGAGACGCGTGTAAATAAAACATATCATTATGAAGTATAATTCGATTTTGTAATAGAGACTTTACGATATAAGAGTAGATAAACTTATTTTATTCAAGTAGTTGCAACATTTTTCATGGACTGTAGTGGAAAAAGGCCATTCTTCATATTTTTATATAGAACGTAATACAAAGAACATGAAATTATAATATTGACAACTTCTGTCATACTTTTTTTCTATTATTTCTTTGTTTACGGGTTACCTTATAGTATGGTTGCTCCGATGGTATTTGTGAGGCTATACCTAACGAGTGGCCAGTTCTGTTGAGGTATATTTAGATGGAAAAGCCTCTAAGTGTGCGATTTGTCGGATTATGTACGGTCACCTCCATAAGTAACTTACCACCTGAAGGTTGACTATTGTTTGGAAATGACAAGATTATAGAGTCGATTATCGTTTGCACTTTGATTCGCTATCTTTATCATTTTTAAATGACAGCATCATTTGTTATTTGGGTCTAATTTGAATTGTTGGAACACGAAATTGATGAAATGTAAATTTGTATTTATTTACTATTTTAGGGTTCTGTTAAGCATAATAAAATAATTTTTTTTTAAATCTTAGCTTAAGCATTTTTTTTAATCTTAGCGGGTTGCCTTTCGGCTCCCGGAACCGTTAACATATATTTATTTATTTATTTATTTATTTATTTATTATAAATAGCCCAACAACACCTACGTCCACACATATGCATTGTACATTTTTGTAACTTAGTAGACGCAGTGTCAATTATAGGGCTATTAACATTTTTATAACAACAACACAACATTGATAAGAAAAAAAAAGTAATTGAATAATAATAATAATAACACAAAAAATACAATAAAAATAATTTACACGAAAACAATTTCTAAACTAATAACTAAGAACACTCAAAAAAATATTATTGATATATTAAATATTATTTTTATAATTTAAATGTGAGACTCATGCCAGTAGGTGGTAAAGTTCCACATTTAACTTTTGTTACTATTATAATTAGAAATTTAATATTTACACCTTAAAAACTTAAAATTATAATTAAAAAAAAAAGAAAAAAATTATTGTAAATTTATTATAAATATGATTTTATAGTAATACAGAATTGACAATGTCAATTTTATAATTATTTCTATTGACAATAAGCTTTCCAATTAAATTGATTATTATTTAAACTGGAAAAGAGGTTTTTATATAACTGCTTTCCTTATCGATTTTAGTCTTTACGTTTACCACATAAAGATGAAATTTAGATGTATCTTACCTCGACATTGCAAAGAAATTGAAGTAAAGAAATTTACGTCAGTTATATAACATGTCTTATCGTGCATCTCTTTCATTACTAAAATCTATAGAAACTATTTTCGATTTTATTATAAACGTCAGGTCAAGGCAAACGTTGTCAAAAGTGGTAAGTTACTTATGGAGGTGACAGTACATGTTTTTAATTAAAAAACCCATGGATACATGGCCGGGATCCGGGATCGAACCCGTGGTTTGTCAGCTGCCTAGACCTCTTAACCACTCGGCCACCGACGCACGTATCAATTGTTTGTCATATTTCTACGAATTCGTGATAGTTACTTTTAGGCTTGCAACTGTTCTGTTCAATATGAACAACTGGCAAAAAGTGGACACTGTTGCTGGTGCCTCTGGTCACATCGCACGGTATAATGAAGATGTGTTTGTTTGTTAAATAATAAATATATGGTCACCCTATTATTAACATTACCATGTTGAGAGACAGTTTCAAAAGATTATCATGAAAACAACCAAGGAAGGGTATAGTACAGTATTGTGGGGCCAGTCGCTCGGGAAACATTTTATACCTACAATTTAATTTCCACTCATATTGTATGCAATAAAAATGTCTGAGGTTTCAAATTTAATATCACTGGGATTTTCACTTATATTTTAGAAGCGAAATAGCCTTTGGGATGGTTATGGCAACATAGAAAAACCGACCGTCACTTTCGTCTCGTTAAATACTCACTTTATATCGCTTCAATAGATATCGCTTCATAATGTAGTAGAAAAACCGGCCAAGAGGGAGTCGGGCTGGCATAATTAGGATTCCGTACTTGAGAAGAATAGAGGAAAACACGCCGTGGTTTAACTATAGATGCCGTCCGCTCGTTTGATGTAATTACTGTATTCCACGTAATTAATGAACCTCTGTTTTAGCTCCTAAAGTATTCATTTAAGGCTGCACATCACGGTGCAATGAATTCAGTTTTACGCGCCACTTATTTTGTCCATAATACCTATGGTCTTTTTAAACATGTGAGCGAGATGAACTGCGATTAAAATTGATAAAATAACCAAGGGTTAAGACCTTGATCATGAACATTCACAACAAAATTACTCTTTCGAAAATACACTAAACTGAGTATTATACAAAAACTATTATAAAAAGCAAGTTGTAAATTATGTAAAATTATCTATTAAATAAACGAAATAAAATTGTCCTTTAGTAAATAATATTAAAAGAACTAAAATCGCAAAGTTGGTTGAAAATACGCCGAAAAGAAATTTTGATGTTTGATAAATATATCATTCGAAAACAATTTTAATTTCGAATCCAAGACATATATTTATCACGTAAATTATAAATAGCTACCTACAGCATGTAATTAGTATGGGTTAAAATTTCAAGAAATTCTACATTATCCTGTTATTTTGCATCAACCCGGGCGAAGCAGGGATGGATCGCTAGTTTAAAAATAAAGTCAAGAATACCTACCAGTAGATTTTATACGCTCGTTAATGTTAGAAATATTATACCATACCTCATTCTACAAATTAATTAAAACGAAAATAGAGTTTCAGGTATCTTGGAAAATATTTATTACCTTAGAAATACCTACACTGGTTTCCCATAAGGACCGGCAGAGAAAATTTAGCACCACTTCCTATACGATCTTAAGCGATATACTATTATAGATTGACCATGGTAATTGATCTTTTAAAAAGTCAATTGAAGTGATTGTTAATTGCATTTACGTTTGATTGAAGTTCATTGACAGCGCCATTGAATGAAATAGCCAATTGATAGTTGCAAGGTATGCTTTTATATTTTTAACCGACCTTCAAAAAAGAAGGAGGAGGTTCTCAATTCGTCGGAATCTTTTTTTTTTATATATGTTCCCCGATTACTTGGATTTTTTTTTGTTTGAAAGGGTATACTTCAAAGGTGGTCCCATTTTTTTTAGTGAAAATTGGTTCAGTAGTTTTTTTAGAAATTTTGAAAAAACTGACTTTATAAGTACATTTTTTTTAATATCTCGATGAAATATATAATATTTTGACGACTTATTTTTTTAAGGATATAATATTTTTTCGACATTATCTTACAGACATAATGACGAAAATGGGTTTAGTAGTTTTACAGTAATTCAGTAATTTGTCTCTGTTTACGGCTGAAAATTATGTATCAGAGAAAGCCTTAGCAACGGTTGCTATTGACACGAAGTTGTCAATTTTTGTATCGACGGTGGTCTAACGGCTAAAGGTATGGTATGGTATGGTGCAGCGCAGGATGCACATGGTTCAAATCCCATCCACAGCAGTATTTTTTTATTTTTTTTTCATTTTTTTTTTATTTGCGTTATTATTTGTCTCTCATGGCAGCAAAATCACATAAAAGGGAAAAATAAATTAACTTTAAAAAGAAAGTGAATTAGATTAGAAGCCAAATTAGAAATAACTTAGTTCCCAAATTCACTAATCTAGACAATTCATTAGGAACCTACGATCATCAATACAAACATAGATAATATTGAACAGATCTTTATCTTCTTAGATGTTTATTACTGTATCCTAATTTGGCACCAACCGTCTTCAAATTCTACGACGAAATATTTATTATTTCTTACTTTTCAGTGCAAATTTTTGAAGTCGGTACACTTATTTTTAAAAGTTAATTTATTATCCCAAAGATTAATTTATTAACCCCCAACGTAAAAAGGTTATAAGTTTAACGTGTCTGTATGTGGCGCCTAAACGGATGAACCGATTTTCATTTAGTTTATTTTTGTTCGAAACGTGACTTGATCGAGAGTGCTCTTAGCTATTATTCAAGAAAATCTGTTCAGCCGTTTTGAAGAGCTCTTTTCTCATCGTTGAAGGGATGTGACCAACTTACTGGTCTGATCGATTCAAAATTTAGTATCCTGTGTGACTTCAATTATATTACAACAACACGGTAACCTTGACCTGATGCTGGAAACCTAACTCCTCACTAACTAAGAGGTTACTGATTGTACCACGTGGCAACTTATGGTGGTACTACTTTTATTACGAACGAGTTGTCCCGTGGTACTAAAAATATAAAAAGCATACCTTAGTTTTTACTTTTTTTTTCTTCTTTTTCTTTTCCTTCACGGGTCGCCTTACAGCTCCCGAAACCGTGTGAAGTATCCCTCTTTTAGCCGGCGGTGTGAGGCTATACCTAACGTGGTCAGTTCTGTTAAAGTATATTTAGATGGAAAAGCCTCTAAGTGCTGTTTGTCGGATTATGTACATAAGTTTTGAATTATAAAAACCCATTGGTACATGTCCAGGATCCGGGATCAAACCCGTGGTCTATCTAGTTAATACCAGACGTCCACCGAATTAGGTAGGCACCTAGACCTAACCTTAAAGTTTAAAATAAAATAGATATCATGGAGCACTATACTCTTCTCTTGCTAATAGGTATTTCTAGGCTAATATAGGTTAAAAAGTTTTCCTTAGGAAAAACATGGAAAAGCTTTCCAAGGAAATCTCAACGTCATACCTAGTTAGTTCTAATTAGTGCTCGCGTCATGAAAAGCTTTGAATTTACTTTCTATGCGGCACTTGTAGTTTTTTATATTTTTTTTAAAGTGACGTGTTTATTCAGATGGGTGGACTTGGTTAACGTTCAATTTATATTTTCTCGGTACAAATTAATATAAATACCTACCCTTTGTTTTATGCACATATAATATAATAATATTCTAACGCTATATATAATAATGATTGAACATATAAATAAACCTTTTAAAAAAAAGTGTACCGACTTCAAAAATTTGCACTGAAAAGTAAGAAATAATAAAAATTTCGTCGTAGAATTTGAAGACGGTTGGTGCCAAATTAGGATACAAAACTAAGTAAATATCTAAGAAGATAAAGATCTTTTCAATATTATCTATGTTTGTATGTACTGATGATCGTAGGTTCCTAATGAATTGTCTAGATTAGTGAATTTGGGAACTAAGTTGTTTCTAATTTGGCACCAACCGTCTTCAAATTCTACGACGAAATTTTTATTATTTCTTACTTTTCAGTGCAAATTTTTGAAGTCGGTGCACTTTTTTTTAAAAGGTTTATTTTACCCTTTTAAGTGATTTTGCTGCCATGAGAGACAAATAATAACGCAACTAAAAAATATTGATGAAAAATTAAAAAAAAAACGCTGTGGATGTGATTTGAACCATGTGCTTGTGCATCCTATGACTCCCCATTACATTTAACCCTCAATTTAACCGCTAGACTATCGTCACGAAAATTGACAACTTCGTGTCAATAGCAACCGTTGCTAAGGCTTTTTCTGATACATAATTTTCAGCCGTAAACAGAAATTAATTACTGAATTTCTGAAAAACTACTGAACCGATTTTCGTCATATGTCTGTGAGATAATGTCGAGAAATTATAATGTCTTAAAAAAAATAAGTTGTCAAAATCGGTACTTATTTTATCGAGATATCAAGAAAAATGTACTTTTAAAGTCAGTTTTTTCAAAATTTCTGAAAAACTAATGAACCAATTTTTATGAGAGAAAAATGGGACCAATCCGGAAGAATTATCTGTCGATTAAAAAAGAAACCATGAAAATCGGTTCACAATTGGCGGAGTTATCGATGTACATACATACATAAAAAAAAATACAGTCCGAATTGAGAACCTTCTCCTTCTTTTTTTGGAAGTCGGTTAAAAATGCTTTGATCGAAGAAGATTGAAGAATATATGAAAGATATGATGAATATAAAAGAAGCGAAAGATGTATGTCAGGATTGTAGAAATGGCATTAGATTGTCTCTGCCTACCCCTCTTGGAAAAAAGGCGTGATGATAGATAGATAGATAGATAAATAGATATATGCTTATTATTATATTATTTATTATTTTTAAATTACTAGCTGAACCAGCAAATAAAAAATAAAAACAAGTAAATAATTCGCTTTGAAATCCGTCTATTATTATATTCGTTTGGAAGCTACAATGCCAGGCTTCAAACTTACAACACTCCTCTTTTTTCGTTGGCGGTTAAATCACAGAACATTATACAGAACAAGATTGTTTATTAAACACCTAAACTACCGTGGGAAAACTCATTTTTCATCATACACAGATAGTTGTAGGCACCACAACATAGTGTCACTGATGGATAGAAGATCTATTGCGGACATGGTGTTCTTGCACGACCTGATAGGAGGCCGTCTGGACAGTCCGGCGTTGCTTGGCATGTTGAAGCTCAACACCCCAGTTACAAGAACCCGACACACTGAACTCCTCTGTTGTCCCTTTTATAGAACTAATTACGCCAGAAACTCTGTTATTAGTAGAATTTCATCAACCTATAATAAAACCTTCTCATCAATTGACCTGTTTAAACATAATATAAATTCCTTTAAAACCTTATTGAAAAAACAAATAATGCATTATTAATGTTTGTAAGTAGGTAGTTATAAATTGTGATGTTTGTAAAGTACACACACATGCTCATACACACCCACACCTAAAAACACACACACACAACGAAATGTTTGAGTGTATAACAATGGTTCTTCTGTATATATTGGTTATAATTAGGGAAATCTGTAATTAGCCTTTTTTAAGATTAATACATTATATAGGTAAACTTATTGTATATGCTGTTGATTTTATTTCTAAATAAATAAATAAATAAATAGAAGTATCAAATAGGGCGGTCATTACATTATACAAAAATTTGGTTACACCGGTTTTCATATAAATATTCACGCTACTTCTACTTTATTTACAATGTTCTGTGGGTTAAATAACAACGATTTCTTTATAGAGCCACACATTTACTTCGTACCACAATATAACATACCTAATTAAATTACTCCTTTCAGAAATCAGGAAGAAAAATAATAGCAAAAATAAAATATGTATCTACTGTTTTAACAGAAGGTGCCCTAGGGTACCCTAGGTGTATCTACTTTTATTTTTTTATTGAATTTCAACTTAAGTATAGTTATGTTTCCTTTACAAACTTTTTTGAACAATTTTACAAAATCACATATAGTAAGATAAAAAAGCCGTTTTCTAATATATAAAAACCAATATTTGTTCGTTTGTTCGTATTCGATGGACTCAAAAACTACTGGACCGATTTGAAAAATTTTTTTGCATTTCATAGCCCAATTCTTGGATAAGGTTATAGGCTATTTAATATCACGCTATCTACCCAAGGGTTTTCCTAATACAACGTGGACGAAGTAGCGGGCAATCAGCATGTTTGTGAGTTTGTGAGGTTGGTTGTAGGGGGTAATCTCTGGATCTACTAAACCGATTTTGAAAATTATTTTTTCAATAGAAAGCTACGATATCCCTGAGTGACATAGGCTATATTTTATTTTGTTTGAAAATATACACGGGCAAAGCCGGGGGCGGAAAGCTAGTAATATATAAATTTATAGTTGTTCCAACGAGAGAATACCATTTTGACGTTTATCAGTAACTTTGGAATGGCGCTCAAATTACGGTAAATTTTTTCGGCGTAAAAAGCTCTAACAATAGAAATGTTATTTGCAAATAATACGTTTCGGAACTATACATTAAATGTTATAATTAATTATTTTAATGCTCTTAAGGAATAAAGAAAAAAACATTCTTAATTTCGGGCTGCGATTTTACAAGGTTACGTCGTATGGACATAGTAGGACACTTTTTGTTTTTAAATTTTAGTGATGTAACACGAAATGTTAGGAGTACGATTTTACTGGCGATTCTGAATAAAATACTATACGTGAATAAATTTAATTTATTCTTTTTTTTTTTTTACTATTATTTTTGACATGAAACATGGAATTACCTATACAGTAACACGTAAAAAGGTGACATGACCGCACACCGCACGTGCATATCCAGGTAGAGTAATTATTTTGTATAAAAACAAACCAATTACGACAGGGAAAAACAATTACTTTGGTAGGTATAAATAATATTGTTAATAACTCACTGTTGTTACATGCATTGTATTAGTTATTTCAGGGATCACAGTCAAAAATACCAGGTAATAATTACAAAAGTATTTAGGTATTAGCAAGTATATGCAATAACTGTCTATGGTCACATCACTAGTTATCTCAAAATAACAAACGTCAAAGTGGTATTCTCTCGTTGGAACAACTATAAGTTTATATATTGCACTGTCCTTCGGAACATCTGGGGCACTGCTTCTATGACAATGAATAGGACAGTACCTACACTTTTATTGCTCGCCTTGGCTGAACTTCACAACTTATATTGCCTTTAGAAGATTAACTACGTGAGATGGATGCACTTTCTTTATCAATTACTAGCCTTCAGCCCCCCGGCTTCACCCGTGTATATTTCCAAACAAATGTAGTTTCCTATTAGTAAAGGAATTTTTAGAATCGGTTCAGTAGTTTGTGAGAGCCAAACTTACAAACTATACCTCTTTATAAATATTAGCATATATAACTAAATAAATATTAAATTAGTAAGGACCAATAGGGATGATGACAATTTTTTGGGAATAAAAAAAAAAAAAAAAACTTCACGGGTGTCTCACAGCTCCCGGTGCCCTTTGCCGGCGGTACCCAGGGTACCCAGCGGAAGACCAAATCTTCCTCACTTAGCCGAAGATTTTTTGAGGCTATACCTAACGAGTGGCCAGCTCTGTTGAGGTATGTAGATGGAAAAGTCTCTTTGTACGGTTTTTGGGAATACTTTTAAATTATAGCTGTAAGATTTATTATACCTAATAAAATAATTTAAAAAAAAATAGATTTACATTTTCATTAAAAAAATCATGGTTTTAATTTAATTTTTCTAATTCCCGAAAAAACGTTATGGGTGCGATGATGACGTCACACCTTGGTAACGAACAAAATGATGGTCACAGCTTAGAACTTAATCAGTGACTAATTGACAGACGGTTATTATAATATAGGTACTAGTCTGTGGTTATTTATTTGACATTTAATTAGAAATGAGGTCACTTACCGTTTGTGGTCACGTGACCGAAAGTAGCTTTTTCATTTAGATATTAAAAACTTAAAAAATAGTGCACGTACCGACTTCAAAAGATTGCACTGAAAAGTAAGAAATTCAAATTCTACGACGAATCAATTACGATTATTATTTCTTACTTTTCAGTGCAATCTTTTGAAGTAGGTACACTTTTTTTAACGTTATCTTTCACTGCTATCACCCCTATAAAAGCATACCTTACTTTTTACTTTACTTATTTACCGAATCGCAGATATGAAAAGTCTTCAGTAGTTTAAAATGATTATATAAGCTACTTAGAAAACTAATACGACAGATGTTTAGACTTTAAAAAATCCTTAAGAATCTGGCCACACCGCAAAGCCTTGTATTGAACCATTTTAGCCGAATTAGCCCAAAGATTTTACCTTCTAAGACACGGTAGGTACTCAAATATAAATAAAATGAAAATATATTTATTATAATTGAATCAAATTCCCAGAATCCCCTCCTTACACAGAAGAGGGAACATAAACGGCTCAATTAAGAAGTTTATCTTAATTTACGACTAACTTACTTTATTTGTATTTAAATTACCATATTGACTGTAAGGTTTATGTCTTTACGATAGGCAGATCTTCAAATCCCTTACCAAAAAAGATTGTTTGATTAAAGTATCCAATTACGCTGATAATATTAATGTCTAGTAAGTAACGACTCCCGTCTCGTGACAGTCGATTTTTCTATGTTTACTTCCTGTCAAAAATATTTGTAGGTCTGAATACTCGGAAACTACTAAAGCTATTTGAAATATTTCTTAAAATGAAGCTACATTATTGGAGATGGGTATCATCATGCATTTTTTTTGCAAATTTTAAATGAAATACCTAAAAAAACTCCAGAAAATACTCAGCTAAATGAGGAAGACTTGTCTTCTATTGGGAACCTTGGGACTGGTAACAGACACGGTTCCCGGGAGCCGTATAAGTTTCCGGTGGGTCGCATAAAACTGAGTAGGTAAGTCTCATTGGCCCCACCAGGCAGTGGGTCTTTGAAGACATGTTTGGAGACCCATCGGTGGGTCTGAGTGGTGGGTCCTCCTGAAAAATTATCTCAGTGTACAAAGGGAGTGTATTGTTTTATTGATTACATGGTTCCGTAGGAATGGCAACATGCATTAGTAATTTTTATTGGAACAAGACATTCTCCTCAGTCACGTTAATTTTTAATTTTGATTAAAGTTTATGTACAGCCGCATAAATTGATTCCCATTTCCTTTGTTTTGAAAAATAAAACTTAGATTTATTATTATAGGTATACATACTATCTGCTCGGATCCCAAGAGACCTAGCGTGATGTTTTAAATACCTAATCCTTCATCGTGAATTAATCTATCGAATAGCGTAAACAGTATCAAAATCGGTCAAGTAGTTTTGGGGTCCAAAAGGGATGACAAACAACAAAATTGTTTTTACATTATTAGTAATTTTACGGCAATGATTTTTTGTAATGAAATGAAAAATTTAATTTCAAGCACATTATAATAAAAGACCTTCTAGGAAGAGTCACAGAGTAAATAATAGTATAACGTACAGAAGTCTCTCTTAGTACATTTAATTGATAGTCGAATGAAAATACAAAACGACGGGATGGTTATGAATAAGCCAGTACGAGTCTAATTGCATTCTAATAAGGTTCACTTCGTTACTGTGTAACGTTCACTGAGTGGGCAGTGCGGCGGGGGTTGTGCTAATGAGTGTAAATTTCATGATAGGTACAGTGACATTGGTGTTTGTGAATATTTGAGGAGGTATTTTAACCTCGATTCTACCAAAAATGAAAATCCGGCCCAGGTTCAAATCCTGGTCGAGAAAAATTCAGGCGGATGTCTCAAGCCATGTTATTTGTTTGCATAAAAAGTGCAGGCAGGCTTTCTTGCCACAACTCCTTCAATGATACCATCAAAAGGGCTCCCTGCTCTTCTAAGAGCCAATGGGAATAATCCGGGAAGACGGCAAGAGACCTGATGGAATGACTCTGATTTCCTGGGAGCGAGGTCGGGCCTTGTATGGGATGCTACGTGCGTGGACACATTAGCCCCGTCTCATCTCAGTGAAACAGTAATCAAAGCGGTAGCTGCGGCGGAAATTGCAGAGTATAACAAACGGCGCAAATATAGTTCAATTATTGAAAATGTGCCATTTGGTGTAGAAACTCTAGGTGCGTGGGGTTCAAATGCCAAAAAGTTTATTAAATATATATATCCTTGACTGATCATCTTTTCTGGTGAAAAGGGCTGGCTCCTTCCGCACTCAACGCATCAGCATCGCGATTCAGCGGGGAAATACAACCAGTACTCTTGCCACAATTCCACGCAGACCTGGTTTATTTAGTTATATTAGTTTAATGTTTTCCATAGTTCAGGGTGATCTAGTTTTGGAGGAAAGGCGAAGACAATTTGCCTATTTAAAAAAAAATTGAAAATGACAAAATCATCTAATAATCTTGTAATTCATTTGACACTCGAGTTTAATGAATTTCTTTTCTTATCATGAATCTATTATTCTTGAAATCGATGTAATTTGAAAAATATATTTCTCCGCGTAGTTAATACGGACTCGATGTACTAACCACAAACCACACTTAGAGGCTTTTTCATCTAATTCTAAATATACCTCAAAAAAACTAGCAACTAGTACCACGATTTCAGGAGCTGTAAGGCAACCCCCGAAGAAAGAAATAAAAAGAAAAAAAATTAGCGAGCTCTTCTCAGAATAAAACTGTAGTATGAAGTTTTTACAGATTCCATTATTGGAAGTGCTTACAACTTGATGTTATTTCTAGTGACCCCGCTCCCGTTTTATGCTACCGCGGACTATTTTTTGGGTCTCCTACATTATCTCTAAAATGTTTTGATATAATTTTAGAATATATAGGTATATAAGATATAAAATTACGTTCTATAATTATTCATTTGCTATAATTTTTTTTAAACCTAAAATCAATTTCTGTAATTTTCAAAATCACTATTATCTAAATATATAAAATTAAATTCTATAATTATTCATTTGCTATAATTTTTTTTTACCCTAAAATCGATTTTTGTAATTTTCAAAATCACTATTATCAAAATATATAAAATTAAATTCTATAATTATTCATTTGCTATAAATTTTTTTTACCCTAAAATCGATTTCTGTAATTTTCAAAATCACTATTATCAAAATATATAAAATTACATTCTTTAATTATTTATTTGCTATAATTTTTCTTTTGTCTAAAATCGATATCCGTAATTTTCAAAATCACTATTATCAAAATATATAACATTAAATGATCTAATAATTAATTTGCTATAATTTTCGTTTTATCTAAAATTGTTTTCTATAATTTTGAAGATATCTAAAATTTCAAAAGGTACAACATTTAATATTATCTTTTGATTAATTTGCTTTAATTCTTTTCCAATTTATTTGCGAAATATTATTACTTATATAAAATCTTCCTTCCTTATTATAAATGCGAAAATGTGTCTGTATGTCCTTCTTTCAAGTCAAAACAGAGCAACTGATAGATGTTTTTTTTGCACAGATATAGTCTGAGTGTTAACATAAGCTTTTTCCAAAGAGGTATCATATCCGTTATCAACAAATGATGATTGTTTTTGAGTTTCTGACGCTTCGCCGTCCGCTGCCGCGGAACGCTCGCTTCGCTCGCTCGGCTCGCGCTCTGTTTTAGCACTATTCGAACCACGCTCGTCGCTTCGCTCCTCGCTAACCTATTTTTATTTACAAATTAGGGGAATAGGAATCGTAAATTACTGCAACAGGTTAAGATTAACAAAAACTACTGTAAATTTTAATATTTGTAAATGTAACTTTTAAAAATATAGTGAGTACAATTATTTTAATAATCCATTAGAGCAACTGATATTATAGATTAATAAATTTATAGAAAATGAATTTATATATTTAGAAAATTATAATAGCTGCAATTATAGAAAAGTAGCCATTAGTGCAATTAAAATTAGAGATTATAAAAATTATAAGATTTGAGATTATATATTTTCAAAATTATAGTAACAGCAATTATAGAAAAGTAGCCATTAGTGCAATTGAAAATAGAGATTATAAAAATTACAGGACTTGAAATTATATATTTTCAAAATTATAGTAACAGCAATTATATAAAAGTAGCCATTAGTGCAATTAAAAATAGAGATTATAAAAATTACAGGACTTGAAATTATAGATTTTGAAAATTATGGGAACTGCAATTATAGAAAACAATACATTATAGGAATTAATATTAGAGATTTAAAAAATTATATCAAACACATTTATAGATTTTTAAAATTACAGGATATAAATTTATAGAAAATGAATATTTATAGCAACTAAAATTATAGCTTCTGAAATTATATATTTTATTTTAGAGCATTTGAGAGGATACCCTATTTTTTATCTATTGATATGATGTATAAGCTATAACATTGTAAAGTTTCATCAAAATCCGTCCAGTAGTTTTTGCGTGTAGGAGTAACCAACATCCATCCATCTTCACAAACTTTCGCGTTTATAATTAGTATAGGATTAGCTATCCACCCCGCTTCGCCCGTGGATATTTCTGAAATGTAATATAAGAATTAATTCCGAAATTTATTTGGTTTGTTTCTCTGTTGTGGCGAACAAGAAGAACAAAGAGATACGCTTTCGCATTTACAATAATAGATAGGATTCGAATGAAAATACAAAACGATGGGTTGGTCATGCTCATTTGGCTTTGCATTGTCAGTGCAATCACATAATCGGCAGTGTTTTGTTTTTGTCCATACATTTTACCCACTGGGCAGAACGGAGGTAGGTATATTTCGTGAAAATTTGCCCAATGGAAGTTGTAAATAATGGGATCTGAAACTATCCTTCATTTTCTTCACGGTTTGCCTTACAGCTCCCGAAACCGTGTTACGGTTCCAGGGTACCCAGCGGTAGACCAAGTCTCTCTCGTCTTGCCAATAGTATTTGTGAGGTTATACCTAACAAGTGGCCAGTTCTGTTGAAGTATATTTATATGGAAAAGCCTCTGTATAAAAGTGGTTATAAAACAAATATAAAAACCCATTGGTACATGGCCGGGATCAAACTGTAGTCCACCAAAAACATATAGATGTATACAACATTACACACTCAAAAGAATAACATATTTGGGGAATAATTCACGGATCATTGGGCACATGTATAAATTGACAGTTTCCTATTCTGTGGATAAAGATCATGACACCCTTCTTACTTCCAGATGATATATTTGACGACTCAAGTATCTCAGTGGCTTATTTTTATGTCTTTTACGAGTTTACGGGGGATATTGAGTGCGAATCGGACTCGCGCACGAAGGATTCCGTACCATTATCTATAAAAACGGCAAAAAAATCAATCACGTTTCTTGTATGGGAGCTCCCTTAAATATTATTTTATTCTGTTTTTTAGTATTTTGTTGTTATAGCGGCAACAGAAATACATCTTCTGTGAAAATTTCAACTGTCTAACTATCACGGTTCATGAGATACAGCCTGGTGACAGACAGACAGCGGAGTCTTAGTAATAGGGTTTCCGTTTTTACCCTTTGGGTACGGAGCCTTAAAAGGGCTTAGGCAGTCATGGGGACTGCCGACAGAAGTGAAAACTATCACTTCAAAATAACGCCATTGCTAGTTCGGTCCGGTTCGAAAATTGACGGCCAGAAATGCGCCGCCAAAAAAGGCCGACCCAGGCATTCGGGCCGGGCAAACCATGGTCGGCATTTATCCATAAAGTAGCCCACGCACTGGTCCGGTATCTCACCGAAAATTTTCGGTCCGCCAGCCGCATGATCGAGATTGAACACAGGCCATAGCGATGTAAATGATTTAGATCACATGCAATTCACTCACTCACACAGCCACACAAGATTCGATTAAACAAAGTGTCAAACATCCGTGTGTGTGTGTGTGACAGATCGTTCCGGCTATCGAAATCAACCACAAATACAACGAAGAATTGGACGAGTCTGTGGTCGATTTCGGCGGACCGTATGGCGGATTATATATTTTGATTGGATAATATAAATAACAAATATTATTGTGCGTTTATTTTCTTTCATTGTCATCACCCCTATTGGTAGAGCGTTGACTTGAAACCGGGAAGTTCCAGGTTCAATTCTTACTTGTACCAAAAATGCTAAGCAATAATTTTCTTTAAGAAGTTTGCTTTAATCGACTCCTTGAGCTACGGAGGGCACGTCCGCACTTCTTCTAAAAATAACAGATATTTACGTACTGCTTGTGCTTAGTATTGGTATGGTATGGTAACAATGGGCAACATTTCATTTTGGGAAGGTACAAAGTAGATACATTTTTCTCAAAATTTTCCATCCATTACTTTTAAGTTATAAAATTCTAGCCAGGACCTCCAGGTTTCAAGTTAACGCTTTACCAAATTAGGCTATCGAGTTCTTTTGTATAAACTGAACTATTTATAAAATATGAAGAATAAAAACGCCTTCAAAACCAAAATGTGCTTTCCGAAAGCAAATGCACAAGTCACTATAAAAAATACCCAAATCGCTTCAAGTATGTCTATAAAATATGAAGAGTTCTCGATTTCTCCAGGATCCCATCATCAGATCCTGACATGATGACCCTTTCAAAAAAAAATTCCATATCGGTCCAGGCGTCTTCAAGTAATCGGGGAAAATACATAAAATAAAATATTTCGTCGAATTGAAAACCTCCACCTTTTTTGGAAGTTCGGTTAAAAATATAATAAATAAATATAAAAATCTGTGGAAATAAAAGAAAAGTTTTAACGTACTACATTAGTAAGTTTGTTTCAAATAATCTCGGAAACTACTTAACCAATTTTAAAAACTTTCTCATACCCTAAGGGGAAAATGTGGAGGGCAGTTGCCATTCCCTACAAAGATGCCTAGTTATTTTGCTAGGATTTTCAATATAAGACCTCTGGCCTAACTAATAAGCTACTAGAGATATTAATTATTCTGAAAAACAAGATTAATAAACAAATAACAAAATTAATTAAAATTTGTAATTTCAATTGGGCTTTTAGTGCACACAAAGGTCCTCGTAAAAGATAAAATTATTGTTATTTGAAAAGTTGTTTTGAATTATGTCTGTTTATAAGCAGATATATGTTTGTATCACGGCATTTAAACCTTGAGGTTTGGCCACAGACTCCAGGTATCCACTTGACACCAGGTGTCCATATTGAACAAAACAGGTGACAAGCCTGTTGCTGCACCTAATGGACCTAGATTTGTAAGTTCTGTTAATTTTTAGAAGAAATGCGGACGTTGTACTGAATCACACATACTATCTACATCACAAAACACATACATCACAGCACATGTAAGTATAGGTATACTAGAGGACCCGTGCGAATACTTCGCACCGTTAGTGGTGTTGTAGTCATAGTTCAACTGATGTCCAATAGATGTCGTCTTTAACAAAATAGATAAATAAGTCTAATTTTAAAAGAAACATTTAATTTTTCATCATTAGAGGGAAAAAAATGGCGTATTAAACATTATTTCTGAGAATAAATTTATATAGTTATAGATTTTTTTTTCTTCTAAAACCGTGTTATCAATCTCAGGGCCTAGCGGTAGACCAAGTCTCCCTCTTTTAGCCGATGGTATTTGTGAGGCTATACCTAATGAGTGGCCAGTTCTGTTGAGGTATATTTAGATGGAAAAACCTCTTTAATAGACTCCTCGCGTCTCGGAGGGCACGTAAAGCCGACGTCCTCATTTATTCTTAGTGACACCTAAGTCCATTTAGTGCAGGAACAGGCTTTGCCACCTGTTTTGTTTAATATGGTGTCTCTGACCACACCGCAAGACCTACCGTGAAAATGTGTTTAACTAATTTTAATATGACATAATTAACTGGTCTATAAATTACAAAGTGTACAGTGTTGACTGTATGCTTGTTAAAAGTTAATTGGGTTTCGTAGTGCAAGTTTTTGGTTTGTTGAGGTTTCTCAGTTAAGGCGATGAATGACACGAATATAGAGGGAACATGTTTTGAGAGATTATTCGCGGTATTATAAACGTTGAACAAAGTTATACAATGTTTATTTTCCTCTTGACGAACGAACATAACTTCATTACCAATCTTTGTACGTAGAAGGTAAATTATAAATACGATTATATGTGGACTTCAGTTTCCACTAAGTTAATGGCGAATGTCATGAATAATTTTTTTAATGACAATATTCTATTCTCTCGGAACGCTAAATCCTGATATTTTATGCAGACACTTATAATCGAATTATAATAATTATATGAAGAGCCCATAAGAACGGAACGGAATATGGACAGACGATAACAAGTTTGTATACAATCTATACTAATATTATAAAGAGGAAATATTTGTATTGTTGTGTGTGTGTATGTTTGTAATGAATAAACTCAAAAACTACTTTGCCGATTTTAAAAATTCATTCACCATTGGAAAGCTACATTCACCCTGAGTGACATAGACTATATTCTATTTTCAAAAAAAAAATAGGGATCCTTGCTAAAACTCCAATAATGTAACCCAAGGTGTAAAAAAATTACCTAAGAAATTCCTTACATCGCGTGCGCTGCGAAAACTATTGATGATATAGAGGTAGTGGTAGTGGTAGAGGGTAGGGCTAGGGGTAGGGGTACCGGTAGGGGTGGGGGTAGAGGTAGGGGTAGGGATAGGGGTAGGGACAGGGGTAGGTATATTGTATATTTTATTTTGTTCGTAAATATCCACGGGCGACCCGGGGGCGGAATGCTATAGTGGTTGTATTTCAGTCTATCCCTTAAAGTTCTATTCTATTCGTTTAGTTGTACATTGTCCTAGCCTCCAGGAACCGTATTGTCGTTCCCAGGGTACCCATGTGGAAGACCAAGTCTCCCTCGTTTAGCCGATGGTATTTGTGAGGTTATACCTAACGAGTGGCCAGTTTAGGTACATTGGGAATGGCTGCTGTGGGATTCAAACCTGATGTATTCACATATTATTCATTTACGCGTGTAGGTTTTAATATAATTAAACCTAGCATCAACGCCTATATAATGTAGCCACAAACTAAAAATACAAGAGCTAACTTGGCTTTAACCTTTAATAATTTAGATCTCAACCCTGTTGTAACGTCCTTGTTTCATGACGACATCACAGAATCTGAACGAATTTTCACACGAATTTAGCCAGAAAATACAATGTAAGGAAAAATATATTGCTCCCAGTAGCTATTAGGTGAAATAAGAAACATTTAAAACTTAAAATTCGTTTCATAAAGTCGTAATTAGGTTTTTATTATGGACTATATTATAGTTGCCCTAAAGCGTATTGACCGCATCCGGAACGATGTCATTAGAGAAGAATGCGGTGTAAAAAATGATGTTGTGACTAAAATGAAGAAAAGTAGTTTACGCTTGTTTGGACACGTTGAAAGAATGAAGGATGAAAGATTGACTAAAAAGATTTATACGGCTGAAGTGAAAGGAAATGCTGGCAAAGGACGACCTAGATATACTTTTAATGAACATATAAAAAATATGTTGATCGATGGAAATATTAAAAGTACTCACAATCACCGAGCATGTATCGTAAGAAAGGGACAAAAGCGCGGAAAGAGGAACAAAAGAGCGGGACGAAGAGCGGCGTATGCGTATGCTACGTGGCACGCTATTTTTGATATGTAACATCTTTCCTCTCGCTTTCCCGCAATCTGTGGTACTCGGAGAAGCGCGCGCTATTTGATTTGATCAATGAACGCGCGCGGTGTTAGAGTTGGCCGTCAGATGGTACACACATGATGGTGCCTGTACCAAGGGGAGATGTCAGATGTTACACATCATATACGACTACTGTAAGGCTCGTTTAATTTTTTTAAATTGATTGGAGCCATTGCACTTGGCCGGTTTTTTTCTATTGGATTTTTGTATGAACTGCACGAGCGAAGCAGGGGCAAAAAGCTAGTTACGTTATATAAGTAATCAATCAATGATAATAATCTTCTATTTCAAAAAGAAAATCCAAGCACCCCGCATGCCCCATCTTTCATCTATGTCAAAGAAATGATTGCCACATCAGGTTTTATTTTGGTAATTTATTCTGATAATAATAGGACAAAGGGAAGGTGAGCAAAGAAAAAAATAATTGCGTCGGTAGTAACAACGACCACATTTATTTATTCAATACAAGCTTCTGTCCGCGGTTTCACCCGCGTGGAAATAGATCCAAAAAGAAATAATCCCGTGGCTGTAATTTGCCCCTCCCCCGCCCGCTTTCGCAGTATAAACAGTAGTATATGTCATTCTCTGACCCCTAAACTACCACTATGCAAAAAATCATGTCTATCCCAAATCCATCTATCCCACGGGAACCATACATTTTTCCGGAATAAAAAGTAGCATATGTGCTATTCCCGACTATAATCTATCTCTGTGCCAAATTTCATCCAGATCCGTTCAGCTGTTCTGGAATGATTGAGTAACAAACATACATACATCCATACAAACTTTCGCATTTATAATATTAATGAGACTAGCTGATTGCGCGCTACTTCCCCAATATAAATTGGGCTATCAAATGTAAAAAGAATTATTCAAATTGGTCCAGTAGTTTTTGAGTCTATAGAATACGAACAAACAAACAAACACACATTGATTTTTATATATTAAATAGAACCTAGAAGGAAAAAAAGCGACTTAGCGTTATTATACTAAGTATACCACTGTTATACCTCCTTTGGCAACATTGGATAGTAATATATCACAATTCGCCAAATAATAAAGAACATTGCCATTATTGGTTACTGCTCCGATCCCAAAAGGCGCAGCGTGATGTTATATAACCTTCCTCGTGAACCACTCTATCTAATGGTGGTAACAAAATCGGTCTAGTAGTTTTGAGAAACAAACAAATTTATTAATTTTGTGTGAAAAGTGTGATAAATATACTTAGAAAGTAAAGTCATTGTTAGAAAAGGTGAAAGAGGAATGTCAGGATCATAGCAAATGATATTCGATTGTCTCTGACTACCACTTCTGTGATAAAAGGCTTCAACCCAAGGCCGCAGGGCAGCTTTCTGGCTAGCTGTGGGTGAGTAACGACACCTCCGAACCAGAGTGCTCGAGGTCGAGGTCGAAGCAGTCGTCCTCACTGCTAGACCTAGGACTCTCGTCCCTGGCTGACTTAGTTGGCTGTCCAGGGTGGAGTCGTTAGAGTATAATATTATGTATTATGCTCGGGGTGGAAGTGTCTAAAACCGTAATAACGGGAAAGCTTCCGGTGTCACACCTCTCGACACCCCCAGCCGATTACACCAATGTTGGCTGTCTTACTGCCTGCAGAAATACTTTAAAAAAGAGGTTTATTTAGGAAGCCCATTTATTAAACGGCGACTCAGAATCTGCAAATTTTACGTTTCTGATTATGAATGATACCGGGCAGGTGACCGTCGTCTCAACCAATAGACTTGATAAACCGATCCAAGCCTAATTATAATTTAATTTTATCAGCAAATTGTCTTTGATGCATTCAGGTCCCGATGCCAGAACAGTTTAGATTAAACATTCTATAAGGGCATCTAAGTGTTGGACCTATGTCCCCAGCCATAACATGACGTGGAATCCATTGATTCTGGTACAAAAAAAATATTTAAATTACACTTCAATTTTATTGACTTGTATGTATTTGTATCGACAAGCTAAGTATATAGGATATCAGGATAATCGATTAATAAATCGTTCTGAACATGCTTTGTAAACCTCAGTTAATAAAGATCCACCACTTCAAATAGGACCCGTTACTCTCTAAATGCCACTCTGGAGCCAATAACAGGGAACGAAAGCAGAGCGTCTGCTAGTGATGCGACAGAATTACTATCGATATTATCGAATTAAATAAATAAGAGGCTTCCTAAAAATAACAGATACTTTTTTTAAAAGAATTAACACATTAGGCCAATTTAGTGTAGCAACAGATTTGCCACCTGTTCTTTTTTATTATGGGATACTGGCAAAAAGTGGACACAGTTTCAGGTGTCTCTGGTCACACAGCAAGGTATAATAAAGGCTGTACAGATGTGAAGAAGTGAAGGAAAAGCACCAGTTTTCTTTAAGAATAAGTTCTTCTATTAAGTCCAGAGATTTAATATTAGGCAACTCTCTAATAGACATTGTTATAACGTGAATTTTACTAAAAAAAATACTGCATAATTAAATTGTAAACAAGTAAATACCTATAGTAGATATAAATGCTACCGCTTATAGTTCATTTTCCACACATAATTTCCTAGATGATTTTATTATTATATCTCTAATGAATCAGGCAGCGTATTCTATGAGAGCGCTCTGGCAGCAAACGTTTTCTTCGATTTTTCGAAGTTGTATAGGGCTTTATTTATGTACGTAAACACTTATCTTGAACTGATCTATTTAATCGTGAAAACTGGGACAAAGTAGCTTCTTCCGTTACGGATATAATCAGGTATAGACAGACAGACAGACGCGTTGGGAGAATACGTAGTGATTTAAATAATATCGATAAAATTTAAAGTAGCGCATCATTATCCAACGGATTACTGCGATAAAGACGAGGCGGTGCGGACGTTCGCAGATGTTCACACTTAATACAGGATAATTTGGACAACCTGCTTTGTCTGACCTTGGATTTGTCAACATTACTTGATCGTTATCTGGGTATCATTCATTGGATTTTCACTTGATTTTTATCTGAGTTATCAATCTTCTAACGAACGAATTAATGGACTGAGCGCCAACTGCAAGCGCAGTTTCGATTGAGTTACGTTAACTGCACATAAACTGCATCCAAACTTGCAATTTTGCAGCTTCATTGCCAATTTTCACCAAGTGGATGGCGACTTGGCGAGTCACATGCAGTGCCATCTATAAAAAAACCGGCCAAATGCGAGTCGGACACGCACACTATCGGCAATTTTATCTATAAAAACGGCAAAAAAAATCGCGTTTGTTGCATGGGAGCATATTTATTTTAATCTGTTTTTTAGTATTTGTTGTTATAGCGGCAACAGAAATACATCATCTGTGAAAATTTCAACTGTCTAACTATCACGGTTCATGAGATACAGCCTGGTGACAGACGGACAGACAGACGGACGGACAGCGGAGTCTTAGTAATAGGGTTACCTAAAAACGCAATCGATTACTTATAATTAGTTCCGAGAGATAATCGATAAATAATCGAATAAAGAACTGTCCTATATACATCTCTAAAGTAAACATTTGACAACATTGGATTTACTGTGCTAACGGTGACAGACTTCTCACTTCTTCTGTCTATATACCTCTCTACTTGTGGACATTGATACCAATCTAGTTATTTTTTACAGTTCCGTTTTTGGCTATTGAACCCCGAAAGTTCAACGAGATTTTTCGCAAACAAGTTTATAACTTTATATTTGTGTGTAAACATGACCTACCTACTTGCCAACGAAAGTAGCATCGTGTCAACAACTTTATCTGAAACATTTAAAATTCAGGAAGATTTTTTTTTCACGGGTTGCCTTACAGCTCCTTAAACCGTGTTATCGGTCTCTCTCTTTAAGCTTATATTTGTAACGCTAAAAAAAAATCCAACTCCCCCTATTTACATAATAGTTAATTATACCAATTTTATATGTCTGTCTATTAATAATCTCAAATTAAAAATTAATTCTCTCTCTCTCTAATCGTGCTCCTCGTGATCGTGGCAGAGGGTTGTCATTATCAATTAATTAATAATATAAAAACATGTTATAATAAAAACATTTGCCCCCATTTGCCTTTGGACCCGCTATCGCCCCCACAAAAAGCTCCAGAGCCTACTAGGGGGCGGTACCGAACCCCCTTGGGAACCCTATGGTCTCCACCGACATAAAATCGAAAAACCAGAACGAGATAAAAAAAACGAGAGAGAGAGCGGAATGGCGCTCCACAAAACTTTCTTGATACCAAACGACGTACTCCTTCTTAGGAATTCGTATGTAATTCGATTACTTAATCTCGGGAATCGCGAAACACTTAAGGAAATATGATATTGGATGTGTAATTTTTGTATAGTACGCAAAATAAAATCGCGAGTTCAAATTTCGAGCCCAAAGAGAGCGAATCCATTGTCTATGCCAGTGTTGTCGTTTGAAAAAATCTTGACATTTCTTTCATTGGGGCCGATTTACACAATATATGAACTTATCCCAAACTTGTGCACAATAGATTCTACGCGGGCGGAGTCGCGGGCGGTCGCTAGTTATATATAAAATAAATAAATATTGTACATACGAAATACTAGGAATCCATTGGATTGGATAGTTAATTTTAGTTAAGGGTTAGGTAGGAACATGTAAATAGCTAGATATAATAGCTTAAATATAAATTATAGTGTTAATATCCATGGATCTTATGGTACCTTGGGAGTCTATAATGTTACAATCTAATCCAAAAATTTTCACGGGCAAAGCTTTATTATTTCCTTCATTGGGAAATACAATACTTTCCCTAAGTAGAAAGTCCCACCTTAATTGAAATAAGAAAATGGTGCCCAATTAAAATCCATCTCCAAAAACCTTTCAAAGTGTTACTTAAGGCGTCAGATGAAATTTGTACTGTTTTAAATGAATGACCTTCTCCGCAAAGTTTTCAATGGTCGAAGTCAATGGGCCTAGGTTTGAATTCTAAATTCACAATAAAGAGAAGGCAACTATATTTATTGTTCATGAATCGTAACAAAATCTATATACGGATATTTATTTAAAGTATACCGACTTAAAAAAGTGTTGGTGGTTTGTTAAAGAATAAGTATGTTGGTGTCAAATTAGACTAAAAATTAAATTGATTCTAAAGAATTTCGAAAAATTAAATTATTTCTGAAGTTACTTTTTTAATTACTTTAAAAAAATAACAATTTATTTTTAGCTTTTCTTATAAGTAAAAATGAAATGAATTTGTTGGTAAGCGCATCACTTTAGAACGGCTGGACCATTTTGTTTCTTTTTTAAATGTTCGTAATATTCCGAATCAGGTTTTCAGGAAAGAAAATTTGGAAAAGTTCAATTGAAAATTGGAAAATTCGGGAAAAACTGAAAGTCCTTTTTTTCTATGGAATTTTTGTACGAACTCAAGAGGGGATGAAAGTTAATATTGTTTCCGGGGTGGAAAGCAAGTATCATAATAAAATATCTATACAAAAATAAATCATCAAAATCCGCATAGATATTTAATCGAGTTAACATTTGTCTGTTAGTGTCTAACCGTCATAGCTTCGCCTGTGGAAACCCTTCAATTTCAATTATAAATATAATTTTCGAGTTTCCAAACAAAAGTATATCGACCAGGAATTCGAACCTGAGTCTACCTGCACCACTATGCCATACCTGTTGAAATTATATTACGTTAAAACTGTTTTGTGACTAGTATAAAATTTCTAGTGTGTTGTTGAAATCATAAAGACAGTTAAGGAGGATTATTACGAACCTAGCTGCCAACAGATGGAATAGTGTCATATTTTTGGTTCTTTATTTTTATTTTTACGTGTAATTTAATGAATGAAATCATACATAATTTATAATGGTAATGTTATGTTATATTGGTATAACATTAAACTTTATTTCTTGTATGTTGTCCACATTTTTATTATTTTGCCTAATTTTGTATATCATTACAATTATAAATCATTTTGTTTGATTTGATTAATTAAATTACGGGTATAAAATAAAAATAAAGAAACAAACATTATATTTATTTATTCAGTGTTCAAGATCCGCAGCACAATAAATTACATAAATTGAGTAAAGTATAGTTAAAATAATTTGGACAATAAGGGATCTAATCTATTAAGACATTCTGATGCAGAAAGAAAGATAAAATTTAAAAAGTTATAAATTCAATTAAATTTAAAATATATTTCTTTACAATTTCAAAGAAAATAATATACATTTAAGTTAATTAGGATAAAAATTAAAAAAAAACATTAAGTTACTGATATGTATGTAAGTACCTACCTAGTATGTAGGGTACTTGTAAAGGGATTCAATATTCAATAAACAGTCTGTATCGAACCGTTGTGCCTTTTATTACATATATAACATTGGCGACGAGGTTAAGAGTATTTTGAAGTTTTAAAAAATTAAAAACATGCCATTTGGTAAAATTGAAAATTTTGAAGTTGGTGTACACAATTGGGACGCATATGTGAGACGCGTCATAAACTATATCGCGCTAAACAGTATCGCGACAGAGTTACACGTAGCCACCGTAGTAACCCACGTCGGAGCGACATGTTACGAACTGATGTGCGACTTGTGTGCACCCGAAGAACCGGAAACCAAAGATTTTGATGACCTGGTTAACATACTGAAGGAGCATTTAGAGCCACAACGGTCGGAAATAGCAGAACGACACGTATTTCGGCAAAGAAAGCAGAGGCCGGGGGAGGCCGTCAATGAATATTTACAGAATCTGAAGCACCTCGCGAAGACTTGCAACTTCACGAGCTCCCTCGAAGAGAACCTCAGGGATCAGTTCGTCTCCGGACTGTACAGCGAGGAGATGCGGTCCCGGCTGTTTGTCGAGATAAAGATCGACTACAAGCGCGCGGTGGAGCTAGCAATGGCCCTGGAGGCGGCGGAGCGGCACGCGACTGTGGCGGGTGCTCCGGCCAGCGAGGCGGGCGCGGGCTCGGGCGCGACGCCGGCACTTCACGACGGGCTGCATAGGTTTGGCGGCGGCGCTGCGGCAGAGTTCCGCGCCTCGCAGCCAGCAGGGAGGCGGAGGTCGTGTATCAGGTGTGGCAAGGAAGGCCACGGCGCTGATAAGTGTCGGTACAAACAATATTCGTGTGATAAGTGTGGTGAAAAAGGGCATTTAAAGGTTATGTGTAACAGTGAAAGTGAAAACTGTAGGCACGGACGCTTGAGGCAGTCTAAAGGTCAGTTTTTCTTAAAAGATGACACTTGTAACAGTCATTTCTTTTATAATGTTACAAATAAATTGGTGGATGATGACCCATACTATATCAATGTAAACATAGATAAGGTTATAATTCGATTTGAGGTCGACACAGGTAGCAAAATCTCAGCTATTTCTAAATATATGTATGATAAACTATTTAGTTATATACCCATTGTTAAACAAAACTTAATGTTAAAATCCTATACCGGCGACATTATCGAGCCCTTGGGGTATATTACTGTAAATGTAAAATATAACAATAAGATAACATGTCAATTAAAATTATATGTTATTGTGAAGGGCGGACCGCCATTATTGGGTCGTAATTGGATTAGACAACTAGATTTGCTACCTATGTTGAATTGCTATAAATTAATCGACTGTAATAATGATTGCACGGCAATAGAATTAAAAAATGAATTTCCAAGTGTATTTGCTGAGGGGCTGGGGACATTCAAAACTCCCATACGACTATATGTAGTAGATACGACTCCTGTTTTCATCAAAGCTAGGTCGATGCCGCTGGCTTTGCGCGGCCGCGTAGAAAGTGAGCTAGAACGATTACAGCGGGAGGATGTTATCTATAAAGTAGATCGTTCAGACTACGGTACTCCCATTGTGCCGATTGTTAAACGAGATGGAAGTATCCGTATATGTGGAGATTATAAAGTCTCAATCAACCCACTATTAAAAGATTTTCATTATCCATTGCCACAAATAGAAGAGTTATTTGCGGCTCTGGGAGGGGGGGAACAGTACACTAAGTTAGATTTGTCCCACGCCTACCAGCAAATCTTGTTGGATGAAGAGTCACAGCCGTTGACGGCCATCACTACACATATAGGTACATTTGTTTACAAACGGGTCCCATTTGGTTTAAAATGTATTCCAGAAAATTTTCAAAAAATTATGGAAGAAACCTTAACTGGTTTGCCGTCAACGGTGGTGTTCTTAGATGATATATGTGTCACTGGGAGGACTAGGTCCGAACATGTATATAATTTAAAATCTGTTTTGTATAGATTGTGTAAAGCGGGACTTAGAATAAATTGGTCAAAATGTGATTTTTTTAAAGACAGTGTTAATTACCTAGGATACACTATAGATAAAAATGGTTTACATACTGATAAAAATAAAATAAAGGCAATTCTCATGGCGCCCCCGCCTACCAATGTCACTCAGTTAAAAGGGTTTATTGGGTTTATCAATTTTTATTCAAAATTTTGCACGAATTTGAGTGATATACTTAAACCATTATATAATTTATTAAAGAAAGACATGAGGTGGCGCTGGGACGCTGAGTGTGATGCTGCTTTTAATAAGGTTAAAGGGTTGCTAAGCAATGCTCCGGTGCTCGCGCATTTTAACTCACGATTACCACTCATTCTATCTGTAGATAGCAGTGCGTACTGTAACAACTCTTACCCGGAGCTAAACCTCCAGATGTAAAAGATTCCATCCTACCTACTATTTATTCTAATAATTTGCTACCTGATAAATTTTAAAACCTAATGAGACCTAAATTAAACCCTAAAGAGACCTAACTTCTTTAATTGTTATTAAAACCTAGGAAGCCTAAATTAAACCTAAAATTTAGTACTTAAACTCTTGGCCATTTAAATTTACGTGATCGTCTGGACTCTACGTTGTGTAATTTTTTATAAAGGTTATGGTTAATATATTAAAGAGCTGGAATAAAATAAACATTAATAGATATGTACGATGTCTATAATTGTCGAGATGTCGTAAATTCTATGCAAATAAAATATGTTTGTAGATCGAAATTTTCAAGCTGTTGTAATTTTGTTTCCTGTAATTTGTACATATAACACAAATACATTCACAGTAATTATAAATACAATTTAAACATGCAACTCACCCCGTTTCTGTATTTAGTATACCTGCGTACTGCTTCCGCGTTCCAAAGATTCACTTTATTCACTTATTTCACTTTATATATTTATTTTTATACATATAATTTATATATCTATAGTTACATATATACTTATATACATATATACACATATACTTGAGTTAGTTCTTATTCTATAACTCGTCGAAACGGTCTAGATCTGCTACCATAAATCTGAAACGATTGAAATACCCAACTCAACACTACCCGGAAGTAGAACTCTTAGGTTCAGAGCTGTGATAGTACTTTATCAAATTGAGAAGAGAGTCTCCCAGCTCGCCTAATAACTCTCCCAAGATTACCTCAGCAGTTGTTTATGAAAAACACGAGGTTAAGAAACCTCGTCCGCTGTAGGAAATCTCCAGCAACCAATTTTTTCGACCTAGTTCCTTTCATTTCCTCCATACATACGCCTCCTAAACACACACCTGCAGGTTTCGAAGGGAAATAATTTAAACTAAATCTAATATTAAATCGAACTAACAAATAAGGCAAGCCTCCGGTTAATTGTTTAAACACATTGAGCCAAACACCAACTGAATGCAAAGGGTCAGCTTCTCTGGATGCGGCCGCCTCAATTACATCCAGCAATGAAAGACTAAATGCGAATAGACATTCCTATCTAATTAAACGGGAAAGTAACCTAAATGGGTCGTCGTCTATGACCAGAGGCCAGGTTTAAAAGATTTGGGTTTTATTGGGAAAATCCCAATAACACCAGGTCAAAAGATTTGAACTATTATCATTAACACATATTCTCTTCCCACCATCCAGAATCGAACTGGTATCTCTCCCAAACAAAAGTTGGCCAGTGTTTTACCCTTAAACTATAGTAGGCAATATGGAATACTGTGCTAATAACAATTAGTTAGTTAATGACGTAAGTGTGCATGGTGTTGGATTTCAGCTATTGTGATTTCCATATTTCCCTCGGTGTAGCAATATATTGCCATGTTGCCAGGTATTAGCCATTGTAATCCCAGTTTATCCACGCTGATTTAAAAAATTGTTAGAGGTCAGCATCGTTGTTAAACAGAAGTGTTAATTCGACGAAAATATTCAACAAGATCAAATTGATAATTCACTCCAGCGCCCAAATTTAGGTGTTATATGTATATATTATTCTCGTACATTACGCCCATAGTATAACAGATTTATGTATATACTAGTATGAGAATTTCTACGTGTCTCATAGTTACTGGTTCAATCGACATTCCCCTTTTAACAAAAAGGTCCCCATAGTTATATCTAGTTGTGTCAGCAATAAAATTTTTAGAAAGAACTGTAATTTCAAATTCTCGACAACAGACAAGAGTTTAGCATTAAATGGAGTGTATCTAAACATAATTTACGATAGGAATATAGTATCCTTGTACAATTTGTATGTCGGTTTCTGTCATTTATCAGAATCGATAATATAACTAAACATTATTAAAAGGTCAATAAAGTCGCATTCGTCTCATCCACAACCAAATAATGTCCCAGACACAACAAAAACAAAAAAAAACAATACAGCAACTCCTCCGCAGTTTTACGAACGCTATACAAGGAATAACAATAACAACGGAAAAATCAAAACAAATATCTTCTTTCAGCATTTTGACGGTAGTTAAATCTCACCACATTCTGTAATTAAAATTAGTATAGATTATTGTATTAATGTACTTACATGGATTAAACTCTGCAAAAATATGAATATATATATGTATAAGATAAATAAAGAATAGTACTGCGAGTTCTTAAACACAAGAAAGAAACACTCCCGAATATGTTCTAACTGTCAGCGTGACGATACGCTAACTATCCCGTATATGTTTTGACTGCCCGAACGTATGCCAGGACCGGACAGCGATTCCGCGGAACCTCGACTGTCAGCGTGACCTCTACTTTCTCCCGAAATTTTGTTGACTGTCCCTACGTATGCCAAGACCGGACAGCGATTCCGCGGATCGGAACCTCGACTGTCAGCGTGACCTCTACTTTCTCCCGAAATTTAGTTGACTGCCCGAACGTATGCCAAGACCGGACAGCGATTCCGCGGATCGGAACCTCGACTGTCAGCGTGACCTCTACTTTCTCCCGAAAATTTTGTTGACTGCCCCCGAAAATTCCCCGTTTCTTCGTTTTATTCAGATTGTTCAAACAAAAAATTATTAGTAGGAAGACCATATTTTATTTCATAACATGAGGACTCTGTAACTTTCAAGATACCTTAATTTATTTATAATCAATACTTCCAAACCGTTTGGCCCCTCGCTTACAGGAGAACTTTGATAGTTGCAAAATATAATTCCACCAACTTCCTCCATTTAAGGTTATTTCAGAAATTATTTAATTTTGTTTATCTCACGTGGCAACATGAGATAAAGTCATTTGAGACCATTCACATATTGTTTTTAGCAAAACTCAAAACTGGTCAAACCCCATTTTTATCCACAATTTATATCAACGTGGACACCCTATCGTTCATGTTGATTTGTGTATATTTCAAATACTTGACTTGCGTTCCCAGTCCATAAACCAATTTTTTTACAAAATAAATTAACACGTGATAAATTCGCTCAAAAGTCTTTCTTAAATTTCAACCAACCTTGCATCTTAAAATACCAATGCAATACAGGTGGTTTTTTATAAGATAGACTCATATATATATATTCCTCTCGACTGATCTATAAAATTTTACATTCTATGTGCAATGAAGATGACTTTAATGTCAGATAACAGCTTTCACAACAAACAACTCTATTTACCCATTTATTCATTATCACGTCACATTCAGAAGAGGTAGGCACACAACAAACGGGTTTTCACACGTACAATTTATCGTCCTTTTATACTTTGTTCATTTCTTAGCAATTTCACGTATAATTACATACGTAAATGAGTGTTGCACAAAACAAACAAGTAGAGTTTCATTCGGAACACCCTATACACGCCTCGTTCCTTATTTTTTTGTCATTAGTCCCGTACTTGAAAAGAAACTACAACTGTAATATTCCAGAATAACCTCTTGACCTTTTTAAAGAGTCGAAGAGAGGCCGACTTCTCTACAGGCCTTTAAACCCCTATGTTAGACAAGGTAAGCATGAAAACAATCCCACGTTCAACCTATGTTTTCTTCACACTCAATTAAAACAATTTTTGAAAATGTAATATTGAATTTTGGAGAGGCAATAAATAAAATATTATAGCTGCGTAACCTCGTAGGCATTTTAAGTTTTAAAGCAATAAACAACAATCGAATATGTCAATATACATTCCGGTATTCTGTACAATGAAATAAATCCACATATTCTGTACATCGAAACAATTATTTTCTATAATGAAAAAAAAAAATACTATAACCTGTAAAGTTACATAATTTGACAAGGCCAAATTATAGTTCTTTACAGTACGGCTTGGGCGCGGTGTTATCACATCGGTACGTCGACGGTACGGAGCGGATAATTAGTTGTGCGTCGCGCACGCTCAACGCGGCCGAACTTCATTACTCACAAATAGATAAAGAAGCGCTCGCCATCGTTTTTGGTGTAACGAAACATCATCAGTATTTATATGGGAGACACTTCATATTACGTAGCGATCATCGGCCGTTAACTTACATATTCGGTCAAAATAAAGGGTTACCACAAACGGCCGCGAGCCGGTTACAGAGATATGCGTTGACGTTAGCTGCTTATGATTTTGAAATTAATTTTGTTAGTTCGACACAAAATGTACGGGCGGACGCGCTCTCACGACTTCCCTTAGTTGAGACGGAACAAATAAATATAGATGAGCAGAGTTACCTACATTATGTACAAGATAATTTTCCTATAAATTTTAAAGATATTAAAGCATACACGGAGAAAGATACGTTATTAAGCAAAATAGTCGGTTACGTAAGATTCGGCTGGCCGGCGACGCCTATTAGTGATGATATGAAACCATTTTTTCACAGAAAAGACAATTTATATGTAGATCACGGATGTTTAATTTGGGGCTATAGAGTAGCAGTACCTACAGGGTTACAAAAAGGAGTTTTAAATGAGCTACACGGGGGACACCCGGGCGTCGTGAAGATGAAGCAGGCGGCGCGCAGTTATGTGTGGTGGTACAAGATAGATGAAGATATAGAGCGGGCGTGTCGCGAGTGCAGCACGTGCAGCGCGGTGCGGGCCGAGCAGCCGCGCGCCCCCTTGCAGCCGTGGGACTGGCCCGCGGAGCCCTGGGAGAGAGTCAACGTCGACTTTCTAGGTCCCTACTACAACAAATATTATCTAGTTGTTATTGATACACATTCCAAGTGGATCGAAGTGGAATCATTTAATAATATAACAGCTAAAATAATAGTTAACTATTTACGTAAATTATTTGCTAGGTTCGGTTTACCAAAACGACTAGTGAGCGACAACGGGCCACCCTTTTCGTCATATGAATTCTCCGAGTACTTGTCTCGTAACAGTGTTAAACACACATTGGTGGCGCCGTACCATCCCTCGAGTAACGGAGCTGCCGAGAATGCGGTGCGTATCGTGAAACAGGTGCTCACCAAGGAGGGCGTGGACCCCGAGACGGCGCTGAGTAGATTTCTCTTTGCCTATAGAAACACAGAACACAGCACGACACAGCGCGAGCCGGCCGTGGCCATGTTCGGGCGGCGACTGCGAGGCAGGCTCGACTTGCTGCGACCGGACACCGGCGAGCTGGTGCGCGCAGCACAGGACGTACAGCGGGTGCGCCGCGGCGGAGTGTTGCGGGAGGCGGAACCCGGTGACGCGGTGCTCGTGCGGGACTACGCGAGACAGGCAGACAAGTGGACGCCGGGCACGGTTCTCGAGCGGACCGGCCCGCTCTCATATAAAGTTCAGATGAAAGACGACAGGGTGTGCAGAAGGCACGTAGATCAAATACATGTAGATGGTAAAAGAAAACCGAGGCATTCACTCGCGTTAGTGGAGAGAGAAGAGAACATCAGAGATACAAGTGAGGAAGAGCAGAGGAACAGACAGTCGAGACAGCTACAGTCGCCGACGGGCGTCGCTCGGGTAGGTGTCGGTGTAGGTAGTACTAGACAGGTAGATGCGTCCCCGGCCCGGGCCAGCCCCGCGCCGATATCTCCGGAGGTCGCGCCGGCTACCGATGTGCAGTCCTCACCCGAGCTTCTAATAAACAATAGGCCGCGCCGTCGCATTGCTGCTCCCTCAGAAATAAATATTGTGTCACGTAAAATGAAATAGGCCATATAAGATATTTACTTGGATATATATAGATTTACATAGATAATATATTATATATATATTTGAATTTAATTGAGTATTTTGGCATGGTGGCGGGTTTCATTTAGATTATAGTTATATGTATCTAGTTTGTAATAAAGAAGGGATGATGATATGTATGTAAGTACCTACCTAGTATGTAGGGTACTTGTAAAGGGATTCAATATTCAATAAACAGTCTGTATCGAACCGTTGTGCCTTTTATTACATATATAACAGTTACAAATTATAAATAACAAATAAAAATTATTGTAATTCTAATAGTAAGATTCGTGTGTAGGTGTATGTAAGTGACCATCTATTGGAAGCGAGGTTCGAGACGATCTCCCTTAAGAAAAATATTTTCTAGCACATAAACCTCTCTTATACAGCTTGCACAACGCAGGAAAACGTTAAACTGAAAATTTTCCACTTTGAAATATATATTTTACAACCGACTGTAATTTTTACACTTTGCAATATTATATTACTTGTATACATTGTATCAAATTCATTTTATAGAAAATTTCCGCCCTCGGGGTACTCAGGGATAATGTAGCTTTCTATTTAGTGAAATAATTTTCAGAATCACATCAGTACTTTCAGAGATTAACACCTACATCCAAACTAATAAACTTACAAAAATTACGTCTTATAATATTAGATAAGATCAAAATAAATTATGAGAATTTTCGAAAAAGTTACTATATTTTTGCAGAGCTATATTTCACCAGTTGCCTTACAGCTCCCGAAACTGTGTTATTGGTCCCAGGGTACCCAGTGGAAGACCAAGTCTTTTACCTCTTTTAGCCGATTTGTGAGGCTATACCTAACGAGTGGCCAGTTCTGTTGAGGTATATTTAGATGGAAAAGCCTCTAAAGTAGCCCACGCACTGGTCCGGTATCTCACAGAAAATTTTCGGTCCTGCCGCCGTTTGATCGAGATTGAAGACAGGCCAATGTAAATCATAGATCACATGCAATAATTCACTCACCTACACAGCCACACAAGATTCCATTAAACAAAGGCGTGTGGATGTGTGTGTGTGTGACAGATCGTTCCGGCCATCGAAATCAACCCCAAATACAACGATTTAAAAACGGATGGTGGGCCGCGCGTAAAAGAATTGGACGAGTCTGTGGTCCATTTCGGTATACCGTATGGCGGCGCGCCGGCGATTGGACGAATGAGTAGGCACATATAAAGCACCCGAAACCGTGTTATTGGACCGTGGTTTAAAAAAAAAAAAACCCATTGGTACATGGCCGGGATCAAACCAAACGCCTTAACCACTCGGCGACCGACACACCTTTGTTTGTCCTTTTTTCATGTCAAACCTAAGCAACGGTTTAAGTACATTTTTGCACAGAGATAGTTGGAAGATTACTTCGAGAAAATTCTTATTGGAATATTTGACACTAAATGATCGGTTAAAGATCGGTAAAATCTTAGTGAAGATTTGTTCATTTGTTATAACGAAGTGGATCGAAGTTTCCCCTTCAGTACTTCTTGTATCCTCAGTGGTTCATACGATTTGGAAGGGTTAAAAGGGTTTGAATTAAAATCCGTTTAAATATTAAAGCAGTGAAAAACTTTCAGATTGACTTCAAGCCAGGAGGTAACTCTTGACATATATTTCAATCCTAATCCTAAAATCTTGGGTTTAATTTCTTTCGATGGCGAGAGTAGCTAACCAATTCTATCTATATATCTATCATCACGCCTTTTATCCCAAGAGGGGTAGGCACAGACAAACGAATGCCATTTGTTACGATCCTGACGTACTTCTTTCGCTTCTTTATATTCATCATACCTTTCATAAATGCTCGGCGATTGTGTGTACTTTTAATATTGCCTTCGATCAATAATTATCCTTTGCCAGCATTTCCATTCTCTTCAGGCATATAATATTTTTGAGTCAATCATCCTTCATTCTTTCAACGTGTCCAAACCAGCGTAAACTACTTTTCTTCATTTTAGTCACAATATCATCTTTCACTCCGCATTCTTCTATAATGACATCGTTCATTTTATTGAAATTGAATTGTGTTTAATAAGTTGTCTCGTACTATTATGCTACACGATTTTTATGAGGGTTGTTTACCGCGCAGTTACCCCGTTTCCATACAAACGGAGAAAACGTTTTGCTACCCCTAAATATTATCTAACTTTAACGAAATTCTAGTATGTTTTGACTACGTCTGTATGTTTTTATTTTTGATGGGTAACATCAATGCAATCTGTGGGGGTGATTTCGTGAAAATATAACAGAGAGGGTGTAACAGGAAGCCCCCCGGCTTTTTTGATTTGAGAGGTTGGTACTGTCAGCCAACATGTTGCCAGTAGCCCAAGCAACACAGATTGGCTGAATAATCATTGTATAAAAGCATTTCTGTAAACCTAAGCTGTAATAGGTGACTGGTTAATGTTTGTATAAACACTTACACAGCTGTCATTCAAGCAATTTGGGCACAAAATAAAATGCTTTAATTTGTATAATAGCAATATAATAGAAACATGGTAGCTGAATAAGTGTAAAACAAGCTTAATATTGTCTGTATAAACGTTGATCTACCTTCTTAACAGCTATTAAAACTCTATTAATCAGACGAAATTGTTCTAGTTCATAAGTCAGTTAATATTCAGAATTTGGATAACTTTCGTACTTTTATGGAGACAAAAATGTAAAAATTGTGAAATTATAATCATTTATGCTCCTCCAAATTAACGCCATTTTAATAAGTGTAAAAAAATTAAGGGTAATTTATGTTTCATGTTTTAGTACACCTTTTATAAATTATGGAAGTGAATTTTTATTGCGCATATAACTTTACTTTTCCGTAAGTTTTTCAAGCGCCTCTTGACAAAGCTATAATTCATAAAGTTAAACATAGTTTTATAATAGCCTAGCGTTTATTGGACAACATTTTTCAATGCAGTAATGATTGAAGTGTGTGAAAATAACGTGATGAAATGCTATACACAGTTTTAAAACTATTTCCGTTAATGAAACGGAGTATTTGATTACATTATAACCACGAATTGTATGGCGACGTCCATGTTAAAATATTAAGAGTTCATACCGTGGCTTATTTCTGCATAATGGATCACATGTACCCACTTATTTGGATAAAAGTGGTATTGAAACAACATTTTTGTATAGCAACACTATAATGATCCATTATGATGCTGTTAAGCAGCCTATTAAGGTTGTGTTTAGAAACATGAAAATCCAAATAACCATGTTTTTCCATGAATTGCAAGAGATGTTTTTTTTATACGGTGACGTTTTGTCGTTGTACAAATTGTACAGCACATGCGAATGTCCCTAGAATTATAACAGCGTTACATCTCTTCAATATCCAGTTATTTTCTATATAAGACTCTTCAATTCATATTTGGTACCGCTATAAGCTATTAAGATATATATGATAGGTTATCTTGACTTAAAGCACTATAAGTAAGTTGTAAGAGTTTACTCGTTCTCAATTATGCAGACTTCTGCTTTATAAATAATTAAAAATACCGCAAATATTCAGCTACTGAATAACTGGTTATGATATGAAGTGCAATACAGCTTGAAGAGGACAGACAATATGTTATTCAGTATCAAGCAGTAAAGTAAAAATGGATACCAAAGTTATACAGAAAAATGCTGTTACACCAGCTATTATGCAGATTTTATCGGTCTCAGATGCTTTAAACTGAATAACATTTATTTAATAGTTCTGCTCATAACTAATGTTAAGCGTTAAGAAGGTAAATTAGTGCTATGAAGAATTTATTAAGCTAATGAGCTATAATAGTCCATATAACTATTTAATACAGCATTTAGCTATCTTGTAAACTTTATAACCAATGTAATAAAGATTTAAACTGCTTATTGGTAAATTTGTACACCGTTACATGGCTTATGTGTTGCTTGTGTGTTCGTCTGTGTGACGAGAAAGAGAAAGGGAAATAGAGAAGGAGAACGTATCGCTACGCTTAACCTACAGTGTTGTGTATAAAGTGTTTATGTTTTCAGGAAATAATTTGTTGCTTATTACCAAGGTGAGGTGTCAGATGTTACACATCATATGCGACTAATATAAGGCTTGCTCGTTTTTTCCAAATTCATAATTAATTGTGGTAACTTTTGAATACGAGTTTTTAAAACAAGGAAAAGGTCAATAACATAGGTAGGTACTAAAATTTTGTTAAAATTAGAAATATTTAGGGAGTAGTAAAATGTTTTCTCCGTTTGTATGGAAACCAATTTCTTCCATTGCAAAGAAAATAAATTCAGGATTTGAATCTGAAGTCAAGAGTAAGCTACCTGTTTTCAGTTTTCTAATTTATGTTTGTACTGAAAAAGCAACGAGTGTCTGATGCATGTTTACAATATTAACATTCACCTGTTCGTCACAGCCACATGCTATATTTTTACGTACTTATAATATTTTGCTTTTTCTGTTATTAGCTTTCCGCAACCGTCTTCAGTCGTGCATATTTTCGAACGAAATAAAAGGGATATCGTATATTTCTATTCGTAAAATATTTTTTAGAATCGGTTCAGTATTTTGAGAGATTGCCCTCTACATCCAAACTTGTATACAAATCATTTATAAAATTAGTATAGATTTTGTCATTTATAATTTGTTAGACTATGCTTGGACTCAATCAGCGTCCACATGACGTTAGCCGAAGCAATTTTGTTAGTATTCTTAATAACTATTATACTAGTGTACTGCTACAAAGCAGGTATAAAGTCCGTTTTCAGATTAATATTCTGCTTCGGAGGGCAAGTAAAGCCAACGTCCACACTTCTTCTAAAAATAGACATGTCTGTTAAATAAGTGACATATCTAAGCGTAGCAACAGACTTGCCACCTGTTCTGTTTAATATGGACAAGTGGCAAAAAGTAGACACAGATACTGGTGTCTTTGCTTTTAAAGTTACATTACTCCAACGCACACATACACAAATCAAATAAGTCCAAACTCGATGGGGTTACGTCGCTTCGATACAGAGTTCCACTATTCACCTCCTGGCTCCATCATCAGATCAGATCGATGGTATTGACATCCGAATTACATAAGTTTCAAATCGATACTACAATTAGAAGTTAGTTAAATTCGACTTGCAAGATTGTTTACATAGATTTAGGTTTTTTTCCTTCTTCACAGGTGTTAACGTGTTACCCGAAAACGTGTTACCGTTTAGCCGATGGTATTTGTGAGGATATACCTGTTCTGTTGAGGTATATTTAGATAGAAAATCCTCTAAGTGTGGTTTGTAGTTATTCCTTTTAATACAGGTGAAACTAATAAAAGCGTGTTAAAACCGCTGAAAAATGAGCAAAATGAAGATTTTTACGGGCGAATCCGGGACGGGCAGCAACTTAGCACAAAATAAAATCAAGTTGTTTTTAGGCTGTGATTTATTCCGTGTTACCTCCAAAAAGGGTTTGACCCGCTTTGAAAGATTAATGCCGAGTTATGTGTCGAAACCTTCTATGTGCCCAAACCAACTCTCGCAATAAAATTATCATTATTTGCTCTCCAGGTAGAAGAAAAATTATAAAATTAGTACAAAATATGAAAATGAATGACGTATATTCTGACCTCCGGTGTGGCTAGAGACACCAGTAGCAGTGTCTACTTTTTGCCAGTTGACCATATTAAACAGGATATTTTTAAAGAAAATTGGTGCTTACATTATTGGCAAAAGAGAGTTTTGAACCCGGGTTTTTTTTTAATACAAATGCATTTATGACTGCTTCTCAAAGAGTTAAGCAGCGAAGATGATGAGCGACAGAGTGTGGGTATGCGTTCAACATCTTCAAACCATCTCAGCATTCCCAATTTTTTTTTCATCACTTTTTTTCCATCACAGTTTACCTTAAAGCTCCGATACCAAGTGTCCCTCTTTTAGCCGATGGATTTATGAGGTGATACCTAACGAGCTAGTTCTGTTGAGGTATATTTCGATGGAAAAGCCTCTAAGTGTGGTTTCTCGGATTATGTACATAAGTTTTTAATTATAAAGAATCGAAGTCCACCACTCATTAGAAAGAAGAAAGACTATAGGAGGAGTTTAGAGAAGTCTGCGTCTCTGTCTACTCCACGCCGTAGATATATGTAATTCGTTCGCCTTTCAACATTTTAAAATCATCTCAATACTCCCCTACGTACCATTACATTATGCCTACCCCTATTTGGATAAAGGAATTGATATTAAAAGGAACTACATAAAAGAAATGGGTTTCATGAAGGGATGAAAGTGACCGATTACCAACAAAGCACAAGAGTTGAGTATCGCACTTTCTCCAGAGTGATATATACAATTTTATATTACAACTGAAGACTTGAAGACTTGACTGTATGGTATACATTTGCCTTTTTCAAATGGAACTTACAGATTTCAACAATTGAATATATATATAAATTAAAATATGGAAGATGACGTGGCCTCGGCTTATAATATTAGAAACAATCACAGAATAATATTATGTAATCCGTCCAAGACATGGCCTCTGTTGGCCTCAAACAATGAAGACATGACTGTATGGTTTTACATAGACCTTTGCCTTTTCCTCAGAAAGAAGACTACCAAAAAAAAAAGGAACTTACAGAACAATAAAAAAGGAAAATGTTAACAGAGATCAGAGATTCAACAGCATATTGTCAAAAGCAATAGGGGTGTTGACAGTGAAAGAAAGATTCTACGTAATGTTATGGCCACCGAAGCACGCGTTCCGTGATGAGGAATCCGGTTTAATCTCACCCGATCTGTGATAGTTGTAATTAGTCTGTGATTAATAAGACATAATATCACAGTCGGCGAATAATATAAAGGCTATAGTACTTGACATTGGCAAATCATCGATTAAAATTGGAAAATAAACAATGAAAGAAGAAGAAGAAACGGGAAGTGATGTCACTTTCATGTAAATTTTAAATAAATAACCACAGACTACTAACTATATTATAATAACTGTCTGTCAATCTGTCACTGACTAAGTTATTTTCTTGTTATATTGTCTAATCTGTGACCATCATTTTGTTGGTTTGCAAGATGTAACGTCATCATCGTTTTTGCGGTATTTTTTTTAATGAAAATATACATTTTTCTAATTATTTTATTAGTTATAATAAATCTTACAGCCATTAAAAGTATTTCCAAAAAAATTACAATCACCTCATTCTTTGCTATACCTGACCGAAGTCAGGTGGAATTCCTAGTAGGCATATGCCAATACTAAACACTGGCCCCAAAAAACCTACATTTGCCTAAATAATGATTGATTCAATAGATAAGCCGGCTCCAAACAAAACATTCACATAAAACATCCGGGACATGTCTGATATCCGCAGCTTTTACTTTAATCACATTTACGGAATTCACAAGTAGATATACATACAAAATACATACTAGCATTGGACCGCGGTTTTACCCGCTTAAAAATATTGAAAAAAAGAGCGAGCCTTACAGTAGTCGCATGTGATGTGTAACATCTGACATCTCATATCCTGAAAACATTAACACTTTATACACCTGATGCGTTCTCCTACTTCTATTTCCCTCTATGATCCTTGAAAGTTTCATCAAAATCCATTGGCAGGTAGATATGTACATAATTTTATTTATTTATATAAATAGTTTATTGATGTGTAACATCTTTCGTATCGCTTTCCAGCAATATGTGGAAGTGATTAATGGACGGAAGTGTGTAACATGAAGCCGGGGAAGCGCGCGCTATTTGATTTGACCAATGAGTGCGCGCGGTAGTACAGTTGGCTGTCAGATGTTACCAACCAATTTTCCGAGAGGTTGGTACTGCCAGTCAACAGTGTGTGACGAGAAAGAGAAAAAGAAAGTGCGCTTAACCTATAGTGTTGTGTATAAAGTGTTAATATTCTCAGGATATAATGTTGCTTATTACCAAGGTGAGATGTCAGATGTTACACATCATAGCGACTACTGGTAAGGCTCGCTCGTTTTTTTTAACTATCTGCCCATGTTAACTAATATTATAAATACGAAAGTGTGTTTGTTTGTTCTTTTTTTCACGTCAAAACAGAGCAACGAATCGACTTATTTTTAGATTGAAGGCCAAAGAGAGAGTGAAATAAGCTACTAAATCCTAAAAAAATCCACAGGTGAAGGTAGGGCGCAATAGAGTGAGCGGCCCGGGAAGCAAGGTATTTGGTGGACTAAGCTATGTATGCAGAAATACAAAACTTACAACTAAAAGTAATATTAATATACATAATGCTGTTTTAGTTCCATCACTTACTTATGGAAGCGAGACTTGGGTATGGAATAAGAAACATGAAAGTAAGATAAATGCAGTAGAAATGCAGTCTTTACGTAGAATGTGTGATATAAAGCGTATTGATCGCATCCGGAACAATGTCATTTGAGAAGAATGCGGAGTAAAAGACGATGTTGTGACTAAAATGAAGAAAAGTAGTTTACGCTGGTTTGGACACGTTGAAAGAATTAAGGATGAAAGATTGACTAAAAAGGTTTATATGGCTGAAGTGACAGCAACTTTTATTGAACCTATAAGAATTTATTGATAGATGGAAATTTTAAAAGTACACACAATCGCCGAGCATGTATGAAAGGTATGACGAATATAAAAGAAGCGAAAGATGTATGTCAGGATCGTAGCAAATGTCATTCGATTGTCTCTGCCTATCACTCTTGGGATAAAAGGCGTGATAATAGATAGATAGGTGAATAGATCGTTCGTGCATTGAATATGGCTCACACCTCTGGGATGGTTCCGCTCAGTATCTCCTCGATGCCCTCAACGGTTTGCAAAAAAGAGCGATTCGCATCATCAATGACCCAAAGGCCACACGAAATCTCGAGCCTCTACAGTTACGCAGAGACATAGCCTTTCTTAGCGTCTTCTATCGACTGTATTATGGGGAGTGTTCAGAAGAACTCCATGGCCTCGTCCCTCCATCCCCTTTTCGCACCCGCACTGCTCGCACAGGATACAGTTTTCATCCTCACACCGTCGACACGTTCTCTATACGAACGAAAAAATTCAGTGAATCGTTCCTGTGTCATACACCCAAAAAGTGGAATGAACTTCCGGCGTCGGTCTTTCCTCCTTACTACAACCTTGGGTCCTTTAAGCGAAGCGTGAAAAAGCATCTCTACTGGGCGCGACTGGCGGACTGTATTACGATCTGCCAGTCGCGCACATTCATGGACCAGCCACCTATGCTTAACAATCAGGCGGTGGCAAAGTCACATGTCGTCTTCTCTATAAAAAAAAAAGACGTAGATAGTAATTATTACAATGATTTCCCTTCCAATCTTCAATCAATCAATGTCTTATACTTAACACATGAAAGCAGTGAACACGCTGCGAATTGAAAGGTAATTGCTTTGACGGATTCACTTACTGTAATAATTGGAAATAGTTTACAAAAATAAGGCTTTTAATAGATTTTACGTACTCCTGTATCCCTAAATCGAAAACAGGTTTGTAATATTCAAACCATTCCGGCCGCCTAGGCGGACCGTTCGTTACAAGAATTGGACGAGTCTGTGGTCGGTTTCGTGGGATTGGACGAATGTGTGACCACCTTAAGACGTCTGTAGACGATCCCGGCCATGTACCAATGGGTTTTTGAATTAAAAACTTATGTACATAATTCGACAAACCACGCTTTTCCATCTAAATATACCTCAACAGAAGTGGCCACTCGTTAGGTTTAGCCTCACATATACCATCGGCTAAAAGAGGTAGACTTGGTCTTCCGCTGTGTACCCTGGGGCCGGCAACGGTTCCCGGGAGTCAACCAGTAAAGATTTTTTTGATATATAAATTAGAAAGTGTGTTTGTTTTTTTTTTCTTCACGGCAGCTTTACAGCTTTGTCACTTTTCAAAAAAAAACTAAGGCGAAAATAAATGAAAGAATGAATAGGGACTGCATAATCTAATTGTGAGCTTCTTATCGCGTGTTAACGGTATCAGACGCACAAAGCTACTACAACTACCGCTTTATTATAACGAATTTGAATTAAAACCGCTATCTAAATTTTATTGCGGGTTGAAAACAAATAACCATAATTTTAGGAGCCATAATTTTATATGGGTTTAGGCTGTGTACATTTTAATGTCAGCAACTACCTGGTATCAACACGCTCGGTTTGGGAAATTTATCTATATTCATAACGTAACGAACAGGACAGACACTGTCCTTATTATAGTCCAGTCAACGAAGAACTAGGTTTGAGGTAGGATGGAATAAGAAGAATGTCAAAATAATTCATAACAGTACAAAGTCCTCCGTTGCGTCTGTCTATCTGTGCGGAAAACTAATGACCCGATTTTGTTGCGGTTTCCACTATTAGATTGATTGATTCAAGATGAAGCTTTACGAGTATTAAGAAACTGAAGAGAGCCAAAGACCTTGAGAGATGGCACCCCCATCATGCTCCGGTTTTTTGTTGCCCATTTTTCAGGACTGCACGCAGCACACAACCGTCTAGCAAGGCGCCTCGGCGATCACTGATGAATTGAGTAAGAAATACTACTCTCTAGTAGGAGTGATAGAGAAGCAGTGACATTACGCTGCTTGAAATAAAAGGGCGTAAATGGAAAATCATTAAATTATTTATTTATATTAAAATAGCCACTTTATTTAAAATTTAAATCAGACCAGTTCTTTATTAGCTTACAACGGATATTGATACTTAATATCATCAACATTATTTCATAAATAGCTAAGATATTTGAGATTTTACGTTTTTCCAGAGGCCACTTTGCAATTTTTTTTTAACGGGCAAAGTTCTGAACATACATTTTGAGAATAGACCAAGTATCTGAAATACGATCAACGGTAATACCATTTTTTTTCGTAATGATATCAGTACTGATTGCCATGTTAGCACTCATGGACCTATCATGTTTAGAAGCTGAGATATAGTAGTATATTTGAATCAAGTCTAGGAAAACGTTAGGTCCTGCTTGTTTTCGTTGCGTATACTTTCTAATCATGTCAAAATGATTATATCGATATTAGGTAGGTGATAATTTAATTAAACTTTTCTTCTATAGTTCAACATGGGCAGAACCAGTTAAAACTAAATTCATAACAATTTTAGTAGGTTTGAATTTACTGAACCTATCCATTAAAGATTTGTATGAACCAATATCAATCACTGTAATTCAGTTCCAAAGTTGTTCCAATCAATTTTCCTTCTAATGTAGGTTGACATCACTTTCTTTGATTAATTCAATGATTAAAGTGTCACTTCTAGTATATAGTTCAAATACGCTTATAACTACTTATCTATTAGATATATATATATTTTTAGTAGGTCATTTTATTCTACACAATTCATTCCTATACCATTTTATTATATCTCTGGTGGATTGGACATCGTCATGAAAACTCGCTGGGGCTAACTTTATCCCTGACTTGATTGACTAATAATGTCTATGCTCAGCTCCTAAATATGATAGGTAGTTAATACTTGTAAACCTTCCCGGTGAATCAACCTATCTAATATTGAAAACCGCAACAAAATACGTTCAGTAGGTTTTGTCTGACAAGGGTACATACAGACATACATTTTATAGCCATGATGACTAAAAAATCTAATTAGTCCGTCTGTTAGATTATCAGAAAATATTGGACATTTATTTTTTCTTTTTTTTTTAAACAAAAAATGATGAAGATATAGCCCGCTAAAGTTCCGCGTGACGTCACGCCTTAGTACAAATTTTTAGTCACCAACCCCCACTCCCAAACTTTGACGCGCTTTATCTCTGTCATTTTTTGTTTGATTGACAAAAGAAAAAAATACGTGTCCAATATTTTTTGATAGGTAATCTAAATGACGGACTAAATAGAATAATATTTTGTTTACCCTGTCATCTACCCTATTTTGTGACTTGCTGTCATCGACCGTTGTTGACGATTGGAGTGATTTTTACTCCGCCATTTCTTTTTTATTTGTCTTATTTTTTTTTCATGAAATCGTTAGCACGAATTAAAAATACTGACTTTAAAAGTCTGTTTCTCATTATATCTTGATAAAAGATGCTACCGATTTCGGCGACTTATGTTTTGAAATATGTAACAAGAACTGATTTTCAGCAGTTTTTCAGGAATTCAAAAACTTGTGCAGAGAATTATTTTTACCCTACCGTTCTTGAGAATTGGGTTATCGGCTGCCAACTTGGACCTAGCAGAAGATACCTACATCTTCCTCATTTAGAAGTTCATGTTTTGTGTAGCCAGACCGTTATGTACGGCCTTTATATCGGACGTAGCCAGAGCTGGTAACAATTACCTCGTTTAGCCTGAAGCCCATACTAAACGAGGTCAGTGGTAAGTCAGTATATATCTACTTTTGAACTTTAGTACAAGGGACGTCTGTGAAATAGTTAAATTTAACGTAAACTTAGGAACCCCGTACTTTAAATAAACAATGAAGTTAATCTTAAAGTTAATCAAACTCGAGCAGTTCTGTTTGCAATCTAACTTTGAGTTGGTAAAGCGATTTTCGTTCACTAAATGGTAAAATGTTAATGGAAGAGACTATCGACAAATATTTAAGCCACTTTTCCATCAGTATAGGCAGAAATAAACATCAAAAATATATTTTAAAACTAGCGGACCGGGCAGACGTTGTCCTGCCCAAACGTTGGCTTGCCTGCACTACCCCTACCCCTACTACTACCACTAACTTTGGATATCGTTTATACAAAAATACTAAAATCACGATTAAAAAATGGGGGGTGGGGGTAGGAGGGTGAAAAATAGTTTACGACCTATTCTCAGACCTACCGAATATAAATATAAAATTTCATAAAAATCGGTCAAGCCGTTTCGGAGGAGTATGGCAACTAACTTGTGACACGGAAATTTTATATATTAGATAGGTTTAAAACTTTAGCCAAACAGATAGACAGACTTTCAATTTCATTTATTTGTATAGATTTTGTAAAGAGTCGATTAGTTGTCAGCAAATGCGCACACAAACGAATTTGATCTTAGTTAATATTAGTTATTTTGCCTCAGTCAGTCCGTGCATGTCAAATTGTGTACGGATTGTGTTAAAATCGTAAAAAGTAGGTCCTATTTTTATTGTATTAAAAATCCAAATCATATAGTAACTAAGTAAATATAAACATAAGTTATTATTCAAAATATCTTGCGTAAAGTTCTTACGTGATGCCAGCGGTTTATTTGTAATTTTAAGGTAACTTTATTTTTTTTCTATCAAGATAAATTCAAGGAATCGTGTTTTTGGTTCATATGATGCTCCGCCCGTGAATATATTTGAACAATATAAAATATAGCCCATGTCACTCAGGGATATCGTAGCTTTCTATTTGTGAAATAATTTTTAGAATCGGTTTTTGAGTTTATTCATTACAAACAAAAAATCAAATAAAAAGAATGGTAAAGTATTGTCGATACAGCAAACTTTTATGCATAGCAATGCGATGTGAGGTAGTATCGAGACTGTTTATCACAAATTATTATATAATTATCCACGAATACAAATTATATTTTCGAATCGACAACAGACTATCCGCAAAGTTTTTGTGAAGTCCAAAATTTTCTAGATATAGATTTCTAGATCTATCTATTTATTGCAATTATTATTATTTTCTAACGTACCGTTTCTGACATAAAACTTAACTTTTTAATGAGCCTAATAAGCAATTGTTAAAATTAAAAAGCTTTGAATAAAAAACTTATATAATATGATTAATTAATTAATTAATTTTTTTTATATCTTAAACTAGGCCTTCGACCGCCCCTTGAAGGCCTCCAGCGCTCACAAGGGACGTTATAGCTATAGATATAGTTGATAGGTCGCATATTTTTTATCTGTGGTGGGCTACTTTTTATCCCGGAATCCTGTTGAACAATTTTTTATGTCAAATTTCAAAAATTTCCACGGAAAAAGCCGGGGCGGATAGCATTAGCATCCCCAGAGATTAATTTAACGCTGCAGCTAACAACGGTTCTATATTAATCTTTTTATTGTACGATCAAAGAGAACATTTCTCTAATTAAAGTAGAATTATTAAAAATCGACCGCAAATTAAATTGGATATTATTCGTAGCTACACCTGCTGCGAAATTAACTTCGGTATGGGGAGTCAAAGTAGAAAAACTAACCGTCACGTCACGAGATACAATTGAATACAGTTTAGTAGAAAAGCATAAGAAGCTTTTTGATGTGTAACATCTTTTCTCTCGCTTTCCTGTAATCTGTGGGAGTGATTTCGTGAAAAGGGACGGAAGTGTGTAACAGGAAGCCGGGGAAGCGCGCGCTATTTGATTTGACCAATGAGCGCGCGCGGATTTTCCGAGATGTTGGTACTATCAGGCAATAGTGTGTGCGTGTGTGTGACGAGAAAGAGAAAGGGAAATAGAGAAGGAGAAAGCAGATATTAAAATGTTAATGTTTTCAGGATATAATGGTAATGTTGCTTATTACCAAGGTGAGATGTCAGATGTACAGATGCAATAGTTCTATGTTTGTCATCTCCACTATACCATAAGAATTATAAATCTCTAATCTTATTTTCTCAAGGATGTTTTTTATCGGTACGTCATATCCCCCTTTAAACTTCATCAAAATTTATGTTTGATACACCTTTTTAACCGAACTTCAAAAAAGAAGGAGGAGGTTCTGAATTCGTCGGAATCTTTTTTTTTATGTATGTTCTCCCATTACTTAAAGACGCCTAGACCGATTTGGATTTTTTTTTGTTTCAAAGGGTATACTTCACCGGTGGTCCCATTTTATTTAGTGAAAATTGGTTCAATAGTTTTTTAGAAAAATAAATTAACTTTAATAAAAAGTGTACCGACTTACAAAATTTGCACTGAAAAGTAAGAAATAATAATATTTTGTCGTAGAATTTGAAGACGGTTGGTGCCAAATATTATTATTTCTTACTTTTCAGTGCAAATTTTTGAAGTCGGTACACTTTATTTTTAAAGTTAATTTATTTACGATTATTTTCCCCTCTAATAAATCAAAATTAAATGTTTCTTTTAAAATTAAACTAATTTATGTATTTTGTAAAAGACGAGATCTGTTGGAGATCACTTGAACTGACGTTGCGAAGTTTTCGCACAGGTCATAATACTAAATATTTTTAACAAAAAGAAGAGGGTTGTTGTTTTTCGAATTTAAAAGCTAGAAGTGAAGCTAGTAATTATATAAAAAGACAATTCCCTCCTTCATAAACCGTGTCAACGCACAAATAATTGAGATTATCTTGGACGGGTGCAGAAAATTGATATCTTTATCTAATTAGGTCGGGGATAGTTTATTGTGGATTTTGTCGCCCCTTAAGGTACTTTTTACACGAAACGACACGACACGAACACAACATGCTTAAGACAAAAAAAAATGTTGTATGAATTTATCACACAATCTCTATATTATTCTAAATAAAATAAAAGTTTAATACCTCTGTCTATCTGTTTGTCCGGGCTAATCTTCAAACGGCTAAACAGATAAAGAACTTTGCAAGAAGTGAGCTAGGTTACTTTTTATCTTGGAAATATTTAGGGCTCCTGCGTAAAAAAAATAAATCTAATTTAGAGGCAACATTTTAGTAGGTTATTCCGGCCATGTACCAATGGGGTACACTTGAACGGCTTTTCCATCTAAATATCTCAACAGAACTTGCTATAGCCTCACAAATACCCATCGGCTGTTTAGGGAGACTTGGTCACAGTTTTGGGAGCTGTAAGGAAACCCATGAAAAAAGAAAAAGGAAAATAATAATAAATATGTAATAAGAAGAGTACCTAACAGTTAGCACTAAATATTTTATAAGTACCTAAAAAAATTGGCTGCTTTCATGTAAAATTTCAAAAGTAAATGTCTGAAAACAATGTATCGTCCGGTATGTAATGAAAATTTGTCGTATCGTGTGAACGTCCTAACTGTTAAAACACAAACGTATCCAAGAGCAAAATCCTTACGACATGCTGACGATATGGTATTTAGTTCGTCGTGTGAAAAGGACCTTCTAGGATTCGTACCCAATGTAAAAAGCAGAACCTTTATAATTCGTCATGTCTATCCGTCTATATATCACAGGCCGCCATGCAATTGCGCCATAAAGTGAAAAATTGCGCACCCCATCGTGTTGGATAAGGGTACCCAGCGGGATGTTTCCTCATTTAGCGGGTGACATTTTTGAGGCTATCTCACCAATGGTTGCTGAGATACTTTGAGAGGATTCTACGCCATGCCATGGCGACCAACGCACGAGTCCTGTCGTGATATGACGGGGAATCAGGTTTAATCCCGTCCGCGCTGTGATGGTTGTGATTAGTCTGTCTGTGATTAATAAGACATATCACAGTCGGCGGTATCATCTAAGATACCGATTAATCGGCATATTGAACTATAAAGGCTACAATACTTGACATTGGCAAATCGATTAATTAAAATAAAAAGAAAAAAAAAAGAAAGATTTTTACGGGTTTGTTTTATACGGGTTGCCTAAGGCATTATTGGTCCCAGGGTATCCAGCGGAAGACAAAGTCTCCCTCTTTCGGTCGATGGTATTTGTGAGGCTATATTTAACGAGTGGCCAGTTCTGTTGAGGTATATTTAGATGGAAAGTGTACGTATTCCACTGATATATTTGCATTAAATTTTAAAACACAAAATTGTATGAAATTGCCACACAGTTAAGTATCTCTGGCCAAATCTTAAAGTTAAAAGCCATGACATCGCCTTTAAACCCGAAAACTAGTTGAACATAAATGATTGCCTGGAAACTGTTTATAAATTAATTTTTAATCCTGCTTGTCAGATTCGGGTTAAAACGGGTCTCCCAGTACTTTGATATTGAACTAGGTTATTTGAATAATTCAATGATAGTTTAGCCTACTAACTTTCCGCTCTCCGGCTTCACCTGTGAATTTTTTTATTAACAATCCTTGAAAAAAAATATTCAAAATAGACCCCGTGGCATTTGAATCCACTAGGAATGCCAAGGGTCAATATTATAAATACTCTCTCGTGAGTTTATTTCTATGAAGTAAACTCGAAAACTACTGCCGCGATTTGAAAAATAATTTCACAATAAAATAAGTAAATAACATATTTATTTTAAAAAGCATAGAGAAGAATGCGGAGTGAAAGATGGTGTTGTGACTAAAATGAAGAAAAGTAGTTTACGCTGATTTGAACACGTTGAAAGAATGAACGATGAAAGATTAACTAAAAAGGTTTAAATGGCCGAAGTGAAAGGAAATGCTGACAGAGGACGACCTAGGTGTATTAAAAGTATATAGGTACACACAATCGCCGAGCATGGATGAAAGGAGCGAAAGAGATATGTCAGGATCGTAACAAATGGTATTCGATTGTCTCTGCTTACTCCTCTTGTAATGAAAGGCGTGCTGATAGATAGATGGAACCATGCACAAGCCAATATGAGTGTAATTGCATTCAAATAAAGCTCACTTTGCATTGACAGTATAATCACATAGGCAGCAGGCACTGTTTTGTTGCTATATGGCTATGTGGATCAGCAGTGATTTTCTACAGGCGAAGGCTAAAGTTATTCTATTCAAATTTTACAAAAAGGTATTTATTGTTTGTATGTACGGTTCCTGAAACTACTGAACTGATTTTAACAATTATTTCAATAATAGAAAACTATACGCCGAGAAATACACATACCCTTTATTTAATAAAATGGCTTCAGCATTGTACGTATACGTACAATATGCTTAACAAACGAGAGAAAATCAACTTTTCGCACCCGCACTGCTCGCACAGGATACAGATTTCATCCTCACACAGTGGATATGTTCTGCATATGAACGAAAAAATTCAGTGACTCGTTCCTGTGTCGCACTGTCAAAAAGTGGAACGAACTTCCGGCGTCGGTCTTTCCTCCTTCCTACAACCTGGGGTCCTTCAAGCGAAGCGTGAAAAAGCATCTGTATTATGATATCTGCCAGTCGCGCGTATTCATGGACCAACCAGCTATTTGTACGGGGGATAAACAATTCCCAATTTCTCTGTAAATAATCTACTTGTGTCTCTGTAATTTAGCATATAGTTACTTATTCAATATATCTAAGTGAAATAGCCGTTAGTTTTTCAATTAGTTTTATTGAATAGGAAATATGGGTGGTAGAATAAAGGATAATTTTGCCCCTGCTGTCTTTTTCATAATCTATCACAAAACTCTAATTTTTTTAAAGCGCTGTTATACCATTACCCTTCGATTATATATATCGCGTTTTTTGTATAGCTTATTGAAAATTGTAAAAAAAAATTATGATATTTTAATTTGGCAAAAATAATAAAATAATAATTATTTTAAAATTTCAATAAGCTACAAAAAACGCGTAGGTATATTATGGAAGCGTAATGGTATAACAGCGCTTTAAAAAAAATTATGAGATTTGTGATAGATTATGAAAGAAAAAACACGGGCAAAGGTCAACCACCCATAATTCCTATTCAATAAAAACCATTGAAAAAATTACAGCTATTTCAGTTAGATATATTCAATAAGTAACTATATGCTAAATTATAGTGACACAGGTGTATTATTTACAGAGAAATCGGGAATAGTTTATCTCAGAAAAATTATGGATATAGGAGCCTTAAAAGTCAGGCGGTGGCAGGGTCACATGTCGTCTTCTCTATAAAAAAAAAACTTAATTGACGACTGATCTATTTCAAAACATTTCCACGGGCAAAGTTGGGACGAAATCTTAGTATTATATTTCCTAGAATAGTCACAGTAGAAGACAAATTAAGCCACTTTGTCAGCTTTAGTAGGAATCGATTTGAATCCTGTGAGACTATGATTCTCGAGTAGTTGCTAATATCTCTATCGGTCCTTTGGGGACAGAGAAATGTTCAATTCTGTGTAAACTTGGAAAGTTACTTTAAATTCAATTAGTTTGCTAGGTTTGTCTATAATTTTCATGTATTTTATGCTACCTCTTTCAGGTTAGCCACAGCTCTGCGCCTAGGCGCACCATGTAACGAGACACATCAATGCCGATGTGGCCGACCTGTGGATCAACTCGGCCACCATGGGCTGTCCTGCTGTAAGAGTGCCGGACGCCTCCCTAGACATGCTGACCTCAACGACGTCATCCGTCGAGCCCTTGTAACCGCAGACGCACCTGCTATACTCGAACCCAACGGCTTATCACGAGACGACGGAAAGAGGCCCGACGGCATGACGCTGGCACCTTGGAAGATGGGACGATCACTAGTTTGGGATGCCACTTGCGTCGATACCCTCGCCCAGTCCCATCTTTCATTTACTTCCTCTAAGGCAGGATCAGCAGCAGCCATAGCAGAAAACGCAAAGCGGCGCAGATATGTCGGCCTCAGCGACGACTATATATTTGCGCCACTTGGATTTGAAACACTTGGGCCTTGGGGACCAAGCGCTCATTCAATTTGTAAAGAAATTTCAAAACGCCTAATTAGATCTACAAATGACCAGAAGGCTGGTACGTATTTCGCACAACGCATTAGCCTTGCAATTCAACGAGGAAATGCAGCCAGCCTTCTGGGTACACTTCCAATGTCTGGGGACCTGGGACAAATTTTTTATTTATAAATTTAGTTTTAGATTTTATAATTGTATTAAGTCTATTTTAAGGTTTTTATATTATATTCTTTTTTTATGTAATTAATTATTATTGTATGTATCTATAATGAATAAAAATATATATTTTATGCTATAAGCAAATCTGTAACTTAATTTTTTCAGTAATTTTTGAATGAAATCCGATCGTAGGTACAAATAGAAAAACATTCGTTTTTAAATATCACTCGCGTCAGAAATGTTAAGCAAATTGATATCTCGCGCTTAGCAGGGCACGTAATGCCGGCACCCGCACTTTTCTGAAAAAGGTTCCTTGGTTGTCGGCCATCTTACTTCTGTCAAAAATATGGCAAATCTCAATAAATTCTAGAAAATTAAATATTTAAACAACATTTTCAATTCAAATTGCTGATAGTTATTATTTTAAGAGCTCTCTCTAAAAAACGCACGTGTTCGAATATTTTGCATCTCTTTCGCCATTCGCACCTAAGCTACGCTTAAATAGAGAAAGAAAATTTCCAAACAAAATCAGTACAATAAAATACCTAAAATAGACTTCAGCAAATTAAGTATTGTACAAAAAAAATTAGAATTAGCAGGTTCTAGTTAATGGATCCTTAAAAAATGTAAAATTATCTTTACTCTAACTAAATGTTAAAAAATATACATTAGTAAATATTAAAAAAATGTGCGGTTGAAAATATGGGTGAAATTTATGAATTGGTGGCTTCATAAAACCTAGGTGTAGTTAATATTGTCATATTTTTTACATTTAGAGCATAGATAATTTCATATACTTCAAGGGTCCACTAGAACTTGCTATTTTGTACAATACTTGATTTGCTGAAGTCCATTTTTGTATGGGACAAAAGTTATGAGGCGGCTCCTTAAATGGGATTAACCCACATTTTTATTATTTAGAGTTCTAATAGCTGTAGTTTTTAAAGCAAACAATGCTATTGCGTTTTAAAAACTATGGCTAAGAAAATATGGCTTAGTCCAATTTAAAATAATAACTATTAACAATTTGAGTTGAAAATGTTGTATAAATAAACACTTTTTTTATTCTTAACGGGTTTCCTTACAGCTCCCGGAACCATTGCCGACCCCAGGGTACCCAGTGGAAGACAAAGTCTTCCTCATTTAGCCAATGATTTTGCGAGTCTATACTTAACGAGTAGCCAGCTCTGGTGAGGTAGATATATATGGAAAAGCCCCTTTGTACGGTTTATCTCTGGCCACACCACAAGTTATAAAGGTCATGTAGATGTGTTTGTTTTGTAATTATTAGTGGCCCGATCCAATATACATTAATATTTGATTTACAGTGTCCCTACGGTAGCGGCATCCTGAGACAATCAATTTGTCATCAAGTGGTTGGGGATGACCTAAATATTGACATTATTTGGGGAAATACAAGTTTACAAAATCTGTTTGTCTGTCTGGTACCATTTCTGTGGCATTTTTACGGTTCTGTTCTATTCTATTCTATTTTCTCGTGTTATGGCTCCATCAGGGGTTTGATGATTCCACTAATGTCAAGTATTATAGACGTTATAGTATCAACACTTCCTGCAGACTGTGATATGTTCTATTAATCATAGACTAATCACAACTATCACAGCGCGGACGCGATTAAACTGGATTCCCCATCATAACACGATGGAACGCATAGCCAAAATGACAAAGACGAAACACTTATGATTCTTTCATCTCACAGTCTTTGCTAATCTTTCACTTAGTTCTTATGGAATCACTAGCGACTTCGCCCCCGGCTTCGCACAGGTACAATATGGGAGATAGGTAGTAATATATGCTACCGCGGACTTTTGTAGATCATTTTATTATATCTCCGACGGATTAGGCAGCATAGTCATCAGCATATCGATTATAGTCCGGAGAATGACAATCTTCTTCTAAGTCGTGGTACTCTTGACAGAGCAGTCGTGGTCAATCATGGCAGTCCACAGCGCGACGCACCTTGTATTGACTCGCCATGGTTAACTTTCTTGAGAAGAATAGTGCAGTGGTTTCCCCTTGCCTTCTGCACCAGACATTTTGAGACTATTTAGGTCTTCATGCTCGCTGTAGCCTCTTCCAGCCAGTTTCCTAGCTAGGTGTATGGTTATACTGCCATTGCATGAGTGACATAGGTTAATTTTTATCTCCAATATTTTTCAAGGTAAAAGTTATATTTTAAAAACTTTTAAAGGATTGTAGAATGAAAAATTTAATTATTTAATATTGCTAACGAATTCTTATTACTATGGAAATCTTGAATAGAGCATTCTTTAAAATTCATAGACTTTTAATCTTCGTTTTCCCACTGGGTGGATTTTTAAACAATTGAACCTAAGACGGCCAGTGTATTGATCTCTCTTTTTATTGACGGTAATTATATATAACTAGCTGATTGCCCCCTACTTCATACGCGTTGTATTAGGAATACAATTCACTCCCTTGGGTAGGTGGCGTGAATGTAAACAGCCTATTCCTTATGTAAATAACCTTCAACAATAATTGGGCTATCAAATGCAAAAATTTTTCAAATCGGTCCAGTAGTTTTTGAGTCTATAGAAGACGAATTACACATTTAAAAACAACACAATTAACTATTTTTCTAGAGCTCTGTCTCGCAACACAAAACGATACCAATGACACCTAAAGCACCTAACTTATTATTACGAAGAGCAACGAAATATAATATACGCGCTACGCACACACAAGGGAGCATGACGCCGTTTTACGTCACGGCATACGAGTTGGTCTTAGATGCGCGCCAATAGATGTGCTTCATATCAAAAATTATTGCTACACTAAAGTAAAAAAAGGCATAGGCAGTCATGGGGACTAACGAATAACGTCATATAGCAAGCATTGTGGAATAAATATATCTGTCATTGATAGTAGGATCCAGCCAGGTCCAGTTCAGCAGATAGATGGCGCTGCTGTTGCTGTTACAAGAGCTTTGTTCTAAGATATCATAGCATGTCGGTGATGCGGTGACGCGAAACCATAACATTTTCCCCTACCAAAAATTGCTCAACGCGCCTAATTTTACTTAAAAAAATGAATGTGATATCCTACTCTCCGACCAAAGTGATCTGTGTTTGTTCAAAAAAAATAAAGTGACTCCGTCAAACTTGACGGAATATAAAAAGTGAAATTTTTTGCCGAATTTGTCGACAAAGAGTCCATCATTACAGTTTGAAACTTTGTGAAGCGTTGTTCAAGTACTTTCGAGTTTTATTATTCTTTATTTCCTTCCAGTCATTTGAATAAAATCGTATAAAATTTTACCTATTTTTATACGCCGACATCAAAAAGGAGATGTTAAATAAGTGTTTTCTTTCTTAAAAGCTTCGCTATTTGTCTGTCTTTCAATAAAGTTTAGACACTTCATTTCAGAAACTTGTGATGATACGACCTTATTTTCCTGGCCGCTTACAAGCTGGCCATCATAAATAGCATTTATTTTGATTTTAGAACACGATATTGTTCATTTTAATTCAATAGAACATTGTATGTTATTTTCAAATATTCGATGTGTGGAACCTAAATTAAAATTTTACTCATTCCTTCACAAACTGTTGACTTAGGCAGTACTCTGCCAATTGTAAAATTTATTATATTTCTATTTTATCAACTAAGTAAATAACTATATAAAATGTATTGAATCAATATTCAAGAACTAATATCTATGTTAATATAAAAGGAGCGCAAATAAGTATTTGCGCTCCTTCTCCTTCTCCTTTCTCCTTTGACGGCTCCTTGGCTCCTTACGGATCCTTTTACTGGTTGTTCTTTTGCTGCTCCTGCTTGTTCCTTCCTTGTTAATTCGACCAATAAACGAATGGTGAAAGTTTACTACGAGTATACCTACATACCTACCCGGCCTGGCTACCCCACACCCGACAAACTAACTTAATAACAATTATAAAATTATTTACACTCATAAATATAAATATAACGAAATGGCCATACGTCGCAAATATGCATCTTTTCCGAAAGAATACGTGTATTTGAGGCGATTGGTGTGGAAACGATAGGACCGTGGGGATCTGGAGTACACAGCTATTTTATGCGCGTTATATGAGATGCATCCAGTACATCAGAGTTAAAACTACTTTGCCGAGCGTGTACTTACAAGGTAGATACACCTGCTTGGCTATAATATGAGACACGCCAAATTCAAAACCAACCAATACTACTAAGTTCCACTTACTTGAGGTTGCTTTGCTTCTCTGCAGACCACCGGCGCTGGGTCTCCTTGATCCCAGATAACTGCTTTAACTGTGTGGCCGATCTTTCGCATCCTTCACTGATCCACACAATACACTTTTCTGATTTTAAACGATACAAAGGCAATGCAGATAATACAAATGTCTAACTATCTAAGTAATTTAACAAATAAATAATTTTTAAACATCAAATGCAAACAAATTACGTCAATCAGTTGCTCTGTTCCAACGTGAAAAAAGATAATATTATGGTAGCAAGATTACCCTGACTAAATGAATGCGGATAAGAACTTGGCGCGTGCACACAATCCGAACTATTACTTGTAGAAGAAACGCGACCGTCGCCGTTGTGGCCCGCGTTGCGACTGAGAAATCAAGTATTAGCAAGTATTTACATCTACCCACAATTTTTGATGCATTTTAATTTTTTATTTTTGAATTTGTTAATTGGTATTTTTTCAATACTTATTTAAATGTTATTTTTAAAAGAACTAATCCTGCAAAATTATTCTTATTCCCTACAGAACCCTGAAAACACCTATTAAACGCAAGTCACATGTAACTTTCCTGGATAATTGGGGTAAACAATTTTAGTGACCTTTTCCCCTTAAAGGTTAAGACATAATAGTTCCTACTCACGAAAAATCCTTAAGGCGGTACCATTTGTCTTACCCCAACCTCTTGAGAGAGAAAGCACAAAACAGAATGACAAATTGATGTCTGTGACGAAAATATGTAGGATATTCCTTGAAATAAACTTACCTGCTCTACATTTGAAATTAGACAAGCTGTTGCTCGCGGCTTTACACACATTTTCTATAGAACTTTTCTTTACGGCCTTTAATAACTTGCGGTGTGGGCAGAGGCACCAGTAACAATTTTTCCAGTTGTCAATTCCACTAATATCATAAACGCGAAAGTTTGTATGGATGTTTGTTACTAAATCACGCCAGAACGGCTGAACGTACTAGATGAAATTTGGCAAAGCGATAGATTATAGGCATATATTCTACTTTTTATCCCGGAAAAATAGGATAGATTTGTTTTGTTTTTCACGGGATTGAAATTTTTTTCATAGTGGTAGTTTAGGGGTCAGATATTGACATTATACTACTTTTTATACTGTGAAAGCGAGCGGGGAAGGGGCAAATTAGAGTCACGGGATCTATTTCCACGCGGGTGAAACCGCGGACAGAAGCTTGTACATATCTAAGTATCAGTTAGTTTGGCTCGTTACCCATACGTCAGATTTTTGTTTCGACAGATTTTTGTTTAGTCAGATTTTCGTTTCGACAGATTTTTGTTTGGACAGTAAATGTACATGTATATACAATTACGTGCCCTTCGAAGTACGATAATAAAAGCACAATATTCTTATAGAAAACTAGCTTTCCGCCCCTAACTTCGCCTGTGGATATTTTCGAATATTCATAGCAACCAGGGATAATGTAGCTTCCTATTTTTGGCACGAGGAAGAAATTGAACCCTGGACTTTCAAGTACAACGCTCTACCAATTCACTATCGACTCCTACATATTTTCTAGAGTTTAATTTAACACAGAAGTTTGTATTCTCTATCGGATTTTTCACAGTACACTATAAAAAAGTAGAAATAGAATTTGAAACCGGTCTAATATTTTTTTCCTGCGATGATAATATTGTGAAAAACTTATCTAGTTTATTTGTTTGAAAAGAAATGCGAAGATGGTTTTAAAAAAAAAAAGGAAACCACTTTTCCCATACAAAAATATTCAACCTCATCAAAGGGTGGCGTTACTCGCAAATAAATTAAAAACATTAGTGTGCTTATATACCATAAAATACTATCTTTATACAAATTTATTTGTACCGTTATCATTTTTGCAATAAAATATGGCAGAAAATGCATATATTCCATTTTTTTGGGCAATGTATCAGAATCAATTCTGAAAAATTGCTAAAATCATATTATATTACAAGCTGCTACTTCTAAGCTCTTTATAATGTTCTGTAGATTTTTTAAGTCGTAATTTAAACAAAAACCGGCCAAGTGCGAGTTGGACTCGCGCACAAAGGGTTCCGTTTAAATCTATAAAAACGGCAAAAAAAAACACGTTTGTTCTATGGGAGCCCCCTGAAATATTTATTTTATTCTGTTTTTTAGTATTTGTTGTTATTATAATACATCATCTTACTATCACGGTTCATAATTACAGGCTGGTGACAGACGGACGGACAGCGGAGTCTTAGTAATAGGGTTTCCGTTTTTTTACCCTTCGGGTACGGAACCTTAAAATCACGAAATTTACTACCCACCTGAATTGGTAAGGTAGATTGTATTTTGCATATAATGTGATAAAGAAATAAATATTCAAGAGAAGTTATTAAAAACTACTTGTAAATCGCCTTTTTAAAAGTTAACCCGCGGTCGGTCCATTATAACTTTCTTGCACTGTACGGGAATGAATATTAATAACACTTTTACTAACGCAAACTTCACAAGACATCAACACGATTTTTATAACTTAAACCGTGGCTAGAGACACTGGTAACAAAGTCCCCATTTAGATAGTTGTCAACATTAAGAGGATGTATAGAGCTAAATGCGAGTTTTATGATGCGTAAAAGTACATGATCCACTGCAGTGACCATAATCAAAACAATATATGATATTCTTGAGGTTATGCGTTATTAAGATACTGTGTTCAAAACATAATACAACTATATTGATTCGATAGAAAAAAATCACGAATGTACCTCTAAAAAAATATTTTACTGTCTAGAAACAGTACTAAAATGCATGCAATGATTCTGATTTTTTGACAGATTTTTTATCTAGCAATATACTATCGTAATACTGTTCTATTTTTTAATCAAATTTTCAGCAAGTTCCTTTATTCTCATTTTCAAGATTTTATGTACGCACTGCACGCGTGTGTGCGTAAGCGCTCGTGTACCGACAGTACCGGCTGCAGCCTGATGCTATATTATTAGTGGCAACCACGTCGTTTGGTGGGTATGTGTACCCGCGTGGGGGCGGTGCCATCTCTTAAGGTCGTTGGCTCTATACAGCGTCTTAAGGGGAAGTGGTAGATGGGAAAATGAATGATGAAAGAGCAGAACGCGGCGCATTTATCTGGAATCGCGCGCACGCGAGCAGGATAAAAACAGTAAGCGATTCAACGTAAGCGATAATTTTTGTTTAAAACGCAATTTAAAAAAAAATCTTATACAACATAGAAATAATTGTACAATGAAACGATAGATAATTACCAAAAAAATATTCATGTTAATTTTTGTAATGGTACCATCTATATTAAAGTCATAAAATTAGATAAATAAAGTTTTCAGAGGTATATTTAGGTTTTTTTTCTATCGAGTAATATGTTTCTAATCATATTTTCAAAACAATAACAATATTTGTCGTATCCTTAAAATCAATATAAATATTTTTTTCAGTTTCGTAAATAGATCAGGTTTTCTGAAAAATTTGATTAAAAATTGGATTTTGATGACTGACTTCCCCTTAATCAAAACCAGCTGATCAAGGGTCGCCAGTCTTATATATAATAATTAATGTTGGTGTATCTGTCTGTTTGTGTCTCGAAAACTACTGGATACTTTTGATATGGGTTTCTCTAATAGATAGACTGGAAAAGGAAAGTTTATATGTATAAAACATCACGAATTGTGTCATTCGGGTAAGCATGTAATATTAAATTACAAGGGCGGAGCCGGGGCTTATTGCTAGTCTTATATATAATAATGTGGCTTTTAAAAAAAAGTGTACCGACTTCAAAAATTATGTGCACAAGTCACTATAAAAAAATACCCAATTCGCTTCAAGTGTGCCTGAAGAGTTTTCGATTTCTCCAGGATCACATCATCAGATTCTGACCTGATGATCATGGGACCACCTGTGAAGTACATACCTTTTCAAACAAAAAAAATCCAAATCGGTCCAGGCGTCTTCAAGTAATCGGGGAACATACATAAAAAAAAAGATTCCGGCGAATTGAGAACCTCCTCCTTCTTTTTTGAAGTTCGGTTAAAAATGGATGTTAATAATGACATCGTTGCATCGCATTTCCACTGCATTTATCGTACATTCATGCTTCATATTCCATACCCAAGTCTCGCTTCCATAAGTAAGTGATGGAACTAAAACAGCATTTTTTAGTTGTAAGTTGTGTATTTCTGCATACATTGCTTAGTCCACCAAATACCTTGCTTTCCGCTTTCATTCTTCTTTCAATTTCCTTGTATATTTTTCTAAACATACTATCATAGACAAAAAAACTACTGAACCAATTTTGTTACTGTTTGCGCGATAAAAGTAGTAACGAATAATAATTTCTGTCTGTCTACCCCTCTTGGGATAAAAGGCGTCATGTTTTTTTTAAATTTATTGGAAAGCAAACCGCGAAAATAAAATGAAAAGTTTCTTTTTGATTTGGCCAAAAGTTAAACTGAATTGTTTGTTCTATTCAAACGAACAATTGATCATGCGGTCGTAAAACTAAAAACAACAAACCGGTTTATCAATATAAACCGGTAAAAATGGTATTGGAAAAACTATTGCGGCTGAAACCTGAACCGCGGTTTTTTGAAATTGAACGGAATATCAGGTACCTACCAAATATATGCATTTATGAACGGAACATTTGCGTAATCTCACTATTCCTAATACATCGCGTACGAAGTCGCGACCAACTGCTAGTGGTCAGGCCAATTTTGTATTACACAATACACACACAACAACAATTGTCATTTTTCACATATTTCCCTACCTACCCTCCGTGTTCCTTAGCGCTTCAGTGGAGATCGAGACGTTGGTCGCAACGCACCGGTGTATACGGTAGCCCTCGAGCCGCGCCGCCCACTCAAATTAACGCTAACGCAAGGACAATAATTGTAAATACGCAAACCCGCTATTTAGTTTGAAAAAAGTGTGGTGCAGAAAGAAACAGCCAAAGACCGAACTGAAGTACCTACAGCGACCTATGGATAGAAATAACACTCGAAGGTAAGGGCTGTTAATTTACTTTTCATCCAACTACGCAGTATTTTCCTCATTACTTGACAATATAGTGATCAGTAGGCGCTACTTTACCGCACATAATGCAGTAATCTATATATATAAAAATGAAACCCGTTTTCCGTTGTCACGACATAACATGAAAACGGCTTGACAGATTTGGCTGATTTTAGTCTTAAAATATTCATAGATATCCAGGGAAGGTTTAAAAGGTGAGACAATTCGAATAATTGCCGAAAAACCCCTAAAAACAGCCCTTTTCTTTTTCCCATAATAACAGAGTCAATTTGAACCATAGTGCTATTCAATAAAGTTCATTTTAAATTAAAAGCACTCATTGTTGTCTATGCAATGTAGATGTGTTCCTAATGTCACCGCACAAAGTTAAAATTCGCGTGCGTGTTGGAGAATCTAATGTCGCGTTCCGACACTCAACAAAAGTGATAATATCGCGAACGCGACCAAATTGAATAGTCACAAAATGTAATTTAAGTAATTTAATAGATCACTGATTTTCAATTTGGTCGGCTTCGCGAAACTTAATTTTGCCTAGGAGTAGGGGTAGGAGTAGAGGTAGGAGTAGGGGTAGGAGTAGGGGTAGGTGTAGGGGTAGGGTATGGTAGGGTAGGGTAGGGTAGGGTAGGGGTAGGGTTAGAGGTAGGGGTAGGGGTAGGGTAGGGGTAGGGGTAGGGGTAGGAGTAGGGGTAGGTGTAGGGGTAGGGTAGGGTAGGGTAGGGTAGGGTAGGGTAGGGGTAGGGGTAGGGTAGGGTAGGGTAGAGTAGGGGTGGGGTGGGGTGGGGTGGGGTAGGGTAGGGGTAGGGTAGGGGTAGGGCTAGGGTAGGGGTAGGGGTAGGAGTAGTGCAGGCAAGCCAACGTTTGGGCAGGACAACGTCTGCCGGGTCCGCTAGTGTTGTATGAAAATCCATAACATCCCGCTCTGGGTTTTGTTTTTAAATTAGGTTCTTTTTCTGTAGGCACTTATTATAAAGGTACTTTCTAAGGTAGACGTAATTATAAGATTTATGTGGCATGTTGCTTTATTTTTTTTATTTTTTTTATTAATTTATCATGACGTTGGCGATGTAAATTTGGAAATTGGTTGCTGTTGCTAACCTCGCTAAAAGTGTGACTTTTTACTTCACTATTATTTTCAGAGCGAATTAAACACTCGAAAAAACATAGGCAGTTTGGCTGTCTTTGCCATCTATTAAAAAAATATTGTCGACGCGAATGACGTTTTGGCGAGCTTTGTTTGGAAAGCTACGATATCCCTTATGTTTGAAAATATACACAGACGAAGCCGGGGGTGGAAAACTATTATTTAATAAAAATAACCTAAATGTGGCTGAGGGTAAAACTGACCTGTTTTATTTCTAACCATACCCAACAGCTACCATAATCGGTCACGAATCTACCTGACACACGCTAATGTATTTTTAATGGCGATAATTATTTTTATTGTTAAAAAATTGTTTTGATGAAATCGTGTGACGAAATGTCTGTCTGTGATTTTGAAATTAATACCAGTCGGATTGGCTAAAATATCTTTTCACTTGATAGCCCAATTTAGAAGGTTATATAACATCACGCTGCGACCCAAAGGAGCTGAGCTGTAACCATTAGTGCGGGTGCAACCGCAAGGTACAGCTAGTATTATATAAAGAAGGAATCTATAGCCTATTGGTAGAGCTTTGACTTTCCCATTCGTGCTAAAAATGCTAAGCACCAATTTTCTTTAAGAATATGTGCTTTAATCGACGCCTTAATAAGCGTAATCGGAGGGCACATAAATCCGGCGTACGCACTTCTACTAAAAAATAAAAGATATTTACGTCTGTCATTTTTTCGATAGGTTTTATTGAATAGGAAATATGGGTGGTTAAACTTTGCCCCCGTTTTTTCTTTCATAATCTATCACAAATCTCGTAACTTTTTTAAAAGCGCTGTTATATCATTACGCTTCAATATACGCGTTTTTGTAGCTTATTGAAATTTTAAAATAATAATTATTTTATTATTTTTGCCAAATTAAAAAATCATAAAATATTTTTATTTTGAATTTTCAAGAAGGGTAATGGTATAACAGTGCTTTTAAAAAAATTAAGAGCTTTGTGATATAGATTATGATAGAGAAAACAGGGGAAAATATTCCTTTATTTTACTACTCATATTTCCTATTAAAAAAACCCAATTGAAAAAATAACGACTATTTCAATTAGATATATTGAATAAGTAACTATATGCTAAATTACAGTGACACAGGTGGATTATTTACAGAGAAATTGGGAATAGTATCTAATATCCCCATACAAATTATGGGGATAGAGCCCTTAAGTGTAGCAACAGGCTTGCCACCTGTTCTGTTCAATATAGACAGCTGGCGTCAAGTGGACACTGTTCAGTAACAGAGTCTCTGACCAAAAGGCCTGAAAATGTGTCTAAATTATAATATTTTTCTAAGTATATAGTTTCATGAGAAAATTGCAAGGTGCCCTTTGAGATAAGGGTGTAGCAATTTTTTCCTGTAATTTTTGTCCCAAGTAAACAATTCGTTTGCAAAATGTTACCTGTACATTTCAGAGGCATTTTTTATAAACCTTTACCCCCATCATTGTTTATTTGCATCTCTCTGTCGTTATGAATGACAGGTTTGTCAGAAAGGGACAAAACATAGATATTTTAACTAAACTATGTTTATAAAAAACTAGCGACCCCACCCCCGGCTTCCCACGGATACGGAATTTGAACACCTAAAGTAAATACGCTTATAACTATTTATCTATTAGACACAGACATATGCTACTGCAGATTTTTTTCCACACAATTCTTTAATACATCATTTTGTTATACCTATCTCTGACGGATTAGACAGCATACGCCATGAAAACTCGCTGTGGTTAAGGTTTTTCCCGACTTGATTTACTTATACTGTTAATACTCAGCTCCTAAACATGATAGATCCATATTTAATACTCGTATACCTTCCCGTTGAAACAACCTTTCTAACAATTTAGTAGTTTTTGCGTAAAAATATTTTTAAACATCAAAACTAATGCTGCAAGATTCAAAAATATTTTTTTTTATATTTATTTTTCTTTCTTTCTTCACTTAAGGCTCTCGAAACCATGTTACGGTCCCAGGGTACCCATCAGAAGACAAAGTTTTCCTCTTTTAGCCGATGGTATTTGTGAGGCTATACCTAACACGTGGTCAGTTCTGTTGAGGTATATTTAGATGGAAAAGCTTTTAAGTATGGTTTGTCGGATTATGTTATTAAGTTTTTAACCCATTGGTATATGGCCGGGATGAAACCGTTGGCCGCGTATTTAATACTAGACGTCCACTTGGCCACCGTCTTCCTGTAATCTATGGGTTTTAAGATTTATGGTTTAATTTTAATTTAAAGTGAATTAAATCACGGTGGCTTATTATATAAAATTTTCAGAATTATGCCTTACCCTTGTCCTTTTGAGTCGTATCGTGATGTTAGGTATATAGCCTATAACCATGAGTTTTTTTATTGTTCACGGGTTGCTTTACAGCTCCCGGGAACCGTTGTTGGCCCCAGGCCAAAGTCTTCCTCATTTAGCCAATGATTTTTTGAACCTAACGAGTGGCCAACTCTGTTGAGGCATATAGATGGAAAAGCCTATATAGCCTATATAAAAAAGCTGAAGAGGTTGTTTGTTTGAACGCGCTAATCTCTGGAACTACCAGTCGGATTGGAAAACATATTTTTGAAATATAACATTAAAAACCACAGGAAACAGCTAGTAGGGTTAACGTTTGAATATATTTGATACAGTCAAATATATCACAGGATGTTAAACTACGTACGAGTGCATTCCCTAGAATTTGCCTTTGACATTTAGTAGAGCGATATAACTCAAACATCCTGTAGCAGAACCTATTTATACAGATACTCCCATATTAACTTCTCCTATTATAGTCTTGAGTTCATACAAACATCCTATAGAAAGAATAGCCTTTTAAAAAAAAGTGTACCGACTTCAAAAATTATGCACTGAAAAGTGTGTTTTCCGAAAGCAAATGCACAAATCACTATAACTATATTGCCCATAAAATTTTAAGAGTTCTCGATTTCTCCAGGATCCCGCCATCAGATCCTGACCTGATTTATACAGATTATTATGATTTACCTTTCCAACAAAAAAAAAATCGAAATCGGTCCAGGCGTCTTCAAGTAATCGGGGAACATACATAAAAAAATATAATAAAAGATTCCGGTGAATTGAGATCCTCCACCTCCTTTTTTTGAAGTCGGTTAAAAAGCATACTATTACGAAACAGTGGAACGTATCGGCGTGACTTTTTACACAGATATAGCTGGGGGGGCCTAGCTACTTTTTATCCCGAAAAATATTTCATTCCGACAGAAACATTAAGTTTTTCATAAACAACTTTGCTACCTGAGCAAACACGGGGCGGGTGGCTAGTATTAATTAAGTGTAATTTAGAGCCAAGATAATGTCGTTACGCTTACAACCGATCCTATTCTGGATTTAAAGTACGATACTTAACCTGAAATAGGGTTCTTGGCGATAACCGTAAGAAAATGGTGATTTTACATTAAATTAACTCCACGTTAAATCGTTTTGAGTACAGTATTTTGTGAAAATTAAATTATTTAACTATAATAATAACCATTAAAGCTAATTAACTTAGGGTTCCGTTAGCAATTTTAGGAAATGTGTTTTTTATTCCATCTATTCGAAAATGACGACTGTTCTCCAAGAGACTTTCATAGGGGGCAGTAATGAGTTTTGAATTTGTTGTTCGTGACCAAAGAGATCGAACGCAAATATTGTATGAATAAAGTTACTGGCTTCTGTGGCAAGTAAGATGGGCGACGCTTCGGCTGCATTAAAAAAAATATATAACTCGAAAAATAAAAATAATTTTGTATCCCATGCTGTGCTCGGGAGTCTACTCTAAATTAAAATATTAGCAAACTCCTTAAATTATACTCTGTCTATACCCACATTTATAAATGAATGATCACCCATCCATTGCCTAACCTTCTTAAAGCTATCTGAACAGTGTATTTACAAAATTCTATAAACACGAGCGTGAAGCAATATTTCGTTAGATATTACTTTGGTACCGCGCGATAAGTTCCCGTAACTGTCACATAAATCTACTAGAGAGGAAGGGTTGATGTTTTTCGCATCAAAAACTAACCTGGGATGAGCTCTGAAAAACCTCATGAAAATATAACATCTTCACACCCTTGATACCTTGCGGTGTGGCTAGAAACACGAGTAACAGTGTCCACTTTTTGCCAGTTGTCCACAATGAACAGAACAGATGGCAAGCCTGTTGCGGCACTTAATTTATTACTAGCTTTTCGCCCTCGGCTTCGCCCGTATATATTTTTGAACAAAATACAATATAGTATATATTACTCAGCTTTCTATTCGTGAAAGAATTTTTAGAATCGGTTTAGTAGTTTGAGAGATAATGTTAGTATAGATTTAGAAAAAAATCTGATCCGGCTTTAGGTTCTCTCCGAGGCGATTAAAGTACATATTCTTTATAGAATATTGGAAATTAGCGTTGTTGGCACCAGTGAGAATTGAACCCGGTACTCTCCCGGTTTCAAGTCATCACCTTACCGATTAGGCTATTGACTCCTAATTGTTAGTTAAATTACGAAATTATATGTGTTGGTAATTGGGTATGGAATAAGATACATGAAAGTAAAATAAATGCAATGAAAATGCGGTCTTTACGTAGAATGTTGGATATAAAGCGTATTGACCGCATCCGGAACGATGTCATTAGAGAACAATGCGGAGTGAAAGATGATGTTATGACTAAAATGAAGCAAAGTAGTTTACGTTGGTTTGTACACGTTGAAAGAATGAAGGATGAAAGATTGACTAAAATGGTTTATATAGCTGAAGTGAAAGGAAACGCTGGCAGAGGACGACCTAGGTGTACTTTTGTATTGATCGATGGTAATATTAAAAGTAGGTACACACAATCGCCGAGCATGTATGAAAGGTATGATGAATATAATTCGATAGATTAGAAAAATCTTTAAAATATTGGTATATTTTTGCTACAGATTAATTTTGTTCTCTACTGAACCCTAAAAACGAGAGAGTTAAATTTACACAGTCGAAGTTGGAGCGCAAAACTAGTGCATCATATTTTAAGGCAGGTTTTATTTGATCAGGCTTCTAGTATCGAATATGAAAGGATATGGGATCTTTGTATGAAAGTCAAGCAAATCCTATTCAATCTTGCGATTTTCAATATGATAAAAGTTCAAAAGAAATATTTTGTACTGCTTTCTTGGAAAATTGTATCTATTGAAAATCTATAGAAAGTTAATATTAGATTGTCTAAGATCATGAGTAAAATGACCGGTCTTTGTAAGACCCTTGTTGCTAGCACCAGTTGGGACCTATCATTCGTCTAATCACCGATGCCGGACCAATGTGTGGCTTTTTGTGGTACTTTAGAGACAATGCGCTCACAGACAGGCCCCGCCCTGGAATATTGGGGAAATAAAATAAAATAAAATTTTAGCTATTATTTAGTTATTGATTTTTTAGGGTTGCCGCTATAAACAAACACTAAAAAGCAGAATAAAATAAATAGTTAAGGGGGCTCCCATAAAACAACAGGTAAACGCTTTAAATATTCACAGAATATTTAGTTATATATTCACTTTAAAAATAAATAATTAAATTAAAATAAAATTAATATTTAAGGGAGCCCCATATATATCCATACAATAAACGTGTTTTTTTTTATAGATATGTCCGATTCGCACTTGGCCGATTTTTTTATCAAGTCTATTGGAGTCTATGGTCACTTACAGGTGTCATTCATGTTCTACACAAAATTCAATGCTGTGTGACAGAATAAAAAATTAATGCGTTTGAGAGTTTTGTTATTTTCCTAAGTTTGAGCTTTGTGGTCCTTAGTGCCTTCATTATTCTTAAAGTATTTTTATTTATTAGCAACATTTTAAAATTCTTTGTAACGTAGTGGTTATATTCTGTTTGTTCTTGACAATGAAAATTTTATTTAATGTAATTTAATGAATTTCCAACATATTATCTATACTAATAATAAAGCTGTTTGTTTGTTTGTTTAAACGAGCTAATCTCTGGTATTATTGAAAAGAAATTGGTATTTTTGAATTTGATAGATTCTTGAGGATTTTTTTTAATTTAACATCTAATCATATTCCCTGCGTTTAGCAACTTGAAGCTTCGTACAAATACTCTTCAAAACAAATAATAAAACACGTGTTTTAGGATTTTTAACAACAACGGGGTGTTGAAGTCTGTATAGGGAAATATGTTGTATGGGTCGGATGTACTTGAAACTTAGCTAGAAGACATATGATGTGACTCAAAGAAGAAAACAGTGCAACGGGATAATAAATTGTTTATGGCAAGTTTGTATCGCATTTCAAAAATACACTGACGAGCAATATAAAAATAAATATTTGTTTTTGTTTTTACATTGTTTAACCTATTTAATTAAATTTGTTTTGCTTCCATTGGGTGTTTTTTTTAACAGTATAACACTTTTGTTAATTGTTACTGCAAAAAGCTTAAGCTTAAGTAAGCAAGAGGTCGTCAGAGCTAAATCCATGCAAAATAAATCATGATAACTTTAAAGTCTTTGTCTCTCTCTGCCTACCCCTATTAAGATAAAAGGCCGGATGATAGATATATATATATATTTAAAGTCTTTTGAAAAATAACAATAAAAATAAAGTTGTAAAGAAACTCAATAACTAGTGGTCTGAATTAAAACAATATTATAAAACCACATGATTCATTAGGATTCCGTTAGATATAGCAATACTAGTAAATTGTTATATGGATTTTTTCGTTTAAAAATTTTCCAGGGCGGGTAGCCTTTCTATTATAAATTTAAATACATTAAAGTATTGTTTGCTCATTTTCTCTCTCCTTGATACAAACAGAAGTTGTAACTGCGACCGATTTTAATTAATCTTCTAACAAACTTCTCTACTCCATTGTCGCTTTGAAAACTTTCTGATTTGCTGACTTTGTAGTATAACGGCCGTTTTAGCTTGTGATGTAGCCTGACACTAACTACACTGACGAGCAATATAAAAAAGCCATGAAATATTTCCGAAACCACGCCAGATAGGTAGCTTTTTGAAGTAAAAAGCAACATTCAAGTGTATTTAATAACGGTTAAAAAAACACCCAATGGAAACAAAACAAATTTAATTAAATGTGTTAATCAATGTAAAAACAAAATAGCGACATTTGGGCACAAAACTGCAAGTGGCTTTTTTATATTGCTCTTCAGTGTATAAATATTATTTTGTTATATTATATTATTTATAGCTGCCTTACCTCACCATATTTTTTAGAATACTTATAAAATTTCGTAGTAATTGATTATTTGTTAAATTATTTTTAGGGTTCCGTACCCAAAGAGTAAAAACGGAAAACCTATTAAAGTCTCCGCTGTCCGTCCGTCCGTCCTCATCTACTTAGCTGTCTAACTATCACGGTTCATGAGACTGGTGACAGACGGACAGACAGCCTTTGTAATAGGGTTTCCGTTTTTTACCCTTTGCCCTAACCCTAAAAACTCATTGATACAAGGCCGGTGTGTAGGACCGAAATCACAGAACAGAAAATTAAACCGCATGGCATGTGAAGTTCAAATCATTATTTACAAAATAGAACAGTCTACTGGGCAACCCGTTTTATATTAAACCAACGATGTATGAACCCTTTGTGACTCACATCTCTTACCTTTTTGTTGGTCGGGTTTGTGATCCTGGAAGATTTATTTTGTTTGTCTTTCTCTTTGATTTGAAGTCCTTTTAACGGCATTCAGGTGAATAAGTACACAATATACATGGAACATGATTTTAAGAGAATATTTGAATGAAATATATGTATACAATTTATCAATTAGTGCGAGTTATTGTAGAAAAAAATCAAACAGAGAAACTTTCCCATGGAAAGCGTGTTACCGGCCCTAGAGTACCTACCCAGTGGTAGACAAATCTTCATGATATTTTTGAAGCTAATTACTTTTTGGGATCAAAAGGTGCGTCGGTGGCCGAGTGGTTAAGACGTCTGGTATTTAACTTGGCAGATTACGGGTTCGTTACATTCGTTTTCAATTAAAAACTTATGTACATAATCCGACAAACCACACTTAGAGGCTTTTCCATCTAAATATACCTCAACAAAACTAGCCAATCGTTAGGTATAGGCTCACAAATACCATCGGCTAAACGAGGGAGACTTGGTGTCTTTCGCTGGGTACCCTAGAACCGTAACATGGTTTCGGGAGCTGTAAGGAAACCCGTGAAGAAAAAAAAATTGGTTCAAAATCTGGCTGAGATCCCCATCTCAACCGAGATCGAGACCATGTGTACTGTCAAATAATTAAATAATATTATATTACCTAAAACTGCTGAGTCTACCGAGATCGAGACCATGTGTACTGTCAAATAATTAAATAATATTATATTACCTAAAACTGCTGAGTCTTATGATAAAAAATTTTGGAAGTGTATAAAAATAAGAAAACAATAAATTATTTTTATATGTTTAATGAACAATATTTCAATTAATTTTGTTTTGAAATTTTAAAACTTTGTATAATGTATGTATGTATATAGAAATAACGTTACAAGCCCTGTTTAATCACTGAAAGCCTTATTTTAACTTCCTGATCTTCCCTCCTATCTATCTGGTATACCATCAGCTTTAGCGTGATAAAGAAATAAAATAACAGCTAAATTACGTTGTATGAATAAATTTAGAATTCTGCCATATAAACGACGACTTTATAGGTATTTTATTAGTCTGTGGTCCACTAAGATATTTTTTTACGATTAGGATTACAATAGAAGCAGTAAAAAAGTTTTATACGTTTTTATATATTAAAGGTTTATTTACCCATTTCTAATATTTTTGACCATGTCAATATTATGTTATTTTGTATTCATATTTTAGTTTATTAATTCATATTTTGTCAGATATTATCATCATATTTATGAATTTAGCCAAGAAATGCTAAGTAATTTTATATGTTATCTAATAGCAAAATATTAACATAAATTTACTTTTCTAATTGGTACAGAACAATTTCATAGTTCCAATTAAATACTAGTGTGGTCGTTATAGGTATAGCATTGACTTGGTGACTTTGATATATACTTTTTTGATAAATTTGAAGATATTTTACTTATAAAATGGCTAAAAGATATGGCCATATCGAACATAATTAAACCTTATGTAAAAAATGAAAACATGGCTTTCGTATAACTGTAATATTAAATAGAAGATGTGGATTATATGTAGAAACAAATTGATATAAATTTAGAGATGTCACCACTCACAAAGCTTTTTCATCACTTGAAGTGTCATTATGCCAATTGGACACTTCATCAACTAGCCGAAGCTTTTGCAGCGTATTTTGCGCATTTGTGCGTTTTTCGAATAGATCATTATTAGCTTCCTACACTCAATCGTTCGGCCTCTATAATATAGTCTAAATATATTTTTAAATAATATTTTGTGCTATCTACTTTATCTTATTGCATTTTTGTTATAAGGTGAATATATATTATTATTAAGTACATAAAAAGGAACTGTGTCCACATTTATATTGCTGTTCGTACGTTTACAGAATGCTAGTTCATCAAGTTTTCTACAAATTTTGCTTTAAATTAATTGTAAATTGAAATTATCAAATATATTGCTGATTTTTACCGTAATTTTTCCAATAAATTATGAGTTGTAAATTCACAACACAATATCAAAAGTTTCAATATTAATTTGTTCTATCTATTTATAATTAATATGTACATGATACAAAATGTACTAACAATTATCATTATAAAAATGAAGAATTTCGTCACAGATATGTACTTTAGAGGTTGAAATTAAAAAATGTGACTTTAATTCTAATTACTTAGTACAATATTAAGTAAATAGGGGAGGCGATTTTTATGCAATCACTAACATATTATATTTCGAAAGCCAGCACTAAATGTACAATAGAGTACCTTAATATAGAAGTGATATACTCGTATAATAAAACACCAAGAATGAAATAGGTGCTCATGATATGTCGCTAGTGAATATACATACAATTTTTAAATTTATTTACAATTCTAAATTGTAATCTTATTTACAATTTGCATAAAGCAATGTTTATGAATGGACATTCTGAATTAATTGTTAATAAAATTGTACAATAACTTGTCTTAGTCAGTATTTAACATTGTATACATTCAATTTGTTAATATTTTTTACTATTATGATGGCATTAGAACATTAGATATTATACCTAATTTAACTATAATAATACTTTTGTTACTTATGCAATATTTATAACGGAAACATAAATTGTTTAATGAAAAACATGCAACATTAGAACCTATATCTTAATTTTTAAATTCATTACTTCAACATTATATACTTGATTTGAAATAAAGTAACATCGGTCGCTAAACGTGAGAAATTATCTAATGGCACTAGAAGTGCTTCATTTATATATTATATACCTATACTTAATATAGCAGAAGTGCTTTTAGCACTTATTATTCTATCACGGCCTTGATCGATATTAAACAAGACTTTATTAATTATTAGTATTCAGTAGAAGTAGCACTGTTTTTAATAAAGGCAAAATGATATACATTACACCAAATATTTTATATACAAAACAATGCTTATCACTTTATTCTTTAAGCTATGATGACATGGATATATGAAATAGTTGGTATCTAAGCTATATTGGTCTCATTACTTGTCATGTTTAACAATTTATTAAAGGAATTTATATAATATTTAAGTAGAAGCTGATGACTTTCTCTTTTCCGCTTTAGTCTCTCTTAATTTAGACTCATCGAGGGACTCAATTTTATGACCTTTCAGTAGCGGGGTTCTAGCATCCGTTCTCTCTTCTGAGATATTTTTCTCCATGTATCTTTCATTTTTGTAGTTGTTTACTCTAACTGTATCATCATTATCACTTTCTAATGACTCGTGTTCACTAGAATTTTTACTTAATCCTTCGTTTGATTTTGTATGTCTACCTTTATCTTCTGCTTTGTCACTATGGAATGCAACGTTATCAAAGCATTGGGGTGGGGCAATATTCATTGATTTCATCATCGGCAGAGCTATAGCTAGTGCAGGGCTCATATCACGGGGACTCGGTGTCAGTCGCGTGGCCACCGATAAGTCCATTCCAGGCATTAAACTGGCCACTGCGATAAAATATTAAAGTATCGTTAATCGGTCTATAGTTCATACGAAAAATATCAATAAAAATACATCAAAATTTACATTCATGCAATATCGTGCATTTCATGATATTTACAGACAAATAAGGATTAGTTAACATATAAAAAAAATTGACTGGACTGTGTTATTACGTTTACATAGAACGTGTACATCTAAAACTGTGTACCAATTTCACTACTGTTTCGTCGTCCTAGGCTGGTAATGATGTGTTTTGTTTCTTTGATGATAAATGTTGTGGATTGTCTGTAATAAAACTGGCACAAATTATTTTATATTTAAAAAAACGCTACACAAACATAAAAAGCCACATTGCACTAAAGCGTACTCTCAAAAGACCGAGGTAGACAATACGTAAACATTTACAACATTGACAATAATTTTAAGTCGAACCTCTCGTACTAGCGCTGTTGAAGCATGGGACCTAGTCGATGGGTCGCTGCGGTTGGCTGGTGCTCCATAGTTATTGCCAATTAGTGCGTTAATGATGATGGTTTATTTTAAAGCCAATCGATTTATGTGATAATCTTAAACATCTTAGTGAAAATTTTGGTGTTATGAATGCTCTAGAAGGATAATTTTGCATTTCGTGAGTGCAGGCGTTATATATTGGCGAATTTGTGGAGCTACTGTCAAACAGCCACTTCCGATGATATTTGTGTATGCTTTCTAAAGCATGTTTAAGTTTTTTCGTTTGCAGTTGTTTGGTGTGGTTTGGATCATAGCCTCTAGCTCGCTACGATCGCCATCTGTGGAGGATTACATTGCATAAGCTAATATTAGTCGGGTGAGTTTATTAGTTTCTTTTTGTTATGCAACTTAGACAGTGGACTAATTTGTTTTACTTTAATTAAGTATTATTTTATTTTAATTTATTATTATGTTGCAAATTGTTCCATTGTCTACATTTATGTATGCAATCTACTTTATAATTAAAATGTTGTATAATATTGAGTAAGAAGTTTTAGTTAATTGTTATCCTGAAAAATGTACACTTGAATCTTTTCAAATATAATATCAATATTCACTTGTTGTGCTTTAAATTAAGGAAATATTTAGTAAATTCCAGTGGTTTATAGATGTGCACAACTACTTTAACGATTGATTTAAGTTTGTAGTTAAATTATATTAATGTAATTTACAGTGGTTTATAGATGTGCACAACTACTTTAACGATTGATTTAAATTTGTAGTTAAATTACATTAATGTAATTTACCCATATTAGGTCCAATCATGTCTTTGGGATGGTTTGTTTTGATTGCGTTCATCCTTCTATTGACCGCTTGAGGTCCCCCGATCCCGGGAGGTTGAGGTCCTCCACCCTGCGGCCCGGGAGCTCCTGGCGCACCTGTGGTACAGATATTTAGATTCATACTTACGTAATAACTACATGCCTGGAAAAACCTCTATACAAGTAAGTAAAATTGAAGTGTATCTCTGTCATTTTAATTAACTTTCAATCTAAGAGGTATATGCCATTTGCATGATAATACGTAAGTATAAAACACGATTTCTTAGAATTATTGTTTTTCTGACCGTCCCAATGTTTGGCCAGAACCCAAATAAAGATATATAAATATCTTTATTCAACCAATTTAGACCTGGTTTTCGAATAGTACGGTAACCGTCTGTAGGTGGCCAGGTTCCAAAGTTATATAAAAAAATCTAATTTTGAATTTGGACACAACTTTGGAATCTCACCAAGCTAGGCATCCCTAAGCGGGGCATCACTAACAATCATCGTTACGTTTCGGTAAAATCAATGGCACAGCACAATTAATCAAAAGCAAAAGCACAGGTCCCTGAAACTACACATTGATAACCTGTCAAAGTATTGGTTAAATAAAATTAGAAATAGCATGAAAGAGGAACTTACGTATTGGTGGCCTTGTAGGTTCAACATTTATAACCCTCCGTCTTTTCTTTGGCAGTTTAGCTCGCGCCTGTGTGTGCGAGTAGTACATCGCGAAGTTTGATACTATGACCGGCACTGGGAGGGCTATCGTCAACACCTGCCATGAAAGAAACTTATTAATTAATATTATCTCTCATTATTTGTGTGATACAGGTAAAAATCTAATATATAAAAATCTATATTTGTTTGTTTGTTTCTTTGTTTATTCGTATTCTATAGACTCAAAAACTACTGGACCGATTTAAAAAAATATTTTTGTGTGTTGATAGCTCAATTCTTAAATCAAGGGGGAGCATCTCACACCTAGCTACAAAAAGCTCGTGTCGTATTTTTTGTTTCTTTTTATTTCTAATTTTTGAATAAAACAATATTCTATATAACATTATTTACATATTTTAGTGGTCCACATTTTTATAATTTTGCCTATTTTTAATGTTACTAACTAATTTACGAATAAAATATCATAATTTTTATAAATTGAAGTTATGTACATGATCCGACAAACCACACTTAGGGGCCGAGAGAGAGAATCGCGGCGATAGTCTCGTCCGTGCCACCAAATTCAATACAAACTCTATGGGCCAATCTCCACAGAGCGATACTATCGCCTATACAGTTTGTATAGCACGGCGAGACTATCGCCGCAATTCTCTCGCTCGTGGAAGAGGCTTTTCCATCTGCAAATATACCTCAACAGAACTGGCCACACGTTAGGAATGATAACACAAATACCATCGGCTAAAAGATGGAGACTTTAGTCTGCCGCTGGGTACCCTGGGACCGTAACCGCAACCCATAAAAAATTGTATTAATTAATTGAATTACACGTAAAAAATTTAAAACAAAACATACGAAATCAGTGCTAATCTATTCGAAACAGGTGTGAGATGATCCCCCTGTCCAGACGGTCTGTCCTTGATAAAAAGTATAATTACCAAAAATATAAGCTACAAATCGACTCCTAATATATATTTAAGTCCCGAACACGTTACATGAAAATTAAATTACTTTATCAAAAGTATCAGACCGAAATTCAACCAGAAATTCCCTTCACAGATAAGTTCCGTTAGGCGAATACTGTCAACAGATAATCTTATAAGCTAACACTTTATTTTCAATCGTTAGCCAGAAATAGAAACACAGATATTGATAAAAAATTCAAGAAGGTGACAATTCTCAAGAAGTTAAAAATAAAGAAATCATTAAACGATATGACAAAAACACAAATTTATGAATATTGATAAATTAAGTGAGGCTATACCGAGTAGCCAGTTCTGTAGAGGTATATTTAGATGGAAAAGCCTCTGAGTGTGGTTTGTCTGATTATGTACATAAGTTTTTAATTAAAAACCCATTAGTACATGGCCGGAATCGGGGATCGAACCCGTGGGCTGCCTAGTTAATACCAGATGTCTTAACCACTCGGCCACCGACGCACCCGTGAAGAAAAAAAAAATAAGTGTGCTAAATTTCAAAGATGCTTAAATATTTGATACACCAAATCCTGTATATGCTGAATCAATACCCCAAACTTCAAAGTAGTTTATGGAGTTCAACAGACCTTGTTAATTTTGCAGTTCTGTATATTATAACCACTTGACCTGTTATTGGCCATGTTAGCGTTCATGTTTACAAATCTGTTATTAACTACCAAAGTCCTACGAACGACGACGGAAGGTAATTATTGACACATGCAGAGGGGGTTGAGAGCAAACATTTCATAATGTACAATGTTCATAGTCTTAGTAGTTAGTGAATGGTCTTGGATTCAATGACTAAATATTTAGAGTATTGTAACAAATATAAATAAGATAATGAAATCAATATAGTTTTGGACAAATTAAGACTTAATTTTGATAATCTCATGGTAATAAAGATGCAACTACTAATATAAGTTTGTATTATTGATATTGAAAACTAGTCCTCAACAAACGTTGAAAGAAATGATGGATTTTTTGTAAATCACGTAATTAGAATTTAAAAGCGAATGATTTTTTTTACGAGAAGTCCTGAAGGATAATATATAAACATATACAACCACACATATTGCATGCAAAAGCGGGGTCGTCACTATGGAACTATGACATTAGAGTAGAATGCGGAGTAAAAGAAGATGTTGTGACTAAAATGAAGAAAAGTAGTTTACGCTGGTTTGGACACGTTGAAAGAATGCAGGATGAAAAAAATACTAAAAAAGGTTTATATGGGTGAAGTGAAACGAAATGCTGCAGAGGACTTGAGGTGTACTTTTATTGAACATATAAAAATGTATTGATCGATGGAAATAATAAATGTACACACAATCGCCGAGCATGTATAAAAGGGAAAGGTATAAAGAATATAAAAGAAGCGAAAGAGGTATGTCTGGTTCGTAACAAATGGCATTCGATTGTCTTTGCCTAGCCCTCTTTGGATGAAAGGCGTGATGATAGATAGATAGAAAAGATAATATATTATTATAGAACATAGTAATACTTACACCAGCCAATGCACAGAGCGCACCAACAAACATCCCAACGTAAGTCTTCGGAGCCATATCACCATATCCCACAGTAGTCATTGTTACTAAGGCCCACCAGAGGCCCAATGGGATACTATTAAAGTCATTATGAGGATTCGTCTGTATCCTTTCTGCGTAATACACCAAACTTGCAAATATAACGATACCCAGCACCAAAAAGAAGACCAGTAGCGTCAACTCCTTTGCTGATGCTCTAAAGGTCTGAATCAAAATCTTCAAGCCAGACGAATGCCTTGTCAATTTGAAAAGTCTCATTATCCTAATGATGGAAAAGAACTCCAGGATGTCAGCGTTTTCAACATGCGACGCGTACTTCTGAAGGATGAGATCAATATAGAAGCTCATCGTCGCTATGTAGTCTATTATATTCACTGACGATTTAATAAACTCGCATTTATTAGGTGATGATATGAAGCGAACTAATATTTCTAATGTAAACCAAGAATTACACACACACTCTATATAGAAAAATGCTATATGGGCGTTTGTTTGCACTTTGTCCAACGCCCAACTTTGAGTCTGATTAGCTGTGGTCACTGTATAGTTCCTTATGACAGGCACTCGCATGTCCGGGTGAGTCTTTAGACAAAACGATATTATAGACACACATATGAAAAATACTGATATTACACCGATTATCTGAAAAAATAATTTGTTATTAGAAAATACACATAAAAAGGGTGACGTAGGTAATAGCATAATGGTTAGAAAGTTGAAACCAAAGATTCAAAGAGAGTTTGATCCTCACTCTAACCAAAAATGGTAAGCACCAATCCCAAGCTCTTTAATACTTCATTAATATGCGCGAAGCAAGGTAGAAAGGCCGTGTGTATAAAGCATAGTTTATATTAATCACTTTTAGAAAATCTACTGAGTAATTAGATTTTTCGGTTTATAATTATATAGCAAAATGCCAGCATTTTAAAAGAAGAACCATACCTTGGCTGCATTAGAGCTATAAGGCTCATCGAAGAGTGACCACATTTGTGGCTTAAGGTTCTGCCACCAGGACACCGTGCCCTTATAGTAATCCTCTTCGAAGCCAAACTTCCTCGCTATTTCTTCATCAGATGGCTTCTCAGTATCCAGGTCCAGTCTATCGAGTACTGCCAACGTTTCTTGGGTGTCACGATGCTAGGGAAAATATGTTGGATTAGTTATCTATTATTCCGCCAAGCCAAGACATACTAGCCCCAGAGTTATTCCCATTGATGGTACCTGGTTGACCCAAAGGCAGCTAGGTACAGTGTAATAATTGCAATTGTAATTTATTTTTTAAAGGAGTCAATATCATAATTGGTAGAGCGTAGGACTTAAATTTAAAAAAATCGAGGAAAAACGCACTTTCACATAAACTACGTATATATTACGGCACTTAAGGGACGTAGATGTGTCACTTTTTTAACCGACTTAAATATCTGTTATTTTAGAAGATGTGCCATCCGAAGTACGAGGAGTCGATTAAAGTACTTACATATTCTCTCATCCCGGGTTGAATTCCCACTCATGCCAAAAAGCTTATTATATTATTAAGAAAATGCAAAGTATCAAGTACTTTTTTAGGGAATTATAGTTAGAATTTTCATACGAAAAATATTTGCTGATTGGAACATGAAAACGACGATAACAGAAACCAATCAACAATAGCTTTGCCTCTAGACCACATTTCAACGCATTCATTTTTTAGTTTCGCTTTATTTTCAATTTACACGGAATCCGTTTCATATTCAGCTGTGTGCCGCAAAAATGTTTCAATATTCCCACGGCCCCACCCAGTTCTGCGAGTACAGATTTTTGGCGCAAAACTGACTAGTATGTTTACACACAGTAGTTCGCATTCTTATTTTCGGGGGATAGAGCGCACCGACGTTTACAAAAATTATGCAGCAAAAAACCATATGCAGGGCGCTGATGTGAATTGACAAAAAATGCAATGACAAAAACCGAATAGCAAAATTTGATATCTGCGGCCCTATTATCTATGGTTTTCTTCTTTTATCATGGCTCCACCAATGTTCATCGGTGATTTGCCAATGTCAAGTATTATAGCCCCTATAGTGTTTATAGCCGATTAATCTGTATTTAAGATAATCCCGCCGTCCGTGATATGTCTTATTAGTCGTCGACTAATCACAACCATTACAGCAGGGAGAGGTTTAAACTGGATTCATAATCACGTCTCGGCGGGCGCGTGCGTTATTCACCAAGGCGTGACATGGAATCCATCTATGGTTTTATTGTGGTTATTGCTTGTTTTGGCATTCACTAAGTCTCTGTCAAAATGTCTATGCCTTTTTACTATGGTTTTCTGTTTGACACGAAAAGGATGGGTTCGAGGTGGTTTCAATTTGGTTTTAAAAACCATAGATAGAGAATAGGGCCGCTGCATAGAACCGCGATATTTTTCGTTTTACCTCGAACGAAGGCCAAAAAAAGACGGGTCCCCATCAATGGGCCAGTCTAAGAATGACCGGCCCGAGAATGCCCGAAAAATCCATGTAAAAAACGGGATGTTACATTGTGAACGAGTGGGTACTTAGGTATTCAAGATTGCATGCCTACATTTTCTGCATATTTCATAAAATGGAATATTATTATGTAGGCTGAATTTATTTAAATTTTATTTAATGTTATTCACATCTGAGTCGGGTAATATATTATACGTTTCTGAGTTTTGCTTCCGCCTGTGCTTTTATGGGTAACTTTAAAATTATATTCTAATAAAACTTTTTGAAAAAAAAAAAATCATTTTACGTATTACTTTACTACATTGTTCTCATTTAGTTTTATTTTACACGCTTTATATTAGTTTCAACTAACTTGGAAGATGAATTTAATCAACTAATTCTAATTGTCGTATCGATTTGAAACTTCGCAAGTGTATGTAATTCGGATGACAATACAATAATTTGGTACCATCGATCTGATCTGATGATGGAGCCAGAAGGTGGATAGTGGCACTCTATAACGAAACGACGTAACCCAATCGAGTTTAAGCTCATTCTATTTGTTTTCACAAGTAGGTACTGGTACAAATGATTTCTGATTTACATATAAAATATCACATAAATTTTATTGCATTAGTTGCTAAAAAAACCTGTCGTCATTACAGACTGACAGACAGACGCACAGTCATAGAGAGCCCCATAAATGACATCGACATCGCCGTAGCCTAGTTGGTAGTGACTCTGTCTGCTGCGCTCGGGGTCCCACATTCGATTCCCGGCCGCGGATATTTGCTTATAGGTGCAGGTCTGGAATGAATGCCTCCCAGTGAATTCCAGTGCGGAAGTATGAAAAAATTAAAAGTTTTAATATTATACACTTTTAGATAAAACTACACGAACAAACTATGAAACGCAAGCTGGATAAACGCCGAATTTCAAAAATGAAAATGAGCTTAAAAGTCAGTGAGGCGGTAACACGAGTCAAATATAACTAATTCCTGCCTTAAATATACATTTTGTGAGAGAAACTTCGAAAATGTTTGCGCTTTGGTAGCGATGTTGAAGCGAATTTTCATATATATCTACTTTGTAAATTTACACGACTTTCATATTCACATTTCAGTATTTCAGTAGGATTATTAGTACAGACGAATAACCTACTGTGGTGCGTGACAAATTTAAATTTAGCTTATTTTATATATGGAATGATATACTCAGCGAAATAATAATCACTTATGCCACTGGATATGATCTTTTATGTGTATTTGAATCTGCAACAAAGAAGATTGGAAAAAGTTTTCCGTAAGTGTTCTCTAGTGGAATGTGCTGCCTAATCCGGTAAATAATTTACCTTAAGTTGTTAAAACAAAATAAAATCATAAAAATCGGTTCACAACTGATTACTCCAATAGGTGTATGAAAAAAAACGGATAACTGAGAACCTCCATCTTTTTTTTCGAAGTCGGTTGAAAATATAAGTACCTACCTAATTATAGTCTATAACAGGGATGGCGAACCAATGGCACGCGACACAATATTTTGGGCACGTCACTGCAGATCACAACAACAGAAGTCACACTACTTTTACTTTAATATAATTATGCGTATAATTGAAAAAAAAAATGTTCCTATTTTTTTGTAGTAAATAAAGAGTTTACTTAGTATTTATTATTATTATTTTTCTAATAATCACAAAGTCAAAATTATTTCATGGCACGTCTATGACCTCAATAAACATTTCTTTAGAAAAATGGCACGTTGGTACGTAAAGGTTCGCCATCCCTGGTCTATACTATCCAAGTGACAATTTAGAATCTACTGGACTGATTCGAAAATAGTAGTTTATGATACGCGATCATAATAGGGGTAATTAAACACAATTGGATGTTTTTAATAGCATCCACAAGTGTTTTAATTCCAAGTTATGTGCCCGTTCATACACTACTTTATCTAATCCCATGCAATAGTACAAAACAAATTAAACCAAGATATTTTTCTTCATCGACAAATTGGCGGCAAATCGCGTGTTTCCCACATGGGAGTGTCGATATTTTCATAGAGTTTAATGTGGCTGCATAACACATATCCTTTGCCCTTTCTGCATTTAAAAAAAAACATTACGATATCGTTTTTGTATGAAAACTTCGGTACTATAATACTGTAACGAATAGGTACTTAAATCACACCTAAACACATTAAGGTCGACAGACGTCTCTAGAAACATCCAGAGAAAATCAAGTACAAACGAAAATGGACCGTATGTGCCTAGCCATAGGTACCAAAATCGGCCTCGGTCGGTGTGTAGGTATTTGGCGACGAGCCGCATCGAGGCGCGTCTACAACTTTGTACAACAATCTCGGCGTTTCTCGAATGTTCGGTGGGCAATATAAACATAGGATCTTTGCCGGAAATGAGACAGTGCGAATAAGAGCGATCAAAGCGAAACAGTGAAGTGGAATTTACTGCGACTAAGTGTTATTTTCGTGTTTTCATTTATTTAACTGTATTCTTGTGGTGTTGAAGTAAAGTTTGTCTATTTAATCGGTATTTTGAATCTCTTCGAACCCCAGCTCGTAACAATACATTATGGTATCGAAGTTTGACATATTAGAGACGCGTGTATGTAAAACATATCATTATGATATGAAGTATAATTCGATTTTGTAATAGAAATTTTACGATATAAGAGTAGATAAAATATTTTACAAAGTTTTTACCATACTTATTTTTATTTAAAAGGAATAGTCCTTCGCATTTCAAAAATGTTCCCGGGCAAAGCCACTCCACAACTAAGTAATAAGAGTATAATTTATCTATCTATCTATCATCACGCCTTTCATCCCAACAGGGGTAGGCAGAGACAATCGAATTCCATTTGTTACGATCCTGATATACCTCATTCGCTGCTTTTATATTCATCATACCTTTCATATATGCTCGGTGATTGTGTGTTCTTTTAATATTTAATAAATACACTTTTATATGTAGGTACAATAGAAGTAGGTACACCTAGGTCGTCTTCTGCCAGCATATTTTTTCACTGCATCCATATAAACCTTTTTGTCAACCTTTCTTCATTTTAGTCACAATATCAATAAAATTTAATTTTATCACTCCGCATTCTTCTCTAATGACATCGTTCTGGATGCGGTCAATACGCTTTATATCCACACTACAGATTCGATTCTGAAACTTCTTTCACTAATAGGAAGCTACATTATCCCTGAGTGCTAGGCTATATTTTTATTTTTTTAATATCCACGGGCGAAGCCGGGGGCGGAAAGCTAGTTAGGATGTAAAGTATATGTACCTTGGAACTTAAGGTAGCCGTACATTAGAGACTTTAGTTTGAAATACTTCATGAATAAGTCAGAGATTTGTACTTAATTTGCATTACCTCGGATAACATGCATCATTTGCATTTTGCAACCGTTCGCGTTGATATGTAATTAGCATTTACATTCCTGGATATACGGTAGCCAAAAACATATTTAGTTGTGCAAAAGTTTGCAATAAAACCGGCACCCAACTAACAACCAGCCGCACGACAAGAAACCTAGTTGTATTATAGTTGCCCGCAACTACTCGCAAGTAAATGACATTTTAAGTATGAAAATAAGTGTCATGTCATAAAAAAAACCGGCCAAGTGCGAGTCGGACTCGCGCACGAAGGTTTCCGTACCATTATCTATAAAAACAGCAAAAAAAAAACACGTTTGTTGTATGGGAGCCCCTTTTAAATATTAATTTTATTTTAATTTAATTATTCATTTTTAAAGTGAATAAAATAACTCAATATTCTGTGAATATTTCAAGCGTCTACCTGTTGCCGTTATCAATATCGAGCAGAAACGAGCAAAAAAATGACGTTTGTTGTATGGGAGCCCCTTTAAATATTTATTTTATTCTGTTTTTTAGCATTTGTTGTTATAGCGGCAACAGTGACTTTCAACTGTCTAATTATCACGGTTCATGAGATACAGCCTGGTGACAGACGGACGGACAGCGGGGCCTTAGTAATAGGGTTTCTGTTTTTACTCTTTGGGTACTGAACTCTAAAAATGTTTTATTAACTAGGCAGCAACGTTTCTATTCCGGCCATATACCAATGGGTTTTTTTTATAATTAGAAACTATAGTCCGACAAATCACAAACATTTAGAGGCTTTTCCATCTATACCTCAACAGAACTGGCCACTCGTTAGGTATAGCCAAATACCTAAAAGAGGAAGACTTGGTCTTCCGCTGGGTACCCTAGGACCGCGGATGACACGGTTTCGGGAACTGTAAGGCAATTAATAATACTTTGAGCCAAAAAGTCGTTACTAACTGGCACGATAAAAAACGGCATATTCCACATTTTAGTGTATTCTGCCGTACGGTTGATGCAAACGAGAAAAGTTGGGAAACCGCCACACGCTGGAAAAAGAGCGAGCGAGTTTTTGTTTTTCATGAAAAAGAAATGCAGTAAAGTTGAGGCGGAGTTTTCTTTCATTATTCGTAATGAAATTTTGTTTAGGTATTGGTGTGGAAATTGTGGTTAAACTTTGCGTAGGTGTAATATATTTTCATGTGAACTTGTGGTAGGAAACGAGGACGTAGAAAGATAATTGAGGAGAAGCTGATGAGTCGGAGTCACGATCCTCAGTAATGAGGAACCAACTGTGAAGGAGGATTAGAGGAGAATGCGGAGTGAAAGATGATGTTGTGACTAAAATGAAGATACACGTTGAAAGAATGAAGGATGAAACTTCAACTATGCTATAATTTTTCGACGGAATATGTCTTACTATGATATTATCTATACTAATATTATAAAGTGGTAAAATTTGTAAGTTTGAAAGTTTAGATGAAGGAGGTAATCTCTGAAACTTCTATTCCGATTCTAAATATTTTTTCATTGATAGGAAGGTATACATTGAGTGCTATAGGCTATATTTTATTTTGTTCGAAAATATCCACTGGCGAAGCCGGGGTCGGAAAGCTAGTGTCTCATAAAGTCAGAATTACAAAACAAATCCCATAATTATTAAAAATTAGCTTTTGCCCGCTTTTATGATCTTGGGTTTATTCAAAAAATCCCATAGAACTTTCCAATTTTACAGGCAATTTTTCTAATCGTTCATTCTCTAAAAACCTTATTCAGACTATAAAGATAATTTCAAACAAATTGCCATATCAGTCCAGCCGTTCTGAAGTGATGAACTTACCAGCAGCATTTAATTTTTCAAAGATTACCTGAGTATATGTCATCCAGCAACACGGTTCCACTTGGTTCGCGTCAAGTCCCCAAAACTCTAGCTCTTCTTCAAACAGTGGCCCGCACACGTCCGTTGGATAGTGAAGTTTGCCCGTCCTAGAAATTAATTTAAATTTACGTAACATCTAAACAAAATTTTGAAAGAAAATAAACAAAGAATAATATTTATTATGTAATCACTGAAAATAATGTTTATTTATTTGTTTCATAAATATATATTTATTAATATTGAAATGAAAAAGCTTTAATTTATACTTCCGGTCACGTGACCACAAACGATATGTGACGTCACTTCTAAGTAAATATCAAATAAATAACCACAGACTACTAACTATATTATAATAACTGTCTGTCAATCTGTCACTGACTAAGTTATTTTCTTGTTATTTTATCTAATCTGTGACCATAATTTTGTTCGTTAAAATACCTAGATTTTACGTTCATCGCGCCCAGAACGTTTTCGCGGAAAATTACAAAATAAAATTAAAGACATGATTTTTAATTGAAAATTCAAATATAAAATTATCTAATTATTTTATTACAGCTATAATTTAAGAGTATTTCCAAAAAAAAATTTAAAAGTATTTGCCTATTATGCGCAAAAAAGCGTCGCTATCCAGGCTTCTAGGAAGCGCTAACAGCCTCCTGAAGATAGTGAGGCATATGTTCTACTCAGGCTGCCTGTAGCACTGGACTGGGTTACTTATTCTGGTGACCCGGTACAGGGTTCCGTGAGAGATTCTAGAGTAATGTAGGTCTATAAATACATGCATACTAACATAGCTGTAAGTTTAATACTGACCTGAAGGAATCATTGTTGTCAAATAAAAAAAATGCGCCTAGGATAACGCGTTGGCATGAGGCAAGACCAAGCGTCTCACACTTCAGAGACGCTTGGTTTTGGCCTACGCTGCGTGCGTCTGGTCGTGTATTTCTTCGTCTAACAAAATACATACTAATTTTGATGTTTCACATCTACCGGGTGTCCCTTCTTTTATTCATGTAAAAGGGGGGCTGTGATCTCGTGGGTACACTCGTGCCAGTAATGCCAGTGTCGCAAGGCTTAAGGCGCCTGTTACGGTCAAAAATAACAAGAAAGAGACTGCAGTGGGCGTCGGTGGTCGAGTGGGTAAGACGTCGGCTCGCAACTGAAAAGTCGCGGGTTCGATTTCTACATCCGACCATGTACCAATGGGTGGTTTATAATAAAAAATATATGTACAATATCCGACAAACCGTACAAAGAGGCTTTTCCAGCTGGTCAATCGTTAGGTATAGCCTCAAAAAATCATTGGCTAAATGAGGAAGACTTTGTCTTCCACTGGGTACCCTCGGGCCGGCAACGGTTCCCGGGAGCTGTAAGACAACCCGTGAAGAATAAAAAAATACTACTAAGTCGATACTAAGTAGCGATTGTGAAATAGGTCCTTAGTAGGACTATTATACTATACCTATAGTAGTTGAGCACTTGCGCGAAGACTCCCGGATGTCTATCAAAGAAGTACTCGTTGAGTACCGGATCGTAGTTAGCTAACGCCTCTGTCAGTCGAGAGAGTCGCGTTGCTGGTATTTTCTTTAATGTTGCTTTGTACGTCTCATGCCGTATACCACCCACATTTAAAACTACGCGGTTTTCCGCGTCCATGTTTAGGAGATTCATTTCTAAATAAAAAAAACAAATAAGTAAGTTACAGTTTCTAGCTTCCCATAGTTCATGGCTGTAATATAATAGACACCTCTTGTGTTATATTACATTGTGATACAAGTGTGCTATGTTGGTCATTACGTACGAGGCGGTATTATCAGCGCGAGCCAGGAGGCGAGCGCTATAAGAAAGCTGAGTATGTAATGGCCAATGCACACGCGTTTCTTACGACGTTATTCAACACACTTGAGAGGAAAAATCAAACATCATGTGGTTTTAACATTTAATTATTAAAACAATTAGTGAAAGTACAATTCTCAAATGTTTTGTTTTTCTCGCGTCGCGCTAGATAAAGCACGGGTAACTTCGCCAAACAGCCAACAAAGTCGTGGTTAAAAAATAATAAAAACTGTATTATGCGGTTAAATTAAGAACGCTTTGTAGACACACATACAATTTGCAATCTTGTACGAATTTAACTTCATTGGGTTATATTATAGCTCTTGTGCTGTAATGTAAAGTAAAAAGCACGCGTGTTTAATATATGGGATTATGGGTCTAAAAGTCAGGTAATAAGACTCACGTTACGAACAAGTGTGTTGAAAAATAATGAAATGTATCCAATTATTTCCCTTCTTTTGATATAAATCAGTTCAGTAGTTTTAGGACAAAGTAAGTAATTAGTTAGGTATAATAAAATTAAAAATGAAATAATTTTTTAATTTATTTATAAATTTGTAAATTGAATTTAACGGTCTTTACGTAGAATGTGTGATATAAAGCGTATTGACCACATCCGGAACGATGTCATTAGAGAAGAATGCGGAGTGAAAGATGATGTTGTGACTAAAATGAAGAAAAGTAGTTTACGCTGGTTTGGCCTATATATGAGGCGAGTATAAAAGGTACAGCTGGAACACCTCGGCGGAAGTATGCAGATCTAATATGAAGCGACTGAGAAAGGCCATTCCTTTCTCAAATTTTGTCACTACATCATCCTTCACTCCACACTGCTCTCTTATCACACTATTTCTCATTTTATCTTTCAAAGTTACACCACACATATTTTTCAATGCTCTCATTTCACTCAAATTTGGATTATCTTCTGCCATAGCAACTTTCACAACCATACATTAGTTTTAAACTTACTGATATCTCCCTAACGCTGCTTCTTGGTAGAAACGAACTAAACAGCTACGGCTCCCGGCTTTGACCTCGTCGCCACATCACCTCGTAATACTCATCTTCACGCTTTGTGAAACTGGAGGCCGGCTGAGATGACATAGCTGCCTGCTCTATCTATCCTGTAACTGAAAAATACATGAAATTATGTCATTTTGAATAATTAAACTGTGTCACATTGCAGCTTTTCAGACTGGTGCTGCGCTATTTTTCATCATTAAAATGTTGTAAATCACTCGTTAGGTATAGCCTCACAAATACCATCGGTTAAAAGAGAGAGATTTGGTTTCAGGGACCTGTAAGGCAACCCGTGCCGAAAAAAGAAACATTTGGATGCATGGTTATTGTTTCGTTGTCTCATTTCCTTTGATTGATATAGTCGAGATATAATCTGTTCTAGGTTCTATCCTTCAGCTGTATCCTAACACATTTTATGTGAAATACAAGACCTTGACTACAAACCAAGGTATCCGTGACCAAAATTATTATTTTGTTTGTTTTTAGACAAGGAAATAACAAATATCCGTCAACATTTATAAGAAAATCTAAAAACCGCAACAATTGGAACCAAAAAAAGCTAAGACCAATGCTTCTAATAGCAGGTCAAGCGGCATCCTCACTTTAGGAAGATAGTAGTTTATTCTATTCAAGAAATGACAGATCTAGTTCAAAACAAGCCATACAAACTTCAATCCACCGCGCGTCGCACTCCTAATTTCAAAATTAAAAAATGATATCGCTAGTACTCATTCCCGGCATACAATATGGGTTTATAACAAACAATTTGAATACCTACATACAATAATTAGCGGACCCGGCAGACGTTGTCCTGCCCAAACCTACCCCTACCCCTGTAACGTTGTGCTCATTTAGTTAATAAATGAGACCATTTTTCTTAATGAGGTTTGAATAGTTGTTAACCTCCTTACAAAAATATTTGTTAACCTCCTTACAAAAATATTTGTTAACCTCCTTACAAAATAAGTTACTGACTACCTTTTTATCCTTTCATTCTACATAAAAAACTTGAAATAAAACAATATATGGAGTAATATATTCATTTATTATTGTGGCTAGTTCCCCAAAAGGTGACAATTGTCATTGTATTAAAATTATTGACATCATGAAATAGGTGTGCTACTTAGCAATGCTAAAACGGAATTGACTAAAAATGGAAAAAAATTAACAAATTGCAGACACTGTTCTAAATTCAGGTTATTTTGAAAACTTCTTACATTATAGGTAGTCAGTAACTTATTTTATAAGGAGGTTAACAACTATTTTTGTAAGGAGGTTAACAACTATTCAAACCTCATTAAGAAAAATGGTCTTATTTATTAACTAAATTAGCACAACGTTACACCCCTACCCCTACCACTACCACTAACTTTGGATATTGTTCATACAAAAATACCAATTTTAGTATTTCTGTATGAACAATGGGGGTAGACGTAGGAGGGTGAAAATAGTTTACGACCTATTCTCAGACCTACCGAATATACACAAAAAAAAAAATCATACAAATCGGTCAAGCCGTTTCGGAGGAGTTTGGTTACAAACACTGTGACACGAGAATTTTATATATATAGACTAGCATTCCGCCCCCGGCTTCGCCCGTGGATATTTACGAACAAAATAAAATATACCCTATACCTACCCCTACCCCTACCCCTACCCCTACCCCTACCCCTACCCCTACCCCTACCCCTACCCCTACCCCTACCCCTACCCCTACCCCTACCCCTACCCCTACCCCTACCCCTACCCCTACCCCTACCCCTACTCCTACGCCTACCCCTACCGCTACCCTTATCCCTAGCCCTACCCCTACCCCTACTTCTACTCCTATCCCCTACCCCTACCCTCTACCACTACCACTACCTCTATATCATCAATAGTTTTCGCAGCGCACGCGATGTAAGGAATTTCTTAGGTAATTTTAGGCTATTTCACTCAGGTTTTTAAAAATATACCTTGAAAATGTCTATTTTAACAAAAGTAGTGAGGGATGTATTGATTTAACAAAATATTCATTGACCGGTCGTGTCTACAGTCTACCACCCTACTTGTTTGCAGTATAAGCCACACACGCTCCATTTATCAGCACGTATCGCTAACCTGCATTGTGAAGTGAATTGATAGCATTTATTTTGAAAAGGTCGTTTAAAATATAGGGTCTTGTTGAACGAATTATCTGTACTAATAATAAAGCTGGAACTAAAAGTCGGTTTCAAAAAAATATTTTTGAATTTGATAGCCCTTAAGAAGGTTTTAGGGGTATCCTCTCAAATGCTCTAAAATAAAATATATAATTTCAGAAGCTATAATTTTAGTTGCTATAAATATTCATTTTCTATAAATTTAGATCCTGTAATTTTAAAAATCTATAAATGTGTTTGATATAATTTTTTAAATCTCTAATATTAATTCCTATAACGTATTGTTTTCTATAATTACAGTTCCCATAATTTTCAAAATCTATAATTTCAAGTCCTATAATTTTTATAATGTCTATTTTCAATTGCACTAATGGCTACTTTTCTATAATTGCTGTTACTATAATTTTGAAAATATATAATCTCAAGTCTTATATTTTTTATAATCTCTAATTTCAATTGCACTAATGGCTACTTTTCTATAATTGCAGTTATTATAATTTTCTAAATATATAAATTCATTTTCTATAAACTTATTGATCTATAATATCAGTTGCTCTAATGGATTATTAAAATAATTGTACTCACTATATTTTTAAAAGTTACATTTACAAATATTAAAATTTACAGTAGTTTTTGTTAATCTTAACCTGTTGCAGTAATTTTCGATTACTATTCCCCTAATTTGTAAATAAAAATAGGTTAGCGAGGAGCGAAACGACGAGCGTGGTTCGAATAGTGCTAAAACAGAGCGCGAGCCGAGCGAGCGAAGCGAGCGTTCCGCGGCAGCGGACGGCGAAGCGCCAGAAACTCAAAAACAATCATCACTTGTTGATAACGGATATGATACCTCTTTAGAAAAAGCTTATGTTAACACTCAGACTATATCTGTGCAAAAAAAAAACATCTATCAGTTGCTCTGTTTTGACTTGAAAGAAGGACATACAGACACACTTTCGCATTTATAATAAAGAAGGAAGATTTTATATAAGTAATAATATTTTGCAAATAAATTGGAAAAAAATTAAAGCAAATTAATCAAAAGATAATATTAAATGTTGTACCTTTTGATATTTTAGATATCTTCAAAATTATAGAAAACAATTTTAGATAAAACGAAAATTATAGCAAATTAATTATTAGATCATTTAATGTTATATATTTTGATAATAGTGATTTTGAAAATTACGGATATCGATTTTAGACAAAAGAAAAATTATAGCAAATAAATAATTAAAGAATGTAATTTTATATATTTTGATAATAGTGATTTTGAAAATTACAGAAATCGATTTTAGGGTAAAATAAAATTATAGCAAATGAATAATTATAGAATTTAATTTTATATATTTCGATAATAGTGATTTTGAAAATTACAGAAATCCATTTTAGGTTTAAAAAAAATTATAGCAAATGAATAATTATAGAACGTAATTTTATATCTTATATACCTATATATTCTAAAATTATATCAAAACATTTTAAAGATAATGTAGGAGACCCGGTTTTAGGCTATATAACATCACGCTACGACTCAAAGAGGCGGATCAGTAACTGTTAACGTGGGTGCAACCGCAAGGCACAGCTAGTTAGTTCTACTCTATTTTTTTATTATTTACCTATCCATCAGGGTTTTGATGATTCCGCCAATGTCAAGTATTATAGACGTCACAGTAACAATATGCCGATTAATCGGTATCTAAGATGGTCCCGCAGACTGTGATAGTTATGTTCTATTCATCACTGACTAATCACAGCGCGGTCTAATTAAACTGGATTTCATATCCTATTGGTCGCTATGACATGACGTAGAATCTGGTAGTTAGTTATAATAATGTTTTGTCTTTCTCTATTATAGTGAATGTCAGATTAATTAAAAAGAGATCAAGCACGGTTACACTCGTTAAATCTTCTGTATCTTATATATATATATATATAAAAGTGGATGTTGGTAGATCTGTTTGTGCCTTATAGACTCAAAAACTTCTAAGTCGATTTTATTACTGTTTACTTGATTATATAGATTGAGTCACGGGGAAGGTTTAGGTGTATAAAACATCACGCTGTGTCTTTTGGGACTTGAGTAGTAACCAATAATGGCAAAGTTCCTTATTCGATCAGGTGAGCAGAGCTGATATTAAATTGCCACGGGCGTAGCCGGGGTTTGTAAATTTCATTTTCATAAATTATTTTTGCGTTGAATAGCCCATTTATTGAGGAAAATTATAAGCTATATAAACACGCCAAGCAATAAAGAAAATTCACGGTTGAAAGCTAGTTTGAAATCAACACAAAAACAATGTCCCTAAAAATATTATGAATGAAAATGAAAAATTCGTGAAAATTATGCTGATTATTCTATTTGTATCAAGTTACGTTAGAATCACAAGTCCTCCTGAAAAAAAGGTTTTCAGTTAAGGTGAAGGTCGCTTGGGCCGCCCCGTTTGTGAAAGGATGAAATATTGCGAGTGGACAACTGAAACTGAATACTGGATTAGATATTTGATATACGTGTATTGGTCCTGAAGGGGTTTTACTTAAATTTATTTTGAAATTTATGAATAATTGTGATTTATTTGTTATTTTAAATTATTTTTTCGGTTGTGATATCGTGGGTTGAATTCATAAATTATTTTAAGGTAGATTAACAAGTGCTGGCACAAGTTTAATTCTTAAGAATAGTTTTTTGATACGAACGATCATGCCAACTCTTATTAACCTACTTTTAAAGTATTTTCTTCGCAGTGAGGTTGGCAGAGTCTAACGAAAAGCACAAATATACTTAGTTTAATTATAGAAAACTACAAATTTATACTAGGTTCAAATGCCAAAAACTTTTGGTTGGTTAAAGTCATCTTATAACTGTCAAAAATATGTTTTTTTATATAGAGACTAGCGGACCCGGCAGACGTTGTCCTGCCCAAACGTTGACTTGCCCGCACTACCCCTACCCCTACCCCTACCTCTACCCCTACCCCTACCCCTACCCCTACCTCTACCCCTACCTCTACCCCTACCCCTACCCCTACCCCTACCTCTACCCCTACCCCTACCCCTACCCATACCCCTACCCCTACCCCTACCCCTACCCCTACCCCTACCCTACCTATAAAAAAAAAATTAGGGGTGGACCACCCTTAATATTTAGGGGGATGAAAAAAAGATGTTGTCCGATTCTCAACCCTAACGGATATGCACACTAAAATTCACGAAAATCGGTCGAGCCGTTTCAGAGGAGTTCAATTACGTACACCGTGACACGAGAATTTTATATATAAGAAGACGACATGTGACCTTGCCAGTGGCTGGTCTATGAATGCGCGCGACTGGCAGAACATAATACACGCGCCCACTAGAGATGCTTTTTCACGCTTCGCTTGAAGGTTGTAGGAAATACCGACGCCGGAAGTTCGTTCCACTTTTTGACAATTATCTTATCTCAGTTAATTCTTGAACGTTGAGTTTATTTGTACAACATTTTCATCCCACACAGTTGCTAGTTATTTTTCATTATTAAGAGTTCTAAATAGCCAAGTTTTCAAAACGCAAAAGCAATGCTCGTTTTGAAAACTATGGCTATTTAGTGGAATGGAAATGTTGTAAAAATAAACTCTGAGATTTGCCATATTTTTGACAGATACAATATGACTGAGAGCATTGATGAGCATTGACTGAGTCGCTACTGATCATTGCCTTGGGTGACAAGAGGGCTGGCTCTTTCCTCGCTCAAAGAATCTGCGGGGAAATGCAGCCAGTATTCTTGCCACTATTGCACAATTATTTTTAATGTTTTTTTATATTGTAGCAAAATTTTAAGGTCTCTAAAGGATTAAGGATTACTATTCCGTTACAGTATTTTTAAATCTATGTTGGAAAACACAAAAATTTCTTGACCACGCGTCACTAAAAATTGAGGTCGAAAATAATCGTTAGAACATCGATGTATTTTTGTACTACAACAGGCGGATCATTGTCAGTATTAATTGAAATTTCTATCGAAACATCGCCGTTATCAATTCCGCGGGAAGAATACCTAATAACTAAGGGTTGATCCCCATCTGTGCTACACAAAATCTTGTTTTAGTAAGTACTAGACACCCACCATCGGATTCGTATTCGTTTCCTATTAGTGAATTTAAAAAAAAAGTACCCCTTGTCCTATCAAATTTCATTAAAATCGGTTCAGTGGTTTAGCCGTGAAATTGTAACAGATAGATATATATATATATATATGTTACAGTCAAAACTCATAACCAGTCAAAAGTACTATGGACTAGCAAAATCAGTCAAAAGTACTTTTGACTGAACAGGTTGGTCAAAAGTGATTTTGACCGAAAATTATTGGTTATTAGTAGTTTGTTCAGTCAAAACCACTAACCTAACCTAACCTAACCTTAAATTTTTAAGAGTTTTGACTGATACAACCAGTCAAAACCACTTTTTTGGTAATCACTTAGTCAAAAGTACTTTTAACCAGCTCCATTGGGCAAAAGTACTTTTAACTGTTATTTTAGTCAAATGTGTTATTGACTAAAGCATACGGTCAAAAGTACTTTTGACTGATTTTGCTAGTCAATAGTACTTTTGACTGGTTATGAGTTTTAACTGCAACATATTTATATTTCTACCGCGGACATTTTTGTACATAATTTTGTTATATCTTTGACGAATTTAACAGCTACGCCATGAAAGCACGCTGCCTTTAACTTTTACCCTAACTGGATTCACTAATAATAATGCTCAGCTCCTAAACATGATAGGTCTATGTTTAATACTCACAGACCTTCCTCGTGGATCAAAAAATAGTGCAACATACAATAATATATGGGTTTACAACAATTTGAATACCTACATAAATACGCTTATAATTACTTATTTATTAGAGATAGATATGCTACTGTGGACTTTGTAGATAAATAATTTTATTCTACACAATTGTTTCCTACATAATTTTGTTATATCTCTGACGGATTAGACAGAATAGACCATAAAAATTTACTGAAGCTAACTTTTTCCCCGACTTGATTCACTTATACTATTAATACTCAGCTCCTAAACATGATAGGACCATGTTTAATACTCGTAAATCTTCCTCGTGAATCAACCTATCTAATAGTTGAAACCGCAACAAAATCCGTTCAGTAGTTTTTGCAAGAAAAGGGCAGGCAGGCGGGGGACTTGTTTTATAATTATTTTGTATGGCGCAATACTGATGAGTGGCGGATAGATAGGGATCAACCCTAAAAGGAAATACTCGTAAACAATGCGATATTGAATTTCGTGGTTACATGATCGTATCGCTATTTATGGATGGACATTCATATTTTTATATCCCACTAATATTATAAACGCGAAAGTTTGTATGGATGTACCTATGTTTGTTACTCAAATCACTCCAAAACGGCTGAGCGGATCTGGATGAAATTTGGCACAGAGATAGATTATAGTCTGGAATAGCACATAGGCTACTTTTTATCCCAGAAAAATGTATGGTTTTTTCACGGGATCGACATAATTTTTTGCATAGTGCTAGTTTAGGGGTCAGAGAATGACATATACTACTTTTATACCGTGAAAGCGGGCGGGGGAGGGGCAAATTACAGCCACGGGATTATTTCTTTTTGGATCTATTTCCACGTGGATGAAACCGCGGACAGAAGCTTGTCTATAACAAAAATTAAATGCTATTAAATTAAATTAAGCGCATCACTTGAGAACGGCTGGACTAATTTGGCTATTTTTAAAAATATTTATAATAGTCTAAATCATGTTTTTAGAAAAAGAAAATTTGGAAAAAGAAACTATACCTACTGCAGAACTAATAACAATATTTTTTTTAATGTTATTTAAAAAAATTACAATAAAATGAATTGTTTACTAAATAAAACAAGTTAGAAAAGTTCACTTTACTTCTCTTGATTCAAAATCACGAAATAATTTAACATAAAGTTACTTATTCAATATATCTAAGTGAAATACCTGTTATTTTTTCAATGAGTTTTATTGAATAGGAAATATGGGTGGTTAAACTTTGCCCCCGTTTTCTCTTTCATAATCTATCACAAAGCTCTTATTTTTTTATTTAGGTACTCTTATATCGTAAAGTCTCTATTACAAAATCGAATTATACTTCATAATGATATGTTTTATATACACGCGTCTCTAATATGTCAAACTTCGATACTATAATGTATTATAGTACCGAAGTTTTCATACAAAAACGATATCGTAATGTTTTGTTTTTTTAAATTTTAGAAAAAACAAAGGTTATGTGTTATGCAGCCACATTAAACTCTATGAAAATATCGACTCTCCCATGTAGTAGTCACTTGACAGTTAACGCGCATGCGTAGTAGGTAGGTAACTGCGTTTACCGTCAATTTCTCGATTAAGAAAAATATCTTGGTTCAATTTGTTTTGTACTATTGCATGGGATTAGATATAGTAGTGTATGAACGGGCACATAACTTGGAATTAAAACACTTGTGGATGCTATTAAAATGCTTGTGTTTTAATTACCCCTATTATGATCCCGTATCATAAACTACTATTTTATTTTCTCGTCTATCTGTCTCGCTTTAACATACGCGTATCTATGCGCTTTCTCTTTTGTATTGACAATCTAGTAGAGCGCCCGAGCGATTTAGATAAATCTCTTGTTAAAAGAGGTATATAAAATATCGCAATAATATTGAGTAACATTTGACAGTATGGGTAAGGATTGTCAAAGTATTTAACTTTATTATTTCGCCTTTTACCATTCCGCCTTAGCTTCGCCCGTGGAGTTCATATTAACTTTTAACCCCTATTATGGTCTTGACTTCATACGCCATTTTGAAGATTATTTTTCCCTTTAAATAATTAAACAAATAAAAAAAACACGCCATCTGTTGGAGATCACTTGAACTAACGTTGCCAAGTTATTATTGTCAGAAACATACCAGTCCGATATGAAAAATGGTTTTGCGTTAAATAGCCCATTTATTGAGGAATATATTACATCACGCTACGACCTAAAGGAGCGGAGCAGTAACCATATACGTCTACCTTCTTTTATATTCATCATACCTTTCATACATGCTCGATCAATACATGTTTTTTAAGTTCAATAAAAGTAGGTAAACCTAAGTCATCCTCTGTCAGCATTTCCTTTCACTTCAGCCATATAAACCTTTTTAGTCAATCTTTCATCCTTCATTTTTAAACGTGTCCAAACCAGTGTAAACTACTTTTCTTTATTTTAGTCACAACATCATCTTTCACTCCGCATTCTTCTCTAATGACATCGTTCCGGATGCGGTCAATACGCTTTATATCACACATTCTACGTAAAGACCGCATTTCTACTGCATTTATTTTACTTTCATGCTTCTTATTTCATAACGATGCACTCTTTGTTAGACAATAAATGTGGCTGATGACGGCTTGAGCCGAGTACACCCGATTCAGCGTCACCGACTCGATCGTGACGGTTCAGTTTTGTTTACTGTTCTTACAGAGCGCAAAGTAAAAAGAAAGTATTAATTCACTTCAAAAACCACATGCGACGACCCTATGTTAAATCGATGAACGTTTGACGTCACGATCGCAATCAGTGCCACAATAAATTTTTACTACTTGTCAACACCGTGTGTCGAGCGCTTAAAGAGTTGCAAATGTCTGTGAGGTGGAATAGGAATTTTATTGGCTTTTTATCATAGGATAGGATTTTTTATATATAAAAGAAATAGAGTTTGAAGTTTCGCACTAACACTGTGACATTGTCTTATTAAAACTACATCTATAAAACGGTGTATTTGATGCCAAAGAGTATATAATTCTGTCTTGAGGCCATAATACTTTGTTTTAAGTTACAACGTTTTCGTACTTCATATTATGTACATTTGCTTTTTTTTATTGTGACAGAAGGGGACGGGGGGGGGGGGGGGGCGGGGCGGGGGAAGGTTAAGGAGAGTATCAGTTATATAGTTTAAAAGTAACGTTTTGTCTTAAGTTGCAATAAATGGCGCCAGTTCCCAGTTGAAATTGTAAATGTCCCGGTTTTCATTTTCATTTTTCACGGGTTGCTTTATAGCTCCCGAAACCGGTTACGGTTCCAGGGTACCCAGCGGAAGACCAAGTCTCCCTCGTTTAGCTGATGATAGGTTATACCTAACGAGTGGTTTTAAAACATGTAACCAATGAAAGGATATTGTTATTTGTATGTCCGTTTGTATTTCACAAATGCTGTCTGAAAAATCGAAACAAAGCTCAGCAATCTTTAGTATCGAATATGTAACCGAACTCTCTCTGAATGCTCCGTTTTTACGATTTATGCCGCGCTAGGGGTAACGGTGTCGCAACGTGGTACATAATATAAGAAGTTACCATATTGTACTAAATTTAGAGGATTTGGCATTTCCTTGTAACATTTACAAAATATCTTATCTAAGGGAGAAAAATAAAAATAGTATATTATGTAAAATCCTCATTCAAATTCCAAAAAGTTTATTAAAGATGTATCCCCTCGACTGATCATCTCTTCTGGTGACAAGAAGGCTGGCTCCTTCCTCGCTCAACGAATCAGCATCGCGATTCAGCGGGGAAATGCAGCCAGTATTCTTGCCACTATTCCACGCGGACCTGGTTTATTTAGTTTTTTTAATGTTTAGATTTGATTTAAGGTTTTTGTAGTGAATATAAGATTTGTAATTATGTCCTAATTGTCTACATTTTCATTTTCAAATCAGGAAGTACGGCAGTGCCACCCGGCTTCGCCTTTCTCCGCTTAGGGATTGCATTTTGAACAGCATTTTTTACCTCTTTAAAGGGGAAGTAAGTCATCAAAATCCATTTTTTATATCAAATGTTTCAGAAAACCTGATCTATTTACGAAAATGAAAAAAAAAAGATTTTTAATTGTTTTTTAATGATTTAAATCTTTTTATTGTATTGAAATATTTTAGAAACATTTTACTTGATAGAAAAAAATCCTAAATACACCTCTGAAAACTTTATTTATAAATTTTTATGGCTATAATATAGATGGTATCGTTACAAAAATTAACATGAATATTTTTTGGTAATTATCTATCTTTTCATTGTAAAATTATTTATATGTTGTATACGATTTTTTTTAAATTGCGTTTTAAACAGATTGTCACATACGTTCGAGTACAATATGACTCAGATACTGTTTGTTTCTATCCTGCTCATTTTCTCATCGACCACATCACCTTAACATTGATTTTGAATGCTGAAATATGTATAATTATTTTTATTGTAAAATTAAATCTGATTAAAAAAATGTTTTGCCCATACAAACTTAAATACCCTCTTTTATCCCCTTAGGGCACGACTTTCGGGAAATCCCTTTTCAAACGATGCCTACAATATAAAATGAACACCGTCTCCAAATTTCAAATTTCTATCTTTAGTGGTTTGGCCTGGGCAATGATTAGTCAGTCTGTGGGGACATTGCCTTTAGATGGATAGAGAAATTTTGAGTCAAACCAATTAGTCTAACTAAACCTTAGCTAGGATAGCTTACTTTTGTGGGTTGTTTTTGGGTTCCCTGAGGGTTAACAATACCAGTTCTGAGGAGCCGTAAGGTTCCGATGATGGTATTTTTTTAACAATTTTTTTTTATTGAACCTATTGAATTGAATTGGATAACAATTTAATTCGGTATGTATATAAAAATTAAGGTATGCTTTTATATTTTTATTTCAAAGTTCTATTTAAAGAAACTTATTTAAGTACCTATTTCTGTTTTCTATGCAGGAGTTTTTTATAATTTAAAAGTGACGTCATGATTTTGGTGAAAGCGCCATTCTGCCTCATATCTCAACACATTTGTCTAACTGGTAGTACCACTGAGCATGTTAAGAGCGATGATAATAGTTTTATCACAAACGAGTAGTACCACGAGACAGAAACGCTTTACTTAAATGATGACGTCACTATGTCGTCCGTCGACAAAACTTTGAGAATGTAATATAAAAAAACTACTGCATGGAAAACAAAAATATTCAAATTGGTTTTAAAAAGCTTATTCTATCCAACCAAACTAACTGGTATTCTGTTTTGGTCCTGGTAAGCCTACGTGAAGGTATTAAAAAAACAAAATTAAACATCTTTTTGAATGCGGTACCCTAAAGACCGTTACAAAGAGCAAGTTTTAACCAAAAATCAAGGAACCAAAAATATATGGACAAAATCGATCACGCACTCTTGCACGCACACCCACTGAATACAAAACCCAGTTCGGCACCTACTTTGCGCATAATAATTTCTTATTTCAAGGGAAATTGCTAAAGGGAAGCTAAATCCCAAAGTTGTAATAAAAATAATAATATATTCAGTCATTTACTCTTTTCCTCTTACGCGGAATATTTTTGTGAATTTTATGAAGTTGATGTTTTTGGTCGTAATATGATATATAAGTTTTCGTGAATGAGACTGTATTATTTTATAATATTCCGGCCTCATTTCTGTTCCGTAGGTAAATGTAGTTGTAGGGGAAAGGTAAAATAATATTTATTCTAGACTAGCTTTTCACACCGGCTTCGCCCGTGGAGCTCATATTAACTATCATCCCTTATTGTGGTCTTGAATTCATACTAAAATCCCACAGAAAAAAGCACTCTCAGTTTATCTCGAATTTTTATGGACAACTTTTCCAATTTTTCTTTGCCTTAAATCCTTATTTAGATTATTACGAACGTTTAAGATAAAAATAAATTATAAAAACAAGGTACTACATTCTGGGGGCCAATTCTCGCTCTTTCGACGTTTAGTCGAATTAGAGAAATCTCTACGTCAAAATAATGACAAAAATATCTGATTTTGATAAAAGTTAATTCTTGGGAACGATAGAGTTGGATGTCGTATGTCGAGGGATAAACTTGTTTTACTCGTTTTGTCTCGCGTTAGATCAAGATGTTGACAGCTACGTCATTTGAAATCCGCCATGTTTTTTAGACATATTTCTATTCCTAGCGTACGACATATTGTGTCGAGTGGTCATGCATGGACTTGTTTTAACCTCTTTATAATATATTTTATTTGGTAAATATTTAGCGAGATATGAGCTTTTAAAATCTCGAGGTACATAATGACACATTTTTTCACATTGTCAATTTCAGTAATTTTCAGGATATGTGAAAAAGTACAACTAATTGCTTTTGTATGGTATTTACAAAAAAAGTACATATTAAAAATGTTTTTCAGGAATTATGAAAACAATAAAAAATATTTTATATGCGATATTAGATACTAATTGCTTAGTATAAATTTACATGAAAGGAAAGAAGAGTTTATCAGGAATTGTCAGGACTATGAAAAAGTTTTGAAAAATATGGGAATATTAATGTACTCATTTGTCAGGATTAACATGAAAAATAAAAATAAAGAAAAAAAAATTTCAGTAATTTCAGTAAGTACCTAATTATTTTATGAAAAATTTAGGTACTTACAACAAATTGTTAAGTTATTTAAATTAAATACTAAATAACTAAAAATCCGTGACTCTAGAGTTCGTGACGACAATATTTAATGGTACGGAATCCTCTGCGCACGTGTCGTACTCGCATTTCATCTCTATCGTTCGACAAAATGTCGAAAACGCGAGAATCGGCCTCTGATCTGATGATGGGGCAACCCTGGTCAAAAGAACTGCCCAATGATTAACAGTTTCCATATTGGGTTATGACTTCCTCATGTAGCCGATTAACTTTTTCAAGGTACCTAATAAAAGCCTTTTATGATATTTAGAGGGAAAAAATTTAGAAACTGCTAGTTTCCATAGTTCTACTTACCCCATTATAAAACAAGCGTGAATAATCGAACATTAGATTCAATACTATATTTTCCTCTAACCTGTTGAATTACTCGTCCCCCCATAATTAACGAATTTAAGGGCGAATGTCTCGAACCTAGCTCCGAATAGATGGCGCCAGTTTCGCATTTATTAGTTTTCTAATGCTAAAAAATAATTAAATCAAATTCAATGATTTGTAGTTTCAATTATATTAGTTGAGAAACATTTGTATGTATGGTTGTTTCTTTGATTCAAAGGTTAGAAATAATCGAGATAGAAAAATTGCGTATATACAATTATTGACCTTGTGTTGGCGTTATTTTGAGTGGGAGAGGCGGCGGCTCGATCGACAGATGTGTATAGCGCGACTCGACCGTTGCGCATTTATCGACACGGAACTACCGTATACACCGGGTGCGTTGCGACTAACGTCTCGATCTCCACTGGAGGGCCGTTATAAGGAGAACGGAGGGTAGGTAGGGAAACATGTAAAAAATGTATGGAGTGTTGTATGTGTGTACTGTATAATACAAAATTGGCCTAAACACCTAGGCTCTATCCTAACACATTTTATTTAATTTGGTGACACTGAGGTATAAAAAAACTAGAGTCCAAGCCACTAATAATAATATTAAAAATAAATACTTTGGCCGGTCAATGAGTGTGGACAATATTACAAGAAATATGTTACTAACAAACTTGAGGTTGCACCCGCGCTCCTTTAGGTCGTAGCGTTATGTTATATAGCCTTTATGCTTCTTCAAGAATTGGGCTATCAAATGCAAAATATTTTTAAAATCAGACTGGTAGTTTCAGAGATTAGCGCATTCAAACAAACAAAACATATTAGTATATATACCAGTATAAATCGCCGTATTTAAATACATTTTTCCGGGATAAAAAGTAGCCAATGTGCTATTCCAGACTATAATCTATCTCTGTGCCTAATTTCATCCAGATCCGTTCAGCCATTCTGGCGTGATTGAGTATCAACCATCCATACAAACTTTCGCGTTTATAATATTAGTGGGATAGTGGGATTTTTCGTTTGATTTAATTAAATAAAATCTTAACGTAAAAATACAAAACCAATAAAATACAACACAAGTCCCATCTATTTGGAGCTAGGTTCGAGACGATACCCCTTAACAGAATGGAGAGCTTACTAAGGATCTTTGATTACCGCCTGTAATTGCGCAAAACAGAGATTTAACGATCTATCCCCTTACATTCCTATCGCCAATCTAAATTGGTCTATTGTAATGGAAAATATATCCTTCCTTTAATTTATTAAAGAGAAAAGTTATTGTTTGTCTTTCTTACAAACAATCCTTTACGGCTTTTATATCTTGAGGTGTGGCCAGAGACACCGGTAACAATGTCCACTTTTAGCCAGATTCCCATATTAAACAGGGTGACAAGTCTGTTTTAATGGACCTATATTTAGGCCGGCTTTATGTGCCCTACAAAGAAGACCGCTCCACCTAATATACGAAACAGAGTATTGATTTGGATAATATGAACAGAAGTACTTACCTGTAAAGTTAGTTTTTCTTTTCATGTCTTTTTGGTAAACGTATGTATTTTTAAAATAATAAAAAATTTAAAAGACGTTATATGAACAACTAGCTTTCAACCAACAACCATATAAACTTTTATTCCCGAATTTATGGGCAACATTTACAATTTTTCTTTCCCTAAAAACCTTATTTAGCGGACATTTAAAAAAAATTGCCAAATCGGTCCAGCCGTTCTCAAGCTTACCAAATAACAGCATTAAAATTTTAATTATATATATAGATTTTACATATAACCTATTGTAACGAATAGGTACTTAAATCGCACAAATAAATACCTAAACACATCAAGGTCGATAGACGTCTCTAGAAACATCCAGAGAGAATCAAGTACAAACGAAAATGGACCGTATGTGCCTAGCCATAGGTACCAAAATCGGGCGCGGTCTGTGTGTAGGTATTTGGCACCGAGCCGCATCGAGACGCGTCTACAACTTTATACAACAATCTCGGCGTTTCTCGAATGTTCGGAGGGCAATATAAACAGAGGATCGTCGCCGGGAGAAGACAGTGCGAATCAGAGCGACCAAAGCGAAACAGTGAAGTGGAATTTAGTGCGACTAAGTGATATTCAAGTGTTTTCATTTATTTAACTGTATTTTTGTGGTGTTGAAGTAAAGTTTGTTTATTTAATCGGTATTTTAAATCTCTTCGAACCCTAGCTCGTAACAAATTGGTGTCAGGAGTGTGGGATTCAAAAATGCCGATTACACCACGTGACTCGTCGTCATCACGGCGACCCAAAACACGACAAACTACTGCTGGACTTCACGGCGAGGAGGTCGACGAGGCTGCTGCTGGGACTGCTGCTGGTGGTACCGGAGCTGCTGCTGGAGCCGCTGCTGGTGCTGCTGGCACTACTGCTTGTGGTTCCGGAGCTGCTGCTGGTGCTGCTGGGACTGCTGCTGGTGGTGCTGGAGGTGCTGCTGGAGTTGATTCGGGTGCTGCGGGTTCTGCGGGTGCTCCCCAGGCAACCGACATGGGAATGCTGGTTCGGCTGATGGAGGAGCAGGCCAGACGTCAGGAGGAACAGACTCGACAGCTGTTGGAGGAGCAGGCCCGACGTCAGGAGGAGCAGGCCCGACGACAGGAAGAGCAGACCCGACGACAGGAGGAGCAGGCCAGACGACAAGAGGAGGAGGCCAGACTTCGGGAGGAGCAGACTCGGCAGCTATTGGAGGAGCAGGCCAGGCGTCAACAGGAGCAGGCCCGGCGTCAGGAGGAGCAGGCCCGACGTCAGGAGGAGCAGGCCAGACGACAAGAGGAGGAAGCCAGACTTCGGGAGGAGCAGACTTGCCGGCTGTTGAAGGAGCAGTCTGCTAGCCTTAAGGAGCTGCTTTCAGAAACACTGGGAAAGGTGACTATGGAGGTGAAGCAGCTACAGAGGGTTACAGACATGCACGAGGAGAGAATCGAAGACCTCGACATCCGTTACGAAGACCTCCAACAGCACTATAAGGATCTCCATAAGGAAATACAGACAAGGTTGAGCGGAGAACAGGATGCAAGACTTAACGACCGCTACGGAGAGTTGGACAGCCGATGCGAGAGGCTCCAGAATGAAGTAAGGAAACTGAAGCTGTCCGCTCCTGTTTCTGGAGGCGTCGTCGTCTCCGGCCCTCGAGTCAAGGTGCCGCCGTACGACGGGACTACGTCCTGGACAGCGTACAAATTGCAGTTCCAAACGGTCGCCTCTGCCAACGGCTGGACAGACGAGCAATCTCTGACCGCCTTGACAGTGGCTTTAAGAGGCCGCGCACTGTCTGTTTTGGAAGCCTCTCCAGACAGCTGCACCACGTACGGGAACCTGATCGAGGCAATGGACTCCAGGTACGGCGACAAACACCTGGAGCACGTCTACCGAGCGCAGCTGAGGGACAGGACGCAACATGCTGGTGAGAATCTGCAACAATGGGCTCTGGAGATCGAGAAGATCGTGAGGAAGGCGTACCCATCTGCCGGACAAGAGTTCATTGCTGCGAACCTCGTTCAAGCATTCATCGACGGCATCCGCAGCATGGAGGTCAGAGCTGCAGTTCGACTGGGCCACCACAGCGCCCTGAAAGATGCACTGGCCCATGCTCTAGAGGTGGAAGCCGTGAGACAGGAGCCTCGTTCTCAGCGCTTGCGACAAGTGGCGGAGGAGGCGACTCCAACAACGACTCCTGTAGCAGAGAGGCGTAGCTACTTACCCCGCTGCTTCTACTGCCACAAGCTGGGGCACCTTAAAGCAAGCTTCCCGGCGCTTAAACGACAAGGCACGGATCAACGAGTGCCGAAACGGGACGTCGAAGCTGATGTCCGTGCCGTAACTACGGAGCTTCCGGGAAACGAGTAACAGCCAGAGCCGCGGGGCGGGTACTGGCTGATCGTGACACAGCCCCAAAAGTTACCATCCGACAAGTTTTCGACGGGAACAGTCTGGTGATCGCCGGCGAGGTCAACGGGACGCCATGTGAGATGACGATCGACACAGGAGCAACGCGAACGGTTGTGAGACCTCAGTTGTTGGGACGATCTACGAGCAGAACCAGAGGTCCATCTTCCCGTCTGAAACTCTTCACGGCAACCGGTCAGCCAATACCCGCATACGACGAGCTGCCGGTGACACTCAAGGTGGGTGACGGGGAGTATCCACACACCGTCATCGTGGCCGACATTATAGACGACTGCATTCTCGGACTCGACTTTATGAAGCGGTTCCAGTTTGGCATCGACTTGCGCAACGGTGTACTGCAGTGCGGCCAGGAACAGGTATTTTTGAAAGGCGGTTATGCTGGCTATGTGCGCTGTGCCAAGGGCGTCAAACTGAACCCATACTCAGAGACGCTTGTCGATGTGGAGTTACCAACTAATGGGGACCCCTCCAATACGAGGTGCTCTATCATCGACCACCTGGAACGTTCTAAACATAAAGGCTGGTTACTCACTCCAACTTTAGTAAACAGCCAGAGTGGACGAGCTGTAGTAAGGGTGACCAACTTCAATGGCGCTCCTGTCACTCTTAATAAGGATCAAGTCGTGGCGAAGTGCGACGAGATAAATTGGATGCGGAACTGCACCCAGGGGAAGCTGTCGGCGATGAAAAATAACAGTGCAAACCCCTTGGAACTCGTCGATATTTCGAAAAAGGACTTGTCAATCTCCGAGTACAAAAGAGCGAAGGAGATGCTCACTCGTTACATTGACATCTTTAGTGACAGAGATGGGCATCTCGGCAGGACGTCATTGGTGAAACACACCATCAACACAGGCAACGAGTTACCTATACGTCTACGTGCTCGACGAATCCCAGTAGGAAGAGAAGCCGAAGTACAGTGCATGCTGGAAGACATGAAGATGGCTAATGTCATCGAACCTTCTTTGAGCCCATGGTATTCTCCGGTTGTGCTTGTTAAGAAGAAGGATGGCAGCACTCTCTTCTGTGTGGATTATCGTCGGCTGAACGAGGTAACCAGAAAGGACAGCTACCCTCTACCCCGGATTGACGACACCTTGGACAGGTTGAGTGGGAACAAGTGGTTCTCAACACTGGATTTGAAGAGTGGATACTGGCAAGTGGAGATCGATCCCAAGGACAAGGAAAAGACTGCTTTCTCGACCGGAAATGGACTGTGGCAGTTCAACGTCATGCCTTTCGGGTTATGCAATGCTCCCGCAACGTTCGAAAGGCTGATGGAAGTTGTGCTTGCGGATCTCGTGGGAAAAGCTTGCCTAGTCTACCTGGATGACGTCATCATCATGGGACGCGACTTCGACGAGCACGTGAGGAATTTAGAAAGAGTGTTTGCCAAGTTGAAGCTCGCGAACCTGAAATTGCATGCCAAGAAGTGTAGTTTCTTCAAGAAACGTGTGAATTACCTCGGGCATGTAATTACTAAGGATGGCGTGTGATGATACGACCTTATTTTCCTGGCCGCTTACAAGCTGGCCATCATAAATAGCATTTATTTTGATTTTAGAACACGATATTGTTCATTTTAATTCAATAGAACATTGTATGGAACCTAAATTAAAATTTTACCCATTCCTTCACAAACTGTTGACTTAGGCAGTACTCTGCCAATTGTAAAATTTATTATATTTCTATTTTATCAATTAAGTAAATAACTATATAAAATGTATTGAATCAATATTCAAGAACTAATATCTATGTTAATATAAAAGGAGCGCAAATAAGTATTGTAAGTATTTTTATCATACTTTGTATTGTGTTACTTCAATAGCTTAACGCCCTGTAGTAATGTGTAGTTCATTTTTATTACAGTGCGCTCCTTGCTCCTTCTCCTTTGACGGCTCCTTCTCCTTGGCTCCTTACGGATGCTTTTACTGGTTGTTCTTTTGCTGTTCCTGTTTGTTCCTTCCTTGTTAATTCGACCAATAAACGAATGGTGAAAAGTTTACTACGAGTTTTCCTGCAATACCTACCCATCGACCCATCCTGGCTACCCCACACCCGACAATGGCGCCCAAACGTGATTAAAATGCTGCAGGAAGAAGGAATAAAGAAGAAAGAATAACGAAGTAAGAGAATATTTATTTTAATACAAACTTTTATTTCAGGATTTGTAATGTCTATATAATCTCAATATATAACGTAATTCTATTTAAATTCAGTAGAATATTTCTTGGAGATGATGGTTCTGAATCAAGGTTATGTCGGCAAACCTTCGAGGTTGACAAGTCTGATGATCTTGGTCAGATTCCATTATTGAAGAGGATATTTTTTAATTTTTATACAAAGGCAGTATTCTTGAATCATTTTACATTAAATTCACTTATTAATTTCGTAAATTCAGATTATATAGTCACATTGAATGTATGGTTGTATGTGAGATTTTCATTATATATATATCTGAAATCTATAGATTACTTCCCATAACTTAAATTTATTAATAATTAATTTAATTTCCGTTATATTATCCCGTCAATTCAATATTTCTTAATAGAAAAAGGTTCTTTTTATAGTCGTAACTTTTTCAAGAAAAATAATATATATTAATTTTTCTTATAATTGCTATAATATCTATTTTTATCCTAAAAGTCTATCGTGATTCCATAAAATAATACATAAATAAATATTATTTAATTCAAAAATTTCATTAATTGCGATTTTTTTTAATACATTTTTAAAATATCCAAAACAGTTTGTCCATTCTTATTTTAATGATTTCTAATATGACACTACAGTTTACATAAGTAAGGCAATTAAAATATTAAAATATTTCCGAGAATAAATTTAATATATAATAATAAATTTCAAATAAATTATGATACATAAAAAGCACCTCGATATCAGAATTTGACTTACTTGATTTTTCTTTGTTTTACACAATTTGTTTTGCTCGGCAATATTGCATTGGAATATTCGATTTTCAAATGTATCCTATATAATTTCTTTGTCATTGACAAGTTTTTAAATTTTGAATCGTGACGTTCGATTTTCTTTTAATTTTCAATTGTTATTTACTATGAAGTCTATTTCATAGACATATGATTACGCTCTTATTACAACTAGGGGTAGTCATGTTGATTGAAATTTAAATATTATTTTATTTCATGTACTTATATTATTAGCTTTTCACTGGCTTTGCTCGAGGATAGTTTGAGTTAGCGCATACCTTAACGCATGCGTTGATTTTATTTCATAATTTTTTTTTCTCTTTCAATATGAATGAGTTACACTTACTTAAACCGAGGAATTTTTTATATCTATATTATTTTACATTTTACTTTATTTTATTTACAATTTATTAAATTGTATTTATAACCTTATGGTTACAAGGGAGGTTAAATTTATTTCAATTTCACAATTTGGTTGTAAACATCTAAGTAACTAAAACTTTTACATATTTACAAATTACAGGTTGGTTATAACCATTATTAATAATTACTATTTTCCTTATTTCATTCTCATCATTTCATTTATTATAAATACTTATAATTATTTAGAGCGGATTGCGACTCTTTAAAAAAGCCTTCGTCTATTATAAATATTATATCTAATATCTGTGGATGTATTTCCATGGGTGTTTATTAGAGCAAATTACGGCTCTTTAAATAAACATTCGTTTATTATTATTATATCTATGAATATCAGGGTATTCATGGGTGTCTTTTAGAGCGGATTGCGACTCGTTAAAAAAGCCTTCGTCTATTATTACTACTTATTATATCTGTGGATGTATTTCCCATGGGTGTTCGTATGAGCGGATTGCGACTCTTTAAACAAGCCTTCGTCTATTGTATTATATATAAATAAACTTAAAACAGCGGATGGTAACTGTATAACTAAGCCCTTACTAAATTCGAGAACGTTTTTGAGTCATTCCTTATTAAATGGGAATTACTCTATATTATAAATGAGTTTACTGTACTTACTAATAACAGATTAAACAGATTAAATGAAGATGAATGTTTGTGATTTGTGTGATTGTGGAAATCGTTTCTCTTGTAAAATAATTAGTTTTATTTATAATAAAACTTATAAATTTATCTTTTCATTTCATTCATTAGTATTTTTATATAAGTCTCATCATCAAACTTTATTTTATTAATTCTTTGAATAAAATCCTTCATTAAGGACAGGATTTTTTCGGGGGAACCCCGGTATTGTGATGATACGACCTTATTTTCCTGGCCGCTTACAAGCTGGCCATCATAAATAGCATTTATTTTGATTTTAGAACACGATATTGTTCATTTTAATTCAATAGAACATTGTATGGAACCTAAATTAAAATTTTACCCATTCCTTCACAAACTGTTGACTTAGGCAGTACTCTGCCAATTGTAAAATTTATTATATTTCTATTTTATCAACTAAGTAAATAACTATATAAAATGTATTGAATCAATATTCAAGAACTAATATCTATGTTAATATAAAAGGAGCGCAAATAAGTATTGTAAGTATTTTTATCATACTTTGTATTGTGTTACTTCAATAGCTTAACGCCCTGTAGTAATGTGTAGTTCATTTTTATTACAGTGCGCTCCTTGCTCCTTCTCCTTTGACGGCTCCTTCTCCTTGGCTCCTTACGGATGCTTTTACTGGTTGTTCTTTTGCTGTTCCTGTTTGTTCCTTCCTTGTTAATTCGACCAATAAACGAATGGTGAAAAGTTTACTACGAGTTTTCCTGCAATACCTACCCATCGACCCATCCTGGCTACCCCTCAATCCGACAGGCGTAGAAACCGACCCTGACAAGACAATAGCTGTACGAGAATGGCCCACCCCGAAAAACAAAACAGATGTTCGGGCGTTTCTTGGTCTGTGCTCATACTACCGCCGCTTCGTATACGACTTCGCGGGAGTAGCCAAGCCCCTACATCGGCTGACGGAGGACAAGCGTTCGTTTCAGTGGACTGAGGACTGCGAGGAGTCGTTCCAGGAACTGAAACAACGGCTGTGTAAAACACCTGTATTAGGCTACCCGGACCAAGTCGGCGAGTTTGTGGTGGACACAGACGCAAGCAACATCGCCATTGGAGGTGTGCTGTCACAACGGAAGGGGGACAAGGAAGTTGTGATAGCGTATTTCAGCAAGGCTCTGTCGAAACCAGAAAGGAACTACTGTGTAACCAGACGCGAACTTCTGGCCGTAGTGAAGACGTTACGACACTTCAACAAATATCTCATCGGAAGGAAGTTCAAGCTACGGACAGACCATGCGGCGTTGAAATGGTTACTTCAATTCAAGGATCCTGAAGGACAAGTCGCTCGGTGGATCGAGCAGTTACAAGAATTCGATTTCACGATCGAACATCGACGAGGACGGATGCATGGCAACGCTGACGCACTGTCACGCAGGCCGTGCCCTGAAGATTGTAAACACTGCTCGAGGCGTGAAATCGGTGATTCTGTCATCAAAGTGATTACGACTAACAACCTTAGTGACGAATGGGCGAACGAGAGGACGAGAGACGAGCAACTCAAGGATAACAACTTGGCGCCGATAATGGAATGGAAGACGCAGAATGTTCCAAGGCCCGGCTGGAATGTTGTATCAGCCATGAGTTCCACCACGAAAAGTTACTGGGCTCAGTGGGAAAGTCTAGTGCTGGACAACGGGTTGCTGTACCGCAAGTGGGAGTCGCCCAGTGGACAGGAGACATTGATGCAGCTGGTCGTGCCTAGGTCAAAGGTGCGCGCAGTGCTTGAGTCCGTGCACGATGGATCCTCGGGAGGACATCTGGGCATGAATCGAACCCTGGCGAAAATCAGGAAACGATTTTATTGGGTTCATTGCCGGCAAGATGTCGAGGATTGGTGTCGCAAGTGCACAGTATGTGCGGCCGTGAAGGGACCTACGACACGTACGAGGGGACGTATGCAGCTGTACAATGTTGGCGCTCCATGGGAACGAATTGCGGTGGACGTTGCTGGACCGTTCCCGGTCACTGAAGACGGGAACAAGTACTTCATGGTCGTGATGGACTACTTCACGAAGTGGCCGGAGGTCTTCGCAATTCCCAACCAGGAAGCGACAACAGTGGCGACTAAGTTGGTCAACGAAGTATTCTGCAGGTTCGGGCTACCAATGGAGATACATTCTGATCAAGGGCGTAACTTTGAGTCGCAGTTGTTCCAGGAAGTATGCCGTCTCCTGGGAATAAATAAAACGAGGACTACGGCGTATCATCCACAGTCCGACGGAATGGTTGAAAGGTTCAACCGCACTTTGGAGACTCATTTGGCGAAACTGGTTGAGGATCACCAGAGGGACTGGGACCGATATATTCCCTTGTTCTTGCTCTCATATCGATCCGCAGAGCATGAAAGCATAAAGGTGACTCCTGCTTATGCCAACTTTGGGAGAGAACTCCGACTACCAGTTGATCTCCTGACCGGCGGACCTCCGGATGCGCCGCAACCTGTAAGTGACTACGTATCGAACCTGAAAAACAAGATGTGCGACATACATGACCAGATTCGTCAGAGCAGTCTTGTGGCCAGTACAAAGATGAAGACCAGGTACGATAGGAACTTCAATAGTAACGGTTTTGACGAGGGATCGTTGGTGTGGCTGCACAACCCGAAACGCCGAAAAGGCAAATCTCCCAAGCTGCAGAACCGCTGGGAAGGCCCGTATAAGGTCATCACGAGGATCAATGACGTGACCTATCGGATCCAACGATGCCCGCGTGGACAGTTAAAGGTTGTCCATATTGATCGACTGGCTCCTTACAAAGGCTCGAATATTGCTCGGGACGAGCAAGTCTAAGCGGGGGGCAGTGTAACGAATAGGTACTTAAATCGCACAAATAAATACCTAAACACATCAAGGTCGATAGACGTCTCTAGAAACATCCAGAGAGAATCAAGTACAAACGAAAATGGACCGTATGTGCCTAGCCATAGGTACCAAAATCGGGCGCGGTCTGTGTGTAGGTATTTGGCACCGAGCCGCATCGAGACGCGTCTACAACTTTATACAACAATCTCGGCGTTTCTCGAATGTTCGGAGGGCAATATAAACAGAGGATCGTCGCCGGGAGAAGACAGTGCGAATCAGAGCGACCAAAGCGAAACAGTGAAGTGGAATTTAGTGCGACTAAGTGATATTCAAGTGTTTTCATTTATTTAACTGTATTTTTGTGGTGTTGAAGTAAAGTTTGTTTATTTAATCGGTATTTTAAATCTCTTCGAACCCTAGCTCGTAACACTATTTTACATTTGTAGTATTAATAGTCATATTTTTTAATCTAATAAGACAAGTAAAACAAGATTTAAAGTAAAAAACGTAAAGATGTAAATTTATCTATCAGTGGCGACGGGTGAATATTTTGAGAAGTGAAGTCATAAAATAAACTTAATCAACTAATGATACAAGATCAAAACAATCTTTTATAATCCAAAATGCACCAATAACCAATTATAATAGTAATTTATCGTAAAGGGATTTAAATTACCTAAATAAAAAATCTCTCGTGTTCAGCCATTTATTCCAAAATGTTAAAACACGCATATAACGGCGCAACTAACTAAACTCGCGGAAACCCCCAACCGGTTGGTTACATTCGACTCTCCTAACCCGCAATTCATTGGCTTATTTGTGAGTCTGTTTACCCGTGCTAAAACGAGAGGGAACATGCGCGGATTTCAATACAAATGAAAGAGACAGTCATCTATCGGCTTATGTCCTTACTCCTATGATTGTATTAATATTATTTAATAATTTCGAAAACAGAAGGGATTCGGGTTGTATTGACTGCTATCTATACTAATATAATAAAGCGGAAGTGTTTATAAGTTTGAAAGCGCTAATCTCAAGAACTACCAGACCGATTGGAAAAAAATATTTGACTACTCTTATATCGTCTCTATTACAAAATCGAATTATACTTCATAATGATATGTTTTATTTACACTCGTCTGTAATATGTCAAACTTCGATACTATAATGTATTGTTACGAGCTAGGGTTCGAAGAGATTTAAAATACCGATTAAATAGACAACACCACAAAAATACAGTTAAATAATTAAACACTATAGAATAACACTTTGTCGCACTAAATTCCACTTCACTGTTTTGCTTTGATCGCTCTTATTCGCACTGTGTTATTTCCGCCAATGATCCTCTGTTTATATAGCCCACCGAACATTCGAGAAACGCCGAGATTGTTGTACAAAGTTGTAGACGCGTCTCGATGCGAGTCGGCGCCAAATACCTACACACCGACCGCGGCCGATTTTGATACCTATGGCTAGGCACATACGGTCCATTTTCGTTTGTACATAATTCTCTCTGGATGTTTCTAGAGACGTCTATCGACCTTGATGTGTTTAGGTATTTATTTATGCGATTTAAGTACCTACTCGTTACAGTATTATAGTAGGTACCGAAGTTTTCATATAAAAACGATATCGTAATATTTTGTTTTTTTTTTAAATGCAGAAAGGGCAGAGGATTTTTTTATACAGCCACATTAAACTCTATGAAAATATCGACACGCGCATGTCCGAGTTACTTGACAGTTAACGCGCATGCGCACTAATGCGCAGTAGCTAAGTAACCGCGGTTTACCGCCAATTTGTCGATTAAGAAAAATATCTTGGTTCAATTTGTTTTGTACTATTGCATGGGATTAGATAAAGTACTGTATGAACGGGCACATAACTTGGAATTAAAACACTCGTGGATCCCGTATCATAAACTACTATTTTGCGTTAAATAGCACGTTGAATAAGGAAGGTTATAGGAATATAACATCACGCTACGACTCAAAGGGGCGGAGCAGGAACCATACACGTCAACAAATAAAAAATGTTCACGGACTAAAGTAATATTTATGTACAAATCCATATCGATTACTTAGAAATCTCGGCCAACTTTTCGTTAGGCCAGGTAACCGCTTAATGAAGATTAATGCTTCCTTTCTTGTATTTTGTGCCGGTACTTAGAAAATCGAAGTAAAAACCATTAAACATCAATCATTCACTTGATTTACTAATTAGCCAGAAAACATTTCGGTTAGTTTCGATTTCACAAATTATCCCACTTCTGAATATTTTATGAGTGAGCTCGAGATGTATGGAATTTATACTTATACAAGCTTCTGTCCGCGGTTTCACCAGGTAGTATAATGTCTACCACTATGCAAAAAAACATGTCGATCCCGTGAAAAACAAAAACAAATCTATCCCACGGGAACCATACATTTTTCCGGAATAAAAAGTAGCCTACTATCTCTGTGCCAAATTTTATCCAGATCCGTTCAGCCGTTCTGCCATGATTGAGTAACAAACATACATACATACATCCATACAAACTTTCGCGTTTATAATATTAGTGGGATGGGATTACAAAATGAGTTTGTGAAGTAAACTCGAAAAATACGAACCGATTTCAAATGAAAGTTACATATTTGTAACTAAAAGGGAGAAAGTTGTATTTTTCGTATTTCAAATTACTGAAAATCAGGTGGGGAAGAGACTTTTAGAACTTCGATTCCAGTGAGGAGTATTTAGTTATGGCACGATTGTGACATAGGATTTTAGTAGAGAAAATTTGAAGGGATGCACTATGAAATATGTTTTCGAAAATCAATCCTTAAGGTGGTGAAATAAGGTGAAATAAGGTTAAAACTTGGTTCAAATACTCTTCAAAACATAGTAATAAAACACGTTAGTATATGGGGAAAAACTATTTTCGTCGGATCTACTTGAAACTTAGCTAGAATGAAGGATTTTTTGAAAAACAATGGGTTAAATTGTCTATGGAAAAATCGGTTGGCATTTCAAAATTTGTCGATGATGTCATGAATATCAGGTACCTACTCAAATAAAATTTAGGAAAACGACTCTTTGCGTATTTTTACATAAATTCAACTGCAAGTAAATTATATCCAAGCTAATATTTTGTTAAAAAATACTTTTAAATATTCAAATTTGCTCTTCCTAATATACAATAGACAATAATAGACCAATAACTTTTAAATAAAAAAAAACAAACACATATTCACGGTGTTTATCCCTTGCAGTATGGCCAGAAACCACAGTAACAGTTTCTAATTTTAGCCAATTCTCCATATTGAACAAAACAGGTGGCAAATCTGTTGCTTTACTGGACCTAGATATATCCCTTCACTATCACAGGGAGTAAATTGGAAGAAAATATTTTTCATACAACCGAGAGTTCCCCCAAAAGAATGTTGTTCACTCATTTTCTGCCAGCTGATAGGAGAGGTTTTTTTTTAAATTTTGTTTTCTTCTAAATCGGCTCAGCGGCGTACCGACAAGCGCTGGACCCCCTACTCGTCTACAAGAATTTGTAGAGGGGGCTCAGACTACACGAAAAAGAGGTTTTCTGCCCGCAAGTGCTTACAACCACTTTCTGTCTCCATCTCTCTAACCATTCTGTATGTATCTGAAGAAGCACGAGACGGTTTGTTAATATTAGTCACCAATGAGATTTGAACTTTTAAAGTACTTAACAGTTCTCAAATTCGATTGCCATAATAAGTACAAATTGTAAAGAGGTAGGAAAATTATAATTGAGTCCAAATTCTATTATATAAGGACGAAGTAATTTTGAAACAATTTTGAAGTTTTACTGATTCTGTGAACGATCACAAAATCTTCGCTAAACTTCTAACACTCAGTTTAAAGTTGCCGCGCGGACCATTATTTAGGATGTCTCTTTAATACATTTTTGTATCAAATAAGTCTGTGCCAAGTGGTTAAGACGTCTGGTATTAACTAGGCAGATCGCCTTCGATCCCGGATTCCGGACTTATACCAATGGACATAATCCGACAAACCACACTTTTCCATCTAAATATACCTCAACAGAACTGACACATTCGTCCAATCCCCGGCCGGTCGCCGTACGGCCCACCGAAATCGACCACAGACTCGTCCAATTCTTATCGCGCGGCCCACCATCCGTTTTCAAATCGTTGTATTTGTAGTTGATTTCGATGACCGGAACGATCTGTCACACACACACACACACACATCCACACGCCTTTGTTTAATCGAATCTTGTGTGTCTGTGTGGGTGAGTGAATTGCATGTAGTCTAGATCGTATGATTTACATTGCTAATGTGTGGCTTGTCTTCAATCTTGATCATACGGCGGCCGGACCTTTAGATATAGCCTTACAAATACCATCGGCTAAAAGAGAGATAATTAGTCTTCCTCTGGGTACCTACCCTGAGACCGTAACACGGTTTCGGGAGCTGTAAGGCAACCCGTAAAAAAAAATTACAAGTCTTATTTTATCATCACAGTATTTTTGATATAAGTATCCAGGAATAGAATAAAATGATCTACAAAAAAGTGCGTGTATATGTATTCAAATTGTTGTAAACCCATATTGTACCCGTGCAATGCCGGGGGCGAGGTCTCTAGTTTAGGATAAGTTTAAATAAAAAAGAAAAAAAATCCTAATTTGCTACCTTGAATTAAAAAAAACATTATTGTTTTGGAGTAGAATTCTCTTTTATAGACTAAAAAATGGAACGAATTTCCATCATCAGTACCTACTGCCTGGATCAAGACCGAAATAATCCCGGAATGAAAAGGAGACTATGTCAATTTTTGAGCCTTCCAGCTATGTCTGTATTCCGTTTTGATTTGGAAGAAGAACACACAAACAAACTTTCGCACTTTTAACATTAGTATAGACCATAGATTAAGGATAGTCGCTAGGGGGCTCTACTAGATTGGCAATACAAAAGAGAATAGATATAGCATAATAGAGCATAGATACGCGTATGTTAAAGCGAGATAGATAGACGAGACCGTTTTTGAACACCGTAACAGCCTGTAACAGCCTAGCGTTAGTAGTATTTTGCTTATTTTTGTAAAATATCCTGTTTTAAAGTATTATTTAGTGTTTAATAGACTTGATTAATTATGCTTAATGCAGAGAATGGTGCAGTGCCTGGATGTAAGTCATCTAAGATTTGTCACGCACACTGATAAAATAAATTTTTTGGTCTTGTTCTAATCGCGACATTACCAATTTAGTAGAGCGCCAGCATACTACATCTATGGTATAGACCGTCGGTTTGATAAGATCGATAACTACTCTAAAAATGACATGCCATTTAATTTGCTTTTAAAAAACTTCAAACAAGAAGACAAGAATTGATCGCTGTTCCGAATTACTGGGGCACGCATTAAATTTAATTGACTTAGTTCACGAACTGAGTGGGAAGTTTTCATTAGTGAAACCTAGATAGGTAGGTATTAATAAAGGGACTATAGGTATCCTAAAATTATATTTAGGTTAGTAAGATCTACTTTTCGCAGTAACTTTGTTTTTTTTTCTATAGAGAAAATACCAAAAAATCGCGTTTTTGGTTCATATGACGCATATACTAAATCCAATCATTTATTTTCCTTTTGACATAAACACGCTTATGAAGTTCCACAAATATAGACAAAAATGTTTTTTTTAGTGAATAGTGAAGCGAGCGACGTGCTCTTTAGTTCCGATATTTATCGATATCGATATTTATTCAGCCCACAGATTATGTCTATCTATCTTTCGCTTCTTTTATATTCATTATACCTTTCATACATGCTCGGCGATTGTGTGTACTTTTAATATTTCCATCGATCAATACATTTTTTATAGCATTTCCCTTCACTTCAGGCATATAAACCTTTTTAGTCAATCTTTTATCCTTCATTCTTTTAACGTGTCTAAACCAGCGTAAACTACTTTATTCATTTTAGTCACAACATCATCTTTTACTCCGCATTCTTCTCTAATCCTCTATTATATTGTGTATTAATTACAAAAGAAATGGTATAATGGTAAATATATAAATAAATGCTTCTGTCATCAATAAATTCATAAAAAATACTGTAAAAACGACCTGTCATGGCGGCGATAAACAAAGTAATTGAATCAATATTTGTCTCACAAATGATAAATGGAATATTAATCACCATACATCATTCAAATTTAAGAAATATTTAGAACAATTAAATACAAACACAATTACTTCTTTTGGCATTCACTAAGCCTCTATCAAAATGTCTATGCCGTTTTACACGGTTTCCTGTTTGACAAGAAGGTTTAGGATATACCTAGTTTCGTGGTGGTTTCAATGTAGAACTACATGCCATCGACATTAGTGTCGATAGGTTTTAAAAACCAAAAAGAGACAATAACTGGGAAGAAATTTTTTTTGTTCACTTACATGCGAGTGAATATAATTTCAGTTAGATAATTATATTAAATAATTAATTAAATAACTCCCCTGATCTTCTGACACAGTTCAATTTCAGATCAAACTTAAAGAGAACTTGACTTCTTTGCAATATCTAGATGAAAATCAAACGCGGTTCTTAGTGCGCTTCTTTGCAGGATTTGCAACCTATTTAATGAAAGTCGGGTCTTGGTTGACATTATGTAATCTTAATTTGACTCAATTTAAGAAGTTCTTATGCGAGGTATTTGAGGGTAAGCTAAAAATACCAATACTTTGTGCGACTTGATAAGCCGGTTCCTTCTTTTTAACCGACTTCAAAAAAAGGAGGATATTCTCAATTGTTTGTTACCTTAGAATTCCGTCATTTATAAACCGATTTGGTAAACAAATTTTTAACTTCCAGATTGGTCCCATTTTTATTTTGGCATATATTGGTTTAGTACCTTTTCAATGATTATTCTTCTTCTCCTTTTTCAGCTTGTATCCGTCCACTGCTAGACGTAGGCCTTCTCAGCATTGTGCCACTTCTCCCTATCCTCCGGAGTTCTCCTCTACGCTCTATCCTCTCTCTTCACGATGTCGCCACTCCATCTCGCTGGTGGTCTACCGACACTTCTATGGCCCATTCTAGGTCTCCACTTGACGTCCATCTACCATAATGTAGTTAGAAGACCTCTTTTCTCTATTCGTTCAATATTGTAAAAAAACTATTGGTGAGAATAGTTTAAAGGATAGAGCAGCAATTCCTAACTTTTGTGCTTGTTTTACCTATGTCAAGTTATACCTACACCTTTTGTGTATTCTCCTCGTTAAAAAAGGGTTCATAATCAACTCTTACAGTCCCTATGGGAGTCAGGCGTGATTGTATGTGTAATACATACTAGCATTTGTCATTAGATAATAAACAAGAACATAAAAACAGTCGATTAACCGTATTTCGGTCGTAAAATGGTAAAACTATGGCGAAATGTAACTGCTTGCAGATATCGATGTCACCTGTGACAATTACAGGAGATAAATATTCTTATAACTGATTCCTTACGGGATTCTACGTCATATCACGGCTACCAGCGCTCGCGTCTCCTCGTGACATGATGGGGAATCCAGTTTAATCCCGTCTGCGTTGTTATAGTTGAGATTAGTAAGTGATTAATAGGGCATATCACGGTCGGCGGGATCACATTGGAGCTATAATTAAAAAAATAGAATAGAAACTATAGGTCCACTATAACTAGCCCCTGTACCACTGTATTTTTCTATCGTTTTATTGTCGCAATGGATTTTACGTTATATGATGATTATGCTAAAATACAAACAAGTTTGACGTCCTAGATCGCCTTTCCCATTTAAAACATATTACTATTTTTCTAGAACTTTGTCTTGCGGCACAAAACGATACTAACGAGCAAAAAATTGGCGAAACGGGAGCCCGTCTTATGGCCCCTCCTTAGGCTTAGTACTCTATGGTCCGTGGGGTTCAAATGCCAAAAAAAATGAAAGAAAATATAAGGAGGGCTGGCTCTTTCCTCGCTCAACAAATTAGCATCGCGATCCAGCGAGGAAATGCAGCCAGTATTATTGCCACAGTTCCACGCGGACCAGGTTTACTTAGTTTTATTAAATTTTTAGATTCAATTTTCTAGTTTTTTGAATAGAATAGGATTCCTTACACTGCTATATGAGGCTGTATAATGGTTCTTGTATTCTCTCTAAGATCTATAATAGTGCGACTTGTCACAAAAGCTATTCAACGGATTTTGTTGGAGTTTTCACAGAGTATTAAAGATGAACCTATCATGTTTAGGAGCTGATCAAGTCGGGGAAAGCTTAGTCCCAGCGAATTTTCATGACATATGCTGTCAAATACGACAGAGATATAACAAAATGATGTAGGAAGGAATTATGTAGAATAAAATGATCTATAAATAACCACTTGTGACGAAGAAAAAAAACAGCCTTCAAAATCAAAATGTGCTTTCTGGAAGCAAATGCACAAGTCACTTTAAAAAAAAATACCCAAATCTTTTCATGTGTGCCTATAATATTTGAAGAGTTCTTGATTTCTCCAGGATCCTGACATGACGACCATTGGACCACCTGGAAAGTATACCCTTTCAAACAAAAAACATTTGATAGCCTAATTCTGGAGCAAGGTTATAGGCTATATAACATCACGCTACGACCCAAAGGAGCGCAGCAGTAACCATTAACGCGGGTAATATATTTATGGAGTAAAGAATGGTAAATAAGAAACACCTCCAAATTCAAATATTAATAAAACTTTTTTCGTAATAAAAACATCAACCATTTAGTATAAAAAAATATTACGCAATAATGACGCAGATTAAAGCGCGAACTGTGCTGAAAAATTTTACTGAAAAATATTTCTTTTTATATTGTAATAAACAGCTGACGCAACCGCAACGGGCAGGTTCGTGGGTGAACAGGAATAATAACAGAACTTCAACTGCATTTTTTAAACTTGACTTATAATTTGGCAAACTTTTTAACAGAACCTCAAAAAAAATGAGGAGGTTCTCAATTCGTCAGAATCTTTTATGTTTTTTTATGTATGTTCCCCGATTACTTGAAGACGCCTGGACCGCTTTGGATTTTTTTTGTTTGAAAGGGTATACTTCCCAGGTTGTCTGATGATGGGATCCTGGAGAAATTGAGAACTCTTCAAATTTTATAGGCACACTTTAAGCGATTTGGGTTTTTTTTATAGTGACTTGTGCAATTTGCTTTCGGAAAGCATACTTTTTAACGACTTCAAAATAAAAAAGACGTTACTCAATTCGACCGTATTTTTTTTTATGTGTGTTCGCGGATAACTTCGTCGTTTATGAACCGATTTTGATGATTTCTTTTTTAATCGACAGATAATTCTTCCAGATTGGTCCCATTTTTAGGTCATAAAAATTGGTTCATTAGTTTTTCAGTAATTTTGTAAAACAGTAAATTATCAATATCTCGATGAAATATGTACCAATTTTAACGACTTATTTTTTTAAGGATATAATAATTTCTCGACATTATCTCGCAGACATATGACGAAAATAGGTTCAGTAGTTTTTCAGAAATTCAGTAATTTGTCTCTGTTTACGGCTGAAAATTATGTATCAGAGAAAAGCCTTAGCAACGTTTACTATTGACACGAAGTTGTCAATTTTTGTATCGACGGTGGTCTAACGGCTAAAGGTATGGCATGGTATGGTGCAGTTCAGGATGCAAATGGTTCAAATCCCATCCACAGCAGTATTTTTTTTTATTTTTCCATAATTTTTATTTATTTGCGTTATTATTTGTCTCTCAGGGCAACAAAATCACTTAAAAGGGAAAAATAAATTAACTTTAAAAAAAAAGTGTACCGACTTCAAAAATTTGCACTGAAAAGTAAGAAATAATAAATATTTCGTCGTAGAATTTGAAGACGGTTGGTGCAAAATTAAAAACAACTTACTTTCCAAATTCACTAATCTAGACAATTCATTAGGTACCTACGATCATCAGTACAAACATATATAATATTGAACAGATATTTATCTTCTTAGATGTTTACTTAATTTTGTATCCTAATTTGGCACCAACCGTCTTCAAATTCTACGACGAAATATTTATTATTTCTTACTTTTCAGTGCAAATTTTTGAAGTCGGTACACTTTTTTTTTAAAGTTAATTTATCAGTGCATCATTTTTGAAGTCGGTACACATTTTTTTAAAGGCAATTATTTTGTTGCATTTTTAAATAACCGTTCTGCATAGAAAACAAAATATTTAAATTAGTTTCTTAAAATTACTTAATTTTTGAAATAACAAAATAAAATATGACCGTGCGAACACTTTGCACCGTTAGCGCGGTGTCAATATTGTTGTTATAGTTCAACTGATCTCGAATGCGTGTTTTACAAAGTAAACACGCCATTTTAAATATTATTTTTCCCTTAACATTTGATACCTACAAAAAAACACCTTTGAGAAATAATACCTAAGTTTTAACTCTTTTTTTTCGTTATTTTTCAGTTACGATTCCAGGGTACCCAGTGGAAGACCAAGACCAAGTCTCCTTCGTTTAGCCGATGGTATTTGTGAAGCTATATACCTAACGAGTGGCTAGTTCTGTTACGAACCCGGGGTCTGCCTAGTTAATACCAGACGTCTTAACCACTCGGCCACCGACGCATCATGCCGAATTATTAAATTATTATGTAAAACAGTAAGTGACCAATGTAGGTATCAAACCTGTGAAAGCCACAGCGAGTTGCTATTATATAAAAACAGCAATGCGGCTAACAAAGCTAATTTAAGATTAAATATTCTTGTGGACTTAAGATGTGAATATTTCTCACAGTTTCCTGGTACTGCGGCAAATTCAATTTACATAGGGCTAATTTTAATTTTTGTTTGCGTTTGTGTTGTTACAGTGTTAAACAAAGGTTTAGGGTTCTGTATTTTATATTAGGGTAGCCATCGCCCGCAGATGGAAAAGAGGTCGTCAGCACAGCAGGTGGCAAGATGATATATGGTGAATATTCCTGAAACTTAGAAGGTTTTGGGGGAGGCCTATGATGAAAGGCAAATTGAATTAAGAGCTAACCAATGTCTGCATAGTCTGATATATCTGTCTATAATCACGCCTTTTATCCCAAGAGGGGTAGGAGACAATTGAATGTCATTTGTTACGATCCTGACATGCCTCTTTCGCTTCTTTTATATTCATCATACCTTTCATACATGCTCGGCGATTGTGTGTACTTTTAATATTTCCATCGATCAATAAACTTTTAGTATGTTTAATAAAAGTACATCTAGGTCGTCCTCTGTCAGCTAACTTTAAATTCGGATATAAAGGCTTTTATTATTATACTAACAGTGCACTGCGGTCTCCTTTGAATCATAGCATGATGTTATATAACCTTCCTTAAAAATTGAGCTATCAAATGCAAAAATATGTTTTATAATACGAAGGTAATTCCAGAGATTAATGCGTTTAAACAAACAAACAAACTCTCCAGCTTTATTATTAGTGGTAGTCGATGGTATTTGTGAGGCTATACCTAACGAGTGGTCAGTTCTGTTGAGGTATATTTAGATGGAAAAGCCTCTAAGTGTGGTTTGTCGTAATAAGTTTTAAATTATAAAAAAAAACCATTGGAACATGGCCGGGATTGAACCGTAGTTAATACCAGGAGTCTTAACCACTCGGCCACCGACGCACTTTTTCTCGGAAAGCTCGTAATATTAATTTGTATATAACATTTTAGATGAAGAATCCATACAAAAGGTTTAGGTAGAAGCAAGAAACAAAAAGATATCATTTTTCCTCAATACATTTTACCATTATGAAATTTCCGGTACATTACACAGGTGTCTTTCTTCCCTTTACTGAGTTTACTCATATTATAGCTTTTTAGGATTCCGTACCCAAAGGCTAAAAACGAAAACCCTATTAGGTACTAAGGCTCCGCTGTCCGTCTGTCTGTCCGTCTGTCACCAGGCTGTATCTCATGAACCGTGATAGTTAGACAGTTGAAATTTTCACAGATGATGTATTTCTGTTGCTGCTATAACAACAAATACTAAACAACAGAATAAAATAAATATTTAAGGGTGCTCCCATACAACAAACGTGTTTTTTTTTTTTGCCGTTTTTATAGATAATGGTTCGGAACCCTTCGTGCGCGAGTCCGACTCGCACTTGGCTGGTTTTTAATTTTAATATTTCTTATAACAAAGTTAAATGTTATATTACGTGAAAAAATTATCTTGTATCAAGCGAGTTGTCTATGTAAACAGGACAGGTGACAAGCCTGTTGCAGAGTTGTCACTTTTTTAATAGAATTATTTCCCCTATTATCTGAGTTCATACAAAAATCCCGTAGAAAAAAGCACTTTAAATTTTTCCCGAATTTACCATTTTATCGGGTAATTTTTCGTTCCCGACTATTACGAATATTTAAAAAAATAGCCAAATCGGTCTAGCCGTTCTTAAATGATGCGCTTATACGAACAACCAGCATTTAATCCCACAAATATTATAAACGCGAAAGTTTGTATGGATGTATATATGTATGTTTGTTATACAATCACGCCAGAACGGATGAGAGCATCTGGATGAAATTTGGCACAGAAATAGATTATAGTCTGGAATAGCATATAGGCTACCCCGGCTAAATGGTATGGTTATGGGATAGATTTGTTTTGTTCTTCACGGGATCGACATGATTTTTTGCATAGTGGTAGTTTAGGGGTCAGAGAATGACATATACTACTTTTTATACCGCGAAAGCAGGCGGGGGAGGGGCAACTTACAGTCACGGGATTATTTCTTTTTGGATCTATTTTCACGAGGGTGAAACCGCGGACAGAAGCTTGTACTTATATACATAATAGATTAATCCATTGTCTTCAGCTTGATTATTAGTAGGTTTACGAATATTAAAAATGCTGTCTAATTGATTAGAGATATAAGAAAGTGATATAGGAACGAATTCGGTATGTAAAGTAAAAGCTAAGGTACGATTTTTATATTTTTATTTTAAAGATTACCTAAGCTATTTTAAGAAACTAATTTGAATATTTTTGATTTCTATACAGTAGTTTTTTTATAATAAATTATCAAAGTTTTAGCACTGATGACGTCATTTTGTCGGCTGAATACTTCAATACCTTTGATATGTTGGTACAGAAAAAAGAACATCTGTGTTCTTTGACTTTGACATTTAACAAACAATAGTATTGCTGTCTCTAATGTAGTTTTTTCGTACAAAATCTACCAAAACCTACATAAAACATATTAAAACAACAACAAAGAAACACATCTTTACGGCTTTTATACCGTAGTCTGCATAGTTGTTGTGATACTAAATATATACAAAGGTCAAAGAACATCCTACCATTCCTAAATAATAAACTAGATTAGTTATAAAAACTACTGAAATAGTAGTATATATCTAGTAACATATATATAATAGAAAAGTGTAATGAAATAGGTACTTACATACATTACTTTGGTGTCAGCAATTTGACCTACAGCTTGGTTTATCCTGAAACAATACAAACGAATTAGTTAAAAACCTATACTTAATATACCTCAACAAAACTGACCACTCGTTAGGTATAGCCTCACAACTACCATCGGCTAAACGAGGAGACTTGGTCTTCTATTGGGTGGGGTAACACGGTTTCGGGAGCGGTAATCATTATCACTGTAGCTATATATTTTAATATTTTTGACAGATACAAGATGACCTTGACCATGGGCCCTTAAGTGTCCATACAGTGTTTGGGTTTCACTTCTGATGTTGAAGCTAAATTCTAACTAATATTACCCCTAGAACCCTGGGGCGCTGGAACATCCCAGAGCACTTTGTTTTCTACTTTATTCCATTGGTATGCAATGAACAGATTTAAGCGTCAGTGTAATTTACGCTGGTATCCCTCGCTACTTGGTTAGTAACGTGGCGAAATTTCAACTATTACATTTCATACATGCTTACTGTACTGTGTACTTTTAATATTTGCATCGATCAATTAATTTTTATACGTTCAATAACATACACCTAGGTCATCCTCTACCAGCATTTCACACAATGATTAGGTTAGTAAGTCAATAATAATGAAAATATAATTTTAAGAATTGGTTTTATTTAAAAAATAATACACTTCTAAACTATATGGGGTGCCACAACACCTCCTGAAGGAACGTTGGTTATGCAGGACACTGTAGGCTTCTAGGGTTAAAAATGTGTTTTTGAAACAGAACAACTGATCGAGGTGATGAGGGCTGGAGAATGACATTGGCTACTTCTTATCTTTTGCGATAACTCTTAGGTGACAAGGGATATTAGTCAGCGATTAATAAGACATATCACAGTCGGCGGGATAATCTTAGCTACCGATTTATTTAATCTATGATATTCTTACTAATGCAGAAGATTAAACACAGTTGCCATATATCAAAAGAAGAAAAAGAACTCCTAGGTGACATTCAGAAATTCCCACGTTTAAAGCCGGGGAGAAAAGCAATAGTAGTAATAAATATATTATTTGAATGATGTACAAATAGACAAAGTGTTTTTTATGATGTCGTATATCTTTTATGTAAATTTTCACGAGTCGTTTCAATTGGCCACTCAACTGAAATTGGGCGCTGCGACCCACGCTTATTATGTCTCTTTTGTATGAAGCTTAATAATCATTCTTTTGCATATTTTTCAGCGAGTTATTTGCATCTTATTGTAAAAAAGGGCAAGTGCGATGGCGTTTAATGCGAGGTTCCGTACGCTATCTATCTATTATCACGCCTTTTATCCCAAGGCAGAGACTATGGAATGCCATTTGCTACGATCCTGACATACCTCATTCGCTTCTTTTATATTCATCATACCTTTCATATTTTTTTTTATATGATCAATTAAAGTAAAGTAAAGTCGTCCTCTGCCAGCATTCCTTTTCACTTCAGCCATGTAAACCTTTTTAGTCAATCTTTCATCCTTCAATCTTTCAACGTAAACTACTTTTCTTAATTTTATTCACAACATCATCTTTCACTCCGTATTCTTCTTTAATATACTGTATTTATTTTACTTTCATGCTTCTTATTCCATACCCAAGTCTCGCTTCCATAAGTAATTTAAGTGATGAAATCGCGATATGTTTAATTTAGTATTCCAATTCCAATATGCTCCGAGACGGCTAAATTAATTTTGATAAAACATTCAGTGGGTAGGTATATAGGGTCTATAAAACAAATAAGTAATTAAAAAGTCCTTATTATTTCTTCTTCTTTTATTTTATGTTAATCGATAATTTGTCAATGCCTTTAAACTAAGATGTTCCCACAGACTAATCACAACTATCACAGCGCGGGCGGGATTAAACCGGATTCCCCACATGTCACGACGGAACACGTGCATCGGTCGCCATGACATGACGTAGAATATTATTATTAGGTTAAGGGTGTGCAATTAGCGACTGTCTGCTACGCTTGTTATTATCTCTGGGATTACTAACGGAACCCTAAAAATAAGTCTCTGTCAGTCAGTATAACAATAATTAGAAATGATTATACAAACCTTAATTTTATTCAGAGAGTCAGAGAAAAATATTTTTACGCAGAGCTACTCAATTTAATGATATTAAAGGAAACATCTGGTTCAAATAAGAAAAGATGAAAGAAAAATGCAGAATAATGGACTTTCAGGAACTCCTTGATATAGCGGAGTTTCTTATGAAATGCACAGGCATAATGGACTGTATCTAATTAGATTACAACCAGAGAACTTATGTTATCTTACCATTAGTTGAAAGGTGGTCGAGTGGGTAAGAAGTCGGCTCGCAACTGAAAATTCGCGGGTTCGTTTCCTACATCCGATCATGTACCAATGGGTTTTTATAATAACAAATCTATGTACATTATCCGACAAACCGTACAAAGATACTTTTCCATCTAAATATACCTCAACAGAACTGGCCACTCGTTAGGTATAGCCTCACAATTACCATCGGCTAACAGAATAAGATTGAAAAAGAAAAAAAATGCAGTTGAAATGCGGTCTTTACGTAGAATGTGTGATATAAAGCGTATTGACCGCATCCAGAACGATGTCATTAGAGAAGAAAGCGGAGCGAAAGATCATGTTGTGACTAAAATGAAGAACGGCTCGCAACGGCTGGGTTTTTTATAATAAAAAATCTATGTACATTATCCGACAAACCTTACAAAGAGGCTTTTCCATCTACATACCTCAACAGAGCTGACCACTCGTTAGGTATAGCCTCAAAAAATCATTGGCTAAATGAGGAAGACTTTGTCTTCCACTGGGTACCCTGGGGCCGGCAACGGTTCCCGGGAGCTGTAAGGTAACCCGCTGAAGTATAAAAAAAAATTTTAATTCAGTAAGTTTCAAATGAAGTAAACAGTTTTGTATAAAAGATAAATTTAATTTGCGTAAACAACTTTATTTTCTTTAGGAAACACTCGATGTGATAGAGAAGTTTATGGGCCCCACTTGCTTCGTTATTGGCACGTGGCATTCTTGGAAATTGGGTCAGGATTCAATTTAATTTTAGAATAAACTGAGTGTCTTGCTTTTAGGTTTTTTCAGCGACAGTTTCAGGGAATTTTTTTCCTTCTATCTGCTCTTGCGGGATATATCGTGAGAAATAAAATAAAGTGCATTTATACAAACATACAAATAAACAATCATATCTTCGAGGTTTTTATAGCTTGCGATGTGCCCAGAAACATCAGTAACAATGTCCACTTTTTGTCAGTTGTCTATTATCACTTCTTTAATAGTTGTATGTATCTGTTATTTTTAGAAAAAATGCGGACGCCGCCGGCTTTACGTGGCCTCCAAAGCCCGAGAAAAAACTAGCCAAGTGTGAGTCGGACTAGCACACGAAGGGTTCCGCTGTATGGCGCAGGAACAAATTAGAGCGCGTCCAACTCACACTTGGCCGGTTTTTATTATTTGTTGTTTAACTTAAGATTATTCATTATAGTTATACTAGTTAGACATTTGTATGTATTGCCATTATTGTCATAATCAAGATCGAGCAAAAAACGCCAAATAAAACACGTTTTTTGTACCGGGACCTCCTTTAATTTTCAACTTTATTTTATTTTTATTATTTACTGTTATAGCCGCCATAGTAATACACACTCATTGAAAATTTCAAGTGTCTACCTATTACGGTTCAAAAGATACAGTCCTGTGACAGACGGACGGACGGACAGCGAAGCTTTAGTAATAGGATTTCCGTTGTCACCCTTTGGGTACAGAACCCTAAAGAATGGTGCTTAGTATTTTTGACACAAGCGACGCTCTACAAATTAATAGACGTACGAGGAAGTTTATTCAGTAACAATGTCTACATATAGCCGCAGTTCTCACATTTTCGCGTCAACTCTTTGCCAGTAGAAAAAGACAAATTGAATTTAACTTCGGAAGCTTTTAGTTTTGTTTGTATTACTTCTGGGACTAGACCCGTTCGTGTATAGGTGATAAAAGATCACACTATAAACATACTTCATGAATTTAACTGACAAGCGACAACGGGTTTCAGTTAGTTTTTCAGGGGTCAGTTGCTACTATGCTATGGTAGGGGTAGGAGTAGGGTAGGGGTAGTGCAGGCAAGCCAAATTTCATTACAAACATACATACAAAAAATCAAGTTTTACCTCTTTATAATATTATACATATATTATATATTGCGGTGTGGCCAGAGACACAAGTAACAGTGTCCACGTTTTGTCAGTTGACATAGGGTTCCGTACCCAAAGGGTAAAATCGAAAACCCTATTACTAAGACTCCGCTGTCCGTCCGTCCGTCTGTCTATCTGTCACCAGGCTGTATCTCATGAAACGTGATAGTTAGACAGTTGAAATTTTCACAGATGATGTATTTCTGTTGCCGCTATAACAACAAATACTAAAAAACAAAATAAAATAAATATTTAAGGGGCTCCCATACAATAAACGTGATTATTTTTACCGTTTTTATAGATAATGGTACGAAACCCTTCGCGCGCGAGTCCACTTGCACTTGGCCGGTTTTTAATTATCCTAGAAATAGAGGGAGGAAGTGGCTTGAAATTAATTTATGACAGGTAAAAATATTTCTTTACTTGGTTTTATTTCCACGCAGGCAAAACTAGAAATAATGAAATAAAACTCATAGGAACGAAGCCAGTGGGTGGTATAATGTTTTAAATCACGTGATTTTGTTTCTGTCTACTCCATAGAAATAAAGGCGTGATTATGTGTACTGGTATATTTTGTTAATCAACCTAATCAAAGAGGGAAGTTTTCCTTATGTTTCCCGGTTGCTGTGTTCCCCACAGAAACAAAAAGTTATTAAACTTTCAACATTATAACACAGAAATTATTTTTCAGCAATTACACATAACATCACGACTGTTATTTACTAAGGGATAAGTTGGTATATGCCTTTTTACACGACTTTAACAAGAACAGAGTTTTTTTAATGTGTATTCGAGCATAGGGTAGGCTGAGACCAAAGATATCCAACTTACAAACTTAAATCACATGCATCTTTACAACTTTTTTTTTTTATATATTTTATTCTATATTTTGGGCGTTTTATTAGAAATAATGATGTATTTTATTTCAATACGGCACGCAGGGAATATGATTTTCCATTTTACACCCCATTTCAACCCCTTAAGGGTGGGTTTTCGAAAAATACTTTCTTAGTGCATATCACTGATTTTATCTGTAAATTTTCTTGAGGGACACCTTTAATCAACTATTCCAGTCACATCTGTTCTAGACAATCCTTGCGAAATTGCCCCATCTATATATATATAAAAGAAAGTCAGTTAGTTACACCATTTATAACTCAAGAACGGCTGAACCGATTTGGCTGAAAATTGGTGGGGAAGTAGCTTAGAGCCAGGAGACGTACATAGGATAGTAGCGGTAGTGGTAGGGGTTGGAGTAGGGGTAGGGGTAGTAGTAGTGGTTGGAGTAGGGGTAGTGGTAGTGGTAGTGGTAGTGGTAGTGGTAGTGGTAGTGGTAGGAGTAGATATATGTGTAGTGGTAGTGGTAGGAGTAGGGGTAGTGGTAGGGGTTGGAGTAGGGGTAGGGATAGTGGTAGTGGTAGTGGTAGTGGTAGTGGTAGCGTAGCGGTAGTCGTAGGGGTTGGAGTAGGGGTAGGGGTAGAGATAGTTGTAGTGATAGTGGTAGGGTAGCGGTAGTGGTAGGGGTTGGAGTAGGGGTAGGGGTAGTGGTAGTAGGGGTAGTGGTAGTGGTAGTGGTAGTGGTAGTGGTAGTGGTAGTGGTAGTGGTAGTGGTAGTGGTAGTGGTAGTGGTAGTTTTTTTCCACGGACGAAGGAAAGTAAATAGCAGGCAAGCCAACGTTTGGGCAGGACAACGTCTGCCGGGCCCGCTATTATAGTTTGTTATTAAAAATTGGTTTGGTTTCAGAAATATCGATTTTCTGAACATTATATCAATTCAAATGTAGATTGAATAACGTTTTGGTTAAAATAATGAAACTAGAATTTTTATACTAATATTGTAAAGAGGTAAAGATTGTAACTTTGTAAATTTGGATGTAGGATGTAATCTCTGATACTACTGATCCGATTCTGAAAATTCTTTCACTAATAGGAAGCTACATTATCTCTGAGGCATAATTATAGGTAACATTTTATTCTGTTCGAAAATAATTACACACAACAATATAAAAACAATAAAATTAAATATAAACTTTGAAAATGTCTGCGTGGAATAGTGGCAAGAATACTGGCTAGGAATTTAGAAGTGCGTGAAAGTTTCACCTGAGGAGATGATCATATTTCTTTACAATTTTTTTTTTGGAATTTGAACCCCAAGGACCTAGAGTTTCTACACCAAACGACACAAGTTTCTAGTTTTCTATAATTGAACTATATTCGCGCTGTTTGTTAGACTGGAAAACTGAAAAATATACTAATTATACCAGGAATTTAGAAGTGCGTGAGAGAAGCCCGTTCCGATACCGTATGTACATATGTACCTATACCAAATACAAGGTGAACTATTTGTATTCGATCAATATGAGTCCACTTATAAAGTATAGGCACAAGGCCTTTTCTAGTCAATCACAACTTTAATTTTCTACAACGGACAGACATTCAAGGTAAAAGTATTAAGCTAAAAATAAGTCAATTTCTTTGTTGTCATTAACAATGGTATTAACTAGGCAGATCCAATGTACCAATGGGTTTTTTTAATTAAAAACTTACGTACATAATCTGACAAACCACACTTACAGGCTTTTTTTTTCCATTTAAATACCTCATCAGAACTGGCCACTCGTTAGATATAGTCTCACAAATGCCATCAGCTAAACGAGGGAGACTTGGTCTTCCGCTGGCTACCCTGGGGTCGTAACACGGTTTTAGAAGCTATAAGGCAACCCGTAAAGAAAAATACCCTGTGGTATTTTTTTAAATGTGAGGCGGTTTTTTTGTAATTTATGTAAATACTCCATCGATCTAGAAAAGAAAAATACTCAAACAGTTTCCCTTAATTTTAGTTTTTAACCCTGTAGTTGCACCGTGAAACGGAGGTTTAAAAATGCATATATTTAGTACCTGATATTCCGGTCCCTCGTGAAAATTTTTGAAATGCGAAAATTTTTCAAGTACCTTCAATGTTCTTTCAATGGAGCGAAGCAATAACAATAAAAAAAAATCCACATTATTCAAGGCAATGGCACGTCAAGCCGATGTTGGATAGGCAACCGGATGGCGAGTGGTAATCTGGGCCTTTGAGTGGTACAGAGTCCCCTGGTAGCGGCCAAAGTGACCCCAAATGGGCGACGATATGGGGGAGGGGCAAAATCGAAAAATACGCTGCAAAAAATTAGGACAATGTGGGCAACAAGGGTTGGTGGGGGGGTTTTTGGGGATTGTAATAGATAATGAGCATACACAGACCTTTTAAAAGTCCAAGCAGTCGTTAAATATTAATTGATAAGGATTTTCATCAATTTTTTGCAGCTTTGTACTTAGGACAGTATAAATTTCGAATGCCATCCGATTTGAACAATTTTTATTTTATTTTTTTAATTATAATAATTGTTGAAACAATCGAAAAAAAGTGTTTTTCGGCGACTTTGAGGGGTGGGGTTGTTTCTCCGAAACTGCCCATCAGGATCGGATGGCAATTTTTTCCCAACGTTTGGTGGTGTCAATAAGTATGCTCACTAATTTTGAAGCGGTTGCCTTTTCACTTTTTTTTTTGTACTCGCTAGTGCAAGAACGGCCCGCGTGTTTCGGCTGGCAAAAAAAAATTATTATATAATTAGGGTATTGCCTTTAATGCTACCGCATTTTTATCCGGTTTCCTTTTCAAAAAAATTTCGATTTTGCCCCTCCCCCATATCGCCGAACCTGTCCATTTGGGGTCACTTTGGCCGCTACCAGGGGACTCTGTACCACTCAAAGGCCCAGATTACCACTCGCCATCCGGTTGCCTGTCCAACATCGGCTTGACGTGCCATTGCTTTGAATACATGCAAAGCCGGAACGGAAATCTAATAACAATATATATACAAGGAGAGGTAGACAGGGGTTAAGGACCCTTAAGATAATATTAAAATAATTATTTCCTTTCTAAAATTTAATAAATTTTATATTACTCGGGCAAACAGAAGAGATAAGATTGCTGATGACTTCAAGAGCCCTTTGATCCAACGATATTTTAATAAAATTTCAGCTGTATTTAATATTAAATTGAAATCAAAATATATCTTTTGTCGGATAATTTTATGCTATTTACACGATATTTAATACATGCACACGCCTTATTTTACTTAGGGTAGGCAGATATCAAAGATATACACTTGCCAGGATCCATGCAGGCACACCTCTTTCGCTTCATTAAAATCCATATATAACATTTCATGCTCTTCAATTTTGAGTGCTTTTATTTTCCCTTTTTTTAATGTCTGTCTGTTTCATTTTATTATCAGAATTAATTTAGATATTACTATCTTAAACGGCCGGCATCGCCTGTGTAAAATTTGAACTGTAATAAAAATAAAAAGTAAAAGTAATTTTACGACCCTCTGTACAAAAAACAAGCAAACAAAATTTCGAATTGATAATAGTAGTTTCTAAGCCCTAGTAAAATTGTTACACTTCTCCATTCTCTCACAGAAGGTAATGGAGCCTGTGTTTTTTTTCCTAGTATTAGTTTGCTCTAAAAACACAAGTGCAACAAGAAGTAAGCCATTCTCAGCGAGGTTCTCAATCTGCTTTTCTTTCAGCGTGAAAGTTGATAAAAAAGAAACTATTATCAACAAAGCGGTTCTTCTGTTTATAATTATTTCTACATTAAAATTACCTTTGCCGGCCCCAGGGTACCCAGCGGAAAACAAGTCTTCCTCACCTAGTCGAAGATTTTTTGAGGCTATACCTAACGAGTGGCCAGCTCTGTTGAGGTATGTAGATGGAAAAGCCTCTTTGTACGGTTTGTCGGATAATGTACATAGATTTTTATTATAAAAGCCTATTGGTCGGATGTGGGGATCGAAACCGTGACTTCTCAGTTGTGAGCTGACATTTCACCCATTTAATAAGCTTATTTAAAAAAAACACCGAGATTTCATAGTAATTTACTGCTATAAAGCGTAAAGTAGCGCTTTCTGATCACTATATTGATAAGTAGTGAGAAAATTACAGCATAGTTCGCATTGATATAATTAATATACTTTCAACGGTGGTTTTATTTCGAAATGATTTCTTGGCAAAATTGACCTAATTTATTTGAAATGTCAATCAATACTGCGCGTGTCTCAGAAATAAATTTGGTTGTACATGACCTGAATTGCTGTAAAAACTTGCCAACATTTGAAACAATTTTCAAACATGTAATTTTGTAAATAAGTTCTGTCACTTTGAGATGTAATAAATGAATAAAGTTTGGTAGCTGAATCAAGCCATGTTTCATGTATTTCCTTTCATATTCGATATATATTTGCAGTGCGAAAGTACGAAATTTTGAAAAAATAAATAAAAATCATGCATGATAAAAAGGTGTGACTTTGAAACCGTTTGACATATCAAAAATCCTAAAATATTTGCTAATTTTTAGCGTTCCATATACAAAGGGTAAAAACGGAAACCCTATTACTAAGACTCCGCTGTCCGTCCGTCCGTCCATCTGTCTGTCTGTCTGTCCGTCTGTCACCAGGCTGTATCTCATGAACCGTGATAGTTAGACAGTTGAAATTTTCACAGATGATGTATTTCTGTTGCCGCTATAACAACAAATACTAAAAAACAAAATAAAATAAATATTTAAGGGGGCTCCCATACAACAAAAGTGGTTTTTTTGTCGTTTTTATACATAATGGTATGGAAACCTAAGTGCGCCAGTCCGACTCTCATTTGGCCGGTTTTTTAAATGTTCGTCATAGGTCTGAATACGGTTTTTAGGTAAAGAAAAATTGGAAAAATATCTAGGAAAACTAAAAAATTCTGGAAATACGTTTTTTTTATAAGATTTTTGAAAGTTAATATGAGCTCTACAGACGAAGCCGGTGCTGAAAGCTAGTCCAAAATTACACCATTAGTCATTAGCAGCGCTTGGCCAAAAACATTGTCTACATCTAGCAAGCCTGACGCACCAAAGTTATCAAACTTCTTCACGGGTTTGCCTTATAGCTCCGGAAACCGTGTTACGGTTCCAGGGTACCCAGCGCAAGACCAAGACTTCCACGTTTAGCCGATGATATTTGTGAGATTATTACCTAACGAGTGGCCAGTTCTATAGAGATATATTTAGATGGAAAAGCCTCTAAGTGTGGATTGTCCGATTATGTACATAAGACCTAATAGACGGGATTGGGATCGAACCCGTGGTCTGTCTATTTAATACCAGATGTCTTAACCACTCGGCCATCGACGGCAAGAATAATTCCTATTTTTTTCTTCGGTATATTATATTAAAGCTACTCTAGTGGCAGTTTTAAATTAGTTTTATGATCCGTGAAATAAGAGAAAAGTGCATCAACCGTTTGTTCTTAGCTTTTATGTAATACTACCTGTTGCCCACCGTTTCAATCACATTGAAGAATGACATTTGTTGAATATTCTTCTGCTTCTTCTCCACCAATGTTAATCGATGATGTGCCAATGTCAAGTATATATGCCGATTAATCAGTATCTAAGATGTTCCCGCCGACTGTGATATATCTTATTAATCACAGACTAATCACAACTATTACACCGCGGACGGGATTAAACTATATTCCCCATCATGTCACGACGGAACACGTGCGTTGGTCGCCATGACATGACGTAGAATCATTATTGAATACTGTTGACATTTTTAGCGATCATTAGCAGTGTGATTTTGTATAAGGGGCAGAACGGAATAAGATCTATACGACCCCAAATGACATCCTCACCTGAACGCTTGGTACCCACTGCTAGACAACAAACGAGGCTCTGGCGACCGAGCAATGGCGGTATAACTATAGCTAATAGCTAATAGCTAGGAAACTGGCTGGAAGAGGCTACAGCGAGCATGAAGACCTAAATAGTCTCAAAATGTCTGGTGCAGAAGGCAAGGGGAAACCACTGCACTATTCTTCTCAAGAAAGTTAACCATGGCGAGTCAATACAAGGTGCGTCGTGCTGTGACCGCCATGATTGACCACGACTGCTCTGTCAGGAGCACTACGACTGAGAAGAAAGGAAAATTATCACAACATAATTTAAAACATATCGTGCCCCGTGGCACTTTCAGTAATACCAGATGAGTTGAGAAATGTGGCAGAATGGCTACTTTACCAAAATGATGACGTCATTATGTTGTCTGTCGGCAAAACTTCGAAAATTTATTACAATAAAAAAAAGTACTGTAAGTATAGAAAACTAAAATATTCAAATTAGTTTCTTATTACTGATTTTCTGAAAAACTACAGAACCGATTTTCGTTATATGTCTGTGAAATAATGTGAGGAAAATATTATATCATTAAAAAAAAATAAGTCGTCAAAAACGGTACATATTTCATCAAGTTTTTTCGAAATTTCTGAAAAACTAATGAACCAATTTCTATGAGATAAAAATGGGACCAATCCGGAAGACTTATCTGTCGATTAAAAAATAAATTATCAAAATTGGTTCACAACTGGCGTAGTAAACGATAGATACATAAAAAATACAGTCCGAATTGACAACCTTCTTGTTTTTTTGGAAGTCGGTTAAAATAAATTAATCTTCGAAATAAAATACATGGATTTAATTTAGATTAGATTTTACTTTACATAGGAAGGGAATTGGTTTTAGACAATATAAAGGCCTAAAAAATTTTAATATTGAATTTGGCATAATTATGTTGTCATAGGGACCGATACTAAAACATTCAAATGCGTGGGTTTGAAATTATTTGATATGTCATTACTATAAGATGCTACCCACGGGTTTGCTTCGAAGACCCGTTTTTTTTTAATTATACGGGTTTCGCACGGGTACAAATATGGGTTTAAAATAATTTGAAGACCTATACTAAATGATGATGAGCAGGGACGATGGCAAGAGAGTGTGTTGATACACTGGCAGCATCTCACATACAGTATACAAAATTAAGAGCGGGTGCGGCGGCAGGACACGCTCAACTGCTCAAGCGCTGAAAATATTCAAATATTATAACAAATTACTTGCAGTGGAAACAATGGGTCCATGGTCTGCCGAAATGAAAATATTCATGAAAAATTTAGGTACGAGACTAGTCCACGCCTCGGGTGACCTATAAAGGCTGGCTCTTACCTCGCTCAAAGGATTAGTTTAACCATTCAGCGAGGTAACGCAGCCAGTGTTTTGGGAACCATTACATCAGGGAGGGGTTCTGGAAGAGGTATTCTTTTTATAATTTGTGTATATAGTTTTTAAATTTATTATTTATTTATTACTATACATTTTAGTTAAGATGTAAATATTTAAATTTAACTTTGCTTGAATTACTTATTATAAATATTATGAATAAAAAAAGACCTATAAAAACTAATTATCTATTAGAAATACGTCGAGCGTTCTCGGGCTGTCCATGGTCAGCCTTTGTGCAGAGAGCATGTCGGTGACGCGAACCAATAGGGTTTTCTCTTACCAAAATTCGAGAACTTCGAAAGTAAAATTAAATTATTATTTTTCAGAATAATTACAAAGTTTTTGTAAATTCTGTGTGATAAAGTGTTTTATTTGAGTATTTTGCGCGTACCCTTTTCAAATTTATCACATTTGAAGAAATGTAATTTTGAACCCCGACTCAAAAACACACGTTCACGGTCTTTATACCTTGCGGCGTTGCCAGAGACTCCAGTAAAAATTTCCATTTTTTCTACCAATTGTCCATATTGATTACATTAAGATACATTCGACTTTTCATAAATAAAAAAACGAGCGACCTTTCTGACATCTCACCTTGGTAATAAGCAACATTAATAATATTATATCCTGAAAACACACTTATACACAACACTGTAGGATAAGCGCACAGCTGATGCGTTCTCCTTCTCTATTTCCCTTTCTCTTGTGACTAGCACACACACACGCACACCACAGTACAGTACCAACCTCTCGGAAAATGGGTTGGTACCATCTGACGGCCAACTCTACCACCGCGCGCGTTCATTGGTCAAATCAAATAGCGCACGCTTCCCTGACTTCCTGTTACACACTTCCATCCCTTTTCACGAAATCACTCCCACAGATTACAGGAAAGCGAGAGAAAAGATGTTATACATCAAAAACTTAGAGGCTTTTCCATCTAAATATACCTCAACAAAACTAGCCAGTCGTTAGGTATTGCCTCACAAATACCATCGGCTAAAAGAGAGAGACTTGGTATAACGGGGTCGATAACACGGTTTCGGGAGCTGTAATTTCAGTGGTTTCGACATTATTTTCCATAACATTTTTGAATTAGCTACTCCACAATGAATTTAATGATTGACGACGTAATATACACTGTAGTCTATTATAGTCTATTGTAAGGAATTTGAATTTCTTTTGACAAAGAAAGAGTATTGAAAGTTATTTTATTATATTTCTGAGTAATGCCAGATCGATATAAATGAAGGAGTTTTCAAACTATGCCGTCGTCGCTTTGGGGCAAATCAACATAATAGGTACTATTTACACTACAGATTAGTCTGTCTGTCTTTCTGTTACAATTATTGACTGTAAATGGTTTTCGCCGGTTTGGACACGTTGAAAGAATGAAGGATGAAAGATTGACTAAAAATACCCAAACTACCGGTGGTTAGGGCTGCAGAGAGAGAAACTTCCTCACAATACGGGCAGTGCTGAGGAGTACTGCCTTCTGGATCTGGCCCTTGACCCAACTGCCAATCTCAAGGCTCCTAAGGTGACGGTCAAAACTTATAGCAAAAAGACCATTGACCGTCACGACTATCGGTATAATGATCGCCGACTTCACATCCCACATGTCGACAATCTCGTGGGCCAAGTCAAGATATTTTGATTGTTTATCTTTCTCAGCTTTCACAAGATTGTCGTCATGTGGGATAGTGAAATCGATTATCATTGCAAGGCGCGCTGATCGATCTACCAACACAATATCAGGTTTATTGGCAACAATAGTTCTGTCTGTGATGATAGATCGATCCCAGTAGAGCGTGGCATGACCATTTTCAAGAACTGGTTCAGGCACTTACATGTAATACGGTACTTCCGTGACTACAAGGTTGTATCGTAAAGCAAGTTGTTGGTGTATAATCCTGGCTACGTGGTTGTGCCTGTGCAAGTACTCGCCGTTGGAAAGACTAGAACAACCGGAAATAACATGTCTGATTGACTCTCCGGGACGGTGGCATGCCCGACAGATGTCAGACGTGCCGTCCTTAATGATGTATTTCCGGTAGTTATTCGTCTTGACAACTTCGTCCATAATTGCACAGGTAAAACCTTCGGTTTCTCCAAAGAGATCACCGAAGCGTAGCCAGGACACGGAAGTCAAAAGGTCTACATCAGAACCACGAAGAGCCTTGTAGAACCTTCCGTGTAACTCCTTGCTCTGCCATACCTCCTTGCGGTCATTGGTACTCAGTACTACAGGTTTGTGCCAGTTCTCTTTAGCCAAGGATAACGGGGTAAAGCCCTTGTCTACCTTGGCCACATCTCCATGCATCACTCCCTCACTGTTGAGAAAATATTCTCTGAGACTGTATACCTCACGATTGTGGAGAGTCTTAGCGTTGAGAAAGCCACGACCTCCACATTTCCGTGGGATGTACAGTCTCATTACAGATGAACGTGGGTGATGCATACGATATGCGATCAATAGTGTCCGAACTCGTCTGTCTAGGGCGTCCAGTTCAGTTTGAGTCCACTTGAGTATGCCAAAGGAATACAATAAGATAGGCATGACCCAACCATTAAAGGCATCTACTTTATTTCCGCCTGATAAAAGACTCTTCAGTACTTTTTTCAGGCGGCCATAGAAGCGCTCCTTCAAATATTGTTTCATGTCTGTCTCATTGATTGCTATTGCCTGTGACATACCCAAATACTTGTAGGTATCGTTTTCAGAGAGTGAATCAAGTTTTACAGAATCTGTGAGTTGTGTACTCTCAGATTCCGATATCACTCCTCGCTTTACATGTATGATCGCACATTTGTCCAAACCAAACTCCATACTGATAGATTTACTAAAGTTTTCAGTTATCCTTAGTAAATCTATCAGTTGTGATTTGTTTTGGGCAAATAACTTCAAATCATCCATGTAAAGTAAGTGCGATATAACTTGACTTTCTCTCTGTAAACGGTAGCCTAGCCCTGAAACCCCTAGCAATGTGCTGAGTGGGTTTAGGGCCAAGCAAAATCACAAGGGACTCAAACTATCGCCTTGGAATATACCCCGTTTAATCCTGATTAGTTCGTCGCCACCGAGAGCTCTTCGGCATCCTGGATAGATAAGGACTGTTTTCCATTGCCCCATACATGAGCTTAGGAAGGTGCAGAGAGTTGTATCGATTTTATACAACTCTAGCACCCTCATGAGCCAGGTATGTGGTACAGAGTCATAAGCTTTTTTGTAATCTATCCAGCATGCCGATAGATTCTTTCGGTTACGTCGAACTTGTTGGCTAATGGTCATGTCAATGAGGAGAAGTTCTTTAGTACCACGGGACCCAGCCCTACATCCATTCTGAGAAGCAGACATGATTGAATTGGTATATATATGGCAACCAATTTTGATTCTCAAAATGGATGTAAGGAGCTTGTAGATGGTAGGTAAGCATGTTATGGGTCTATAGTTCTTTTCTTAGGATCCATTTTAGCCAATAGTTGTGTAGTCCGTCGGGCTCTGGAGACTTCCAATTTGCCATAGGACGGACCGCACAAACTACATCGATGGGGTCAATAATGACAGACCCCATCTCTGGCACTGACTCACAGGTCCGCTCAACATCCCCTATCCAAGGGTCCTCGGTGTGACTGAAGGGAGCCGATCAGATGTTTTGCCAGAAAGTATTCGTGGTTTCAACATCGGGTACACTCCCTTCAGTCATACTCTGTTTAGATCGTTCCCAGTCTCTATAAACCTGCCTTTGATCATTTTGGAATATGCGATTCTGGATGTATCGATCCACTCGCAACTTGTACCTGCGAATGCGGTTTAGCCATGCACAAATTTTCTGCTTCAGGAAGTCGATGCGTTCTGTGACTCGAGATATATATTCGCGGGGTCTGATGTCCCCGAGAAGGCTCGCTGCACAAAACGCATCACTCGCGGACGAGTGTTGCCGTTCCTGAAGCAGTTTAGCTTGCCTATGAGTACCCTAGCCTCGTCAATTCGCCTTTGGATCCTGCTCTGCCACACGGGTACAGCAGGTTTCGGTCGTGTAGCTTCATTGAAAAACTTGACTCCTGCTACACGACAAGCCGTAACCGCGGCGCAGTACAGGATCGAATGCGTTATGTTGGTTATGTCATCGGGTAAACATCGGGTATAAAACTTTCGTTATCTATATCTTATAATTGATAATATTATCTGTATTTTATTGTATATGTATTGTACTTTGATTTTTATTAATATTTATTGTAGAAAAGGCTTAGAAAAATTAATTTAAAATAAAATACAAAAGTAAATATAATATGATTGTCAGATGTTGTCGTGACGTTGAGCTTTATTATTTATTATTATTATTTTACATTGTGACCTTGACACCGCCTGATTGTTAAGCATAGGTGGCTGGTCCATGAATGCGCGCGACTGGCAGATCGTAATACAGTCCGCCAGTCGCGCCTATTTTCTAGAAAGACGTACCTCTAACCCTACCTAAAGAAGTTTGACTTCAAAAAATAAAATTGGTAAATATTAACCAAAAGAAAAGGTGTATTAAAAATAAAAGCCTATTTTCGGACACACCCGAAAATCTATCACAAGTTTTTCCGAAGAAATCTCGGATATTTAACAGGTCGTGGCAAGGTTGGGTTGCAATTAACGCGGTGACTTCACTTTATATTAATGAACAAAAATATCATTTGACGTGGAAATAATTTTCCGAGAAAACGTGATTAAAAATGTGTCTAAAATATAGTACATTTTACGTTAATTCTGTAGACCTTTTTTCTTTTTTAGTGTTCCGTATCCAAAGGGTCAAAACGCAAACCCTATTACTAAGACTCCGCTGTCCGTCCGTCTGTCTGTCCGTCTGTCTGTCCGTCTGTCACCAGGCTGTATCTCATGAACCGTGATAGTTAGACAGTTGAAATTTTCATAAATGATGTATTTCTGTTGCCGCTATAACAACAAATACTAAAAAACAGAATAAAATAAATATTTAAGGGGGCTCCCATACAACAAACGTGATTTTTTTGCCGTTTTTATAGATAATGGTACGGTTCCAGGGTACCCAGCGGAAGACCACGTCTCCCTCGTTTAGCCGATGGTATTTATGAGGCTATACAACGAGTGATAGTTCTGTTGAGGTATATTTAGATGGAAAAGTCTCTAAATGTCTAGTTTTAATTATAAAAACTTATTGGTACAGCCACTTGACCACCGACGCACTGATTTAAATATGGCAATATTTGTAACAAAAACTGCAGGATTGTTTATTTCTCACTCTTTCATACTCCACGAGCGAAGCGAATATAAAATTTAAAGAGTTCTCGATTTCTCCAGGATCTCATCATCAGATCCTGACCTGATGACCATGGGACTACCTGGGAAGTATACCCTATCAAACAAAAAAAAATCCAAATCGGTTCAGACGTCTTCAAGTAATCGGGGGACATTAAAAAAAACGTAAGAGATTCCGACGAATTGAGAACCTCCTTTTTCTTTTTGAAGTCGGTTAAAAAGCATACAATTCCTCATACCTACCCTACATCTTATAATCCTATCAATTTTTTTCTACAAAGAGTCCTTATTTAGATATAAAAACAGAGAATATAAAAACAAAGTATATTTAAAAAGCCACAAAATATTCGCAAGTTTAAAAAAAGGTAATTGAATTAATTTTGTTCGTTTCGTTGATTTTCGTGACCAGTGAACGGAAAAATATTTTGCGCAAACGTCAAAGGAAAAATGCTATGTTTCAAATTGAAAATGTGCGGCAGGTAGAAAATAGGTAACAAATTGTTATTATAGAGCAAGTGTGAAAGAAAGAGTCAGTCAAGGACGTCTTAGAACCACGATGAATTAGGTATGTAGGTACTGTGGGGCAATGTTATAGATTCGCGACCTGTGTTTCCGACATATTTTCGGTTCGGACACATATACATTGTGAACTGATTGATCGTTATAAATGGCGTTATTACACGTTAAATATAGTTTTCACTTCTGTCGGCAATACCCATGACTGCCTTTGCCTTTTTTTTACCCCCTACCCCTAGACTTCGAATTTTAAAATTATTAAACCAAAAGATATGTTTTCTTTAATGACATTCAATATACTTCATTCATACTATGTCAAGAAAAATCTAAAAATATACTCCGTAAGTATAAAAAAATACGACTTATAGCGGTGCAGTAAATTTCCCATTTATTGAAATGGGTTGTCAAAACACTGAAAAAGCTCTCTCAGCCCCTCCCCCTGCCCCGCAATACCGATGACAAGGCAATTCCTAAGGGAATAATACAAACAATAGCACAGTACTGACCTTGACCTCATACAAATTGCGTGAACATAAAATGTTTGGGACCGCTCCCTTTTAACATTACGCCCGAGTATAACAATAAAATTACTATCTTTACAATATTCCTACGTTTTGTCGTGAATTTTAAACTAGGCATTATAGTAAAATATATGTTTTAACTGGCGGGTTATCACTTAGATAATAGCACAAATAAAAAACTAAGTGCAAATCTTGTAGGTCCTATAAAAGGCCCTTTTAAGGTGGTTAAGGCTCAGACTCCTCCAATTCTTGTAAGGAACGCTCCGCCTAGAACATCCAGCAATGTGTGGCCTACTTTAGACGAACAATTTAATTAAGTTTAGCTTGCATTATTTAAAAAAAAATTAAAAAATCACCAAACGCAGTATGAACCACATTTTGATTTTGATGATGAAACTACTTTTTTTGAATATTTTTCTTCCCTTCAGAAAAAAATATATGACTGAAAAATTCAGAATCATCGAAAAAAAAAATGTTCACAGGTTGCCATACAGTTCCCGGGAACCGTTGCCGGCCCCAGGGTACCCAGCGGAAGACAAAGTCCTCACTTAGCCGAATAATTTTTTTGAGGCTATACTTAACGAGTGGCCAGCTCTGTTGAGGTATGTAGCTGGAAAAGTCTCTTTGTACGGTTTATCGGATAATGTACATAGATTTTTTATTATAAGTACATGGTCGGATGTGAGAATTGAACCCGCGACTTCTCAGACTTCGAGAAAATAGGTCGGAAAATGCTCCATGAGGGCACGTAGACTTCAAAACTGCTTTAGGCAGGTAGGCAAAATAGGCTATTTGCTGCAATGCTGACATAATTATCTCTTTCGCCTTCAGTGTAGGTATTAGAGTGAGTCTCTAGGTACAATGAAAAGTTTTTTGCGTTCTGTTTGTTTGTCTTTCTTTGACGTCTTAACAGGGCAAGGCAACTGATTGACATGGTTTTTGGTACAAAGTGACACAGGGTACCATGGAAAATATCTCATACCCTGAGTAAATTGAGTTTTTGAAAACATCTTATAATCTATCTATCTACCATCACGCCTTTTATCCCAATCAGGAGTAGGCAAAACAATCGAATGCCATTTGTTGCGATCCTGACAAACCTTTTTCGCTTCTTTTATATTCATCATACCTTCAGTTAAGTGCGTACTTTTTATATTAATATTTGCATCGATCAATACATTTTTTTATGTTCAATAAAACTGCACATAGGTCGTCCTCTGCCAGCATTCTGCCTTTCACATCAGCCATATAAACCTTTTTAGTCAGTCTTTTAGTTGGATTCCATCATCAGATCTTCCAAGTCTCTACAAAATTTAAGTTCCTATAGAACACCTGCCAACACGCTGTCACTCTTGAGTATCCCTGGATAATGTAGGTTCCTAATGTTCCTATCAGTGGAATAATTTTGAGAATCGGTTGAGTAGTTTGAGATATTACCCCCCTACATCCAAACTAACATAACCACACGTACTTAAGTCGTATCCCATTTTTAACTTCATTTTAATTGGACTTGAAGTCATTATTTTTATCCCACTTTATACATATTTGCGTTTGTGAGGGAGCGGCAAAAGAAAAACGTCTTAAAATAATTGCTAGCTGTGACAAGTGTTGCCGGGTTAACAAGCATCTTAAAGAAGTCATCTTTGAAGACACTTGCTGTGTGTGTGACATGACCTTCACCTTTTTTGTCTAATTTTAAACCAAACTAATGAAGTGTTTTATATCTAGCTATCTATCATCACGCCTATTATTCCAAGAGGGGTAGGCAGAGACAATCGAATGCTATTTGCTACGATCCTGACATACCTCTTTCGTTTCTTTTATATTCATCATACCTTTCATATATTATGCTCGGCGATTATGTGTACTTTTAATATTGCCTTCGATCAATAAATGTTTCATATGTTCAATAAAATTACACCTATAGGTTGTTTTAGCCATATAAACCTTTTTAGTCAATCTTTCATCCTTTATTCTTTCAACGTGTTCTTCATTTCCGAATGCGGTCAATAGATACGTTTTATATCACACATTCTACGTAAAGACCGTATTTCCACTGCATTTATCTTACTTTCATGCTTCTTATTCCATACCCAAGTCTCGCTTCCATAAGTAAGTGATGGAACTAAAACAGCATTATGTAAGTTGTAAGTTGTGAGGCCATGGCATATGGTTGTCCCATACTCAGAACTTTCGACTGGGTGAACCGATTTTCATAATTCTTTTTTATTTGAAAGATGGTGCTTCACACGGGGATTTTTTTTTGTGAAAATTGGTTGAGTAATTTTGAATAAAACTTATTTCTAAGTCAATTTTTGTCATAACTCAATGAAATGCCAAGCCGATTTTGATTATTTATATTTGTAATGATACTTGTAATCACTTAGAAGGGAAAAATAAATTAACTTTAAAAAAAAGTGTACCGACCTCAAAAATATGCACTGAAAAGTAAGAAATAATAAATATTTCGTCGTAGAATTTGAAGACGGTTGGTGCCAAATTAGAAACAACTTAGTTCCCAAATTCACTACTCTAGACAATTCATTAGGAACCTACGATCATCAGTATACAAACATAGATAATATTGAACAGATCTTTATCTTCTAAGATGTTTACTTAATTTTGTATCCTAATTTTGCACCAACCGTCTTCAAATTCTACGACGAAATATTTATTATTTCTTACTTTTCAGTGCAAATTTTTCGGTACACTTTTTTTTAAAGTTATTATAATTTTAACATGTATAGTTAATATACCAAACCAGTTTCTTATAGTTAACAAGAAAATTTAAACGAAAATCCTGTCTTAAAGTTCGACTGGCTATTGGCTAATGATTTTTTATTTTAGAATTAGCATTTTTGGAGTGTATGTATTTGGGTACATGCTACGGAAGCCTAACCGTATTAGAAACGCACTTGACCAATTATATAATAATATTAGGTACTTACTCGTCACATAGTTAACTCCGGACCTGCAACAGACATTATTGTTGAGTGACAAGGGTTTAACACGTTTCAACTAATTCTAACTTTACAAGTTATATACATTCAATGTAGCTAGCTTTCCACCCTCGGCTTCGCCCGTGTATATATTAGAACAAAATAAAATATAGCCTTTATTACTCAGGGATTATGTAGCTTTGTACTCGTGAAAGAATTTTTAGAATCGGTTCAGTTGTTTGAGAGAGACATCTTTTACGGTTCAAAAGATACAGCCCTGTGACAGACGGTTAGTAATGACATGTTTCTTGTAAGGGGACCCCCTTTAATTTTTAACTATATTTCATTTTTATTACTTGTTCTTTTTGCATCTATAGTAATACACAGTCTGTGAAAATTGCAAGTATCTACCTATTACGGTTCAAAAGATACAGCCCTGTGACAGACGGTTAGTAATGACAGGTTTCTTGTAAGGGGACCCCCTTTAATTTTTAACTATATTTTATTTTTATTACTTGTTCTTTTTGCATCTATAGTAATACACAGTCTGTGAAAATTGCAAGAATCTACCTATTACGGTTCAAAAGATACAGCCAGCCCTGTGACAGACGGTTAGTAATGACAGGTTTCTTGTAAGGGGACCCCCTTTAATTTTTAACTATATTTTATTTTTATTACCTACTTATTCTTTTTGCATCTATAGTAATACACAGTCTGTGAAAATTGCAAGTATCTACCTATTACGGTTCAAAAGATACAGCCCTGTGACAGACGGTTAGTAATGACAGGTTTCTTGTAAGGGGACCCCCTTTAATTTTTAACTATATTTTATTTTTCATTACTTGTTCTTTTTGCATCTATAGTAATACACAGTCTGTGAAAATTGCAAGTATCTACCTATTACGGTTCAAAAGATACAGCCCTGTGACAGACGGTTAGTAATGACAGGTTTCTTGTAAGGGGACCCCCTTTAATTTTTAACTATATTTTATTTTTCATTACTTGTTCTTTTTGCATCTATAGTAATACACAGTCTGTGAAAATTGCAAGTATCTACCTATTACGGTTCAAAAGATACAGCCCTGTGACAGACGGTTAGTAATGACAGGTTTCTTGTAAGGGGACCCCCTTTAATTTTTAACTATATTTTATTTTTCATTACTTGTTCTTTTTGCATCTATAGTAATACACAGTCTGTGAAAATTGCAAGTATCTACCTATTACGGTTCAAAAGATACAGCCCTGTGACAGACGGTTAGTAATGACAGGTTTCTTGTAAGGGGACCCCCTTTAATTTTTAACTATATTTTATTTTTCATTACTTGTTCTTTTTGCATCTATAGTAATACACAGTCTGTGAAAATTGCAAGTATCTACCTATTACGGTTCAAAAGATACAGCCCTGTGACAGACGGTTAGTAATGACAGGTTTCTTGTAAGGGGACCCCCTTTAATTTTTAACTATATTTTATTTTTCATTACTTGTTCTTTTTGCATCTATAGTAATACACAGTCTGTGAAAATTGCAAGTATCTACCTATTACGGTTCAAAAGATACAGCCCTGTGACAGACGGTTAGTAATGACAGGTTTCTTGTAAGGGGACCCCCTTTAATTTTTAACTATATTTTATTTTTCATTACTTGTTCTTTTTGCATCTATAGTAATACACAGTCTGTGAAAATTGCAAGTATCTGACTATTACGGTTCAAAAGATACACCCTTTGACAGATGGACGGACAGCCATTGTCACCCTTTGGGCACGGAACCCAAAAAACAAACCCATGGACTAAAATTGTTTGCCATCCAATTATATTGCGTTTGTTCACATTTACATAAGACTAATGTCCGTATATTTGTTTAACCCCTCTGATCCGATTAAATGGAATAGAAAATACAAAATCGAATATTTTCTCAGTCCAAAAAGGTTTAATGTTTACCAAAATAAATGTCCATTTACTTATGAATTGATATCTTTTGATCTAAAATCGTGAAGATTTATTTATATTGGTTCTTATTTATAAGTTAAACTATAGCCACCCCTGCCCTCGGCTTTGCACGGGTACATAAATTCGCTTATAACTACTTTTCTATTAGAGATTAAAATATGCTATATGCTAACGTTTTTTGTAGATCATTTTAGCACCAATTTTCTTTTTAGAATATAACTGTTCTTTAATTGACTTCGGAAGGCATGTAAATTCGGCGTCAGCACTTCTTCTAAAAATAATATGGATAAAAACGTCTGTTAAAGAAGTTACACATCTAAGTTCATTTAAGGAGGCACCTCATAACTTTTGTCCCATACAAAAACGGACTTCAGCAAATCAAGTATTGTAAAAACGTATTAAAAATAGCAAGTTCTAGGACCCTGGAAGTATGTGAAATTATCCATGCTCTAAATGTAAAAAAATATGTCAATATCAGTTACACCTAAGTTTTATGACGCCCTGATAATCAATGTCAAATATTAGAACTCGTGCGTTTTTAGTTGGTTACATGACCAAGAGATCTCTTAAGACAACCTATTCTATTCTATTTAATACGGACAGCTGGCATAAAGTGGACACTGTTACCAGTGTATCTGGCTACAGGTTTATACCTCGGTAGTATATTGAAAACAATAAAATATCGACTTCATACCTAAATAATACAATATTCTCATGTTTACTTAAAAGCTTTTATGTTTCCCGTATATTAATTTTCCTTTCAATGTATTTAGACGACCAAACAAAAGTTTTGACAACAAATCAACAATATTTCCTTCTCTCGACGCTTCCACAAACCATATGAAATGTATGCTTATAGGCCACGCAACTAATGTTCCTATTCTATCCCATTCTCTATGAGTATTTTTTATTGTGGTTATCGAGTCGACAATTACTTGATCTGGCATTCACTAAGCTTCTGTCAAAATGTCTATGTCGTTTTTACTATGGTTTTCTGTTTGACAAGAAGGTTTAGGATGTGGTTTCGACAATAGAGTTCAGTGGGTTTCGAGGTGGTTTCAATGTAGAACGACATGCCATCGACATTAGTGTCGATAGGTTTTAAGAACCAATAGAGATTATAGATAACTACAAATTTGTGCCGTTTGGTGTAGAAACTCTAGGTAGTTTATTAAAGATATTATATATCCCCACGACTGAACATATCCTCTGGTGACAATAGGGCTGGCTCCTTCCTCGCTCAACAAATCATCACTGCGATTCAGCAGTAAAATGCAGTCAGTATATTCCATGCGGGTTTATTAAGTTATTTTTTGTTTTTTTTTTGTTTGTTTTATTTTGTTTTTTTTTTTGTTTTTTTGTTATAATTTGTAGAGGGGGGCTCAGACTACACGAAAAAGAGGTTTTCTGCCGGCAAGTGCTTACAACCACTTTCTGTCTCCATTTCTCTAAATATAATTTTGCACCAATCGTCTTCAAATTCTACGACGAAATATTTATTATTTCTTACTTTTCAGTGCAAATTTTTGAAGTCGGTACACTTTTTGTTAATGTTGATCTATGCCTACCCCATTCAAGACAAGCGTGAAGGTATTGTCCCTTTAAAATACCTTAGCTATAGTCTGGCTATAATATGGCTATGGTTTCGTTTCGCTCAACAATAGTGAACTATCGGTGCTATTTCCTCAATTTTCTTTGCGGGGCCGCGTCTATTTTCTTTCAATAAGGGAGCGATTTCGTCCGTTAGCATTTCTGATTTCCTTTACAGGGGAAATTTAAAAGTTTTATTGTTTACTAGATAGATGGAAGTCATCCTTATTCGAGCCAATAAGTAATTTTATCTACTCTTATAACGTAAAATCTCTATTACAAAATCGAATTATACTTTTAATGATATGTTTTACATACACGCCTCTCTAATATGTCAAACTTCGATACTATAATGTATTATAGTACCGAAGTTTTCATACAAAAACGATATCGTAATGTTGTTTTTTTTTTAAATGCAGAAAGGGCAAAAGATATGTGTTATGCAGCCACTCTATGAAACAATATATTAAACTCTATGAAAATATCGACACGCGCATTTTCGAGTCACTTGACAAATAACGCGCATGCGCAGTAGGCAGGTAACCGCGGTTTGTCGCCAATTTGTTGATTAAGAAAAATATATTGGTTCAATTTGTTTTGTACTATTGCATGGGATTAGATAAAGTAGTGTATAAACGGGCACATAACTTGGAATTAAAACACTCGTGGATGCTATTAAATCCACTTATGTTTTAATTACCCCTATTATGATCCCGTATCACAAACTACTATAATAAATAATACCTCAACAGAACTAGCCAACTCGTTAGTATAGCCTCACATTGTGACATTGACATTCTGATTCATACTAGAACTTTCATTTATCTAGCAACTAGAAATTTGCGACCCGTTGCTATAGCGATTAATTTGACGTCGCAACACTGGTTGTTAGTTGCAAAGTTAGTAGCTTAGAGTCTCGCAGATTAGTCATGTTCTTGCTGAAGTCTTGCGGAAGCAGTCTTGGTTTGTTTTGCAACGACATGGCTCGTCTTGGCATGGCATTTTCTGTAAGACCAAGGCAATACTTGCAAGACTTAGACCAATTTTGGGCATCACTAGTAGACACTGTTACTGTAGTATAGATTTAGAATTAAAATGCAACCACGACATATCCATTTCTAAGTTATTTTATTTTATTTTATGAAATATTTTGCAGGAAAAACCACTGCCGCTGGCGAATATAAAATACATTTTCCCTCTCAATGTAGGTAATCTACGCGATGGTGATATCTTTATTATACACAGACATTCAGGCCGACATCGTTTCCTCTATTTAAAATATTACTAGTCTTACTAATACTAAATATGACAATGTGTTCAGGATCAGAGCAAAGGATCGACGTGATATTTTTTTAATTTTTTGTAAACAATTTTTGTTCCCGTGTGAATCCGAGACGGGTTGCTAGTAAATTATATAGAGTCATGTGCAACATTAGCAACTACGCCTTTAGCACTATCCCTACCCTACCTCTACCCCTACCCCTACGCCTACCCCTACCCCTACCCCTACCCCTAACCCTACCAATTGTTCATACAAAAATACTGAAATCGCGATTAAAAAATGGGGGTGGGGGTAGGAGGATGAAAAATAGTTTACAATCTATACTAATATTATAAAGAGGAAAGTATTGTATTTTGTATTTTTGTGTGTGTTTGTTACGAATAAACTCAAAAACTACTGGACGGATTTTAATCATTCTTTCACCATTAGAATGCTACATTATCCCTGAGTAACATAGGCTATATACCATCACGGCATGACGACGGGAACGGGGTGGGCAGAGGTGAACATGACAAAAGCTATGTATGAAGTGTATGTTTGCCAACATTCTGAAATAGTCACGTACGAAGTCGTGGGAAACAGCTAGTAATATTATAAAGAGGATATTATTGTATTTTGTATTTTTGTGTGTGTTTGTAATGAATAAACTCAAATACTACTGTGCCGATTTCAAAAATTCTTTCACCATTGGAAAGCTACATTCACCCTGAGTGACATAGGCTATATTCTATTTAAAAAAAAATTAGGGATCCTTACTAAAACTCCAATAATGTAAAAAATTGACCTAAGAAATTCCTTACATCGCGTGCGCTGCGAAAACTATTGATGATAGAGGTAGTGGTAGTGGTAGAGGGTAGGGGGTAGGAGTAGAAGTCGGGGTAGGGGTACGGGTGGGGGTAGGGGTAGGGATAAGGGTAGGGGTAGGGGTAGGTATAGCTTATATTTTATTTTGTTCGTAAATATCCACGGGCGAAGCCGGGGGCGGAATGCTAGTTATATATAATACACAAAAAAATCATACAAACCAGTCAAGCCGTTTCGGAGGAGTTTGGTTACAAACACTGTGACACGAGAATTTTATATAGACTATTATACCTAACGAGTATCCAGTTCTGTTGAAGTAGATTTAGATGGAAAAGCCTCAGTATAGTTTCTCGGATAATGTCGATGCCGGGATCCGGGATTGAACCCGTGGTCTGACTAGACCAGACGTCTTAACCACTCGGCCACCAGGATATATTTATATTTGAGAAAATCAAAAGAAACTAGAAAAATATATACATACTTACCTTGTCTAGGTGAGAAATGAGTGACAAGGCCAATCATACAAACGATCAAACAATTTTATGAAGTGGAAAATAATAATCACCAAATTGACTGACACATCCTACATTCATACATTTTATACCTTCACGCCATCTTCTTATAGGAGCAGGCAGGATCGTCATTAAAGCACGTCGGTGGCCGAGTGGTTAAGACGTCTGGTATTAACTAGACGGACCACGGTTTAATACCAGCACCAATGGATTTTTTATAATTAGAAACTTATGTACATAATCCATCTATACCTCAACAGAACTGGCCACTCGTTATATACCTTCTAAATACCATCGGCTAATGAAGGGAGACTTAGTTTTTCGCTGGGTACCCTGGGACCGTAACATGGTTTCGGGAGCCGTAAAAAAAAGTTAATTGAGTCTGTCGCCGCATTATAGTAAAACTAGAACTAAATAAGTACTTATTTTAAATGTGAATAATATCTATCTAATCATCACGCCTTTTTCCCAAGAGGGTTAGGCAGAGAATCGAATGCTATTTGTTACGATCCTGACAAACCTCTTTCGTTTCTTTTATATTGAATTTATACTTGGCGATTATTACATCAATCAATACATTTTTTATATGTTCAATAAAAGTACATCTAGGTCGTCCTCTGCCAGCATTTCCTTTCACTTCAACCATGTAAACCTTTGTAGTCAATTCATCCTCCATTCTTTTAACGTGTCCAAATCAGCGTACACTACTTTTCTTCATTTTGTCACAACATCATCTTTAACATTCTTCCTAATGACATCGTTCGGGATGCGATCAATACGCTTTATATCACAGATTCTACGTAAAGACCTCATTTCCACTGCATGTATTTTACTTTCATGCTTCTTATTCCATACCCAAGTCTCGCTTCCATACGAGTAAATGATGGAACTAAAACAGCATTATGTATATTAATAGCTTATTTATAATGTACGAAGTCAGGATGAATCACTAGTTAATTAACAAAACATCACATACCAAATTTTATTACTAAAATCTTGTTACGTTTGCGGTTAGATCCGTGCACACAAGATACTGTACTGAATTAAATAAATATTTACTTTGGCAGCCGAAACTATAATGTAAAAGTTAAATACATTCACACTAACTAATCCACCCAACTTTATATATATCTACTATTTTATTTAATGTGACATTGGTAACAAAGTTCTCATTTAGCTAACCATCATCCCAAGAAGGGTCTTCTTCTCAGTCGTAGTGCTCTTGACAGAGCAGTCGTGGTCAACCATGGCGGTCCACAGCGTGACGCACCTTGTGTTGACTCGCCATGGTTAACTTTCTTGGGAAGATCAGTGCAGTGGTTTCCCCTTGCCTTCTGCACCAGACATTTTGAGACTATTTAGGTCTTCAGGCTCGCTGTAGCCTCTTCCAGCCAGTTTCCTAGCTAGGTGTATGGTTATACCGCCATTGCTCGGTCGCCAGAGCCTCGTTTGTTGCGTGCAGGTGAGGATGACATTTGGGGTCGGATAGATCTTATTCCGTTCTCCCCCTTACCCCCCACCAAGAGGGGTAGGCAAAGACAATCGAATGCAATCTGTTACGATCCTGGCATACCTCTTTCGCTTTCATTAATTCTCGGCGACTGTGTGTACCTACTTTTAACATTTCCATCGATCATTTAGCGAGTTGTCAATATTAATCAAAACAGGTGGCAAGTCTGTTTTTGCATTTAATAAGATAAGGGAGAGACTCCCTTGGATTTAATTGAAAAACTTTTTCTATGGAAAAAATTAATGGGAAAGATGGATTTTATTGGAAAACTTCCTATCCTTTCTAACCCGGACATTGACGATGGGATTATTAATATCTCTGTTCACAATTTAATACAGTCATATGCCAATAGGTATATGTTTTTTGACCAGAAGGTGGGCACCCAATTCGTCCCATCAGCGGCGCGCCGCAGTACGGTCCACCGAAACTGACCACAGACTCGTCCAACTCTTGTAACAAACGGTCCGCCTAGATCGTACGGCGGCCGGAATGGGGAATTTTCGGTGCGATGCCGGACCAATGTGTGGCCTACTTAATTATATGATTCCTGAAGGTTTCATCAAAATCCACACAGCCGTTTTGGAGCCTATTTGGACAAACAATGGGACAATTATTTCTAAAAGGTGTTTTTGATATCTGTACGCCAAATACAAGTAAATATTTGATACGCCATTTTGAAGATTATGTTTCCCTCTAATGACGAAAAATAAACAAAAAATCAAAATTAAATGTTTTATTTTAATTCGACTAATTTGTTCATATTGTAAAAGACGCCATCTGTTGGAGATCAGTTGAACTAACGGTGCGAAGTCTTCGCACGTGTTCTATTCATTTGTATAGAACATGTGTCTAGACTTGCGGCGTGGCTACATGCACTGGTAACGATGTCTACATTTAAACAGAACACGTGGCAAGCCTGTCGCTGCACTTAGACTTGTAGGTACTGCCACTTCATAAAATATGCCTAAGGTAAGATTATATTAAAATTATTCTCAAGTTTTCAAACACACACGTCCTTGGAGTTTATATTATTATTAATTCAGTAAAACGATTTCGATTTACAAACTAAACAATACATGTTTGTTAATTAATTAAATTTAAATAATGTGTTAGAAACTTAAGTGTTTTCACGCAAATTCACTCTTAAGGGCCGTTGGTCAAGGTCATCTTATAACTGTCAAAAATATGACAAATCTTAGTTAATCCTGGAAAGTTGAGTTTATTTATACAACATTTCCATCCCACAAAGTTGCTAGTTATTTTTTTTTCATTATTAAGAATTCTAATTGCGATATTTTTGACAGATTCTATACAAGATGACTAAGAGCAACGGTCCTTAAGAATAAAAAATTACTTATGGTAAAAATTCAATCTATGCCAAAAATTAAGCATGGTGCTTCGGAGATTTAGGTGTAGCAAAACACCACCGGTTCTGTTAAACATGGAAAATTGGCAAAAAGAAGACTCTATGACCGTAAAGACATGTTTTCACCCATCAGAACCACAAAATTAAATAAGGTGACGGTACTTTCCAAAATTGTATATGAATAGGTCAATAAAGATATAAAATCCAAGTTTAGAGGCGTGCAGTCGTAAAACGAGCAAGCTTGCGGAGTATTACATTGTACTGGAGATTTATTTATGTTTAAATTGCTGATCGAATCACTGACCCTGTCAGGGAAAAAATACCAAAAATTGACCTTATTAATTAAAAAAATGTATTGATCGATGGCAATATTAAAAGTACACACAATCGCCGAGCATGTGTGAAAGGTATTATGAATATAAAAGAAGCGAAAGTGGTATGTCAGGGTCGTAGCAAATGGCATTCGATTGTCTCTGCCTACCCTTATTGGGATAAAAGGCGTGGTAATTTCCCAAAGCCCAGCAAAAAACTGGCCACTCACAAATACCATCGTCTGAATGTGGGAGACTTGGTCTTCCGCTGAGACTAAATAACTCGTTTTAAGGGGCTGTAACTAGAATCTGTACTTTTCATTTACTTCCGTATCCAAAGGGTGCAAACGGAAACCCTATTACTAAGGCTCCGCTGTCCGTCCGTCCGTCCGTCCGTCTGTCACAGGGCTGTATCTTTTGAACCGTAATAGGTAGACACTTGAATTTTTTACAGAGTTTGTATTACTATGGCCGCTTAAACAGAAAATAATAAAAATAAAATAAATATAAATATTAAAGGGGGACCCCCATACAAGAAACGTGTTTTATTCGGCGTTTTTTGCTCGATCTTAATAATGGCAATATATACAAACGTCTAACTACCCATTTCAAGGTCAATATTAGGCGCGCCCAAAGTACTACCGCGGATAACACGTCTGATAGTCCGGTAATACTAAGTAATTATTGTAGTGCGCGACGATTGTTTTATAGTTATTTTTTAATAAAAAAGAAATAATTATATTATGTTTTGGGTCAATTTACTAGATTTATTATTTTACTATACATACCAGTTTATTTGATCATAATAGAATTCATACTTTAAGAGATTTGCTCAAAAATAATAAAAAATAAAAAAAAAAATTTCAGTGAATTTTGCAATAATTTTTTTTTCTGATTAATATATATTAGCGTAAGACTTTTTAACTCATTTGAAAATAGTGATTTTGTATTTTTTTATATATTTATAGTATTGCACCTTAAGTAAAACAACAAATAATAAAAACCGGCCAGTGTGAGTCGGACTTATCGCGCTAATTTGTTCCTGTGCCATATTATTATACAGGGGCGGCAAACTTGGTCTGTGTGCATACTAGTGCAACTTTAGTGCAACTTTAGTGCATACTATTTAGTGTACGGAACCATTTATTTAAATAAAAACTCAGTATAAGATAAAGCCTTTTGTTGTCAATTCAATTTAGACAGCAACACTTATATGAATAATCCATCAGCCGATAAATAAAATTGTTTTGAGTACGTAAAACAATGATATCGTTTGTATATGTACTTCAAATTAATGGAAGTCCTTAAAAGCACTTGTTTTTTTTTAATTTTCTAGCTTTTGTTAACGGTTCCGCTCCTGTTAATTTTCATAAACCTCGTATTTTCACACTATATCTGAGAAAAACTGTTATAAGAAGCGAAGATAAATATGATACAAAGAAATTAGATTCGGAAGTTCTTAAACTGTACTCATAAACACATCTTAAGACGATACATTCAAATAAAATCATAGTTTCAGGGGCGTGGCCTAGCTGCATACGATACTCTAGCGCTACCCAGCGCTACGTAATCGATTGGTCTCTCCGCTGAATCTCTCTCTGTCGCATTGAATAGAAACAAAAGAGAAGAGGCGCACGGAAGGTGCTTGGAACAAACGTCCTAAGTGACAAATCAAAAATAATTTATTTAAATTAAAGGAGTAGCTTTATTGAAAATCTAAATTAACATCTTACTTTAGTAATAGATGATACAAATTTGTACTTAATTTAATAAACAATACTTCATGTACTACTGAGAAATTTGGAAAGGAGACTATTTTCAGAGGCTACTTTGCAATTTTTTTCTATCGAGCAAAGTTTCTTAAAACATGTTTTATGATTAACAGATTACTATGAAATATGATTAATTATAACATGTAATTTTTTCTATATTTCTAAGAGTTTTAGGTTTCACTCAAAACGATTTGAAAAATATGATTTAATATGAAGGTAGCCTCTTAACGGCCTTTCTACCTTGCGGTGTAACCAGGTACTCCAGTAACAGTGTCCACTATTTGCTATTTGTGCTAAGAATGGCGGACGACTTCACATACCCTTCGAATCACGAGAAGTCGATTAAAGATCATATTATAAAATTAATTGTGCTTTACATTTTCGGCGTAAGTAATCTGTGATCATCATATTGTAGGTTTGGTTGAATGTGATTCTTAAAATGAAAATAATTAATTATTTTATCTGCGCCTTGCGGTTGCACCCACTTTAATACTGCACTCCTTTGAGTCGTAGCATGATGTTACATAGCCTATAACCTCCCTCAAGAATAATTTTTTTTTTCAAATACTTTCCAGAGATAATCGCGTTCAAACCTGAGGTTCAAACAAAGTACTTCCAAAAATTGTAACGCACCAATAGGTTCTAATAAGAACCTGGGTTCCCCTTCAATTCAAAGTCTCTACTAATTAGGCTTTGGACTCCTGTGCGTGTTGTTTGAAATTACACTATTTTTGCGCCGGTTTTTCCCACGAAAACAACTTCTGTTTTAATCAGTACATTCTGTTTTTCCACGATTTTAATTTCTATAAAATTCCTATGTGTTACGGAAAAATAGAAAATTTTCAGAAAGGTACATTTTTACACTTTCAATAGATTCCTGGTATGCAAAAAGTAGGTACATTATTTTATCTACACAATATTTTACATTACATTACATTACATTACATTACATTACATCACATTACATTACATTAAATTACATTAAATTACTAACTATTACTATATTCTAAAAATTCTTTGTCGAGTATTCTTCACGGTGTAGAAACACGGATAGAAACGGATGTGTAGTAATTCGGATCGTTTATTTATTATGTATGTATGAACATCGATTACTCAACCAGTTGTGAATCGATTCTTATGATTTCTTTTTTATTCGTCAGATAATTCTCTCGGATTGGTCCCATTTTTTTCTCATAAAAATTGGTTCATGATTTGTAAGGTCTTTATCAATCTATCTATCTATCATCACGTCTTTCATCCCAAGAGGAATAGGCAGAAACAATCGAATGCACCTTGTTACGATCCTGACACCTATGTACCTCTTTTGCTTCTTTTCATTCATCATACTTTTCATACATGCTCGGCGATTGTGTGTACTTTTAATATTTCCATCGATCAATACATTTTTATATGTACATACATCCCACTGTACGTATGTAAGTTTGTTATTCAATCACACCAGAACGGCTGAACGGATCTGGATGAAATTTGGCACAGAGATAGATTCTGGAACAGCATTGGCTACTTTTTATACCGGAAATATGTATGGTTCCCGTGGGATAGATTTGTTTTTGTTTTTCACGGGATCTACATGATTTTTTGCATAGTGGTAGTTTAGATGTCAGAGAATGACATATACTACTTTTTATACTGCGAAAGCGGGCGGCAAATTACAGCCACGGGTTTTTTTTTAACTATTTCCACGCGAGTGAAACCGCGGACAGAAGCTTGTATTTTACCTAAATACATGTAAAACGAGCAGTACGAAGTTAAATTTATAATGTAAAAGCCAGTTTACTGACATATCATTAATCAGGGGAGTTGACGCGTGGGTTTTGGGTAAGAAAGTGATTTCGTTTGTTGCTTAGAACTTTATCAGATTGTGTACGGAAATAATAATCGGGTAAGTGGAGGAAGGGTTCCGTAGTAGATTTAAAATTCATAGATCTCATGCACCACGTGATCTTCAATGAATAGAAGATTCTACGTCCGCGCTGTGATAGTTGTGATTAACAAGACATACCGATTAATCGGCATATATACTATAAAGTCTATAAACTTGACGTTGGCAAATCATCGATTAACATTGGTAGAGCCATAATAGAAGAAGAAGTGTGTTTTTCGAGATATGACCATTTTAAAATTTAGTCTTAATTTTGAAAAACATCCATTTCTGAACACTGAACACGTAGGTACATGTAGAATTAAATAAAATACGATTAATAAGACTAGATGTGTATTTGATACTGTACCCTAAAAAAACCAGCCAAGTGCGAGTGGGACTCGCACACAAAGGATTCCGTACCATTATCTATAAAAACGAGCAAAAAATCCCGTTTGTTGTATGGGAGCCCCTTAAATATTTATTTTATTCTGTTTTTTAGTATTTGTTGTTATAGAGGCAACTTGAAATACATCATCTCTGAAAATTTTAACTGTCTAACTATCACGGTTCATTGAGATACAGCCTGGTGACAGACAGACAGACAGCGCAGTCTTAGTAATAGGGTTTCCGTTTTTACCCTTGGGTACGGAACCCTAAAAATTATAATTTTAGATTTTTTTTCTTTGTAAATTTTGACACCTCAATCGCACTTTTGTTGAAAAGGGGCTAGAGGCGATTTAAAAAAACTAAATATAGGTGTATTATTAATAAAGAAAAATTAAGTGTCTGTATGATGTCAAAGTAATAGTGAAGTGATATGAAATTATATCAAAATTGAAAAAACGAAGTTGTGGGTATTTAGTAAAAGTTTTTTTAAAACTTTACATGTTACGTTTACCGTTCCCAATGTCATAAATTCAACATAAAATCGAAAATAGTTCAATTGCCCAATCTGGGTACGCTGGAGCCGGCATCGGTTCCCGGGAACTGTAAAGAAACCCCTGAAGAAGTGACCCAACTTTAAGACTGTGCCGCATTGACGTTTCTTACTTAAAAAACTAATTTTCCTGTCACACAACTTTAATAAATGGCTGTGCCTTGCGGTTGCACCAGCGTTCATGGAACACCAATACTGAACAATTTGACTTACCCAAAAGAAATTCAGATTACAATTGTATGGATGTAAGTTTGTATGAAAGTTGTGGTAACCGAGTGCCGTGTTATTTTTTGAGGTATTTTAAAATTTTGAAAGTCAATTTGAACAAAGTAGCGCTTAAAAGTTTTTGCGTGTGTACCGATGCTGAAATTTTAATTTCACTAGAAAAAACCGTCACACATAACTTAGCGTGGGTGAAAACAATGATCATAACTTAAGGGTTGTATTTTATATAGCTGTAATTTTCTTACCTATGAAACTTCACACGAAGCTCGCCGCGGCACATTAAAAATTCAAATAACCAATCTCAACGTCAACAAAATCCACTTCATTAAAAAAATATAAACAAAACGAAAATTAATTGTCAAATTTTAAGGTCCACTTTGACTGGGTTATATGCGTAAAATTACATCTTTGATTTTACGACGTGTTTAACCGTTTAAAACGGCATGCGCCGTCTTCGGCGGTTCGTCTCACACTGAAGAAAATTTTCACGTTTTTCACGCATGCGTCGATTAACAAGTGTGCTATCACCTTATATCTGGTTGTACTGTTTATAAATGCCACAAAAACTCTAAACCGACCGACCAATTTGAACCGTAAGCGTTAACAAATAAAGTTAAAATTAAATTTGCCAAATTAAGCAACCCCTATCGCACTATAAAGATGTTTTGTTTCGCTCAAACTTATAAGGTTGTTGTATATCTGTGCTGCTCTTTTGAATTTTAATTGAGCAGAACTAAAACAGTACATAGTTACATGTTTCATTGTGTTTGTATGTCACGCTAACCATTTCTTGCACTAAATGATAATATTTTTTCTAGAGACTCGAGCTTATCTTATTTCTATATTAATTACATAAATATAATAAAATAAAATATAGTCTATGTTACTCAGGGATACCGTAGCTTTCTATTAGTGAAAGAATTTTTAAAATCGGTTCAGTAGTTTGAGAGATAACTACCTACATCCAAACTTACAACTTTATAGCTTGGAAATTTTTGAAATGAAAACTTGAGCATAACACACAGACTTAGTTGAAATTGAATCGTCAGATTGATTTCAAAATTATTACATACATTATGAACACATTATTTTGGGGTCGGCAGTCTTTTCATCCATGCTATTTAATTTTGGGTTTTACATAATAATATTTTTTTTATTTAGTGTTATTGTTATGGTTTTTTAATTATAAACTTATATGTACATAATTCGACAAACCACACAGAGGCTTTTCCATGTAAATATACCTCAACAGATACCACACGTTAGGTATAGCCTTACAAATAGCATCGGCTAAACGAGGGCGACTTGGTCTTCCACTGGGTACCCTGCGACCGTAACACGGTTTCGGGAGTTGTAAGGCAACCGTTATACTCACATATTATATACAAAAGCATAAATACTGGTTTTAGATTGTATCTCTCTGATTGTTTGTCCAATAATATCCAGAATAAGCTCCAAAATTCATCAGAATTCATTCAGCCGGAATGATTTTCGATAGAACGCTGAGATAAATACAATCACCTTTTAGTCTTATCTTTGAAACCCTTTCACATATTGAGATGAAACAAAAGGCAGATTATAATATAAATAAACACTGTTTGATGAAATTTAGAACAAACAAATCTTTACGGCCTTGATACTTTGCGGTGTGGCCAGAGAGACAAAGTAACAGTCTGCCAATTGTCTAGCCTGTTGCCTCACCTAATGGACATGTGTCGGCCGACTTTGCATGCCCTTCGAAGCACGAGAAGTTGATCAAAGCACATATAAAATTTTTATATTATGCTATTAGTTTTGTAAAAATAAACTTTTCTCGCGACTAGAGAGAGAAATATGCGCATATATAGAAATTTTCGGCATACTTCGTATTTCCGACAAAAACCGAATGACAAAACGTAAGAGCCCTAACTATTGCACTTGCATTTTAAACCTTATGTAAAATATATTACGGTTTAAGGTAATTTTAAAAGCACGTGCAGAGTCCGACAGCTGTCAAGACTCTATGACATACTTAATTGCTATTTATTGCTCTAACATTTTTTAAATGAACTTAAACTCTAACTTCATTCCGATAGGGTTTAAAATACAATTGTGAGTAGCCGATCTGTTGTTGGGTTTTGGTGAGAAGGAAGGACCAACAAACTTTGATTCAATAATTATTTTATCAAAGCAAACAAACACTTTCACATTTCATCACAACAATGCTAAGCACCAAATTCTTTAATGGACTTCTCGTGCTTCGGAGGACACCTAAAGTCAGCACTTCTTCTAAAAATAACCGATACATCTGTTAAAGAAGTGACAAATCTATGTCCACAGATTTGCCTCCACTGACAACTCGAAAAAGTGGATACTGTTGCTTTGTATCTCTGGCAACACCGCGTCTTACATGAAAATGAAAAATATTCTTCTTCTTTTATTGTGACTCCACCAATATTAATCGTTGATTTGCCAATGTCAAGTATACTAGAGACCGCCCGCGGCTCCGCCCGCGTAGAATCTATTGTGCACAGGTTTGGGATAAGTTCGTATTGTGTAAAAGAGACTACCTTCATATTAAATCATATTTTTCAAATAGTTTTGAGTGAAACCTAAAGCTCTTACAAATTTAGAAAAAATTACATGTTATAATTAATCATATTTCATATTAATCTGTTAATCATATAACATGTTTTAAGAAACTTTGCTCGATAGAAAAAAATTGCAAAGTAGCCTCTGAAAATAGTCTCCTTTCCAAATTTCTCAGTAGTACATGAAGTATTGTTTATTAAATTATGTACAAATTTGTATCATCTATTACTAAAGTAAGATGTTAATTTAGATTTTCAATAAAGCTACTCCTTTAATTTAAATAAATTATTTTTGATTTGTCACTTAGGACGTTTGTTCCAAACACCTTTCGTGCGCCTTTTCTCTTTTGTTTCTATTCAATGCGACAGAGAGAGATTCAGCGGAGAGACCAATCGATCACGTAGTGCTAGAGTATCGTATGCAGCTAGGCCACGCCCCTCAAACTATGATTTTGTTTGAATGTATCGTCTTAAATCGCGACACCAACCAAAGAAATGTCACGATTTTTTTCAAACGACAACACTGGCATAGACAATGGATTCGCTCTCTTTGGGCTCGAAATTCGAACATGCGATTTTATTTTGCTTACTATACAAAAATTACACACGCAATATAATATTTTCTGAAGTTTTTCGCGATTCCCGAGATCAAGAAATAGAAATACATACAAATTCCACAGAAGGAGTACGCCGTTTGGGGGAAACGTGTCATTAAAGTTTCGTAGAGCGCCATCCCGCTGTCTCGTTTTTTTATATCGTTCTGGTTTTTCGATTTTATTATATAGATATGCCGATTAATCGGTATCTAAGATGAACCCGCCGACTGTGATATGTCCTATTAATCACAAACTAATCACAACCATTACAGCGCGGACGGGATTAAACTGGATTCCACATCATGTCCTGAGTGCGTTGGTCGCCTATACATGACGTAGAATCCAAGTAAGATATTGAAATTGTGTGTGAATTTTTCTTACATATGCCGCCAATGTTTATAGAGTCGCGTTTCTGAAAAATGTGTCTTTTTTCAAAAGTTTTAGCATTAGCGAGAACAAAGCGTTACGTTATTTGAATAAACTATACATTTTGGAATTTCACAAAGTTCACAGTATATCATTAATTAATGAACATTCTTGTATCTTAATAAGTTTATATAATACCTCTCGGGAGATCGTTCAACTGTTAGAACCTAGACATCCTACGAATATTTAATACCACACAGTATGGGATCACTTCTCGCCGCCACTTCAAACAAGTGTTCATATATAATGAGAATTTTAGCTGATGAGGTGGCTGATTCCACTGTCCAAATTAATTCAGCCGTTTTGGAGTCTATTCTGATTCCCACATCCGACCATGTACAAATGGGTTTTTATAATAAAAAATCTATGTACTAATTCCAACTACATTTTATCCTCTACTTTTCCATCTACATATCTCAACAGAGATCGTTAGGTATAGCCTCAAAAAATCTTCGGCTAAGTGAGGAAGACTTTGTCTTTCGCTGAGTACCCTGGTTGGGGCCGGCAACGGTTTCCTGAGAGCTGTAAGGCAGCCCGTAAAAATTTAAGTCTTTACTCATTATATTCCATTAGGTTTAAATGAAAATCTTCGAAATCGGTACATATTTCAACGATATTAAGAATTTTTTTTTTAAATTCCTGAAAAACCAGTAATTCAAGTTTCATGAGAAAAAATGGGATTAATCCGAGAGAATTATCTATCGAATAGAAAGAAATAAATCTATCTGTTAAAAAATATATCATAAAGACAGTTATTTTGTGCCTTCACTCCGAAACTACTTAACGGATTTGTTGCGGTTTTCAATATTAGATAGACTGTTTCACGAGGAATTTTTACAAGTATTAATCATGGATGTATCACGATTAGGAGCTGAGCAGTTAGCGCCAGCGCGCTTTCGTGGCATATGATGTCTAATCCGTCAGAAATACAACAAAATGATGCAGAAAAGAATTGTGTAGAACGAAATGCCCTACAAAAAGTCCGAAATAGCATACATCTATTTTTAATAGATAAGTTGTAATAAGCGTGATTACTATTTTAATTACTGTTTATTCGATAGGTGCAAAGCTAAAGGTTATAGCTTCTTCTTAAACCTAGCTAAAGGTCCCATTTCCACACAGTCAGAGCCTTGAGAACCAGCAATTAAAGGGTAGAAAATATACGTGCGTGACTTTATAACCTCTTATAACATAACGCATAACCTCATAATTATTATAAAGTAGGTCGTTTGAAAATAACTTACGGTTTCTGTTTTCATTCCTGAAGAGTTGCTCGCGACTTCGTGTGCGATGCAATCTATTTTCAGATGTTGATGAATATCATGAAAATGTGGAGACTTGGAAAACCTGATGATGGATTCAAAGGTTCTACCTGAACTATTTTATAGACAGCTATTTTTTAAAACAGACTACCTACTCAGTACTCACCCACGCTTCGCGCGAAGCGCTGTCGAGGGCGGACGCGGATACCTGGAAGAAGATGAGGGAGACCTTTGCTTAGCAATAGGTTGCCTTACAGCTCCCGAAAGCAAGACCAAGTCTCCCTCATTTAGCCGATGGTATTTGTGAGGCTATACCTAACGAGTGGCTAGTTCTGTTGAGGTATTTAGATGGAAAGCCTCTAATTGTGGTTTGTCGGATTATGTACATAAGTTATTAATAAAAAAACCCATTGATACATGGCCGGGATCCGTGATCAAACCCGGGGTCTGCCTAGTTAATACCAGACGTCTTAACCACTCGGCCACCGACGCACCTTATTTTATTCAATTTGACTTGATTATTATTCTATGTAATCTGACTTGTTTAATTTATTTTGACATTATTTGATTTGATTTAATGTAATTAAATTTAATGTTGTTTTATTCAGTACACCTAGGTTTTCCTCTGCCAATCTTCACAATCGCCGAGCATGTAATAAATGCATCATACCTTATAAAATAAGCGCGAAAGCGGTATGTCAGGATCGTAGCAAATGACATGAAATCTCTTGGGATAAAATTTTATCCAGTTTTTAAACTTGACTAGCTTGAATGGCAAACCTATCGTTATTAAAATAAAACTTGATATTTCCTTCTTTCAGTGAAGAAATAGCAACCATGAATAAAACATGTACTCCAGTCAACACAAGCTGTGACGCGATGTATAATATTGGCATGATATCAGATATACCTTTTATAAAAGAAATTGCATTAAAATCTTTGCTTTCAAGGCTCTATCCTAATACCAAGTGTCATGCTTCTTCACAGAATGCCTTACAGCTACCGAAACCGTGTTCGGGAGATCAAGTCTTCCTCTTTTAGCCGATGGTATTTGTGAGGCTATACCTAATGAGTGGCCAGTTCTATTGAGTTATATTTAGATGGAAATTCCTCTAAGTGTGGTACATGGCCAGGATCCGGGATCGAACCCGTAGTCTGATTTGAACTGTCATATGGACTAGATCAAAATTACAAATTACACAACAATCAGACAAAATTATAAATATGTAAATTATTATATTACACCTCTATAAAGAAATCGCTAAAAGATTGGTAGAGGTGTCCCACGACCAAAGAGCTGGCTCATTTGGCTCAAAGAATAAGCATCGCCATCCAACGTGGCAACGCAGCCAGCCTTATGAGCACTCTCCCAGAAGGTAGCGATCTTGATGATTTTTTTTATTTATAGGTTTTTTATAGATAAGATGTATTTTATTTCAAAAAATCCACAGCACTTCATAATATGAACATATCGAAAAAAAAACAAGTAAAACACATTGCCATTAATAGATTTCCACTAGGTAAATTATTAAATTCAGATATCACAGCCTTCTTAAAACTTATAAATAAAATCGGGCAAGTACGAGACGGACTCGCACACGAAGGATTCTGTACCACCGTACAACAAAATAGCTTTTTTTTATTAGCGCTAGTTCAACTCATAATTTAATTTATTTATTATTTATTTATTTATTTGATTGACCGCCATGATTGACCACTACTGCTCTGTCAAAAGCACTACGACTAAGAAGAAGAAATAGCATATTATTTTTCTAAATGTTATATTAATTTTGAAATGACAGATGTACACCTAAATTTCATATACTTATTTGTAGTAAAGATTACGAACGAATTTGGGACAAAATGTCGTAGCCAGGTTTCTATCCCAAACTTAATTAAGGCACTGAACTGTTTAAATGCTATTATTTTCTGATTAAACGCATTTTGCTAAAGTTTCACACAAACCAAGACTCTTGAAATACTTACTCATTTTGGTCACTGAAAGATTTGTAAATATAAATGTATTTTGACTTAATATAAACCCAGATAGACAGCCAAACAAAAAATCTAAAAAAAGGGGGGTAAGGGGAGAACGGAATAAGACTATCCGACCCCAAATGTCATCCTCACCTGCACGCTTGGTACCCTCTGCTAGACAACAAACGAGGCTCTGGCGAGCAATGGCGGTATAACCATACACCTAGCTAGGCAACTGCCTGGAAGAGGCTACAGCGAGCCTGAAGACCTAAATAGTATCAAAATGTCTAGTGCAGAAGGCAAGGGGAAACCACTGCACTATCCTTCCCAAGAAAGTTAACCATGGCGAGTCAATACAAGGTGTGTCGTGCTGTGGACCGCCATGATTGACCACGACAGTTCTGTCAAGAGCATTACAACTGAGAAGAAGAAATAGCATATGTATATTATTCCAAATGTTATAATTATTTTGAAATGACAGATATACACCTATATACCTATTTGTAGAAAATATTACGAACGAATTTGTCTTTAGGACAAAATATCGTAGCCAAGTTTCTATCCCAAACTTAATTAAGGCACTGAACTGTTTAAATCCTATTATTTTCTGATCAAGTAAAATCCTCAATACATGTAAGACGGGAGAAGGCTGGGATTTTCAAACGCATTTTAAACCACAAGCCTTACCTCTTAAATGTGACGGATTAATTTAACAAATTCTCAAAATGGAGAAATCCGTTTTAAACTGCTAAGGAAATCGTCTTCTATACAAATAAATATATTATTAAAATTTCTGGATAAAATAATCGTTTTTAGCGTTGAATATCTCACTTATTCGTACCAATTTTTGTTTTTCGATATTTTCGTTTAGGTTTTACTGTAAAAACTATGAGCGAAACCTTATATTTACTATTGTTTTTAAAAATTTTAGTTAATTAATAGATAAGAGAGGGAGGGGGTCGCTCAATTTTGGTATAATTTCTTTAATATAATTTATAATTTAAAATTATAAAAAATATAATGAGCCCTTTCATTTGATATGTCACATGATGACTAGAAAATCTTTTTTTTTATTTTTTATTTTCTCCCCAAAAATAACAACCAAAATCGAAAATTCAATATCTACATATGCACCAAATTTCAACCGTTTTCGTCCAGTAAATTCGGAGAAAATAAGCTACAAAAGTAATTAAAAATAATTGAAATCTAGAGGTTAAAACGGTATATTTTCGGGCGAGTCTAGGACCAAGTTGCTCTATGAGTCGCAAAGATGAAATTAATCTGTATTCTATAAATTGTTGTATATTAATTTGCTCTAAAATAAAAATTAATTAATTTATATTTCCAAACAAATTAACTTTTCTACATAAATGTTTGATGTGATATCAATTTTCTACATCAAATCAATTATTTTTCCTTAAAATCCCTGTAATTTATGTGTTCTTGTATTCAGAAAAGGTATTTTCCCCGGGGATTTTTGACGTTTTACCACAAAATATACAAAATTAATTAAATTTAAAATTAAATAAGGTGCGTCGGTGGCCGAATGGTTAAGGCGTCATGTACTAACTAGGCGGACTACGGTTCGATCCCGGTCATGTACTAATGGGATTGTTATGATAAAATACTTATGTACTAATCCGACAAATCATAGAGGCTTTTCCATCTAAATATACCTCAACAGAACTGACTACTCGTTAGGTATAGCCTCACAAATACCATCGGCTGAGTACCATGGGACCGTAACACGGTTTCGGGAGATGTAAGGTAAAGAATAAAAAATTAAAAGCTATATAAATGTTGGGCAAATCTTGATTAATAACATTATGTAATTACATTAATTAAGGAAGAAAATGTTAAATCTTGAATGATTACAGCTACCAAGGAAAAAAGGTTGCTTTACAGAAACAGATGCGAAAATTTGGATATTTAGTTGATGGTTGCTCAATCACGTCTTAACAGATGAACGGATTTGGATGTGTAATCTCTCAAACTACTGAACCGGTTCTGAAAATTCTTTCACTAATAGGAAGCTACGAGCGAAGACGGGCGCTGAAAGATCTGAGTTCTAATATATAAAATTCCCGTGTCACAAGTTAGTTGCCATACTCCTCCGAAACGGCTTGACCGATTTTTATGAAAGGGGTAGGGGTAGGGGTAGGGGTAGGGGTAGGGTTAGGGGTAGGGGTAGGGGTAGGGGTAGGGGTAGGGTAGGGGTAGGGGTAGGGGTAGGGTAGGGGTAGGAGTTGCGCAGCAGAGTTAGTTCGCTAGTATAATGTTTAATAATGCCAACAAGCGCGCGATTGCCCGACTCAGCAATTGGAAGCCAGTACACGAATTTCTGAACGGTCATTCTCGGGTCGAGCATTCTCGGGCCGGGCAATCCATAGTCGGCATAAGATTTTCCCCGACCAAAAATCGCTCAACGCGCCTAAAGCGCTCACTATTTATAAATATTATTTTTGCAATAGATAGTCCAATTCATGAGGAAGATTATATGCTATATAGCATCTCGCTACGACACAAAGGAGCGAAGCAGTAACTTTTAACGCAAGGCACTAATATATTTAGACTAAGTGAGAGCTGGTGCCTGAATTATGACAAGCTTGTATCTAAGGTCATGACCGTATCTAGTACTAAGACTACTTGCAGTCTTATTTGTCACCTTACCTTGTCATTTATGGACTCCCATAGCCACTTTCCATCAAGTGTTTGGCGAGTCGCATGTCGTACTATCTATGAAAACATTTGAAAATCAAATAAATGAACGACATTATTGGTTCCTAAGGGAAATTATTGAAACAATGTCATAGTAATCGGTTAGGTCATATGGGAGTAACTTCTCCTTAATTTAACTTAACACTTATTACAGAACTTAGCGTAGTTTAATCGTTACAGCAGTGAACACGTGTATTGATCTAAGGTCCCAGGTTCGTTGCTTGTACGAGTCAAAAAACTGAGCTCTACGACTTTTTATACCATTTATCATTTTTAAAACCACAAAAAAAAAACTTACTTAATTAATTAACCCAACAATGGATTATTCAGGAACCGTTTAGAGATGAATCAAAGAGCAGATTTTGACACAAGTATTCAAGAATAACACTTACCGATCGCACAGTAGATAAAATTTAGTTTCAAAAACGTTACATGAGTATCAGCAGATTTGTCCAATAAATTGTTCCATCCTATGTCGGGGGGTAAGGGGGAGAACGGAATAAGATCTATCCGACCCCAAATGTCATCCTCACCTGCACGCAACAAACGAGGCTCTGGCGACCGAGCAATGGCGGTATAACCATACACCTAGCCTGCCTACTGGCTGGAAGAGGCTACAGCGAGCATGAAGACCTAAATAGTCTCAAAATATCTGGTGCTGCACTATGCTTCCCAAGAAACTTAACCATGGCGAGTCAATACAAGGTTCGTCGCGCTGTGGACCACCATGATTGACCACGAGTGCTCTGTCAAGAGGACCACGATTAAGAAGTGAATAAGTGCAAAAAAAAATAGTTGCTCTGTTGTAAGAATTTGTAAAAACATCACGTATCGGTTTCTACGGACCTCTTAACTCTAAGTAAAAACAAATAGGTACTCATAAGGGGTTCAGAGTACGTATTACATACCAATTAATGGAGAGAAAAAGGGCTTTTCTCCAATAAATAAGGAAAACCCGATGTTCGATGCTCTACTGGGATAACGAAATCCTTTAACAAGTGTTATTAATTTGGACTCAAGTGTTCTTAGCAAAAATAAGGAAGCTAGAACATGCTGGTATATACTATTTTATACCTTTAAGAGTCGTCAGACACCAATAATAGTGTCAAATTTTTTCCAGTTGTTTTTTTTATGTCCACCTGCATGGACTGCATGTGTTTGTGTGCGTAAATAATGTATTTTCTGTCATTATAGTCAGACTGGACTAACCCAGGTCCCCAGTATGATAAAGGTTCAATTTCAAAATAAAACACATCGCGCGCTGATTTTAATAGCACTTTTTAAAAATATTTAAAGATATTACAAAAATACTATATAATTTAAAATGAAGAAGATTTATAGAGAAAATAACAAATTTATGGGCTATAATTTTAACTTTTTTTAAATGTGATCTGAAGAAAAGAACCAAAATATTAATATATTTATTGATAACTATTTTCCTGAGGATATTTATAGTCTAATAATATTTTTTATTGTGAAATCAGCAAGTGATTTCAGATATTAGGATTTTGAAACTTGATGATGAAAGCGAAATTGAGAAAAGCCGTCTCAATTATCTTGTTATAATTAAAAAATTCTTTATTAATTTAAAAGTTTCCTTAATTAACTTTTTAAATAATAATATTCTCTATAATGTGGCTAAATAACAGGTAATTTCTTCAAGTGCTTCATGGAAATTATACTGTTCAAATAGTACAGTTTTTGATCCAAATGTACGATTTAGAACATGTGGCAAGTTTGTTGCTGATGCTAATGAACCAAGATGTGTCATTAATTTAACTATTATAATATATGTAGCCAATCCATGACTAAACACTTTCACTGTTATTAATAAACTCGAAGTAGCGACGTATTAACTAAACTGTATTTCGTCTCCGTCTATCATAATAAATTTCAGATTTGTTAAACGGAGGAGAAATATAGTATAGTTAATACGTCGCTAATTCGAGTTTATTAATAAGAGTGTAAATGTATATATGCACCTATATTTAAAATCTCGTAAGGTTAAAATATAATAAAAAAGCTATGTATTTACCTAAACAAATCTAGGAAGTCGATCTACCTACTTTTAATTTTATTGTACCTACTTTTAATGTGGTACCATCGAGTGATAGCAGGAATTGGAAAGTGGAATTCTTCAATGGCTATTGGTTTGCTGAGTTACTGACAAGCGTGTTTTTAGGTTTATTTTCTCAATAAAATCAATAATAACAAATCGATTTCTAGATATTTAAATTTAAGAATAATACTTTTTCATTTAGTTTTTATTAATTTTCAATTTTTTTCTAGATATAAAATAGTTTGCGGGTATGCGAACTCTTAAAACTTTAATTTGAAACGTGCTTCACAAAGTTCGTAGTCATGCATAACCAATAGGTAGAAGATAGTCTAGTTGACCGCTATAATTGCATTCTAATGAAACCTTCCACCGCTTTTTCACCCCTATTCACCCACTTGCACCCCCTTTCATTATCTTGCATCCCTGTATTTGGTACGTACATAATAATATTCCGTTGTAATCACGAAAGGGGTAACACGAGCTTTTATTCGTAAATAACATACAAGCCGTAGCTTATGGCTTTGTTTGTGATATTATTTTTCTTCATGTGTTGCCTTACAGCTCCCGAAACCGTGGTATCGGTCCCAGGGTATCCAGCGGAAGATCAAGCCGATTTAGCCGATGGTATTTGTGAGGCTATACCTAACGAGTGGCCAGTTCTGTTGAGATATATTTAGATGGAAAAGCTTCTAAGTATGTACATAAGTTTATAATAGTCAGTACCTCATTACTGAGGATCGTGACTCCGACACATCAGCTTCTCCTCAATTATCTTCCTTCATCGGCTGCGGTCCTCTGCCTGATGAAGGGTGAAGGGATGCCCATCACCACACGCTTAATCAATCCGTAACGGCTTAAGAGTGTATAGCCGACAGATATAGACTGATATAGGAAGGATCTCAAATCTTTGAAAATGTTATAATTACATTTGTCTTTATTATAATGTCACTTTCATCATATCACCCGAAAAGCCACTCCTTACCCCAGATTAATTCAATTACCTTTCATTGTAATCTAAATTTCATATAATGGCTGAAACTGCTGAACTTAATATGCAAAGCTTAGTAAATGTGAATGGGCGATGAATTTTCAAAGTCGGGTCAGTAGTTTGAGATATTACCCCCTATATCCAAATATACCTACAATCCTCTTTATAATGTTAGTATTATTATATATAAACAATCTTTCAGCTCCGGCTTCGCCCGTGGAGCTGATTTTATTATTTCATCCTCTATTATGGTCTGGAGTTCATAAAAAAAGCACTTTCAGTTTTTCTCGAATTTTCCAACTTTTCCAATTTTTATTACCCTAAGTAAACGCACGCACGTCGCTAGCTCACAGACGCAAGCTAAACATTGTCACTCTTATTAATAAACTCGAAGTAGCGACGTATTAACTAAACTATATTTCGTCTTCGTCTATCATAATGAATTGCAGATTTGTTAGACGGAGACGAAATACAGTTTAGTTAATACGTCGCTAATTCGAGTTTATTAATAAGAGTGTTAAAGTTTAATTCTATGAGAGTATAATGAACCTTACTTGCAAATGATTGCGGAGAAAATAATCGCAACTTATGTTACAATCTTTGTACCAAATATTTAACTAACTTTACAATGAAACAATGACAAGAGTGTATCTTATATAATAATTTTTGTAATGCAATAATAATAACTATAGGCATAAACAATGATGTGTAACTAAATATACCCTTTTATTACCTGCAGTTGACTCTCACTTACAATGTTTTTACACTAAACAAAATCTGAATGCAAAGAAATTTAGACACAAGGGTAAGTGCAAAAAAAATAGATTTTTTGTTTAGCAAGAATATAATTGTAACTAAAAATCGCATAAAACTGAGTTACAATGTTATATAATTTCATTAAATTATGTTCAAAACACTATATTCTTGTGACAGACTGTTTCCAACATAACCCTAAAAATCTACCACATCTAAACAAGGTAGAATCCCAACATTTCCCTAATTATAAAACGGACCAAACACAAAATAACCACATCTGAACAAGTTGTTTGTACTTGCTAATTTCGGGTCCTAAACTTGATACTGGTGTCATTTGATCGTTTGAAGTTGATAGCTAAAAAATTTTTACCTGAAAAGACGGTGGCACTTCACTTTACATAAATTTGCAGTAAATTTTATCTCAATTTTTGTATCTAAGTGATATCCAGCTATTTAATCTCTATCTTTATTTTAATAATTAATCCGACGAGAATGTGCTGAAAAAAAGAAAACATAGAATGTGGCAGGGTATATAACCTACTCAGAATTTTGTATTTGATTTTTTTTAATTTTTTTTATAAATTATAATATTATTAAATTATAAATAAAATTAAAAGAAATTATATTATATTGAAACATGTTGAAAACTACTAATAAAAAAATGTTTTTCTCCTATCCTATTTTGCGGTTTCCATATTCACATTCATCGGAAAAATCACTTGGCGCCTCCTCCACCGTGGCCCTATCCTATCTTCTTGAAATTCCTGTAACTCGACAATCATTTTTCAACATAAGCTAAAAAGAAATGCAAATAAAAAGAAATTGGAGAACAATAATAAAAAAATTGCATTAAAATGCATTGAGCGTGTGGCAGGGTATTGCAGGATATTGTAACACAGTGGGTGGTCAGTTCAATACTAAAAAGAGCATCTGCTATATTTGTACTTAAATATGAACACTATTCCTAAAAGCGTAAGGTAGATTTTTTATGAGAAAACCTAAATTAGTACACACAGAAGTACCAACTTGATAAAAACAAATTATTCTGTGGTGGCAGATTTTTGTGTTAACATTTCAAACATTTTGGAATACAACGGTGAAAAGTTTGGAAATAAATCTATCATTGATTTTCTGTAATAAGACAAAAAATATAGTTTAATTCCTAGTGAAAATTGGCTTCTACTAATTTCTGTTTTTTTTACATTGTGACTCTTGTGTTCATTGTATGAAAAGAGATCGACAATAAATAATATTTACGCAACAACGCGGCGGCTTTCACGGAATTTACAACCTCGTAGTTTGCAACAGCCGTAATATTTACTAAAGAAGGCGGCAGACACATGGCCATAGTGGTTCAATTACCAATGGAACCTCCTAGGTATTATGTATGTATTAGCTATCAAATTGCAAGGATTGGAATCTTTTTAATTTAAGTCTTTATAGCTAAAGCGGTATCTGATGATCGAGATTGAACACAGCCCACACATTAGCTATGTAAATCATACGAACACACAAGATTCGATTAAACAAAGTGTCAAAAAAGATTTCGGCGGACCGTATGGCGGCGCGCCGGCGATTGGGTAAATGAGTGGGGTAGTGGGCACCCACCATATTCTATGTAAATATTTATACATTTTTAATTGTTGGGATAAATTAATAAATATTACCTATCTATCTTGTTTCAAACAATTATATGTATTTCTATTATATTCAATGATTTAAATATATTTTTAATTTTTACAGATCTTACACATACTCTTATTGAAAAGTTGTTAAATAATGCGTATAGGTGCGTCGGTGGCCGAGTGGGTAAGACGTCTGGTATTTACTAGACAGACCCCGAGTTCGATCCCGGATCCCGGCCATGTACCAATGGGTTTTTTAATTAAAAACTTATGTACATAATCCGACAAACCACACTTAGAGGCTTTTCCATCTAAATATATCTCAACAGAACTAGCCACTCGTTAGATATAGCCTCACAAATACCATCGGCTAAACGAGGAAGACTAGGTCTTCCGCTGGGTACCCTGGAACCGTAACACGGTTTCAGGAGCTGTAAAGCAACCCGTGAAAAAAAAAAAAAAAAAAAAAAAAAAAAAAAAAAAAAAAAGTTGTTAAAATCTTAAATATTTCAGTAACATTTCAGCTTTCTAGACTTCGGGAAGTACCCTAGCTAGAGGTTTTGATGAGGGAGTGAATGAGTGAGTGCGTGGGTCAGTGGCAAAATTGACGTATTTTGGAAATTAATCTAAAGTATGAAAGCTATTAGACAAATGAATCGTAGTGAATTAGACTTATCTGCAATTCAGACCGAAACTGTGAAGGTTTGAAAATACGGCGAAACGCTTCGAAAAAAGGTTTTTTGACTCGTCTTGGTAGGCACGGTAGTTAGTAAAATTAATTTTGTAATAATAGGAATAATTATTGAATATGAATTTTCTTAATTTATAATTTATCAGTCAAACCTGATGGATAGTCATATTATAACCAGATTGTAGGCTATTAACTTTCTTTATGTACATACTACTCGATAACATTTTTAAGCCTATGACAAAACAGTAGTTTTAAATGTACAAAATACTTGCACTCTATTAAGATAAGGTAAAAAATTAAAATACACATATAATCTTGAAAATGATTTATTTAAATAATTCATCCAAGATGTGGTCGAATTTTACAATAAATAAATAATGACTGATAACGTTAGAAAAATATACTAGAACTATTAATTAATTTAATCACTAACAATTAAGAAATATTTGAGAATTTTCCATTTTATACTGTGAACGATATAAAATTGTACATATGTCGCCGCCAAATGGTTAAATCAGCCACTCAATTGGATGGCTAGCCATTTCATTATATGGCGGCATTCAAATTCAATTCAAATTCAAATTGTTGAAAGAAATGTTTAACATAAGGGCTGAATGTCGCAGCCTCTTGGTTAAATGAAATTGTGATGTGTATTATTACAGTGACTATGAGAACGTTAGGTAGCCGGACTATTTTATTCGAATCTTGATATTGTTAAAATTTAGTAATATAAAGAGTATATTTAGATATGGGTTGAAAATAAATTACCTCTATTTTAAGAAAAAAAGTACATTAATTATAATTTTATTAAGTAAAATAATCTCCTTAAAAGGTTGCTCTAGTTCTATTTAAAAAAATAATTAACATGACATTTATTTATTATCTCCGAATTAATAAATCAATTGAATTAATTTTAATTGACCTGGCGGCTTTTAATTCAGCCTTTTCTAAAGAGCTAACTTTCAACCAGTCAAGACGTTGAACCTTTAGATATCATAATTCATTTAACTAACGGCCTAACTATTCAATTGAATAGCGCCATTTACTGAAATGCCTAGCCATCCAATTGGGTGTCTGTTTTAACCATTTGGCGGCGACAGATACAAGAAACTCAAGAAAAAACATAATTAAGTGTATTTTCAAAATTTATATCAATATTGAGTAAGAATTTTTGTCTGTCTGTCTGTCAAACGAGGCTAAATAGTACACTAGAATAGAGTACCTACCTACCCGGTTATTGTATTTCTTAATAAAAAAAACATAAAAAATGTGTTTTTATTAATTTATCCTATCTCTTGATAATAAGAAATTACGCCAAAATTATTGGTAAATCGTGGCGAGAAGTTAGTCCAGTCTGTCTATTTTGAGCTCTATGTAAATTTTCCGTAACCATTTTCAGCAAACAAAGATATGTATAAAACGGATTTTTTACGTAGATTTACAATGCAATATTTTTAAAAATTTCTATAGTTTTGAAAAATACAGATTTTTCGTCCGATATTTCGCATATTAGCGATCGTTAATGCAGCGCGCAATACTCGCACATGTTACGGCAACTATTTAAGAAAATTTTAAGCCCTGAAACTATTATACAAAGCACGGGTATGATTTAATGAAATTTAAAAAAATCGCTTTTTGCAAAATCTTTGCAATTTTTCGTTTTAAATATTTTTTTCAAAGAGATACGGGCGTTTCAAAATAATTCTACATTTTTACGGTTTTTTTTAAATAAATAATATATTTTACAATTTATTTACATCGGCCGGGCTAGAGCCTATTTTTTTTAAAACGAAATAAAGTGTTTTTCACCAACTTCGGCCGCCATTTTCTATAAGACCCCCTAATGTCAGTTGTTTTAAAAATATTGCATTGAATTATACATATCTTCGTTTGCTGTATAATGGTTTTGGTACAAAAAATTTACACAGACTAACCTGTGTATTTGAAATCTGGTCTTTATAAATAATTAGCGAATTAGTGAAAATGTTTGCTTGGTCTGAAGTTTATGATTATTTTGTTCCATGTCTTTGGGTCGTAGCGTGATGTTGTATAGAATTACTTCAATAAAATATGCAAAGATTATTCCTGAAATAAGTGTTTTTTTGTTTAAAATAAAAATTAAGAAATAATATTCGTTCACAGTATGAATAACTTGATGAATACTTACTTACTAAATATTTAATTAAAATAAATAAATAATTTTAGCACTTTGAGAGATTTTTTCTATCTTTGGCGTCGATTTATCTAAAGTTCCTATAATTGTATCACTTTTAGGGTTGAACTAAAACCACTTGGTTTTAACATTAACAGAGTTTCTTGCATCCTAATAATTTGATCCTAATTACTCATGGAGGTAACTCTTGAATGGCGACAAAAGCAACAATTTTATTGAAATTGAATTGTGTTTAAATAAGTTGTCTCATATGCTACTCGATTTAAATAAAATTATCACTGTCGTGGTCATAGCAATGAAATTAATTTAAAAATTTTAGAATTTAAATTTGAAATCAAAATCAAGAGTAAGCTACATAATGGCGACTATAATATGTATGATGATTTTGATGTCAAAATTGACAAACAATTAAACGATGATATGCTGAAACTACGAGCGTCAAGCACTGCAATATAACATGTAATCCATGCTATAATTGACACATATCATTACAGTTCCAATAGCGCCTTTATAATTATAATTTAAAAAAAATATTTATTGAAGATGCAAGAAACGATCTACTTATTTACATAACAATAGAAATAAATAAATATTTGATTTAATCATTAAAATCACTGGTTGTCTTTCTCAAATCTAGTCAAATACAATTATTTGGTAAACACACTTTGCATGCCTTTTTTAAATAAATTGTTTATAATAAAAAGTCATGCAAACTTTGTTTACCAAATGTCTAAAAATGTTAACAATAAAATGGGGAACTCTATAACTATAAAAGATAGATAAAATTATGGTTCCTTTCTTCCATTGAAAAGATAAGAAAAACTGCATTGAAAGTTTAAAAAAAACATACAAGACTCGGGAATCGAACCCGATCATTTTCCAAATCAGTGCGTCGGTGGCCAAGTGATTAAGACGTCTAGTATTAACTATTCGGTACAAGGTTTGATCCCGGCCATAAACCAATGGGTTTTTACATCGATGGTTTTTTATAATTAAAAACTTATTTTCATAATCCGATAAACCAAACTTAGCGGTTTTTCCAACTATACCTCAACAGAACTGGCCACTCGTAAGGTATAACCTCACAAATACCATCGGCTAAATGAGGGAGACTTGATCTTCCGCTAGGTAACCTGGAACCGATAACACAGTTTCGGGAGCTAAAAGCAATACATTTTTTTTATATCCATCAATGCAGTTTTTCTTATCTTCAAAATTCCTTGGACCATATTTCTCTATCTCATATAGTTGTTCCCCACACTATCCCATGTCAATGTTACACTGTATGTATACCTACCGAATATCCTATTTAAACTTATCTGAAATTGAATACATGTGAATTGTGAATGTATATTTTTAACAATTAGATAGTTTTCAAATAACATGACACTAGATATTTTGGCTCAATTTTCAATGTAGGAGTCGATGAAATGAAATGAAATGAAATGATTATTTATTTGTCAGAATATGGCATAAGTAGGTACATAACACAGGTGGAGTAATCTTAGAAGTGTAGCACATTCTACCGTATTACGGTGTACAAATATTTAATAACAAGTAACAACATGGCTTAATTGGTAAAGCGGTGGACTTAAAACCGGAGAGAACTAGGTGCTAATCTCACTGATATCAAAAATGTTAAGGACCAAATTTATTTAAGAACATGTGCTTTAATCGGCTTCTGGTGCTTCTAACGTCTGTTAAAGAAGTGACACATACAGGTCCATTAAGTGCAGCCAGTCGGCAAAAAGTGGACACTGCTAAGATATGTTTGTTTGTTTTGACAACACTGTTCGTCGGTTATTGTCAAGCTACGAGCCCCCCTGATTTTGCGTTACTTTGTTGAAGTGCAATGTCACAAGTGTCATGTTATTTGAGAAATATCATAATGTAACATTATTAATTGGTTTAACATTTACTTCAAAATCTATTTTTGAACGCTACTTTTAACATTTTTTTCAACAACCTACTAACCAAACACTTTCTATCAGGATATTTAGTCATGTGACCTATATATATTTTGCTATGCATTTAACAAATTCTTTAGTATTAAACATGTTTGGGTTAGTAGGTATTTTTTTAAATCTATTAAATATCAGTGACTATTATTATTTGGACTATCTTCATTAATAGAACTTTCTGTTGTAGAATCAACAAAATTAGACTCTATTACATTGGAATTGATTTCATTTTTATAAAGCGAAGAATTATCATTATCACTGAATTGATTATTAATTATTTGACATCTGTCTAATTTTCTAATACTAACATTTAATATATCTTCATCATCTATTCTATTTATTTTTTCTGTTGGAGATTGAGATTCAAGAATAATTTCTACTTTACGTTTATACATATCTATATCTTTTTCAATATCGTTGAATTGCAATGGTAAATCTGGGGGTCTAACGGTAGATAAAGTGCTAGATAGATATGAAGATTGAAGGTTATAACCAGGTAACAGCTTAGGTTGTAGAGGTAGCATGAGATCTAAAGCCCCGGTAGTGGCTGGTCGTGGCTGAAGTGGCGGGATGGTCATCAATGGTGGCTGAAGTGATGCCAGTGAAATAGCTGCTGACTGATTGTTGATTATTGGACTTTCGGCTGAAACAAATAAATTGACTGATTAATCATCCTGAGTTTCGTGTTTTTAGGGTAAAAAAACGGAAACCCTATTACTAAGGCTCCGCTGTCCGTCCGTCCGTCTGTTAGTCTGTCTGTCACCAGGCTGTATCTCAAGAACAGTGATAGTTAGACAGTTGAAATTTTCACAGATGATGTATTTCTGTTACCGCTATAACAACAAATACTAAAAAACAGAATAAAATAAATATTTAAGGGGGCTCCCGTACAACAAATGTGATTTTTTTGCTCGTTTTTGCTCGATATTGATAACGGCAACAGGTAGACGCTTGAAATGTTCACAGAATATTTAGTTATATATTCACTTTAAAAATAAATAATTAAATTAAAATAAAATACAACCCCATACAACAAACGTGATTTTTTGCCGGTTTTTCATGAAATTGCACGGTTGGCACTTAGTTTGTTTAATGTGGCTCTATTATACTGTTAGACATAAACGGATTTGAATTAAAATTAGTACAACTTCTTGGTAGATGTATAAAGAGGTAAAGTTTCTAAACTAAACCGATTCTAAAAAATCTTTCACTAATAGAAATCTACTATATCCCTGGCTATATTTTATTTTGTTCGAAAATATACACGGGCGAAGCCGGGGTCAGAAAGCTAGTATTAAATAAGCACAGCTTCATTAGTAAAGCACATCCCATTGGCTGGACTAAATTATGTGACCAAACTCTTCAGCTTTTTTAAGTTGTATAGATTAATTTATATAAGAATATTGTTTATTTACCAATAGGTGCTCGAGCTTGAAGTGGCTGTAATAACGGATTAGGTTTCAGCATTGGTGGTCCTTGTAGCGCCAGACTTATCATGTTCATTCCGTTTACACCTAGAAATAAGTTAAAAATAAGTACCTAATATAATAGTTTTTTTCTCAAGAAATTCAGATTACAACTTTCACGAAACCTGAATCTAAATTTTTTCAGTGGTTCTCGAGGTTATCGCAGTTATTTATGTAGAAGATTAGGAGCTGTTCTCAATAGTCTGTCTATCGCCCATTTAGGCTTACGTGCGTGGTGTGTAAGCCATTGTGACAATGAAAGAAAATAAATACACGTCATATTTTTTATAATACCTTTAAATGAGCAATTCTTAATTATATAATCTGAATCTCGGAAACGGCTCTAACGATTTTCATGAAATTTAGTATTCAGGGGGTTTCGGGGGTGATTAATCGATCTAGCTAGGTTTCATTTTTAGAAAACGTTTTTTTTTTCGAAAAAAAAATTCATATTTCATCAGTATGTAATTCGTATCTAATTATAACTGACCGAAATGAATAATGTTCGATCTCTTTGGTATATTTTTGTTATGGCAGGGATTTTGAGATAGACAAATAGTAAATAAACACTGATAATTATTCTTTACTTTATAGTTGATTATTTCTACAAGATTAATACGAGAAAATTATGTAATTCATATCTAAATATAATTTACCAAGCAAAGCTCGGGCATCCAGGTACTAGGCTATATAATAATATAACGTAGGTATAAACACTGACAATAAAGTTTATTTATTGGTAAAATAAATGTTTCTTTTTTAAAAAGCTTAAATTTATACTTCCGCTTATGTAACCACAAACGGTAAGACTATGTAGGTAAGCCTAAATGGACGATAGACAGACTATTGGGAATGGCCGAGAGACAGACAGACGCGCGTCAAAAAGTTACTTTTTTTTTTAATTAAATTTAGTTCTATAGAAGGTATCTACAAAAATTCTTTGGTCCCTACCTAGGAATGTATCTTTGGCATTTATATATAAAAACATTGCCCCCTGCTTCGCCCGTTCTTTGCCGCGGTCTGTAAATTTAGTACCTAGTCAATTTTTTTTCAAATTGTTTCAGTAGTTCCATTGCATCAATTCATACTAATATTATAAATGCGAAAGTAACTCTGTCTGCAACGCTTTCATGGGTAAACCACTAAACCTATTTTGATGAAGTTTGATAAAGAAAAAGCTTGAACCCTAGGGAAAGACACAGGCAAATTTTTTTAATTCGTCCCTAGGGATGAATGTTAGTTAACCTAAATTAGAAACGCCTAGTCCTATTTTTTTTGTAAATTTCGTCACTTATCCATTCCAGTTTTATGTTACAATTAACGACAGCGCCATCTAGTGTCGAGTAGTCGATACTAATACAAAATATTACTTGTTGGTGAAAGTTCCTCCTTTATTATTCCGCCGGGATGTTTTACTGCGTTCACTCGCCGGTTGGAGGCGCCAGCATCGCGTTTTCTTCTTGGCTGCTCAACGGGAAGCACTCGGCGTCTCTTCTTAGGTAGTTTTGACCGCGCCTGCCGAGAGATGGCACTCATGAAAATACTGACTGAAAAATTACACTGTTTAATTATCACGGTTCATGAGATACAGCCTTGTGACGGACGGACAGACAGACAGACGGACGGACGGACAGCGGAGTCTTAGTAAGGTTTTCCGTTTTCACCCTTTGGGTTGTAACGAGTAATTTCGTAAAATAGGACGGAAATGTATAACAAGAAGTAGGAAAATTAAATTCAAATTTTTGAGGTTCTTTTGCTTACCAAAACTCTCGCTTTTATAAACTGTATTTTTTTATAAGTTTAAAATAACAGACAAACTGAATAAACTAGGCATATAGATCTTTTTACCATTTTAATGAAATTCTATTAATTATTTAGTCCAAGTCGCAACTGCGCTTTCCTTTCACAACCACATCAAACAACCTGCATTCTTCTGTATCCAACCTATCTGTCTGTCTATTATCACGCCTTTTACCACAACCTTTTTAGTTAGTCTTTCTTCATTCTTTCAACATTCAAATCAGCGTAAACAAACATTTTCTTCATTTTAGTCAATAATTTATCTGCCTGAAACTTTAACTTTGACTACCAATTGTCGCAACGGATTTTAATTTATATGAAGATTATGCTAAAATACAAACACATCTATCTATCATCACACCTTCTATCCCAATAGGAGTAGGCAGAGACAATCTAATGACATTTGTTACGATCCTGACATACCTCTTTCGCTTCTTTTATATTCATTCATCATACCTTTCATACATGCTCGGCGATTGTGTGTACTTTTAATATTGCCATCGATCAATACATTTTTTATATGTTCAATAAAAGTACACCTACGTCGTCCTCTGCCAGCATTTCCTTTCACTTCAGCCATACAAACCTTTTTACTTAATCTTTCATCCTTCATTCTTTCAACGTGTCCAAACCAGCGTAAACTAGTTTTCTTCATTTTAGTCACAACACCATCTTTCACTCCGCTATCTTCTCATAATATAATTCAAACATAATAATTATAAATAATGATAGGAGACACCATAATGTTCCTAGATAGCTTTTCACATTTAAAAACATCACAATTAACTATTTTTCTAGAGCTCTGTCTCGCGACACAAAACGATACCAAAGAAACCTAAGGTAATTTATTACTATCCTATGGTCAATCTTATGGTCAAATAAGCAGAAAATTGGGATAAGTAAAGCTGTTTTCAGGAGCAAATTATTCAGCACCATATGAATAACGTATCATAATTATTTAAGTAGACATCTCCCGCCGCTTTATGAAAATTTAACACACAAACCCCTTACGTTATTTAAGCCAATTACTTATGCATTACATTTACAAGAAAATAATAAATTTTGCTTTCATTATTCACCCACAATCACCGTTCTTTTGGAAAATTTTCTTTTCTACACAATTTGTTGAGGACTCTTCATGATTGAAAACAACAAGTCATTTATTTTCCTACATATGGCGTAAATTTGCTGTAGGGGTCTTCTCTCGTTTGACGAAATGGGAATTTTTCAATATCCAGTACAATATTGGTTTACAACAATTTGAATACTTGAATACAATACCAAGTCTACAATTCATTTTATACGGCTTTTCGCTCCGGCTTCCTATCATCACGCCTTTTATCCCAAGAGGGGTAGGCCGAGACAATCGAATGCCATTTGCTACGATCCGGACATACCTCTTTCGCTTCTTTTATATTCATCATACCTTTCATACATGCTCGGCGATTGTGTGTACTTTTAATATTTCCAACGATCAATACATTTTTGTATGTTCAATAAAGTATACATAGGTCGTCCTCTGCCAGCATTTCCTTTGACTTCAGCCATATAAACCTTTTTAGTCAATCTTTCATCATAAGAATTCATTCCGAAGGATTTTCAGGAAAAAGAGCTATTTGAAAAAAATTACGTCAATCTGTTGCTGTGTATTGACGTGCGAGATGGACATACAAACAATTTCGCGTTTATAATTATTAGTTAGGATATGCTACCGCGGACATTTTTGTAGATAATTTTATTCTACACAATTCTTTTCTTTTTTTTTCTTTCTTTTACGGATTTACAGCTCCCGAAACCGGGTTACGGTTCCAGGGTACCCAGCGGAAGACCAAGTCTCCCTCGTTTAGCCGATGGTATTTGTGAGGCCATACCTAACGAGTGGCCAGTTCTGTTGAGGTATATTTAGATGGAAAAGCCTTTAAGTGTGATTTGTCGGATTATGTATATAAGTTTTTAATTAAGAAATCAATTGGTACATGGCGGGATCCGGGATCGAACACGTGGTCTGCCTAGTTAATCACGTCTTAACCACTCGACCACCGACGCAATTTCTCTTCTACATTATTTTCATTAGACGGCATACATCATGACAGCGTGCTGGCGCTAACTTCTCCCCCCCCACTTGACTTCTAAACGTGATAGAAAAGTGAAGTTCGTCTTGAATAAATCTATGTGTTAAAATTGCAATAAAATCCGTTTAGTGGTTTTGGAATGAATAGTGTTCTTAGCTAAGATTCAAGAAAATCTGTTCAGCCGTTTGAAGATCATCAGCTCTTTTCTAGTCGTTGAAGGGTGTGACCAACTTACTGGTCTGATCGATTTGAAATTCAGTATCCTGTGACTATGATTAAAACAACAAGGTAACCTTGACCTGATGCTGCTGTAGCATCTGGAAGCAGCCAGATAGAGATACCCAACTCCTGACCAATTCGGGGATTTTAATATCTATGTATAGTGATATAGATTCAAAGTAGTTCGCCTGGGTAGAATTTAGTTTTTTTGGCAACTTGCTGAATAAGGACATTGTTTCGCATCTCTGGCCACACCAAATCGTTCCGGATTAGTTATCGGAGAAGAATGCGGAGTGAAAGATGATGTTGTGACTAAAATGAAGAAAGTTAGTTTACGCTGGTTTGGACACATTGAAAGAATGAAAGATTGACTAAAAAGGTTTATATGGCTGAAGTAAAAGGAAATGCTGGCAGAGAACGACCTAGGTGTACTTTTATTGAACATATAAAAAATATATCGGTCGATGGAAATAATAAAAGTAGGTACACACAATTGCCGAGCATGTATGAAATGTATGATGAATATAAAAGAAGCGAAAGAGATATGTCAGGATTGTAACAAATGGCATTCGATTGTTTCTGGCTACCTCTCTTGGAATGAAAGACGTGATGATAGATAGTAAGATAGATAGACAGATTGGCCACACCAAAATAAGCTACAATCTTGTGGTTTTACCAAATATATATCCTTATTATTAGTAGAGAAATAGGAGAGGTAATTATCCTTTCCTGTAAACGTAACCAATTATTTTCTTACACGTGGCATGGCATATATTTACAGGGTGGGTTGGTTCATATTGCGTATACTTAATGTCTTCTTACGAACATTTTCCGTTTATATTTTATCCTAAGACGTTAAATGATACAACTTATATAAAATTAAATTTTCGCCCTTGAAAAATTTTGATATTTGACAAAATGTATACATAAATAATTTTTATTTATTTGTATTCGAACAGTAGTTCAATGAAAAACTACTGAACCAATTTTCTTCATATGTTTGTAAGATAATGTCGAGAAATTATTATATCCTTAAAAACAATAGTCGTCAAAATCGGTACATATTTCATCGAGATACTGATAATTGACTTATTGTTGAGAATGCTGCTGGCCGCTACATATGGCGTTTCAGATGAAAGAAAATGAAACGTCACTGATATTCAAGACGTCAAGACGAATACAACTACTAGACGAAATAAAATATAAATATTACTTTAATTGAGACTGCTTTCTTTTAATTGTAATAAACAATTATACATTTTGGAGACCTTCGACGTGATTCAACTTGAGAAAGAAACCACGAACCCGCAAATGTGCTGGATTGAGATGCTGAGATTCTGCTATTCTGTGCCGTGCCGATCTGAAGTGCCAACCTGAGTTGCCGACTGAGCTGCCGATCTCGGGAGCTATCTATGGTGACAAAGTGCTGGTGTTGTTCTTGCTAGGCTCACAAGGGAAGTGCGATCTTTCTTTCTTTTACTACTATTCCAATACTTATACTTTCTATGGAGTCAGATTTCTGAGAGCATACTAGTCTCTATTTGCTTGAATTCTGCTTGCTATTCACTTGTGCTAACAATTCCAGATTCGTTGAGGCCGCTGCTTCCTAAACTATAAACTTACGACTTGCTGCAACATGCTGTATTGCACGCGTGAACTGCTTTGCGCGCGATCAGCTGACTGGAGCCACGGTTTGGTTAATTAATTTTACTTATTAATTTCAACAAGTCGTCTGTTCAGTTTGTTTACTGTTGTTAAACAAATTCTTTGCCATGGCCGACGATATAAAACCTCTTATTAAGCAACGCACTTCTATTAAAGGTAGAGTAACCACTTTTTCAAAATATGTAAATACTATAAACGTAATTGAGGCAAATAGTATTACAAAACTAATGATTTCAGAGTTAGAACTGAAATTATCTAGATTTAGGGACTTACTCTGTCAGTTCGATGAATTAAAAAATAAAATTGAGCTCTTAGAGGAAGGGCACATTGAAGAAAATGAAATAATTGAAAATGTATTTTGCGAAAATATAGCTTTAGCCAAAATTATACTTGAACAAAATATTGTAAAGGAAGAACCCTCGAACTCGAGCTGTCACGATACTATTTTCATAAATAAATCTAACACTAATAATACAATAAAGCTTCCTACCATTCAGCTACCTCATTTTGATGGAAACTATCTTCAATGGATGGAATTTAGGGATACTTTTGACTCGTTAATTAATAGCAATAATTCCATTCCAGATATTAGCAAATTTCACTATCTTCGCTCTTCGTTAGTTGCAGAAGCATCTAACATTATTAAATCAATAGAATTTACTGCTACTAACTATAAGTTAGCTTGGAATTTACTTGTGAATCGCTATGACAATAAAAGAATACTGGTGAATAACCATCTGAAAGCTATTTTCAACTTTGAAGCGATTAACAAAGAGACATATAAGTCACTACGCTATATGATTGACTACTTTTCTAAAAATGTGCGTGCCTTAAATTCTTTGAATGAGCCTACTTCTCATTGGGACACTTTAATCGTTTATTTAATGGTTTCGAAACTAGATGGCGCCACAAGTCGGAAATGGGAGGAATATAGGAGTAACTTTAGTTCTTCTCCGACTATTGATGAGTTTTATGAGTTCTTGCGCAATCGCGCGGATGTTTTAGAAACCTTGCAGTATAGTAACACTGATTCCAATAAAACTGAAAAACGTACACAATTTTATTATAAAGAAAATAAATTCGTTAAGTCTTTAGTTTCTTCTTCTAACTCGTACAATGCAAACTGCGTGGTATGTTCACAAAATCACTTGGTTTATAAGTGTCATACATTCATTGCTATGTCTTTGGATGCTCGATATACTGAAGTATCGAAGCATAAACTGTGTATTAATTGCTTGCGACCAGGTCATTTTGCTTCTAATTGCAGACACCATCCATGTAAATTCTGCAACAAAAAACATAATTTATTACTACATAAACAGCACACTAGCAGTGATGCTACGCACCAAACTGAGAGTCAATCTGTTGCTAATATATTGTCTCGTCCTGTGTCCTCACCTACTCAAGTAGTAGCTTCTCCTCAGGTATCTACTGTTAGTATGTTTACACCTAGTGCTGGACATAGCACTGCTGCTCGGTCTTCCTCTGTATCGCCTGTAATACCGGGACAGGTCCTCTTATGTACTGCAGAACTAGAACTGATTGATACTAAAACGAATAGAGTTCATCTTGTAAGGGCTCTCCTCGATAATGGATCTCAATCTTCTTTTATTACTGAAAAAATGCAAAAGAATCTTAAACTTTATTGTTCAAATTCGAATATATCTATTGCTGGTATTAATAATAGATTGATTAATACAACTAAAACTTGTAATGTAAAATTGAAATCTCGAATCAGCTCATTCAACATAAATGTTGCTTGTATTGTTATACCAGAGATTACTGGTAGGCTACCCAGTATGGAGGTAAACCGTTCACAACTTAACCTTCCTGACAATATTAAATTAGCAGACCCTACTTTCTGTCATCCGTCGGAAATAGATATTTTACTTGGCGCGGATGTGTACTGGGACATTATAGATCGCCAGCAGATTAAGTTGGGTAAAAATAAGCCAACGTTGCAGAAATCAAAACTAGGTTGGCTGGTGTCAGGTAAAAGTGCGGTGGTGAGCTTGGACGGTAGCCATTCCGTTTCTAACTTTTGTCAAGAAATTAAGGATTCTGTAGCTAAATTCTGGGAACTTGAAGACATTCCCACTCTTTTAACTGAACATAAATTTTCTAAAGATGAAGAAAGCTGTGAACTCGATTATATTGTTAATACGTTCCGCTTAGAGGGTGGCAGATTCTGTGTTAAATATCCTTTTCGCGAAGCCCCCGAGGATGCTCTAGGCGACTCTTATTATATCGCCAAGAGGCACTTTTATAACTTAGAAAGAAAATTGTCTAAGTCTAATTTGAAAAGTGACTATACTGAATTTATTAAAGAATATGAACGTCTCGGACACCTTACACGTTTAGGGCTAGAGTCCAGCGCAAACTGCATGGTTAAGGAGTTCGGTTATTACATTCCGCATCATGCAGTGATACGCGAAAGTAGCGAGACTACGCGGCTAAGGGTGGTCTTTGATGCCTCTTGTAAAACTACTACTAATAAATCGCTAAATGATATTCAATTTGTAGGACCAGTGGTCCAGGATGATTTAATGGCCATATTACTCAGGTTTCGTCAGTATGCCTACGTTGTAACAGGGGACATCGAGAAGATGTATAGACAAGTCATGGTGGATGAATCTCAACGTCACCTGCAGCGAATACTCTGGAGGGATGATGAAAGTCAACCGATCGAAGTATTGCAATTGAATACTCTCACATATGGGACAGCTTCGGCTCCATATCTTAGTACTAGGTGTCTTGTGCAACTCGCATCTGAATGTAAAGATGAAGCTGTTGCTAATGCTTTAAAACATGATTTCTATGTAGATGACCTAAATACTGGTTCTGATTCTAAATCTGTCCTAAAATCTATTCTTAAAGGTGTTATTAAAAAACTGTCTGAAGGTTGTTTTCCATTGCGGAAATTCAGAACTAACTGTCCTGATATTTTTGATGACATAACTACTATTCATCAATCTCAAGATTTTTCTAAACAATCTTCTGTGTTAGGACTAATATGGACACCTGATTCAGACACTTTACACTTTGCTACTGAAAGTAAAAACATTGTTAAGATAACTAAACGCTCTATCTTGTCCATCTCTTGTAAAGTATTTGACCCGCTAGGTCTTTTGTCGGCTTGCACAATATTTCATAAAATATTACTGCAAAAGCTTTGGCTAAATAAATTAGACTGGGACGATGATCTCCCAGAAGATATTAAGAACTCTTGGTTAGACTTTTATAATGAAACGAAATACTTTGAAGACATTAAGATACCAAGATATACTCTGTGCGAGTCTCCTACTTTGATAGAAGTTCACTGTTTTACGGACGCATCACAAGATGCTTATGGCGCGTGTATATACTTGAAATCAAGTAATCATTTGGGTAGTACATACGTTAACTTATTGTGTGCTAAAACTAAGGTAAGCCCACTAAAAACTGAAACTATACCGCGCTTAGAATTATTAGCCGCTTTACTTGGTGCTAAACTACATGTTAAAGTTCTACAATCAATAAAAGTTACTGTTTCACGTTCAGTATTTTGGACTGATTCAACTATAGTTTTAGGGTGGTTACATACTCAACCTAGAACGCTAAAAACTTTCGTTTGTAATCGTATTGATCAGATTCGGGAATTGACTGATAAGAATGCATGGCGTCATGTACCTACCGAATTAAATCCTGCTGATATGGCTTCCAGGGGCATTCAACCGAGTCTTCTCTCTAGTAATGAATTTTGGTGGCATGATCCGTCATTTCTTCTGAAAGCGGAGGCGGAGTGGCCTCAGTCTAGATTTACTACAATACCTTTACCTGAAATAAAAATAAGCTTAAATACTAAAACTCAACTTAATAACGTAATACCTTTTGAAAAATACTCTAAACTCTATAAACTACAACGAATATTTGCTTATGTACTAAGATTTATAAATAATACAAAAAAAAGTAATACAAAATTTAATGGTGCACTTACTTGCTCTGAAGTAAATAACTCTCTTACCTTGCTAGCTAAAGCTTCACAAAGAGAATCTTTTTGTAAGGAAATAAACGCTATTGAAAAAGATAAATTCGTAAATCGTAAATCTAATATAATTTCTTTAACCCCATTCTTAGACGATCGTGGTGTATTGCGTGTAGGAGGTCGAATTCATAACGCTTCCTACTGTCCTTATGGGAAAAGACATCCCATCTTATTAGATCCAAAACACATTTTCACTCAACTACTATTTGAACGAGAACATGTTCGACTTCTACACTGTGGTCCTCAGCAACTGTTGAGCTCCATTCGTGAACATTTTTGGCCCACAGGTGGTAAAGTATTAGCTACTGCTATTGTGAGGAAATGTGTACGGTGTCAAAGATTTAATGCTAAACCCATGCATCCAATAATGGGCAATTTACCGCAGCCTCGTGTTACTCCTTCCGCACCATTCGAGACTTGTGGCACCGTTTATGCTGGTCCATTTCTAATTTTACACCGGAAAAGTGTTACTTATGTATTTTTGTATGTTTTACTACTAAAGCTGTTCACTTGAAATTAGTCAGTGAACTAAGCGGCAATGCATTTATTCTTTGCCTACGTAGGTTTATCTCACGTCGCGGTAAACCTCACACTATCTATTGTGACAATGGTAAAAACTTTGTAGGTGCTAGTGGCGAACTGAACAGACTACTTAAAACTTGTAAACAACCAGTCAGCGATTTCGCGTGTAACGAAGGTATTAATTTTAAATTCTCTCTTCCATACGCACCACATTTTGGTGGCATTTGGGAAGCAGGGGTCAAATCAGCGAAGTTCCACCTAAAACGAATTGCTGGTAACGCCAGTCTAACTTTTGAAGAGTTAAGCACCTTGTTCTCGCAAATAGAGGCAATTATGAACTCGAGACCTCTGACTCCAACGTCTGCTGATCCTTCAGATCTTTCTCCTATTACTACTAGGCATTTTCTTGTGGGTCGACCATTAACTTCGCTGCCTACACCGGTCACCGAGCGAATCTGTATTAATCGGTACGAACTAGTTGAGAGACTAAGGCAGCACTTTTGGTCTCGCTGGACAAAAGATTATCTATCGGGTCTGCAAGGACGCCACAAGTGGAGGGTTCCTCAAAGCAGCGTCCAGGTCGGCGATTTGGTGCTGGTGGTAGATAATCAACAGCCACCCATGAAGTGGTTGCTTGGCCGAATTTCTTGTCTCCATCCGGGTGCTGATGGAGTGATAAGAGTGGTCGAAGTACTAACAAAAAATGGTATTATCAAAAGGGCTCTCTCAAAGCTGTGCGCCTTAGAAGGTGTTGAAGAACTCCTTGGGAATTAAGTTCCCAAGAGGGGGGGAGGATGTTGAGAATGCTGCTGGCCGCTACATATGGCGTTTCAGATGAAAGAAAATGAAACGTCACTGATATTCAAGACGTCAAGACGAATACAACTACTAGACGAAATAAAATATAAATATTACTTTAATTGAGACTGCTTTCTTTTAATTGTAATAAACAATTATACACTTATAAAGTCAGTTTTTTCCAAATTACTGAAAAACTAATGAACCAATTTTTATGAGATAAAAATGGGACCAATCCGGAAGAATTATCTATCGATTAAAAAATAAATCATCAAAATCGGTTCATAAACGACGAAATTATCCGATATATACGGTCGAATTGAGAAACGCCTTTTTTTTTGAATCCGTTAAAATCTATCATCACGCCTTTCATCCCAAGATTAGCACCATAAGTTCAATTGATCTTCAAAAGATGGTGTCTTTTACAAAATACATAAATTAGTCTAATTTTAAAAGAAACATTTAAATTTGATTTGTTTGATTATTTTTTGTCATTTGAGGGGAAAATAATCTTCAAAATGGGAGATATGGCGTACCGGCAAAAAACAACACCTTTGAGAAATACTATATATTATTCCTTGTCTGACATATTCACACACTAAAGCTACAAGTAATGTCCCTTGACATCAAAGCGATATGCAATATCTACTGAACTCCCAAAGGAATTCACAATAAAATACAGAATTCACTTGTTGACTTCTTTGCAAGTATTGCTCGGCATTCTAGTATAAGGGATTTCCGGGCTGGGCATTCCTTGGGTGGCCATTGATACAGACCCGTCATTTTTGGCCTTGTGTTATTTCCCTAAAGCCACGTGCTCTAACGAACCTCTGGGATGGTTCCGCTCAGTATCTCCTCGATGCCCTCAACGGTTTGCAAAAAAGAGCGATTCGCATCATCAATGACCCAAAAGCCACACGAAGTCTTCTATAAACTGTATTATGGGGAGTGTTCAGAAGAACTACATGACTCTTCGCATCCGCACTGCTCGCACAGGATATAGGTTTCATCCTTACACAGTGGACACGTTCTGCATACGAACGAAAAAATTCAGTGACTCGTTCCTGTGTCGCACTGTCAAAAAGTGGAACGAACTTTCGCCTTCCTACAACCTGGGGTCCTTCAAGCGAAGCGTAAAAAAGCATCTCTATAAATTAACTTTAAAAAAAAAGTGTACCGACTTCACAAATTTGCACTGAAAAGTAAGAAATAATAAATATTTCGTCGTAGAATTTGAAGACGGTTGGTGCAAAATTAGGATACAAAATTAAGTAAACATCTAAGAAGATAAAGATCTGTTCAATGTTATCTATGTTTGTACTGATGATCGTAGGTTCCTAATGAATTGTCTAGATTAGTGAATTTGGGAACTAAATTGTTTCTAATTTGGCACCAACCGTCTTCAAATTCTACGATGAAATATTTATTATTTCTTACTTTTCAGTGCAAATTTTTGAAGTCGGTACCTATTACAAGTACCTATAATTACAAATATAAATAATCGAAATCGGCTTGGCATGTCGTCGAGTTTTGACAAAATTTGACTTAGAAATCAGTTTTTTTTTCAAAACTACTGAACCAATTTTCACAAAAAAAATGGTACCACACGGGAAGCACCCAGCTTTCAAATAAAAAAAGAATCATCAAAATTGGTTTACTCAGTCGAAAGTTCTGAGGTAAGAAACATAAAAAAATACAGTCGAATTGAGACTCTCCTCCTTTTTTTTTGAAGTCGGTTAAAAAGGGGGATACCTGGTCTTCCGCCGGGTACCCTAGAACCGATTCCATAGTTTCAGGAGCCGTAAGGCAACCCGTGAAAAAAGCCCTGATGATATTCTTCCACAAAATATGTGTTATTTCCCTAAAGCCACGTGCTCTAACGAAGGCAAGTGCTCTTCGCTTCTTATCTTGTTTACCACTTATGTCGACGGATGTTATGGGCGACGTGGCGTAACTAGATATGTGGAAATACAGTAATTCCTGGTTCTCATCACGTTTTTGGGCTCTTACACGGTTATTTACTTTTTAGGGTCCGGTAAGAAGAGAAAATACGAATGGGGTTCCGTAAAAATAGGGTTTCAAACGCTTCACATCGAAATTTCAATGGGTTTAAAAAATGTCAAATTTCAAAATACCTTACATAATAATTAGGACTGCGACAACTTTCGTTTGAACTCGAACAATGGCCAGCTAAGGAATGCCCGGCCCAAAAATGTCCAACAGTACAATGGTAATTCCTTGGGCTATTGGCATAGATTAAATAATAAATACTCTATTGGTGTGGACCCGTAGTTTTTGGCCTTCGAGTCCAAGCAAAAGTTGTCTCGGTCCTAATTTCTTTGTTATCTTATCTTATCTTAAGAATCTCACAGTAGTCGATAACCTAATTTATATTCGTATTTAGTACAGCTAACACGCTGCAGCACAAGCACCACCCAATAATCATTTCAATATCGCGCGCATCTCCTAACTTCCTGCTTGACATTTCCGTCGTATTTTCATGAAATTACTCACACCAAATACTACATATCGAGACCAAAAGTGTTACACAGCATATAACTGATAAGCTTAGAGGCTTTTCCATTTAAAGGTAGGGGTAGGGGTAGGGGTAGAGGTAGGGGTAGGGGTAGTGCGGGCAAGTCAACGTTTGGGCAAGACAACGTCTGTCGGGTCCGCTAGTATTATATAAAACAAAGTCGGGTTTGTTCGAACACTTATAACTCGAGAACGGCTGGACTGATTTTCATGGTTTTTGATTTGTTGTATTTGTCTCCGTCCCGAATAGCAGAATAACTATTAAAACATTTGAAAAATGCACGAAAAAAAAATTATAAAAAAAACATTTTCTCGTAGATTTTCTATGTAACGACTTTTTTTATATCAGAACGGATTGATGACAGAAACAAAAATTCAACTGTCAAATCGATTGGTTTTTAACCGACTTCCAAAAAAAAGAAGGAGAAGGGGCCGTATTTTTTTTTATTTTTTTTTATGTATGTATGTACAATGTACATCGATAACTCCGCCAGTTGTGAACCAATTTTGATGGTTTCTTTTTTTAATCGACAGATAATTCTTCCGGATTGGTCCCATTTTTATCTCATAAAAATTGGTTCATTAGTTTTAAAGAAATTTTGAAAAAACTGACTTTATAAGTACATTTTTCTTGATATCTCGATAAAATATGTACCGATTTTGACAACTTATTTTTTAAGACATAATATTCAATTCAATTCAATTCAAAATATATTTATTTCGTAGGTACACAAGGCACACTTGAAACAGTCAATTAGAAATACAATACACTTTTGAATTAGCAGATTAACAGTAAAATACAATTTATATAATAAAATGTCTAAATAATATGTCACTAAAATACAATTACAATTAAAAAAAACAAAATTGAAACATAAAATCGATAGTTAAAAATTAATTTATATGCCTATCTAATTATTGAAACGAGACAGCCTGCCAGAACGATCACAAGCTATGCCCACGGATGCTTATCATCCAAGTACTCAGATATCTTATAATAACTTTTGTTAATTAATTTAAGTTTTATTGTAACTTTGAATGCATTAAATGGTAGATTTTGTATGTCAGAGGGGACCTTATTATAAAATTGGATACATAACCCCTTATAGGAATTTTTGATTTTGTGAAGTCGACTCACACAACCCACAAGTTTATCTTTATTTCTAGTATTGACGTTGTGTATGTCTCTATTTCTTTTATATGAATCAATGTTCTTTTTGACATAAATTAAATTTTCAAATATATATTGTGAAGGAAAGGTGAGAATGCCATAGTCCTTAAACTTATCTCTAAGAGACACTCTTGGTTTCAATTGGTAAATTGAACGCACAGCTCTTTTTTGCAAAACAAATATCGTATTTATACCCGCGGCGTTTCCCCACAGCAAAATGCCATAAGTCATCAGGCTGTGGAAATAACCGAAGTATACCAATCTAGCTGTATTTATGTTTGATATTTGTCTAATTCTTTTGACTGCATATGCAGCAGAGCTGAGCTTCTTCGCCAATTCACCAATATGAGAACCCCATTGTAATTTAGCATCCAAAGTAATGCCCAGGAATGTAGTAGATTCTACAAGTTCTACATTGTCATTTTTTATAACTATATTTGTGGGTACCTCCATTACATTAGGTAAAACAAATTTAATACATTTAGTTTTTTTTTCATTAAGTAACAAATTATTTGCAGTAAACCATTCTACTACTTGAGAGATAGTATTGTTCACATCGTCATAGTTTGGTTTTCGTCTGTTCATTTTAAATAGTAATGAAGTGTCATCAGCGAACAATACTATTTCATATTTGTCTTTTACAACGTTTGTTAAATCATTTATATAGACTAGAAATAGAAAAGGCCCGAGAATAGAGCCTTGGGGGACACCTATACTGACTGCGGACCCTGATGATGTACTACCAATAATTTCTCGACATTATCTCACAGACATATGACGAAAATAGGTTCAGTAGTTTTTCAGAAATTCAGTAATTAATTTTTGTTTACGGCTGAAAATTATGTATCAGAAAAAGCCTTAGCAACGGTTGCTATTGACACGAAGTTGTCAATTTTCATGACGATGGTCTAGTGTTTATAAATGTAATGTAAGCACATGGTTCAAATCACATCCACAGCTGTATTTTTTTTTTTATTTTCCATCAATATTTTTAGTTGCGTTATTATTTGCCTCTAAAGGCAGCAAAATCACTTAAAAGGGTAAAATAAACCTTTTAAAAAAAGTGCACCGACTTCAAAAATTTGCACTGAAAAGTAAGAAATAATAAATATTTCGTCGTAGAATTTGAAGACGGTTGGTGCCAAATTAGAAACAACTTAGTTCCCAATCTCACTAATCTAGACAATTCATTAGGAACCTACGATCATCAGTACTTACATACAAACATAGATAATATTGAACAGATCTTTATCTTCTTAGATATTTACTCGCGCGTACTAAATTTCTTCATACTAAGAAACTGTCTCTTTCTATTGTATTGAAATCCGCGCACGTTACGTTTCGTTTTAACACGCGGAAACTGTGCCATTAATAAAACGAAGAATTGCGGGTTATGAGAGAACAACTGTAATGTTGTTTATAATAAAAGATGTCTTCGGTCTTTGAGGTTTTATTTTACAATATATATTAAATTATTACAAGGTGCTCTTACGGCACTGTGTGTTGTCTGCACATTCTCTGTGACAGATCATGACATATATAGACGTCTGTGGAACGTCAACCAAATGTCATTTGGGTGCGTTCACTACATCATCCCCTTTTAAAAGTTAATTATCCCCATTTCTAATGAATGACAAATCAACCTTATCTTTATATATATACATAGTTCATTATATACTACAGTTTTAAATCTTAGACACTACAATGCAACTCCTCATCCCCTTTTAAAAGTTCATGACTTCATTCTGCTTAGGTTTAAAGTACTGATCAAAAATGTTGATGACGTCATCCAATTTAGGCTTTTCTTCCGTCTTCAGTACGTTAAAATAAAGGTCCTGCGCCTGCGATCCTATGCAGTTTAGGAGGATGGCTGCTTTTCTCGTCTCAGCCAATCTCTCGAACCCAGCCGCCATGATGAAAATTCGAAAAGATTGCTTGAACTTCTGCCACTGCGCCAGGGCATCCTCTATTTTATCTAGGGCAATCCCTTGCGGCATCCTGTATTCGATCGCCCCGGCACCGCCTCCATCATTTGCAATCATCGTCGTATTGTCCGTCGGCGTCACCTTCGATGCCGTCGCCATGCTAACTTTTTATTTCCAAATATTCAATCCGTTTCGATCACTGTTTCTGTTGTTCGCCTTCGACTGCGCCATGTAATGTTGTTTATAATAAAATATGTCTTCGGTCTTTGAGGTTTTATTTTACAATATATATTAAATTATTACAAGGTGCTCTTACGGCACTGTGTGTTGTCTGCACATTCTCTGTGACAGATCATGACGTATATAGACCTCTGTGGAACGTCAACCAAATGTCATTTGGGTGCGTTCACTACAACAACACTGCGAATAAAGAAATATTTGGATCTTGCAGCATTAGCTATTTATGGCTTAACTTCTGAAAATATTCACCCTTCGCCACTGGCAGGTACTTACTTATTTGTAAATTGTATTACACATGTACCAATTATTTACAAACGAGCGAACCTTTACAAAGTATTTAGGTCGGGACATTTACAAACAAGATTCAGACCCGATTATCCTCATTCGGTGGAGGAATTCAATTTACTATATTATTTGTAACGAGTCTCAAATTATCAATTTCGTTCATATAAATGGAGTTTATCTTATAAATACACTAGAGACTCTGCCCCGGCTTCGCACGGGTACAATATGGTATGCTACCGCGGACTTTTTTGACTGTTATAGCCTATGTGCTATTCTGATGTATAAGCTATAATATTGAAAATTTTTACTGCAGCTCTACAAAGCCCAAGTTCCACACCTCTGGGATGGTTCCGCTCAGTATCTCCTCGATGCTCTCAACGGTTTGCAAAAAAGAGCGATTCGCATCATCAATGACCCAAAGGTCACACGAAATCTCTAGCCTCTACACTTAGGTATTATGGGGAGTGTTCAGAAGAACTCCATGACCTCGTCCCTCCATCTCCTTTTCGCACCCGCACTGCTCGCACAGGATACAGTTTTCATCCTCACACAGTGGACACGTTCTGCATATGAACAAAGAAATTCAGCGACTCGTTCCTGTGTCCCACTGTCAAAAAGTGGAATGAACTTCCGGCGTCGGTCTTTCCTCCTTTCTACCACCTGGGGTCCTTCAAGCGAAGCGTGAAAAAGCATCTCTACGGGCTTTATGTTTTATGATCTGCCAGTCGCGCGCATTCATGGACCAGCCACCTAAGCTTAACAATTAGGCGGTGGTAAGGTCACATGTCGTCTTCTCTATAAAAAAAAACGAATAAAGGAATATTCATATACGGAATATTCCTTCCTATTAGTGAAATAATTTTGAGAATCGGATAAGTAGATTATCCAAACTTACAAACACACTTTACCTCTTTATAATATTAGTGTAGATTTGGAAGTGACAGCTCCAGGTCAACAGTCTTGCCACCGGCTCTTTATAAAATTTAACTTGAATCTACGTCATGTCATAGCGACCGACGCACGCGTTCCGTCGTAACATGATCGGGAATCCGGTTTAATCCCACCCGCGCTGTGATAGATTAGTCTGTGATTAATAGAACATATCACAGCGGGATCATCTTAGCTACCGATTAATCGGCATATTAATACTATAACGGCTACAATACTTGACATTGGCAAATCATCGATTAACATTGGTGGCACCATAATAAAAAAAGAATATTTAACTTGCACACACATCCAAATTCATTTACTACTTACAACGTGGACTTACCCGGTTTCTATCTCAACGCTGCAGTAGATGAATTATCAAATTGCTGTTTTGTGAATTCAGCATAGAGAATCTATCTAAATTGCTCGCTGACCTCAATATTCAACTTAAATAAAAAGCCATTTCGTGTGATGGACGATTGGTCATTAATATGGCAGCTTCGAGCCATTCATTATTCATTTCATAATCTAGAAATAAATTGCAGTGTTGGTCTGTTCTTTTAAAAAAATAATACCTGAATCTAATTTTTACATAATGAAAAAATGAGTGGCCGATTGGTTAAGACGTCTGGTATTAACTAAGCAGACCACGGGGTCGATCCCGGATCCCGCCATATACCAATGGGATTTTTAATTAAAAACTTATGTAGGTACATAATCCGATAAAACACACAGAGGCTTTTCCATCTAAATATACCTCAACAGAACTGGCCACTAGTTAGGTATAACCTCACAAATACCATCGGCTAAACGAGGGAGACTTTGTCTTTCGCTGGGTATTTTTAAAAACAATCATCAAAAAGATTAGACCCGCGTGGTATAGTGGCAAGATTGCTGGCTTCATTTACATAGCTATACTAATTCTCTGAGCGAATAAAGAGCCAGGCACGACGCAGGCATTTTTTTGCACTCTGCCCCTATATGGACCAAGAGTCTCTCCTGCAGACGGCACAAATATAAATTATCTTTTGCTATTTTTATATACTTGCGCCGCTTTTTATCCCAATAGGGGTAGGCAGAGACACTCGAATGCCATTTGTTACGATCCTGCCATACCTCTTTCGCTTCTTTTGTATTCATCATACCTTTCATACATGCTCGGCGATTGTGTGTACTTTTAATATTTCTATCGATCAATACATTATTTTATATGTTCAATAAAAGTACACCTAGGTCGTCCTCTGCCAGTATTTCCTTTCACTCTAGCTATATAAACCTTTTTAGTCAATCTTTCATCCTTCATTCTTTCAACGTGTCCAAACCAGCGTAAACTACTTTTCTTCATTTTAGTCACAGCATCATCTTTCACTCCTCTTTCTTATTTGAATTTTTGGATTGAATGAGAGAGAGAGAAAAGGGGGTTTAAATTTTTACAGAATATGCTCTAATCATAGGACCGGTATTATTTACAACTAGTTTTCCGCCCGGGAAATTTGACAAAGATTTATGCAGAAGGATTTATATTATGCACGGGATCAAAAGTGGTCTATGTCACTTCCCGCCACCGGGCTTCAAACTAACTCTGTGCAGAAAAATATGTCGATCCATTGCTCTGTTTTGACGTGAATGAAACTGGAAAACATAATAATTTAGATTTACTTGCCCTTCGAAGCACAATAGTTAGAATTAAACTCGTAAACACAAACAAATCATCACGGCCTTTACACCTTGTGGTGTGACCACAGAGATCAGTAACATGTTAGAAATGAAAAAAAGTTTATATATATATATATATATAATATTATATATATAACTTTTGATCCAATTTTGTTAGAGCCAATCAATAAGAGAACCCATCACCGCAAATTGAAACCAATAAGGCAACCGACAATCTGTCTTCAACCATTAAATTGAACAATATTAGGATTCCGTAGTTCGGTTAGGTTTATAGCAGAGGTTCCCAAAAGTGTTTAGTTTAGTGTGTAGCTAGATATTTTTAATTTTCTGTAGACCCCCATAATAATTGCTGACGTGGACCCCTCAGCAAGTAGAAATCGACCCCTAGGGGTCCATATAGACCACTTTGGAAAACGATAGTTCATAGTAAAGACTGGTTAATAATAAACTAGCGACACGTTCGGCTTCGCCCGTGGCATTTTAATGGGAAAATAACCATTATTCGTTACTGCTCAGCCCTAAAAAAAGCAGCGAGATGTTTTTTTAGTGAAGCAGCTGTCTATTAGTAAAAACCGTATCATAATCGGTCCATTAGTTTTTGAGTTATCTATTATTAAAAAAAAAACTCTAGAAAATCTCTGGAACCGAATTTGACATATTTTTTAAAGAAAAACATCATAATTAATGCGATTCTACGTCATGTCATGGCGACCAACGCACACGTCCCGCCGTGACGTGATGGGGAATCTATTTTAATCCCATCCGCGCTGTGATAGTTGTGATTAGTCAGTGATTAATAGGACATGTCACGGTCGGCGGGAACATTTTAAATACCGATTAATCGGTTTTATCTATACTAATATTATAAAGAGGAAAAATTTGTATTTTTGTATTTTTGTGTGTGTGTATGTTTGTAATGACTACTGATGAAAAACTACTGTGCCGATTTAAAAAATTCTTTTACCATTGGAAAGCTACATTCACCCTGAGTGACATAGGCTATATTCTATTTTCAAAAAAATTAGGGATCCTTACTAAAACTGCAATATTGTAACCCAAGGTGTAAAAAATTACGTAAGAAATTCCTTACATCGCGTGTGCTGCGAAAACTATTGATGATATAGAGGTAGTGGTAGTGGTAGAGGGTAGGGGTAGGGGTAGGGGGTACGAGTAGAAGTTGGGGTAGGAGTAGGGATAGGGATAGGGATAGGGGTAGGGGTACGGGTAGGGGTGGGGTTAGGGGTAGGGGTAGGTAAATAGTATATTTTATTTTGTTCGCAAATATCCACGGGCGAAGCCGGGGGCGCAATGCTAGTACACTGTAAACATAATACACACACTTGACATTGGCAAATCACTGATTAACATTGGTGGAGCCAGAATAAAAGAAAATGAAGAAGACATAATTATTATGACAAATTGACCACGTGTATTCATGAATTTCCTCTACCAAAAACAAGGACATCCTTATTCTGACAATGGAGATAAATAGATTTCTCATAAATTATTTGCAAGTCATTATAAGATCACTTAGGTTGACATAGCATCATTAATTATGTTAACTATATTGTCATTAGAGAAGATGGATTTTCCTTCATAAACACACTAACTATAATTATAACTTGAGAATGTATAATACGCAATACTATTATCTATTACAGATAGATATAAATGCTACCGCGGACTTTTTTGTAGATAATTTCAATCTACACAACTCTTTCCTACATCATTTTGTTATATCTCTGACAGATTAGACAGCATACGCCTTGAAAAATCGCTGCGGCTAACTTTTTTCCCGACTTGATTCACTTATACTGTTAATGCTCAGCTCCTAAACATGATAGCTCTATGTTTAATACTCGTAAACCTTCTTCGTGAATTAACCTCTCTACTTGTGAAAACCGCATCAAAATCCGTTCAGTAGTTTTTGCGTGAAATGGTCACAGACAGACAGACAGGCGAAAATCTTTTCTCCAATTCGATTCATAGTTAGTGCTTAGCTCCTATAATTCTTTTAATATGTCAATACCAGCGTTGAAAGAATGAAGGATGAAAGATTGACTAAAAAGGTTTATATGGCTGAAGTGAAAGGAAATGCTGGCAGAGGATGACCTAGGTGTATTTTTGTTGAACATATAAAAATGTATTGATCGATGAAAATATTAAAAGTACACATAATCGCCGAGCATGTATGAAAGGTATGGAATATAAAAGAAGCGAAAGAGGTATGTCAGGATCGTAATAAATGGAATTACATTGTCTCTGCCCCCTTTTGGGATATAAGGCGTGATGATAGATAGACAGATAGTTATTGGTTATACACATAAACCATCATCGTGATTAAATCTATCTGGTCATGAAAACTTGAATAAAATCCGTTCAGCAGTTTCGGATAAATTAGGCACAGACGGGCAGACTCGACGGATGGTGAATCTATCGCTTACAAAATAGTGTTTGACCTGTGATGCTATATCTAAAGCACTTAGCGAGTTCAATAATTATTCAGAAGCTTTTAGAACATCACTAAAAGCACATGGGAAAGTTAGAAAAGTTAGGTGCTAAATTTCATCAATGTATCATTTAAACTGATGGAGAAAGACAATACTTAAAAAAAAGTAAAATTGATTTCAAAATAATACATTGGTTGGTGCGAATATGGTAACAAAATTAAGTGTTAATATCTGATTTCTCTTTCTTCACGGGTTGCCTGGCAGCTCCCGAAAAAAGAAGAAATAAAATATTTTTTGAAGTGTTGGGTGCCAGGTGTATCACACATTGTGTGTTTAATTCATAGTTTTAGTTTGAGCTAACATTCTTCATGATTCCCAGCAGGGATTTCAAAATATATTACCATGTTAATAATAACACTAGAACTAGGGCATCTAGATTTATAGCCTTTATAGGTACAAGAACGGTGTTTAAAATAGAATCTAGGTATGCATCAATTAGGGAGAAATAGCTTTACCTTTGACTTATTAGTATTTTTTATTACAAGGCCTAGGGTACCCACGGACTCAGCCGATGATATTTTTAAGACGATTTAAGGGCCGTTAAAATTATTATTTTAAATTGGGTTAATTTGTTTTTGTCATTTGACTACGAACCCCTAAAAACAAGCTGCATTCTGAAAATTGTACCTCTGTTAAGTGATAGCTACTGTCCCATAAAGTAAAACGATAAGCTTGCCACATGTCCTGATTTTAACACGTTTTTATTAGTTTCATTTGGTATGTAAACAAATCTTGGAAGTCGATTTTAACTTCTAATTTGTCGTATCGATTTGAAACTTTGCAAGTGTATGTAATTGGAATTGGTACCATCGATCTGTTTTGATGATGAAGCAAGGCGGTGGATAGTGGAACTCTTTAATGGCATAGCCATATAATTTTTCTGGCATAAACTATTCCCAATTTCTCTGTAAATAATCCACCTGTGTCACTGTATATAATTTAACATAATATAGTTACTTATTCAATATATCAAAGTGAAATAGCTGTTAATTAAGAGCTTTGTGAAAGATTATGAAAGACAAGAAAGGGACAAAATAATGGCTTGTGTTTAAGCGGCGCCCAAAAATGTATCTATTTTGTACCAAAAAAAATCTAAACGGTTACCAAAATGGATGAATGGTCACCAAATTACGTTTCCTAAAATATTATGAAATAGATCCATTTTTATAATAATACACTTTATACTTAATACATTTTATACTAACCTAACCTAACCTACCTACCTTACTTGGTGACCATTTATCCATTTTAGAAACCAAATAAAATATTAGTACAAGGCGTGCGATTTTTCTGATGTTTTTTCTATTATTAATTATTAATATGATATACCTTAGGACACTTTTAATAGTGTCAATTATTTTATTTGTAGTTGTTTATTTTATTTGGTGCCTAAGCTTAGAGTCTTAAAAATATTTTTGGTGTCCGCGTAAATTATACCCCAAAATAATCCTTTATTTTACCACCCACATTTCCTATTCAATAAAACCCATTGAAAAAATATCAGCTATTTCACTTAGATAATAATATATTGAATAAGTAACTATATGCTCAATTACAGTGACACAGGTGGATTATTTACAGAGAAATTGGGAATAGTTTATCTCCATACAAATTATAGATATAGCAGGCTCTTAAAGTTTTGTTTTTGCCATTTGACTACGAAACCTTAAAAACATGCGTCTGCTGCATTCTGAAAATTGTACCTCTGTTAAGTGATTAGCTACTTAAAGTAGGAATTAGGTTCTATTAGTTCAAGGTAATACTAAAATTAGTCAGAATTATCTCCTACCACAAACTGAACACCTTAACAGATCCTTACAGATATCTTGCATTCTTGCGACTTAAAAGGATTTTCTAACTATGAAGTTTATGTAACTAACTTTTGCCTTTGTCTCTGCCTGGATACAGTCCCGATGTTTTACTGACTTGATTCACATATACCTAAGTACTTTTTTCGCGGTATAGTGATATGGATTCCTTTCTGTAAGTAGGGACAAAACTAATGACATTTTAGATATCAAATCAAATCAAATAATATTTATTGATGTAGAATCCATGGATGGCTTATCAACGTCAAACCAAAAAAAATAAATAAAAATGATATTTAGAACAATTTAGTCCCAAGCTTTCTATTCTTCAAATAATCCCACTAATATTATAAACGCGAAAGTTTGTATGGATGTATGTTTGTTACTCAATCACGCTATAACGACTGAACGGATCTGGAAGAAATTTGGCACAGCGATAGATTATAGCTGTCTGGAATAGCACATAGGCTAATTTTTATTCCGGAAAAATGTATGGTTCCCTTGGGATACTTGTTTTTGTTTTTCACGGGATTGACATGATTTTTGCTTAGTGGTAGTTTACGGGATTATTTCTTTTTAAATTTATTTCCACGCGGGTGAAACCGCGGACAGAAGCTTGTAATAATGTAAAATTATGATATATCCGTACTTTTTGGGAATATTTAAAACTTTATCAAAAGGCCCCGGACTAAAGTTCACTAATAGAATTAAACTAAAACCACAAAACTGGACATGTGAAGTTCAACAAAACAACATTTCCTGCCAGACTTAAGAAATATCCTTGAAGTTCGCTGGATAATGGGACTTAAATGCTTTCATCTGAATATAAGTTGTTAACTGCTAACGACTTAATATTATTTGATCACTGAAAGTGTCATCAAAATACATTCAGCCGTTCCGGTTCTTTATTATTATTATTTGTATAGATTACAGCCTTTTTACTTTACAGCGTGTTCAGGACTGTAACAGTGTCCAATTTTATCCAGTTCTCATTAAACATGTAGCGGTTAGACCGTACAAGTATGAAGCTCCGGCGCACGCACGCCAGTTACATGTAAACACTCCCGCGCCGGACTTCAGTTATGTTCTAGTGGGCGACGCGACCGGACGCGCCCCGGCCCGGCTAGCGTAACTCAACAATTAGGTCGCTCGTTGGTCCTGTCCTAGCAAGCAGGTGCTTAAGTTATTAATATAGAATCAGTAAGACAGTACCAACTTTTATTGGAGAGTGACCCAAATAGAGACCTGCCACGATACACATGAGGTCAGAAAGTGTTCCACGCATAGCACGCAACCTCATGCGTACATTGGTGACCCCGACGTGATGCGTACAAACACTTGTCAAGTCTATCGCTGTCTTTTATTGTCATTTACTGTCTGTTGTCTATAATTTCCTTTTGACCCGATTGCCCCAGATAAAAAAGGAAGATAATGTTTTCTTTCGAATGTATGCATGTATGTGTGTTGTATATATGTATTCAAAATACTCCAAGCCAAATATAAAAATGGTTCTAAAGTTAAAAGTTTGAAATAAAAGCTAATTATTAAATAAACAAAAAACCCAACTGCAAAATAACTGAAATATAAAAAACAACAGACAGACAAAATAATCAACCAAATAAATTATGCTCTTAATTTTGTTTGTCCCGTCTGCTATAACTTTTAACATTCTACTCTCTATTTATTATATGAAGGGGTTTGTGACACATCCGCTTGTCACGTTTCTGCGTGAATGAAAAATGCGTGCAAATATTTTTTTACGTTTCTTTGCACGCACATTTGGATTACTTAAATTGACTTGACATTGACAAATAATTGATTAACATTGGTTGAGCCACAATAAAAGAAGAAGAAGAAGATTAATGATGCGACTATTGATAAATAAAATTAAAAGTCTCTTAAAAATCGAATCGATAAAATAAATCGCACCTTGTTTACATAAATAGCTCGTTTGTTAGTACTCAAAGCTGGTAAAATGGCTTAATTTATTTTTATTAATTCCAATTTATCCCATAGAGTACTAAGCCTATGGAGGGGCCATAGACGGGCTTCCCCTTTCGCCAATTTTTCCCCCTTTGACCAGTTATACTGACCAGGTGCGCAGTAATAAGTTACCTTAGATTTCGTTGGTATCGTTTAGTGTCGCGAGACAGAGCTCTAAGAAAATAGTTAATTGTGATGTTTTAAACGGGAAAGGCTATCTAGGGCGTCAAACTTTGTGTTTCCAATCATTAATTATAATTATTATGTTTGTATTTTAACATAATCATCATATAACGTAAAATCCTTTGCGACAATAAAACGACAGAAAAATACAGTGGTACAGGGGCTAGTACTAGGCGTTTACCTCTCCCCCCGCCAAAAGTGGCAGAAAAATTTGTTCGATGATTTATACCCTTCACGTCTCCTTTGGTAAATACTCAAAGAATTTATCCCTATACGGGAAAGGCAAAGGACAAAGTCCATACAGCCAAGTCTTTTATCAATAAGGCTATAAAGCCAAGTCTGATGTCACTTCAATATAAGGCTTTGAAGCCATGTCTGTATTTTATCAATAAGGCTATAGAGCCAAGTCTGTTGTCTCTTCAATATAAGGCTTTAAAGCCATATCTGCATTGGCTTTTGTCAATAAGGCTATAAAGCCAATTCTGTCGTCACTTCTTCAACAATAAGGCTTGAAAGCCAAGTCTGTATTGTCTAAATTTTAAATGTCTTCGACTGTAGACAATATATAATTACATATAGCTTCATAAGTTGCAGTATTTTTCAATAGAGTCTGTACACAGCGCGGGATATTTTCAGAAGTACCATAAATGTTGATGTGATCAATGAACAATAGTATCTGTATAATAAAGGTTAATTTGCCGCCATTTTGTGTCAAGAGTCCGTTGGTCGGCTTTAGATGAAAATGTGTATGTCTTTACGTAAATATAAGAACAAAATAAGTATTTTAAACATATAATATACCTACATAAATCTCTTTCTGACATCATATCAAAGTTTAAAATAAATATTTAATTATTACTCCAATCGATTATAATTTGTTCTAAGACACAATCGAATATTAAATAAAGCACTTTCAATTCGTGTAGTGCACATCACTAAAGTAAAAAATAAATAAAAAATAAGTCTTATAAACCCTTTCATATAATAATGAATAAAGTATAGCTATATTTATTCTAGAGTTGGTTTTTTTACTTTTCTGTTATTTTGCAGTTACATTTTTTTTATTCAATAATTTAACTTTTTTGGCTATAACTACATTAATGTACCAATGAGGTTTTTAATTACATATGTACATAATCCGACAAACCCAAACTTAGAGACTTTTCCATCTAAATATACCTCAACAGAACTAGCCACTCGTTAGGTATAGCCTCACAAATACCATCGGCTAAACGAGGGAGACTTAGTCTTCTGCTGGGTTCTCTGGAACCGTAACAAGGTTTCGGGAGCTGTAAGGCAACCCGTGAAAAAAAAAAATCTACATCAATGAAAGCTATGTCATACAAACATACATCTTAGAATATTATTAATTTAGCAATCTCTAGTTGTCCCTTAGTTTCTCATGCAAATGAAAACCAACAAATAATATTATTACCAGTTTCCAAAGTAAACAAAACCTCAAACATGTATGAATTGTAAATACAACTTGTATCTTTAATTGGAATTACGGGTCCATGTTAATTCTTGTTCTCACATTTCTCTATGTTCACATTTAGCGATTCGAATTTGGATAAACTTTCCATTGGAAAGGATCATTCACCGCTTCTTTAAAGACGGACAACACTTCCACAATTAACCCGTGATATTTTTCTAAACGAGTAGCCAGTTATATTTGTCGGTTTTTGTAAGAGTACCTACCTACTTACATTTTTTAAATATTCTTACCAGAAACTTCTTTTTGAATACCTACCTACATAAATACGCGGTCTTTTTTGAAGTTTATTAAAAATTGTCCAAAAAGACAAACCAAAAAAAATCTAAAAACAGTTACTCTATCTATCTATCATCACGCCTTTCATCCCAAGAGGGGTAGGCAGAGACAATCGAATGCCATTTATTACGATCCTAACATATATCTTTCGCTTCTTTTATATTCATCATACATTTCATACATGCTCGGCGATTGTGTGTATGTACTTTTAATATTTCCATCGGTCAATATATTTTTTATATGTTCAACAAAAGTAAGTACCTACATCTAGGTCGTCTTCTGCCAGTTATTTTTCCATTAATTTTGATATCACAAACAGACACTTAGATTTTGTGCGAAATCAGTGCATATCGCCATAGTCAATAATAATCGTCACACCAAAACGTTGAAAGATTTCCATGTAAACAAGTCAAATGGCCACAAAATAATGTAATTTGACATCAAAGTATACCGTGTAATGTTAGCTTTAAGCTGAGATGAAAGCTTATTAATATTCAACATTCAATATGCTAAGAAGGTAGGTACTGAGGGCGGAATCGCTTCAAACTAGAAATTTATTATCTACATATTATAAAACAAAGACTAAAAAGATATATATGGTTGATGTGAAAGGAAATGCTGGCAGAGGACAACCTAGGTGTACTTTTATTGAACATATAAAAAAAATATTGATCAATGGCGATATTAAAAGTACGAACCGAAGCGAAAGCGAAGCGGTATGTCAGGACCGTAGCAAATGTCAAGAGGGGTAGATAGTTTTAGATAAAACAAAGTTCCGTGTCTGTGCTCGTTTCACGCAAAAACCTCTAAACGGATTTTATTGCGGTTTTCATGATTAAATAGGTTGATTCAAAAGGAAGGTTTACGAGTAATAAACGTGGACCTATCATGTTTAGGGGCTGAGCATTAACAATATTAGTAAATCAAGTCGGAGTTAAGTTAGCTCCCGCGCGTTTTTATGACGTTGTCATTTACAAAAATAAATCTAAAATGGTTTATCTGTTTGAATGTGTGTTCAGAATAGGGTCCGATTATATTTACAACGAGTGGCCAGTTCTGTTGAGGTATATTTAGATGGAAAAGTCTCTAAGTGTGGTTTGTCGGCTAAAAGAAGAAGATATTTTAGTCTTTCACTGGGTACCCTGAACCGATAACTCGGTTGCGGGAGCCGTAAGGCAACCCGTAAAGAAAAAAAGCTGTTGCAAGTTTTATATGTACCTACTTATAACAAATAATAAATAGTTTATAAAAAACACGGTTTTGTCAGTAACGCATACTTGGTACCAAATGAGCCCAAACTCGATGAGATTACGTCGTTTCGTTACAGAGTTCCTGTGGCCACTTCCTGGTTCCATCATCAGATCAGATCGATGGTACCAAATTATTGTTTGACACTTGCACAGCCTCACATCGGAACGACAATTAATAAGAACTTGGTTACATTCGACATCCAATATTTGTTTACATATATAGGTGAAACTAATATAAAGCGTGAAAAATAGCGTTGACTTTTTTCAGGCCATGCGATGTTTTACATAATCGAATGACAGATGTGAACTGTGTTCATAATGACATTTAGAGTTTTTAACTAAAATTGGGATGTTGAAAATTGCTCGCCAGTCAATATAAAATATAAAAATAATAAACGGATCCCGGCCATGTATGAACCAATGAGTTTTTTAATTAAAAACTTATGTAGGTACATAATCTGACAAACCATGAATGCGCGCGACTGGCAGATCATAACACAGTCCGCCGTAGAGATGCTTTTTCACGCTTCGCTTGAAGGACCCAAGGTTGTAGAAAGGAGGAAAGACCGACGCTGGAAGTTCGTTCCACTTTTTGGCAGTACGACACAGGAACGAGTCACTGAATTTTTTCGTTCGTATGCAGAACGTGTCCACTGTGTGAGGATGACAACTGTATCCTGTGCGAGCAATGCGGGTGCGACTTTTGGGATGGAGGAACGAGGCCATGGAGTTCTTTTGAACACTCCCCATAATACAGTCGAAATTGCACATAACTAGGTAATAAAACACGCATTTGATACTATTAAAAACCTCGCAGGCGCTTCGTTTTAAAACTCAAACTTGTGTTTTATTACCCCCTATTATGCACCAGTTTCATAAACTACCATATTTATAACTTTTATCGCACCATTACTTTTGTCCCATACAAAAACGGACTTCAGCAAATCAAGTATTGTACAAAACTTATTAAAAAAAAATAACCTATATACTCTAAATAAAAAAAATGTCAATATCAACTACACTTAGGTTTTATGAAGCCCTGAAAATCATCAATTTCACGCATATTCCCAACCGACTTTGCGACTCGAGTTGTCTTAATGTAGGTATATTTTTTAACATTTAGAGTAAAGATACTTTACATACTTTAAGGATCCATTAACTAGAACTTGCTAATTCTAATATTTTTTGTACAATACTTGATTTGCTGAAGTCTGTTTTAGGTATTTTATTGTACCGATTTTGTTTGGAAATTTTCTGTCTCTATTTTCGCATGACGAAAGAGATGCAAAATATTCGAACACGTGTGTTTTTTAGTTGGTTACGCGACCAATTTAATTTACTCTTAATGAACGGCAAATCTCTATGCGTAGAGCAAAATTTAGTTATATATTTGACCCTTATCTAGCAAATATCTATTCAAATTCACCGTCGATATCTGAGAGACCGATCTGGATTTTGCTCGCAGTCTATTCAATGTTATTGACGTTATAAATTATATGGACACATACTTGAGGGTTCCGCAGGTCTGTTGAAAAATTATGTGTCTACTAAATTACACTAAGAGACCTTAAAAGTAACTGACACGTTACAGTAGGCTTATGATGTAACTCTTTTAATGTTTCAGTTAACTCTACAAACGACATTGTGACGTCATCATTTGGGTAAAAGAGCCATTCTTTCCTATTTCACAAATCATCCACGGGGCTCGTTGGGAAAATGAGTCATGAAAGAGCAGAACGCATTTATCTATAATCGCGCGCACGCGAGCAGGATCGAAACAGTAAGCGATTCAACGTAAGCGATAATTTTTGTTTAAAACGCAATATAAAAAAAAAAACTTATACAACATAGAAATAATTTTACAATGAAACGATAGATAATTACCAAAAAAATATTCATATTAATTTTTGTAATCTATATTATAGCCATAAAAATTTTTCTAATCATATTTTCAAAACAATAACAATATTTGTCATATCCTTAAAATCAATATATATATTTTTCAGTTTCGTAAATAGATCAGGTTTTCTGAATTTTTTTTTCTTTACAGGTTGACTTACAGCTCCCGGAACCGTTGCCGGCCCCAGGGTACATACCGAATTGTGAATTTACACTCAACTGACAAATTGTAGAATACTAAGCAGGCCTGCTATTGAACTGCCTTACCTTGAATGGATTTATAAAAGATATAAGCTTATGTCTGCGGTTTCACCCGCGTGAAAATAGATCCAAAAAGAAACAATCCCATGGCTGTAATTTGCCCCTCCCCCGCCCGCTTTCGCGGTATAAAAAGTAGTATAAATCATCTCTGACTCCTAAACTACCATTATGCAAAAAAAAAACATATCGATCTCGTGAAAAACAAAAACAAATCTATCCCACGGGAACCATACATTTTTCCGGGATAAAAAGAAGCCTATGTGCTATTCCAGACTATAATTTAATTAACACTGTGCCAAATTTCATCCAGATCCGTTAAGCCGTTCTGGCCTGATTGAGTAACAAACATACCTCGCGTTTATAATATTATTATTAGTATGAAGTGGGATACAAAAATATGGTCTTTATCTCTGGTTTTAGTAGCAATTTTTAAGGATCCCATTATCCCCTAAATTCGTGGTGGAGATATTTTAGCCGATTTAAGTTCAGCAACAATTTAGCAACAAATAGGTTGATGACGTTTTAAGAAATACGTCTTTATTAAGGCCACTTCTATTCGTCCGTTGATTCCGTAAGTGTTTTACACAAGAAAAAAAACGTCAATTTAGTCGGCTGTACCCTTAATCTTGTATAAAAAAGTCCAAATCCCATTATTCTTATAATTGCGTAACAAGTAATTTCTGGGACGAAATTTGGGAACATTTTTCGTAATTTACGGAACCTAAAAATGCTTCGCCCTTTCATTACCCACGAACCGTGAAAGTAGATTCACAGTGTCAATGTAGGTTATACTCTCGGACCTTTGAATGGGAGTTTCAAAGAAAACTACCTTTTTTGTGAAAAGCGATAGGATTTAGCGAAATGGGAATAGAAAATCCGTCAGCGCTTTTTAAATGTTTCTTTTTAACGTATGACTCTGGAGAGGGTTTAAATTAAAGCGCTTTAAAATAATAATTGATAATTTATAAACAATTTAAAAAACACGCTTTTGTTAGTAACGCACATTGCCAAATGAGCCTAAACTCGATGGGGTTACGTCGTTTCGTTACATAGTTCCTATGGCCATCTTCCAGCTCCATCATCAGGACTCTGGACATCATCAAGGACCAGAGAACTTGTGGAGACAAATCAAACGAGCCCAAACTCGATGGGTTACGTCGTTTCGTTACCGAGTTCCTGTGGCCGCCTTTCTTACAAAATTAAAGAAAAAAATAATATGACTGGGGAAGTTACCTACTCAAAGAGGTGAATTGTATTCCTAATACAACGCGTACGAAGTAGCGGGCAATCAGCTAGTTATTTATAAAAAAATAATGAATTGACAACCAAAAATGCTGTTCATTAATTTATAGTTGAAATAAAAATATAAAAAACATATACGGAATGAAACCATTCACGTCCTACAAAGGATAAATTAGTCAGTAATATATGTTCAAATAAATAAAGTGTACATTTTTGTTTTGAAATGGAAATACAGTAGCAATCCTTTGACAGGACACAAAAGCTTTCCTTGTTTTTTCACACAAAAACTTTTCCACTACGAGTTTCATGCGAAAATGTTACTTCTACCGTCTGACATTAAATTGAAATAATTGGATGTATTTCTATGAAAATGTGACTCAAAATGTAGACAAAAATTACTATACTTATTTGTTTTTAGAATTGTCAAATTAAAAAGTCATAAAAAAAAAATTCGTGCCGATTAACTAGGCGGACTACGGTTCGATATCCGCCATGTACCAACGTTTTTTATAATTAAAAACTTATGTACCTACATAATCAGACCCAGGGGGGATCCTGGGGGGGAGGTCATGGGAGTCATGACCCTCCCCTGGGCTGGGTCCAGGACCATAGGTGAAAATTGTTAAACATAATGTTTTTATATAATTTTTGTCACAATATAGATTTTAAGTACATTACTTACATTTATTAATAAAATACCTACTTTTTACTTGTATCTATTATTCTTGTAACTTGACCATGACCCCCCCCCCCTAGAACACATGTGACTGGTAGAGTTGGTCAAGGTTGACCCAGCAGAAAATCTTATTCAGTTATAATTTATAATCGACAGCATATATGAAAATAAATTTTGCATAAATTGGTGGCTTCGTAACCAATGGATATATTTGCCCTCTGCCTATACCAAGTTAATTAAACATCACCAGTCCCAGGTTACCCACCGATGCCGAGTTATCCGATGAGATACTTGAGGATATTATAAAACTCAGTCCTCTGCCACGTCTGTCTGGCTGTGCCCTTATCACGCAAAAACTACTAAACATATTTTGTTGCGGATTTCACGAATATATAGGTTGATTTATTATAAAGGTTTACGAATATTAAACATGGACCTATCATGTTTAGAAGCTAAACAATAACAGTATAATGCCCGTTTGCACCAATGTTAGCGTCCTAAAGTAACGCGTAACCCATTTAGGTTGTCCTAGCGAGGAAAATACATTGCACCAATGTTAGGATTGTCCTAAACAGCCAACCGTAAAAGTAAAAATAGATTGATCAATCACTTAGTAAGGAAGCTCCTATCGTAGGACGATCCTAGTATTATTAGGTTGGTGCAACTATTAGGACTCTCTTATATTAGGAGAGTCCTTACTAGGAATATCTTTGTGTGACGTTGGTGCAAGCGGGCATAAGTGACTCAAGGCGGGGAAAAAGTTAGGCCCAGCGAGTTTTCATGGCGTATTCTGTCTAATCCGTCAGAGATATTACAATCTCTTTTAGATAAGACAAATAGTTATAAGCGTATTTATGCACCGTATTCAAATTGTTGAAAACCAATATTGTACCATATAAACGCGAAAGTTTGTATGGATGTATGTATGGTTGTTACTCAATCACGCCAGAACGGCTGAACGGATCTGGATAAAATTTTGCACAGAGATAGATTATAGTCTGGCTACTTTTTATCCCGGAAAAATGTATAGTTCCCGTGGAATAGATTTGTTTTTGTTTTTCACGGGATCGACATGATTTTTTGCATAGTGGTAGTTTAGGGGTCAGATAATGATATATATCTACTACTTTTTATACCGCGAAAGCGGGCGGGGGAGGGGCAAATTACAGCCACGGGATTATTTATTTTTGAATCTATTTACACGCGGGTGAAACCGCGGACTGAAGCTTGTATAACAATATATGTTTGTACCTAAATAATAGGATGAATAACAAAGCCACTCAAGGACCAAAAATCAAATGGATAATTCAATCTAAGAAACCCGCAGTGAATTGAAACGAGTGTTGCGAACTTTTGTGGAATATCTGAACAAAAAGAGCGGTAGAGGCTCATTTATGGGTTTCCTAATGTATTTAAGGAAATATCTTGTATTCGTGATATCGTTTTATACTCACGCTTGATTTTTAGGGTTCCGAATATATCCGATGAAAAATGGAAACTCTTGCTTCGACTATAATATAGTTGACTTATCAATTTCGATGATTTAGACGTCCCGTGACGGCCTCAATTTTTTTTGTATTACTGCAGGCTGTACAACCTTCTGAAGATTAACACCCGTATTCAAAAACAATACGTAGCAAAGTATTATAATTCTCATAGCAAGATGTCAGATTTCTCACAATAACTACTGAATTGATGGACATTGGAAGACAAGTAACTTTTTGAAACGAACCAAATTTTAACCACTGTCGAAAAAGATACAAAGAGCAGATTTAGATTAAGACATTCAGCAATTTCATAATTCATAAATTCTAATAATCATATAATCCAAAAATACAAATTTAAAAGGAAGCCAAATTTGATACAAAAGTAATATGATAGTCGGCTAAAGATTTCGCCAACAAAAGTTAATAAATCCCACTAATCCCACTAATATTATAAACGCGAAAGTTTGTTTGGCTAAACGGATCTGGATGAAATTTGGCACAGAGATAGGTTATAGTCTGGAATAGCACATTTTTATGCAGGAAAAATGTATGGTTCCCGTGGGATAGATTTGTTTTTGTTATTCACGGGATCGACATGATTTTTTGCATAGTGGTAGTTTAGGGAACAGAGACACCGCGAAACGGGCGGGGGAGGGGCAAATTACAGCCACGGGATTATTTCTTTTTGGATCTATTTCCACGCGGGTGAAACCGCGGACAGAAGCTTGTAAGATCTAAATAGGTACCATTACAAAGGTCTACAGGAATGCACCGATGTTCTTCTCAACTGTGTAAATTATGCAACCACAGACACATTTCAATTAATTCAATCAAAGTGTATTGAATATTATTGTATCGATAGATTTTTCAGACACCCTAGCAGAAAATTTCCAATATGAAAACCTAACCTTAAAAATATGGGTAAGAAATAAATTAAAAGGAAAACAATGATCAGTACATAAACCTCCTAAATTATAATTAATAACAGTGTTTTAGCAATTTCGTGAAATTTTGAAGCTCGTAATTAAAAACAAACTTAGTATAAATTTTACGTGAAACTCTGCCAGAGATAGGGCGTATGAATTTTTATTACGTGTGTTAATTAAGGATTTTTTCTCGGTCTAGGTTCGCGGAAGTTCCTCTTTTCACCTGCAAAGCTCAAATTATGCTGAAATTTATGAAAGACACTTTGTAGCATGGAAATTTCATGATTGAGTGCTTTTAATTAAAGTTGTTTCCACTTCTATCTACTAATGTTTCAATTAACATTTCGTTTAGTTAGACGCATTGATAGTACATTGGTTGGTATGATGGATTTGCGATGTTCTAGGTTCAATTCTTGGTCCAAAAAAATATATTGTGGCCGTTGAATTAAGTTAGGCACGATTCGTTCATGCATTGCCGTCATGTCCCCTCTCCGCCACCGCTCCTATTCCTTTGAGTGTGCGTGTCGCGTATACTATATACTTCGACTACAGTATACTTGACGTGTCAATTTCGATGTTTTACATCTGTGTGGCGTCCCGTGACGGCCACATTTTTTTTGTGTCACTTCTGACACAGTAGCCTTTAGGAAGACTAACGTAGCAAAGTATTATCATTCTCATAGTAAGATGAGATTTTGAGTGAAGTTCGTTTCACGAATCGCCGTCACACGGTGTGGTCCGAATTGAATCAATATCAACATTATCAAAAAAGCCGATAGCACTCGAGTCTGAAGCTCTGTAAACCAAGTAGATATTATATGCACAAACTTTTAGCCGAATTAAAATAATTATAATATGAAAAGTATGCGCAGTCCGTAGGAAGCTCAATTTATGCATTTTAACCACTTAAATGATAATAAATCCGAAAAACAACAGCCGTACATAACTTTTCTACAAGGAGTTTATATATTACAAGTAGTCTGTATACAATAAGTATATAAACTCCTTTGTTTTGGTCAGAGTGAAGGACAGTATCGTTATGTCACGTGGTTGTATTTCAGTCGATCCCATACATTTAAAGTTATCTATTCTACATTCTATTCTATTCGCTAAATTGTAGGTACATTGTCTAAGCCCCTGGTGTTGTAACTCTTTGTATGTGTGATATGTCAGCACTTTGAGCGTTGTGAATGTGATATCAATTCGGACGTGCCACGCTGAGAGCTCACAGTCGTATTTGTTGTGAGAACTTGTGATGGCTGTTGACGCCATTCGGACCACGCTGCTAAAATTAGTCATTGCGCAGGGCATTTGTGGTCAACTTCACAACCGTCACAAACCAAAATTCGCTCAGCTGTGCGAGCTTGACCGTTGTCACGTGATACCTAGAGACATTTTCTTTTAATAGATCACGTGACAAATGTCATAAATAGACAAACTGACGCAACTGAGGGCTTCGTGCCTGCCTACCACTCTTACGATAAAAAGCGTGATGATGGATGGATAATATTAATAGGATTACCAAGATAAACGAACCAAATTCGAAACTCAACCAAAATTTGACCGCACCTATTGATTTATGTATGTACTCAACTCAGTACAACAAAAGAACATAGACAGATCACGACGATATCGATTTTTAAGCATACAAACCATGCCATGTCAGCAAAAACTATGTCTTCTGAGTTTTGAAAGCGGTAACTTTCTTTTTTATTTCTTCCCTATTTACCTGACAGCTCTCGCAATCGTGTTACGGTCCCAGGTTACCCAGCGGAAGGCCAAGTCTCATTCACCATCGTATTTGTGAGCCTATACCTAACGAGTGGCTAGTTCTGTTAAGGTATATTTAGATTAAAAATCCTCTAAGTGTGGTTTGTCGGATTATGTATGATAATAACTTTTGCTTTTATATAGGATCGGAACTCGGTACAATATGTGCGTGCACGTGTATAATTGGTTTTCGCTGGCTTTACTTTATCGACCGCCGTGATTTGTCTATCTATTTTGTTGGTCTGATGTACTCAACTAGAACAATGTAGTTGAAGCCTACATTAACAAAGACGTATTAACAAGAGGCAGGACAATGAAAGGGCGTTCAATTCTTGACGAGGGTATGATATAATGGAAATTCAATTTATATTGAACACTATCTAATACACACGGCTTTGTGTGTATCAGAACGTTAACAGTTGTTAAGCAGTTACGAAAAGTTCCTGTCATAACTTTGGCTTGTAGGTAAACTTCGAAGAATTTTCGGGCATAAAACAAATAAAAACAACTTCTTTCAAATGTTTTTTTTAATTTTTTTATTATGGCTCCACCAATGTTCATCGGTGATTTGCCAATGTCAAGTATAGCCTTTATAGTGTTTATAGCCGATAAATCGGTATTTAAGATAATCCCGCCGACCGTGATATGTCTTATTAATCACTGATTAATCACAACCATCACAGCGCGAACATGATTAAACTGGATTCCACATCACGCCACGACGAAAACGCGTGCGTATGTCGCCATGACCGGATGTGGAATCCTATCATATATCAGGAAAAAAATCGTTATATCCTTTCAAATGTTACGTAGCACATTGCCCGACGACCTAACGGTCAATCACATATTTTTAAAACGAGTCGATAGCCTAATTTTTAGCTTTGACTTGAAACCGGGTTCAATTCCCATTTGCCAAAAATGCTAATGCACGAATTTTCTATAACGATATGTGCCTTAATCTACTCCTCGTGCTTCGGAAGGCATGTAAAGCCAGCGGCCTCACTTATGGACAACTGGCAAAAAGTGGACCTCGTTACTGGTGTATCTGGCCACACCGCTAGGTATGCGTTTATTTGTTTCTTATATTTTTAAATCCTAACATTTTTACTTGTAAATAAATACATTTGAAAATGTAAACCGCAATAATTCTTCAGTTTGTTTTCACAGAGCCATTCTTTCAGGCTTATGAAATTTTATGAGTGCGTTAGCTGAAACCGTTATCTTGGGGTTGTGGGTATAACGGCGTATTTACACAAGATCTCACTCGGGCCAATTGTTCTTATTTAATACTCTGTGAAGACAATCTCTATATTACTTTAGTGGTGCAATTAACTGTTCTCTAGAGAAATGGGGAAAATTGTGGGGAATTTCATGACTAAAATGATTTAGTTGCGTCCGTAGCCGAGTGGTTTAAGACATGTGGGTTATACCAAAGCAAACCGTTCGATCCCTGTACATACATAATCCGACACACCTCACTTAGAGGCTTTTCCATCAAAGTATGCCTCAACAGAACTGGCCACTCATTAGGTATAGCCTCACAAATACCATCGGCTAAAAGAGAGAGACTTGGTTATAGCCGTAAGGCAACTCGTGGAGAAGAAAAACAAATAAATTTAAATATCAATATAAACGAATAAGAATGTCATGGCGGACAACGCACGCGCACCGTCGTGAAATCATGGGGAATCCAGTTTAATCCTGTCCGCGCTGTGATTAGTCGATGATTAATAAGACATCACAGTCGGCGGGAACATCTTACATACCGATTAATTGGCTATTATTACTATAACGTCTATAATACTTGACATTGGCGGAATCATCAAACCCCTGATGGAGCCATTAAACAAAAAATAGAATAGAATAGAAGATGGAGCGGGACAAAAGAGCAGGACGAAGAGTGTGGTATGTGTATGGGTATAGCGTATGCTAAGTGGTTGTATTACTTACTTCATCTTTTCCTTTTATATTAATCGTAAATTTATATCAGATAAAATTCTCCTGTTATACTGTGTAATGATTTAAAACACAATAAGATATAAAACAAAAGTACCTGAAATACTTGAAAGAATAAGACATTTGAAATGGAGATGGGCAGGTCATGTGTGACAATGATAGCTGGACCAAGAAAGTGACAGAATGGGTACCGAGAGAGAAAAAGAGGTAGAGGTAGACCGAGAAAAAGATGGGAAGACATATAAGGAAAGATGTGGACTGGACTGGAGAAGACAAACTAGAGACAGAGAGGACTGGAGGATGCTGGGGGAGGCCTACGCCAAAGAGGCGACTTCCACAAATTATAGAGCAAGAGCCAGCGACGGCCAGACCTTCGTTATTTTATAAAAGCTGAAAGTTTCTCTGTGCACGTCCCCAACACAGGTAAGAACGACCAGCGACTATAGAGTTTTGGTTGTGGTTACTTGCGCAGGTAACAGGTAGTAAAGGTGTATAAAATAAAACCTTAAATTCGTTAAAGTATAAAGCTCAATTTTTTTATATTTTCTTCGGGATAACTTAAAAAATCACGTCATCCATTGCCAGACACTTATTACAGTTGCTACCCCCTGCCAGACACCCCTGAACTTTAATAAATTATAATTATACTTTCGTAATAGTATAAAAGCTAAATTTTATATATGTTACTTGGGGACCTATAAAAAAATGTTACCTCAATAGCCAATAGGACAGTTTTAATGGTTTTTACACCTTGCCAGACACATTGAGAGTCCGCTATTAATAGGCGCGAGCGCGAGGTAACTATTTTTTTTTTTTTTATATATTTTATTATAATTTATTAAAGTTCAGGGGTGTCTGGCAGGGGGTAGCAACTGTAATAAGTTACTGGCAATGGATGACGTGATTTCTAAAGTTATCCCCAAGAAAAAAAAAATGAGCTTTATACTTTAACGAATTTAAGGTACTATCACGGTCGTTTCACTTCATACAAGGTTTTTTTCTTGAAATGTGTTTAAAGAAAATAGATCCTAATCTATTCACTAGATGGGGCGTTACTGTACGTTTTTATATTTGCTTTAAAACATTTCTTTTTTGCGCCCGTTTTAAATTGTTTTATATATTATTTCTCCTTTATTGGTTTATTGCTAACGCAAAGCAATATGAATTATTAAAAAATAAATTCTTTTTTTTTTTAAATAATATATGGCATAATAGGTATAGTCTTAGCCAGCAAAGATAAGAATTTTTAGACAACAAAAATTTCAAAATGGCCTTGACCATAGAGTATAATAATAAAATATTGTTGAATCCATATAATATAGTCTGTGACTCTGTATTTTTATTTTTATTTGGTATTTATTTTGTTTGTGATTCAATGTACTTTATCTTATTTTTTGCTTTTTACACTGTTTTTCCTTTGTTATATAATCCTCCGTTTTGCGGTGTGTTGTGATAATTGCGAGTAAGAGACGTTTTTTAGTTTTCCTACTCTTTTAGATTACTTTTAGTCAAATCTCCCACAATAATCTTTATTGAGATCAGCAGTCTCCTTGTGTACCTACCTAATTACACGTAAGTATTTTTACCTTATAAAAACAAATTGTTCTATCATCGGTCTAACAAACTGGGATTACCTTTGGATTTAAAACCTAATTTTTATATTTTTACTTACATATATCATGTCGAGAGATAAGTGTTGTGTACTTGCTCGTAAAGAAAGTAGACAAGTTTACTTAAAATATGTACCTACTTATTATGTACCTGCCACTTGCAAACCAGTACATTATTATATTATAATGACTGACAAAGTCCCTCAGCTCCCTTCAGCTATCCCTGTGCAAAAAATCAAGTTGATCTATTGCTCTGTGTTGGCATGAAAAAAGGACAAACAAACAAACAAACACACTTTTGTATTTAAAATATTACTAAGGATATTTAATAGAAAACTACAAGCTTTCCACCCCAGCTTCGCCAGTGGTTATAATTTTTTGATATTATCTATATGTATTTGTATATATGTTGCAGGACTGTTTTATAAGAGGATGGCACCAATATGCAACCACTTCAAATCAAATCTATTCAACATATTACCACATGGGCTACTGATAATCCAATTCCTCTGGTAACAAAAGAGACTGTTCTAAAACCAAAGATGATTGTCCAAGGTATTGTAATCAAATCATCAATCAATAAAGCTATTTAAATAAACTTTTCTTTGTAGATATCTACTTACATATTTAATACATAAAATAATAATAAAAATAAACAACAAACCTCTATGTCTGTGATTGTGTCATCAAACTCTACATAATATGTTGATACATATTTGGTAATATCAACTTTATTTCTGTCTAGTAGATTTGGAGAAAATAAGCTGTGACAGACAAATACAAGAATGATCCTATAAGGGTTTCTGTTTTTTCATTGATGTACCCTAATAACGAAAAACGAAATGACTTCAGAACGGCTGGACTGATTTGGATTATTTGAAAAAATAGTTACTATTATAAAATCATAATCCAAATCAATTTATCCATGCAAATAAAATAATTTAAGTAGGTATGTCATATGTCTGTGATTTCAAATATTGTGTGGCAGTACAGGGGACACTTGGTTTGCGAGACTCGCGCTTTGCCAAAAAATAAGTTATCCATTTGTACAATCCAGATGACCAAAGTAGGATAGCCATTTTAAAGTCTCTTAAAAACATTGATTTTTTTTATGATTTCAGCCAAAGCCAAACGTTTTGTTTCTAGAGGAGAAGCAAAACTTCTTGATCAAATAAAATCTATGAAACTTAAAATTATTGCCAAATATTTGAAATGAAAAAATTTGTAACTATGCAGTTAAAACTTGTCAACAAATATTTTTTTTTGGTATAATTTAAAAGAAAAATATAATGTTTGTTTTATTGTAATCCTGATTATTACCGTCCAGCATTCCTGCTCTTAAAAATAGGCATAGCTTTGAAATCGGCAGGCAATTGTAATTTCCGCTGTCTGGTTAATTTTATGAAATAGTTTAAAATTTTATTTCATAAAATTGACTTGCCAGCGGAAATTACTATTGCTTGCTTAAAATAGATACATAATCAAGCTACCGCTACCGGCGCTACCGATGTTATGTAAAGGTTAGATCCTAATTGAAATTGTAGATGTCGCCACATTCTATAAAGCGAAGTGACATCTCTATTCCCCTATATAAAAAGGTACTCTTTGGGTACTATTTTATACACCTTTACTACCTGTTACCAGCGCAAGTAACCACAACCCAAACTCTATAGTCGCTGGTCGTTCTTACCTGTGTTGGGGACATGCACAGAGGAACTTTCAGCTTTTATAAAATAACGAAGGTCTGGCCGTCGCTGGATCTTAGAAAAAACAAAGCTAAATGCATTAAATAAAGGACCAAAAAATGTTCAAAAATTTTCAGGAAAAACGTATTTTTTTCTCATTTACTACGATTACTCGGTCGCTAATGTTAAACACAACAGTTTGGTCCGTTCACGAGAAAGAAGGGTTTAAATGGCCTCTCATTATTTACCTACAAAATTGAGCAACTTTTTTTTGTTGACGTTGAAATTTTGGCGGAATTTTTCAACCTTTTTGCCAAGGGTAATGTTTTAAATGGGAAAATAATTTGAAATTATTCGCTCCAAGGAAGCCTGTAACGCTAATCCTGTTTTTGATATAATAAAATTGTTTTTATTTTATGGGCAATACTAAATGAAAAAAATCTCTTAATGTTGCATCAAAATTTATTAATCCGTTTCGTAACTTTATAAACCATAGATTAAGTATAGTCGCTCGGGCGCTCTACTAGATTGGCAATACAAAAGAGAAAGCGCATAGATACGCGTATGTTAAAGCGAGACAGATAGACGAGACCGATTTAGGGTTCCGTACCCAAAGGGTAAAAACGGAAACCCTATTACTATGACTCCGCTGTCCGTCCGTCTGTCTGTCTGTCTGTCCGTCTGTCACCAGGCTGTATCTCATGAACCGTGATAGTTATTGGAATTTTCACAGATGACGTATTTCTGTTGTCGCTATAACATATACTACTATACTAAAAACAGAATAAAATTAATATTTAAGGGAGCTCCCATACAACAAACGTGTTTTTTTTGCCGTTTTTATAGATAATGGCACGAAACCCTTCGAGCGCAAGTCCGACTCGCACTTGGCCGGTTTTTTTAATACTGTAACAGCCTAGCGTCAGTAGTAATTTCGCTTATTTTTGTAAAATATCCTGTTTTAAAGTATAAGTATTTAATTATGGTTAATGCAGTGCATCGTGCAGTGCCTGGCTGTAAGTCATGTGAGATGAAAATTCCCACAGAATTACACATTTGTCACGCACAGTGCACACCATTGTATTAATTTTTTGGTCTCGTTCTAATCTCGACATTGCCAATCTTGTAGAGCGCTAGCATACTACATCAATGAGATAGACAGATAAATATAAAGCAGTTATTTAAGTTTATGGGGGTGATCCATTGGCGGGATAATATTTTGGATAGAGCGAGATAAAAGTAAAAACCACTAATGGAACTACCCCCTTTAAATAAATAAGTAAATACTGATTCTAGGCAAACACACTAGGCAAATAGACTAATAGATTATTATTTTTTCTTTCACGGGTTGCTTTTTTAGCTATATTAGCCGATGGTATTTATGAGGCTATATCTTACGATTTATTTTGATGGAAAAAGTGTGGTTTGCCGGATTATGCAAATACCTACCATCCACATGACCTATTCAATAGTCAAATAAAAAAAACAGGTTTTAAATTTCACTTAGATATATTGAATAAGTAACTATATGCTAAATTAAAGTGACCCAGGTGGATTTAAAAAAAAATGGGTAATAGTTTATACCCCATACAAATTATGGATGTAGGACCCTTTTATTTAGATAGAAAAGCATCTAAATTTGGTTTGTCGAGTAAAAAAAAAAAGTAAAAAAACCTATATACAAGGGATTTTTATCACTCGGCCACCGACGCAGATTTATATATTTTTAAATATATGGAAAAAAAAAACTTAATTTTAGATATTTTCATCAAAATCTAGAAATCCAGAACCGCTAATTGGAACCACTAACGAGGCGCGGTCTTGCACACTGAAAACCAATTAAACTTTTCCACCATTTTTCGCACATAAATATACTCACGCCTTTATTACAGTGGTATAGGCAGAAAAAATATGACTAGCGGTATGCCCCGGCTTCGTCAGAGGAAATTTTCCCATACCTTAGTAACTCAGATGAAACGATTTATATTTCATTGGCATTTTTCAGCTAAATTGTACTTTTTTTTTTATAGAGAAGACGACATGTGACCTTGCCACCGCCTAATTGTTAAGCTTAGGTGGCTGGTCCATGAATGCGCGCGACTGGCAGATTTCTGCCACTTTTGGCGGGCGGGGGGGGGGGGGGGGGGAGGTACTAGTACAAGCCCCTGTACCACTGTATTTTTTGTCGTTTTATTGTCGCAACGGATTTTGCGTTATATGATGATTATGTTAAAATACAAACATAATAATTATAATTAATTATTGGAAACACTATGTTCCACCAAGTTTGAGGTCCTAGATCGCCTTTCCTTTTTAAAGCATCACAATTAACTATTTTCCTAGAGCTCTGTCTCGCGACACAAAACGATACCAACGAAATCTAAGGTAACTTATTACTGCGCACCTGGTCAGTATAACTGGTCAAAGGGGAAAAAATTGTCTAAAGGGGGAGCCCGTCTATGGCCCCTCCATAGGCTTAGTACTCTATGAGTCCGCTAGTCGCGCCCACTATATGTTTTTCACGGTTCGCTTAAAGGACCCAAGATTGTAGAATTACTTTTTTAGTAGCACTATAATTAATTATTCTGTTTCGTGCTTCGGATAACACGATCTGTTAAAGAAGTGACACATCTATGTCCATTAAGAGCAAGTTTGTTAGCGACTTCACTGAGTAAACCGCGCGGCTTATTTTATCGATATCTTTTTAAAAAGTTGTTAAAGATACACTGCAAAAAAAAAACGATAAAATAACGAAGGATAAGATAAAATAGACCAAGATACACGTACTAGAAACATGAGAAAGAACGATTTCCCAAAAAAAATCGTTTGAAAATACGCGTGAAATTGATGACTTCACGCTTCATAAAACTTAGGTGTAACTGATTGTCATATTTTTTAAATGTCAAATATATTTAAAGCTATTTAAATTTCGAAACTCTCGATACATATAGTTATCGCGTAACTGGACAACTGCCAAAAAATGGACACTGTTACTTAACACTGTCTACTCCAATATGACACAACCGTGAGCATACAATGTATAAACAAAATATGACTGTCAGTAACTTGAGAAGATTCTTAACAAAGAATCTAATATTATAAAAATACAACAATAGCTAAATAATAAATAATTATACACCTTTTCATATCATATTTTCTTTGTTACTTTAATATTATATCATCACGTCTATTGTATGTATCTGGAGGGGGGATGGTGTGCTTTCCCACTTTATATATAAGCTAGCGACCCCGCCCCGGCTTCGCGAGCGAACAATATCAATGCTCAGCTCCTAAACATGATAGGACCTATCATGTTCGCCCTCATCATCGCCCAGCCAGCCCAAGCCGCTAAGGATAAGAATTTGATATCAGATTTAAACATTATATCGATTGAAAATTCAAAATTGACTACATCGATTTGACAGCCAAATACATATTTACTAATATTTTGAAATCTCATTTCATATTTTATTGTCAAAAGAGGTAAAAACCTTAAATGATGACAGGAATTAGGCGAAAAAAAGGTAAGGTGGACTTTGAAACCGGAGGTGCCGGGTTTCGAATCCTACCCCTTGCCAAAATGCTAAATATGTGCTTAAATTGACACCTCGTGCTCCGGAGGGCACGTAAAGCCGGCGTCCGGTCACCAACCCGCCTGCCAAGCGTGGTGACTATGGCGATTCCTCTCAATAAGCACCACTGAAAATGGTGCACCTAGAGAGAAACCATGATCCAGCAGTGGATCTTAAAAGGTTGATGATGATGAGGCGGAGAACACCCAATCCGGAAAATAACCGATTTCAGCTTTCTTTCAAAATTCAACGCCAAAGCAGATAAAGAAAGTGGCAATTCCAAAAATGTTTTTTCATTCACGGGTTTCAGGCGAAAGTCCAAGTCTCCCTTTTAGCAACAGCTATAGGCTATACCTACAAAAATTTACACAAATTCTCTTAAATTCCTAGATATATTTACTTAAACATCTCTTATTTGTAAGTTGGCAAGTCTATTTGTGCACTCAACTGCATCTTACAGCTCGTTAGCCACTTTGAAGTCAAAATTGCATACCTTGCGATCGTCAATGAATAGGCAAATATGGTCTTCTCCTATGGGGCATTGATTATATATTCCTCTTGCAAAAAAAGAGCAGTCTGATCTAGAAAATGAGTAAACAGCATTTGTGGGGACCTCTCAGTTGTAAGAAAAATATTTTCTGCCAATTTACTCCCTGCAGCGACTTGCAAAATTCTTTCAAAAAAACCAAAAAAAAATATATAAAAAAACTGCAGGGAGTAAATTGGCAGAAAATACTTTTTTTTTAACAATTGCTGTTCACTTATTTTCTGTCAACTAATAGGAGAGGTTTTTTTTATTTTATTTTTCTTCTAAATCGGCTCAGCGGAGGCGTATCGACAAGCGCTGGACCCCTACTCGTCTACAAGAATTTGTAGAGGGGGCTCAGACTACACGAAAAAGAGGTTTTCTGCCGGCAAGTGCTTACAACCACTTTCTGTCTCCATCTCTCTAACTAATATGTAGGAACCGCGATATCTTTCGTTCGACTCAAAGGTCAAAAACGACAGTGCAAGGAATGCCCGGCCCTAGAATACGTGTACTGGTTTTATCCGACCCAGCAATTATCTGGGACATTCTAGGGCAGGGCATTCCTTGGTCGGTCTGTGGTGTGGATCCGTCGCGGTTTCTAAATATGTTTTTGTAACACAACAAAACACCATTATTATTAAATGACACAAAACGTGGTATTTATTATTTTCATAATGTTAAAAGTCATCTGTTATTCTGTTGATGTACAGACGCCTTTTCTTTGTAAGTTGAAGTCTTAAGAAAAATCTATTTTCGAAGAAAAGTTGACTTTGAAATCTGTTTTATACACAACAAAGGTTTCTTTAGCAATTTTAAGTATATTTTCAAACAACTTCAAAGCTACATTAGGTCCCTGATCTATCATTGCGGTATTTAATGCAAGACGGGTAAGCAGAGGTAATGAAATTGAATTTGTAACAAACCTTATTTATCTTTGAAATCAGAGTTATCGGCAATTTCAAATTCATTTAGCCGTTTCTAAATTTATTATAAGGCTTCGCACGGGTACAATATGCGTTTTCAACAATTTGAATACCTACCATAAATACACTTATAACTACTTATTTATTAGAGATAGGTATATACTACTGCGGACTTTTTTGTAGATAATTTTATTCTACACAATTCTCTCATACATCATTTTGTTATATCTCTGACGGATTAGACAGCATACGCCATGAAAACTCGCTGGGGCTAACTTTTTCCCTGACTTGATTCACTTATACTGTTAATGCTCAGCTCCTAAACATGATAGGTCCATGTTTAATACTCGTAAACCTTACCGTTGAATCAATCTATCTAATAGTTATAACAGGAATAAATTCGGTTCAGTAGTTTTTGCGTGAAAAGGGCACAAACAGACATTGTAGTGATGAAATTACGGTATATTTTGTAACATACATAGTTTTTGTGGTAGATATTATCCCACTAATATCCCGCGAAAGTTTGTATGGATGTATGTATGTTTGTTACTCAATCACGACTGAACGGTTGAACGGATCTGGATGCAATTTGACACAGATTCTGTAGGCTATTTTTTATCCCGGAAAAATGTATGGTTCCCGTGGGATAGATTTGTTTTTGTTTTTCAACGGATAGACATGATTTTTTGCAAAGTGGTAGTTTAGGGGTCAGAGAATGACATATACTACTTTTTATACCGTGAAAGCGGGCGGGGGAGGGGCAAATTACAACCACGGGATTATTTCTTTTTGGATCTATTTCCACGCGGGTGAAAAAATAAAACCTACTTTGCTTGCACTAGAAAAATGTGTTTTGGAGACAATAGCCCTTAGGAACGCTTGCACTTCATATTTAAAGGGTGCTTCTACGTTTGAAGACTTTCAACTCAGTTGCACTATGAGCGAGTACAAGATTTCCTTTTTGCTTCTTCCTCATTTTCCTCAAGCGAGACCTTATTTTAACAGCCGTCTTTATGTGAATGAAATCATATGAGCATATTAAATGTGTAAGGATTTACTCTGCAATTGTTTTCCACAGATTGTTGAAGCTGGAGTCACATCGTTTCGTCCATTTCAATTAAATTTCAAAATAATTAAGATACAAAATTAAGTAAACATCTAAGAAGATAAAGATCTGTTCAATATTATCTGTGTTTGTACCTACCTATTGATGATCGTACGTTCCTAATTAATTGTCTAGAATTCTAGATTAGTGAATTTGGGTACTAAGTTATTTCTAATTTGGCATCAACAGTCTTCAAATTCTACGACGAAATATTTATTATTTCTTACTTTTCAGTGCAAATTTTTGAAGTCGGTTACACTTTTTTTAAAAGGTTTATTTTTCCCTTTTTAAGTGATTTTGCTAATTTGATTTGATAATAATGCAAATAAAAATATATTGATCGAAAAATAAAAAAAAATACTGCTGTGGATGAGATTTGAACCATGTGCACGCTGCACCCCTTACCTTTAAGGGGAGGAACGAATAATTTCGGTTGATTGCTGAACTGAAGTTCCCGAATTTTACGAATGCTATGAACATACAATTTGGGCATCGAAAACTAGAGGATTTTATCTAGTATTGTGTAGTATGAAAACATGATTGGTGAAAATTTTCTCGATACCTAACCTAAATTTTTGAAATCACCTCTTCAAAAACACCTTTTTAGTCATACGACCATACTCTGAAGGGATTTACGTTTAAATTTTATACGAATCTGTAGGTAATTTCAGTACCTAATATTGATTAAGAAGATTTTTCCCTGCATGTGATCGTTTTTTAATAAATTATTTATTTGTAATGTGCCACTTACGTCATTTATTCCGAGAAGCGATACATTATGCCCTTCTCACTTCTGCAGCAAGAACGGACAAAGCGCCGTCGTTGTCTTGCATGACGTGATCGTTGCGCTGGAACCACTCATGCGCCCGAACCACGAGTTTAGGGCGTGGCTTACGATTAGAAATTTCTGAGTCGTTCCTCGTCTTAACCGCTAGACCATCGTCGATACAAAAATTGACAACTTCGTGTCAATAGCAACCGTTGCTAAGGCTTTTCTCTGACACATAATTTTCAGCCGTAAACAGAGGCAAATTACTAAATTTCTGAAAAACTACTTAACCGATTATCGTCATAATGTCTATGAGAGAATGTCGAGAAATTATTATATCCTTCAAAAAATAAGTCGTCAAAATGGGTAGGTACATATTTCATCGAGATATTAAGAAAAAGAAAAAGAAAAGAAAAAGATAATATTGAACAGATCTTTATCTTCTTAGATGTTTATTACTTTGTATCCTAATTTGGCACCAACCGTCTTCAAATACTACGACGAAATATTTATTATTTCTTACTTTTCAGTGCAAATTTTTGAAGTCGGTACACTTTTTTTTAAAAGTAAATTTATATAAATTCAACTGTGTCAAATATATTTATCTTTCGAAGGCTATTTAAGGGTCCTATACTGGGATTTTGTATGGAGATATTACTATTCCCAATTTCTCTGTAAATACTCCACCTGTGTCACTGTAATTTAGCATATAGTTACTTATTCAATATATCTAGGTGAAATAGTCGTTATTTTTTCAATTGGTTTTATTTAATAGGAAATATGGGTGGTAGAATAAAGGATTATTCTGCCCCTTCTGTCTCTTTCATAATCTATCACAAAACTCTAATTTTTTTTTATAGCGCTCTTATATCATTATTCTTCAATTATATATATCGCTTTTTTTGTAATTATTGAAAATTAAAAAAAAATATTTTATGATTTTTTAATTTGGCAAAAATAATAAAATAATTATTATTTTAATTTTTCAATAAGCTACCAAAAAAAAATCGACATATATAATTGAAGGGTAATGGTATAACAGCGCTTTTAAAAAAATTAGAGTTTTGTGATAGATTATGAAAGAGACAGCAGGGGCAAAGTTAAACTACCCATATTTCCTATTCAATAAAACCCATTGAAAAAATAAGAGCTATTTCACTTAGAAATATTCAATAAGTAACTCTATGCTAAATTACAGTGACACAGGTGGATTATTTACAGAGAAATTGGGAATAGTTTATCCCAGAAAAATTCCCAATATAGGACCCTTAAATTTCGAAACTAAGACATAGTTATCGCGTTATTTAAAAATAATGTAATGTGTATGGGCGTAAAGATATGAATCATTTTTGACATGAGTAAGATTTTGAACTCGGGTCTCCCCAGTCCAACGGTCTACCATTTTCGCAGAATTTCCTAAAGTCCAAGAGAAACACTTCATATTTATTTCGTTACAAAACACTTGTCAGAATCAGAAAATCAGCTTCAAATCTTGATTTATTAACTTCTTAATCAATTTACGTAGTAGAACTATTTTCGTCTTACTAATTTCTTTTAATCCAAAACATTTGGCCCAATCTCGCGCTGTCAATTTATCTTTCCCGGGAGAGAAAGTTTCTGAATCGCCTTAATTGCCGAAGACAAATTGGTAGAATTTGTTTCGTTGGATTGTTAACTTAGTTGGAATTAACACTAGTTATAACATTCGGTTTCTTATGATATTTAAAAGTGCGTCGGTGGCCAAGTGGTTAAGACGCCACAGGTTCGATTACGGACCCCGGCCACGTACCAATGGGTTTTTCATAATTAAAAGTTATGTACGTAATCTGACAAACCAGAGGCTTTTCCATCTAAATATACCTCAACAGAACTGGCCTATCTCTTCACAAATACCATCGGCTAAAAGAGGTAGACTTGGTCTTCCGCTGAGTACCCTGGTACCTCGGTTTCGGGAGCTCTAAAGCAACCCGTGATGAAAGAAAAAAACATTAACATCGTCATAAATATAACCTTTATTTTTTCCAAACATCGGCAAGGAAATATAATAAACCGGCGAAAATAACGGAAAATGACAACAAATTAAATTGACGATAACTTCAAAGGCTTTATTAGATAAACATGTGACGGGATACAAGGCTAACATGAATGTCAAGCCTTATTATTATATTCTATTTTTAACTATATACTACCTGTGGCTTGCGGTTGCACCTGCCTTAATAGTTACTTCTCCGTTCCTTTGGGCCATAGCGTGATGATATATAACCTTTCTCGAAAATTGGGCTATCAAATTCAAAATTGATATTTTAATCTAACTGGGCGTTCAAACAAACATAGTATTTATTCAATATTTACAACAATTTGAATATACCTACATAAATACGCTTATAACTACTTTTCTATTAGAGACAGATATATGCAACCACGGACTTTTTTGTAGATCATTTTATTGTCCATAATTAATTCATATATAATTTTGTTATATCTCTGACGAATTAGACAGCAAACGCCATGAAAACTCCCTGGGACTAACTTTTTTCCGACTTGACTCACGTGAATATGTGAAGACATAACTTTTAGGAGTAGGTACGAGATTTGGGTTTTTTTTGGGAATAATGAAGTTGGAAAGGAAAGACCTCGGCTGACGTATTCAGATCAAATAGTCTACCCTAAACCGACGAGGATGCATGCAGTATGTATATAATGTGGTAAATGAAGCGAAAGAGATTATTTCAGCATCACATCACACGTAAAGCCGTGGTCTCTGCCTACTTCTTTGGGAAACAGGCGTGACTGTTATGTTACATGCATCTATGTAGGTATGTATATATGTATATATAAATAATAATTATGGTCACTAGTTCTAATTAATTGCTTTACAACTCCTGAAACCGTGTCACCAAGGTATTCAGGGGAAGACTAAGTCTACCTCTTGTTACCGATTGTATATGTGAGGCTATACCTAACGAGTGGTTAGTTCTGTTGAGGTATATTTAAATGGAAAAGTATGTCGGATTATGTACATAAGTTTTCAATTAAAAAACCTATTGGTACATGGCCGGAATCGAACCGTCCAGACATCTTAACCACTCGGCCACCGTCGTAGGATTTATTTCCTTGTTTTATTCTTCGTCTTCTTTTATTATGGCTCCACCAATGTTCATCAGTGATTTGCCAATGTCAAGTAATATAGCCTTTATAGTGTTTATAGCGATAATCCCGCCGACCGACTAATCACAACCATCACAGCACGGACAGGTGGCAAAATGAGTGATGAAAGAGCAGAACGCATTTATCTAGAATCGCGCGCACGCGAGCAGGATAAAAACAGTAAGCGATTCAAAATAAGCGAAAAATCTTTTACAACATAGAAATAATTTTACAATGAAACGATGGATAATTACCAAAAAAACATTCATGTTAATTTTTGTAATGGTACCATCTATCTATATCATAGAGTACTAAGTCTATGGAGGGGCCATAGACGGGCTCCCCCTTTCGCCAATTTTTCCCCTTTGACCAGTTATACTGACCAGGTGCGCAGTAATAAGTTACCTTAGATGTCGTTGGTATCGTTTTGTGTCGCGAGACAGAGCTCTAGGAAAATAGTTAAGTGTGATGTTTTAAACGGGAAAGGCGATCTAGGGCGTCAAACTTAGTGTTTCCAATCATTAATTATAATTATTATGTTTGTATTTTAAACCCCCCCCCTTCCCCCCGCCAAAAGTGGCAGAAAAAAATGTTTGGTCAATAAAGTTTTCAGAGGTGTATTTAGGATTTTTTTCTATCGAGTAAAATGTTTCCAACCATATTTTCAAAACAATAACAATATTTATCATATCCTTAAAATCAATATATATATTTTTCAGTTTCGTAGATAGATCAGGTTTTCTGAAAATATTAGATTAAATTGAATTAGATTGCATTTTGATGACTTGACTTCCCCTTAACTGGATTCCCCATAACGTCTTAGTAGGCGCGTGGGTTATTCACAAAAGCGTGACGTGGCATCCCTTGATTTATTATAATGGAAGTTCTATCTCGCAAGCCATTATGTATGCACAGAATTCTCATATTCATCAAAACACCACCGGACTATGGACCTATTGTCTATAGATGTCTTTGAAGTTTTACTACAAAGAATGCGCGCCCTGCATTTTCATTATGCGCCAGTCGAAGGTAAGAGAAAATCTTGACTAACGACGGAATATAGCTCTAATGTTTGTCTGCCAGAGTAATACACCCCAGACTTATTCTTGATCATTTAGTTATCCACAACTATCTCTATTCAAACTTTTGCTGCTTGCTATGGGTGAATTTAAAAATGAAGTTGAAAAAATGAAGGAAGAAAGTGTATATGGCTGAAGTGAAAGAAAAATCTGGCAGAGGACGACCTAGGTGTACTTTTAATCAACATATAAAAAATGTATTGATCGATGGAAATATTAAAAGTAGACAAAATCGCCGAGCATGAGAGAAAGAGGTATGTCAGGATCGTTACAAATGGTATTCGATTGTCTCTGCATATCCCTCTTGGGATGAAAGGCGTGATAATAGATAGATAGATAGAATTGTGTCGAATAGCAGAAACATATTATTGCTTAAAATTTTTCACCCCCTTTCTCTTCTTAGGGGATGAATTTTGAGAAATCTCTTTTGCAACATTAAATCAACATCCTACAATTTCTATTCTTAGCGGTTTGGGCTGGGCGATGATGAGTCAGTCAGTAATGCCTTTGCCTTTTAAACACATATTATTGCTTAAATTATTTATATTTACATGAATGTGACGTCACTTCTTGTTTGCGGTCACGTGACCGGAAGTATGAATTAAAGATTCTTCATTTAGTTAGATATTAAAAACATATATTTATTAAACAAATAAATAAACATTATTTTCAGTGATTATATGTTATAGACTATATAATTATTTTTTTGTGAATTTATTCTATTTTACTGACAGCACTCGTATTTCCATTTATAATATGTAGTATTTTCATTTTTATTAACGAATGTCTGCCTAAAAAGGGGAAATTTTGTATTCTGTTATTTTGTCAACCATGGAGATAATAATTCTTAAGAGGGATTTAGAAATAAAAAAAACATTAGCGACGCCATTCTCCATGAAAATGCACCCAAATATAATATTCGTCGTTCAAAGTAAAAAGTCAAACAACTCAAGGCCGACTCAAACAACCGTCGTGGTTCCGTATGTGTTTTCTTCCAGCAAAATGATGTATATCTATAAAATTGCGTCTGTATCCGCCTGGTATTAACTAGGCCATGTACCAATAGGTATTTTATAATTAAAAACTAATGTTTGCCATCGGCTAAAAGAGAAAGAGTTCGTCTTCTGCTAAGTACGCTGGGGCTGATAACATGGCTTTGTCCAAAGAAAAAAAGGTACCTTTCTGCTGACAATAATAATCAACTTTATAATATACGGTTCGAATTGAAACCTAAGTCCGGGAATATACGATGTTGAAGCTTAAATGTGTAAATTTTTGCAATTTTTTTTCGGTTTTTTTGTCTATCTGTCACATTGTCTTTCCATAATTGATTTTAAAACATGGATCATAGTGAATATTTAGAAGTCGCCTATAAAAATGTTCGATAACTATTTTAGTTCAGTATATTTTAAAACTAAAACTTAACCTATTTTCATCTGGAAGAATATAGCTTTATAACAGTGAAAAAATATTTCAAATCGGTCAGTATTTTTAGAGATTAGGTACTTCTCACAAACAAACAAACATGGTTCCTTAAGACAAGGGTACATAATATATGCCCTGTTTGGAATTGAGACAATGTACATATTTTGTGCTGTTTGGAGTTGAGACAATGGGCCCAAGGGGTTCCGCAGCACGTCTTTTTAAACTTTTTAAACAATCATCTTACCTCTGATCTCGTAAAAGTATCGGGTGATCAAAGAGCTGGTACGTATCTAGGACAACGTATAGCTTGGCTATACAAAGAGGGAATGCTAAAATAAATTGATAAAATAAAAAATCTACTTTTTGTGATAGGTACCTAATTTACGAGTCCACGGTCCCATAGATTGTCCGTCGCATTCATCAACGGTATCGTTGCACACGTACGCCACTGAGTGAAATCATAAATATATATGATATGCTTATCATGGATATGTAGCATCTACTTTAAGGTATGGTTTAATTTTGTGGGGCAATGCTATAAACATAAATCGTGTATTTGTTGTACAAAAAAAGTGTGTACGAGCTATATGTAGTGTTGGGCCATTAGTATCATGCAGACCCCTATTTCGGAATTTGAAGTTATTGACACTTTCCAGTCTGTATATTTTTGAGATGTGCATATTTGTTAAACTAAACCCACACTTTTTCCAAAAGAAAAATGACATGTGTTCCTTTAATTTAAGATACAAAAATGACTTGATTCAACCATTATTTAAAACGGCCAAAATGTCAAGAAACTGTATAGGAATGGCTGTTACGGTTTATAATAAACTGCCAAATGACATTAAGAATATTGAGGGAGTAATAACATTTAAACGAGTTTTGCGTGAATGGCTGGTGGGACATTGTTTCTACACTGTGAAAGAATACTTAACAAAAAAATTTTAGAATATCGTTATGGTTATGCTTGGAATGCTATGGATTAATGTAATATGTAAATGTAATATTGTGTAGGTTCTATATATATGACATGTACCTACTTTTTGCATACCAGGAATCTGGTGAAAGTGTAAATTTACCTTTCTGCAAAATAAAAATTTCTTTCTTCTATAGACGCTTAATATAATTAAAATGCCATCTTATGTGTTTCGCGGGTGCACAATTCACTCAAGAACAAAAACTAAATTAGTGAGATCACGTGTCTAGTTATCTAGGTCTAGTTGCGACGGCTGAATTTTTTGATGAAATCTTAGGACGTAACGTAGGAGTCATAATTTTTTATTTTATGAAAGAATGCAGCTAGTGTTTTAGGAACCCTGCCGCAGAGGGTTTTGGTAGTTTTTTAAATAAACCTACAGAAACTTTATAGGGAACCCTAAAGCCGTTACAAAGCCCATTTCCGAATTACAAAAAATACGGCAGTTATCATGTAGGCAAGTGGTATTTTTCACGCAATATGCCCCTCACAATGGGTGACCCTTGGAATTTTCACCAAGAGACCTTTTACGGTTTATTTATTGTTGACTCAACGTACAATGGAGGCTTCTACGGTATTCAGTAAACACTGTTTCTCTCGGAAAATTACATGAACACTTCAGATTTCAATGTCCCGGGTTCAAATCTCACACGTACCGAAAATGCTAAGCACCTGGTGCTTCCGAGGGCAGGTAAAGCCGGCGACCGCACTTCTATTGGCGCGTATTGAGGGTAAGGTGACGGAAAACGGTCTGCCGTCTCCACCGCCACTCTCTACTACATTGTGTGTGTGTGGAGCGCATACTATAATATACAGTAACTTTTTTTATGGTTTTATTTAATTATAAATTATTTCAATACCTATCCTGTGATGGCCAAATTTTTTTATATTTTCACGGGTTTCCATCTAGTGCGACATCTAGGTCCATTAAGTGCAGCAAGATGGTTCTTCACCTGTTCTGTTTATGGATAACTGGCAAAAATTGATACTGGTCTCTGGCCACACCGCAAGGCTATGAAACTTTCCAATTATTCAGTTTTCAATAAAAACACACTATTTTACTTACGGAGTTAGCTGAATTTAATTTACCTGGAACAGAAATTACTGTCTTAGTAATATTAAAAATTATCTATAAAACGGCAAAAAAAAATTACGTTTCTTGTATGGGAGCCCTCCTTAAATAATAATTTTATTTTAATTTAATTATTTATTTTTAAACTTAATATATAACTAAGTATTCTGTGAATATTTCAAGCGTCTACCTGTAGCCGTTATCAATATCTAGCAAAAACGAGAATCATTTGCCGCCATTTTGTTTCTAGCGTCCATCGATCGGCTTCAGATGAAAATCTGTATGCCTTTACATAATCCCGTATTTGAATTCTCATTCAGAAATCATATCAAAGTTAAAAACAAAGAAAATTAATATTAAATTATTGTTTTATATATCTGTTCTAAGAAATAATCGATTATTAAATAAAGCACTTTCGATTCATGTACTTGCACATATCTAAATTAAATATTTATTTAAATAAAATTAAGTGTCACCCAATCCTTCATATAATGAATGGAGTATAGTTCTTTAGTAAAATAACATTTAATTGTACTTTTCAAAATACCGAATACCGAAGGCGGTAAGAATTTTCGGTAAAAGTTGTTATTACACCCAAGTGTAGCCCATACTTCAAAGTTAATGAAGGGTAATGTTTTCTTAGAAGGTTTATTTATTCTCGCTTTGTTCAAGTTGTGAAACGTCTTTTACAATAAAACTGGTTTACGGAGTTGTAAATTTGCCAAAATTATTTATTAAAATTTTAAAAACATCCCGCGGGATGATTTATTTAGTTACTTTTAATGTTTAGATTTTATTAATTAATTAACCTAAATATTAAATAATATATATCTACATACAAAGTTTAAATATAATAAAATTAAACACAGGGAACCCCATGAGTGGCTCTCTAATCATGAATATGTAGGATACATACTCATAAGTAGAAAACCTTCTCGAAATCACTGTCCTGCGGTAAAGTGCCAAAAAGGCTAGCAGCGTTTCCTCGCTGTATAGCTATGCTAATACGTTGCCCAGGGTATGCTCCAGCCCTCTTGTCACCTGAAATGTCGATTAGACGATATGATAGTTCCTTATACAATTTCTTTGCTCCGAGGCCCCACGGACCCATGGTTTCAAATGGTTCCAAACGATGCAAATAAGTAATCTTGTGCAAGGTTTGCGTAATCCCGCGGGATACATTTGTACAATATTTAGAAATAGCTAATTTAGACTCTACAATATTTAGGCTTTACTTAAACAACTCAATATGGAATAACTTATCATGAAATATTAAAAGTACACACAATCACCGAGCATGTATGAAAGGTATGATGAATATAAAAGAAGCGAAAGAGGTATAATGTATCGTAACAAATGGCCTACCCCTCTTGGGATAAAACATTGGGACATGATTTTTTTTAGGGGTCAGAGAATGTCATATAGTACTTTTTATACCGCGAAAGCGGGCGGGGGAGGGGCAAATTACAGCCACGTCAATTTTTATTTTTAGATCTATGTCCACGCTGGTGGAAGAAACTAATTTAGGAACATAGGAAGTCAGTAAAAAAATCATTAGGAATGAGTGAAACAAGAAACTCTTCAATTAATGTCTGTCTGTCTAATTTGGAACGGCTGTATTGTTGTTAATTAACGTCTGATTGGCTAGGTTCCTTGGACTTTCTTCTTGTCTCCTCGACATCTATTGATCCTCTAGAATTCAACATCCAGGTCGGTCAAGTACATTTTCCTATAGGTTTCCCATGTAAATTTTGACCCATCATACCTTTATTTCGTCTCGTCAAGACCTTGACGATGATGTCCAGCAGTAGATGCATACCCAAGGTTAATCTACCAGTGAGCCCTTAAAAATTCGTCATGACCAACCATAATGTCTTTATGGATTTAAAAAATCACTATAAAACAAAGTCACCCGCCACATCTGTCTTTCTGCACAGTCTGTGCCCTATTCATGCAAAAACTACTGAACGGATTTTGATGCGGTTCATTAATATTAGATAAGTTAATTCACCGAGAAGGTTTACGAGTATTAAACATGGACCTATCATGTTTAGGAGCTTAGCAAATTAAGTTGGGGAAAAAGTTAACTCTAACGAGTTTTCATGGCGTATGCTGTCTAATCCGTCAGAGATATAATGTAATGATTTAGGAAATAATTGTGTTGAATAAAATGATTTCCAAAAAAAGTCCGCGGTAGCATATATATCTTCATCTAATAGATAAGTAGTTAAAAGCGTGTTTATATATTGTTGTAAAACTATATTCTATGCAATATGTCCGGCAGACGGCAGTAGATGCATGCATACCCAATACTTGTCAGCGGAACTCTAAATGCGAATGCCATTAGATGAAAAGATTTTTTTTAATATTGGATAACTATGAATAAAAAACCAATGTGCATTGTTCCGTGTTTGTTCACGAACCAATAAATGTAGAACGTGTCAAGGAAACATATCTAGGTCTCTTATTATTGGAAAACCGAAAAAAGCAATATAGAAATTTTCTTCATTTCATTTCTTGATACGCCTTTAGGGTAAGAGAGACAATGACGCAGGTAACATGGTTCACATTTATATAGCTATATAGATAGCTATTATATATTTTTAGTAGATTATTTCATTCTACACAATTATTTCCTAGATCATTTGACGGATTAGACAGAATTCGCCAAGAAAACGCGTTGGAGCCTTTTTCCCTACTTTTTTTTTTGTTCTTTACGGGTTACCTTACAGCTCCCAGGAACCGTTGCCGGCCCCAGGGTACCCAGTGGAAGACAAAGTCTTCCTCATTTAGCCGATGATTTTTTGAGGTTATACCTAACGCTGCTCTGTTGAGGTATGTAGATGGAAAAGCCTCTTTGTACGGTTTCCCGAATTGATTCACTAATACTGTAATTGCCAACTCTTAAACATGATAGGTCTATGCTTAATACTCGTAAACCTTCAACCTATCTAATCGTGAAAACCGCAATAAAATTCGGTCAGTAGTATTTTCATGAAAATGACACAGGCATATAATAGATAATATGTAGTGAAACGTTTCATCCTGAAAAAAAAATTTGTCAATAAATTAATTTTTATAAAAAAGTGTACCGCCTTCAAAATTTGCACTGAAAAGTAAGAAATAATAAATATTTCGTCGTAGAATTTGAAGACGGTTGGTGCCAAATTAGGATACAAAATTAAGTAAACATCTAAGAAGATAAATATCTGTTCAATATTATATATGTTTGTATTTTGTACTGATGATCGTAGGTTCCTAATGAATTGTCTAGATTAGTGAATTTGGGAAGTAAGTTGTTTTTAATTTGGCACCAACCGTCTTCAAATTCTACGACGAAATATTTATTATTTCTTACTTTTCAGTGCAAATTTTGAAGGCGGTACACTTTTTTTTTTTAAATTAATTTATTTTTCCCTTTTAAGTGATTTTGCTGCCCTGAGAGACAAATAATAACGCAAAAAAAAAAAATTAATGGAAAAATAAAAAATAAAAACTGCCGTGAATGGGATTTGAACCATTTGCATCCTGAGCTGCACCATACCATAGCATACCTTTAGCCGTCAGACCACCGTCGATACAAAAATTGACAACTTCGTGTCAATAGCAACCGGTGCTAAGGCTTTTCTCTGATACATAATTTTCAGCCGTAAACAGAGACAAATTACTGAATTTTTGAAAAACTACTGAACCGATTTTAGTTATATGTCTGTGAGATAATGCCGAGATATTATTATATCCTTAAAAAAATAAGTCGTCAAAATCGGTACATATTTCATCGAGATACTGATAATTGACTTAAAAGTCAGTTTTTTCAAAATTACTGAAAAACTAATGAACCAATTTTTATGACATAAAAATGGGACCAATCCGGAAGAATTATCTGTCTATTAAAAAATAAATCATCAAAATCGGTTCATAAACGACGAAGTTATCCGCGAACACACATAAAAAAAAATATATATACGGTCGAATTGAGTAACGTCTTTTTTTTTTTGAAGTCGTTAAATAAAAGCTTTCATCCACATTCGTTAAGTCCTCATCACTATCCTCATTTAGTTATTGATATTGTATTGAGGCTAACTAACAAGTTGCTAACTCATCGGCTAAAAGAAAGTGAAGAAAGAAAAAGAAAAAATATAAAAAGGACAATATTAAAAGAAAATAACACCTATTCTACTGTTATATATATACTAATGTTCTTATTAAGTTTTCTTTTACTGTTTATTTATCGAGACATACAACAATTTCAACCGGGTACTCTATTTTAGTGTAGGCATTTTTTAACCGAACTACGAAAGTAGGAGGAGGTTCTCAATTCGTCGGAATCTTTATGTTTTTTTTATGTATGTTCCCCGATTACTTGAAGACGCCTGGACCGATTTGGATTTTTTTTTTGTTTGAAAGGGTATACTTTCCAGGTCCCATGGTCATCAGGTCAGAATCTGATGATGAGATCCTGGAGAAATCGAGAACTCTTCAAATTTTATAGGCATAATTCGGTAGGTAAAGTAAAAGTTAAGGTATGCTGAATCCAAAACCGTTTCGAGATATTGGTTTAATAATCCGTATTTTTCAATTTATAACTCTTAAAATCGTGAGATTGTCTTTATTTTTTCAAAAACAAATAATTTACTTAACCTACATTTCACCTATGAATGACGTCATTATATCAGCTAAATAAAAGCAAAATATTTACTTGTCAACTTGTGAACCAATGTTACCCTGTTACTAGATATACTACTATTTCAGTAGTTTTTATAACTAATCTACTTTATTATTTAGGAAGAATGCTTAAGCATTTTTATGGTAGGATATTCTTTGACCTTTGTATATATTTTGTATCACAACAACTATGCAGACTACGGTATAAAAACCGTAAAGATGTGTTTCTTTGTTGTTGTTTTAATATGTTTTATGTAGAAGTGGTAGGTTTTGGTAGATTTTGCAGGATTTAAAGACGGCAACACTATTGTTTGTTAAATGTCAAAGTCAAAAAACACAGATGTTCTTTTTTAACCGACTTCCAAAAAAAGAAGGAGAAGGTTCTCAATTCGGACCGTATTTTTTTTTTTTTTTTTATGTATGTATGTACATCGATAACTCCGCCAATTGTGAACCGATTTTCATGGTTTCTTTTTTAATCGACAGATAATTCTTCCGGATTGGTCCCATTTTTCTCTCATAAAAATTGGTTCATTAGTTTTTCAGAAATTTTGAAAAAACTGACTTTAAAAGTACATTTTTCTTGATATCTCGATAAAATAAGTACCGATTTTGACAACTTATTTTTTTTAAGACATTATAATTTCTCGACATTATCTCACAGACATATGACGAAAATCGGTTCAGTAGTTTTTCAGAAATTCAGTAATTAATTTCTGTTTACGGCTGAAAATTATGTATCAGAAAAAGCCTTAGCAACGGTTGCTATTGACACGAAGTTGTCAATTTTCGTGACGATGGTCTAGCGGTTAAATGTAATGGGGTGCATAGGATGCACAAGCACATGGTTCAAATCACATCCACCGCGTTTTTTTTAAATTTTTCATCAATATTTTTTTAGTTGCGTTATTATTTGTCTCTCAAGGCAGCAAAATCACTTAAAAGGGTAAAATAAACCTTTTAAAAAAAAGTGCACCGACTTCAAAAATTTGCACTGAAAAGTAAGAAATAATAAAAATTTCGTCGTAGAATTTGAAGACGGTTGGTGCCAAATTAGAAACAACTTAGTTCCCAAATTCACTAATCTAGACAATTCATTAGGAACCTACGATCATCAGTACATACAAACATAGATAATATTGAACAGATCTTTATCTTCTTAGATATTTACTTAGTTTTGTATCCTAATTTGGCACCAACCGTCTTCAAATTCTACGACGAAATTTTTATTATTTCTTACTTTTCAGTGCAAATTTTTGAAGTCGGTGCACTTTTTTTTAAAAGGTTTATTCTGTACCAACATATCAAAGGTATTGAAGTATTCAGCCGACAAAATGACGTCATCAGTGCCAAAACTTTGACAATTTATTATAAAAAAACTACTGTATAGAAATAAAAAATATTCAAATTAGTTTCTTAAAATAGCTTAATCTTTCAAATAAAAATATAAAAATCGTACCTTAGCTTTTACTTTACATACCGAATTGAAGTGATCTGGGTATTTTTTTTATATATATTTTCTTTCGGAAAACACACGTCTTTTCAGTGCATAATTTTTGAAGTCGGTACACTTTTTTTAAAAGGCAATTATTTAGCCTCAGTTTGAAGAATTCCGTTGAGGTTTTTTAAGCCTAATGGTGAGAAAAATGTATCACAAAATGTAAGAAAAATCCCAAATTCTTAGTTAGAAAATACATTTCACATTATTTGATTGATGATCTTCGTTCTTGAACAAACCAGAACTAAGTAAGCTTTAACGATAGCCCTGGGAACATGAAATACGGACCTGAATTTTAAGAAGCCATGAAGAAAATATAGTCAAGTGCGACTCGGTCTCGTGTACCGAAGGTTCGTTAAAATTAACCGGCGGACTTTTTAGGGTTTCGTAGTAAACCAACCATATAAGATCGCTGAGTCCGTTAATTTAATTCTAATGACGAAAAATAAACCTTCAAATCAAAATTATTTTTTTCTTTTAAAATTAAAATAAGTTTTTTATTTTTTAGAAGACGCCATCTATTGGAGATCAGTTGAACTATGATAACAACACCAGTAACGGTGCGATATATTCGAACGGGTCATCTAGTAATAATATACCTACTCGTGTTAGATATTTAAACTTTATATGAGGTTGAGATGGGAAAAAATAATAATATTTGTGTGTCATTAAAAAGTCTTTTGAAATTATTATGTTCAAAGTTGTCTGCAAAGTGAAGGTAACTGAAAATATGAAAAGTGACAAAAGCTACTTTTTATCCGGGAAATATCTTCGGGATTAATTTATATATCTAAATTTTCGACTGGCGAAAAACTAATCTATACATTCTCAAATGAATTAAATATCTGTCCCAGATTTTGCATCAATAAATAGATGTGAACTTTAGAATTTTGACCTAAAAACTATAAACATTGAAGATCAGAGGCAATGGTCAGAGGTTAATAATTTTATTCGTTAATTTTACTATTATCTCGCCTTCGTGAAGTAGACCACACATTGGTCCGTCATCGCACCGAAAATTTCCTATTCCGGCCGCCATACGATCTAGGCGGACCATTTGTTACAAGAATTGGACGAGTCTGTGCTCGATTTCGGTGGACCACCTTTAATGGTTACTGCTCCGCTCCTTTGGGTCGGATCGTGATGTTATATATTCTATATCCTTCCTCAGTAATCGAGCTTTTTAACGCAAAAATAAAATTAAAATCGGATTAGTGGTTTCTGAGATTTTTCAACTTATAATATTTGTATAGATCTCTGCAATATTTTCTCGGTGCGTCGGTGGCCGAGTGGTTAAGACATCTGGTATTAACTAGGCAGACCACGGGGTCGATCCCGGATTCCGGTCATGTGCCTACTAATGGGTTTTTATAATTAAAAACTTATGCACATAATCCGACAAACCACACTTAGAGTCTTTTCTACCTAAATATACTTCAACAGAACTGGCCACTCGTTAGGTACAGCCTCAAAAATACCATCGGCTAAAAGAGGGAGACTTGGTCTTCCACTGGGTACCCTGGGACCATAAGACGCTTTCGGGAGCTAAAAGGCAACCCGTGAAGAAAGAAAAAAAATTCAGGGTCAATTCTAGACAATGGGACAGACAGACTTATCCTTATCCTATACCGAATATTATGAAGACGAAATTGTGTTTGATTTTGTCCTTCTTCCACTTCAAAACGGAGCAACGGATCTACGTTATTTTTCTGCACAGAGAAAACTCTCATTCCAACGACAATGAATTTTTCATAAACACATTTTACACACGGATCGCTAGTTGTATTCTATTGTATATAATATACAGAGCTATGGCGTTATAACTATACACCTAGCTAGGCAACTGGCTGGAAGAGGCTACAGCGAGCCTGAAGACCAAAATAGTCTCAAAATGTCTGGTGCAGAAGGCAAGGGGAAGCCACTGCACTATTCTTCCCAAGAAAATTAACCATGGCGAGTCAATACAAGGTGCGTCGCGCTGTGGACCGCCGTGATTGACCACGACTGCTCTGTCAAGAGCACCACGACTGAGAAGAAGAATAATATACATAATGTTATACTAAATTAATACATTTATTCATACATATTTAAAGAATTAGGTTGGATGGAAAAAGAAAAAGAAAAATCAGTTTTACAAGTTCCACCAAAGAATCGATTTGTTGTAGGAATTCGCGGTCCATTGCCTCTTACGTTTGTTTTGTCGGAGTTTCAAAGTACTTTTTATTAAAATGTCTCTTTTTAACTTGTTTTGCTGCTACTGTAATGAAGTGCCTTATTTTTTAAACAAAATGTACTACAATTTGAAAAAAAAATCTGAATACGAGCATTTATAATTGATAGTTTATAAATATAAAATAAAACTAAAAAACACGCTTTGGTCAGTTACGCAAAGCCAAATGAGCCCAAACTCATGGGGTGTCGTGGTTTCGTTACAGAGTTCCTGTGGCCACTTTCCAGCTCCATCGTTAGATCAGATCGATGGTACCAAATTATTGTATTGTCATCCGAATTACATACACCTGCAAAACGCCAAGTCGATTCGACAACAAAATTGGAAGTTGGTTAAAGACTATCAAGATTTATTTACATCCATAGTTACTTTATTACAGGTGAAACTAATATAAAGCGTGTAATAAATACGGTAGAAGAACTGCGGACCGGCTTTACGTGCCCTTCTAAAGCACATATTCTTAAAGAAAATTGGTGCTTAAGACGAGGAACGACTCAGAAATTTTTAATCGTAAGCCACGCCCTAAACTCGTGGTTCGGGCCCATGAGTGGTTCGAGCGCAACGATCACGTCATGCAAGAAAACGACGGCGCTTTGTTCGTTCTTGCTGCAGAAGTGAGAAGGGCATAATGTATCGCTTCTCGGAATAAATGACGTAAGCGGCACATTACAAATAAATAGTTTATTAAAAAACGATCACATGCAGGGAAAAATCTTCTTAATCAATACTAGGTACTGAAATTGCCTATAGATTTGTATAAAATTTAAACGTAAATCCCTTTAGAGTATGGTCGTATGACTAAAAAGGTGTTTTTGAACAGGTGATTTCAAAAATTTAAGTTATCGAGAAAATGTTCACCAATCATGTTTTCATCCTACACAATCCTCTAGTTTTCGATGCCCACATTGTATGTTCATAGCATTCGTAAAATTCGGGAATTTCAGTTCAGCAATCAACCAAAATTATTCGTTCCTCCCCTTAACATTTATTAACGTCTGTTAAAAGAAGTGACACATCTAGGTCCATTAAGTGCAGCAACAGGCTTGCCACCTGTTCTGTTCAATATGGACAACTGGCAAAAGTGGACACTGTTACTGATATCTCTGCAATGGCCACACTGCAAGGTATAGAGGCCGTAAAGGTATGAAGATGTTTTTAAATACGGTTACTATCTACAGAAAACTTTTTTGTAGATTATTTTAATCTACACATTTATTTTCTACATGATTTTGTTATAATCTCAGCTCCTAAACGTGATAGGATCATGTTTAATACTCGAAGATCTTGCTCTTGAATCACTCTATCTATTCGTAAGAAACCGCAACAAAATCCGTTCAGTACTTTTGGAGATAATTGGGCATAAATAGGCAGATGCGGCGAAGGACTTTGTTTTTGCCGTTTTATCTCTTGTCTTAAACTTTAGACACAACATCATAATTTACGACCCACCTTTGACGCTATTTCTCACTCATATTGTTATGAGCAACTCCGGATTTAATGCATAATAGGGTAAACTGTCCTACAGTGAACCTTTCGAATTTTCGATAGAACTATCCATAGTAATAACCAAACGAAAGCAGCAGTTGAAGCCTCTGCCAATATCGCTTCCCTCGCCCGATCAGTTTGTCCGAGCGCGCGACGTTGATAATTACACAATTATCATAATATATCTTGTAGTTTATATACAATATTATGCTGTTTTAGCCCCATTACTTACTTATGGAAGCGCGACTTGGGTATGGAATAAGAAGCATGGAAAGTAAATTATATGCACTGGAAATGCGGTCTTTACGTTGAATGTGTGATATAAAACGTATTGACCGCAATTGAACGATATCATTAGGGAAAATGCGGAGTGATAGATGGTGTTATATAAATATAGTAGTCAAATAATTACAAAGAAACAAGCCATAAGAATACGATTTCATCTCATCATGTTTTCTATAGCATTATTATAAATTGAAGAAGTTATATAACCTTCTATACAAAAAGTGGTTCACTGTGGGACAGTTTACCCTACATGTTTTCATAAATTCTATATACTTTTCTCAGTTCACCGCCCATTTTCCCTCATTTTATTTTGACATACATTTTATCGGGCCACCCCGTGATCTTCCCATCTTATGAGTTATCTAGCAAATTTCTACGAGACGATAAAAAATAGGAGAAATTTGTAAACAAGTTGCTTGAGTTTTTCGTAGCGGGAAGAAAATTATAGGTAGTAAATATAGAAGGAATTGAAATTGGCGACAGGTAGTTGGGCCGGGTTCGAATTCCAACTAAAGTAAAATATTAGAAATACTTTTTAGGATTCCGTACCTCTAATCGTAAAAGCAGGATTATTATAGATCAATTCTGCGTCTGTGATTTTCTCGCAAACCATGTGACGAAAAAATCGCTATAAATTTATTCAAAGAGGTGTCAAAATTACTATAGGTAACACAAGACTTAAATAGAAAAGTTAGAATATATATCATATTTACCCCACTTGATTCACTTATACTGTTAATGCTCCGCTCCTAAACATGATAGCTCCATGTTTAATGCTGTTACACATTCTTCATGAATTAACCTATCTAATAGTGAAAATCACAACTAAATCCGTTCAGTAGTTTTTGCGTGAAAAAGTCACAGACAGACACACGCGACGATCCAAAAAGAAATAATCCCGTGGCTGTAATTTGCCCCTCCCCCGCCCGCGTTCACGATATAAAAAGTAGCATATGTCACTCTCTGACCCCTAAACTACCACTATGCAAAATCATGTCGATCCCGTGAAAAAACAAAACAAATCTATCCCACGGGAACCATACATTTTTTTGAGATAAAAAGTAGCCAATATGTGCTATTCCAGACTATAATCTATCTAGCCAAATTTCATCCAGATACGTTCAACCGTTCTGGCGTGATTGAGTAACAAACATACATACATCCATACAAACTTTCGCGTTTATAATATTAGTGGGATTAGTAAAATAAAATCGACTCACCTGAGTATGCGAGTAGAACATAGAAAAATTTGACACGATGACAGGAACTGGTAAAGCTATTGTCAGTACACCAGCCAGCGCGCACAGGGCCCCAACAAACATACCCAAATAGGTTTTTGGGGCCATGTCACCGTACCCCACAGTGGTCATTGTTACTATAGCCCACCATAAACCGAGGGGTATCGATTTGAATTGGTTATCCGGATTGTCCTGAAATAAAAAATCGGTTAAAAAATGTGTTTGCCTCATATCTCGCTTACCTACACAGATTGGCAGATGAGGGCAAAAATAATTTTAATTAATTGTATCTACTCTTATATCGAATTATACTTATACTCTATTAGAAAATCGAATTATACTTCATAATGATTTGTTTTATTTACACGCGTCTGTAATATGTCAAACTTCGATACTATAATGTATTATAGTACCGAAGATTCCACATCCGGTCATGGCGCCGAACGCACGCGTTTTCGTCATGGCGTGATGTGGAATCCGGTTTAATCCCGGCCGCGCTGTGATGGTTGTGATTAGTCAGTGAGTAATAAGACATATTATTATTACAGTCAGCGGGATAATCTTAGCTATCGATTTATCGGCTTAGTATTGTTTAAGACTGGAGACTGGTAGAATTGCGACGAATTTTAGACTTTCGTAAATAAATAAACAAATTTTCATTTATGTATGCATTTTAAAATTATATGTGTATTTCTTATTACGAGCCCTTTCATTTGATAGGTCACGTGATCACTTGAAAAAAAAAATTTTTTTTACGTTTTGATTGTCCTCCCAAAATTAACCCCCAAAATAGAAATTCGATTATTTAGGCTATAGAAGAAAGAAAGAAGAAGAAAGATATTTATTTGCAGAAAGCCTAGGCACTTTCACCAGATTCCTGGTATGCAAAATACAGTAAGTGGCACATTATTACTTCCATGTTACATGACACCAATACATTATTATATTCTAAAGCACAAGTATAAACAACATATTATATTCTAATCTACGAGTAAGGAAATTCCAATATTTATTTGTCAAGTATTCTTTTACAGTGTAGAAACAATGTCCCACCAGCCATTTACGCAAAACTCGCTTAAACGTTATTATTTGTTCAATATTTTATAGCTCCGTGATTGGGTCATGAAACTCTATAAAGTTTCAACATTTTTCAGCTTTGACAGACGGACAGACAGACACAAATGTATGATCCTACAAGTGTTTCCGTTTTTTCATCGGAGATGTTCGGAACCCTAAAAGCGACGGGTCCCCATCAATGGCCAGCCAAGGAATGCCCGGTCCGAGATTGTCCAACACTAGAATGCCGGTATCGATAGTCCAGGAACTTGACATCAGGCAGCGTTTATCAGCCATAGTCCAGATTAGAATACTCCAATTCTTTGGACACGTGTTGCGGCGGGACAACGACTCCATAGAGCGTCGTGCAGGGTAATGTCGAGGACACAAGAACACGCGGCAGATCACATCACCCATGCGATGGATCGACCAGATTAAATCTGCGGTGGGTGGCCCATTGCATGAATGTACACTTGTCACAGCCGACAGAGAGAAGTGGCGCCGCATAGTGGGACGAATCACGGCAGCCCGGAATCTTGCTGCAACTTGAAGACCACGACCGCTCTGTCAAGAGTGAACCGACAAGGAAGAAGAAGAATAAGAAGACGGTACACGGATTTGTCCGGACATTGTAGAGTGTATACCCCACTGATCATAAAAAAATGTTTCATAAACAAAATAAATGAGCAATTGATATAAATCACCTTGCATACCCTAACTAATTTAAAAAAAAAAATTTGTTTGTTCTTCTTTCACGCCAAAACAGACCAACGGTTTGGCGTGAGTTTTTGCACAGATATACCTAGAGGGCGAATGACATCGGAATATTTGAAGTTTTCAATTCAATTCAATTCAATTCAAATATATTTATTGACTCACATTATTACATGTTACCTGTTAAGGCGTACAATAAAGATCAAACTAATTATTCTACAATGCTACATCATATAAATATTGAATTATAATACAATCATTAATCTAATTCATAAATTACAAAATTAAATGTCAATATTACCAAATAAAAAATAAAAATATTAGTCAATAAGTGTATAATAGTAAATTCCAATGTCAAAATAAAGGGTCTTTTAAAAAATCCTCAACGGTATAATAACATTTTTCAACCAACATATTTTGAATTCTACATTTAAAGACTGATAAGCTAAGGTCCCTCAGGGCATCAGGTAGGTGGTTATAAAGGGAAGCAGCCATTATGTGCGTTGTGTTTTCATAAAACTGTGTCTTAGCTTGGTGACAGGGCTGAACATAATATTTATTTCTATTGTTACGTGGTCGCCTGTTTATAATTATTTTAAAATCATTTAAATTAGCTTTGACATAGCTACATGCTTCATAAATATATATAGAAGGCAATGTCAATAACTTTAATTGTATAAATATAGGCTTACATGAATCCGTTTGTTTCATGCCAGACATTGCTCTGATACACTTTTTTTGTAATCTAAATAAAGGTAATATGTTGGTTTTTGCAGCGTTTCCCCAGTTGAGTATGCTATATCTTAAATTAGACGCAACAAATCCGTGATATGCAGTAAGAGCTGCTTTTTGTGATGTGTTTTCACGTAGTTTTTTAAGGGCAAATGAAAATCTACTCAATTTAGCACACAGTAGGTTCATATGAGATTTCCAGTTTATATGGCGGTCTAACATCACACCCAGAAATTTTATTTCATTTACCTCTTTTATAATTTCATAATTGTGTGTTAATGTTATGTTTTTTCTATTTGACTGTGGAAAATAGAACTGCATACATTTTGTTTTATTTATATTTATTACAATGTTACGATTCTACCGCGGTACGAAACGCATGCCTCTGCGTTGTAACGGATAACGGACATAACTACTCAAACTACCCTACAATGAGTGATAAGAAGATTAAATGCCTGGGATGTGCCAAGTATCTATCATCCGTGACTGCAATGGTGTGCCAGGAATGTCAGGGATGCTTTCACAAAGAATGTGTGACTGCACCGGGCTTGCCGGTCTCTCGCATATCCAAAAAAAATTGGACCTGCCCGGATTGTCAAACAAAGAAGCCTAAACTGGACAACACTCACACGCCTATTAGATCATACAACCCTGACACCGAGGATGATGTAGCCCCAGTGGACTCCGGGCTGCTTCAGCTGGGCGAAGCCTCAACAAACCAAGAAGCGAAGAATTTTAACCAAGGGGTGCAAAACGTCCCCATTGATACTTTAAAGGTAATTCTAGAAAAACTGTCAAATATTGAAAGAAGATTGGATAACATTGACATTTTAAAAAAAGATGTGGATGAGCTGAAGGAATCCATAAAATTTCAGTCGGCTCAACATGACACTTTAAACAAAAGGATGGACAGTGTCGAAAAAAATCTCACTCAGTGTAAATGTGTCGCTGGGGAAGTCGCCGAACTGCAACTTTCTATAAAAAGGATACAGAAGAACTTCGCAGACAACGAGCAGTGGTCCCGTCGGTCAAACATTGAGATAGTGGGAGTTCCGGAGACTGATAATGAAAACCTCCTGGATATTTTACGTGGTTTGGCTAAGTCTGCGGAATTTCCATTAAATGTATCAACTGATCTTGATTTTGTCACTCGGGTTAAACCCATGGGCAAAGTTAATTCTGGGATTCCAAAACCAATAATTGCTCGATTTCAAACACGTTATAGAAAGGATGACTTCCTCACAGCATTAAGAAGAATGAAGCATTTTAAGACCAGTGACGCCGGGTTCAAGGGCATAGCTTCACGAATTTATTTTAACGATCATCTTACAAGCACAAACAAACAATTACTTAGACGTGTCAAGGAGCTGGCTAGGGAGAGGGGATACAAGTATGTATGGGTCCGAAACTGCTGCATCAAGGTACGTCAGTCTGATAACAGTCCAGTCCTACATATCACCTGTGAGGAGGATTTACTGAGGCTCAAATAGGAACTACTTGTATTGTATTGCATAACGACATTTACTACCTATTATTTTTTATTTTATTATTATTTACTACCAGCTATATTTTTATTGTACCTTATATTATTTTTCATGTTTTTTTTTGTATTCATGGTGACATTTTTCTTGGGAGGAGTGCAGGTTGTACAAAACTTGGTTCAATAAATGTGGTTACTCAACTTAGTCCTGATTTGGTTGAGGTACTCTTTTCAATACTGAATTACTATATTTATAATTTCCTATGTGGATGGGGACATCTTAAATCAATAATAATCAACTATTCAAGAATTGACATGTTATATCGTCACTCTCGGTTCCGTTATAACTGCTTGTCATATGGAGTCATTTATTTTTTATTGTTATTAGTTATAAACTATTTGTACTATAACGAACATTTAATAAAGAGAAAATTTTAAATATATATTACCAAAATGTACGTGGTTTGCGTACAAAAACGAATACCTTTTTTGGTAATGTATTGACCCATGACTTTGATATAATTTGCTTAAGTGAGACATGGCTCATGCCGGGTATATGTGATAGCGAGATTTTCGACAACCGCTATGCTGTTTACAGGTGTGACCGTGATTATACCGCGCGCGGAGACGCGATGGGGGGAGGTGTCGCTATAGCGGTGCGGCGGGCGGGTGGCGCGGGGGCGAGCGGCTCGGACGGTTACAGTAACTTCAGTGTGCGCTGCTCCACCAGCCTGCCTACTGTCGCCGCCTGCGCTGAGATACTCAGTGTCCAAATAGTATTTGTCGGGGGGAGAGTTTTGAATTTGTTCTGTTGTTATTTTCCACACTGTTCTTTACAGAGCGACGCAGAAATAACTTTTTTTGAATATTTATCTGATATGAGCACCGAACATCCGGATCATTACTACATGATAGTTGGAGACTTTAACATCACAAATGCTCTCTGGTGCAGGTCGGATGTCAACAATAATATAGGAATTATGAACAATTTTCACAACGATTCTCTTACGATGAGTCTGTCTGATTTTCTTGCCTTCACTGGTTTTCAGCAACATAACCTCGTTCCTAATGTGAATGAAAGACAGTTAGACTTAGTGGTGAGTAGTGTTGAGTGCGAGGTTGGTAGATGTTTGGATCCCTTGTTGAGCGAGGACGGACATCATCCGGCACTGGAGGTGTGTGTTCCGTTGTTGGCTGGGGACGGTCATCGGTTGCGCCCCGCGCCCCGCACCGCTCGACTCTTCTATGCAGCTGATTATGATGTTATAAATAATAAACTTGCTGGTATTAATTGGGAACAGTGCTTAAACATGCATCAAATTGAATTGGCAGTGGAGCAATTTTATGACAAGGTAAATGATATCATAATCAATTATGTCCCAACTAAAATAATTAACACTAATAGATCAAGCTATCCCATATGGTATAGTAAATCTCTAATTAAAATTATTAAGGAAAAATTAAAGTATCATAAGAAATTTAAAACATATAAAAGAATATCTGACTACAATATTTTTTCTACTCTTAGGGATAGACAAAAAAAAGTTGAGCGAATTTGTTTTACTAATTTTATTAATAATTCCGAAATAAATATACGTAAAGATAGTAAATTTTTCTGGTCATATATAAAAAGTAAAAAAGATACTAACAATATACCCGATACTTTGTACCTGGGAGACACCACCGCATCTGACGGTAAGCTTATTTGCGATCTATTTAATAGTCATTTTCACTCTGTTTTCGAATCTGATTCAACTTCATCGTCACAGCCGAACTTTCAAGATACAATTGTCTCCAGTGTTGGAATCAATGATAGGTGCGTCGATCTGTCTGTCGACAACATAATCAAGTATCTGAATTCCCTGCAGATTAGTATGGGTGGCGGCCCTGACGGTCTTCATCCTCTGTTTCTGCAGAAATGCAGTGAACAGCTAGCTAAACCGCTTCACATCTTATTCAAGTTGTCACTATCCTCAGGTATCATGCCCACAGCTTGGAAGAGTTCTTATGTCATCCCTATTCACAAGTCTGGAGACAAACATGATATACAAAATTACCGTCCAATCTCAAAACTTAGTGTAATACCTAAACTTTTTGAGAAAATTATATACGATTCAATCTTTCCTACAATGCGTCCTTTTATAATTCCGCAACAGCATGGATTCATAAGTAAGCGTTCTACCGAAACAAATCTGAATGAATTTATCAATTTTGTTAGCAATGCTATACATGAGGGATTCCAAGTGGACGCAGTGTATACGGACTACACTAAAGCCTTTGATAAACTTTCACATAATATCATACTGCGTAAACTTGATAAAATTGGTATTCATGGTAACCTCTTAAGATGGCTGGAGTCTTACCTGCGTAACCGCAGTCAGGCGGTGACTGTTAAGGGGTATTGCTCCTCTTTCGTACCTGTACCTTCGGGTGTACCCCAGGGGTCCCACCTCGGACCACTTTTATTTAATATATTTTTAAATGATATTAGTCATTCTTTTAAATATTCTAAATTCCTCCTTTATGCTGATGACAACAAGATATTTAAAATAATCAGAACCCCTCAAGATAGTAATGATTTGCAAAAAGACTTAAATAATTTAAATCAGTACTGCAAAATTAACCATCTACATCTGAATGCCAAAAAGTGTAATGTTATAACTTTCTCACGAAAACGTAAACCTATTATATTCAATTATCACTTTGATTATGTCACCATAAATCGTGTTTCTGAGGTGAGAGACTTGGGAGTTCAGTTAGACAATAAATTACTTTTCGATTCTCATATTAAGTATATTACTCAAAAGGCATACAAAATGATGGGTTTTGTACTGAGGGTCGGGAGGGATTTTAAAGAAATTAATACCATTTTGGTACTTTTTAATGCACTGGTTAGACCTATACTAGAATATAACTCCACAGTTTGGAACCCACAATATAAGATTTACATAAACATGATAGAATCCATCCAAAAAAAGTTTGTAAAACATATCGAATATAGATTCCCAGATTTTACAACAGATTCCAGGCTGTGCTCGTCTCTTTTGAAGCGCCGAACCGAGAGTGATCTAATATTTCTATATAAAATAATAAACAACTTCGTAGATTCTCCTTCTCTTTTGAATATGCTTGAATTCAGATGTCCTCGTATCAATAGTAGGATTAAGCAAGTATTTGGTTTACAATTATGTAAAACCAAATTACATGCCAATATGTTCATCAACCGTACTTGTAATGTTTTTAATGAGAGATTTGGTAACGTGGATATATTCGGTAGCACTCTTCCCAAGTTTAAGAAAGCCCTGAATGTTAACTATGATAACTGACTGGTTTTTGTTTTTTAAGTTTTTTGAGTTTCGATTAATTTTTTTGAATTCTCGTGTCTTTTATTCTGTATTCTATAATGTGTTTGTGTACCTATTTGTGTAATTAATGTGTGGAAACCTTGTTGGTTAATATGTATTATTAATGTTGTGTATGAAATTTGTTATTCTGTATACTGTTTGTTTCCCAAATATATAAATAAATAAATAAATAAATACAAGGTTATTATTTTTAAGCCATTCTATTACATTATTTACAGATCTGTTTATCTCGCATTCATATTCATTAATATTTGTCCCTTCAATTAAAATCGTTGAGTCATCAGCAAATAAAATCATCTTCTGATCTAATATAGCAGGGAGGTCATTAATATATAAAAGAAACATCAACGGCCCCAATATGCTACCTTGAGGGACTCCATATTCTACTATTCGATAATTCGATCGCATTCCCTTCTCAATATCATCCGTATCTACGTATGTAATTTCTGTATATTGTTGTCTGTTCGTCAGATAAGATTTTATAAGTTCATAAATTGTTCCTCTAATACCATATGCATATAGTTTTTGTAAGAGTAAGGAATGGTCAACAAAGTCAAACGCCTTAGACATATCCATGAACACACATGTTATTGGAGTACGACTGTTAAGGCATTCAGATATGTTTTTTACCAATTCATGTATAGCCAGACTTGTTGACCTGTTTTTTCGAAATCCGTATTGTTCATTACAAAAAATGTCGAATTTTTCAATAAAATTATATATGTCATTATAGATAACGCGTTCAAAGATTTTTGAGAGAATTGGAATGAGGGCTATTGGTCGATAATTATCACACGACATTGGATCTCCTTTTTTAAAAATTGGTTTTACCAATGATATTTTAAGAGCTTTCGGATATGTTCCTTGCTCGATCATTAAGTTAATAATGTAGCTAAGTGGAATTGCGATTTCGTGGGAACAATATTTTATTACGTTTGTTGAAATCTCATCATATCCAACACTCTTAGTGTTTTTCATATTATTAATTATTTTAATTATATAGTCCGGTGATTTCTTTGTCATATATATTGATTGGGTCACTTTATTTATTGTGTATTTATATGTAGAAGTCAAAAGATTATTATTAGATTGTGCATTTTTCACTATATCAATAAATGTGTCATTAAAAGCATTTGCTATCTCTATTTGATTGGTAATAGTTTTGTCGTCATATTTGATTTGCTTTACATATTTTTTAACAGTTGCTTTATTCTTGTTTATAATTTGCCATGTAGCTTTAGTTTTATTTACTGCACCACTTATATGTTTACTGTTTTGTATACGTTGTGCATTGCTTATTACACGTTTTAATATTTTACTGTATTTTTTATATATGTGTCTGGATTGTTTACCTTTCCAGTACATCGCTCGTTTAGTTTTTGTACTTATTTTTATACCGGGTGATAGCCAGCGTAGCTTTTGGTTTGATTGATTCTAATTTTATTAAATGGAAAGCAAAGGTTATAGAAAAGTTTTATAGTTTCATGGAAACAGTCATAAGCATTGTTAACATCATTTATTTTGTACAGTTCTTGAAAAGACAAGGCTCTCAGACATTGTTTGAATTTATTTAGGTTTTCTGGGCAATAGTCACGTCTTTTCACAAACCAATGATTTATACAATTTGATTTTTTTATAGGCAATTTCAGTATTTGAGCAGAATGGTCTGAAAGGGCCAAATCTAATACTTTACTACTACAACCATTACAATTATGTGCAATATTGTACCACTTTCCCTTCTGGTAATAGTTTTTATCTCTATCTTTAAATTATACATAGACAATAAATTTTCAAAGTTCATAGCCACAGTAGTTTTTCTTAATATATCAATATTAAAATCGCCGCATATTACTACTTTTTTGTTCTTTAAATTACATATTAGTTTAAGTAGCATTTCCAATTTTTGCATAAAATAGTCTATATTATTAATATTAGGAATCCTATAGATACATACTATTATTAACTTATGTTGTTTAAGTTCTACTGCACAGCACTCAAAGATAGAATCAGTCGATAGTTCTTTTAAATGTGAGACATTTTCATATTCATGTCCTTTTCGCACCAATATGCATGCACCTCCTCTTTTCTTATTTCTTGAATATATCGCTGCTAGTTTGTAGTTAGATAAATGTATGTTTACCTCCTGTCCGTCTGGCACAAAATGCTCTGTCAAACATACTACATCAATTAGTTCATCATTCAGATCGTCAAGAATAAGTTCCAATTCATCTTGTTTCTTTAACAAACTTGCAATGTTTTGATGTAGTATATGTAAATAGGGTTTATTCTCGAAAAAGCTGATTTTTCACGTCTTGTTTATTTTTTATTTGTTCGTGTTTTAAAATTTTAAAATAATATGGTATTGTCCCTTTTTTTGCTGTTCTGTCCTTATTCGATATCTGGTCACTGTTTAATTGTATCTTTTCTCTACGCTTAAAATAATATGGTATCGTACCCTTTGTGTTTGTATATTGAAGAGTATTTTCATTATTCCTAAGATTTGTGATGAACTCTCTAAGTTTCTTTATTAAATATTCCAGACCATACTGGTTTAATCGATGGGTATATTTTGAGTACATTTCATAAAAAACATGGGCATTAGTATCAAATACATGTACATTTTTCTTATTGTTATCTTGTATTTCTCTGTAAAGAAGATTGTTAAATATCTCCATTCTGCAGTTATATAGTGAGGCGTGATCATACAGTTTATATGTTGGAAGATGCAATATGAAATTTGTATGATTCAACTTTTCGATTACATTCAGAATATCAGTTGTTGCCTTCTCATAGTTCTTTGTAGTAACAAAATCGACGTCACCAAACATTAAAACGCAGTAGTCCTGCTTTGTGAAACCACTTAGCTTAGTTTCCAAGCTCACTAACATTTGTTCCATAGTGGCATCTGGGATTCGGTACAGGCACAATGTTGAATTAATAAATTGATTCTCAATATGGGATAGAAGTCTCGTATGTTCTGCATTATTGCTCAATATGCAATTTTTTTTCTTAGATGTAGTTTTGTTTCTATGTGTGGAGTTTACAATGTTGGTGTCTTCTTTATAAATATGAGTGCTTAGTCTGTCACTCCGTGTCGTGTGGTTTGCATACAGTATTTTACATCTTTCCCCATTCTCCTGTGTTGTGTCCCCTGATTCAGATGCAGAAGTTATTAATTTTTATGTATTTGTTTTAGCTCTATTACTCGCTATTATTTTGGTTGACTGTGGTATTATATTCTGGTTAAGTTCCCGTTCAACATTACTTGTACATAACATTGTTTTAATCTTTTTACACGTTGGCGAGGTAATACTTTTTAAAAGATTATCTGTAAGTCCAATCTTTTTATACATTGTTAAGGTTTTCAATGACTTTTCAAGTGAAGTTTTTAATGAATTGTTTTCAAGATTCAGTTTCTCGATTTCTTCGTGTGCAATATCAAGTTCGGTGTTCAGTGTTTCTATTTGTAATTTAAATTCTGACACTATAGTTTTGTCACACATTGATAACTCAGGTAGACTTCTCACTGACGTATCCATCGCAGCATTATCAACATCACTACTCTCGGTGAGGTTGGCAGACATGTCCATATATGATCTATACTTCTTTCTTAGTGTTATATTTGTATCAGTAACCATTTTTGGTCGTTATAGTTTTAGAATAATAATTTATAGAAAATTTTGCAGAAAATAAGTTAAAAAAATAAAGTGTGCGGCTCGAAACTCACGACCTCTGGCTTACAGGCCTTGTATATTCCCGTTAGTCTAAATCTTCTTTGAGTACACTTGTGAAAAATAGTTATTTCTTTGAAACTGAATTTGCAATAATTGCTTGTTATAATTTGAATTTTATGTACTTTATTTACCTTCACTTATGATAATTTCACTTTCACTGATATTTCAACTCTGCAGCTTCCAAATCTTGATATTTATTTAAACATACATTAATATACTCTTTAATACTTTGTACACTGTATAACTTTTACTTTTTATAATATTTACTATTTTTAAAGATTATTTACTTTAAACACGTCCATACAGTTTTATAGTTGAGGGTAGTTTCTAGGTCACTATAGTACGTAGAATATAACTTGATACCTGTGACAACTGTCAACAGAGTCAATATGTCTTTACACAAGCATCGAACAAATGTCACGCCTGGTGAACAACGCACGCGCCCGCCGAGACATGATGGGGAATCCAGTTTAATCCTGTCCGTGCTTTGTTGTGATTAGTCGACGACTAATAAGCCATATCACGGTCGGCGGGATTAATCAGCTATGAACACTGTAAAGGCTATAATACTTGACATTCGCAAATCACTAATGAACATAATAAAGGAAGAAGCCAAAAAAACAATAATTATCTTGCAACGTCAATTATATAACGTAGATATATAGATAAAACACGTTGACTTTGACGGCTTTTACAAGCACTTTGACAATAAATGTCACAGAGATCAAACTATATTTTACAGAGTATTTTAATAGTTGGCTTCATAAATGTTATCGGCTAAATGTGGAATGCTTCTCGTTGGGTACCCTGGGCCAGTAATTTGGAAGAATTCAACCTAGAACTCTCAATTGCCCATCTAATATCAGGGAGTGATTTAAAAGAAGTATTTTACACTCAATTTTATTGCTCCATTAGGACGGTTAAATGAGTATCTCTTTTCAAAATTTATGCAAGTTGCGTAGAAACTTAATATAGGTTAATGCATTTCTAATGAAATAATGACTTTGGGTATTTACATAAAACAGAGCGGAGTAAGTCGAGACGCCCCCTACCTAGCAAAATATATGCTGATGAATATAAAAGATTCGAATGCGGTTTTCAAAATTAAACCCCTTTGGACAGAAAGGAGGTGCAAAATTTGTATAGAAAATAGTATTTTTCTGCTAAGATTTACTTGATCACGTACCTTTTTCGGCGTTTTCAAAATTACACCCCTTAGGAAGAGAGGGGGTGGCAAAATTTGTATGGGATAGTATAGTTCTTGTCTGTCAGATTTACTTGAACACGTATTTCGGCGGTCTGGTGGCAAAATTTTTATGGGAAGAATTTTTCCCCTTAAGGGAAAAAGGGGTGGCAAAGTTGTTTAGGAAAACATATTTTTTGTTTAGTTTGGTTTTTTGTTTGCTGAGAAAATTATGGTTTGTGATACTATACGCAAAGATACAGGAAGCCCAAAATAGTGTATGCTTAAAATCAAAACTTTTTAAAATTTCAGCTAAGTTCATTCAGCCAAATTTACTTTTGGTACTCGCTAAGTCTCTACACGTTTTCTTTTTTAAATTTTACTGATTTCATAACTTTTGAGACGCCTTCAATCCTTCCAGAACTTCAGCAAAATGCCTAGTAAACGAAATGGCGGGTGATAGTACATCGATTTATTGTTCGTGAACTTTTTTTATTCTATACACAAAGTAAACTTTGGCAATATCGGAGATGGGAGTGGAACTGTCAAGGTGCCAACTGCAGGGTGTTGTTTTAATTGGTTCGTGTGTTTATTTTTGTTTAAAAGTAAGATAAGTTTTACTTATAATTAGATGCTGCTCACGAGTTCGCCCGTCAAATTTTAACATCAGACAAAATATGTTAACTATTTTTTAAACTTTTGTATTTTAAGTCGTTTAAAAAAAGGTTCATATGGCTGAAGTGAAAGGAAATGCTGGCAGAGGACGACCTAGCTGTACTTTTCTATTCAACATATAAAAATGTATTGATCGATGGAAATATTAAAAGTACACACAATCACCGAAAGGTATGATAGAAGGTCAGGATCGTAGCAAATGGCATAAAAGGCGTGATTATAGATAAATAGATAGAATAGGTTGCATTTTACAGGTCTTCCCTGGAACCCATATCACGGTTTCGAGAGCAGTAAGGCAACTCGTGAAAAAAAAGTCTTAACACTCATTAAGACGATACATTCAAATAAAATCATAGTTTGAGGGGCGTGGCCTAGCTGCATACGATACTCTAGCGCTACCCAGCGCTACGTGATCGATTGGTCTCTCCGCTGAATCTCTCTCTGTCGCATTGAATAGAAACAAAAGAGAAGAGGCGCACGGAAGGTGCTTGGAACAAACGTCCTAAGTGACAAATCAAAAATAATTTATTTAAATTAAAGGAGTAGCTTTATTGAAAATCTAAATTAACATCTTACTTTAGTAATAGATGATACAAATTTGTACTTAATTTAATAAACAATACTTCATGTACTACTGAGAAATTTGGAAAGGAGACTATTTTCAGAGGCTACTTTGCAATTTTTTTCTATCGAGCAAAGTTTCTTAAAACATGTTTTATGATTAACAGATTACTATGAAATATGATTAATTATAACATGTAATTTTTTGTATATTTCTAAGAGTTTTAGGTTTCACTCAAAACGATTTGAAAAATATGATTTAATATGAAGGTAGCCTCTTAACACCGACTATTTGGCACTATACGAAACGGGAAATAAATGGTACTGAAATCCCAGTTCTTTCTTCTACTAAATCACCAGTCTCAAACAATCTCAAATTCCCTAATGAACCAGTACTTATGCGGATCTATGGACCAAATAGTCGGCGACTAATTAGCAAATAGTCGGTAGACCACTCATCAAAAACTATTCTGTCGTTTAGAAATTCTACCTTAGAAATTCCTAGCCTCAATTTGCTAAATGTACAAGCCTCAAGTCATAAAGGCGGTTCAGTACTAAATGATTTAATTAAAATTCGTATCATTCTCTCACCACTTTGGTTGGTTGGTTGACGTTTTCAATTCATTGAAATAATTTAAGTGTCACCTTAAAATGACGTTCATTTCCATTTTAACCTAACTTTAACCCACGGTTTCACCCAGGTAGAAATTGTACAAAGAAATGTGGTAATCGTTGCTTATATTTCAATATTTAGTTCAAGTACCTACTCTTTTTCTTCATGGGTTGCCTTACGGCACCCAGCCTTTTTTAGCCGATGGTATTATCAGGCTATAATACCTAACGAGTGGCCTTGAAGTATAATTAGATGGAGAAGTCTCTAAGTGTAGTCGGATGATGTCCATAAGTTTTAATTAAAAAAAGCCCATTGGTACATGGCCGGGATCAAACCGAGGTCTGCCTAGTTAATACCAGACGTCTTAACCACTCGGCCACTGACGCACACCTTTCCATTTTGCGTCTTGTGGTTTGGATGCAAGTTACAATGTCCACATTCAGCGTATTCTAATGAGACCTTCTAATACCCTGCTGCCTCTGAAACCGGGTGAATTTAATATTAATTAAACACTATTCGTCCTTCTATTATTTTTAGTGTGAAAGTTTGGATATTTGCGGACGCTTCCACGTTTTTTCGGCACTGCGTCGTAGGCTTGATATACACAAGCGCACCACAAATAAGATTATTTTTATTTTTATCCTCTATCCCGCCCGGACGATGCCCCTAGTAATATGGGAGTAGAGGGTGAAAATAGACGAGATGTGTAGATACACTTTATAACAATATAATTATTGACTTTATCATAATAATTACTTTAAAATTAACTTATAGCAACGTATGCGTCGTTCAATCGTCTGCCATGATCTCTCACGCTCTCGCTTGTGCACACAGCATCGCTCTTTCATACAGTGCTTCTTCAAATACATAACATAACATACATATCAATCCCTCGTTCCTTAGTCAAAGAGTAAGCTTTTAGTATGGGCTGCTACCTGTGTTAATACATTGGCATCATCTCATATAGGCACTTCATCAAAACTTTAAACTGCGTAAACCATCGTAAACCTTGGAAGTGCGGTTTGGAGTTAAGACATGGCCTCTGATCTCATAAAAGTATTATAAGAAATCTTGACCGTCCGGTCCCAAGATTTTTTATTTGTAAGTAGTTTCCGAATAACGCTCCCAATATTCCACTTCTTGGGCTATAAGATTGGGATTCAAAAGCACCCACAAAAATCAAAGCCCAAAAATTGTTTTTGACAGGTTTTTGTAAGTTTAACCTCAAGAATAAACAAAGCAAAATTGCTTTCCTTCGCTCCCATTGTAAGGGGCCCTTTAATGAATCGCGGTTGTGTTAGGGCCGAAAATTGTACCACAAAATTTTGGTGTCGATCTTTTGTGCCTAATACTTAAGAGTGGAAATGCCTAATCTCTACTCTATTATATATATATATATATATATATATGGTCGAGTGGATTCGACGTCGGCTCGCAACTGAAAAGTCGCGGGTTCGATTCCTACATCCGACCATGTACCAATGAGTTTTTTATAATGAAAGATCTATGTACATTATCCGACAAACCGTACAAAGAGGCTTTTCCATCTATAATACCTCAACAGAGCTGGCCACTCGTTAGGTATAGCCTCAAAAATCATTAGCTGAATGAGGAAGAATTTGTCTACCCTGGGGCCGGCACCGGTTCCGGGAGCTGTAAGGCAAAGAAGAAGAAGAAGAAGAAGAAAGAAGAAGACGAAAAAGAAAGAAAAAAAAGAAGAAAAAAGAAGAAAAAAAAGAAGAAAAAAAAAATATATTAACCTCTGAGCCGAAACCGGTGCAGAAAATTATGAAATTGGGACATGTATTGAAATAAATAGTGTTTTGGTCGTATTTAGTTGAATGTTAGCAAAATAAAATAGACATATATTAATAATTCAGTCAGAGGGCTAACTAACGTACAATGTCTTAGCTTCAACGTGTTATCTAACCTATCGGAATCTCTTTTTAACCGACTTCAAAAAAATGAGGTCTCAATTCGTCGGAATATTTTTTTTATGTATGTTCCCCGATTAATCTGATTTGGAAATTTATTTTTGTTTGAAATGGTATACTTTCCAGGTGGTCCCATGGTCATCAGGTCAGGATCTGTTGATGGGATCCAGGGGAAATCGAGAAATCTTCAAATTTATTTATTTGCATATTTGGGTAGGTGTTTTTTTTGTAGTGACTTACTTGTGCATTTGCTTTCGGAAAGCACACTTTTCAGTGCATAATTTTTGAAGTGCTACACTTTTTTTTAAAAGGCAATTATAGCCAATGGTATTTGTTAGGCTAACGAGTGGCCAGTTCTGTTGAGGTATATTTGGATGGGAAAGCTTCTAAGACGTGTGGTCTGTCGGATTAGTACATAAGTTTTTAATTATAAAAACCCAATTGGTATATGGCCGGGATCAAACCGTGGTCTGCGTATTAACCACTCGGCCACTGAAAATAGGTAGACAGCTATTTCTATATATTGTTTGTAGGAAAAAAAAATTATCCTTATCAATATATTAATCTATACTAATATTATAAAGAGGAAAGATTTGTAGTTTTGTATTTTTGTATGTTTGTATGTTTGTTACGAAGAAACTCAAAAACTACTGGACGAATTTTGACCATTCTTTCACCATTGGAATGTTACATTATCCCTGAGTAACATAGGCTATATACCATCACGGCATAACGACGGGAAAGGGGTGGGCAGTGGTGAACATGACAAAAGCTATGTATGAAGTGTATGTTTGCCAACATTCTGAAATAGTCACGTACGAAGTCGTGGGAAACAGCTAGTAACTTATAAAATGGGTCAGATTTCACTTCTGGTGACTTTTATATGTCTTCACTGCCTTTGACATAACAACCAGTCTTAAACATGTTCGCCTTTGACGCAATCGTTCGTATTTTACATTTTAACCGATATTTTTTCCAATATCAGTTTTATCGAGAAACAGTGTATTTGTATTGTTATTCATAGACCTATCAAATTGCGTTACGTAGTCATTTGAGTTTTGTGATTTGTCATAAAATGTTTTATGTTTGTGCGTTAAATTTTGGGGGAGGGCAGTATATATATATTTTTAATACCATACAGTGTACGTAAGAGCAAAACAAAAAAGAGTAATGTTTATCTATTAAAATATTAACTAGGTGGACCACTAATTAAAAACTTATGTACCTACATAATCCGACAAACCAGTGTGGTGGAATAAGTAACTATATGCTAAATTAACTGTAATTTAGCAAAGGTGGATTATTTACAGAGAAATTGGAAATAGTAATATCCACATACAAATTATGGATATATTAGGGCTCTTAAGAAAAATTTACTTATAAAGTTTTTCAAAATTCCTGAAAAACCAATGAATCAAATTTTTATGAGAAAGACCAATCCGGAATCTGTCTAAAAAAATAAAACAACAAAATCGGTTCACAGCTGGTGGAGTAATCGATGTTCATAAATCCATAAAAAATACGGTCCGAATTCAGAAACTTATTCTTTTTTTCGAAGTCGGTTAAAAAATAACGCCTAATATTCTATGTTCTTATATTGTCTTTTTATCAAGGAATACAACAACCGGGTACACTGTTTTAGTGTACTATTTTTAGCCTCAGTTTGAAGAATTAATGCTGATTGTGTTTTCTGAGGATGTACCGTTCCTTCCATGTACCAATGGGTTTTTTAATTAAAAACTTATGTACATAATCCCACAAACCACACTTAGAGGCTTTTCCATCTAAATAAGCCTCAACAGAACTAGCCACTCGTTGGAGGCTTACAATTACTATCAGCTAAACGAGGGAGACTTGGTCTTCCGCTGGGTACCCTAGAACCGTAACACGGTTTCGGGAGCTGCATGGCAACCCGTGAAGAAAGAAAAAAAAATAGAAAAAATTCTTACCTGAGATTTTTCCGCATAGTACACCAGACTTGCAAATATAACTATGCCAAGCACCAAGAAAAACACAAGTAAAGTCAATTCTTTAGCCGAAGCTTTAAACGTATGCACTAAAATTTTCAACCCCGGACTATGCCTAGTTAATTTAAATAACCTCAAAATCTTGATAATTGATATAAATTCTAAAATATCTGCTTTGTCCAGATTTCTTCTAACCACTGTGAGTTCTACTACTACATCCATATAAAAACTTAACGTAGCTATAAAGTCTATGATATTCACTGGTGATTTTATAAATTCTATTATATTTGGTGCTACCTGAAACAAAGAAAATTTAGATTAGGATAAGATAAGATTAGATTAAAATAAGATAACCATGTTTACATATAAACAGATATCAATATTATTAGAAATATAGTATCTAAGATTATTTTTTTCGCGTGTTGCCTTACAGCTCCTGAAACTGTGTTACAGTTTTAAGGAACCCAGCGGAAGACCAAGCCTCTCTCATTTAGCCAATGGTTTTTGTGAGCCTATACCTAACGAGTGGCCAGTTCTGTTGAGGTGTATTTAGATGGAAAAGCCTCTAAGTGTGGTTTGTCGGATTACGTTTGCATGTTTTTAATTAAAAAACCCATTAGAACATGTTTTTGGCCATCCAATGGCGGGTGTCTCTCTTTCGACGTCTTTAAAATGCAATAAAATAACTTTTTAACCATATCATTAAGAAATCTTAAAGAAAAAAAAAAGAAAAAGGAAATCATGTAAATAATTTCAACGTACGAATTTGAACAACTTTGCAATGGTCAGTTAAAAAAGGCTTGATTTAAAGACACAAGGAATAAATACAACATCACTTGATTGAAGTTCAGGGTTCCGTATTATTAAAGAGAGACATACACAACGTCAATACCAGAAACAAAGATAAATTTGTGGGTTGTGTGAGTCGACTCCACAAAATCAATAATTCTTTTAACGGGTTGTGTATCCAATTTTATAATAAGGTCCCCTCTGACACACAATCTACCATTTAATACATTCAAAATTACGATAAAACTTAAATAGGATATCACATAGAGTACCTACTAAGCCTATGGATATATTGACCAGTTAAACTGACCAGGTGCGTAGTAATAAGTTACCTTAGATTTCGTTGGTATCGTTTTGTGTCGCGAGACAGAGCTCTAGAAAAATAGTTAATGGGAAAGGCGATCTAGGACGTCAAACTTAGTATTTCCAATCATTAATTATAATTATTATGTTTGTATTTTAACATAATCATCATATGTTCTTCTGGCAGACTATCTCTGTTCAATAATTAGGTAGGTATATCAATTTATTTTTAACTAACAATTTTGATTTGTTTTTATTGTTAACTTTGTAAAGCTATGAATGTATTTTTTCTAATTTACTATTAATTTAAAGTGTATGGATGGAATCATAAAGTTGATGCATATATCCTACACGCACTATCACAAATATTACGCTTACAAATTCTCCTTGTAGCAATCAAAGCCATAATTTAAAATTTATAAATTCTGTTTGAAGCCTAAATTTAGTCTTACATAGTACCAAACGTCTGTTCAATGAAATCCAAACCCAAACTTGGCACGGGATTCCGCATATGTACTTGCTTTCATTGAATTTTCAAGCCAGGATAAACTGTTTCGTAAGCCTACAGTTGGGTCAGTTGGCCCAACGCCCAGAAATTTAAACAATTTGAAATCCTAATTGAATTTATTTTTGCGATTGTGTGTACCTACTTTTAATATTTCCATCGATCAATTCATTTTTTAGATGTTCAATAAAAGTACACTTAGGTCGTCCCCTGCCAGCATTTCCTTTCACTTCAGCCATATAAACCTTAATAAATTTAAATACCGTAGGATAATATCTAGACCGTTAAATTATCTTTGATATAGGTAAGTAAATTCCTTCTATAAAAACGGCAAAAAAACACGTTTGTTGTAAATATTAATTTTATTTTAATTTAATTATTTATTTTTAAACTGAATATTATAACTAAATATTCTGTGAATATTTCAAGCGTCTACCTGTTGCCGTTATCAATATCGAGCAAAAAAAATCACGTTTTTTGTATGAGAGCCCCCTTAAATATTTATTTTATTCTGTTTTGTAGTATTTGTTGTTACAGCGGCAACAGAAATACATCATCTGTGAAAATTTCAACTGTCTAACTATCACCGTTCATGAGATACAGCCTGGTGACAGACGGTAATAGGGTTTCCGTTTTTACCCTTTGAGTACAGAACCCTAATTATTTAGTTGTCTTTGGAAATCTACGATTTCTCAAAGCGGTGGGCATGATCGCGCCAGCTTCCGTTGTAGCATTATTTGGCGGGTAGGCTCGCTATTATTTCGAGTAAACACTGCGGTCAGAGCACCGCATAATCAATAGCCTCTCATTACGCAAAGTGGTCGGACGGGCCTGAGTCCGCGACGCATCGTCTACCTGCATTCAAATCCATATAGCTGTTAACCAGCTTCGCACAACCAGGGGAATTCATTATATATTTCTAACTTTCTTCTTCCATCCATCCATCTGCATACGTCTCTGATTCCTGTTACACTGGTGCATACTAAGTATGCTCAGAACTCTGTCGTCTCCAGTATTCATAGATCGTATATTAGTGTATTCGCGTCGACTGACCTCTTTGGCATAAGTAAGCCAAGTTTCAGGCGTGTTCAGGGGAAGTATTTGTGATGTTTTTCTGAATTAGGATTCTTTATTTATTATTATATTATCTCAATCAATATATATTCTTAATTTTTGCTATTGGTCCATGCATTATTTGCATTTTTTGTTAGTTTTTTTACTTTATTTTAAATATATTATATAAGATATCTAAAGGTGCTGTGATTGCTTTTGTTGTTTTTTTTTCGTTTACTATTAAGTAAGACATAATTTTTTTTAACCTTTTTGGCTTTATGATTAGTTTTTAAAATGGATAATCAAGTTTAATTAGTTGCTGTGGTTTATGTAATAATTAAATAAATAAATAAATCTTCTGCCACCATCAAGCAAAATGTATACAGTCCACACCGCATATGGTTTTGGCCGTTCCATTTTTGGATTACTATAACGGAAGTAAGATTTTTAAAACACTTTTTGAAACCCTGTGTACAACATTCCAACTAAAACAATATATATATATTGTGTAAATCAGCCTTAAATCTCGAAACCAACCAAAGAAATGTCACGATTTTTTCAAACGACAACACTGGCATAGACAATGGATTCGCTCTCTTTTGGCTCGAAATTCGAACTTGCTTACTATACAAAAATTACACATACAATATCATATTTTCTTAAGTTTTACGCGATTTCCGAGATCAAGGAATCGAATTACATACACATTCCTAAGAAGGAGTACGCCGTTTGGGGGAAACGTGTCAAGAAAGTTTTGTTCTCGATTTTTTTTATCTCGTTCTTGTTTTACGATTTTATTATATAGATAAAATGATGTTGTGACTAAAATGAAGAAAATTATTTTACGAAGGTTTGGACACGTTGAAAGAATGAAGAATGAAAGATTGACTAAAAAGGTTCATATGGCTGAAGTGAAAGGAAATACTGCAGAGGACAACTTAGGTGTACTTTTATTGAACTTATAAAAAAGTGTATTGATTGATGGAAATATTAAAAGTACACACAATCGCCGAGCATGTATGAAAGGTATGATGAATATACAATGATGAAACATGAAAGAGGTATGTCAGGATCGTGCCTACCCCTCTTGGGATAAAAGGCGTGATGATATATATATAGATACATATTATAAAGATATTAAGTTTGTAAGTTTGGATGTAAGGGGTATAATCTTTCAAACCACTGAACCGCTTGTAAACATTCTTTCACAAATAGATAGCATCGATATCCCTGAGTAACATATGCTATATTTTAATTTGTTCGAAAATATCCACGGGCGAAGCTTTACAATAATCGGGGTGGCAGTGACGTACAGCCAAACGTCTATCCGTGTGACGCCATGATATGACAGGAGATTCCACGGCACGCCTTTGTGAATAACTCACGCGCCCGCCAAGACGTGTTGGGAATCCAGTTTAATCCTGTCCGTGCTGTGATGGTTGTGATTAGTCAACGACTAATAAGACTGTCGTTCAATCTAGGATCCTTCAGTTCTTTGAACAAGTTACGCGACGAGACGAGCAGTCCATAAAGAAACTGGTTGTGCAGGGTAGAGTCGATGGCAGCAGATCGCGAGGACGTTCTCCCTTGCGCTGGACCGACCAAATAAATTCATTAACTAACACCTCCTTGAATGACTGTGCAAGGCAGGCCTCTGTCAGAGTGACATGGCGCAAGGTTGTGCGTCGCGCTGTGGACCGCCATGAATGACCACAACTGGTCTGTCAAGAGTACTACGACTGAGAAGAAGAAGAATAAGACATATCACGGTCGGCGGGATTATCCTGAATACAGATTAATCGGCTATAAACACTATAAAGGCTATAATACTTGACATTGGAAAATCACCGAAGAAGCTGATATGACAGATGCTCCTCCGCGCACGCCACAGTCTAACAATAATCACATAGTGTAAATATACAGAACACCGTAATTGGCGAAGTCAAAATTAAATTTCATAAAGTAAAAACGCTTCCTATCTACCATAGAAATGTTTTCAAAATATTAAATTTGAAACAGTTTCAAAGAAACTTCATTACTGCATTCAATGGGCATCTTTAGAACTTCTCACTTTTTAAATGTTGACGTTTTCAAAATGAATAAACGGTGAATTCAGCTCCAACGCTGCAAAACGCTGCTTTTCAGGATAAAACAAAACAGGTTCGAAATAAAAATTTTGATAATTTGAAGATTTTCGTTTCTAAGCAGTAGTTATCTTATCTTATCTATACTAATAATAAAGCTAAAGAGTTGGATTTGAAAAAATATTTTTCCATTTGATAGCCGAATTCTTGAGGAATATATTAACTAAAAGGAAAGCTATATAACATCACGATGCGGCCCATAGGAGCTGAGCAGTAACCATAAACGCAGGTGCAATCTGTACTATACTAATATTATAAAGAAGAAAGATTTGTATTTTTGTGTATGTTTGTAATGAATAAACTACAGGACCGATTTAAAAAATAATTTCACCGTTGGGAAGCTACACTATCCCCGGGTGACATAGGCTATAATTATATTTTTTTTAAAATAGGAATCCTTACTAAAACTCCAGTAATGTAAAAAGGTGTAAAAAAATGACCTAAAATGCGAAAACTAGGAGATAGATTGATAGAACAAAATATTGTACTACGACTTTGCAGAACACATCATTATCTACAAAAAGTGTCGCGACAGCATATGTCTAGCTATTATAGTTATGTCATAATAAGTGTTCTTTTATTTTAAAAAAATAATTGAAATGCCGCCGCTAGAAAAGGCTCTTTATTTGTACCTTGGTATTAATCCTTATCAAAATATATTATATCATATTCACGACTGCTTTAATACTTTTATATAACTTTTTGAATTATTCAATTCGGACATTCCATTCGAAAGATTTCACGATAGGGGTAGGGGTAGGGGTAGTGCAGGGAAGCCAACGTTTGGGCAGGACAACGTCTGCCGGGTCTGCTAGTTATATATATTAAGTTAAAGAGTTTGTTAGTTTGAAAAATTGAGGACTTTCAGAGCATCATAAAATTTATATTTAACTGATATTTAAAATTATATATCGTTTATATCATGTTTAATATATCCATCTTAAGAAAGCATTTTTAGTTTCGAACTTAGGAAACATAGTTATCGCGTAATCTACATATAGCTGCACAATATAATTAGTATGGGACAAACGTTATGAAGTGAGTTCCTAAACCAATTTCAATAAAGTGTAAAATGCCTGATTAATTACTCATACTAAGTTTCAGGTAAATGGACCAACAATATTTTCCCCATACATACACATCACTTTTATCTATATAAGGTAAATAAAACGTAACTAAAACAAAAAATAATGTATACGATTATGAATCATTTAGGACATCATTACAATGTGTATATCACTACATATTATAAAACAAAGTCCCACCGCGTCTGTCTGTCTGTCTGTCTGAAAACTTTACACAAATATTACTGAATAAATACCCAGCGCGTTTTTATGGCGTATGCAATCTAATCCGTCAGAGATATAACAAATTGATGTAGAAAAGAATTGTGTAGAATAGAATGATCTACAAAAAAGTCTGTCTGTTGCCGGCCTCAGGGTACCTAGTGGAAGACAAAGTCTTCCTCATTTTTTTATTTCTTCCTTATTATTTTTTGAGGCCATACCTAACGAGTGGCCAGCTCTGTTGAGGTATGTAGATGGAAAAGCCTCTTTGTACGGTTTGTCTGATAATGTACATAGATTTTTTTATTATAAAAACCCATTGGTACATGATCGGATGTAGGAATCGAACCCGCGACTTTTCAGTTGCGAGCCGACGTCTCACCCACTCGACAACTAGCCGTGACGGACCGGATTTTTTTATGAAATGGTAGATAGATAAGGAAGAGTGAAATATGAAATACAAGCTTCTGTCCGCGGTTTCACCTGCGTGGAAATAGATACAAAAAGAAATAAGCCCATGACTGTAATTTGCCCCTCCCCCGCCCGCTTTCGCGATATAAAAAGTAGTATATGTCATTCTCTGACCCCTAAACTACCACTATGCAAAAAATCATGTCGATCTCGTGAAAAACAAAAACAAATCTATCCCACGGGAACCATACATATATGTTTGTGGTATTCCAGACTATAATCTATCTCTGTGCCAAATTTCATCCAGATCCGTTCAGCCGTTCTGGCATGATTGAGTAACAAACATACATACATCCATACAAACTTTCGCGTTTATAATATTAGTGGGATTGTACACGTACCCAGTTGACTCAAATAATTATTTAATTTTCCCGTCTTATTCACTATATATATACAGGATAATTTAGACAGGCCATTCATTCGATCCATTTGATCTTTACAAAGTTTACATGTGATTTTTCGGTAAGATTTTTTTTTAATTTTTTATTTCACGGATTACCTTACGGTTCCCGGTAACCATTTCACCGCTTCTTGGGTTGCCAGTTCTGTTGAGGTACCTATGTACCTATTTTTAATTTTAGATTGAATATTTTTTCAGTAAGTACTCAATATGATGATTCCTGAAAGTTTATATATCAAAATCCAGTGAACAGTTAAGGAATCTACTTTGGACAACCATAGAGGGAGATAGATAGACAAAAAATCTAATCGATGACAATATGTAGTTGATTTAAATAGCATTTATTTCATTGAGAATTTTTTTTCATCACGGGTTGCCTTACAGCTCCCGAAACCGTGTACAGTCCCAGGGTACCCAGCGGAAGACCAAGTCTCCCTCTTTTACCGATGGTATTTGTGAGGCTATACCTAACGATTGGTCAGTCAGGAAAGTATATTTAGATGGAACAGCCTCTGTGTGGTTTGTCGGATTATCTGTATAAGTTTTTAGTTATAAAAACCCATTGGTACCCGTGGTTCGCCTAGTTAATTAATTTTGAATTACTTGAACTTAAATTTTATTTATTTACATTGATTTTTGGTTTAGGATATTTCAGTGTGTTTTTCCTTATTGTGTTATATTATATATTAAGTCTCATCTCATGGAAACAATATTCAAAGCGGAAGTTGCGGTAGATATTGCCGAGTCTACCAAACGGCTAAAAATTTGTGCTGTTTAGTGTATCGACCGTGATAAATTTTAACCCGACCAAGATAAATGTAAAATAAAAACTAAGGTATCTTTTTAGGGTTCCGTAACCCAAGGGTGACAACGGAAACCCTATTACAAAGGTTCCGCTGCATCCGTCCGTTTGTCACAGGGCTGTATCTTTTGTACCGTAATAGGTAGACACTTGAAATTTTCACAGAGTGTGTATTACAATGACGGCTATAACAACAAATAATAAAAATAAAATCAAGTTAAAAATTAAAGGAGGTCCCCATACAAGATTTTTTTTACTAACAGTCTGTCATAGAGCTGTAGGTATAATGGCAATACATACAAACGTCTAATTAGTATAACTATAATGCATACTACAAATAATAAAAACCGGCCAAGTGTGAGTCAGACTCGCACTTGTCCAGTTTTTTATATTTTTACTAGCGGACCAGGCAGACGTTTTCCTGCCCAAACGTTGGCTTGCCTGCACTACCCCTACCCCTACCCTACCCCTACCCCTACCCCTACCCTACCCCTACCCCTACCCCTACCCTACCCTACCCCACCCTACCCCTACCCCTACTCCTACCCCTACTCCTACCCCTACTCCTACCCCTACTCCTACCCCTACTCCTACAATTCTACTCCCGAGATTCCCATACAAAATTACCTATTTATTATTTTTTGATTTTTCAGCTGAACTTTAGGGTTTTTCCAACTTTTTTTTTCTTTTAAACCACCCCTGTGTTGTAACGAACAAAACAAAAAAAAGAATTAGCCAAATCGGTTCAGCCGTTCTCGAGTTTTAGCGATTTAAGAACTTTGTTGGTGACAAGATGAAGACAGTACATTTAATGTTAATAATTGCTGTAGCATTTAGTACAGTCAGTGCTGATTTGTATTACGATCTAGTTCGGGAAGAATGGAATGGATTTAAGGTCAGTTTCTGTTTTTTAACAGCTTTCCGCCTCGCTTTTGGAAATTTTTGAAATATGACATAAGAATTAACTTCAAGTTTACAAAATGCATATATGCCACTTTCTGGCTCCCCAAATATCTCTGTGCAAAAAACCACGTCGATCCGTAGTCTTACCTACACGACCGGATTTACTCTTAGTGCCGTCCTGGGGCACCGTAAAGAATGCCGCCACATTACTTTAATCCTACATAAAATGAGTAAAGTTTAGGTTAGGTATACATCTTCAAATAATTAAAATGAATCATTTATAGTCGAAAATATTTTTATTATAAATGGGATAAATAAACGTTAAATGTGCAAATGTTTTCAATTTTTTAAAGCATTGTGATGACAAGAAGACACCAACATCACAATACTTCAGTTATTATTATTACTACATTGTAAAACGCGAAATCGTAGCAAGTTTGTAGCATGTTCGTAGCAAATTCGTAACATCGTAGCAAGATCGTAAAGAGTTCGTAGCACGATCGTAGACAGTTCGTAGCAAGTCTTAATAAGAATAAGAACCAACCTGAATCTTTTATTGTTAGAAATAGCTATAGTGCATTTTGAATGAGTAATTTATTTTTCAAAACGATTTTAACTCTGAAACCTGTAGAGATTATTTTTGTAATGTAATGTAAAATTTTCAATAAGCTACCATAATAATATAGTGATAACTTGTTATTGTAGATGGAACACGGTAAGAACTACGGGGGCGGTCCAGAAGACCTGTACCGCATGAAGATATACGCAAGTAACCAATACAAAATACATAAACACAATAAGCTGCACGAAATGGGAGTCGTATCTTACAAGATGTCTATGAACAAGTATGGCGATCTGCTCCATCACGAGTTTGTTCGCCTTATGAACGGGTTCAACAGGTATAATGCGCGTCAAATAGGTTGAGCTAGAGTAGGGAGGTCGCTCATACAAATAGTATGAATAAATTTTATTTGGGTCCAATATTTTTTGATAATCTAAATGACGGACTAAATAGAATAATATTTTGTTTACCCTGTCATCTCCCCTATTATAGAAATTATAACGATGACAGAAGTTGTCAACATTTTTTAATTTAAAGTTCTTTATGGCTATGTTTTTTTTCTTCCTTCACGGGTTACCTTACAGCTCCCGAAACCGTGTTACGGTCCCAGGGTACCCAGCAGAAGACCAAGGTCTCTCTCTTTTATCCGATGGTATTTGTGAGGCTATATCTAACGAGTAGCCAGTTCTATTGAGGATATTTTGATGGAAAATCTGAGTCATGCATAATTCATGTTACAGACAAAACGACAGTCGGGTCGGCGTTACATACATCCCCCACTTACACTCCGCCTCGCCCTCTGAGGTAGACTGGCGCACAAAAGGGGCTGTGACTCATATCAAGGACCAGGGCCAATGTGGATCTTGTTGGTCCTTCAGTGCGGTAAGTGGTCTGATTATGCAAATAAGTATGTACACCCAGTATGCGCAAAAACTACTATTAACTGATCTTGACGACAAGTGCAACTGCAAGTCGACTCTCAACTTGGTTGTGTAGCGCATGTATGCACAATACAAGGTATAGGAGGGACAGCCCCTACACAGTCTGTGGGGAAAGCTTAAGAAAAAAATCTGGTGATAATATTAATCTTATGATGAGACTCACAAATAATCATTTCACTTCTGTAATAGCTTTTTCACTGAATCCAAAACAATTGGAATCGTATTGAGAATTAATAGCACCACCACCAATTTTTTTGGAGGTATTTTTAAACTATACCGATTACTTTTGACTTAACCCCCCATAATCTCGCTTATCTTAACCGCCCTTCTCTATCCCCGCAGACTGGCGCACTGGAAGGTCAATATTTCCGCAAGACTGGTAATCTGGTGTCACTGAGTGAGCAGAACCTCATAGACTGTTCAACATCCTACGGCAATGGCGGGTGTAACGGGGGCATGATGAACAGCGCCTTCCAGTACATAAAGGATCAGGGGGGTATAGATACTGAGGAGTCGTACCCCTACGAAGCTATGAACGATGTGTGTCGCTATAACCCTGGGAACAAGGGTGCCGAGGATACGGGCTTCGTGAACATACCGAGGGGCGAAGAGGAAAAACTCAAGAATGCGGTGGCCAATGTTGGACCAATCGCCGTGGCCATCGATGCCTCGCAGGTAAGGTTGTCTAATTTAAAAATGACTTTTCAAAATAAACACACAAAACACATGTTCATGGGTTGTATACCTTGCGGTGTAGCCCAGTAACAGATTTCACTTTTGTCAGCTATCTACTAATATCAATTTATTTAACGTTGGTATCTCCGAAGCATGGAAAATAGATTAAAGCTCATATTCTTAAATAAAATTGGTGTTTAGCATTTTTGCCACGAGTAATACTTGAAGAGTGAAGTTTCAAAATAAGGTCGACTTTCAAAACAATGCTTTAATATTATAAAAATTGGATCCTAAAGCTAGGTATTGCAATATTCTTGCAGCAAAGCTTCCAATTCTACTCATCCGGCGTATACTACGAAGAGAACTGCTCCACCTCTAACCTAGACCACGCAGTTCTTGTGGTGGGTTACGGAACTGACAGTGGACACTACTGGCAGGACGAAACAACGGGAGACTATTGGCTGGTCAAGAACTCGTGGGGGGCGAAGTGGGGGGAAAATGGGTATATCAAAATGACGCGAAACCGGAACAATCACTGTGGGATAGCCACTGGTGCCTCGTACCCGCTCGTATAAGTAAGCGTATAGGTACTAAATTCAATCATTTATTTAAGTTTTGACAGCTCGAGTACCTACTAATCAATTAGTGATATTCTAATGCGTTACATTTTATTTTTGCTTAACACTTTGTATTGTTTCATAAACGTACCCAGGCGTTTAAATTGCTATATTTTATGTATTTACATAAACTGTTTATATAGAGCATTACTGTAAATGTATTTATTATTTAGCAACATCGATAAGGCAGGTCACAGACAAGATCAAAGTCAATAAATATCGTAGCTAAAGAGCACGTCGCTTCACTATTGTAAAGAAGAAACAGTCAAAATTATGGAACTTCATAGGCGTGCTTATGTCAAAGTAAAATAAATGGTTGAATTTAATATAATTATAGTAAGAAGGTAACAGTAAGGGTTGATCCTGACTTGTCAACATGCGTCAACCTAAGTCAACTATGATAACTTCATACTTTAGTCTAAATTTTATATCGTTTTAGTAGATGAAGGCCACATGAAATTAAAATGTTTGCAACTTCTGTCATCGTTATATATAATAATATATAATATAATATAATAAGCCCTTCTATCCTGAACTCGCATTTCCATGCAATTGTTTCAGCTTTACAATATGTCTCTGAGTTCAGTGTGCCTCCTGGCAAAGGCCTCCTCTAACAATTTCCATTGTTTTCTGTCTTTTGCGACTCTTCTCCAGTTAGGACCTGCTGTAAGTTTAAGGTCATCTTCCCATCTCTTGCATTGTCTTCCCCTTTTCCTTTTGCCATCTCTAGGATACCATTCTGTCATTCTGTCATCGTTACTATACTTCTATTTTATACCTATAAACCGGCAAAATTGAATAGTTGGCAAGTTCTGAATAACTTTCTTTAAATTGTCTACTAAGGTATTTAGCCGTATTTCTATTATTGGTAATATAATATTTTAAACTGCAATTGGAACGCATTGGTATGTTATACGTAATTTCTGTAATATCATGACTCTTACTAAAGCGAACATTACACTGACAAGCTCGAATATTCGACAAACCACACTTAGAGGCTTTTCCATCTAAATATACCTCAACAGGACTAGCCACTCGTTAGTATACCATCGGCTAAAATAGAGAGACTTGGTCTTCCGCTGGGTACCCTGGGACCGTAACTGAGAGCTGTAAGGCAATTTGTGAAGAAAACAATTGTCAGTGCGGTAGTACTGTTCTTAAATGATATCCTAGCTGTAGGAATAATATTTATAATAATCTACATTCATTATGCTTGGTTTAATTATTTATCATGTAGGCGCCTCTGATATGACGTCACTTTCGTCTCGTGACAATCGGTTATCCTGTTGACTACAAACCCTGAAGCATAGGACATTATTATCCTATGAGACATTGAATAGTACAATTACCGTACTCGTATAGGGAAGGAAATATATAGTGTGCTATATTGGTCATTACGTTCGAGGCGATAAGAAAGCTGAGTATGTAATGACCAATGCATGCGAAGTTTTTCAACACACTTGCGAGGAAAAAAACAAACTTCATGGAGTCAAATTTACGTATTCTTCGCCACTTGAAGTCGACATTTTTGATAATTAACCACAACACGGCGAAAATGTTAACAAATATTTATGGAAAATGGCGCGCATGTTTTGTTTTTCCCCGCGTCGCGATAGCAGGTGACAGATAAAGCACGGGTAATTTCACCAAACAGCTAACAAAGTCGTGGTTAAAAAATAAAAACTGTATTATGCGATTACATTAAGAATGATTTGTGGACAGACATACAATTTGCAATCTTGTAGGAATTTAACTTCATTGGGTTATATTATAACACTTGTGTTGTAATGTAAAGAAAAAAGCACGCGTGTTTAATATACGGGATTATGGGTCTAAAAGTGAGGTAATAAGACTCTCGTTACGAGTAAGTGTGTTGAAAAATGTATTCCAGGAGTCTAGATAGAGACGTCATAGTTAGAACAGAGTTCGGAATGACGCTCTATGGCGAAACAATGGTTGTAAATGCAGGCCTCTTACCATGAAACTAATAGCGACACATAATTACACACAATTAGTATTGCCTCGCGACAACTTTGCGATGATTTATTAATTTTGTAGAAAACTTGGCTCCTGGAAAACACTTTAGTAATATTTTCTTTCAGCCCGGCTTCACAAATTTTTCGGTCCTTAGGGTCGGTCTTGAATAAATGCAAATAACTTCTCAAATGGGACTGGTTGTTCTAGTTACTGAAATTAGCGAGCTCAATCATACATACAAATTCTTCGGCTTTATATATTGGTAGGGGCAAGTACTTTACCTGTGGAAAGGTGGAGTATCTCTTAAGGGGAAGTGGTCGATGGGAAAAATGAGTGATGAAAGAGCAGAACGCATTTATCTAGAATCGCGCGCACGGGAGCAGCATAGAAACAGTAAGCGATTCAACGTAAGGATATTTTTTATTTAAAACGCAATTAAAAAAATCTTATACAACATAGAAATAATTGTACAATGAAACGATAGATAATTACCAAAAAAATATTCATGTTATTTTTTGTAATGATACCATCTATATTCTAATAGCCATAAAATTTTATAAATAAAGTTTTCAGGGGTGTATTTAGGATTTTTTTTCTATCGAGTAAAATGTTCTAATCATATTTTCAAAACAATAACAGTATTTTTTTTCAGTTTTGTAAATAGATCAGGTTTTCTGAAAAATTTGATTAAAAATTGGATTTTGATGACTGACTTCCCCTTAAACAAAAAAATATTCTACACTAATAATAAAGCTGAAAGTTTGTTTGTTTGTTTGAACGCGCTAATCTCTGGAACTATTTTGCCATTTGATAGCCCAATTCTTGAGGAAGCCTATAGCCTATAGGCTATATAACATAGCAAGACACAGCTAGTAAAATATACGTAAAATATATATATATATATATATAAATGAACAAATATCTACAACATTCCAGTTTGAAGTTTTTCGCAACGAAATACCAAATAAATGTTTTCGTTAAAATATGGTACGAGTTAAGTAAGGCCACACATTGCATGGTCCGGCATCGCACCGAAAAATTCCCATTCCGGCCGCCAGACGATCTAGGCGGACCATTCGTTACAGGAATTGGATGAGTCTGTGCTCGATTTCGGTGGACCGTACTGCGGCGCGCCGGCGATTGGACGAATGAGTGAATAAGCGATTGATTGCAATGCTATCTTATTAGATATAGCTTTTTAATGTACAAAATAACTATGAACAGAAATCCATAAAAACAAATATAATTATCTCATGCCCCATATTTCCATATCCAGAAATCGATCCGAAATTATTTTTTATATATTTTTTTATTACACGTATTTTAAGCCTAAGCAAGTGGTTTTAAGTTTTCCTTATATGCAAATTACACTGTAACATCCCATCGACCTTCCAAAGTCACGCGGTTGATCCCTACATCATTGCGTGCTGTAATAAACCTCAGGGGATCAAGTTAATCGTCCAGGGTTCTGTAATTGACGATTTGTTTTCATTGATGTGACTCTGTGTTTTTATCTGACAAGGAAACCTTGCGAGGTGTAATGCTCTGATAGATCTCAATGCAAAGTTGGTGCTAAAAACTGTGCTAATGTTCAATAAAAGTACACCTAGGTCGTCGTCTGCCAGCATTTCCTTTCACTTCAGCCATATAAACCTTTTTAGTAAACCTTTCATCCTTCATTCTTTCAACGAGTCCAAACCAGCGTATACTACTTTTCTTCATTTTACTCACAACATCATCATTTGGATCATTTGTGACTTGTAACGGTGACTGTGAAGATAAGATCAAGCGGCGCGTAGCTGTTGCTAGAGCAGCAATGGATGGATAGGCTGTCTATATATAAGATATGGAGGCACCGAAACATAACATAACATAATAAGCTTTAGTGTTCCTCATATTTTATACGGAGCAGACACGTGGACATGGGCAATAAAGGAAAGGGAACGACAGAGAATCGACGCACTGGAAATGTGGTTCTGGAGAAAAATGCTGGGTATATCTTGGACCGCAACAAATGTTTCCATCCTGTGCCGAAAACTTGTCGCGAACACAGATTTCTTCCTACCAAAAATCGCTCATCGCCAATAAAGAAGTGTTCACTTCAAAAACCTGACTTGACCCATAGCCGTTGTCAAAAATTTACAGAATTGTAAAAACAATAAGAATTGTCTTTTGATTAGTAGGTCGTTATGTCCACATGACCGTTTGTTTCTGACAACTGTCTATTTGCCTGTTCAAATACGTACTTTTCATGAAAACGCCTTCAGGGCTTTGATGAAAATTTCAAAGCCGAAATGGTAATTTACTATGTAAACAGATTTTAAGTAACTTTCGAGTTGGATTTGCTTAAGTGATTCATCATGTATCTAGTCCCTTATAAACTCTGTACAGAGTTATATAATATTTTGTCTCCCTCTATTAACTCTGTCATTATAATTGTTAAAGGGAGATGTAACAGTGTATAACTTTTTACAGCGTTTATTAGTAAGGGGGAAGTTGATAAGGTGAGATCTGACGATCATAAAATAAATCTACCCATAATTTGTCTCTATGTAGTATCTTAATATCTTCAAGGGTTCCCATAAAATAAAACTTATTCTCAAAATATCATATTAAGTGCAGCAACAGGTTTACCACCTGTTTTGTTTAAATGGATAACTGGCAAAAAGTGGACGGTGGCAGGCTTAGTTTGTTTGTGATAAATAGTGATCTCAATTTAAAAAAATCTACACGAGTTGCCTTACAGCTCCCGGGAACCGTTGCCGGCCCTAGGGTACCCAGTGGAAAAGGCAAAGTCGTCCTCACTTAGCCGAAGATTTTTTTGAGGCTCTGTTGAGGTATGTAGATGGAAAAGTCTGTCGGTTATAAAGTACTAGATTTTTTTATTATAAAACCCTATTCGGTCGGATGTGGGGGATCGAATCCGCGACTTCTCAGTTGTGAGCCGACGTTTTACCCACTCGACCACCGACGCCCCTAGTATGTAAATAGATAAACATGAAACTAATTTTAGGAGAGCGATACGAAACTAGAAATGCTAAATTTGATATCAAATAAATAAACAGAAGGATGGACCTTCACTGAGCGAATGTCAAAATTATGCTAAATTGTACAAACAATCACGCCTGTTTTCCTTAGGGATATGCAAAGAGGGTAGGATGCCACTTCCTTCGATAGAGTCGATTTATAGTTCTGCGTGTTTTATTAACATAACTAGTGCGTCGGTGGCCGAGTGGATTCCGGTTCGATTCCGGATCCCAGCCATGTACCAATGGGTTTTTTAATTAAAAACTTAGGTACATAATCCGACAAACCACACTTCCATCTAAATATAGCCACTCGTTAGGTAGGTATACAGCCTCACAAATACCATCGGCTAAACGAGGGAGACTTGGTCTTCCGCTGGGTACCCTGGAACCGTAACACGGTTTCGGGAGCTGTAAAGGCAACCCGTGAAGAAAGAAAAAAAACTAGCTTTTAGCACTGACTTCACTTGTGGTAATTTTTGAAATGTCACGTAAGAATTTATCCCGAAACACCCAGGAAAAAAAATAGCCTATTTGACTCTCTGGTCTTCCAACTATCCCTGTGCAAAAAACGATCCGCTGCTCTATTGTGGTGTGAAAGAAGAACAATCAAAGGGGTACATTATGGATTAGATCATTTTAATCTACACAATTCTTTCCTACATCATTTTGTTATATTGTGATCTGACGGATTAGACAGCATACATCATGAAAACTCGCTGGTGTTAACTTTTTCCCGACTTGATTCACTTTTATACTGTTAATGCTCAGCTCCTAAACAAGATAGGTCCATGTTTAATACTCGGGAACCTTTCTTGTTAATCAACCTATCTAATAGAATCCGATATAATAAAATCCGTTTAGTAGTTTTGGCGTGATAGGGTACAGAGAGAAAGACAGATGTGGCTGGGGACATTTCATGTCTGTTCAATACTGTTCGCGACAGAGTGTAGTGAAAGTGCTAAAAATCATAGTGAATTGTGTTAAAGGCGGAAAACGCCAAAGTGAAATATAGACATTAAACGGTATGCGTAGACTTAGGCCGAGGTGTACGAGTGCACTGCGTTGCACTGGAGCGGGGTAGGCACCCCGAGGCAAGCTCACACCTCGGAGTAGGTTTGCGAGAGCCTCTAGCGCGCGCCCGCCGGCCAATCGCACGTCGTCTGTCTGTGACGGAGCGATCGGACCAGCGGCGCGCGGATTGTACGATTTACTAGTCTGCCCTTAGCCCAGCGCCTAGAATGCGGTACCCAGGCTGCTGTGGCCTAAGGCTTTTAGGTCGAAAGGATAGATCTACAATGTAGGCCGAAATAATATGTCTGTATGGAGGGGTGAGGATATGTTGCGCTAATTGAACGTAACTTAGATTCATTTAGAGGTATATAAGCCTAACATAGAAGCAAGCGCATCATAAACTCACCCCAGATGTATCACTACACGAACACGGCACTCTTGTCTTCCATCAAAGCCGTCAGTTGAACTTGTGGTATATGTAAATAATTGTTACTGTTCATTATAATATTGTGTACTTGTATAGTATTTGCTTGTATTATGTTTGCTTGTATTGTATATTTGAAACTTGTTATACTTAGTGCCTAAATAAAGAGATTTAGGTATTTCATAGAGCCAGAATACTGGATTCGACCTGAGAGATAGTCGTACTTCCATTCGTGGAAAGAAACCGCACGAGATTGATTATCGAGTTCCAACCAATCCCCAATAGGGAACAATATCACGCCATCCGTGTTCATTGGTCGGACAAAAGAGTCCACAGCGATTGGCCCAATATCACGCGATATTTTGTTGAACATTCGTATTTTCTGAAAGTTGTTGTATATTATTGTATGTTGTTTTATTGTAACCTATAACTTGTGTTTATGTGTGAATGTCATTTGTATATATAAATTGTGTGCTTTAAATGACAAATAAACGATAAAACATGCGGTGTTTCACTGGGCGGTGGGCTCTGATTGGTCGACGCGCGCGCGTGGGAGGTACTCTTGCCGCGGCCCCGGTCCGACAATAGATCGTGCATATAATAGAGGTCGGCCGGGTGCTTAAACACAGTCGGCGTCAAGATCTCGTGGCAAGAGGACCTCCAGCGAACACCGAGAAGAGCCCCGCCGTCAAGTGGCCACCGTGTGTTCCATGTGAAACCAAACAAGAAGCGTTTTCATTTCCTTCGAGTCTTCGGAGTTCGAGCCACCTACCCGTACCCTGCGGTCTCTCGTTCCCTACTGCTGCGGAACAGGCCCTATCGCGTACAAATACATTAGATATAATACTGTTATATTGAAAAAGAAAATACCTGTTTATAAATATTATTTTATAGTTTATTTTTAGTTAGAAGTGAAGCAGGCTGGCATAGGACGACCTAGGTGTACTTTTATTGAACGTATAAAAAAATATTGATCGAAAGCTATATTAAAAGTACACACAATCCCCGAGCATTTATGAAAGGTATGATGAATATAAAAGAATCGAATGAGGTATGTCAGGATCGTAGCAAATGGCATTCGATAGTCTCTACCTACCCCTCTTGGGATAAAAAGCGTGATGATAGATAGATAAACATTATGTGTCCGTCTGTTTGTCGCCATCTACTTTTTGATTCATCCGAAAATCAAAAATATACTTTCCTGTAATTTTCAATTAAAATGTTGCAGATTTCAAAACCCCAAGAGATTAATTGATTCATTGACCAAAGAAATTAAAATATCGTCAAAGGCTTAAAATCTTAGTCAATTAATGTTTTTTAATTGAAAAAATTATAACTACCAACCTTATAATTAACAAAATTGGTCAAGTGTGCATTGGGCATGCAATATGAAGGTTCCTTAGCGTTTTATTTCTAAAATAAAGGGGGTTAAATCGGAAACCGTTTAGAGACAAATGCCTAAATAATAATAAATATTTTTTTTTTATTTTTAAACGTAAAGATCGCCGATATTTTTGTTAAAAAAGATTTAACCTTCATTTGACTTTCCATAGTTCTGTAAAAAACCGGTTTACCATCATTAAAAATCATAGAGTACTAAGCCTATGGAGGGGCCATAGACGGGCTCCCCCTTTAGCCAATTTTTTCCCCTTTGACCAGTTATACTGACCAGGTGCGCGTAATAAGTTACCTTAGATTTCGTTGGTATCGTTTTGTGTCGCGAGACAGAGCTCTAGGAAAATAGTTAATTGTGATGTTTTAAACGGGAAAGGCGATCTAGGGCGTCAAACTTAGTGTTTCCAATCATTAATTATAATTATTATGTTTGTATTTTAACATAATCATCATATAACGTAAAATCCGTTGCGACAATAAAACGACAGAAAAATACAGTGGTACAGGGGCTAGTACTAGGCGTTTACCTCCCCCCCCCGCCAAAAGTGGCAGAAAAAGTTGTTCGGTGATTTAAACGCTTCACGTCTCCTTTGGTAAATACTCAAAGTTAAAAATAGAAACAAAATAATTATTTGTTTTTACGTATTATGACAAAGAAACTTCCTTTTCACAACTCTTATTTTAGTTGAGATCAAGGGAAATGTACAAAATTTCAGTTACTGTATAAAGAGACTAGAAAAAGATTATTTAGTCTGGCAATCCTTTATAGCAAATGACGTTTAATTTGTTTTAATATTTATAGGCAACGGTACATCTAGCATAATGCCGCAGCAATGGTGGCCCAATGTGGTAAAATACTATGATAAACTAAATAAATGAAAAAATTGCGAAATTAGTTTCTTCAAATAACGTCTGCCTTTTTTAGGGTTTCGTACCCAAAGGGTAAAAACTATTACTAAGGCTCCGCTATCCGTCCGTCTGTCACCAGGCTGTATCTCATGAACCGTGATTAGTCAGTTGAAATTTTCACAGATGATGTATTTCTGTTGCCGCTATAACAAACAATACTAAAAAAAACAGAAATATTTAAGGGGCTCCCATACAACAAACGTGTTTTTTTTGCCGTTTTTCAAACGTCCGACTCGCACTGGGCCGGTTTTCATAGAAATGTTATCCAATTCCTCTAAAGAACTTGAATTTAAATTGAAGTCGGAACTACTTGAGACTCGACTACCTACTTCAATTTCATTCTTATTTAAGGAGGTACTTCACATTTACCTTGTCGGAGGTAAAACTTTTCAAATTGCATAATATATCACAATGTAACGAGGGCCACCTTAAGTGCAACTTTGTTGGAAAAATATTATCTATTTGATTTGGGATTACTTTCTGCAACTGTAAAAATGATAAAATTTCATGAAAAGGTAAATTTTAAATTAAAGTTTTTCGTCATAAGAATTTGTTATCTATTTATCTATCATCACGCCTTTCATCCCAAGAGGGGTAGGCAGACACAATCGAATGACATTTGTTACGATCCTGACATACCTCTTTCGCTTCTTTTATATTCATCATACCTTTCATACATGCTCGGCGATGGTGTGTACTTTTAATATTTCCATCGATACATTTTTTATATGTTCAATAAAAGTACACCTAGGTCGTCCTCTGCCAGCGTTTCCTTTCACTTCAGCCATATAAACCTTTTTAGTCAATCTTTCATCCTTCATTCATTCAACGTGTCCAAACCAGCGTAAACTATTCACTCCGCACTCTTATCTAATGACATCGTTCCGGATGCAGTCAATACGCTTTATATATAACACATTCTACGTTAAGATCGCATTTCCATTGCATTTACCTTACTTTCATGCTTCTTATTCCATACCCAAGTTTCCATTTTAACAAGACATTGTGAAACAAAACCAATAAACCGTAAACCAAACTTCTAAAACAAAATGAAATTCTAAATCGAAATTCAACTAAGGAATCCTATCCTATAATGCGGTAATATTTTACAACAAGCCCACAAATTTCCTCAATCTAGTTTTACTTCTTCCACCTGACCTGACCTAAAGGAAACGTGATCAGGGTCCAAGATTAGGGGGCCATATTAAATCTATTCTTATGGGTCCACCCACGCGGAATACCCTAATTTTGCTTTGATACATTCCACATGGTATGAAAGGATGGTTGAAATTTTTCAAGCATTGTTAGGTTGGCAATAATACGTACTATGTTTCTTAAATTAAAGGAAATATTGGTTTTTGTTATAAAAACTGCCTAAGTGCGTGTTGGACATATATCACAGAAAAGATCTGTGTTTCCGTACAAGTAACAAAAAGTGACTTTGGATAAAACTAAAACTTAGATAATAACAAAATAATAATTAACGCTTAATTTTTTGGATACCCGCTGAAAAAACATTTTGAATTTTTTCTCGTTACCCAAATATATTTTAATGAAAACGCAAATACAATGCTAGTTTATTACTATTATTAAATACCTCAATAGAACTGGCCACTCGTTAGGTATAGCCTCACAAATACCATTGGCTAAAAGAGGGAGACCGATGGGTACCCTGGGACCGAAAACACGGTACCCATCGTTGTGAAGAAAAATATATAAAAAAAGTTTTCACGGACTTTTCAATGAATTTTCATTCAGAATTTACTGCTTATTTTCTCTCTACGCTGTCATTTACACACTGTAGGTATAGTTTATTATCTTTTTATTACTAGCATTCCGCCCTTCGGCTTATCCGTGGAAAATTTTGAAATATGATATATGAATTATCCCGATAAAAATACTGCTGTGGATGGGATTTGAACCATGTGCATCCTGCCCTACACTCCATACCTTTAGCCGCTAGGCCATCCTCGATACGAAATTCTTCGTGTCAATAGCAACCGTTGCAAAGGCTTTTCTCTGATATAATTTTCAGCCGTAAACAGAGACAAATTACTGAAAAACTACTGAACCGATTTTCGTCATATGATTGTGAGATAATGTCGAGAAATTATTATATCCTTAAAAAAATAAGTCGTCAAAATCGGTACATATTTCATCGAGATACTATAATTGACTTATAAGTCAGTTTTTTTCCAAATTACTGAAAAACTAATGAACCAATTTTTATGACATAAAAATGGGACCAATCCGGAAGAATTATCTGTCGATTAAAAAAGAAATCATCAAAATCTGTTCATCGACCTTTTTTTGAAGTTGTTAAAAAATAACATAAATATGTCACTCTCAGACCCTCTAACTATCTCTGTGCAAAAATTACGTCGCTCCATTGATATGTTTTGACATAATATTAAAAGCGACACCGCCCCCGGCTTCACACGGGTCTACAACAATTTGAATACTTACATAATAAACTACGAAAGACTTTTTTGTAGCTCACTTTATCTACACAACTCATTCCTATATCATTTTGTTATATCTCTGACGGATTAGACAGCATACGCAATGAAAACTAGCTGGGCTATATTTTTCCTCGACTTGATTCACTTATATTGTCAATGCTCAGCTCCTAAACCTGATAGATACATGTTTAATATTCGTAAACCTTCCCGGTGAATCAACCTATTTAAACCGCAACCTAATCCGTTAAGTAGTTCTACGTGAAAAGGGGCACAAACTGACAGACGCGGTAAGAGACTTTGTTTTATGACATATAAAGGTTTTTAGTCTGTTTCTATCCCAGTGAGATATATGGGTACTAAGTAATTGCTAATTAAATAGTTATTCTCTTACAAAAGGGAACCACAATACAATATAAATCACTTTCAGAATTACAAGAAACTATAGGTCATCAAGCTAAGACTATTTTTCGCTCATGTGAAAGGCCTATTAAAGTCTACGTGCCAGAAGCTTAGTGTCTTTGTAAAATCCGATGAACTGATGAAAGAAAAAGTAATGTTTATTTCTTGATTCAGAAGTATGTCTTATATATGTGGAACTTTCGCAGAAATGGATTTCGTGATTCGAACTTCCTACGAAATCCAGAAACGAAATTCGGTTTCGGTATATCGAATCACGAAATTATCTACCTATCATGAATACCAAAAGAGGTTGGCAATGACAAGAAAAAAATTTAACTAGGTACTTATATAAAAAAGTCTTAGAACGTTGGCCAAAAAATATGCAATATCTTTGGCTCCTAAATCCATAATTTTGTAATCCACCTGTGTCACAATGTAATTTAGCAAATAGTTACTATTCAATATATCTAAGTCAAATAGCTGTTATTTTTTCAATTGGTTTTATTTAGATATATTGAATAAGTAACTATTTGCTAAATTACATTGTGACACAGGTGGATTATTTACAGAGAAATTGGGAATAGTTTCCCCATAAAATATTTAGATATAGGGCTATTTTTAGACCTCTTGATTTAGAGGGCACGAAAAGCCATCGTCCACCCCTCTGTTCAAAATAATAGATGTGCCACTCGCTAAATGTGGAATATGTATAGTGATTCGTAGGGCAAGTATCTATGTACTTCTAAATTTAACAGGTCCAGCACCTCCAGTATCTCTGGTCACACCGCAACGTATTCTATATTCGTATTTCTACTTAGTTTATATGAAAACCGCTGGCCATTTGCCGAATTATTTACTCAATTATTTACAATTTATTAAGACTCCAAACTCGAAAATAAACAATGTTTCACCAAACAGAAAATTCAGCGAAGTTCCGTTTTATGAAACGAATGTAAATTCACAACCAATTTTCTTATTATTTTCTTTAATGAATTTTTAATTACTTTCACTCAAGTTTCTGACACTTTGGCAAGTATTTCAAGTCGATCTATTGTAAAAGTTGTCCCTTTTCAAAAGAGTTGTTTTGTCCGCCCTAAATGCGTTTTTATTGTCCCTGAAATTAATATAACCAATATCACTGCATAGTCTAAAGCTGAAGTGAAAGGAAATGCTGGCAGAGGACGACCTAGGTGTACTTTTATTGAACATGTAAAAAAATTATTGATCGATATCAAAAGTACACACAATCGCCTAGCATGTATAAAAAGTATGATGAATATAAAAGAAGCGAAAGAGGTATGTCAGGATCGTAGCAAATGGCATTCGATAGTCTCTGACTACCCCTCTTAGGATAAAAGGCGTGATGATAGATAGATAGTATAAAGTAAGAGTACTGAAAGGTTTAGGATGAAGTTTCTGTTGTATATTGTATCTATGTTGTAGTTATACTGTTTTGTTGTATGGTTGTTTGTTGTCCAGAATAAAATGAAAAAAATACAACGCGTACGAAATACAATAAAAACTACTCACCACAGATCTCACAAGTAGTTCAATAGTGAACCAAATGTTGCATACTAATTCTATGTAGAAGAACAAAACGATAGGTTGCCCCGATGTTTGCCACCGTTGTGTTATATCTCCGACATCTTTTGGTACTGTTTGATTATCTTCAATAGGTGGTGGGTCTTTTGGTGTGATTACTCGAAGGTCAGGATGCGTTTTCAGACAGAATGATAGAACTGACACACATATGAAGAAGACCGATATAGCTGATATCACCTGGGAATAAAAGAGATAAATATATTATTAAGATTTTCTAAGCATCACATCATTTTAGCTATGGTATGTACCAATGGGTTTTTTAATTAAAAACGTATAATCCGACAAAACACACTTAGAAGCTTTTCCATCCAAATATTTTTCAACAGAACTAGCCACTCGTTAGGTATATCCTCACAAATACCATCGGCTAAACGAGGGAGACTTAGACTTCCGCTGGGTACCCTGGAACCGTAACACGGTTTCGGGAGCTGTAAGACTACCCGTGAAGAAAGAAAAAAAAGCTATGGTACTTAAAAATGTACTCCCAATGAAATTGTATTATTGAACAAAAAAAGCGCTATTTTGAATTCAGAACGGAGCGAGCGTTTCTAATGTAGAATCCTAAGCACAGTGAGGATTCATAGTACACCGCCCGAGTAAAACATATTTTTGCAGCCGACTGATACACTCTGCTTTTCATCTCCCTCTACTATGAGAAAAATAACTATGAGGTGCTTTTAGGTACAATTAATGAATATATTTATTTGAAATCGTATTAAAATATTAAAATTTATTAGACAAACAACTTTGCAATTATTTCAAATTGTCAACAATCTCTAAACAGAGAGGTCGGAATGTAGATCATACACAAACGGTGGACGCGCATAGCAAGAGGAACAAGAAGATCTGTGGGGGGTTTTATTAGAAGCAACTATTGAGGAACAAACCGTCGCTTTTCGAATAGATGGGATAAAAAATAATAATCTATACTAATGTTATGAAGAGGTAAAGTTTGTAAGTTTGGATGTAGGCGGTAATCTCTCAAACTACTGAACCGATTCTGAAACTTATTTCACGAATCCCTGCTACGATATCCCTGACTAATAGAGCGTATAATTTACTCAGGAATATCGTAGCTTTCTATTCGTTTTATAAAAGTGTCAAAATAAATGATTCAATTCATCCCTAAAAGTAAGAAAATTTAATTCCGTATTTACTGAGGCAAGAAATATGAGCCGAAAGAAATAAGCCATCATTCAAACGGCTTCGTAAAAGAAATTGGCACAAAAACATGTTTGTCTTTAGGTGCTTTTAATAAAAACTGAATGTTTGGTTTAGAGATCCTTTGGTAGATGTCAACTGTACAAAGTGTTTTCTGAATTTATTTCCTGTTTATTTTAGCGGTTCCGTAGCGATTATGATTGTTAAGAGGATGTATAGAGCTAAGAGATCTGATTTAAAACCATTTAACATGGCAATCAGTACTCATATCATTACGAAAAAAATTGTATTTCAGACACTTGGTCTGTTCTCAAAATGTATTTTCAGAAACTATGCTCGATAGAAAAAAAATGCAAAGTCGCTTCTGAAAAAACGTATAATCTCAAATATCTTAGCTATTCATGAAATAATATTGATGATTTTAAGTATGAATATATTTGTAAGCTAATAAAGAAAAGCTGATTTAAATTTTAAATAATGTGGCTATTTTAATATAAATAAATAATTTAATGATTTTCCATTTACGCCCTTTTATTTCAAGCAGCGTAATGTCACTGCTTCTCTATCACTCCTACTAGAGAGTAGTATTTCTTACTCAATTCATCAGTGATCGCCGAGGCGCCTTGCTAGACGGTTGAGTGTTGCTTGCAGTCCCGAAACAACAAAAAGCCGGAGCATGATGGGAGCGGTGCAATCGCTCAAGGTCTTTGGCTCTATTCAGCTTCTTAATGTGGCCACACATTCGTCCAATCATACGAGCCTTTTCATATGCCGTCACAATAATGATGCATTTGAAAAAATATTTTTAACAAATTAACCTCTAAATTCGATTATTTAAATATTTACGCTATACGGAGAAAATAAGCTGTAACAGACGGACAAGGTTCCGTTTTTTCGTCGGCTGTACGAAATACCTATTTTGACTGGTATATTTTTTGCAACACAAAAAAAAAACAAATCTCGCTACTTGTTACATCCTACGGAACCCTAAGTTAACATATGTCCAACACGCACTTGGCCGGTTTCATAATTATGGCTCGATGAACAATTATTATTATCGAAGACAACCTATCCGATTGGTAACCTTAATTGAATTTCCAGTTGAAATTGAACGGGTCACTAGGCAGGTGGGAATTTAATAACATTGTTCAAATAGTGAGGTCAAAATAATAATATACCGACCAAAAACTTTCGGATAAAGGTGCTTTTCCACTAATTGTACTATTAAGAACGTTTAGGGATGTAGATAATCAAAAAATATCGATACCTATTTTATTTTTTACACGCTTTATATTAGTTTCACCTTCTAATTGTTTTATCGATTTGAGGCTTTGCAAGCGTATGTTATTCGGATAACAATAAAACAATTTGGTAACATTGATCTCATCTAATCATGGAGCCAGGAGGTGGATAGTGGAACTCTGTAACGAAACGACGTAACCCCATGGAGTTTGGACTCGTTTGATTTGTTTTCACAAGTACTCTGGTCCTGATGTCCAGGCCCCAGCGTCCTGATGATGGAGCCGAAAGGTGTCCACAGGAACTCTGTAACGAAACGACGCAACCCCATCGATTTTGGGCTTATTTGGTTTGCGTTACTAACAAAATCGTGTTCTTTAGTTTTTTTATAAACTAAAATTATTTTTATATTGTGTAGGTAAGTACATGATAATAATAAATAATTTAAAATGTTGACTATTGATATAGTTGATGGATATATCGCATAGGTTTACATATTATCTTAATTTCCCACGCCCAGCCCAGTATTTCTTTAAATACCGACACTTTTTTAACTTTTGGGGTTGCTTTATGGTGTTATCTCCTCACAAATTCCTCATTTAGTTGAAATAATATCAATGAGTAAGTGAATAAATAAAGATATATAGGTACTTAAGTAAAATTATCGATATTTTTGGATTGTCTACATCTCTAAACGCTTTAAATAGAACAAGTGGGAACGCACCTTAAGTCCGTCCGTCCTTATTTTCTTTGGCTCCAAATATCTATTATTTTACTTTATTATTATTAACAATTTTTTATTAGGAATTGAATTGGTCCTTTGATCCGAGATTTTTGTTGATGAAAAGTTTACTATTGTTTAGATTTAGAATGATGTGGCCGTACACAGTTCTGCTGGACTCGGGTTCTCGGATTCGATTCTCGGCCGAGTTAAATATCTAATATTATAAAGTTAATTGTATTTTTGTTTGTAATGAATAAACTAAACAACTACTGGACCGATTTAAAAAAGTCTCTTTGCATTTGATAGCCCAATTCTTGGGAAAGTTTATAGGCTATTTAACATCACGCTACCTACCCAAGGGGGTAAATTGTATTTCTAATACAACGCGTACGAGGTAGCGGGCAATAAGGGAAGAGAGATTAATAGAGGTCCGGAAACTGGAGTGTGACATATGCTACATCCATGCCCGTCACAGTGTGTCTAAGTGTAGATTTTTTTATTAGTATCTGCCAATCCTTTAAAGGTGCCCACTCATTAGTCCAATCGGCATACTGTCCACCGAAATCGACCACAGACTCGTCCAATTCTTGTAACGAACGGTCCGCCATCCGTTTTCAAATCGTTGTATTTACACACATCTACCGCTGATACTTTGACACATTGTTTAATCGAATCTTGTGTGTCTGTGTGAATTGCATGTGATCTAGATCGTACCGGACCGAAAATTTTCGGTGAGATACTGGATCAGTGCGTAGGCTACTTTAGTAAGTAGGTATGTATGATGTACTTGAAACTATACTCAACAAGTTAATATATTCCAAGTTTATACGGCAAGTTGAATCTTGACGAAGCAATCTCAGTAATCTAATTCTGCTATCTTAATTCAGAATAAATCGATAATATTCGATTAAGAGCAAGCTTGTTAGCGCAATGAACTCAGAAAACCTCGCGACTTATTTCGTCGATATCTCTGTGTAAAAAGTTGTTAGAGCGATACACTGCAAAAAGAATGGATAAGATAAAATAGGCCAAGATTCACGTACCAGAAACATGAGAAAAAACGATTTCACAAAAATCGGTCTTGCGATAGTTAATGTTTTCATAAAGTATGTGAAATTATCTATATAAATAGGAGAAAAAGGTACTTCAAAAAACTTAGGTGCAACTAATTTCATATTTTCATAAATTCAAACTGTGACAAATATATTTACCTATCTTTCAAAAACTATTTAAATTTCGAAACTAATAAGACATATTGCGTAGTTTAAGGATCCGTGGCTCTCAGTCATCTTGTATCTGTCAAAAATATGGCAAATCTCAGTTAATCCTGGAAACGTGAGTTTATTTATACAACATTTCCTCACCACACAATGATAGTTATTATTTGAAATTGGATTGAGCCATATTTTAATTATTTAGTGTTCTAAAGAGCCCTAGTTTTCAATACGAGCAGTGCTTTTGCGTTTTGGAAATTATGATGGCTCAATCCAATTTAAAATAATAACTATCAACTATGTGCTGAGGAAATGTTGTATAAATAAAGTCACGTTTTCAGGATTAATGAGGATCCAGGATGACCTTGACCACCACCCCTTAAGAAGTCGCGAAGCATGTAATTTGTATGGGACAAAAGTTAAGGGTATTAAGACATTTGCCCGTGGATATTTGCGAACAAAATAAAATATATCCTACAGCACTCATAGATAATGGCTTGCCTGCACTACCCCTACCCCTACCCCTACCCCGATCCCTACCCCTACCCCGATCCCTACCCCTACCCCTACCCCTACCCTGTTTCCCACGACTTCGTACGTGTCTATTTCAGAATGTTGGCAAATATACACTTCGTACATAGCTTTTGTCATGTTCACCTCTGCCCACCCCGTTCCCGTCGTCATGCCGTGATGGTATATAGCCTATGTCACTCACGAAGAATGTAGCTTTCTAATGGTGAAAGAATTTTTAAAATCGGCTCAGTAGTTTCTGAGCCTATTCATTACAAACAAACTTACAAATGTTTCCTCTTTATAATATTAGTATAGAAGATGGTTTTACGTGCCCCCTGAAGTACGAAAAGTTGAATGAAGCAGGTATTCTAAAAAAATTGGCTTTCAGCATTTTTTGTTCAACTAAGAATTGAAGTAAAAATAATATATCTATCTATCTATCATCACGCCTTTTATCTCAAGAGGGGTAGGCAGAGACAATCGAATGCCATTTGCTACGATCCTGGCGTACTTATTTAGCTTCTTGCCAAATCCTCTACATTTACCCCAGAAACCGGGGCGGAGGAGGAGCTCTATCACACCAATGGTTCCTAAGCTTGTTTCCGTTCTATATACTTAATAAAGCAGGGAAAGCCTAATTTGTAATATTGTTATTTTACCATTAACTAGGGTAAAAGCTTTTCAGGACAGCCATCTTTGTTTTTACATAATAAACGTTAATTAATAATGTTTGTTTTAATATAAAACTATGATATCGCGTTGTTTCGGATAAGTTTTAACATTACTAAGTTATGATTGATAATAAATTGTTAATTGAAAAAAAAAATAAGGGCTTGTATGAAAGGTATGATGAATTTAAAGGAGGCAAAAAAGGTATGTCAGGATCGTAGATTGTTTCAAGAGGAAGGTTTGCTAGTTAAACATGTTTAGGAGCCGGAAAAGAAGTTAGAGCCAGCCGCTTTCATAGTGTATGCTTTCTAATCTGTCAGAGATATAAAAAAAAATTGTAGGAACGAATTATCTATATAAGTAAAAATGGCACTGATTCCCTGGGAGCGAGGTTGGGCCCTTGTATGGGATGCTACGTGCTTAGACACATAATTTAGCACCGTCTCATCTCAGGGAAACAGCAATCAAAGCGGGAGCTGCGGCGGAAATCGCAGACTCTAACAAACGGCGCAAATATAGTTCAATTATTGAAATCTACAAATTTGTGCGATTTGGTTTAGAAACTCTAGATACGTGGTTCAAATGACTAAAAGTTTATTAAATATATATCCCCTCGACTGATCATCTCTTCTGGTGACAAGAGGGCTGACTCCTTCCTCGTTCAACGAATCAGCATCGTGATTCAGCTGGGAAATGCTGACAGTATTCTTGCCACTATTCCATGCGGACCTGGTTTATTTTTAATGTTTAGATTAGATTTAAGTTTTTTATATTGCATCACTTAAAAACGGCTAGACCGATTTGACAATTATTTTTAAATGTTCGTAATAGTTTCACTATTATTATAGTTTCCTATATGGTATTTGGGAATGAACTCGGGGGAAGAAAGTAAATATTGACTCCATGGGGGAAGCCGGAGCGGAGAGCTAGTGTAGAATAAAATCCGTTGCTTTGTTTTGCCAAGTCAATGTCTGTCAGGTGCGGTGATCAGACGTGGCGCATGGCACGAGCTAATAGTTTTATCTAGAGCTTTCTTGGTTGCAAATTTTGCGTCTCTTTCACCTAACATCCGATCGAAAGAAATAAATAGAGAAAGAAAAATTTCCAATCAAAATCGGTACAATAAAATACACAAAACGGACTTCAGCAATTCAAGTATTGTACAAAAAATATTAGAAATAGCAAGTTCTAGTTAATGGATCCATAAAGTATGTGAAATTATTTTTACTCGATATGTAAAAAAAATCGAGTCGCAAAGTCGGTTGAATATATGCGTAGCTGCAGGTGTAGCTGATATTGACATATTTTTTACATAATGAGATATAGATAATTTCATATACTGTGATGATACGACCTTATTTTCCTGGCCGCTTACAAGCTGGCCATCATAAATAGCATTTATTTTAATTTTAGAACACGATATTGTTCATTTTAATTCAATAGAACATTGTATGTTATTTTCAAATATTCAATGTGTGGAACCTAAATTAAAATTTTACTCATTCCTTCACAAACTGTTGACTTAGGGCAGTTACTCTGCCAATTGTAAAAATTTATTATATTTCTATTTTATCAACTAAGTAAATAACTATATAAAATGTATTGAATCAGTATTCAAGAAATAATATCTATGTTTATATAAAAGGAGCGCAAATAAGTATTGTAAGTATTTTTATCATACTTTGTATTGTGTTACTTCAATAGCTTAACGCCCTGTAGTAATGTGTAGTTCATTTTTATTACAGTGCGCTCCTTCTCCTTACGGCTCCTTCTCCTTTGACGGCTCCTTGGCTCCTTACGGATGCTTTTACTGGTTGTTCTTTTGCTGTTCCTGTTTGTTCCTTCCTTGTTAATTCGACCAATAAACGAATGGTGAAAGTTTACTACGAGTTTTCCTGCTATACCTACCTATCTACCCGGCCTGGCTACCCCACCACCCGACAATACTTAAGGATCCATTAACTAGAACTTGATATTTTTAATAAGTTTTGTACAATACTTGAATTGCTGAAGTCCGTTTTTGTATGTGACAAAAGTTATGAGGCTCTCCTTAATCTATTCACTCGAGACGTATAAACATAGTGCACACTACAGTATTCATAGAGGCAATTGAATTTGTGGTTGGATCTCTAGCCGATATCTACCTTATATCGTAATACAATTTTCGTTTCATTATTTGTGTTTATTCTCCTAAAACCTAATGTTATTTGCTTCTTCCATATCGAAAAGGAAAACAATTTATTTTTCTATATGTACCTACCTAACTAAGTTTTATATAAGTTTAGTTTATTTAAGATTATGTTTTATCGAGAACTAGCTTTCCGCCCCCGGCTTCGCCCGTGGATATTGTCGAACAAAATAAAATATAGCACTCAGGAATATCGTAGCTTTCTATTGGTAAAATAATTTTTTGAGCTCTAATTCTTGGTTATGATGGTCCGATGAAGTGTACGAAAACCTGAACACCTCTATTACCACAGGCCTTTGAGTATATACCAAAGGAGACGTGAAGCGTGTAAATCACCGAACAATTTTTTCTGCCACTTTTGGCGGGGGGGGGGAGGTAAACGTCTAGTACTAACCCCTGTACCACTGTATTTTTCTGTCGTTTTATTGTCGCAACGGATTTTACGTTATATGATGATTATGTTAAAATACAAATATAATCTTTATAATTAATGATTGGAAACACTAAGTTTGACGTCCTAGATCGCCTTTCCCATTTAAAACATCACAATTAACTATTTTCCTAGAGCTCTGTCTCGCGACACAAAACGATACCAACGAAATCTAAGGTAACTTATTACAGCGCACCTGGTCAGTTTAACTGGTCAAAGGGGAAACAATTGGCGAAAGGGGGAGCCCGTCTATGGCCCCTCCATAGGCTTAGGACCACTGCCGATAAAGGAAGGAGATTGAGGATTGAGAAATTGAGGAAAAGCTGATCAGTCGGAGTCACGATCCTCAGTAAGTCAGTCGACTGTGGAGGAGGTGAACTTTGTAACAGTATCTCTGGCCACAATATGCATTCCCTCTGCCTACCCCTTTGGTAACAAATTTTAACTTGAAGTATTTTAATAAAAATAAAACACAAGAGCTCTCTTGGTCGCCGAACAAACTAAAAAACGCACGTGTTCGAAAACTTTGCATCTCTTTCACCATTAGCCCCTAGGCTACGCGGTAATAGAGAATGCAACATTTTCAAACAAAATCGGTACAATAAAATATACAAAACAGACTTCAGCAAATCAAGTATTGTACAAAAAAAATAGAAATAACAAGTTCTATAATAGTTAATGGATCCTTAAAGTATGCGAAATTATCTTTACTCTAATTGTTACAAAAAAATACAACAATAAATTTCAATTAAGAGAACTCAACTCGCAACTTGAAAATATGCGTGAAATTGATGACTTTCAGGACTTCATGAAACCTACCTGTAGTTGATATTGACATATTTAGAGTGTAGATAATTTCACATACCTACTTTAAGGGTCCATTAACCAAAACTTGCTATTTTTAATAAGATTTGTAAAATACTTGATTTATTGAAGTCTGTTTTGCATGGGACAAAAGTTATGAGGCGTCTCCTTAACTAAAGATGACAAAAACTATCGTCTAACTAGTTTCTCAAACTTCTTACTTAACTAAACAATTTATTAAGATATACTTGCACCAATTTAGTATGTGAAGTAAAAACTAAGGTTTTCAAAGTTTTCCCGACAGGCGACATAGTGACGTCATAATTTAGGTAATGAAGCGTTTCTGTCCAGTGGTACTACTGAATTGTGATAAAAGTAGTACTACAGCCCTTCCGTGCCCCGTAATGCTAATGTGAGACAAATGAGTGGAGAAGTGGGAAATATGTTTTTTTAAACCGACTTTAAAAAAGGAGAGGTTTCCAATACAACTGTATTTTGCGTGTATGTTACACAATTGTAAACCGATTTTGATTGTTTCTTTTTTAATCGACAGAGTACTCTTTCGGATTGGTCCCATTTATGTTTTGGTAAAAAATTGTTAAGTAGTTTTTCGGAAATTTTGTAAAACTGATTTTGCAGATACTTTTAGACATAGTTCGATGAAATGTAGGCCGATTTAGATGATTTATTTTGGTAATGATATTATGATTAAAAGAGAGAAATAAATTAACTTTTTTAAAGCACCTTCAAAAATTGTTGACTTTTCCAACCAACCGTCTTTAATTTTATCGACGAAATATTTAATTATTCCTTGCTTTTCAGTGAACATATTTTGAAGTCTGTATAATTTAAAAAAATATAATATACACAGTTAAAGCTAAGGTAAGTATGAAGTATGAGGACGTCATTTTGTCGTCTATCAGCAAAACTTTTAAAATTTATTATAAAAAAACTACTGTTTAGAAAACAAAAATATTCAAATTAGTTTCTTAAAATAGCTTAAATTTTGAAATAAAAATATAAAAAACATACTTACTTACCTTAGCTTTAACTTTATATATATTTATACCCAATTAAAGTATCCCTCTATAATTTCAATATTATATATACCAATATCAAAGTGGTTAGACACCTACATATATTTTGCGAAAAGCGAAAACTAGACAAAAGCTTAAAACTAATAAAATCAATCAAGCCGTGATAAGCGTCGAGCATATTGCTAATTATTAAATTAATATTTTACAATAACATTTTCAATTTCATCTAAAATATAAATTACCTAACCATTAAATAACTAACCCCCAATTTCTTTAAATTTAATTAGAGATTATTTTAAGATTGCGTTATTTATATTCAGACGTGTACCTATTCCAAAGCTTGCGTCTATGACAGCGAAAGAAAATAAATATACAATAATATTTGTATATAGTCTATAACGTATAATCACTGAAAATAATGTTTATTTATTTGTTTAATAAATATTTCTTTTTTAATATTTCAATGAAAAAGCTAAAATTCGGAAGATCACGTGACCACAAACGGTAAGTGACGTCATTTCTAAGTAAAAGTCAAATAAATAACCACAGACTAGTAACTATATTATAATAACTGTCTGACAATCTGTCACTGACTAGGTTGTTTCTTGTTATTTTATCTAGTCTGTCACCATAATTTTGTTCGTTACCTAGGTGTGACGTCATCATCGCGCCCAGAACGTTTTCGCGGTAATTAGAATTTTTTTTTTTTAAATGAAAATGGAAATATTACTTTTTCTAATTATTTTATTAGGTATTATAAATAATTCTTACAGCTATAATTTAAAAGAATTCCCAAAAAAATGTCTAGGTTTTGGCTTTTCTGCTCCGTGGCTACCAAATCAGTACCAAAAAAAATGGGACAAAGAGACAGAAAGGGGCTTTTATAAAGAAAAGAAAAAAATTGTGTCGAGCGCTAGAAAGAGACGGGACGCCTATACAAGTCGTATGGTGCACAGTGTATTTGTGTGTATATTTTTTAATGAATGTTAATTTTGTTTGACCAATTGAAAATTGCATAGATTGTATTTTTTAAATTGCTGTAAAAATGTATTATATTTTATTATTAAGTTTTCAGAAGTGTATACTTTTGAATTTAAGTCTAACCACTTAATTTATTTAGAGAGCACTATATCCATACTAATATTTATACGTCGGTGGCCGAGTGGTTAAGACGTCTGGTATTAACTAGGCAGACCATGGGACAAAGAGACAGAAAGGGGCTTTTATAAAGAAAAGAAAAAAATTGTGTCGAGCGCTAGAAAGAGACGGGACGCCTATACAAGTCGTATGGTGCACAGTGTATTTGTGTGTATATTTTTTAATGAATGTTAATTTTGTTTGACCAATTGAAAATTGCATAGATTGTATTTTTTAAATTGCTGTAAAAATGTATTATATTTTATTATTAAGTTTTCAGAACTGTATACTTTTGAATTTAAGTCTAACCACTTAATTTATTTAGAGAGCACTATATCCATACTAATATTTATACGTCGGTGGCCGAGTGGTTAAGACGTCTGGTATTAACTAGGCAGACCATGGGTTCGATCCCGGATCCCGGCTATATACCAATTGGTTTATAATTAAAAAGTTATGTACATAATCCGACAAACCACACTTAGAGATATTTCAATCTAAACATACCTCAACAGAACTGGCCACTCGTTATGTTTAGCCTCACAAATACCATCGGCTAAGCGAGGGAGACTGGAACCGGGACAGTTCGCTAGTATTTACTAATCATGGATTAACTCTTGACAAACGTATAAGAAACTAGATGATTGGTGCAACTCAATCTAAATCCCCCAGTAGGATGTCCGTATGAGATTTGTTCATTAGTTGGCAAGTCGTTTATACAACCTTCTGCCATTACTTGTATTTTGGGTCACATTTTGGGAGCACAAAGAAAACATTAATCCCTAACTTTCCGGTATAGTAAGTATCAATCAAGAAAGGACATAATCTCATCATGCAGTATTGAATCAAGTCCATAGAGAATCTCTTGTTTTCTCTTAGAGAAAGGCTTTGGTTTTATTATTTAATCCTGTACTTTCTGAGATTAATAATTAGTACGAGTACACATACAGATGTATTAGTTTTGTAGATACGAATTTAATTATAAGTACTTAGGGTATATCTAAGGTGATGAAAACCGGCCAAGTGCTAGTCGGATTCGCACGCACACTCTATTGCACTTGGCCAGTTTTTATTATGTGTTGTTTGACTATATGTAGTTTTAGGTATTAACTTTTGTCTCATACAAAAACGGACTTCAGAAATTCAAATATTGTACAAAACTTATTAAAAATAGCAAGTTCTAGTTAATGGATCCTTAAAGTATATGAAATTATCTATAACTAGATATGTAAAAAAATATGTCTTTACATAGCGAGTTAAAAATAATTTCACATACTTTATGGCGGATTCATAAACTAAAACTTGCAATTTCTAATATGTTTTGTACAGTACTTGAATTGCTGAAGTTCATTTTGTGTATTTTATTGTACCGATTTTGTTTGGAAATTTTCTTTCTAAGTATATTTTTTTTTGTTTGGGTGTTGGGTGAAAGAGACCCAAAATTTTCTTACTTACGCGACCAAGATAGCACTTAAACACGTTTCTTGTTTGTGGACCCCTTTAATTTTTAACTTTATTTTATTTTTATTATTTGATGTTATAGCCGCCATATTTAACACATTCTGTGAAAATTTCAAGTATCTAACTATTACGAATCAAAACATACAGCCCTGTGACAGGCGGACGGACGGACAGCGGAGCCTAAAGTTGGCCACACATTGGTCCGGCATCGCATCGAAAATTTCCCATCCCAACCAATTGGACGAGTCTGTGCTCGATTTCGGTGGACCATACGGCGGCGCGCCGGCGATTGGATGACTGAGTGGGCACCTTTGGTAATAGGGTTTCCTTTGTCATCCTTTTGGGTTCGGAACCCTTTGGTAATAGGGTTTCCTTTGTCATCCTTTTGGGTTAGGAACCCCTTGGTAATAGGGTTTCCTTTGTCATCCTTTTGGGTTCGGAACCCTTTGGTAATAGGGTTTCCTTTGTCATCCTTTTGGGTTCGGAACCCTTTGGTAATAGGGTTTCCTTTGTCATCCTTTTGGGTTCGGAACCCTAAAAACACTGTAGGTACGTACTCATGGTGTTAAAGATAGAAAATTAAGTGCAGATAGGTTTGCTATTTTTCCTGTTTAATATACTCAATGGCTAAATCTGAACTTTGTTAACAGTGCGTGTTGGTATTTTTACAACTATTTGTTGTTTTACCCATGCGAAGTCAGTTCCTGGCGCTAGTCAGTAAAACAAGGTATAAAATTGTGCTATAGTTAAATAAGTAAAAGCCAAGTGTTTTTGCTCTGGAAATATTGAGCTAAATACACAAAGAAATATTTTGATGCCATATTGTTAGGAAAGTTGAGTAATCAATCATATTTAAGTCAATAGCAAATTTAGGGATGCGTAGTCAGCTATTTGTCATTATGTGACAAGTCTTTGGTCAACTTTGGAGAAGATAATCTGTACAAATAAAATTGAATTTTCTGTTTATGATTTCCAAGTCTCCCTCGTTTAGCCGATGGTATTTGCGAGGCTATACCTAACGAATGGCCAGTTCTGCTAAAGTCAAGTTTAAGTATATTTGGATGGAAAAACCTCTAAGTGTGGTTTGTAATATTATGCACATAAGTTTTTAATAATAAAAACCCTATTGATACATGGCCGGTTGTTGTATTTCTTGTTAAAAAGACAATATAAGAAAAAAATAATAGGTGTTATTTTTATTAATATTATCAGGGTATAATTTACGCGGACACCAAAAATATTTTTAAGACTCTAAGCTTAGGCACCAAATAAAATAAACAACTCCAAATAAAATAATTGACACTATTAAAAGTGTCCTAAAGTATATCATATTATGATCCAAAATAATAGAAAAAACATCAGAAAAATCGCACGCCTTGTACTAATAATTTATTTGGTTTCTAAAATGGATAAATGGTCACCAAGTAATGGATAAATGGTCACCAAGTAAGGTAGGTAGGTTAGGTTAGGTTAGTATAAAATTTATTAAGTATAAAGTGTATTTTAAAGGCGTCTATATATTAAAATGGATCTATTTCATAATATTTTAGGAAACGTAATTTGGTGACCATTCATCCATTTTGGTAACCGTTTAGAATTTTTTTGTTACAAAATAGATACATTTTTGGGCGCCGCTTAAACACAAGCCATATTATCACATCCCTTGATAATCATAAATTATCCCAAAATAGGGTAGATGACAGGGCAAACAAAATATTATTCTATTTAGTCCGTCATTTAGATTATCAAAAAATATTGGACACGTATTTTTTCTTTTGTTAATCAAACAAAAAATTACAGAGATAAAGCGCGTCAAAGTTTGGGAGTGGGGGCTGGTGACGTCACGCCTTGCTAAAAATTGTAGTAAGGCGTGACGTCACGCGGAACTTTAGCGGGCTATATCTTCATCATTTTTTGTTTAATTGACAAAAGAAAAAATACGTGTCCAATATTTTCTGATAATCTAACTGACGGACTAATTAGATGATTTTTTTAGTCATCATGCCTATTGTTACATCGTGACTTTTTGTTCTGTATTCTGAGGTGATTTCAAAATCAGGGAGATGCCTCATAACTTTTGTCCCATAAAAATTACATTATTCATTACTTCTTAAATAACGCTATTATACTCGTATCTTAGTTTCGAAGATTAAATAGCTTTCGAAAGATAAATATTTCACACGTATTTTCATAACGTTTGTCCCATACAAATAACATGCTGCAGTTATTCATAAATTATAAAAAATATCACAATCAGTTACATCTAAGTTTTATGAAGCCCTGAAAATCGTCAATTTCACGAGTACTTTCTACCGACTTTGCGACTTAACGAGTTTCTTGATATAGAAAATTTCACATACTTGAATAGCCGAAGTGTATTTCGTGTATTTTCGCAAGACCAATTTTTGTGAAATCATTCTTTCTCGTGTTTCTGGTACGTGAATTTTGGCCTACCTTATCTTATCCTTGGTTATCTTACTGATTCTAATTGCAGTGCAACTCGCTTACATCCTTTTAAAGAGACATGCGCGTTTCGGGATGGTATCGGGTGAAGGGAATATTTTCGACTATAACAAAAGTTGGCCTTCGGAAGTTCGGACCTCAACATCGCACCTCGTTACTTCCGTGTCGTAACGTGACGGTTAGTTTTTTTTTTATTGACTTCCCATCCTACGTAAAATGAAAGTAAGAAACAATTTATTGGTCAGTGAACACCCTCACACATATTTTGTCTTATTACCACCTTCAATTATAATTATTGGGAAGGAAAAATGATTGTGACAACCCTGTTAAATGAAAAGGAAAATATTCTTCCGTTAGAAATGTTGTGTAGTGTAACTAATTACGGGGCCATAATTTTGTGTTAATTTACGAATAAAGCTTTGACTTGGATGTTTTTATATAATGTAGGTACCAACAAAAATTATCTTTACTAATATTACAAAGAGAAAAGATTTGATTGTTTTTTTGTTTGTTTGTTTGCATTAAATAGGCTCCGAAACTACTGGACCGATTTGAAAAGTTATTTTACCGTTGGGAAGCTACACTATCCCCGGGTGACATAGGCCATATTATATTTTCAAAAAAATTAAGGATCCTTACTAAAACTCCAATAATGTAACCTATTAAAAAAATTACCTAAAAAATTCCTTATATTGCGTGCGCTGCAAAAACTATTGATGATAGAACAAAATAATGTACTACGAGTTTGCAGAACACATCATCATCTACAAAAAGTGTCGCGACGGCATATGTCTAACTATTATAGTTATGTCACAATAAGTGTTCTTTTATTTTTAAAATGTAATTGAAATGCCGCTGCTAGAAAAGGCTCTTTATTTGTACCTTGGTATTAATCCTTATCAAAATAAATTACTTCATATTCACGACTGCTTCAATACCTTTATATAACTTATTCGATTCGAAAAAAGTCGCGTGGTAGGGTAGGGGTAGGGGTAGTGCAGGCCAAGCCAACGTTTGGGCAGGACAACGTCTGCCTGGTCCGCTATAAATTATAACGTCTGGTATTAACTAGGCGGGCAACGGTTTGATCCCGGCCATGTACCAATGGGTTTTTAATATTTTATAATTAAAAACTTATGTACATAATCCGACAAACCACACTTGGTGTATGAAATTAAAGGCTTTTTTACTTTTATTTTTATATATATGTTTATTTTCCTTATAATATTTTTTTCATTTGATATGTCACATGTGCACTTGAAAAAAAAATTGAAATTGCCATTTTTCAAATATTTTCGTCCAATGGATTCGAAGAAAACAAGCCATGACAGACGGACAAACGGACAGACAGGCAGACACAAGAGTGATGCTATAAGGTTTCCGATTTTTCATCGGAGACCCCTAAAAATATATACTGATTAATAGCGGAATGAAAGGACGTCCAAAAGGAGATCAACATATTCCCATACATAGTTGGGCTAGTGTCGGGCAATGTCTGGCACCAACCGAGTGCCGACATCAAATATATATATTAATAAAGGTCACAAATGGGCGAACCAAAATAAACTAATCTTATATTTTTAGCCGCCGTATTTTACACGTATTTTTACTTATAATGTTTTAAACACTAGTAACACTAATATAAAATGTTTACGCTTCGGAACGTATCTACTTAAGTCAGCCGTCGTCAGCCAGTTCAGTCAGTCAGTCAGGCTGTCAGTTCGCTAGCTAGCTTCTGTTTTGTCGGTTTTTGTTATTTCTCTCGTTATTTCTTATGTTATTCAATATAAATACATAAAATATAATTAATAAAACAACCTACTAAAAAGGGTAAACAAAACAATCAGTCAAACATGTCAGTCAAGTTGAAAGTGCCAGGTAAATAATTATTGCCAGCAACAAATAATGTTGAAATAGGTGTTCAAAATCAAAATCTGAAAACTATTAATTCAAGAGCTAAAAATACTGGACCACGATTTTTTAGTTCTATATCTTATATCTAACAACTGTGGGTATTATCGGTTCTGTTCGCGAAGATAAAAAAAATGGCCCAAATGTAGGGATCTCCTTTGCATGAAGTAAGAGAAAGATCTAGGTAAATACTATTATTCTTCGTCTACCCCTATAGGAAACAGCCGTGAAGAGTTCCGTCTACAACTTTGCTATAAAGCACATTTTAGTTTATATTAAGACTTCGTTAAACAAGTCAATCCATCTTCGTTAAGGCTTGCTTGAAGCTAAATAGAGCAAGAAAAATGCTGAAGTTTCTAGCTTATTTCTTAACAGATGCCAGTGAAAGAAAAATACAGTTTCGGATTAAATTCACAAGTCAATTAATTCTTAACCGACAAAAAGGAGGAGGTTCTTATTGTTTATTAACCTCCGACGCAAAGAGATCTGTGGCATCGTAGCTCCTAAACGCATGGCTAGTTCTGTTGAGATAGATTTAGATGGAAAAGCCACTAAGTGTGGTTTGTCGGATTATGTACATAAGTTTTTAATTAAAAAACCAATTGGTACATGGATCGAATCCGGGGTCTGCCTAGTTAAAACAAGACGTCTTAACCACTCGGCGACCGACGCATCTTTATTTTCATTCCATTTATTTATGTATTTATCTCAATTAATTAGGCAGTCTTATTTTTGCTAAGAAAATCCAACGAACAGAATTATGCTAAATCATGCAAGCAGACTACTAGTCTTATAAATTTGTCTAAGCTAAGAATATTTCAAATATAAACCTTATTCCTTGTTTAATAAGGTTTAGAAAGTAAATTAAGTTATTTTAATTGTCAAGTTACTTAAAGTTGTAAGATACAATTTAGAAGTTTGCAATAAAGTCCCTGGCGTTAAATATGATTTGTTGTTGTCTTTGTTTTATTTGACCAAAAAGTAAAAACACTTGCCGGTTCTTGTGATTTTATCAAAACAACTTTAAAGTCTCTGGCCTTTATTCATACACGTTTATTAGCAACGTTTTTGTTAAAATATGTTTTGTCACTCTCTAACAAACCTGTCTTTACTAATAATAGAAAGAAACAAAACACATTTTAACAAAAACGTTGCTAATAAACGTTTATGGATAAGGCCAATGATATCATCACGCCTTTTATCCCAAGAGGGGTATGCAGAGACAATATTTTAATCATACCTTTCATACATGCTCGGCAATTGTGTGTAGAGGTACTTTTAACATTGCATTTTATAATTATTTTATGTTAGGGGAAGTCAGTCATCAAAATGCAATTTTTAATAAAATTTTCAGAAAACCTGATCTATTTACGAAGTTGAAAAAAATAAATAAGGATATGATAAATATTGTTATTGTTTTGAAAATATGATTAGAAACATTTTACTCGATAGAAAAAAATCCTAAATACACCTCTGAAAACTTTATTTATCAAATTTTATGGCTATAATATAGATGGTATCATTACAAAAATTAATATGAATATTTGTTTGGTAATTATCTATCCTTTCATTGTAAAATTATTTCTATGTTGTATACGTTTTTTTTTAAAATTGCGTTTTAAACAAAAAATGTCGCTTACGTTGAATAGCTTACTGTTTCTATTCTGCTCGCGTGCACGCGATTCTAGATAAATGCGTTCTACTCTTTCATCACTCATTCGCAAATCTTTCCGGTGAGTCAATCTATCTAATAGTGAAAACCGCAACAAAATCCGTACCAGTTTTTGCGTTAAAAGGGCACAGACAAACAGACTCTAGTGTTCAGAGACACTTGTAGTAATCCCATGTATATTTGTTACTCAATCACGACAGAACGGCTGAACGGATCTGGATGAAATATGGCACAGAGATAGATTATAGTCTGGAATAGCACATAGGCTACTTTTCATCCCGGACAAATGTATGGTTCCCGTGGGATAGATTTGTTTTAGTTTTTCACGGGATCGACATGATTTTTTGCATAGTGGTAGTTTAGGGGTCAGAGAACGACATATACTACTTTTTCATACCGCGAAAGAGGGCGGGGGAGGGGCCAATATACAGAAGCTTGTGTCCATATATATTCAACTGCCTTATAAGCTACAGCTGTTGTTTCTAACAATTCTTGTTCTTCCAAGACTTCCATGTAAAAATAGAAAAATATATGATGTAATATGTAATAAATTAAGTTTATCTAAAGCGCAAAAATCCATGTCGACAGGCAAAAAAGCACTGTAGGTACTGTTGGAAGGGTTTATTAGAAATCCTGATATATGGAAACAAATTTAACCTCCTACGCTGTGAAAACACTCGCAGACAAGATTAATAATACCTACCTATAAAGTTGGAGAACAAAGGAAAAGGCTTTCACAGACAAATTATAGAAAATTTTAAATGGCTTTTCATGCCGCAATAATTACATAAAAGAAAGTCCCCGCCGCATCTGTTTGTCTGTCTTTTCACGACGAAACTACTAAACGAATTTTGATGCGGTAGATTCAAGAGGAAGGTTTTCGAGTATTAAACATCTAGATGACATCCGTGTGATGATCACCAAATATAGATTTTACAAGTTAAGATTTAAAAGGAATTCAAAGAAACAACCATTTTCTACGCCATCTTCACATAAGGTGACTTTTTATTTAAGTCCAACTAGTGGCAAAGGAATTAAGCTACTCTCAGCCACTAATACATAAATCAATTTTCAACATTTTCCAGGAACCTATCATGTTAAGGAGCTGAGCTTTAACAGTATTAGTGAATCAAGTCGGGAAAAAAGTTAGGCCTAGCGACTTTTCATGGCGTATGCTGTCTAATCCATAAGAGATATTACAAAATAATATATGAAAGAATTGTGTAGAATAATATAATCCACAAAAAAGTCCGCGGAAGCATATATCTATCTCTAATAGATAAGTAGTTATAAGCATATTTACGTAAGTATTCAAATCCAAACCCATATTGTATTATCGTATTTTATATAGACAGAGTGCAAGTACTCAACACTTTGCTGAACCGCAATTCCCTTATAAGAAAGCATGGAAATAAGTAAAATTTGTGTGAAATTTACCGCGTCTACTGCTATATGAATGGTAAGGGGGAGAACGGAATAAGATCTATCCGACCCCAAATGTCATCCTCACCTGCACGCAACAAACGAGACTCTGGCGACCGAGCAATGGCGGTATAACCATACACCTAGCTAGGTAAATGTCTGGAAGAGGCTGCAGCGAGCCTAAAGACCTAAATAGTCTCAAAATGTCTGGTGCAGAAGGCAAGGGGAAACCACTGCACTATTCTTCCCAAGAAAGTTAACCATGGCGAGTCAATGCAAGGTGCGTCGCGCTGTGGACCGCCATGATTGACCACGACTGCTCTGTCAAGAGCACCACGACTAAGAAGAAGAAGAAGACTGGTATTTTTTCTCTTTCCTCTCGATTTCCTGCAATTTTTCGTGAAAGGGACGAAAGTGTGTAATAGGAACTGGGGAAGCGCGCGCTATTTGATTTGACCAATGAGCGCGCTTGGTGGTAGCGTTGGCCGTCATATAGTACCAACCCATTTTCCGAGAGATTGGTACTGCCAGCCAACAGTGTGTGCGTGTATGTGACGAGAAAAAGAAAGTAAAATAGAGAAGGAGAACGCATTAGCTGTGCGCTTAACATACAGTGTTGTGTCAAAAGTGTTAATGTTTTCAGGATAAATAATGTTAATGTTGCTTATTACCAAGGTGAGATGTAAGATGTTACACATCATATGCGACTACTGTAAGTAAGGCTTGCTCGTTTTTTATATTTAAAATCTTAATTGTGATTGTTTAAATTTCTATATTATGTAGTGTAGGTACTACGTATAATAAAATGTCACTAAGGGATACCGTAGCTTTCTATTCTTGAAAGAATTTTTAGAATCGGTTCAGTAGTTTTAGAGATAACCCCTTCTAAACTAACAAACTTTACCACTTTATAACAATGTATTAGGGAAAGGCTTGCTAGTAGGATGATTATATAAAATTCTATGTTCTGCGATATTGGGCAAAATAAAAATATTTTATTTATAAAGTAAATTATTCCATTGAAATATTGCCACTAAACCGACCGTGAATCAACCTCAACCTTTTTCAATATCATTGAATAACCAATTTATTCATTTGGGACTTTGATTTTATTCGAATGTATCATATCGTGAAATACATAATTATTTAAGAATTCAGATAGAAATGTATTCCTAGAGAAAAAAAATCATTAAATTACATGATACTGAAGCGTAAAAATATTTTGTTTTAAATGTGTCTATGAATGTCTATTCTCAAATCAAAATCATATCTGTCGGTCTGTCTGGCTGTCCTTATGTTTGTCCAGAAGAGGCACAGATACGGCTCAATAGATTTTAATGACATTTTCAGGAAGCATATTTGGTATTTAGACTTAGAATATATTTTTTGTTTCATCTCGATTTAATATATATATTTTTCGAGTTCTATTCTATTTTTTTTTTATTTTTGAAGTGAATCCTTCTTTAGTCCCGTTGAGTCGAGAGATATTTGGTAGGGGGAAGTCTTATGGATTCGCGACCTGTGTGCGCGACATATTTTCGGTACAAGAACATGGATTGCCCGGCCCGAGTATGCTCGCAGGAATTCGTGTACTGGCTTCCACGTATGCCTGGATCGGGCATTTTTGGCTGCGTATTTCTGGCTGGCAATTCTTTGGTTCGGACACAGATACATTGTGAAATAATGGCGTTATTATACGTTATATAGTTTTCACTTCTGTCGGCAGTGCCCATGACTGCTTTTGCCTTTTTTATCTAATTTCCTTTTAGGTATTTCGTGTAATGCTTGACTGGTAACATATATAACACGTTGATAGAGCCACGGGCAAAAGCTAGTAGCTATTGAAAATATTTTTCAGTTCCTGTAAATCTAGAGACGATTGTAAAGTAGAAAAATACAATCATAAATTGATAGAAAGTTAAAGTAGATTTTATAACTATTGGTTTCTATGTTTGCTCTATAAAAGTATGTTTGTAAACAAGGGTTTGTGGGTCAATGCATTACGAAAAAGATAAATACAATTACAATATACCATCTATATAAAAAAAATAATCACTTGAGAACTGCTCGAACAATTTGGCTAAATTTGGAAAAAAAATTTGGCACTTATTCACAATCCTAACTACTTTAAACCTACTTTTTTACATAGAGAAACTCGTGGTACAATTATAATTATTTAGCGATATCTCGAATTTCCCGACATCGAGACAAAATATTAGTGGATAAGACGTCTGGTAGTAACTAGGCAGACTATGGTTCGATTTCGGTCATGTACCAATGGGTTTTTATAATAAGAAAATTATGTACTAATCTTACAAACCACACTTAGAGGCTTTTCCATCTATACATCAACAGAACTGGCCACTCGTTAGGTATAGCCTCGCAAATACCACTGGCGAAACGGAAACTAATACGGTTCCAGGAGCTGGAAGGCAACCTATTTAGATAAAAAAAATGTGATTTCCTTTTACTTCAGATGTTTCTTCCTACTATTTTTAAACGCCGTCATCGTATTTTTGTATTATTTCTTACTTCTATTTAACGTTCCTTCATTTAATAACAGTAATATCCTATTATTTGCTCCTACTACTTATCAAGGCTTTCCTGATATTTTTGTATGATGCCTACTACTGTTTATATGTTTTCCTCATATTTTCGTTATTTTCCTATTAGCTCTTCCTACTATTTATCTACGCTTTCCTTATATTTTTGTATTCTTTCTTGTTATTTTTTCCTACTATTTATCTATCCTTTCTTATTATTTTAAGAGGCCGCAGTGCGTCCAGTCGTATCCTCGTCACTGTAATTGTGTTTATTATTAATCTATTTTATTAAAGTCGAATATTGATAACCATTTACGGGGAAAGTAATGAATACAAAGGTTCATTACATAGAATATAAGAATTTCGATTCTAATGAAACAGTTTAGTTTAATAGAAAACATAATTAGTGACGAGGATACCACTGGACGCACTGCGGCCTCCTAAAATAATAGGAAAGGATATATAAATAGTAGGAAAAAATAAGAAAGACTACAAACTATAAGGAAAGCAGAGATAAATAGTATGAAGAGCATACAAAACACATACATGTAAAAGTACATACTTATAGTAAAAATACAGATACATCAGAAATAACCAAAAAAGATCACAATTAATCAGAGCTGAATTAAGAAGACAGTTGTTAAAAAGAAAAAGAAAATTGTTAGCAAAAAGGGTTTATTGACTAAAATTAATTACGTAGGTACTTAATCACAATTTAAACTTAATATAGGCATATAATAATAAGTATATTATTTTACACAGGCGACGTGGCACTGGATAATCGACTGTTTGGAGGCCGAGTTCAATTATTTGGCGGCCCTCGGCCGATGTTTCCAATATGACTCGCACCTAAAACAAAAATGTATTTATTAGGTATAACATTGAAAATTGAAAAAAAAAATAGAACGCTTGGAAAGATATCATACAAACCTTAAAAACTACAAAAATTTGCTCTATCTATTTACTGATAACCATTTAAGGAATAACTGTGGCAAGTTTCAGCCCTATACCAAAAAGTAGATAGAACAACCCGCAATAGAACCCATCTTCACCGTTTTAGCCAATTTTGTGGCACAATTTCTCAGAAATTCAATTTAGTTCAAATTCATTAGTACTAGATTAAGAAAACGCTATATTTTTTATTGATGAATCATATTTTGGATAGAGAAGGTAAAGAAGATAATGTAATGTCTCGGGTTGACAATATCCTCGAATCTTTTTTTTCCGTGTACCACTATGTTGCAAAGTCGAATCTTTTAAAATAAATGTAAAAGGTATTTACACTTACAGAGTTTGCTTCCTTGGTGACCTCACCAGTTAAGTATATTCATCTGATTTGGAGTCAGTCGGACCTTGGTCGGACCACTAGTCTCACCAGTATCAGTAGTGCCCGAGCTCTGATGATCGGCCAAAAGCTCTTCAATATGTTGAACTGTTTGAGTATCGGTTAAACTGTAATGTAATAAATAATAATAAAAAATACAAATTAATTTATAATTTAAACTAAGTAATATCCATGTTTTCCATATTACAGGACCCGTTATTAAATAGTCCAGTCAATTTAAAAAAAAAGTAACATTAAATGGACGTTTATATTTTCTGTGTGGATATATTAGTTCAATACCATAGACGCTAGTAATGTCATCTTTGATTTTTGGCCTGAACTATTATGATTGCTCAATAGATAACGACGTGGCGGCAAGTTCAAGCCATTTTTGTCGACTATGACCAACCCTGAAATTGACTTCTGAGCAGGTCCAATACATGGCGCGCACTATACCACCAGCAAGCAGTAACCCCTCGTATGCGGTGTCAAAAATTTGCTAATTAAACAACTACTTCAACTTACCAGCAAACTTCTCGACATAATTTTCCAAATTCCATTTCTGCAGTAAATCTGCCGTGGGTTGATCCATAACAATAGCGGTTGGTCTATGGGTAGCCGAGAATAAAATACATTTTCCAATACAGACCAAAATGTCATACGTGCACTTGTTGAGCGAGACAAAGATAATATAATCTATAATCACAGACTCTATAGTATATATGACGGGAAAGTGGTGAACGATTCACCGAATTTCACGACGTTCATCGTAATTTATGACTCCGTAATCATTCGTTGTACGTTTCAGCGTATTTTTTTATTAGGATGTTATGATATTTTAGAATTACCGATCTTCAAAAAAATGTATGCTAACAACGTAAATAATATGACAAGTCATACTAATTCTAACTTGCTTCAGTACGGTGCCTTCACCGTATTTTAATTTATATTCTGCAATTTTACTAGGAATTTCCTAATATAATATGGTGACAGTTTCCTCGTGTAATATAATTATAATCTTTCTCTGGAGTATCATCGAATTTCTGCAATGTCGTTTTATTTTAAAAGCACAGCACGATATTGTATCAAAATGGTAATATTATATCCGGTGACTAAATCTTATGGTGAAAGGTCATAACATTTTTGCATTACTTCATCTATAAATTAAATTATTTCGTTATATGGTAGAATTCTAGCGTTGTATTTACCTACGATCACTTTATTTTAGTATAATTAATCAAATTCCAGATCAATGTAATGATATTTTAAAATGAAACCAAAACGACATTTTTCTCAGTGTAGCTTCACGCTACCTGGCGAATTGTATTCCTAATACAACGCGTACGAATTAGCGGGCAATCACCTAGTTTATTATAAAATAACCACTGCATAGAAAGCAAAAATATTGAAATCAGTTATAAATAAAAATATAAATTACTAGCTTTCCGCCCTGAATTCGCCCGTAGCTATTTTCGAACAAAATAAAATATAGCTATATAGCACTCAGGGATAATGTAGCTTCCTATTAGTGAACGAATTTACTTTTTACTTTACATTCCGTGAGATAGTTAGTGTCAAAATAGTGTTATTGGGTAAATGAAGAACCTAGTCTTCCAATGAGTACCCTGTGCCGGCAATAGGGTCCCGGAACCCATAAAATAAAATGCCATACCTTAGCAGCAGGTGAACTTGACGGTTCATCAAACAGTGACCATACTTTGGGCTTAAGTCTCTGCCAAACTCCAAGGTCTCCAGAGAAGTAGGCCTCTTCGTAACCAAATAGTCTAGCGATCTCTTCTTCTGAAGGTTTTTCACTGTCGATGTCCAATTTGTCAAGTATTGCCAGGGTATTCTGTGGACAAAGATAATAAAAATATGTAACTTCATGGCCAATAGGGTCCCTAGATGACAGGGTAAACAAAATATTATTCTATTTAGTCCGTCATTTAGATTATCAAAAAATATTGGACACGTATTGTTTATTTTGTCAATCAAACAAAAAATGACAGAGATAAAGCGCGTCAAAGTTTGGGAGTGGGGGCTGGTGACGTCACGCCTTGTTAAAAATTGTACCAAGGCGTGACGTCACGCGGAACTTTAGCGGGCTATATCTTCATCATTTTTTGTTTAATTGACAAAAGAAAAAATACATGTCCAATATTATCTGATAATCTAACTGACGGACTGATTAGAATTTTTTAGTCATCTAGCCTGTTCTAATAATTTTCAGATAAGCTAAAAAAGCTAAATATTAATAACAAGATTCAACAATACTGCATTATTTTTATGGAACCCCACGGACCTGCAAACGGCACAATGTTTATAAATGTGAAAGTAAGTCAGTCTATCTGTCTGTTACGCTTTCACGGCTAAACCACTGAACCAATTTTGATGAAATTTGATCTAGTTTTCTATAATTTAACAAATTTTCTTCATTTGAGAGACTCAATAATTTCTGCTTTCATTTTAAACCATGTACTTGGGTCCACATATAAGATCACACTATTTCTAAGAGTCCTATATCAATGCCTATATCCATAATTTTTCTGAGATAAACTGTTCCCAATTTCTAAGTAAATAATCCAACTGTGTCACTGTAAGTTATCTATAAAAACGGCAAAAAAAAAAAAAAAAAAAACACGTTTGTTGTATGGGAGCCCCCTTAAATATTTATTTTATTCTGTTTTTTAGTATTTGTTGTTATAGCGGCAACAGAAATACATCATCTGTGAAAATTTCTATCACGGATCATGAGATACAGCATGGTGACAAACGGACAGAGAGACAGACGGACGGACAGCGGAGTCTTAGTAATAGGGTTTTTGTTTTTACCCTTTGGGTACGGAATCCTAAAAATATTTTATGATTTTTTAATTGGTCAAAAATAATAAATTTATTATTATTTTGAATTTTCTATAAGCTACAAAAAAACGCGATGCGTATAATTGATGGGTGCTTACAGTGCTTTGAAAAAATGTAAGAGCTTTGTGATAGATTATGAAAGAGAAAACGGGGGCAAAATAATCCTTTATTTTACCACCCATATTTTCTATTCAATAAAACCAAATTTAAAAAAAACAGCTATTTCACTATATATAGATATATTGAATAAGTAACTATATGCTAAATTACAGTGACACAGGTGGATTATTTACAGAGAAATTGGGAATAGTTTATCCCAGAAAAATTATGGATATGAGCATATGAATTATTTCTCACGACTCAATTTGTATGGCGCGGTCGTATAATTGTTTCGCCTAGCATATGGCAGAAGTATTTATCTGCCTGCCTTAGTAGAAAACAGGCGTTAAGGTGTAAGCAATGTAAGCATTCCTCAATCAATTCAACCAAGATATTAGCAACATTAATCACAGTACTTGTTTGATGAGACTCAGCCATATGATAATAATAATCCTGTCACCAAAGACATTATAGACTTTCAATTTGGAAAGCGCATCACTTAAATTGAGAACGGCTAAACGGTTATTATTTATCAAATGTTAGTAATAGTCTGAATAAGGTTGTTAAGGTGGCCACTCATTGGTCCAATCCCCGGCTCGTACGGTCCGCCAAAACCGACCACAGGCTCGTCCAATTATTGTAACGAACGGTGCGCCTAGATTATCAGGCGGCCGGAATGGGAAATTTTGGGACCAATGGGACTTAAGGGAAAGAAAAATTGAAAAAGCTGTCCGGCAAATTGGAAATTTCTAGGAAAACTGAAAGTGCTTATTTCTGTGAGATTTTTGTATGAACTCAAAACCATGAAAATAAATTTAAAAGAAATATTTCATGAAAGAGTGTTTTGGCTCAAATGACGTTACAGGAACCTTTGGTTTTATGTCCAGGGCTTTATTGCTCCATCGACTATATAGTTAAGTTACGTTTAATTAATACGTTGTTTCTCTTTCACGGGTTGCCTTATAGCTCCCGAAACCGTGTAACGGTTCCAGGGTACCCAGCGGAAGACGAAGTCTCCCTCGTTTAGCCGATGGTATCTGTGAGGCTATACATAACGATTGGCCAGTTCTGTTGAGGTATATTTAGATCATTGAGTATATACCAAAGGAGACGTGTAGCGTGTAAATCACCGAACTTTTTTTTCTGCCACTTTTGGCGGGGGGGGGGGGGTAAACGTCTAGTACTAGCCCCTGTACCACTATATTTTTCTGTCGTTTTATTGTCGCAACGGATTTTACGTTATATGATGATTATGTTAAAATACAAACATAACAATTATAATTAATGATTGGAAACAATATGTTTCAGCAAGTTTGACGTCCTATATCGCCTTTCCCATTTAAAACATCACAATTAACTATTTTCCTAGAGCTCTGTCTCGCGACACAAAACGATACCAACGAAATCTAAGGCAACTTATTACTGCGCACCTGGTCAGTTTAAGTAGTCAAAGGGCAAAAAATTGGGAGCCCGTCTATGGCCCCTCCATAGGCTTAGTACTCTATGATTTAGATGGAAAAGCCTCTAGGTGTTGGATATGTTTTAGTTACTACATAGCAATGGTACCAACGAAGCCAGCACCGGCTTATACTTCGGTGAAGCCAAGTATTAAACATTGTCGTCCATGTATCCTTCAGGAAGACTTACGCAATTCATTACAATAAAATAAATACATCAGTCGGTTAAAGCGGTGTCAGTACCCTGGAGGCATTCACGACAGATCCTCTTTGTAAAGACAAAGTCAAATGAAACAGGAAAAAATTGCTTTCCGCCTATCTGAACTCAATGCCTAGAGCGATTGTCCGTCCATCCTCGCCCACAAAAACCCATCCTGGAGATCAATTCAGTAACAGAGACTCAGCAACATCTCATCATCAGCATCTCTAAATTTCCTAAGGAATATACCTTCCAATTTTTATATTTAGGAGGAAGGTACACGCCTAGTACTCGTTTTATTGTCACAACAGATTACGCTAAAATACAAACATAATAATTATAAATAATGATAGGAAACACTATGTTCCCGCAAATTAGACGTCTTAGATCGCCTTTGACATTAAAAACAACACAATTAATTTTATGGTCTTCTATTCTTATCATGTGACCTTCTAAATAAAAAAAAGAGCCGTTGCGGTGTAATGGTGTACGTCGAAGTCGATTTATTTGCTTTTTCTAAATGCTAAAAGCTGAAATTCTAAAATGCGAAAGCGTTTAAAAATGTTCAAGTTAGTGTAGATACGCCTTTTCTTCTCTCAGTAATTTGAACTCAAACCAGAGAATCGACCCCCAATCCTTAATATTTATCATGTCAGTACAAAGTAAGCATAAACTTATGTTAAAATGAACTTTTGATAAAAGCACATGACGGTTAGCGAAGTTTATTTTTCCCAGCAGACTGAAAAATCATAAAAGTTTTGGAGAAATTCCGTATTTAGTTCATTAGAATGCGTTGCTGTTATATATTTAGATTGATACAAACAAGGTATTGTTAAGGGTTACTTGTTTATTGCTATTTTACATATTTACATATAATACAAATCACCACCAAGGTGCGTGTTACACAAAGTACTCTTAATTGACATATCACTGACAGCTCACTTAGACTAGTGATGTGATGTCTTACATCTCCCTTTCTTTCCTTTAAACAAACAATATTTTATGAAGGATATCTATTGGGTCTAATAATGGCTCTACCTGACCTTGATCTCTGTACATTATCATAACTGTGTACCTGAACCTGATCTGAAAAATGTACATGTCTAGGTTGTTGAACAGGTCCCTGTATTGGTACATTATTATCAAACAAATCGTCATCATCATCAAAATCCAACAATCTATTAGAACCAAAATTATCTTTCGACCCTTTAAAAATATGAAAAGTATTTCTTAAAACTATCTGACCATTTTCCAGTAAAATTTTATAAGTTCTAGGTTTATCTGCTACATCTAAAATTAATCCTTTAATTAACTTATTACTATTCTTATCTCTAACATATACATTTTGGTTTTTATAATACTTGTTCGTTTTGCCTTTATTCTTTGTGTCATGATAGCATTTGTATTTTACCCTTCTTTCCTCTAATTGATCTAATATTTCTTTGTAATTAATTCTTTTACGATACTTTTTAATAGGTAAAATAGACTTGCTTTGCCTTCCAAGCAACAATTCATTAGGCGACACATTAATATTTCTAGAAATAGACATATTACGCAACTCTAATAAAGCTAAATAAAAATCTTTATTATCAGTTATACATTTTTTAAACATCTTTTTAATAGTTTGAATATGTCTCTCTACCATACCATTAGATCTATTATAATATGGTGAAGAAGATGTATGTTTGAAATTCCAATTATTACAAAAATCTTTGAAAATTTGTGCTCTGTACTGAGCTCCATCATCGGTATATAATACATTAGGTATACCCCATCTTGAAAAAATTGATTTTAAAGCTATAATATGATTTTCAGCACTTTGGTCTTTTAACTCAACAATATCAATATATTTAGAAAAATAATCTACCACTAACAAATAAGTTTTATTCTGACAGAAAAACATATCAGCTCCCACAACTTGCCATGGTTTCTTAGGAAATTCTCTTAACTGCAATGGTTCATAAGAATGACTTTTTTGAAAACGCAGACATGTGTCACAATTAGTAATGAGATCTTCTATTTCTTTATTTATAAATGGCCAAAACAATATTCCCCTTATTCTACTCTTTGACTTTTCTACACCCATACAATTATTTCATCTATATACACTTCTACTCCTTCTATGTCCATAAATAAACTAGAAAAACATCTACTAAAAACTTCCGGAGCTGAATTCAAACCAAAAGGTAACCTCTCATAGCAATATCTACCATATTGACCAGCATTAAATGTGGTAAGTAACTGACTACACTTTGATAGTTTTATCATATAAAATCCTTTAGATGCATCCAAAACTGAAAAATACTTAGCATTGGGCATGTTAGCAACTACTTCTTCAAAGGTAGGTATTTTACATCTTTCTCTAATAACATATTTATTTAGGTTCTGGGGATCTAAACATATTCTAATATTATCTTTACTTTTCTTTGTAATCACCATAGAATTAACCCACTCAGTAGGTTCTGTAACCTTCCTAATAACTCCCATTTTTTCCATTTTGTCTAACTCGGCTTTAACTTTATATTGCAACACAAAAGGAATCCTACGAGGTCTCTCTGCCACAGGTATACAATTATCGCTCAATTTAATTTTATATACATAGTCAATCACTCCTAAACCCTTAAATAAATCTTTATATACATGTGTAATATATTTTGTATCATAACTACTTTCTGACTCAATTTGATTCACTATTTTTATCAAACCCATTTCAACAGCTGATTGATATCCTAATATACATGGAGTTTTAAACTTAACTATATAAAAATCTTTCTTATATATTTTATGACAATACTTTAATTTACACTGAGTAATTCCTTCTATATTTATTAAACTTCCATCAAAATTTCTTAAATTCACAATAGATTTTCTTATATTCAACCCTAACTTTTGTACAATTTCATAATTTAATATATTTACCTGGGCTCCAGTATCAATTTTAAATTTTATTTTTATATTATTTATTTCTATAGTTTCTATCCAATCCTTTGACACAGAGTTTACTGACCTTATAGTATCTATACATATATTTCTACTGTCCACTGAGGATGTCTCTGATACACTTTCTTGGTCATCCTGTACTATAGCACAACTATTCCTATTATAACACATTTTAGCAAAATGTCCATACTTTTTACATACAGCACATTTTCTATTAAAAGCTGGACACTGGCGGTACTGGTGATAGGAATCACACTTTCTACACTTAGATTGCCGCTCTCTTGAATAGCTTGCATGTTGTGCCTGTCTCCCTCTGCTGTCATACCTGTTCCTTTCCTTGTAAGTATCTCTTGAATCTATGCTAATTTTCCTTGTATCCACTCTAGACTGTCTTCCACTTCCTTGATTTCTTTTGTTGATTGCTAATATTGCAGAGGTCGATCCAGTTATCTCCTTTATTTGTTCTTGAGCAACCTCTGAGGCTTTACAAATGGTTATACACTTTTCTAATGTTAAGTTGTTTACTCTAAGTAATTTTTCCTTCAATATCATGTCATTTAAACCAAGTATAATTTGATCTCTCACCAGACCATCTCTCAAATTTTCAAAGTTACAATCTAAGCTTAGTTTTTTAATTTCTGTAAAGAATTGGTCCAGTGATTCTCCATCTTTCCGCTTCCTTGAGAAAAATAAATGGCGGTTATAGGTCTCATTAGAATATGGACTGCAGTGCTCTTCAAATTTATTTATAACATCATTGAATTTTAGGTCCTCTTTTCCATCAAAATTGTTGTATATTTTTAAAGCTTCATCGCCAATACAATGTAGTAGTAGGGCTTTCTTTTGTTCGGATGTCAATCTGGTTTCGGCCCCACTAGCAGAGAAATATAGGTTAAATTTTTGTTTCCAATCCTTGAAGGCTTGATTTAAGTTGTTTCCGGTTAATACCAAAGGTGCAGGAGGTCTCAATAATTCCATTTTTGCCCTTTTTCAGTCCAAGAGTCCAATGTTCAAAGCACACGTTTGTAGGTAGGTGCAGTTTCCACGTGCCTTTTTCACAAAGTATTTATAGGTTATTTTCACAGATTTTCACTAAGTTATTTAGTTTGTCCACGCAGCGCCATGTTATATATTTAGATTGATACAAACAAGGTATTGTTAAGGGTTACTTGTTTATTGCTATTTTACATATTTACATATAATACAAATCACCACCAAGGTGCGTGTTACACAAAGTACTCTTAATTGACATATCACTGACAGCTCACTTAGACTAGTGATGTGATGTCTTACAGTTGCGTATGCTCAATGCGGTTGGATAGCTTAAAGCCCATTCTACATGGTTGGACAAATTGACATGCCGTCAACCATGTACAATATTGTAGAACCACTCTGTTTGTAACAAGTAGTTTCATCGTTATATACTATTTGATGGAAACTTAACTTTGAATAAAAAAATAAAAACAAACACACCTTCACTGTATAAAACGGTGAGACGCCAGTAACAATGTCCACTTTTTGCCATTTTGCCATATTGAATAGAACGGGTGGCAAGCCTGTTGATGCACTGGAAAGGCTTTACGTGGTCTCTGAAGCAACATTCCATTGTGAACTAGTGGGAATTGAACCCGGGATCTCCCCGGTTTCAAAACAACGCTCTACCAATTAGGCTACCCGACTCCTTTTTAGGGTTCCGAGGAAAAAAAACTGAACCCCTTATAGCTCATGTGTCTGTCTGTCTGTCCGTCTGTCACAGCTTCATTTCTCCGAATCTACTGGACGAAAAATGTTGAGTTTCATGACCCAATCACGGAGCGTAAATAATAGAATTTAGTTTTTTTTTCAAGTAGGTACATCATATGACATCAAATAGGTAAAAGGGCTCGTTATAAAGAATACAAATATATTTTTATTCATTTTTCCTAAATTGTTTCCAAAATATAATAATGATTAATCAGACTATAAATTTAATATACAGAAGTAAATTTTTCATACAAATTGTTAAAGGCATTTTAGATTATTTCTGATTAGTTCTGAACGGAACACTTTAACTCAGACGGTATCTTTCTCATTCAAATTAATTTCGGAAACTTCTAATAAATATATTTTGAGAATTTCGGTATGTAAAGTAAAAACTAAGGTACCTATATTTACTATTTCAAAGATTTAGTTATTATAAGAAACTAATTTGAATATTTTTATATTCATGCAGTATTTATTATTATTTCATATATAATAAATATTATTATTTATTTATGCAATATATTTTCAAAGTGACGTTACTTTGCTACTTTGCCTAAACGATGACGTCACTTTGTCGTCTGTGGGCAAAACTTTGATAATGTATAATAAAAAACATATGAAACAAAAATATTCAATACTAGCTGTCCGCCCCCGGCTTCGCCCGTGGATATTTTCGAACAAAATAAAATATACCCTACAGTACTCATAGATAATGGCTTATCTGCACTACCCCTACCCTTACCCCGACCCCTACCCCTACCCCTAACCCGAACCCTACCCTTACCTCGACCCCTACCCCGACCCCTACCTCTACATCTACCCCTATCACTACCCCTACCCCTACCCTGTTTCCCACGACTGCGTACGTGTCTATTTTTAGAATGTTGGCATAATCAGGGATATTGTAGCATTCTAATGGTGAAAGAATGATCAAAATCCGTCCAGTAGTTTTTGAGTTTATTCGTAACAAACATACAAACATACAAATCTTTCCTCTTTATAATATTAGTATAGTATCTTATATATTAGTTTCTTAAAATAGCTTAATTTTTACATTACATAGGTAGGTACTGAAAGGATTTGTAAAATCAAATGTAAAGACTCTACCGGTTTGACTCTACATTTACAGTAAATACCTAAGATCAGAATTCCTTGCCTATTTTTAGGGTTCCGTCGAAAAATGACAAAACCGTTAGAAATTCGAATCCATCCTTCCGTATCTCAGAAAGCTTATACCTCCGCCATCTTTCCATTAGCTCTAATGTAGGCAGTTTTCTGCAAACCGTCATACAATTTGTGTAGCGAAATTACGAAAATAAATCATTTAGAGAAAGCTCTGCATAATGGAAATGTAGGATAAAAAAGGCATAGGCATCATGGGGACTGCCGACAGAAGTGAAAACTTAAAACTATAGGTTGTAACTTCTTTTTGCATACTAAGGCCAAAAAAAAAAGAAATTAAAAAAATATTCATTCGTTTTTCTGTTAATGTTGAACATAAACGCTACCAACATGAGAAATTTTACTTTTTTAGTTAAACTAGAGCATCGTGCTGTTATTAAATTCTTAAAATCGTCTGTTCTCAAATTCTTAAATTCTTGCGTAAATGGCTGGTGGGAAATTGTTTCTACACTCTAAAATAATACTTGACAAATAAATATTAGAATACAATATGTTGTTTATATAGTTAGAGAGATGGAGACAGAAAGTGGTTGTAAGCACTTGCCGTCAGAAAACCTCTCTTTCGTGTAGTCTGAGCCCCCTCTACAAATTCTTGTAGACGAGTAGGGGTCTAGCGCTTGTCGGTACGCCGCTGAGCCGATTTAGAAGAAAAAAATATTTAAAATAGCCTCTCCTATACCAGCTAGCAGAAAATGAGGCACCAACAGTCTTCAAATTCTACGACGAAACATTTATTATTTCTTACTTTTCAGTGCAAATTTTTGAAGTCGGTACACTTTTTTTTAAAAGTTAATTTATATAATTATGTTCTACATACGTCAGTACATGCCACAGTACAGTTTTCCGATTCCACATACACTGAGCTGTCTTTTTAAAATAAATTTTCAAAGGAAAAGGCATTTGAACAAATTCTGGGCATAAGGTAAAAAATATATACTAACGTAATTGAATTCCGTGTTTCCATTTCCTACTATAGGGAAGCGTATCCGGTATATTTTTGGCTTAGTCTATTTGACCCCGCCATGATTTTTTCCGGTGTTTTACGACAAAAATATTTTATGGCCTCTACGTGTAGTTAATGTTCTCTCTTGCGGCAGAATGGCAAAAAATCCTTTCTAACTTTTTTACTGAGTGGTGAGAAAAAGTGTTAGAGATTTTCTGGTAGATAAGTATATTTGTACTTGCTTATAACTTAAGATCTACTTTTTTTTTTCACGGGTTGCCTTACAGCTTTAGAAACCGTGTTACGGTTCCAGGGTACCTAGCGGAAGACCAAGTCTCCCTCGTTTAGTCGATGGTACTTTGTATATATTGTATTCCACATCTATACTAAGCTAATAATAATTATAAATGCGAAAGAAACTCTATCTGTCTGTCTGTTACGTCTTCACGGCTAAAAATCACTGAACCCATTTTAATGAAATTTGATACTGATCCACCAAACAAAAGGACAGGCATAGTGATGATTTAGACGTCCGTTTTTCCATTGACCCTACGGAATCCCAAAAAGGAAATACACAGGAAGAATTATAGTTAAACAGTTCGTAAAGCTCAACCCCGCACGCATCCCCAAATACATAATAAAAGCGAGGCCCTATATCAATAATTCAAGTATTCTCTTTCACAAAAACGTGAAATTAATCAAAATTTCAGCAAACTTAGTACAAATGTGGGAGGATTTTGCTGGAGGCCATAATCCCGCGTAATGGAACGCTGAGCCATTGTTTATTGGGAAGTGGATCTAGTATTTTTTCGTCAATTTGTGGCCGAAGTTGGTTGGTTGGTGAATCGGGTTATAAAATGGTATCAAATCTTTTATATGATACAACTTCTGCTTGTGGGTTTGATCGTTTAGAAATAGTATCTAATATAGACACGTACATAAAAATAACCGTTTTTACTAGCTTTTCGCCCCGGCTTCGCTCGTGGAGCCCATATTAACTTAGTTCATACAAAAATCCCGTAGAAAAAAGTTTTTTTCGAATTTTTTAATTTTTTGGGCATTTTTTCAAATTTGTATTTACCTAAAAAGCTGATTTAAACATTTAAAAAAATTAACCAACCATCGAACAGCATTTAATTTTATATTTTACAAGATATTAAAATAATTTAAAATAAAATATTTTGAGATTAAAATGTCTCTTGGACGGTCAATTGATGATCGTCAAATCGTCATCAAACCAAACTTTAAATCCTTCCCCTGCCCCAACTTTTTTGAGTCTTCATGATGAAAATTGCTTAATATTCTATATAAATAAAAATTAATTGCTGTTCGTAATAGTCTGAAAAAGTTTTTTAGAGAAAAAAATTATAAAGTTGCCCGGAAAATTCGGAATTCGGAATTCAGGGAAAACTTAAAAGAATGTTTGTATTCATACAAACAAGACCATAATAGAGGATAATATTAAAAGTACACCACCGAGTATGTATGAAAGGTATAATGAATATAAAAGAAGCGAAAGGTATGACAGGATCGTAGCAAATGGCATTCGATTGTCTCTGCCTACCCCTTGAGATTATAAATAGGTACCTGAATTTTGACTTATCTAGATTTGAATCCAAGACTGTTCTTTCATAAGTTTCACTAACGATTTAGAGAATTTTCAGAAAGAAATCCACTTTTGAATAAAAAATGTGCTTCCTTTTAGAAAATTGTCATTTTTCAGAGAGAGTCTATTTAATTTCAAAACCCGAGCGGACGAGGGACAAAAAGGAAAACGAAAAGTAACGAACCATGCTAAAACAAGAGGATAGGGCTTCTACTTTAAATAATATAGATGCAACAGATGTTATGTGTGAAGGTATAAAGGTTAATTTTATTGTGTATAATTATGATTAACTAATTAATTTTCAGGGCAAATTTTCCAATTCTTCTTTCCCTAAAAACTTTGCTCATAAGATTACAAATATTGAAAAATAATTTCGAAATTGCTTCAGCCGTTCTCAGGTGATGCGCTTACCAACGAATAGCATTTACGTAAGGGGAAGTCAGTCACCAAATCCAATTTTCGGAAACCTGATCTATTTACGAAACTGAAAAAATATATATTGATTTTAAGGATATGACAAATATTGTTATTGTTTTGAAAGTATGCTTAGAAACGTTTTACTTGATAGAAAAAAATCCTAAATATACCTCTGAAAACTTTATTTATCAACTTTTATGGCTATAATATAGATGGTAAAAATTAACATGATTTTTTTTTGTAATTATCTATCGTTTCATTGTAAAATTTTTCTATGTTGTATAAGATTTTTTTTTAAATTGCGTATTAAACAAAAATTATCGCTTACGTTGAATCGCTTACTGTTTCTATCCTGCTCGCGTGCGCGTGATTCTAGATAAATGCGTTCCTGCTCTTTCAACACTCATTTTCCCATCGACCCCCTTAATTTTTATTTACATAGATTACATAATGTACCATTTAATTTTTGTATGATTGATCTTTTTATTGCATATTTTCCAAAACATTTAGTGATATTTTTTATTTAAAAGATTAAAATTATTTTATGTAAAAAATCTTAAAGGAGCTCAGAATACAGACCAAACCAAAAAACGCATGCGCCCTGAATTAAATAGGAGTCATACTTCTCACCACAATTTACCAATTTTGGGATAATTTCTTATCATCAAGAGATAGAATAATATTCATAATAATTTGGCTTTTAAAAAAAAGTGTACCGATTTCAAAAATTATGCACGAAAAGTGTGCTTTCCGAAAGCAAATGCACAAGTCACTATAAAAAAAGTACCCAAATCGCTTCAAGTGTGCCTATAAAATTTGAAGAGTTCTCGATTTCTCCAGGATCCCATCATCAGATCCTGACCTGATGACCTTTCAAACAAAAAATATATTTTCCAAATCGGTCCAGGCGTCTTCAAGTAATCGGGGAACATACATAAAAAAAATCCGACGAATTGAGAACCTCTTTCTTCTTTTGAAGTTCGTTTAAAAAATAACACATATTTATTGTTCTTATTTAAAACAACCGGGTACTCTATTTTATAGTACTATATTTACTATATTCGTATCAATAAACGAAAATATCTTACAAAAACCGATGACTGTCAATCGGTCAAATAAAGAAACTCAGGCTTCTTCAGGTAGGTAATAGAATTTGGGATTCTGGGTCACATATTCTTTTCACCCATTTACGCAAAAGTTTATTTTCAATATTTATTGTGTCTTTTGGCAATTTATAACACTATATCCCAGCCATTCCTAGACAGATTTAAGATAGGTAATTTAGCGTATACATTTTCGGTGACCTATTTCTACATGTGAAACGACGACAGTTCATTATTTATTAGGTTCATAAGTTGAATTTCTGGGATTGGAAAATGAAATTTCTATAGAGACTCATAAATTGGACCCGCAATGCGATGTCACTACTTGATACCTCAATAATGAAACCTATTTTGATACCGAATGGGAATTGGGTATGTGTTCATGATATTATGGAAAGATAATGGATAAGATAGCCTAGTGGTTGGACTGTTGGATTTGCGAACGTCCTTTGCTTCATATCTATCCCAAGAGCGGTAGGTAGGCAGAGACAATCGAATGCTATTTGTTAAGTAGACCACGCACTGGTCCGGTATCCACCGCCGTATGATCGAGATTGAACACAGGCCACACATTAGCAATGTAAATCATACGATCTAGATCACATGCAATTCACTCACCCACACAGACACATAAGATTCCATTAAACAAATGCGTGTGGATGTGTGTGTGTGTGTGTGTGTGACATATACAGAAATACAACGAGTCTGTGGTCGAATTCGGTGGACCGTATGACGGCGCGCCGGTGATTGGACGAATGAGTGGGCACCTTTACGATCCTGACATACCTCTTTCGCTTCTTTTATATTCATCATATCTTTCAAACATACTTTTAATATTTCCGTCGATCAATACATTTTTTAAACGTTTAATAAAAGTACACCTAGGTCGTCCTCTGCCAGTCCTTTTACTTTAGCCATATAAACCTTTTTAGTAAATCTTTAATTTATTTGCTTCAAGCATCATTCAAGCCAAAAATTAAAGACAACAATGTTTGTATTTTTTGAACCATTTTTTGATATATACCACTAAGGGCTTTTTTGTAGACCATTTTATGCTACACAATTCATTTCTACATAATTTTGTTATACCTCTGATGTATTTGACAGCATACGATAACTCGCTGAAGCTAACTTTTTCCCCGACTTGATTCACTTATACTGTTAATGCTCAGCTCCTAAACATGATAGGTCCATGTTTAATACTCGTCAATCTATCTAATAGTAAAACCGCAACAAAATCCAAAATCCAGACAGACAGACAACTATAGAACTATTTTTTTTTAAACTTGCTTCATCCACATCCATACATCGTTTAATACATGCACATCTATTTTTAGTACTGCATATTTGACCTTTTTAATGACATCAGTTATGCAAAGATCGAGAGAAGTGGCGCTCCATATTCTCTGCCTACCTCTTTGGAAAACAGGCGTGAAGGTATGTATGTGTCGCCGCCAAATGGTTAAAACAGCCACTCAATTGGATGGCTAGGCCGTTCGTTAAATGAATTATGATAACGTTTAACGTTTAATGTCTTGGTTGGTTGAAAACTAGCTCTTTAGAAACGGCTGAACCAAAAGCCGCCAAGTCATTTAAAACTTAATTCCTTATTTTGCCACTATAGCGCAAACAGTCTCTAGCAAATATGGCGTCAACAGCTGATTATTTGTGTGTTGTTTTATGTAAAGTTCTTCGTTTTGAATTAAAATAGACAGTATAATAAAAGAGAAAGGAACACATAATGGATTTACCTGCTAATAATGAGCCGAACAAAATTTTGAGTCTATAATACGAATACGACAAACAACCAAGAGGCTGCGACGTTCAGCCCTTATGTTAAACGTTTCTTTTAACAATTTGGCTAAGCATCCTTTAGCCATTCAATTAAATACCGCCATTTAATAAAATGCCGATTAAACATAAAGAAGCTAGAAGAAGTATGAAATATTAGTAAAGGCATGTGTTGATCGAGTATTCTAATGGGATATATCGATACAGAGATGACCCTCAGCCCTTTTTGTAATAAATGGGTTGGGACCTTATTTGGGAAGGTCTACATTTTATGTACGGATACTAAGAGGATTGGATTCCGTTTATATATTATGTCGCCGGTGTGACTTTTTATAGAAAATTTTGGGAAAATATTTACCTAATTTGACTCACCTGCGTAAAATTGATATTTCCGTTCCGGTGTTTTAAAAAAATCGGGTTAATTTTAAAAAGTAATGAATATACTACTTTGAAACTAATAATATTTATATTCCAATTTTCCCATTTATCTTTCCCTCTAAAAATTTTATTCAGACTATTGCGAATATTTCAAAAATCGGTCGGTTCTCAAGTGATGTGCGTTTAATTTTTATTTATATCGGAAAGATTGTAAAATATATTTAAAAAAATTTTTTTTCTTTCTTCACGGGTTGCCTTACAACTCCCGAAACCGTGTTACGGTTCCAGGGTACCCAGCGGAAGACCAAGTCTCCCTCATTTAGCCGATGGTATTTGTGAGGCTATACCTAACGAGTAGCAAGTCCTGTTGAGGTATACCAATATATTTTCTCAGATGGAAAAGCCTCTAAGTGTGGTTTATCGGATTATGTACATAAGTTTTTAATTAAAAACCCATTGGTACATGGCCGGGATCCGGGATCGAACCCGTGGTCTGCCAAGTTATGATGTCTTAAACACATGACCACCGACGCACGCGCAAAAATATGTAAGAATCGAAAGATCCCTGCCAACCCCTAGTGGCGAGAACACGATGTAGATATTCTAGACAAAGTACTCATCAGGAAAATATAGAAATAATGCAAACATCCAGTCATCGTTCAATATTACGAATTAATCAATTTGGCTAGTTTCGCCCGTGGACATTATAAAATATGGCGTAAAAATTTATCCGGGATAAAAAGTAGCCCGTCATTCTCAGGCACTATTTAGGTTCAAAATCACATCCATCCGTTGCTCCGTTTTTGCGTGAAGAAAGACAAAAAAACACTTTAGAACGATGACAGAAGTTGTCAACATTTTAATTTATTTACTATTGTTTCGTTCTATATACCAAAATCCTTGCGTCCACTAAAATCCATAAAAAATGTTGCATGTTGAATGGATTTTCAGTTTTTTTTTTCATCAGGTTCGTTTGTCCAGCGTTAATCCACGTTTGTCCACCAAAAATTTTCGCATTTGGGGGTGCCAACTTCCACCCCCAATTTTTATTTTTTTAATAACTTTTTTTTGAGAGGTGGACAAAAAAAAAATTATTGGTGGACAAACGTGGACTAACGGTGGACAAACGAACCTGATGAAAAAAAACTGAAAAATCGAATTTGGGGTTGCCAACTTCACACACCCCTGGTGAGTGAAATCGACCGTGAAAATGCTCAGTCGCAAGCAATCGCCCGCCGCATGAAGGTGTTTTGAGTTTTCTTCTTTCCTTCTTCTTCTTCTCTCTATGTTTTCAAGCAATTCCTCAAAAATTAATTTACTATTTCGATGCCGGCACATAAAACGGCTACTGCAAATGACCTAGTCGCTTGCAATTTCACTCGACTGTGTAAATGGGGTAGCGATGGTGCTTGATGAGGCGATTTGGTAAGCGAACAACGACCCATGTAAATACCCCTCTTTTAGTCCAGTATCGGAAGCTTTATTATGATTTTTACGATATAGTTTCGATCTCGAACGATCGCTTCCCAATATTTGGGGCAAAGGCTAATGAATCCTCATTTCCTTGAAAATTATTCTCAGAGATAATAGCTATAGATGGATGGATATAATAGATGTTTTTATTCCGAGTTATGTAGTAATTATTATTTTGGTAAGCTAAGTTCACGCCTCTACTACAAAATAGGGGTAAGCAAAAATAATGGACTCAGAACTTTTGTCTCTCTGTCTGTCTGTCTGTTCCAGAAAAGGCTCCGAATTGACTAAATGGATTTTGATGAAAGGGCTGATATGGCTGTATTAAAGCGGTTAGGACAGCAGTCATTTTCCACGGGCAAAGCCGAGCCCAAACATTAGTACAAAATATTTCCTGTGTACTACACAAATCAAACGAACTGTTCTCTTAGCCGATCATTCTCAAAATAACTCTAAGGCCACTGGTTAGGTGCCTATCCTCAAAAATAGCATCATAAGAAGAATCCAAGTCTTACGCTGGAAAAAACCACTTCAGTACATTGAAAGCCACATTTTCCTAAAATAACAGCATTTAGCAAAATTAAAAGACGAAGTAGGACGACGCAAAGCTGTAAAGATCCCCGTTACACCGTACGTACAGATTAAAAATAATTGGAAGCCTTAATGGGGTCAGGAGCCGAGTTTCTTTTCTAAAGATAGTTTGCGCAAAAATAACTCGAATGGCTGCTTATTTTTTTAACCCATGTTATAAGTTTGAAGCCTAGTAAAATGAACATACATAATGCTGTTTTAGTTCCATCACTTACTTATGGAAGCGAGACTTGGGTATGTATGGAATAAGAAGGATGGAAAGTAAAATAAATGCAATGGAAATGCGGTTTTTACGAAAATGAGTGATATAAAGCGTATTGACCGCATCCGAAACGATGTCATTAGAGAACAACGCGGAGTCAAAGATGATGTTGTGACTAAAATGAAAAAGTAGTTTACGCTGGTTTGGACACGCTGAAAGAATGAAAGATTGACCAAAGATGTTTATATGGCTGAAGTGAAAGAAAATGCTGGAAATGTATTGATCGATGGAAATATAAAAAGTACACACAATCGCTGAGCATGTATGAAAGGTATGATGAATATAAAAGAAGCGAAAGAGGTATGTCAGGATCGTAACAAATGGCATTTGATTGTCTCTGCCTACACCTCTTGGGATCAAAGGCGTGATGATAGATAGATTGTCTTTTTTTCAACATAGTACGTCTATATTTGAAACTCAACTCAACTCAACGTCAAAAAACATGACATTTATCTACTAAGTTATTTAGCCGTATTTCTTATATTAGTAATGGGCCGATTTTTAATACACAACAAAAATCTAGCACCACACACAGCCCTATTTAAATTTCCTTGCCTACAACCTACAACCTTAGAATAAATATTCGAGCGAGCGAGCTCTACAACAGTGGATTTTAAACCGCAATAGACGGTTATTGGGACACGTGCCTATAAAGAGCCGCATTGCTTCACGTGCGGCACTTTCGCACCAATCGTCAATATGAATTTCTCCATACAAGTCCTGTGGGGTTAGCCTATATAGGACCGCGACATCTTTCGTTTCGACTCGGATTTGCCCGGACATTGTAAGGTTGGATATTCTCGGGTCAAGCATTCCTTGGTTGGCCCAATGTGCGGACTCGTCATTTTTCGCCTTCGATTCGAAACGAAAGATGTCTCGTTCCAAAGTATGCTAAACCCACTGAGTGCGCGAGGTGATAGCAGTTGGAAAGATAATAGCAGAACGCAACTCAGTGTAATTGAGACCAGACCAGCTGGCTTCTCCAGAAATTACAGTACGCTCAGCTCAACGAGAGAATCAAGGTCAGTAGGGTTGGCATATTTAAGACCGCGACATATTTCGTTTCGACTCGAAAGCCAAACACTATATGTCCGCACAGGTCCAGCCAAGGAATGCGCGGTTCGAGAATGCCCAACACTAGAATGCCGAGCAAATTGCTGGTGACAGTACACGGATTTGCCCGGACATTGTAGGGTTGGACATTCTCGATCAGATTGTTTTTGGCCTTCGAATCGAAACGAAAGATGTCGCAGTCCTAAATATGCTTCTCACACTGTCCTGTGTCTTATAGAATTCTTCAACAAGTAACATATGAACTTATTTGGAACGCATTGACATTTTTACCAAATTTCTACCAATTCGTGATCTTTACTTTAGTCAGAATGGTTCTTAGCTATGGCCACGTACACAAAGGAAGTAGGAAGCTTGCCTGCATTCGGCGAGTCAGCACAACTTATATTTTTCCAATATTAATTAAAAGTGGACTGGCGAATTTCACCGACATGTTTCGCGCTGCAATCGGCTTCCACTGTGTATGCACACTATGTTGTGATGAAAATCGGGTATTCACATTTCATATATATAGGGAGCCAGTCAATATTTTGTGTCGGGGATTTTAGCATATCTCGCCATGGCTATAGCAGTTCATGATGAAGGTGGCAAACAAGAATGCATATAGTCCTGTTTGTCATCTCTACTATGAATGCACGAGTAAATGCATGTAAACTGTGTTTGGTGAGAACCTACAGACTCTAGATCAATGGACTGTGACGGCTCATCGCGTCGATTCGATACTGTCTCACAATATTGAAATTGAAAAATATTTGATAGATTGGCATATATACAACTTTCCAGGAGTATTCCCTAGAGTAGTCGTTGGATTGTTGTGTATTGTCTATACTAATATTATAAAGATTTGTATTTTTGTTACGAATAAACTCAAAAACTACTGGACGGATTTTGATCATTCTTTCACCATTAGAATGCTACATTATCGCTGAGTATACCATCACGGCATGACGACGGGAACGGGGTGGGCAGAGGTGAATATGACAAAAGCTATGTATGAAGTGAGTATGTTTGCCAACATTCTGAAATAGACACGTACGAAGTCGTGGGAAACTGGGTAGGGGTAGTGATAAGGGTAGGGGTATGGGTAGGGGCAGGCGTAGGGGTAGTGATAAGGGTAGGGGTATGGGTAGGGGCAGGGGTAGGGGTAGAGGTAGGGATATGGATATGGGTAGGGGCAGGGGTAGGGGTAGGGGTAGGGGTAGGGGTAGGGGTAGGGGTAGGGGTAGGGGTAGGGGTGGGGGTGGGGGTGGGGGTATGGGTAGGGGTAGGGGTAGGGGTAGGGGTAGGCTATGAGTGCTGTAGGGTATATTTTATATTGTTCGAAAATATCCACGGGCGAAGCCGGGGGCGTACAGCTAGTCATTTATATATTGGTGACCCCGTATGAACACAGCCTGCCCAGCCACATTACATGACTCCGCATCCTACTCCCACTTCCCACAGTCCTTACCAGGGACTACCGTGCACGCCGTGATGACGACAGGTCATTCCCAGATCACGACATGTGATTCCGCACTGCAGTCCATCACAGCTGACGACGCTAAAATGGATGTTGGTTTCATACTGTCTCACAATATTGAAATTGAAACCTGTATCGCGCTAGTGAAAATTTTCCAGCGACACAGCGTACAGACACCTTCGATTCCATACTGATTAATCGGCTATAAACACTACAAAGGCTATAATACTTGACATTGGCAAATCACCGATGAACATTGGTGGAGCCATAATAAAGGAAGAATATATCAATTTGAAATTACAACTGTTAACATAGAAACACGTCTATATATTTGAAGTAAATATAAATTGAAATTGCGCTACAAACTCACGCTCCGTAATGGTTGTTCCTAACTACATAGAAACTACTTGAGACGCGCACTAAATGGCTGTCTTAATTTCGACAATCAAATTCTAACTTCCTTTATCTTCACGGCTACAATTAAACTAAGTATAGGTGCCTTTAAACATTTATGACCCAACGTAAATCTAACGAAATCGAAGTCTTAGGCCGTATTATAAGACCAAACAATTTGTGGCAGAAACTCCAGGTCCGTGGGGTTCAAATGCCAAAAAGTTTATTAAAAATTATATTCACACGACTGATCATCTCCTCTGGTGGCATCAAGCATCCATCCATCCTCACAACCTAATAAGATTTATGCTAACGTCCCGACAGACTGACTAACTCACTGACTCATCATTGCCCAGCTAAAACCGCTAAAAGGAATTTGAAAATTGGATAGGATGTTTATTTTATACTGTATCTATCTATCTATCTATATTTCTATAATCACGCCTTTAATCGCAAGAGGGATAGGCAGAGACAATCGAAAGTCATTTGCTACGATCCTGACATACCTCTTTCGCTTCTTTTATATTCATCATACTTTTCATACATGCTTGGCGATTGTGTGTACTTTTAATATTGCCATCGATCAATACATTTTTATATGTTCAATAAAAGTACATCTAGGTCGTCCTCTGCCAGCATTTCCTTTCACTTCAGCCATATAAACCTTTTTAGTCAATCTTTCATCCTTCATCCTTTCAACGTGTCCGTGGTTTCAGCGTAAACGACTTTTCCTCATTTTAGTCACAACATCACAACAATAAAAATAATTTTATACAAATTTTACGCCAAAATTTGTATGAAAAATAATTTTCTTCTGAAAATTTCCACAGACGAAGCCAGATATTATACAGGTGGTTCCATAATAGTTCCGTATGGAATACAAAATAAACAACCTTATCCATTTCCATACATGTTTCCACGTATACCGGATCTAAGTTTCAGTGTAGCGTGGTGTGGATCCATCGGGTATGAGCTCCATTGTTGCGAAGTTATCATCTGAACGAGTGCGGAACATCTGTGGGCTGTTTTCTTTTATTACTTTCTACTGTATCACATTATTTTTCACTGTTTTGTACGTCTCTCTTTGTAGAATCTCTATACAAGTAAACAAAATTGAAGTGTTCATAGACCGACTTATCTATTTAAACCGTGGACTATCCATAATTTTTCTGGTATAAACTATTCCCAATTTCTCTGTAAATAATCCACCTGTGTCACTGTAATTTAGCATATATCTGTTATTTTTTCAATGGGGTTTATTGAATAGGAAATATGGGTGGTTAAACTTTGCCCCGTTTTCTCTTTCATAATCTATCACAAAGCTCTTATTTTATGAAATGAAATGATTATTTATTTGTCAGAATATGGCATAACTACATACTTAATACAGGTGGAGTAATCTTAGATCTGTAGCACATTCTACCATATTACGGTGTACAAATATTTAATAACAAGTAGGTACAAACAAAGTCTGGGACGTTCAATATTTAAAATTAAATTCAATCATGGACGTAAAAAAGTAGAGGACGGATCGCCGCTACGACAAAAGTGAAGCACCAAGCGTGCATGTGCATGTGTGCGTGCATTATCTCTAATATTTTTAAATTGTTGAATGAATAAGTGGTAAATTACTAACTTACCTATGAAATGTGATTCCTTGAGATTTTTTATGAGTAATGGAGTTGTTTTTGCATAATTTTACTACACAAGACGGTATTGTTTTTCATTTTCTTAATGCGGCTGATCAGCATAACCGAATGAGAATGTGTGCGTGAGGCAGGTGAGGCTCGTATTTACAATGAAACTGGCATAACTTGGTTGCTTCACTTTTGTCTTAGCGGCGATCCGTCCTCTCCTTTTTTACGTCCATGGATTCAATATTACACACACCAATAGAATTCAATGTCAAATCAAAAACTCAATCAATAAAATCACACAAATACCATGTCAAATAATTACAATATGATTATGATTTTTTAATTGGTCAAAAATAATAAAAGTATTAAAATTTTGAATTTTCAATAAGCTACAAAAAAACGCAAGACGTTTCATTGAAGGGTAATGGTTAAACAGCGCTTTAAAAAAAATTAAAGCTTTGTGATAGATTATGAAAGAGAAAACAGGGGCAAAAATAATCCTTCACACACACATCGACACGCCTTTGTTTAATCGAATATTGTGTGTCTGTGTGGGTGAGTGAATTGCATGTGATCTAGGTGATATGATTTGCTAATGTGTGGCCTGTCTTCAATCTCGATCATACGGCGGCCGGATCGAAAATTTTCTGTGAGATACCGGACCAGTGCGTACTTTAGACGCAATTCTGAACAACTTCCCAGTTAGTTACAACCCTGAAATAAACTTTGAGCATATCCTGGCATCGTCCCTTCATGAAAAACCGAGTCTCAGAGGTCAAATCCATACAACAATGGGCACACTCCTTTGGAGATATTAAGTCCCGGGTTCAAATCCCAATCGTAAAGCGTCCGTACTTATACTTGCCAACTGTTCTGTACAATATACACAACTGGCTGCAAGAGGACATTGTTACTGGGTGTCTCTGGCCATACCGCAAGTAATAAAGGCCGTGATGGTGTGTTTATGTTTGTTTGATAATAAGTTCTATAATTTGGCAACAAACGACTCCAAATTCGTTGACGTGTATTTTTAATCGAACTTCAAAAGAACTTCTCAACTCCTTGATTACTTGAAGACGCCTAGACCGATATGGATTTTTTTTGTTTGAAAGGATATATTTCCCAGGTGGTCCCATGGTCATTATGTCAGGATCTGATGATGGGATCATGGAGAAATCAAGAATTATATTCATATTTTATAGGCACATTTGAAGCGATTTGGGTTTTTTTATAGTGACTTGTGCATTTGCTTACGGAAAGCACATTTTTCAGTGCATAATTTTTGAAGTCGGTGCCATTTTTTAAAAGGCAATTATTTTTTCAATTTACTTTTTGCAATCATCTTATCTATCTAATCATATAAATTAACTAAAAACAACAAAAACTGCTATTATTCAAATGTGTTAAAAGAGATTTGCAATAGAGTTGAATGCTTCGGAAGTGGAACGATGAAATAAGTACGTAGAGTGTAATGTTGTTAGCTCTGCTACCATTTATATGGAAATCGGGGCAGTAACGCGGAGTGAGTCCTATTGTGAGATGTAGGGAAAATCTCTAAACGAATCATGATTAAGCGAAATCCAAGTATTTCTTATAGTTTTCCACCCCGGTTTCGCGCATGGAAATTCGCCCTCTAACTATCCTGTGCAAAAAAATGTGGCCGTCACGGGACGCCCGGCAGATGTGATGTCGAATAAAGAGGTTCATGTAGTACCTACACACGGAGAAGCAACGAAGTATACCGTTATAGGCCATGCCGGGGCCCTTGGACACACAAGAATTTGGGGCTCTTTTGGAAAGTAAAGAAAGTGAATGATAAGTACAAACATTTTTCTGCTATAATCTTATATTTATTTTGGTAAATTGATACAAATTAAACATACATATATTATTAATTAGATAAGTATGTTGCTGGTCGGAATTTATTTCGGGATTTCCGTCATAAAAAAAGCTAATATATCGGCATTTAGGGGCCCCGTGAGGATAGGGGCCCTGGGCACGGGCCCTGTGTGCTCTTATGGTAAAGACGGTATTCGCAGTTTCCGTCACGACATACGATTTGGAATTACCGCCAAGGCGCGCCAATATCACATCAAAATCACGTCAATCCGACATAAAATAAGAACACGGTTAGTCAAACGAATAAAAACCTCGTATCTTCACTAACGGAATCTTAAAAGGATAAGAAAACATTACCCAGTATTGGTCAAGTGCGAGTCGTACTAAAGCACAGCATGGTCCCGTAGGTTATTGAAAATTATAAATATATCTATATAAATAAAAATTGACTAATAAGAGAATTTGGAAAAGTTGCAAGGAAAAATTTAAAATTCGGGTTTTTCCATGTGATTTTTATATGAACTCATAATAGGGAATGGAAGTTAATACGGGCTTGACGGGCTAAACACCTCGGTTTTAAGCTACATAGTTTCTAATAATATTAATTGCTGTATGTAAAGATAAAGAAGAAAAGAAAAGAAAATATTATTCCGCTTGCGAGAAGAGACATGCGACTTTCACTCCACTCTGTTGATGGAGTCTTTGCACCACAAATGAGTACTTTCGTGAAACATCTTGGTGACGCCTTTGCTGACATAAAACTGTCTATTTCCTAAATCATTCAAAATTTCTCGAGAAATTATATAATTTGCATAATATTTTTTTATTTTACATTCTTAAAAACGATCTTTGCAATATTTTTTTTCACTAAAATCACAATAGTAAACTATCCTAGAGCCAACGGGAATAATCCGGGAAGACGGCAAGAGACCAGATGGAATGACTCCGATTCCCAGGGAGCGAGGTCGGGCCCTTGTATGGGATGCTACGTGCGTGGACACATTAGCCCCGTCTCATCTCAGGGAAACAGCAATCAAAGCGGGAGCTGCGGCGGAAATCGCAGAGTCTAACAAACGGCGCAAATATATAGTTAAATTATTGAAAACTACAAATTTGTGCCGTTTGGTGTTTTTTTTAAAGATGTATCCCCTCGATCATCTCTTCTGGTGACAAGAGGGCTGGCTCCTACCTCGCTCAACGAATCAGCATCGCGATTCAGCGGGGAAATGCAGCCAGTATTCTTGTCACTATTCCACGCGGACCTGGTTTATTTACTTATTTTTAATCTTTAGATTTGATTTAAGGTTTTTATATTAATAAAAAAAAAATTACTTATATATGAAAATTAATATTTGTTTGTTCGTATTCTATAGACTCAAAAACTACTGGACCAATTTGAAGAAATGTGGTTTTTTAATAAAATACCTATTTAAACTCCCAGCCCCTCTGATATCTTATGGTCCCTATATTAAAAAATTATCCCCGTCCCGTCTGTTTGTGCCATTTTTACGCAAAACTTACTGAACTGATTTTAATGCTGTTTTCACTATTAGATAAGTTGATTAACGGGGAAGGTTTAAGAGTATTTAATATGGACCTATCATGTTTAGGAGCTGAACATTAACAGTATTAGTTAATCAAGTCGGAGGAAAAGTTAGCTCCAACGAGTTTACTGTCTAATCTGTCAGAGATATAACAAAATGATTTAGCAATGAAATGTGTAGAATAAAGTAATCTACAAAAAAGTCCGTGGTAGTACATATCTATCTCTAATAGATAAGTAGTAATAAGCGTATTTGTGTGGGCATCACAATATTTTTAAATGCGAAGCGAATATAGGTTCATATATAAAGGTACGAACAGATTTGCAAAAAAATAGTTCAGTTCGCATTAGTACGGAACGCTAAAAAAGTTAAAAAAAACTCACCAAGTCACGCAGCATATTCCCAAAATATTAAGTGGATTCAGGGTCCTCTAAGAGGAAGAAATAAAATAAAATGTCAACCCTTTTTACTGTGAATGCATATTTAGTATAACCATCTGGGAATCGGGTACTTACAAAGAAACCCTTTTTCCAACTGCTGATCCTATTTGGATGAGACTATCTATCATCACGCCATCATCCCAAGAGGGGTAGATAGAGACAATCAAAATGAGAAATCAAATTTGCTTCAAGTGAAAAAACTGTATAAAAATTTACACACGTGTTCTTTTCTCTGCATATTTTGAATCCGGTCAGCTTTTATTTCCAAATTTTTACGAAAACTACTGACCCTGTTTTTATAATGGAACAAACCAATGTTATAGTTTGCTAAATATCTCTTATCTTATCTTATCTTATCTATCTTTTATCACTTTTAATAACGAGGCGGAAATTATGAAATATACTTCAGCCATGTTAAGTTTTATGTCTTTATTTGAGTTCATTCAATAAATATCTTTTTATCAAAATTAATTTTTAGAATCAAGATGAAACAAAGAGATGCATTTAGTGGTTTCTGATCTAATTCTGGACAAACGTCTAGTTGTAGTTTTTTTTTCGGAGTATGGGGGGCCGCTTAATTTTCATATTTTTTCTTTAATTTAATTTAAACTATGCATTTTAAAAATTATTCAAAAATATCCTTGAATTTCTTATAACGACCCCTTTCATTTGACATGAAAATACTTTTTATTTTTTATTTACGCTATATGTCCGTGAAACTCTACATATGTGCCAAATTTCAACTTTTTCGTTCAGTAGATTTGGAGAAAATAAGCTGTGACCAACGGACAATTTCTAGAAGGGATCCGTTTTTTTAACGGATGTAAGAAACTCTAAAAACCCATTGATACATGGCCGGAATCGAACCTTTCACTATTTGGATTTATTTTATAGCTGGATCAATTTGAACGGGAGTCATAGGCAATAGCAAGTATTCGATAATTAAAATGATTTATTCAGTAAATTCGAAATAAAGAACAGTCTTGTGTAATGAAAATAAATTAATTTCAAAATTCTACAATGTTCAAAGGAAAATTAAAACTTGGAAGTGGGCTTTTAAACTGAGTCTACAGATAATCTAAGAAACAATTTTAATTGATCATCAAACACGCTTTTTGTAATTAAATACCTCAACCAGAGATATTTTAAAGGTCACCAAAGGCGAATTTTCAAGTAATTTTCCATAGAAGGGCTTGGGATAAGTTGTGAATGAAATATGCGATTGATTGTAGCTTTGTCGTGGTTAAGGAGTCCTATACAAATTACATGGTTCATGACTTCTTAAGAGTGTAGTGTACCGCGTCCATGTCCATACAAACGGAGAAAACGTTTTACTACCCCTAAATATTATTTAATTTTAACGATTTTGTAATATGTTACTGACATAATGAAAAACTACGTACGTATTTTTTCCTTTTTTCAAAATTCGTAATAGGTCAAAAGTTATAAGCCCCTCAAATCTCGGTTTTTTTGGTTCATAACTTGCTCGTAATAAACCGTCTGTATTTGAGAAACAAAGCAAAATTTCAAAAAAAGCAAAACGTACGTACGTAGATTATAATCTGCTTAAACGTTTGACACCAAAATTATAAGGTTTCGTTATAGTTTAGTAGGTGTAAATCGTTTTCCCCCAAAACGCAATTTTCAACGAAGAACATACCTACGAACACTCACGAGCTGCAGTGTTCTCTGTCGCACTGATGCCTGGGGGAAGAGCGCGCTTGAGACAGAATATGATTTTCTAAATACCTATTTCGCTGCGTACGCTGAGCTACACGATCCTCTTAAATTACGCGATAACTATATGTCTTAGCTTTTTTTTTATTTGACACAGTATGAATTTAAAAATATATGAAAATCAGTTACCTTTAAGTTTAATGAAGCCCTGAAAAAGTCATCAATTTCACGCGTATTTTAAACTGATTTTGAGACTCGAGTTATCTTTATTTAGTATATATTATATATTAATGTACCATTTTATCGTATTATATTTCTAAAAATTTTTGTATAACACTGGAAGAGCTTATGTCCGTTTTGTGTATTTTCGCAAGACCGATTTTTTGTGAAATTGTTCTTTCTCATGTTTCTGGTACGTGAATCTTGGCCCATCTTATACTATCCTTGGGTTATTTTACCGACTCTTTTTGCAGTGTATCTCTCTAACAACTTTTTACAGAGATATCGACAAAACAAGCCGCGCGGTTTACTGAGTTCATTGCGCTAAGGAAAATGGTAGTTGTTTTGAGGTATTTAAGACAATTTTATAGCAATTTAAAAAATTCGTGGGGGTGATTGTTCAATTATTCTGAATTTTTAAAGGTCGAATTATTATAAAATCTGGTAAATTGAGAGTCGGAGACCTAGTTTGACGCCCCTGTATGGCGCAGGAACAAATTAGCGCGGGTCCAACTCACACTTGGCCTGTTTTATTATTTGTTGTTTTACTTAAGAGTATGCATTATATTTATACTAGTAAGATGTTTGTATGTATTGGCATTATTAAGCACGAGTAGGGAATGCAATACCGGGATACCAGAATCCCGAAATACCGGGATCCCGCATACATGTTGGAGGGACTAATCTCGGTCGAAAAATTTGCGGGATCCCGCTGGACTGGCGGGATTACAGAGAAGCGTGGTACATACGTGTTTCTCTAAGGTACGGGGCGCCGAACCCTAGGAGAACAGTGTGAAGGCGCGGGGCAAAGAGTTCCCCACCCGCGCCCCTTGTTTGATTACTTATATTTTGCCAGTAACAACTTGTAATTATGACGTAATGCAATGATTTATTCATTGACTATTCAAGGGCTATGTATAACAGGTTGTGTAGTTTTATTGAACAAAACAAAATATTAAAAGCTGAACAATTTGGATTTAGGCAACATAGCTCTACCACACTGGCCTGTTTCAATTTAGTAAAAACAGTGACAGAGAGCTTAAATAATGGTATACCCTTGACTGCAATATTTCTTGACATGAGCAAAGCATTTGACTTCGTTCATCACGAGAAGCTGTTGCATAAAGTTGAGAAATATGGTGTAAGGGGAGTTGCTTGTGATTGGCTAAGAAGCTATCTGAAGGATAGAAATCAATGCACAGAAATTAATAAAGTAGTAAATAACAAACAAAAAATGTTTCGGTCTGAACAAAGGCAAAACAATAGTGGTGTACCACAGGGCAGTATACTGGGGCCTCTGTTGTTTTTGCTCTATATTAATGATATTCCTAATATTGTACCTCACCAGTGTATATTGTTTGCTGACGATACTACAATATTGATAAAGGAAAATGACATTAACAAATTAGAAACTGACATTAATACTACTATTGACAAAATTATTACATGGCTTAATTCTAATAATTTAAAAATTAATGTTCAAAAAACTAAAATTACTGTATTCAGAACCTATCAATCAAAACATATAGGTCTAACCATACGACACCAAAACACAAACATAGAACAAGTAGACACGAACAAATTCTTAGGCATAACGTTGGATACGCATTTAAATTGGAAAGAACATATTAATAAAGTTTGCTCAAAATTGGATAGATTTGTTTATGCATTACGGCGAGTAAGACAGGTGGCTTCCTTAGAGGCTGCACTCTCTGCCTACTATGGATATGTGTCATCAGTACTTAATTATGGTCTGATATTATGGGGAAACTCAGTTGAAGTAGCTAAAGTCTTTAAACTACAAAAAAAATGTATTAGAGCAATGTGTGGCCTTCCCTTCTATGAAAGCTGCAAACCACTATTTAGAAAACTAGAGGTGTTAACCCTGCCATCAATGTACATTAAGCAAATTTGCATGTTTGTAAAGGTACATGACAATTATTATAAAACCCATGAACAGGTTCTTAAAAAGGCTACTAGACACAAAAATACATTGTGTCTACCAAAAATCAGACTTAATATATTTAAAAGTAATGCTTACTGTATGTCTATTTTAATATATAATAAACTTCCTGCAAATATTAAAGATTTACCATTAATTACATTTAAAAAGGTACTGCATAAATGGCTGTTGGAAAAGCAGTTCTACACTATTGACGAGTATCTGGGAACGACTTAGGTATATGACCTTCTTTTTTATTTTTATTTTTTATATTATGTGGAATTGTGTCTATTGTAATTGTCTTATTGTTCTCTTTTTTGACTATATTTAAATTATTTGACAGTGTTTATTGATTATTTGTTTGACTATTGATATTTTTGAATTGAAACTTGACATTATTTGAATTATTGTAATTATTTGCTACATAATAACTTGACATTTGTTTGATTTGTTGTGTCAAGTCTTGGTTTTTCTCTTTTCTGTATTAACTATGTTTAAATATTGAATTGTAACTTCACTTACAATCTTCGCTATTGTTTAATATTTGTGCACCCATATGGGTTTGTGTTCATATGACTGAGCTGGCAAATAAAGATATTTGATTTGATTTGATTTGATTTGAATATTGATTGTCATAGAACCTATAGATAAATAAACCATTTTAAATGTACCAAAAAGCTTATTTAATTTGGGTTAAAATTTAAGTTTAAGTCGACGCTGCGGGATCCCGCAAATACCTGGATCCCGCGGGACTAAGATGGTTCAGTCCCGCAAATACCGGGATTGAAATTATTTTGCGGGATTGCATTCCCTAAGCACGAGCAACAAACGCCTAATAAAACACGTTTCTTGTATGGCCCCCGTTAAGGGGTCGTCTCCAAGAGCGAGAGAATCGCGGCGATAGTGTCGCCGTGTCATACAAACTCTATCGTATTGTATCGCCCTGTGGAGATTTGGCCCATAGAGTTTGTATTGAATTTGGTGGCACGACGAGACTATCGCCGCGATTCTCTCGCTCGTGGAGACGGCACCTATAAAGCGTGTATTATTACGTTTCACTATTACTAGAGAAAAAACCACAGCAAGTTTCCATGTTTTCAAACTATATTTGTATCTCTAATACATAAGTATAAGCGTATTTACCTAGGTATTCAAATTGTTGTAAACGCATATTGAACCCGTACGAAGCCGGGGGCGGGGTCGCTAGTAAATTATATAAATTGCTACTATACTGCCTGTGTATACTGGACAACCGGACGAACATCACGAAACAAAGACTTTCTGGGATTATGCTTAGGAACCCTAAATATATAAAACATGAAACACATGTCTGTCAATAGCAAAAAAGTATTCCAAAACCCTTCTCAAACTCAAAGTCACCTAAACAACTAACAACACTTTGAAACAAATCTGTACCGTGTCCTGAAAACTTATCATCTATTTAGCAACTAACAACTAGTCGCGTTATAGTCTACCATTTGCAGGTGTTCAAAAGGACATTTAATAGGATGTTGTTAAATAAAATGTATTATTCTATAAATGAATTCCTAAATGATAAATCACGTCTTGACATCTTATAATATTTTTTTTCACATTCTTATTTTATTATTGTTTTAATGAAATTAACTTTTGACATGTTTTTTTTTATTATGTATATTATATTTGACTGGATGATTTTATAGAATAACTAATATAACTATTTGTCTGATTGTATATGATGCTCTTATTGTAATTATTTGACATGTGTGTGGTAATTGTGCAACTTTATTGATTGAGTTTTGGATTTAACATTGAATTGTATAAGCGTGTGAAATATTGACTGTAATTTGGAATATTGAACATCCCAGACTTAGCTTGTGGGTACCTGCCTGTTATTGTATATTTGTACACCGTAATACGGTAGAATGTGCTGCACATCTAGAATTGCTCCACCTGTATTATGTACTTATGCCATATTCTGACAAATAAATAATCATTTCATTTCATTAGCAAATTGCAAAATTTAACTAAGTTGTATTCTATTTGATTACAAGTTGACATTTCAAGTATGAATCAAAGTGTCAAGTTTAATTTATGTCATTTTTAGGGTTCCGTACCCAAAGAAGTCCGACAGTCTATCCGCTTGTAACAGGGCTGTATCTGTTGAACCGCAATAGGTAGACATTTGAAATTTTCACAAAGTGCGTTTATTTGAAATGTTTTTTGGCGTTTAATAATAGCAATACATACAAACGTCTAACTAGTATAACTATAATGCATACTCTTAAGTAAAACAACAAATAATAAAAATTGGCCAAGTGTAAATCAGACCGCGCTTATTTGTTCCTGTGCCATACAGGGGCTTCAAACTTGGTCTGAGCTTAGTGCATACTATGGCCGATTTTCTTAATTCGGTATGTAAATAAAAGTTTAGGTATGCTGAATCCAAAACCATTTCGAGATATTGGTTTAATAATCCGTATTTTTCTATTTATAACTCTTAAAATCGTGAGATTGTCTTTATTTTTTCAAATTTTGTAGGATTTAGACACGGCAACACTATTGTTTGTTAAGACGATACATTCAAATAAAATCATAGTTTGAGGGGCATGGCCTAGCTGCATACGATACTCTAGCGCTACCCAGCGCTACGTGATCGATTGGTCTCTCCGCTGAATCTCTCTCTGTCGCATTGAATAGAAACAAAAGAGAAGAGGCGCACGGAAGGTGCTTGGAACAAACGTCCTAAGTGATAAATCAAAAATAATTTATTTAAATTAAAGGAGTAGCTTTATTGAAAATCTAAATTAACATCTTACTTTAGTAATAGATGATACAAATTTGTACTTAATTTAATAAACAATACTTCATGTACTACTGAGAAATTTGGAAAGGAGACTATTTTCAGAGGCTACTTTGCGATTTTTTTCTATGGAGCAAAGTTTCTTAAAACATGTTTTATGATTAACAGATTATTATGAAATATGATTAATTATAACATGTAATTTTTTCTATATTTCTGAGAGCTTTAGGTTTCACTCAAAACGATTTGAAAAATATGATTTAATATGAAGGTAGCCTCTTAGAACACAGATGTTCTTTTTTATGTATCAACATATCAAAGGTATTGAAGTATTCAGCCGACAAAATGACGTCATCAGTGCCAAAACTTTGATAATTTATTATAAAAAAACTACTGTATAGAAATAAAATATATTCAAATTAGTTTCTTAAAATAGGTTAATATTTGAAATAAAAATATAAAAATCGTACCTTAGCGTTTACTTTACATACCGAATTCCTCAGTTGTTCGGTAGGGTCGCTAGTGAGTTTAGTTGCGTTTTGACATGAAGTATTATGCAATCCATCGCAGTTGCTAATTCCGTGATAACACGAACTACCGAATAGATCATAGGATTTAACCGCTACTTTATACCAAATCTATATTACATTAATCCGTCATATACTATAAAATATATTTTTCTATATCAAGCTATGTGAAACAGGCATATATAAAATTGATACATGCGATTCTTTCTGCGAATATTCTATAGCCAATGTCTAAAAATAAATATTAAATAAAATAATTAGCGAGTGCGTCAAATATTATTACACCCAGGGAGCATATAAAAGCAAAATCTAGAATTAAGTTTTGAAAGCTATCTCAGATTTGTATAAAGAACCTTTTGATTCTGTCAAAGTTAAATAACACTGGTAAACACTGTTTTTGTCACACGAACTTTGTGATGATTTTTGTTTGTATTGTACACCAAATATATTTTTTGGGACCGTTTTATATTAAATTTTACCTCATTTACGTGATTTTCTTTGATTCTAGGATGTTTACCCGGCGAACGTGGTTTACCGCAAGCAATATTTCGCAAGTTAGGCTACCCGCTAAGCATGAACATATCCTATCTTTCCCCTTGCCCCTCCAAGGCTTCAATTCGACCCTCCCGCCCCTCCCCTAATTCTAACCTCCTTATTTTAATAATAATAATTGTCTAACTGTTTGTTTCATGTCACAAAAAAATGTGACGTGTCAATTTTTTTTTATTAATATTGTTGCGGCTTATTTTAAGTGGACTGTATTTTTGTGGTACACCTGGAGATAGGATGTGGAAATTCCGGACAGCTGTGGAACAAGGTTTTCTGTCCAGAGGATTTGCACTAACCTGTAAGCTCTGATGCTGCCGGGACCTTCAATCCTGTGCTCTAGGCTGTGGTGCGGGCAATTGGCATGCAGTAGGTTCCTCTCAGCTGTATCTGGTTCATTCACTAGCCGGCCGGCTCTGTTCCTTATTATAAACTTATGCGGATGGCGAAATATAAATATTGTAGTTTGCGTGCGTATATTTGAAGCTCTAAATTGCGAGTATTTTTAATTATATTAGAGGAAATTCAAATCACTGCCGAACGGGTTTTCTGCCACTCGAACGACTGTCAGTCACATCAGCCACAGTCAAAGCGTTCAGTCAGTGCGGATTTAAGAGGAAAAAAAGGAACGTTGGTATGCCCGTTCACACAGCCAGTCGCAACAAACTGGCTCAAACATCTCCCCCGGCCTTGAAGGAACTTCAACATAATGCGGATGCGGATGCGAAAAATAATAAACAAGTAAATAAAATCAAAACAAATAAAATAAAATAAAAAACTAATATCTATAAAAATTATAAACTAAATCTAAACAAATTTCTGCTGTTTGCCTAGGAAGAGGGTAATGGGAGTACTATTGAGTGGGTAATGGACATAGCCGTACCACGGGTCGCTCATATGTGCCACCTTTGGTGCGCACCTTAACGACACGCACAATACCGTCTCTACCCGGCAGAAGACGACTAACCACACCTAGCGGCCATTGTAAGGGCGGTGCGTTAGGAACTATTACTAAAACTACGGTACCCACAGACACTGGATTTGTTGGAGTGTTCCACTTCTGTCTAGCTTGGAGGTTGTGTAAATACTCCGTCTTGAACCGTCTCCAATACGATTGGACGAGAGAGTCTATTAAAGAAAATCTAGACAGCAGTGTAACACGTTCATCCGTCAAATCAGTTGCAGGTAAACATTCAAGCGGTGCGGAACACAAGAAGTGTGCGGGAGTAAGCGCGGATGGTTCTGACGGGTCAGAACTTAATAAATATAGCGGTCTTGAGTTTAAAAAGCCTCAATTTGTGTCAATAGTGTTAGCATCTCCTCGTACGTTAATATTTGCTGCCCAATGACTCTAAATAAGTGGCTTTTAACCGACTTAATATTAGCTTCCCAAATACCTCCAAAATGGGGTGCATTTGGTGGGTTTAATTTCCACACGATATCGGATTTAGTAAGCTCTTCAGAAAAGGACTTATAATATGCGTCTGATTTCAAAAACGTGTGGAGGTCTCTTAAATAATACTTTGAGGAAACAAAATTAGTTCCGTTATCACTATATATACACTTGCAGGCACCACGGCGGGAAATAAACCGTTTAAAGGCATCTAAAAATGACGCAGAACTTAAGTCGGTGGCCAATTCCAAATGAACGGCACGAGTTACCATACAAACAAACAAACACAAGTAGGACTTTACGCTTTTCACTCCACGCCTACGAGTGTGACATATGTAGAGTGAGCCTGCGTAATCGACACCCGTATGTGCAAAAGCATGGCACTTCTCCACGCGACAAGCGGGCAAATCCGCCATTGGTGGGAACGCCTGCCGGGGATTCAACTTAAAACAGTTGCCACATTTATGCACCCGGGTTCGAATAATACGACGCGCGGATAAAATCCAAAATTTCTCTCGCAACCGTGCAAGCAGCAATTGCGGACCTGCATGTAATTTTTTGCGGTGGAATAAATCTATTAGCAATTCTACTATATGACCCTTTTTTGGAAGTAAAATTTGATGTTTATGTGCGAATTCTAAACTTGAGTTACGCAATCGTCCTCCCACGCGTAAAATACCTTCATGTAAGAAAGGTGACAAGGTGCGCAATGCGGGCGAACACAAATTACCCTTACGAAGACTAGCTATATCATCAGCAAATGATTCGTATTGAACAGCCTTCATGAGTATCAACTCGGCGGCATTTATATCAACAGATGTGATAAATTGATTTCGGGGCAATTTCCTTATAAATCGTAATATAAATACTATTGTGCGCAATAATTTATGATAGTTGGAAAACCTAGAGGCCAATATCACAAGCTCGTTATCTCTATGATTTGAAACCGTCAAAGACACCGTTTTTTGCTCAGGTATATCTTCAACAGAAAGATGAAACGGTGCGATTGATTGCTGGGCTATAGCTTCAGCCTGTGCAACATCACAAGCGGAAAAGGCTAAGTCATCCATGTATACACCTCCTTCAACTACATTGCCATTTTGAACAAGTCTATTAAGCGGCAATTGATTTAAACCACAATGTGAATAACTTGTCGTGGGAAAGGAATAATCTATGGGTGCATCTCCCATTAGGACATAACCTAAAGTTGTTTCGATTGCGGTTGGAGACTCGTTTGAACCCATTATTTTGTTAGATAATATTAATTGCGTGTACATATTAACTCCTAACAACACGTCTATATCTCCCGGCTGACTGAATTCGTCGTCAGCAAGCAGAAGGTTAGCGGGAAGCGAAATACGCGAGCGGTCCACGATGGCGTCTGGCAAACAACCAGTAACACGTGGTACTACGAGAGGCTGAATTGAATATGTCCTGTCGCTATTAAAGCGCGGGGTAAATATTAATGAGGTGACTCCTAATATTTTCTGCGAAGCGCCACCGATTCCGCAGACACTATAATAGCGTGCTTGCGAAGAAATAGTTAGCGAAAGCCGTTCACAACACGGCATGGAAATGTAGTCACTTTGTGACCCGGGGTCGAGCATACATCTTATAAAATGCTGTCGTCCGAATTTGTCGATGACTTTAAGTTTTGCGGTTCCTAGCAAAGTAGTGGTGGCATGGCGATCCACACTACTGCGTGAAATATTACAGATTGAGGATGAGCCCTCATGCGGAGCGGGTACGTTTTGAGAAACGCAAGTGTGTGCGGGTGCGGTTTGAGAAACGCTAGTGTGTGCGGGTGCGGTTTGAGAAATACTAATGCGTGCGGGTGCGGTTTGAGAACCAAATTTGGTTGCGGGTGCGGTGTGCGAAATGTGAATAGGTGCGGTGTGCGAAACGTGAGTAGGTGCGGTTTGCGAAACGTGACTAGGTGCGGTGTGTGAAACGTGACTAGGTGCGGTGTGTGAAACGTGAGTAGGTGCGGTGTGCGAAACGTGAGTAGGTGCGGTGTGCGAAACGTGACTAGGTGCGGTGTGTGAAACGTGACTAGGTGCGGTGTACGAAACGTGACTAGGTGCGGTGTGCGAAACGTGACTAGGTGCGGTGTGTGAAACGTGAGTAGGTGCGGTGTGCGAAACGTGAGTAGGTGCGGTGTGCGAAACGTGACTAGGTGCGGTGTGTGAAACGTGACTAGGTGCGGTGTACGAAACGTGACTAGGTGCGGTGTGCGAAACGTGACTAGGTGCGGTGTGCGAAACGTGAGTAGGTGCGGTGTGCGAAACGTGACTAGGTGCGGTGTGCGAAACGTGACTAGGTGCGGTGTGCGAAACGTGAGTAGGTGCGGCGTGCGAAACGTTACTAGGTGCGGTGTGCGAAACGTGAGTAGGTGCGGTTGCAGTTCGAGAAACGTAAGAGTGCGTTATATGAGGCAGAGTATTTTTAACCTTCAAAGAATTATCATTAAGTTTAATGTTGTTATTATTATTATTGAAATGGAGCATAGTATGATGCCTACTGGAACAAACAGTGCATACTCCCTTTGAGTTGCACTCAGAATGTTTGTGCTTTGTGCTCAGACAATTATTACAATAACTGTTGTCCCTCACAAATCGATAACGTTCGTAAGGCGTCATCTTAACAAACTGAGAACACCTATACAATTGTTCATGTTCCAAAGCATTACACAATATACAACCCGAAGGATTGGTGGTGATAAATGATTTTGTATTATATCTTTGCGGTTTAATGTTTGTTATTGAATTGTTAAGGCTTGGAGCTGATCCGGGTAGTAAATGTGCCTGCTCCTTAACAAATTCTACAAAGGAAACATATGTAGGAAACTTTTCCTTCCTATTAAACATCTCAAACATCAATTTTGTGTCCTTATCTACCTTCTTCATAGCGATATACAAAAATACAAAATCTAACAAATTATTAATATTTAGTTGCTGCAGGGCCTTAACTGCAGATGTAAATGTTTCAATAAATAAGTCTAATCCAGAGGATGAAGTTACAGTTAGCGGTTTGAAATTAAACAATTGATCTAAGTATGAAGTGGCAAGAGTGCGGGTATTTTCAAATTTATCAATTAATGCCCTCCATATGATATCATAATTTTCAGCAGTTGGTGGTATACCTGAACAGACCGACAGCGCCTTGCCTGACAACTTACCTACCAAATAGTGCACCCGTTCACTATTACTAAGCTGAGAATTGTTATGTATAACATCTTTAAATTGTTGATAGAAAAGAGGCCAAGTGTGTATGTCTCCATCAAATGATACCAATTCTATGGGTGGCAACCTAGATTGTGATTTAGGTATATCCCTGCTTCCACCTCCCACTTCCTGGGTAGGTAGTGCGGGCACAGAATTTTCTAATTGAGATATGACCCTCCTGATTCTACAATAAAGATCCTCAAATGAGGTCCACACCTGGTAGTTCGGTGTATCCTTAGGATTTAATTCCAAAATACAGGTATTACACTCATCCACAACCACCTCAAATTGTGTATAAAGATGATCCAAAGTGGCAACAGAGGACAAGAATGTTTCTTTGTTTGCTTCATTTAAATGAGCCTCCCTTGATAAATTATAAATAACATTGATGCGAGCAAACAGGGCTTCTCGCTTAGCCAACAATCTTCTCAATTGTGGGTCTGTCCTTTTTGTACCTTCTACTTCTGAGGTAGCCATGATATGATTAATTTAATTTAATTAAATTGTAATATAAATTAATATTTAAAATTAGAAGGTAAGCGGTAAATGACCTAAATAGGTATTGTGCGGTAGGAAAAATAAATGAAATTAACTAAACTTAACTAAAGCGGTAAACTAAATTACTATCTTCTAACTAGTCTCCCTTGAGGACAGTTGCCTTATGGTATGACTGCAAGTATATGTATAGCGCGGACCGGTTGTAATAATAAGTTAGGAATGAATATAGCCAAACAGCAGAAATCACACTTTAAATAACTTATACCTACATGCCAATTAAATAAAACTAATGGACAGGTTCTTCCAGGAATATTTCCTGTTTTAACCAGACCAATATCCTGGTATATCCAGGCTCGGATTTGGACCAATTTGTTGCGGCTTATTTTAAGTGGACTGTATTTTTGTGGTACACCTGGAGATAGGATGTGGAAATTCCGGACAGCTGTGGAACAAGGTTTTCTGTCCAGAGGATTTGCACTAACCTGTAAGCTCTGATGCTGCCGGGACCTTCAATCCTGTGCTCTAGGCTGTGGTGCGGGCAATTGGCATGCAGTAGGTTCCTCTCAGCTGTATCTGGTTCATTCACTAGCCGGCCGGCTCTGTTCCTTATTATAAACTTATGCGGATGGCGAAATATAAATATTGTAGTTTGCGTGCGTATATTTGAAGCTCTAAATTGCGAGTATTTTTAATTATATTAGAGGAAATTCAAATCACTGCCGAACGGGTTTTCTGCCACTCGAACGACTGTCAGTCACATCAGCCACAGTCAAAGCGTTCAGTCAGTGCGGATTTAAGAGGAAAAAAAGGAACGTTGGTATGCCCGTTCACACAGCCAGTCGCAACAAACTGGCTCAAACAAATATATTATCATTATGTGGCCATAGTACATACAAAATTTGATATAACTTTTGGTGTGACAAAAATAAGTTTGAATTTTGTTTACCAGTGTAATTAAATAACAACTGACAAATCTATACATAATGAAGAGTTATTCCATGTTTAGTTGGCAGTCGGCCATCTTACTTCTGTCAAAAATATGGGAAATCTCAATTAATCCTAGAAAAAATGAGTTCATTTATACAACATTTTCAACTCAAATTGTTGATAGTTATTATTTTAAATTGGATTAAGTCATATTTTCATTATTAAGACCACAGTTTTTAAAACGAAATAGCAATGTTTGTTTCAAAAGCCCTAAATAATAAATAATATGGTTTAATCCCATTTAAAATAATAATAATAAAGCAATTTTAGTTGAGACCCTTAAATAAGAACTGTCAAAACTGTACAAAATGAAGAGTTAATCCACGTTTAGTAGCTAAATCTAGCTAAACCTATAAACAGTTGTTAAATATCTGAAAACGTATGACTAATATCTGTGCACTACCTTGACCTCAAACCTTAGAAGAACTGGCTGAAGAATATTTCCTGGTACATTTTATAACAACAGATATACACAAACAAGACTAAATAAACATAACATACAGCCCATTTAATTGTCTTTTAATTGTATAAAACAGAGAGGTGATTTCTTATGGAGATAGGCAGTGAAACCAACACAAAATATCTAACAGAAATTAAGCGTTAGAGGTCGCATTCAAAACACAGTTGGTAGATTTTATTTATATGCAGACAGGGCAAGCAAATGAAAGAAAGAGCAGATTATTTTTCTTATTCTGTTATTGTGGCGCCACCAATGTTAATCGATTATTTGCCAATGTCAAGTATTATAGCCTTAATATATGATCTAAGATGATCCCGCCGACTGTGTCCTATTAAGAGGATCGTGTAGCTCAGCGTACGCAGCGAAATAGGTATTTAGAAAATCATATTCTGTCTCAAGCGCGCTCTTCCCACGGGCATCAGTGCGACAGAGAACACTGCAGCTCGTAAGTGTTCGTAGGTATGTTCTTCGTTGAAAATTGCGTTTTGGGGGAAAACGATTTACACCTACTAAACTATAACGAAACCTTATAATTTTGGTGTCAAACGTTTTAGAAGATTATAATCTACGTACGTACGTTTTGCTTTTTTTTAAAATTTTGCTTTGTTTCTCAAATACAGACGGTTTATTACGAGCAAGTTATGAACCAAAAAAACCGAGATTTGAGGGGCTTATAACTTTTGACCTATTACGAATTTTGAAAAAAAGGAAAAAATACGTACGTAGTTTTTCATTATGTCAGTAACATATTACAAAATCGTTAAAATTAAATGATATTTAGGGGTAGTAAAACGTTTTCTCCGTTTGTATGGACATGGACGCGGTACACTACACTCTTAATCACTGACTAATCAGAATTATCACAGCGCAGACGGGATTACTCTGGATTCCGTTGGTCGCCATGACGTGGCGTAGAAACCCAAGAGCAGACGTTTCGTAGCTTATTCTGGAATAGCTTATTATATCGCGGGCAATTTCCGTCACAAAAATAGAGAAATCGATTCGTGCTATTTGTGAGAAGTCAACTTGTTGAAAACGTAATGGGTTTCAACTAGAACTTATTTTTGATATTTCTGACGTAAGCTTGAGCTATAGTATTGTATGCTTATTGTCGTGTAAGGGCACGTAAAGCCGTCCGAACTTCTTACAGATACTTATTGTACATCTGTTAAAGAAGTGACATATTCTAGGTCCAACACGCTCCTCGCTAATCTGTTTTCTTTATTTTGTATTTATGATATATAGGTAATTTTCAAATTGTTCTAAGAACAATGTTTTCAATATTTTATTCATAAGATTTTTTTTGTCCAAAAATAATGAAAATTTTTTTATTAGTGTTTTTGTTTTGAACTTTTTGAAATTAGTTTTCGATCAACAGTGCGTTTTATTTTTTTATCTTTAAAGTTTTATACACAACAATATATAATAATATAAATGTATACATACTAACATAGCTGTAAGTTTAATAATACTAACATGACTGGATCGTTTGTTGTCTGAAAAAATAAAAAATAAAAAATGTATTATTATTATTCTCTTTATTTCACATATTTCTTTAAATTATATTTTTACATATTTAGGTATAAAAAAAAACAAAAATATATAAAAATATAAAAAAAGGATTTATCCCCCCAGGAAGCGAGGTTAATACCCAAACTACCGGTGGTTAGGGCTGCAGAGAGAGGAACCTCCTCACAATACGGGCCGTACTGAGGAGTACTGCCTTCTGGATCTGACCCTTGACCCAACTGCCAATCTCAAGTCTCCTAAGGTGACGGTCAAAACTCTTAGCAAAAAGACCATTGACCGTCACAACTATCAGTACAATGATCGCCGATTTCACATTCCACATGTCGACAATCTCGTGAGCCAAGTCAAGATATTTTGATTGTTTATCTTTCTCAGCTTTCACAAGATTGTCGTCATGTGGGATAGTGACACCGATTATCATTGCAAGGCGCGCTGATCGATCTACCAACACAATATCAGGTTTATTGGCAACAATAGTTCTGTCTGTGATGATAGATCGATCCCAGTAGAGCGTGGCATGACCATTTTCAAGAACTGCTTCAGGCACATACATGTAGTACGGTACTTCCGTGACTACAAGGTTGTATCGTAAAGCAAGTTGTTGGTGTATAATCCTGGCTACTTGGTTGTGCCTGTGCAAGTACTCGCCGTTGGCAAGACTAGAACAACCGGAAATAACATGTCTGATTGATTCTCCGGGACGATGGCATGCTCGACAGATGTCAGCCGTGCCGTCCTTAATGATGTATTTCCGGTAGTTATTCGTCTTGACAACTTCGTCCATAATTGCACAGGTAAAACCTTCGGTTTCTCCAAAGAGATCACCGAAGCGTAGCCAGGACACGGAAGTCAAAAGGTCTACATCAGAACCATGAAGAGCCTTGTAGAACCTTCCGTGTAACTCCTTGCTCTGCCATACCTCCTTGCGGTCATTGGTACTCAGTATTACAGGTTTGTGCCAGTTCTCTTTAGCCAAGGATAACGGGGTAAAGCCCTTGTCTACCTTGACCACATCTCCATGCATCACTCCCTCATTGTTGAGAAAATATTCTCTGAGACTGTATACCTCACGATTGTGGAGAGTCTTAGCGTTAAGAAAGCCACGACCTCCACATTTCCGTGGGATGTACAGTCTCATTACAGATGAGCGTGGGTGATGCATACGATATGCGGTCAATAGTGTCCGAACTCGTCTGTCCAGGGCGTCCAGTTCAGTTTGAGTCCACTTGAGTATGCCAAAGGAATACAATAAGACAGGCATGACCCAACCATTAAAGGCACGCACTTTATTTCCGCCTGATAAAAGACTCTTCAGTACTTTTTTCAGGCGGCCATAGAAGCGTTCCTTCAAAGATTGTTTCATGTCTGTCTCATTGATTGCTATTGCCTGTGACATACCCAAATACTTGTAGGTTTCGTTTTCAGAGAGTGATTCTCAGATTCCGTTATCACTCCTCGCTTTACATGTATGATCGCACATTTGTCCAAACCAAACTCCATACTGATAGATTTACTAAAGTTTTCAGTTATCCTTAGTAAATCTATCAGTTGTGATTTGTTTTGGGCAAATAACTTCAAATCATCCATGTAAAGTAAGTGCGATATAACTTGACTCTCTCTCCGCAAACGGTAGCCTAGCCCTGAAACCCCTAGCAGTGTGCTGAGTGGGTTTAGGGCCAAGCAGAACCACAAGGGACTCAAACTATCGCCTTGGAATATACCCCGTTTAAGAGGATCGTGTAGCTCAGCGTACGCAGCGAAATAGGTATTTAGAAAATCATATTCTGTCTCAAGCGCGCTCTTCCCACGGGCATCAGTGCGACAGAGAACACTGCAGCTCGTAAGTGTTCGTAGGTATGTTCTTCGTTGAAAATTGCGTTTTGGGGGAAAACGATTTACACCTACTAAACTATAACGAAACCTTATAATTTTGGTGTCAAACGTTTTAGAAGATTATAATCTACGTACGTACGTTTTGCTTTTTTTTAAAATTTTGCTTTGTTTCTCAAATACAGACGGTTTATTACGAGCAAGTTATGAACCAAAAAAACCGAGATTTGAGGGGCTTATAACTTTTGACCTATTACGAATTTTGAAAAAAGGAAAAAATACGTACGTAGTTTTTCATTATGTCAGTAACATATTACAAAATCGTTAAAATTAAATGATATTTAGGGGTAGTAAAACGTTTTCTCCGTTTGTATGGACATGGACGCGGTACACTACACTCTTAATCCTGATTAGTTCGTCGTCGTCGAAAGCTCTTCGGCATCCTGGATAGATGAGGACTGTTTTCCAGTGCCCCATACATGAGCTCAGGAAGGTGCGTAGAGTTGTATCGATTATTATTATTATGTAACTCTAAATTCACGGGCATAATACCCGGTCCTTTGTAAGGCTTGCATGGGGACATAGGTCCAACACGTAGAGGCCCTTTAGAGTGTTTAATCTAAAGTGTTGTGACTAGCACCCGTCGGGACCTATCTCTGAATGCATCAAATACAATGCGCTCACAGACAGGCCCCGTCAGGTGCCTGGACTATGACTAAGATAAAATTAAATTAAATTCGGGCTATTGTTTTGAGATGTTAAATGGATTGGTTTATCAACTTTATTGGTTGAGACTACGGTCACCTGCAGATCATATATATCATTCATCTCATGAAACGTAAAATTGGCAGGTGGTGACTCGCCGTTTACTAAATGGGCCTCCTAAAACAACCACCATTTTTAAGCATTTCTGCCGGCAGTAAGACAGGCAACATTGGTGTAAGCGGCTGGGGGTGTCGAGAGGTGTGACACCGGTTTCACATATAGCTTCCCCGTTATTACGCCTTTAGACACTTCCACCCCCGAGTATAATACATAATATTATACTCTAACGACTCCACCCTGGACAACCAATTAAGGCAAGCCAGGGTCGAGAGTCTCAGGTCTGGCAGTGGGGACGCCTGCCTTAACCTACTCTCTGGAGCACTCGGGTTCGGCGGTGTCGTTACTCACCCACGGCTCGCCACAAGCCGCCCTGCGCCCTTATTATTATTATTATTATTATAAATATAAAAACCTTAAAATTCTAAATAAACCAGGTCCGCGTGGATTAGTAGCAAGAATACTGTCTGTATCTCCCCGCTGATTCGCGATTCTGATTGCCTTATCACCAGAGGAGATGATCAGTTATGGACCTAAGTTTAGTGCATTTTTTTAAAGTATAAATTCCGATGAGTTCGATGACATAACGTGCTTATGGTACAAACAGCATCTACACTTCCTTTTCACATACCTACTATATCACAGCCACGAAGCTTTTGGCAAAATTTTACTAAAAAGAAGAGAGTATTTCCCAAATAGATAGAAAGTAGTTTACGCTGGTTTGGACACGTTGAAAGAATGAAGGATGAAAGATTGACTAAAAAGGTTTATAAGGCTGAAGTGAAAGAAAATGCTGGCAGAGGACGACCTAGATGTACTTTTATTGAACATATAAAAAATATGTTGATCGATAGAAATATGAGAAGTACACACAATCGCCGAGCATGTATGAAAGGTATGATGAATATAAAAGAAGCAAAAGAGATATGTCAGGATCGTAGCAAATGGCATTCGATTGTCTCTGCCTACCCCTCTTGGATTGAAAGGCGTAATGATAGGTAGATAGCTAGATAGAAATTTTTTTTTAGCCATTTTGTCTTCGAACCCTTGAAAATCAGCTGACATTGACACTTAGTTAATCTTCTTCTTATTTTATAATGGCTACATCAATGTCAAATATTATAGACGTCACAGTAACAATAGCCGATAAATCCGTAGCTAGGATGTTCCCGCCGACTGTGATATGTCTTATTAATCAACGACTAATCACAACTATCACAGCGCGGACGGGATTAAATTGGATTCCCCATCATGTCGCGACGAGACGCGTGCATTTGTCGCCATGACAGGACGTGGAATCGACGCTTAGTTATGAAGATACAGGCATGTGTGTGTTCATCTGTCCATTCAACACACTCTAAATTTTGGCCGCGTTTCATAAACCAGAGAATCTTTGATGGATCAGAAATACATTATTTTAGATAAAGAGTTGGCGTTATTTGTAACACTCACTCATGTTTTGTTTTCATATAAAATTTTACTTTGAAGTTTGAAGATAATATTGATAATAAACAAACATTGTTTGTTTTAATGTGCGTCGGTGGCCGAGTGGTTAAGACGTCTGGTATTAACTAGCAGACCACGGGTTCGATTCCGGAACCCGGCCATGTACCAATGGGTTTTTTAATTAAAAACTTATGTACATAATCCGACAAACCACATTTAGAGGCTTTTCCGTCTAAATATACTTCAACAGAACTGGCTACTCGTTAGATATAGCCTCACAAATACCATCGGCTAAATGAGGGAGACTTAGTCTTTCGCCGTGAAGAAGGAAAAAAAAGGAAAAGCCTAACTTAGCTTACTTGTTATATAATGTATTATGTAATATCCTAACTAATCATCATCAATACATATTATAAAACAGTGTTTCCCAATTGGATTTTCCTGAGTACCCCTTCGAGAAAGGGCCCAAACTCGTGTACCCCCTGTAGCCAAGGTGATAACTAATAAATTAAAGTAGTTTTTGTCATTTAATAAATTTAAAATTTGAAAATTGATTGACTCAAAATATAATGCGGCGATTGCTGTTTGCGTACAATCGGCTGACAGTGGAAGGGATATGTTTGCGCCCACAGAACTTGATCTGTGTTTGCGCCTGAAATTAGTACCTAAGAATCCTGAGATTGCCGCGGGTACCCCCTCAAGCAAGCTCACCTGGGGGTACGCGTACCACTAATTGGGAAACACTGTTATAAAACAAAGTCCCCCACCGCCTTTGTCTGTCTGTCTACCCTTTTCACACAAAAACTAGTCAACGGGGTTCTGTTGCGGATTTCACTATTAGATAGTTTGATGGAAAAGTTAACCACAGCGAGTTTTCATGACGTATGCTGTCTTATCCGTTAGAGATATAACAAAATGACGTCGGAATGAATTATGTAGAATAAAATTATCTACAAAAAAGTCTGAGGTAGCATAAATCTATCTCTAATGGACAAGTAGTTATAAGCGAATTTATTTAGATATTCAAATATTGTTGGATATTGTTGGAGGACCGGAAAGTGATATTGGGCTTATACCGGGAAAATATCTCATTCACCAGCCAAAATGATATTTAATCATTAATGTAAAAAATCCCAGATCTCATGCACCACATAACCTTCAAAGAGTATTGGAAATTAACTTCCGTATTCATAATTGACTTCAAAAATTTTGCAATGAAAAGTGTGCTTTCCGAAATCAAATGCACAAGTCACTATAAAAAAATACCCAAATCGCTTCAAGTGTGCCTATAAAAGAACAGTTCTCGATTCCTCCAGGATCCTGGGAATTACACCTTATCAAACAAAAAAAAATTTCCAAATCGGTCCGGGCGTCTTCAAGTAATCGGGGAACATACATAAAAAATATAAAATATTACGATGAATTGAGAACCTCCTCCATTTTTGAAGTCGGTTATAAATAGAAAACGAAATGTATATTTTGTGAGCCATTCTGTCCCATTTCTCAACTCATTTGTATTTGTGGTGCTACTTTTAATAAACGAGTAGTGACTACCAAAGAACAGAAAAACTACTTTACCAAAATTATGACGTCGCAGTTTGAAAAATTATTATAAAAAGTACTAGATCTATCTATCTATCATCACTCCTTATATCCCAAGAGGGGTACAAACGCAGAGCATTTGCTACAATCCTGACATACCTCTTTCGCTTCTTTTATATTCATCATACCTTTCATACATGCTCGGTGATTGTGTTTACTTTTAATATTGCCTTCGATCAATATTTTTTTATATATTTAATACACCTAGGATATCTGTCAGCATATCTTTTCACTTCAGCCACATTAACCTTTTTTAGTCAACCTTTCATCCTTCATTCCTTCAACGTCTCCAAACCAGCGTAAACTACTTTTCTTCATTTTAGTCACAACATGATCTTTCACTCCGCATTCTTCTTTAATGACATCGTTCCGGATGCGGTCCATACCTTTTATATCACACATTCTACGTAAAGTACTAGATAGAAAACAAAAATAACTAAAATTGATATTACCTTGCGTTTCTGTTGCTATGAAAGTTAAATTATTAAAATTAGTGCGAGTCGAACTTGCGCACGAAGGATTCCATACAATCTATAAAAACAGCTTCCTTAAATATTAATTTTATTCTGTTTTTTAGTATTTGTTGTTATAGCGGCAAAAGAAATACATCATCTGTGAAAATTTCAACTGGCTAACTATCACGGTTCATGAGATACAGCCTGGTGACAGACGGACAGACAGACAGACGGACGGACAGACAGACAGACAGACGGACAGCGGAGTAACAATCTACTAAACAATCCAGTAAAGTTAACAACCAACCAATGTACAGTTAATGTGACATCATTTCAGTTAGTTTATGGAACATTAAACTGATATCGAGTAATGGCTTTTATACAGTTGCAATAACTTCTGAACGCCTCCATGCTCTTAATTGAGGAAATGAAAAGTGTGAATTATTTTTTTACAGACTGTCATAAAGCTTCAAAAATAGGAATAAAGCTGAAAAAATGTAGAGTAAAAAGAAAAATGGTCAGATATTATATTAGTAAAAATTTAATTCAAATCGCTACAGTAGTTCTTGAGTTATAACCGAACATACAGACAGACATTTTTTTCCTTTTTTCACGGGTTGCCTTACAGCTTCCGAAACCGTGTTACGGTCCCAGGGTACCCAGCGGAAGACTAAGTCTCCCTCTTTTAGCCGATGGTATTTGTGAGGCTATACCTAACCAGTGGCCAGTTCTGTTGAGACAATTATTTATATCATTTAAATTCGAATTTTGTTTGTATGGATTTTTGTTACTCAATCACGACGGATCTGGATGAAATTAGGCTACTTTTTATCCCGGAAAAATGTATGGTTGCCGTGGGATAGATTTGTTTTTGTTTTCACGGGATTTTTGCATAGTAGTAGTTTAGGGGTCAGAGAATGACATATACTACTTTTTATACCGCGAAAGCGGGCGGGGGAGGGGCACATTACAGCCACGGGATTATTTATTTTTGGATCTATTTCCACGCAGGTGAAACCGCGGACAGAAGCTTGTTTGTGATAATATCGAAAATAAAAACTGCATTGATATCGGTCCATCTCTTCGGGAGTTACGATACGCCATACACTAACACACAAAAATTTTTGTTTAATTGTTATATTTTATTTCCTAATTCCTAAAAGCAAAAGATGTATAAAATTTTATGTAAATACTTTATTTATACAGATTATCTATGCCATTCTACCCTCAGAGATTCTACCAACTAACTATTTACAAATTTTGTATAAAAGTTTCTCACTGGCTGATTCTGCCAGTGCGGTCAGGAGTCCACAAAATTATTGGTGCGGAATCATGATAAAACTTAAATTCAGAAATGTTTGTGGTATAATACTTTACGGCCTTATATTTTGCGGGGTAGCCAGATACTTTAGTAGGTAGCATGACGTCCTCAGTTGCGTCAGATTCTCTACTTATGACATTTGTCACGTGATCTCTATCTTGTATATATCTATCATCACGCCTTTTATCCCAAGAGGGGTATGCAGAGACATTTGTTACGATCTGGACATACCTCTTTCGCTTCTTTTATATTCATCATACCTTTAATACATGTTCGGCGATTGTGTGCACTTTTAATATTGACTTCAACCAATACATTTTTTTATGTTCAATAAAACTACACCTAGGTCGTCCTCTTTTTAACGTGAGCTCTTGGAGGACAAATTCTCTAGGGATCACGTGACAAATGTCATAAATAGACAAACTGACTGTGATTGTAGATTTTGTCTAACCCCTGTAGATTTTCTCTATTATTATTTTTATCACAATATAATCTTCTATAACACAGGTCGACAAAAAAATATTATTATATGCATGAATTCTGACATCAAAAAAAACTTAAATTTAAATTTTTAGCTTTTAAAGTTTGTTTTTGTCTGTTCTACGTCGATAAGTAAGTTTTGAAGATTTTAATTGACTGTATGAGCAACAGGTGGCTCTGGTTTCTACAAAAGCAAACTTTAACCAAAAAATCTATTTTCCCCTTTATTAGTTACGTATGAGAAATTGAAATTTAATATTTAGAACTCAAACCCAAAAATCGTGTCAACCGTTGTAACAATGACGTCTAATAAAAATAATGTCTAAATTAAAACACTGTAGATCCGAGAATCCAATTAGAGAATTTTGTCATATGACATCTTATGTGCGGTGAAGTCCTCTAGAAACCTACTCACAACTCACTAAGCGGATAGAAGCAAACGACAAGTGGTTTTTAGGTTGAAGAGCGAAATAAATAAGCTTCTTACGAATAACTGGCCGGTCATTATTAGCTACGGTCAAGTAAATAGCACACTAAATATATAATACTCTACCTGTCCGCCTTCGGAAAAAATATAGCCAATATTAGTCAGGGATATCGTAGCTTTCTATTCGTGAAATATTTTTTTAAATCGGTTCAGTAGTTTACTTATAAATAAGTTTTATTACTAATAAAAACCCAAACTAATAAAATTTTAACTCTTTTAATATACGTAGTGATAACTACTTCGCATGGGAAGAAAGGTTGGAGTAATTTTTTTCAAAAATCTATAAACTTATAGACTTATTAATAAACACATTTTAGTTAAAATATGTTTTCTCACTCTCTAACAAAACCTGTCTTTATTAATAATAGAAAGAAACAAAACACATTTTAACAAGGCGCGGGTTCGATCCCCACATCTGACCATGTACCAATGGGTTTTTATGGTTTTTATCTACGTACATTATCCGACAAACCGTACAAAGAGGCTTTTCCATCTACATACCTCAACAGAGCTGGCCACTCGTTAGGTATTGCCTTAAAAAAATCATCATTTATCCGTTGCTCTGTTTTGACGTGAAAAATTGTCAAACAAACACACTTTCCCATTCATAACATCAATTAGGATTTATCACACATAATAAATATCTGCTCAAACAAGACTTTTGAGGCTGAAAGCAACTTTTGAGCAATTTATTTTCAAATATTTTTAGTTTAAAAGGTCTTTTAATACATTTTATGGGATTATGTTAGTTTTAATGTGCTTAGTAAACAGGAGCGGTCAAGCTGTATTAGAAAACGTAAAGCGTTTATAGAACAAAGTGGTTTACGGCTTGAAAACAATTCAGCTTGCGTTTATGGGATACTAACTCGACGAGATGTGGTGACCACGCGAGGTAACTGTTTTATAACTACGGTGCATATGGGTTGTGAGAAAATTGGGATAGTTTTGCAGATACTCATCAATATAAACGGAAATATGGCTAAAATATTATTTTATGAAATATTTTTATAACAATAACATCAAGCCTTTCCATTTTTAAGGTTCCGAACATTTCCAATGAAAAAACTTTATATTTTGTCTGTCTGTCTGTCCGTCTGTTACAACTTATTTTCTCCGTATGTACTGGAAGAAAAATGTGGAAACTTTTACCATCAATCAAAACGGCCAAAATGTCAAGAAACTGCACAGGAATGGCTGTTACGCCTTATAATAAATAAACTGCCAAATAACATTAAAAATATTGAGGGAGTAATAATATTTATTTATTTATAGATGATCAACAGCTATAAAGACAAATATAAAGACAAAAACATAGTGACAAAAATCAGCCAATAACAGATCACCATAACTTAACTATTCATATATTACAATGGTGCAATCAGCTACAATAAAGTTACCAATCAAGTACCTAGATGCCCTCAACGGTTTGCAAAAAAGAGCGATTCGCATCATCAATGACCCAAAGGCCACACGAAATCTCGAGCCTCTAAAGTTACGCAGAGACATATCCTCTCTTAGCGTCTTCTATCGACTGTATTATGGGGAGTGTTCAGAAGAACTCCATGGCCTCGTCCCTCCATCCCCTTTTCGCACCCGCACTGCTCCCACAGGATACAGTTTTCATCCTCACACCGTCGACACGTTCTGCATACGAACGAAAAAATTCAGTGACTCGTTCCTGTGTCGTACAGCCAAAAAGTGGAATGAACTTCCGGCGTCGGTCTTTCCTCCTTTCTACAACCTTGGGTCCTTTAAGCGAAGCGTGAAAAAGCATCTCTACGGGCCGGCATAGTGGGCGCGACTGGCGGACTGTATTACGATCTGCCAGTCGCGCGCATTCATGGACCAGCCACATATGCTTAACAATCAGGCGGTGGCAAGGTCACATGTCGTCTTCTCTATAAAAAAAAAATGTGTGTAAGGTGTGTGTGTGTGTATGTGTGTGTGTGGGGGGGGGTGTTCATGGGTGTGTCAGTCAAATTATACCTCACTCAGCCACTTATGTTTTTTCTTCATTATCATATTTACATGCCTCCTAAATATGTCTCTGAAATGCAAAAATATCTCAATTCCGCTGAAGTCACTGTTATATGCACGAACAACACGGGTCATGGCAGAGTTTTGTGCTTAGTTGGTTTTTTAAAAGGCACACGAAAAAGGTCGCGGTATTTAAACGAGTTTTGCGTGAATGGCTGGTGGCAATTAGAATATAGTAAAAGTTATGCTTGGAATGCTATAGAGTAATGTAATGTAATGTAATATTGTGCAGGTACTATTTAAATGACATGTACCTACTTTTTTGCATACCAGGAATCTGGTGAAAGTGTAAATGTACCTTTCTGCAAATAAGTTTCTTTCATTCTTCACACTTTTACTTCAAATTTTTAAATTCACGACATGATTTTTAGTATTTACATATACTTTAAGTTTGTTTTCGTACGTTTACTTAATTTTCCAAGAAAATCCTAATAATCTTCAAATTATTATGCAATTTAAAATTAAAAAGTGTATGGTCACCCTGGCAGTAACTCAGTAGAGTTTGTTAACAAATTTAGTGCAGCCAAACAATTTGGCAACTATAATATCATATCCAAGTTACTGTATACCAACAATATTGTTGTTTGAAGATATTGAAGAGTTCACGGAAACATGGTCTTGTTGCTTTTAAGGAGTGGTCCCATACAAATTACACGCTTCATTACTTCTTAAATTACGCGATAACTGTACATCATAGTATGAATTTAAACCAAGGTTTTATGAAGTCATTCAACAATTTCATGCGTATTTTCAACCGATTCAACTTAAGAGTGCGTATAAAGCTAAAAAAAATCGCGATTTCACCCGCGCGTCCCGCAGACCGTATCCCAGGGAACATAACAGCAACGGGCAGCGGCCGATCTAGCTCGCCCGAGGTTACATGCGGTCTCGCATAGTACTACTAAATGTATCAGATAAATTAGTACCCAAAGAGGCTATGTTATGGACCATGGTATGTTTGAAGAATATGATAAATAATAATAAAATAAACAAAAAGCCTTTTATTTCTAGCAAATGTTAAGTTATATAGGTAGCTTCTGTCTAGTGTTATTTCTTATTTTTGAATGTTTAATTTTTTGTATTTTCTTTAATGTGCTCTATTCCTCGTTGATATTTACTAATGTCCCATTTTCTCGTATATTATGTATCCTATAGACAATTTCAGATACATTATTAAAACATTAACTATAATACAACTTGCTATTTCTAATTGTTTTTGTATAATACTGTAAGAGCATAATGTCCGTTTTGTGTATTTTCGCAAGACCGATTTTTTGTGAAATCGTTCTTTCTCATGTTTCTGGTACGTGAATCTTGGCTTATATTATCCTTGATTATTTTACCGATTCTTTTTGCAGTGTATCACTCTAACAACTTCTTACTATTTTTACTAGGTTTACTAAGTTCATTGCGCTAAACAGCTTGCTCTTAAAATAGAATTTGATTACTTTGCGCCCCGGTTTCGCCCATGGATATATTTGCTATGCCATTATATATTAGTTGTTTAAAAACATGTCACTATAACTCTGTCTGTCTGTCTGTTACGCTTTCACGGCTAAACCACTGAACCGATTTTAATGAAATATGATATGGAGAAAGTTTGAACCCTAGAGATGTTCATATGCTACTTTTTGTTTAATCCACTTGATGAGATTTAATATTTAATATGGATTAATATGACTAATACGACTAACGACTGAATCCATATACAGAACAGAAGAGAAAAAATAGAGTTTTTTTCATTAAACAAACCAAATGGAGAGTTCCATTATCAACCTCCTGGTTCCATCATCAGATCAGCTCATTGATACCAAATTATTGTATTGTTATCCGAATCACATATACTTGTAAAGTTTAGATTAAAAACGACTTCATAAATTTGTTTACATACGGCTGAAGTGAAAGGAAATGCTGACAGAGGACGACTAAGTGTACTTTTATTGAACATACAAAAAATGTATTGATTGATAGCAATATTAGAAGTACACACAATCGCCGAGCATGTATGAAAGGTATGATGAATATAAAAGAAGCGAAAGTTGTATGTCAGGATCGTATCAAATGGCATTCGATTATATCTGCCTACCCCTCTTGAGATAAAAGGCGTGATGATAGAAAGATAGATAGAATTTCCGATCGGTTACTATAACTTCTGGTTTTTAGGTTCAAATTTTTAGCAGATAAGCTTGGCGGTTTATATAGCAGTTGCCCACGACTTCGTACGCGTTGTATTAGGAATACAAGGTTTACACCTCATTTAATAGAAAGGTACTTTTTAGGGGATCTCTTCTCGGTAATTATAAAGACTAAAAAATAAATAAGTATAGAAAAAAAATCTTTAATATAATACTTTCCATTTTCGTCCGTGGAAAACAACTACTCCTACCCCTACCTCTACCCCTACCCCTACCCCTACCCCTACCCCTACCCTACCCCTACCCCTACCCCTACCCCTACCCTACCCCTACCCCTACCCCTACCACTACCCCTACCACTACCACTACCCCTACCCCTACCCCTACCCCTACCCCTACCCCTACCCCTACCCCTACTCCAACCACTACTATCATATGTCCGTCTCCTGGCTCTAAGGTACCTCCCACCAATTTTCAGCCAAATCGGTACAGCCGTTTTTGAGTTATAAATAACCTAACTAACCTACCTGGCCTACCGACTCTGGAATTAACACATTTCCGTGGTAGAAAGTAAAATACAGCGCCATCTATTGACGTTTGCAAATACATTTTAGTACACATATAAAACTCAAGATGACGCCATATATTCACAATTAAAATTTATAATTTTAACTACCCCTACTCCAACCCCTACCTATGTCCTTCTCCTGGCTCTAAACTACCTCCCTGCCAATTTTCAGCTAAATCGGTTCAGCCGTTTTCATGTTATGTCGTGACAACGGAAAACGGGTTTCATTTTTATATATATAGATTATAAAACTTGTATACAAACAGGGTCAATATTTATAGTAACGATCTATTACGTGCATCTACTTCATACTTTGAAGTCCTTTTTATTTGCGGTTTATACAAATGAACGGACAATTTTATGTTCTAAACATTACACTTTTAATTTTTTTTATACAACCTATTATTACATAATTAAATACTAAAAATACTGAATCACATAGAAATTCCAGAAAGAGGGGCGGTACCTACACTATCGCTTCTCTACTCGCACTTAGCGAATTCGACATAAGCGGCTGAAGCCCCATGCTTTTCATATTCTCAAGGCCGTTTGGCCTATTACCTTCCTCAAGAATAGGGCAAAGAATTTTTCAAATCCTACTGGTAGATCCAGAGATTAGCGCGTTCATAAATTATGAACTTCATATAAACAAATTTTCAGCTTTATTATTAACAGTGAAGTTTGTAAACTTACCTGTGTATCTCTGTGAATGCTGTAGGTGGACCAGCAACATGGCTCCACTTGGTTGGAGTCCAGACCCCAAAACTCCAATTCTTCTTCAAACAACGGACCGCACACATTTGTTGGGTAATGCAGTTTACCAGTTCTGTAAACAAAATATTGTAAGTAAATATTTGTGAACATAAATGCCTTTTAAAATAGTGTCTGTAGACTTTAAAAATTAAAATTCCAAATCGCTTCAAGAGTTCTCGATTTCCTGACCTGATGACCATGGGACCACAAACCTTGACCTTTCAAACATAAAAAAATCAAATCGGTCCATGGCGTCTTCAAGTAATCATCATAATCTGTCCAATAGTTTAGACGAGTTCTTTTTTCATTTATATTATAAGTATGAATAAAGTCTTTCAGTTACCGACAAAAATAACCGTCACAGGTTGATAGATGAATCTAGATTAGTTTCCATAATGGAGTATAAGCATTTGCCGAATCAAAAGGTGATTAGTTTCTCAGGACAACAAAGAGAATTAATTAATATACAATTCCTTAATGGTCCTATCCCGAAAAATTTTATGGAGATATTATTATTCCCAATTTCTCTGTAAATAATCCACCTGTGTCACTGTAATTTTGCATATAGTTCCTTAATCAATATATTATCTAAGTAAAATAGTCGTTATTTTTTCAATTAGTTTTTTTTAATAGGAAATATGAGTAGTAAAATATAGGAATATTTTGCCCCTGTTTTCTCTATCATAATCTATCACATAGCTCTTAATTTTTTTTAAAGCGCGGTTTAATCATTACCCTTCAATTAAATGTCTTGCGTTTTTTGGTACCTTACTTAAAATTCAAAATAAAAAATATTTTATCATTTTTTAATTGGTCAAAAATAATAAAATAATTATTAATTTGAATTTTCAATAAGCTACAAAAAACCCAAGACGTTTAATTGAAGGGTAATGGTATAACAATGCTTTAAAAAAATTAAGAGCTTTGTGATATATTATGAAAGAGAAAACAGGGGCAAAGTTTAACCACCCATATTTCCTATTCCAAAAAATCCATTGAGAAAATTACTTAGATATATTCAATAAGTATCTATATGCTAAATTACAGTGACACAGGTGGATTATTTACAGAGATATTGGGAATAGTTTAATCCAGAAATATTATGGGGATAATGTAATGGGGATGTTAGTAATAGATTATATTTACAATTCAAAGATTAGATAAGGTATGGAAGAAATAACACATAACAATATAGAGTGCAAATATTTATTCTAACTTAAGGGCCCTATATACATAATTTGTATGGAGATATTACTATTCCCAATTTCTATGTAAATACTCCACCTGTGTCACTGTAATTTAGCATATAGTTACTTATTCAATATATCAAAGTGAAATAGCTCTTATTTTTTCAATGGGTTTTATTGAATAGGAAATATGGGTGGTTTAACTTTGCCCTGCTGTCTCTTTCATAATCTATATATGTTACATATAAAACTATCCTCTAATGATAGCGGGATGAAAGGTTGGTTATCTACTTATACTAATATTAAAAAGAGGTAAAGTTTGTATGTTTGTAAGTTTGGTTGCATTTCTCAAACTACTGAACCGATTCTAAATATTATCTCTCGAATAAAAAGTTACGATATCCCTGAGTGACTGTATCATAAATATCCATTTCGATTTTATGTAAAGGAAAATGTTAATTGATTTAGATATACTTTGTTGTCTTTGACGTAGAACGTGTTATTTATTTTAAGGTATGTAAATATTTCCAAACGTCGTAGCCGTTTAAAAGAAGTAGACAATTGAAGCCAAACAACACTATTCCATTACAATTATTTTAAATATTGAAGTTTTGCTCTGACAAAAAAATGTTTTTTACTAATTGTTGTACTAGAATTGAGAATTACTACATAATTATTTCAAGTATATAAGTTCATTAGTAAATGAGGAGTAGTCTGCCGAAAATGCTTATTTCAGCGCATTTGACTATTATCACCTTAATACTGAAACAAACTGTAACGCCAACAAACAAATCAAAATTAAATGTTTCTTTTAACATTAGACAAATTTATTTATTTTGTCCATTAGAGATCAGTTGAACTATGACAACAGCACCACTAACGGTGCGAAGTATTCGCACGGGTCATCTAGTATACTTACAATAAACCTTTTAAAAAAAAGTGTACCGACTTCAAAAATTTGCACTGAAAAGTAAGAAATAATAAAAATTTCGTCGTAGAATTTGAAGATGGTTGGTGCCAAATTAGGATACGAAATTAAGTAAACATCTAGGGACATAAAGATCTGTTCAATATTATCTGTGTTTGTACTGATGATCGTTGGTTCCTAATGAATTATCTAGATTAGTGAATTTGGGTACTAAATTATTTCTAATTTGGCACCAACCGTCTTCAAATTCTACGACGAAATTTTTATTACTTCTTACTTTTCAGTGCAAATTTTTGAAGTCGGTACACTTTTTTTTAAAAGGTTTATTTTTCCCTTTTAAGTGATTTTGTTGCCCTGAGAAATAAATAATAACGCAACTAAAAAAAATGATGGAAAATTAAAAAAAATACTGCGGTGGATGGGAATTGAACCTCGAGCAAAGTGCACCCTGCGCTGCATCCCATACCTTTAGCCGCTAGACCACCGTCGATACGAAAATTGACAACTTCGTGTCAATAGCAACCGTTGCTAAGGCCTTTCTCTGATATATAATTTTCAGCCGTAAACATAAGCAAATTACTGAATTTCTGGAAAACTACTGAACTGATTTTCGTCATATGTCTGTGAGATGATGACAAGAAATTATTATATCCTTAAAAAAATAAGTCGCCAAAATCAGTATATATTTCATCGAGATATTAAGAAAAAAATACTTATAAAGTGTGATTTTTCAATATTCCTGAAAAACCAGTGAACCAATTTTTATGAGATAAAAATGGGACCAATCCGGAAGAGTTATCTGTCGATTAAAAAAGAAACCATCAAAATCGGTTCACAATTGGCGGAGTTATCGATGTACATACATACATAAAAATACGGTCCGAATTGAGAACCTTCTCCTTCTTTTTTTTTTCGAAGTCGGTTAAAAATATGCAGATGACGAACAGAGTCAAGTAAAAACATGTTAAAAATAATATAAGTTTATTTTGTATAGGTATAATACAAGACTAGATATTTATATCTACTTTTAACTCATTGATATTGATAATTATATAGAATTCTTATATTGTTTTATATACAACGGCCGTTCCTAATAGTCAATCGATCGGCCATTTAGGCTTACGTGTAATTGTTATTGTGTGTAATCGACAGACTTACATAGGCCACGTAAGTCTAAATGGGCGATAGACAGACTATCATACAACGTGTAATCGCAAAGTAATTTGACTTACGATTGACATAGAAAAAAACTAAAATTACACCTGGTTCTTCATTTCATAATTAATTCACCAATCTAGTTTTTTTCTTCTTCAGTTGCATTGTGGCTGCTGGAACCAAGTCTTCCTCTTTTAGCCGATGGTAATTGTGAGGCTATACCTAATAATTAAATGTTATGATTTCGCCAATTTCAAGTGATAGATATACAAAGTTGATCGGTTATTATATTATTGTAAAAACCATAGAAAATGAAACATTACCAATCGTCACAGTATTAAAAAAATTACTACACTTAAAGTTGACTACATTATTGAAAACTACAAATTCGTTTTTGGTGTAGAAACTCTAGGTCCGTGGAGTTCAAATGCCAAAAATTTTATTAAAGATGTATCCCCTCGACTGATCATCTCTTCTCCTCTCAACGAATCAGCATCGCGATTCAGGGGGGAAATGCAGCCAGTATTCTTGCCACTATTCCACGCGGACCTGGTTTAGATTTAATTTAAGGTTTTTATACGAGAATTATGATTGTAACATTTGAATTCTGAATACACTACAAATTACACTTACAAAGTATATGTATAAAAAAAGAAGTGCCAAAAAACATAATTTTCTTAAAACTAAAATCCTAAATGTCAGCATTGTCCTTTTCTTTCCACTTTTAAATTAGAGTCTTCACATTTCATACACCTTTCGTTTCCATACGTTTTGCCATCTGAGCCACAAACTGGATCGTAATTAAATGTGCACACACAGTCACCGGCGGGAGCTGCTGCTGTCAAACTTAAAACTGCCAGCGATACCAACAGCACAAGAACTGAAAATAAAATAGCAAAACATTTTGGAATATTGTGGTTTTTTTGCTTCTGAAAGTAAAATTGTGCAAGAGGGGAAGGCAGAGACAATCTAATGTCATTTGTTACGATCCTGACATACCTCTTTCGCTTCTTCTAATAAATCATACCTTTCATACATGCTTTCATATGTTTGAGCTTCTAATATTTCCATCGATCAATACATTTTTTATATGTTCAATAAAAGTACACCTGGTCGTTCTCTGCCAGCATTTCCTTTCACTTCAGCAAAATAAACCTTTTTAGTCAATATTTCATCCTTCATTATTCCAATGTGTCCATAACCAGCGTAAACTACTTTTCTTCATTTTAGTCACAACATCATCTTTCACTCCGCATTACTTTGAGAATAATTAGTATAACAAAAATTATACATACCGATTTTAGAAGTCATCTTAGAATCAAATAACCTATTTCAAACAAAACGTAGAAAAATAATGGCAAGTGTTTATTACATCACGTCCTTATAAAGGCAAAGTAGCACACATGTACAACGCTTATAATCATCTTATTTATTTTCGTCTGGGAAAATCCGTGAGTAACTATTATACGTTCAATAAAATAGGATGCAACACTATATTTACATGTGCTTTATAACTATCTTTATCTACTCTCATATCGTAAAATTCAAATTATAAACTTCAAAACGAATTTATATTGACATACTTTATTAACACAATACTGAAATTAAAAAATTGTAGTTTATGAAAGTGTTGTATAATGAGGGGTATTAAAACACGAGCGTGTGTTTAAGAACCGAGCCGCCAGGCGAGGTTGTTAATAGTATCACACGAGTATTTTAATACCTAGTTATATGCAGTTTCAAACACTACTTTATCTACTCTTGTACATTGGGATTCAACCTACTAAATAAAATATCCACGAAATTAACTACAACAAAACATATTCAATGAATGGCGCCAAGCGTCAAAGCGGGCGCTGTCATAGACAAGTAAATATTGGAATGAAAACTTTTTTGTAATGCTATAAAAATAAAAAAAATTAATGGAACCTCGTTGGTGATATAAACTTTTGGATAAACCTGTATCGTAATGGTAAAAAAATTACTTGATAACATAATTTTTTTAGAGAAATGTTATAGAGAGTGTTATAAAGTAATTTTTTAATTTTATTTCAGTATTGTGTTTATAAAGTATGTCATGTCAATATAAATTCGTTTTGAAGTTTATAATTCGAATTTTAAGATATGAGAGTATATAAAACACTTTATAACACTATTTCTCTAACAAAATAATGTTACAAAGTAATTTTTTACCATTACGATACATGTAAATCCAAAAAGTTTATATCACCAACGAGGTTCTATCAATTATTTTTTTCTAATAAAACGCATTAAGCAGTTCGCGCCATTTTTATAGCATTACAAAAAAGTTTTCATTCCAATTCCTAGCGGCTCGGTTCTTAAACACACACTCGTGTTTTAATACCCCTCATTATACAACACTTTCATAAACTACTATTCCGCATCTGGTTTCGCCCGTGGATATTTTCGAACAAAATAACATATATTATAGCCTATAGCACTCAGTGATAATGTAGCTTCCTATTAGTGATAAATTTCTTTATAATCGGTTTAGTAGTTTCAGAGATTACTTGGGGGTAATCATCTAAACTTACAAAATAATTAATTATTATTAGATATATATATATATATATATATATATATATATATATATAGATGATAACGTCATTATTCGTTTAGGGTACGCACAGACTTATTCGTCTCCTTTGGGTGCTTTTTTATTTTCCTTTTTCTAAATGTTACTTGTTTTGATCTGTGTTTCTGAATATTTAAAAAATTTATTATGTTAAAATAAAATACTTGTTGTATTTACCGCTCTGCTTGAAATCAGACGTTGTGAAAAATAATGGAAATTAAAAATGTATGACTGAAGAAACAGAAATTAAGTTAGCGAACTTTTTCATCTCCGAATGAATGTTGGTACCGAAACAAGAATAGTAGTTTATGAAACGGGATCATAATAGGGGCAATTAAAACACAAGTCTAATGGAATTTTTTCGTCTCATTTTTTAATAGCATCCACGAGTGTTTATATCCAAGTTATGTGCCCGTTCATACACTACTTCATCTAATCCCATGCAATAGTACAAAACAAATAGAACCAAGATATTTTTCTTAATCGACAAATTGGCGGTAAACCGCCGTTACCTACCTACTGCGCATTAGTGCGCATGCGCGTTAACTGTCAAGTAACTCGGACATGCGCGTGTCGATATTTTCATAGAGTTTAATGTGGCTGTATAAAAAAAATCCTCTGCCCTTTCTGTATTTAAAAAAAAAAAACAAAACATTACGATATCGTTTTTGTATGTATGGATTCCACGTGACGCCTTTGTGATATACGCACGCGTCCACCAGGACGTCATGGGGAATCCAGTTTAATCCCGCCCGCGCTGTAATAGTTGTGATTAGTCAGTGATTAATAGGACATATTACGGCCGGCGGGAGCATTCTACCTACCGATCAATCGGCTTATTGTTACTGTGACGTCTATATTACTTGACATTGGCGGAATCATCAAAACCCTGATGGAGCCATTTTGAAAAAAAAATAGAATAGAATAATCGTTTTTGTATGAAAACTTCGGTACTATAATACATTATATATATTTAATCAAACATATCATTATGAAGTATAATTCGATTTTGTCATAGAGACTTTACGATATAAGAGTAGATAAATATATTTATAAATCGCACCTTTTAAATTCGAACATACAGTAACGTAAACAATTATTATTATGCCTACACAACTAATCACAAAAACAATGATATAAGGCATTTATTCTATATTTTCCAGTCCTTCTTTTTCCTCCTCAACGGTTGCCTTCCCACAGTTCCAGAGTACCCAGCGGAAGACCAGGGTCCCGCTCTTTTAGCCGATGGTATTTGTGAGGCTATACCTAACGAGTGGCCAGTTCAGTTGAGATATATTTAGATGGAAAAGCATCTAAGTGTGGTTTGTCGGATTATATACATAAAACTCTATTGGTACATGGCGGGGATCCGGCTCTATTGTCTTTATATATTTTTCATTCATCATACCTTTTATATATTTATATGTGTACTTTTAAATATTGATTTCCATAATTTTTTTCCTTCTTTTTTTTTTCTTCACGGCTTGCCATACAGCTCCCGAACTCCGTATTTTTTATATGTTCAATAAAAAATCACTTAAGTCGTCCTTTGCCAGCATTTCCTTTCATTTCTTCTATATTCTTTAACGTTTTTCATTCCACATTTTTCTCTAATGACATAGTTACGAATTCGATCAATACGTTTTAAATCACACATTCCACACTCCACTGCATTTCCACTGCATTTATCTTATTTTCATGCTTCTTATAATGCTTCCATAGCCTCGCTTCCATAAGTAAGTGATGGAAATAAAACATTATTGTGTACTTTTAGTGGTAAGTTGTGTATTTCTGTATACATTATTTAGTCTACCAAATATGGTGGATGGCAATCGCCGATCATACAGTATGAAAGGTATGATGGATATAAAATAAGCAAAATAGGTATGTCACAATCGTAGCAAATAGCATTCGAATGTCTCTGCCTACTCCTCTTAGGATAAAAGTCGTGATGATAGATGGATAGATAGATAGATGACGTAATTTTGTCGTCTGTCGGTAAAACTTTGAAAGAAACAACTGCATAGAAAACAAAAATATTCAAATTGGTTTCTTATAAAATTTTAAATTAACTTTTAAAAAAAGTGTACCGACTTCAAAAATTTGCACTGAAAAGTAAGAAACAATAAATATTTCGTCGTAGAATTTGAAGACGGTTGGTACCAAATTAGAATACTAAATTAAGTAAACATCTAAGAAGATAAATATCTGTTCAATATTATATATGTTTGTACTGATGATCGTAGGTTCCTAATTGTCTAGATTAGTGAATTTGGGAAGTAAGTTGTTTTTAATTTGGCACCAACCGTCTTCAAATTCTACGACGAAATATTTATTATTTCTTACTTTTCAGTGCAAATTTTTGAATACGGTACACTTTTTTTAAAAGTTAATTTATTTTTCCCTTTTAAGTGATTTTGCTGCCCTGAGAGACAAATAATAACGCAAATAAAAAAAAATCATGGAAAAATAAAAAAAAAAACTGCTGTGGATGGGATTTGAACTATTTGCACCCTGAGCTGCACCATACCATACCATACCTTTAGCCGTTAGACCACCGTCGATACAAAAAATGACAACTTCGTGTCAATAGCCACCGTTGCTAAGGCTTTCTCTGATACATAATTTTCAGCCGTAAACAGAGACAAATTACTGAATTTCTGAAAAACGACTGAACCGATTTTCGTCATATGTCTGTGAGATAATATCGAGAAATTATTATATCGTTAAAAAAATAAGTCGTCAAAATCGGTACATATTTCATCGAGATACTGATAATTGAGTTATAAAGTCAGTTTTTTCAAAATTACTGAAAAACTAATGAACCAATTTTTATGACATATATATATATATATTACGGTCGAATTGAGTAACGTCTTTTTTTTGAAGTCGTTAAAAATAGATTAATTTTTTTGTCTTTTAAAAAAGTGTACCGACTTTAAAAATTATGCACTGAAAAGTGTGCTTTCCGTAAGCAAATGCACAAGTCACTATAAAAATAAAATACCCAAATCGCAACAAGTGTGCCTATAAAATTTGAAGTGTTCTCGATTTCTCCAAGATCCTATCATCAGATCCTGACCTGATGACGATGGGACCACCTGTGAAGTATACCCTTTCAAACAAAAAAAAATCCAAATCGGTCCAGGCGTCTTCAAGTAATCGGGGAACATACATAAAAAAAAAGATTCCGACGAATTGAGAACCTCCTTATTCTTTAAAACCTTCTTCGGTTAAAAAACACTATAGCATACCTTAGTTTTTACTTTAAATATCGAATTATCCAAAGAAATGCGCCCAAGGTCATCTGGCGCCAAAATTGATAACATAAATAAGTGGAAAAGTTTTTAACAACTAAGGTCAACCAAAACAATTGTATTTTGACAGAATTTACGTAAAGTAATTACATTTATCATTTTTATCATCCTGACTTATTTATGTTTTATTATTACAAAGTCAAGGGTCACACTTTCTAGACTGTTATTGTTTTTTATTGTAATTTATATACGAGTACATAAAACAAAGTCGGGTTTGTTCGAACAAACTCGAGAACGGCTGGACCGATTTTCATGGTTTTTAATTTGTTGTATTTGTCTCCATCCCGAATAGCAGAATTTACTATTAAAATATTTTCTCATACATTTTCTATGGAACGACTTTTTTGATATAAGAACGGATTGATGATGGAAACAAAAATTCAACTGTCAAATCGATTGGTTTTAATCATTCCAGATCATTCAGTTAATCAGTCATGGGTTAGAAGAAAATAAAATCTAGTAGGGGTAGTGGCAGGGGTTGGAGTAGAGGTATTGGTAGGGGTTGGAGTAGGGGTAGTGGTAGGGTTTGGAGTAGGGGTTGTGGGAGTTGTAGTGGTAGGAGTAGGGGTAGTGGTAGTTGTTTTTACGGACGAAGGAAAGTAAACAGCAGGTAAGCCAACTTTTGGGCAGGACAACTTCTGCCAGGTCCGCTAGTTATATAATAATATCAATGTCAATATTATCAATCAGTCCATAAATTATGTCATCCTAAGATTTCAAGGATATTATAATGTTGACAAAAATAAAAAATAAGTAAATGTGAAAATCAAATGTTTGCATTATCACGCCTACGTTCCATCTAGGATGGCTTATTTTATAATTTACCTAATAAGTTACCTAAGCTTTCTTGACGTATTTTGAGATTTAAAGAATAAAGGATGTGAAGTATATAACATCTTATTTAAGAATTCCTTTGAAAATTAATTCCCAAAATCGTCCGTGATTGGGTCATCAAACTCTATAAATGAACCAAGTTTCAACATTTTCTTCCAGTAGATTTGGAGAACATAAGCTGTGACAGACAGACAGACAGAAGATTGATCCTATAACAGTTTCAATTTTTTCATCGGAGATGTACGGAATCCTAAACAGTATGCTCTAACTCAGTGTTTCTCAAAGTGGGCGCCTTAAATAACGCCCCCTTGTGAGCGCTGGAGGCCTAGAGGGGGCGGTAAGGGGCCCAGAAATAATGAATGTCTTTGTGATTTTTAAGATGTGGTAAAGTAAAAAAAAATTGGGGGGCGCTGAAAAATAATTTATTTTAAAAGTGACCGGTAGATAAAATAAGTTTGAGAACCTCTGCTCTAACTAATGGATGTATTTATGTAGTCTAAAATTGATATCATAAAAATTGCATAAACTCTACTGAAATCTCTAATCAAAGTTGACTTTGAAAGACCCTGTAAAATCCAATTCAGTAAACTGAAAATATCAAAGATCTCCTTCCGACCGATTTGCCATAAACATTTCAAAAACCATAATCTAGTTTATGATCGATAAATAACAATTTTCTCTCACGCTTTGATCTTTAAGATGTTGCATAACAAGTATTTTGTTACACACTTTGAATACAGATTAACTGATTTTCTTGAATTAAAATAATAAATAAGAGAACAGTGTGGAGTGAAGGAAGACGTAGTGATCAAAATTGAGAAAGGTTTGGGCATGTAGAAAGAATGAAGGATGAAAAATTGACTAAAAAGGTTTATATGGCTGAAGTGAAAGGAAATGTATTGATCGATGGAAATATTAAAAGTACACACAATCGCCGAGTATATATGAAAGGTATGATGAATATAAAAGAAGCGAAAGAGGTATGTTAGGATCGTAACAAATGGCATTCGATTGTCTTGCCCCTCTTGGGATAAAAGGCGTGATGATAGATAGAAAAAGATTAACGAAATAAATATATGAAGCCAGTGTAGAAGGGACAGTTGGAATGGAAAGACATCGGCGGATACAGCTCAAATAGGAAGCGACCATGAGAAAGGCCAGGTCAAAAGTATCCTAAACCGATGCTCATGAAGAATAATATGAGGATAGTGAATGAAGCGAAAGAGATATATGTCAGGATATATGAGCAAATGGAAATCCGTGGTATCTGCCTATACCCTTCTGGAAAACAGGCGTGACTTCCATATCTATACCTCAAGGTGTTTTTTGTTGGTATGAAATATCTACAGACATTTTGAAGATTATTTTTCTCTCTAAGAACAAAAAATAAACAAACAAATCAAAAATAAATCTTTCTTTTACATTTAGACTTATATTTATTTTGTAAAAAACGCCGCGAAGGATTCGCACGGATCATAGAGTATATATATTTGATATTTTCCTAACGTCTATTCTAATAATAAAGAAAGAGTAAGGAGTCGATGGCCTAATTGACAGAGTATTGACTTGAAACCGGGAGAAACCGGGTTCAATTCAAATTCTGGCAAAAAAGCTAAACACTTAAAAAAACTTGAATCGACTTCTCATGCTTCGGAGGGTACGAGTATAGCCGGGGCAACTGGCAAAAAGTGGACACTGCTGCCTGGTTTCTCTGGCCACCACTACAAGGTATAAAAACCGTGCAGATGTCAAAGAAGAAATATGAAGAAAATGAAAGTTTTCCCTGGTACCATTCGACAATTGGAGTACGGGAAAAAACTGTTTTCAAAAACTTCCACAGGCGATGCCAGTCTCAAAGTTTACTAGAAGATATCTATTTAGCCGTGACGAAAGGAAAGATCTGAGAAATATTATATTTTTAGATTTTAATAATAACTCGATACATTTATTTCCATAAATTACTCTTTGGAAAGTAAATTGCTTTCAACAGTTAAAACGACTGAATTATATTACTACTAAAATTATAAATGAAAAATTTGAGTGTTTATCGCGAAACATAAAAAAACTCTGTGACTGGCATAATGTTTGTATTGTGTTAGTCACCTTCATTTATGGATTCGACAATTTTTTTTTAAATTTCGGAATGAAACATGTCAACTTATAAAAACTTTTTAAGGAAAAGTTTGTAAATTTGGATTCCTACAACCAAACTACCGAACCGATTTCAAAAATTATGCGATATAGACTATATTTTATATTCGAAAATATCCACGAGCGAAGCCGGAGGTGGAATACTAATCGATAATAAAGGAACATATAGTTTTCATAAAATCATCACTTCTTAATTCTTTCCACACTGTGAATGGCACACAAAATTGTTATTGATTGTTGTTTGTAATTTTTTTTCATCGAAATTATTTAATTTACTAGATACAAACCCGGCTTTGCTCGGGGTGATCTTTACGTTTTATATTTTTTTTGAAAAAACAAAACAAAGTGACACTTTTCGTAGTAGGTATGCTAATCTATGGTAATATGGTATATCTTTTTTAATAATGTAATTATATGAATTGGATAATTAAATAAAACGACCTGAATTTGGAGTTGTCCCGAGTTATAAAGTTAGCCCACTCTTTTCTTTGACTCAAACCACATGACTCAAAACAGACGTTACTGTCACATTGAAAATTGAATAAATTTGAACTTATTTATTGAAATTACGCGATTATACGAATTTTGCGGATATATGTTCTTAACCCAGAATTGATTAAATTTTTTTTCTTAACAATTTGGTATGCGTTTGAATTAATATAGATAATTGACATTTTATGTATTATAAAAGATTCAATTTAATTTTGATCAATCTATTTTTATTTAGATTATGTTTGTATGTAATGAATGTAGATATTTTTGAAATGGTCTTATCATTATTTTTTGAGTTTTTTTTTATTAAATTAGGCAAATTACCTTGTTACGCACGCATCATAAATCGATATCACGATATGCCATGCAGAGTATATATATTTAGTGGTAATTCCCCAAATTTGACCACCAACCACAAAGTAGTTTGAACTGTCAGTTAGAATTGCGACACAGTGTAAAATGTTTTCACTGATTGCTCGCTAACTTTACAAACTTCTGACAGGCTTGTCTTAAACTTCGACGTTTATATAGAACTAATGTTGTATTATTGGAAGTTGCTCTGTTGTTCACTTTGAAATTAAATATCTTAGATTTTCCAGTGGGAAACTATCATTCTCATTCTTATTTCCGTTATAATAAAAGAAATCAGTATAAGTAATATGCGCCTTAGATTTTTTACCAACACAAATACGCTTATAACTACTTATCTATGAGATATACATATATGCTACCGCGGACCTTTTTGTAGAACATTTTATACTCCACAATTCTTTCCTAGATCATTTTGTAAAATCTCTGACGGATTAGACAGTAAACACCATGAAAAATAGCTGGGGCTAATTTTTACTCGACCTAATTCACTTATGCAGTTAATGCTCAGCTCCTAAACATAATAGGTCTATGTTTAATACTCGTAAACCTTCCCGGTGAATCAACCTATGTAATCGTGAAGACTGCAACAAAATCGGTTCTGTAGTTTTTGTGTGAAAAGGACATAGACAGAGTAGCTCCAGCTGCGGTAAGGTGTCAAGAATGACAGCAGTGTTTCTTCTTTGAATAGAGCCTAGACTATGTAATACTTTGACTTAGGTGCGCCCCAAAAACCTTTTAGTTTCAACCCCAAACGGCACAAATAAGTAATCTTGTACAAGAGTTGCGTCTTGTGTCTTGTGTTTCTGGTGATAAGAAAATATATTTTATGAAATTAGTTAAAAATTATATACTGTAGTACAATGTAACCCATTGAGGTATAATGTACTACGCACACCTCAATGATATAGCCATGTATTATACCTTTTTGGAATCCTTATTAAATGCGCTATCACTTTTAATGCAGGGTCATTTTTCCGTAAAACATTTTTTTTCACGGTGGGGTCCAATGTAAGTAAGGAAAATGTTTTCATGGTGAAAAAAATAATTTGTAAAATTTAATATTTTTCATAACTCGTATCGTTCACAATGAGAGACAGTATGTTAAATGTAATGATACATTGCTATCAATCACATGAAAACAAAAAAAAATGGTACAGGTGTCAGTTTTTTTTAATTTCAACAATAAAATTAATGGTTGAAAAGATATTTTTTTAGAAAAAACACATAAGAAATCATAACTCCTCAGGGGTTAATGGTAGAGGCCTGCCGTAGAGCAACTTTTTGCTACAAATGAACCCACCTATACACCCTTACATTTGATCCACGACTTTTTGGCCACCATGTATAGGCAAGTAACAGAATATTTTTTTAAATATATTATTATCCCAAGAAAATCCTACAATGACACATAATAAGATAGAACTAAGATAAAATATCTGTTTAATTTAATACACAACTGTTCCGGCGGTCTGCTCTGCAGCAGTAGAGAGCGCGAGACCCAGGGAACTGACTATCAAGATAGGGTAGGTAGGTAGACTGGGAAACTGGGAGACTATTGAAACTGCACGATGTAACTTCAATCTAGCCCGGGCGGCCACTGGACGGCTGAGCTCTTCTTGGTTGCTGGGAGGTCCTCTTGTCGCGAGATCTTGACGCAGACTGACGATCGCTCCGTTTGCTCGCCATTATATAGCGGGCAGCGCACGGAACGTCGCCGCGACAACAAGAACCTCCCACGCGGTCAACGTCAACCAATCAGAGCACAGTTCGCTCAGTGAAACACAACGGGTATAGAATCGTTTATTATTATTTTAAACAAACATACATGAGTTTACCACCATTTCGGAAATTATATCTGTGGAGAAGAAATGGCAAGAAACTCCACAGATTTAAATACAAACAAGTCTTATAAATATTATATTAAATACAGGGTTATAAACACATAAGTCTCGTTGAGCTGTACACGATAATCCAAATATAAATAATGTTAACATATGTATGTAACATCATTAGGCTTTACATATTAATCCGAACATGAGTAATATATATGCATCAATCCTCGCCAAACTATATATTAAATCCGAACATGAGCAATATATATGCATCAATCCTCGCCAAACTATGTATTAAATCCGAACATGAGTAATATATATGCATCAATCATTACTATATCTCTTTGACGCTTTTACCCTTCTATTAGGTGAACCCGAGGTTGTAAGGCTCGGTTCGAGTGATCTCAAACTATTTCACGACGAAAGACTCACATCAACAAATATGAGCGTGTCCTCTAAACTCCGAATATGAGTTTGGGAGGCTCCCTTGTGGAACTCTCCTGCCAAGAGGACGTGGCTTCTATCAAACTCCGAATATGAGTTATATATATGCATCAATCATTACTATATCCCTTTGACGCTTTTACCCTTCTATTAGGTGAAACCGAGGTTGTAAGGCTCGGTTCGAGTGATCTCAAACTATTTCACGACGAAAGACTCACATCAACAAATATGAGTGTGTCCTCTAAACTCCGAATATGAGTTTGGGAGGCTCCCTTGTGGAACTCTCCTGCCAAGAGGACGTGGCTTCTATCAAACTCCGAATATGAGTTTGGCAAACTCCGATTATGAGTTTGACTGCTCCCTTTGCACCTACATGTCTCGAGGACATGATTTCCATCAAACTCCGAATATGAGTTTGGAGGTTCCCCATTTGGAACCCTCATGCCAAAGGTCATGGTCTTCTTCAAACTCCGAATATGAGTTTGGCAAACTCCGAATATGAGTTTGTAAAGCTCCTTCGGGCGGGGCGTTCCCGAAGGAGGCGAACAAGTCAAGTCAGTCGTTCCCTGGTGGAACCTTCACGCCACAAGGACATGGTAACCATCAAACTCCGATTATGAGTTTGGAGAGCTCCTCCGGGTGGTGCGTTCCCGAAGGAGGCGAACACGTCGATAGTCAAGTAGTCATAAGTTTATCCTTGGGAGTTGATCAGGCCCTCAAGAATAGTCAAGTAGTGTTAAATACTATTTCACATCAATATACATTATTTTAGGGACATAGTCCCTAACGATAGCATGGTCGAACGAACCCTTCGACCGCCTCGTGGTAAGCGAGGTAAGTTTACACATGTGTAATTCCGAATAATAACATTAGGTACAAATGGCAAGTTAGTTGCCGTTCCAATCTGTAAACAAGTTATACAGTACAATATTCCGAATCAATTTTCGTCTGAAGCTATACCTTTTCAGAGGAAATACGAATCTATGCCAGTCGCTGCAACAATCTCTCCGTCTTAGACAGACAACGGGTATTGGTCAGCGGATGCCTTTCGAGCCTACGGGTTGACATAGCTCGCGGTGCGAGCTTGCCTTGGGGGTCTACCCCCGCCCTCGCGCAACGCAGTGCACTCGCTCACTTAGGCCTATGTCTAAACTCTATATTGATAGTCTATGTTTCACTATTTTAAGCACTGGCACTATGAGACATTAATTCACTGATTCATTTTCGAATTCTATTTCACTTTCACGGTCACTGATCACTTCGTCGCGAACATTCTCCCGCCGTGCAGCGTTGGTCGTCACGACGCTGCACCTAGCCCGTATGAGCGACGGGGTGCTCAGAGGCCGTAGGCAGCACGACGAGTTTCTTAGTGGCACGTCGCAGCACGCCACCCGCGGTCTTTACATTGACGACTCGTACTGCGCCGTCGGGCCCCCGGGTAGAGGGCGACGACTTTTCCTCTCGGCCACGTATTTCGTGGCAGGGAGTTGTCCACTATGAGCACGAGGTCTCCGACGCGCGGAGTCTCACCCCGCCCGCGTGGCTCCCGCCGGTGTTGCAGTAGCGGAAGGTATTCCTTCAGCCATCTCTGCCAGGAAAGATCGGCGAGCCTCTGGCCTCGTCTCCACCTCGCGCGTAGATGTAGGTCGTCGTCGGTGAAGATGCCTGGTTGCCTCACTAGTCCCGAGCCGCCCAACAGGAAGTGGTTAGGTGTCAGGGCGCTCGGGTCGTCTGCTTCTGTGGACACATGTGTGAGGGGCCTGCTTTTACGGTGTATTCCACCTCACACAGCAAGGTGGCGAGTGCCTCGGTGTGCGGGTGCTGCTCCGTCAATATGCTGTACAGGGCGGTTTTTACCGCGCGCACAAGTCGTTCCCAAACGCCTCCCATAAATGGGGCGCCTGGGGGGATGAAGCGCCATTTGATGGCGCGTGTAGCCGCTTCGTCGATTAGGGCCTCCCGTAGTTCTCTGTCGGCTCCCCGAAAGTTCGTCCCGTTGTCGCTGTATATTTCTTCGGGGCAGCCACGTCGGGCGATCATCCTCCGCAATGCCATGATGGCGGAATCGGAGCTGAGGCTGTCTGCGATTTCTAAGTGCACGGCTCGCGTGGTTAGGCACGTGAAGAGGGCTACATATCTTTTCTCTCGTCGTCTCCCCACTGTTACTGACAAGGGACCGAAATAGTCTAGGCCCGTGTAGGTGAAAGGGCGCTTGTGGTGGGCGAGACGATTGCGTGGGTGGTCGCCGGTGGCTGGGACCGCGGGTTTTCCTTTGCGTATACGACAGCGCAAGCAGCTCGTTACTATGCTCTTACTGTGGGTCGGAGTTTGATGATCCAAAAATGCTCTCTGACTTCGTTGACTATTATCTCCGTCCCCCCGTGGTGTAGTTTCTCGTGGACCATTCTTATGTACAATCTTGTCAAGTGATGATTTCCGTCGAGTACTGCGGGCGACTTCTGCTCTATGCCAACGTTCTCTACTTCGGCAATCCTCGACCTTAGTCGTAAAGTAGTTGTGTCGTCCAGGTGCACCGCGAGTTGACGGAGTCGGCTGTCATGCGGCAGCTCCTTTCCTCTTTTCAGCGCCTCGACTTCTGTTCCGAATGTGGTTTCCTGTGATGACCGTACTACTCTTCCCCCGTTGCTTCGGTTACTGTCACGTTCTTGGTGGCGGGCCACTCTTCTTGGTCCTTAAGTAGAAACTCTGGCCCGGTGAACCATCGGTGAGTAGACTCGAAATCTGCTGGAACTTGTTGTGTGGAGTCGTCGGCGACGTTATGTTTCGAGGGTAACCATCTCCACTCTTTTACAAGGGTGTGCTCCTCGATTTCTGCAACCCTTGGCTGCGGCGAGGCTAACGTGGACGCGTCCGCTGTCGTCGATGGTGCGCCAATACACCGCGGCCGCGTAGGCCGTCTCACTGGCGTCGACGAAGGTGTGTAGTTCTCTCCGCCGGGCGTGCGTCCACCCGCCATGGCATCGGGGTATGTTCAGTCTTCTCAGCAGGGTCAGGTTCTGTAGCCAGGTGCTCCAGTCGGTCTTTAAAGGCTCTGGTAACGGCCGGTCCCATTCGACGCCCCTGCGCCAAGTTTCTTGCAGTATTTTCTTCGCCTGTATCGTCACTGGCGAAGCGAGGCCGAGGGGGTCAAACACTGACATCATCGTGCTTAAAGCTTCGCGCTTGGTCGGAGTGCGGCTTCCGTCGACTACTTCCGGTGCGACACGAGCCATCTCTGGTTAAAGCTCAAGGTATCCGTGCTGGGTTTCCAGGCGAGACCGAGTACCTTTTCCTCGGAGGTACCGTCGTTGAGCTCCACAAGCGTATCGGCTGGCGGAGGGGGTGTCCCTTGTAGGGCCGTCACGGCGTCGACGCAGTTGGAGGCCCATTTGTGGAGTCTAAAGTTAGCTCTCTCATGTATAGTTCTTACTTCTTTGGCTATCTTTACCGCCTTCTCTATGGTGGGGAAGCTCTGTAGGTAGTCGTCCATGTAGTGGTGGATCACGATGGCTTCAGCGGCCTCTGGAAAGTCTGCACGATATTTCTCGGCGTTGAAATTCTTCACGAACAGTGCGGCGCATGGCGAACTCGCCGCACCGAATATCACTGATTTCATTCTCATTTCTCTCGGCGGTCCCTCCCGCCGGTCGCCTCGCCACAGGAAGCGTAGGGAGTCTCTGTCTTCTTCCCTTATTCCGATTCTAATGGATATTTCTTCCATGCCCTTGAGGCTTCTTGCCGCCCTGTCGTAGTCGTCGGATAATGCGCCCTCGCTCTCCTTTTTTTTCTGTTATCGGGGTTCGTTGTGCTAAGTCGTAGTTGTCGGTGGGACGTCGAGTTGTTCGAGGGTTAACATTTCCCGAGCTCTTTTTCTGCCCTCTTCTCCTTGGTGAAGTGTATCGTATGCACTCGGAGATGTGTGGAGCGGCTGCAGGCTCCGTGTAGGGTCCATCCCAATGGGGTGAGGGAAGCTACCGGTTCTTCTCTCGTCCCTCGCCTCATGTCTTTTGTTACCAGCAGCTGCCAATTGTCTTGGCCGATGAGGAGGGCTGGCCGAGCGGTTTCGTAGGTGAGGTGTCTTTCTATCTCTCTTAAATGCGGGTACCGGTCGATGCTTCGTTTATCGACCGCTTGCGTCGATAGTTCGATGTTAGCGAGGGTGCGCGCGCTAATGGTGTGTGTCTCGCTCTGTCCTTTTACATCGATGGTAACTCGTTGGGACTCAGCCGCGTCGATCTTCTTTCCCGCTATTGCCTCCATTCTTAGCGGCTCTACTTGTCCTCGGGCGCCGATTTTCTTCGCGACAGTGGCGTCCAGTAGTGTCACCGTTGAGCCGTCGTCTAACAAGGCGTGTGTGTCGACGTGCCCTTTGGGGCCGGTGACGCGTACTGGTACGATCTTCAAGTAGGCGAAGCGGGATCGGCTCGATGTGGTAGCTACAACCTCGGGGTTCCTTCTTTCCTTCCGATGGTGGAGCAGGGAGTGATGACTCCGAGAGCAGTTCTCTTCGCCGCACCGTTTGTACCGGCATTGGTGCGATACGGTCATGGGTCTGAGGCACCGGTAGCATAGGCGATGTTTCTTGGCAATGTCCCACCGTGTGTTGACCGGAGCCTTTTTCATCTCGTTACACTGGCTCGGCTCGTGGTTATTTCTTTGGCAGATGGGGCAGGGAAGTTGTGGTTTCTTGTTGCGTTTCTCCTTCATCGTATATGCTCGCTGTGGCCGTGCGCGGCTTGGTCCGGCGTCTGGCCCTCTCTGCGTGGTCACGACCTCTGGTGGAGCGAAGTGACGACAGCGTCCGGCTTCGGTACTCATAAAGTTAGCGAAGGTCACTAGGTCCGGTTCATGGCTCGGCTTCGTTTCATAATGTTGATACCAGCGATATCTGAGTACAGCTGGCAGTTTCTCCGTTAGGTGTCGTACCACTTCTGGATTGTGTAGGTAGTGCGGTCTATTCAAGGCGCGTAGAACTGCTACACTGTTCACCAATTTGTTGGAAAATTCACACACTTCCTGCGGCGAATCCGGTACCCGTGGTAGTCGCTTCACTCGTTCCATCTCTGCTATTGCGATCGAATCTGGGCGCCCGAATCTGTTTTCTAGTGCTGTTATGACGTCGGCTGGTGCTGTATTCGCTATAAGTAGATTCTGTGCTGCTTCTTTGGCTTTGCCCTTCAGTGCATGACGGAGTCGTGCTGTGTTTTCTACAGCTGAGAAGTGACCCGCCGTCTCGTTGTAGGCTGCTCTGAACGCCAGCCAGTCTTCGTGCGACCCGTTGAAGTGTGGTAGCTCTCCTAGTAGGTACCGGTTGGTAGCTGGGTGTGGCGTAGCAGCTTGTGGCGCGGTCGCCCGGGTAACTTCGGCTACGGCAGAGGCTATCTCCACGATTCTCTGCCTTTCTTCTCGAGTCAATACTGACGGCGTTCGTTCGGTTATATTTGGCCTCTTCGGTGGTAGTGGAGCGGCTATCTGTCCAGTTGTCTCGGGTCGTACCGGTCTTGCTTCCGGGTTGCCTGCGGCTTGTGGTTGTGCGTCAAGCCATTCTTCGATCCTTGGGTTCGGATTGGTCTCTGGATCGGGGTCGCTCTCTGACGGGTCCATCAGTGTTTGCTCTTCATCTTCGGCCTCTAGCCGAGCTAGCCTGGCTTCTGCCGCTTCCATCTTCAAGCGGGCTAGGTCTTCTCTGGCTTGGTAGATGCTGCGTTCACGGTCCGGTCTTGCTGTTGCGGCACGGGACACTGCGCGATCCGAGGGAGCGCGCGTCGACGGAGTGCGGTGCTCCTGGGCGGCCGTCGACGGGGGTATCGGCCCCGTTTTCGCGCGCCGGCCTTTCTGCGGAGCCTGTCGTGCGGCGACGGCGGTGGCGGCGAGCTTCAACGGAGCTCGGGGCTCCGGAGCTTTCGACCGACGGGGTTCCGGCGACATCGGACGCGTCGCGGGCTTCGACAGAGCGCGCACCTCTGGAGCCTTACACGGGGAGCGCTGCGCGAGCGACGGCTCAGTCGACACGGACCGCCTCGGGTGCTTCGACGGGGTGCGGTGGCCCGGAGCTTTCGGACGGCCTCGACCGCGCTGCGCGAGCGCGGGTACGGACGTTGCGGGCTGCGGCGGTGCGGGCCGCTCGGTGCTCGTCGGTGGGCTTGCTTCGTCCGTTGGGGACAGTGGCGGCTCTTCGTGACGAAGCGGGCACTGCTGGCGCTCCCCTGTCTGCGACCGTGTGATGGGCATTCTTTTGGACTGTATGTTTCTTCAGCTTCCGTAGTCTTGAGTGATCTGGCCTTGTGGACTGTATGTTTCTTCAGCTTCCGTAGTCTTGAGTGATCCGGCTCGAAGTCGACCAATTAATGTTCCGGCGGTCTGCTCTGCAGCAGTAGAGAGCGCGAGACCCAGGGAACTGACTATCAAGATAGGGTAGGTAGGTAGACTGGGAAACTGGGAGACTATTGAAACTGCACGATGTAACTTCAATCTAGCCCGGGCGGCCACTGGACGGCTGAGCTCTTCTTGGTTGCTGGGAGGTCCTCTTGTCGCGAGATCTTGACGCAGACTGACGATCGCTCCGTTTGCTCGCCATTATATAGCGGGCAGCGCACGGAACGTCGCCGCGACAACAAGAACCTCCCACGCGGTCAACGTCAACCAATCAGAGCACAGTTCGCTCAGTGAAACACAACGGGTATAGAATCGTTTATTATTATTTTAAACAAACATACATGAGTTTACCACCATTTCGGAAATTATATCTGTGGAGAAGAAATGGCAAGAAACTCCACAGATTTAAATACAAACAAGTCTTATAAATATTATATTAAATACAGGGTTATAAACACATAAGTCTCGTTGAGCTGTACACGATAATCCAAATATAAATAATGTTAACATATGTATGTAACATCATTAGGCTTTACATATTAATCCGAACATGAGTAATATATATGCATCAATCCTCGCCAAACTATATATTAAATCCGAACATGAGCAATATATATGCATCAATCCTCGCCAAACTATGTATTAAATCCGAACATGAGTAATATATATGCATCAATCATTACTATATCTCTTTGACGCTTTTACCCTTCTATTAGGTGAACCCGAGGTTGTAAGGCTCGGTTCGAGTGATCTCAAACTATTTCACGACGAAAGACTCACATCAACAAATATGAGCGTGTCCTCTAAACTCCGAATATGAGTTTGGGAGGCTCCCTTGTGGAACTCTCCTGCCAAGAGGACGTGGCTTCTATCAAACTCCGAATATGAGTTATATATATGCATCAATCATTACTATATCCCTTTGACGCTTTTACCCTTCTATTAGGTGAAACCGAGGTTGTAAGGCTCGGTTCGAGTGATCTCAAACTATTTCACGACGAAAGACTCACATCAACAAATATGAGTGTGTCCTCTAAACTCCGAATATGAGTTTGGGAGGCTCCCTTGTGGAACTCTCCTGCCAAGAGGACGTGGCTTCTATCAAACTCCGAATATGAGTTTGGCAAACTCCGATTATGAGTTTGACTGCTCCCTTTGCACCTACATGTCTCGAGGACATGATTTCCATCAAACTCCGAATATGAGTTTGGAGGTTCCCCATTTGGAACCCTCATGCCAAAGGTCATGGTCTTCTTCAAACTCCGAATATGAGTTTGGCAAACTCCGAATATGAGTTTGTAAAGCTCCTTCGGGCGGGGCGTTCCCGAAGGAGGCGAACAAGTCAAGTCAGTCGTTCCCTGGTGGAACCTTCACGCCGCAAGGACATGGTAACCATCAAACTCCGATTATGAGTTTGGAGAGCTCCTCCGGGTGGTGCGTTCCCGAAGGAGGCGAACACGTCGATAGTCAAGTAGTCATAAGTTTATCCTTGGGAGTTGATCAGGCCCTCAAGAATAGTCAAGTAGTGTTAAATACTATTTCACATCAATATACATTATTTTAGGGACATAGTCCCTAACGATAGCATGGTCGAACGAACCCTTCGACCGCCTCGTGGTAAGCGAGGTAAGTTTACACATGTGTAATTCCGAATAATAACATTAGGTACAAATGGCAAGTTAGTTGCCGTTCCAATCTGTAAACAAGTTATACAGTACAATATTCCGAATCAATTTTCGTCTGAAGCTATACCTTTTCAGAGGAAATACGAATCTATGCCAGTCGCTGCAACAATCTCTCCGTCTTAGACAGACAACGGGTATTGGTCAGCGGATGCCTTTCGAGCCTACGGGTTGACATAGCTCGCGGTGCGAGCTTGCCTTGGGGGTCTACCCCCGCCCTCGCGCAACGCAGTGCACTCGCTCACTTAGGCCTATGTCTAAACTCTATATTGATAGTCTATGTTTCACTATTTTAAGCACTGGCACTATGAGACATTAATTCACTGATTCATTTTCGAATTCTATTTCACTTTCACGGTCACTGATCACTTCGTCGCGAACAACAACTATCTTTTCGCTCCCGCTATGCCCGTAGATATTTTCGAACAAAATAAAATATAGCCTAAACACTCAGGGATAATAAGCTTTTTATTAGTTAAATAATTTTTCGAATCGGATCAGTAGTTTTAGAGATCCAAACTTATAAACTTTTTATAAAAACAAACACTGATGAAGAAATTAACAGCCATTACCTTCGAGATGTTATTATATCCATAGGTCGCTGTACTCGGTTAGATGTTTGGCTGTCTTTCTTCTTAAACTAGCTCAACTAACTAAATCGCGGCTTTGCGTATATACAATTATTGTTTTTGTGTTGGCGTTAATTTGAGTGGGCGGCGCGGCGTATGCGTATAGCGCGACTCGACCGTTGCGTATTTATCGACACGGAGCTACCGTATACACCGGTGCGTTGCGACCAACGTCTCGATCTCCACTGGAGGGCCGTTATAAGGAAAACGGAGGGTAGGTAAGGAAATATAAAGGCCGATTTACATTGAGTCAGTAACTGACTTCAGTTCACTGCCAAGTCAGTGCTGACTCGGGACTGCCATTGTATAAACAGATTTCAAGTCAGTAGGTACAGCGCTATCGCGTCAGTGCTGACTCGGGACTGCCATTGTATAAACAGATTTCAAGTCAGTAGGTACAGCGCTATCGCGTCAGTGCTGACTCGGGACTGCCATTGTATAAACAGATTTCAAGTCAGTAGGTACAGCGCTATCGCGTCAGTGCTGACTCGGGACTGCCATTGTATAAACAGATTTCAAGTCAGTAGGTACAGCGCTATCGCGTCAGTGCTGACTCAAATATTCGTGCACGATATTTTTTGGAGACAGTCCGCTCCCATGCCACCCGCGCCAACTAACTGATTTTGTGTTAACACTGAAGCCAGTAGTTGGTCAGTAGCTGACGTTTCGTTGTAGGGTGACGCCGCTTTTTTATTTTCGAAAAATTAATGTCTCATTAGTTCACTCACTTAATAAAACCACTATTTTTGATTTGAATTATTTTACTTGCAACTTATAACCACACTGTTTGATAATAATTTACACTTGATATAGGTACTTTTAAACTGATTCTTTATTGAAACCTTTGAAACTTAATTAATTGGATGCTAATTTCGACTATATAGCCCAAAGTAACCAAGCAATAATATCTTTATTGAGACTACTTACGCCCTCTATCGAGCAAGTGAGATTTATATAAAATTACTGTAAACTAACTTAGACATTCCGCCCACCAAGGACGCTGTCCTTCAAACAAATTTATATGAGAAAACCATAACGAATTACAAACCATAACAAACTAAAAGAAAACAAAGCAAGTACCTATCACATAAACATCTAAATAAAAACTAAAAACTAAACAAGATCAAACAGCGACCGCCCACCGTGAGAAATTAGTTTGAATTAGAACATTTGGGCAATACACACAATTTGCTTAAAGGTCGCTTTATAAAATTATGTTTAGCTTTGATAGTAACCACTCTAGTAACACCATCCTTTCCGGGGTGCTTCTGATCGATTATACCCAATAACCACTTGGCCGGTGGCATATTATCTTCCTTAACTATAACGACATCACCAATGTCCGGTTCATCTTTGATTGCATTCCATTTGTATCTTCTACTCAAAGTAATCAAGTACTCCTTAGACCAGCGGTTCCAAAAGGATGTTACCATTTTCTGTACCAGTCGCCAGCGTTGTACTTGGTTTGTCTTTAAATTACCATAATCCATATCTGCAATTGTGATTAGTGGTTCTCCCACTAGGAAATGACCTGGTGTTAAGGGCAATGGATCATTAGGGTCATCACTGATTTCTGTTAAGGGACGAGAATTCAAACATGCTTCTATCTGTGTCAATGTCGTAGAAAGCTCTTCAAATGTAAGAGTTGAAGCTCCTATAACCTTCCGTAAGTGCGTCTTAGTGGAACGAATACCCGCTTCCCATAGTCCACCGAAATTTGGAGCATGAGGCGGGATGAAGTGCCATCTTGTTCCTTCTGTTATAAGTAGATTTGAAATTTCATTGACTACTTCAGATTTTGCAGCATCAAACATTTCCTTCAATTGTTTATCGGCACCAATGAAATTGGAGCCATTATCGCTATACAAATCTTGACAATGACCTCGTCTATATATAAACCGGCGAAATGCTGCAATGAAACCTTGAGAGGTCAGATCAGAAACAGCTTCAAGGTGTATGGCCTTAGTGACCATACATACAAACAGACATATATATCCCTTGTATGATTTAAAGCCTCGACCTGGTGAACAACGGATCTGTACAGGTCCTGCATAGTCGACGCCCGATGACCGAAAGCACTTGCTTGGTCGAAGCCTTACTTCTGGAATCTGACCCATGTATGGTTGATTGTTCAATTTTCTATATCTAGCACATTTAACACATTCTCTGTAATGCTTCTTCACTTGATCCTTTATTCTTATGATCCAATATATTGACCTGAGGTAGTTGAGCATCAGTTGTGGTCCGCCATGCAATGTCTTTATGTGCGCATCAGCAATTACTAATTTTGTTAGATGACTCTTGGTTGGCAGAATTATGGGATGTTTCATGTCATAGCACACATTTGCTTGATCTATCCTGCCGCCAACTCTTAAAACACCATTTTTATCTAAAAATGGTGAAAGAATATGAAGTACACTCTTCCTTGGTAAACTTTCCTTCCTTCTAATTCTTCTTATATCATCCTCAAATTCTACCTCTTGAGTTTGTTTGATACATTCTCTTAATACTTGATCTAGTTCGTTTGTTGATAACAATGTTGTTATTTCTTCTCTTTCATCTTTAGCTATTTTTAATCTCAAAACTCTTCTACAATATGCCAAAACTCTCAACATTCTTTGTAAATTTGAAAATCTATTGTATATAAAATCTGATTGTATAGTTGTTGTGAAAACTTTAATGTTTCTTTCTTCTTCATTAGTTGAGTAGTTTACTTTATTTAAGTTCATGTGAGGCTGTTGAAGCCATTCTGGCCCATTCCACCATAGATAATGAGTTGCCAGTTCGGATGGTTGTAGACCTCTTGATGCACAGTCAGCCGGATTCTCACTTGTCGCCACGTGTTTCCATTGATCACAGTCCAACATGGTTGATATTTCTGATACTCTATTGCTAATGAATGTCTTCCATCTATTTGGTAACCCTCTAAGCCAAGCCAAAACTACCGTTGAATCTGACCAGGCGTGAATATTTGTAACAGGTATATCCATAACTTGAGATACCTCGTACAATAGTTTAGTTGTCAGCAATGCTGCACATAATTCCAATCTAGGAATTGATATCTCTTTTTCTATAGGAGCCACTTTAGTTTTCGCAGTGATAAGTCGTACATAAACCTTTTGATAAGGACAAATAACTCGTAAGTATACAACTCCTGCATAAGCCAAACTTGATGCGTCAGCAAATCCATGTAGTTCAAGTTGACAATTTGTTGTACAGTTTAACCATCTCGGAATACTAACATCTTCTAACATTGGGAGTTCATTTTTATAATTCATCCATTCATTAAACAATACATCTGGCAATCTTTCATCCCAATTCAGACCAGACTTCCATAATTTTTGTATAAATATCTTTGCTGTAACTACCACTGGTGCAATCCATCCCATGGGATCAAACAATTTTGATATGTCTCCAAGAACCAGCCTCTTAGTTGGAAATTGTTCGACATTGTGTATGTTGATTTGATATTGAAAATAGTCTGTCTCCTTGTTCCAACGTATACCTAACACCTTCATCAAATTGTCTATCTTCACTTGTACAAATTGATCTGGACCATGATTTGATTTATCTATGTAATCCATTAACTCTTTGCTGTTACTACACCACTTCTGCAGTTGAAATCCGCCAGCCTTCATTAATTTATCCATCTCTTGATATATCTGTACAGCATCTTCGCGTGTCTCGCATCCCGTCATTAAATCATCCATATAGAAATCGGTTTCTGTTATCTCAGCTGCTTTTGGATATTTGTCACGTTCATCCTTTGCCAACTGTTGTAAACTTTTGACAGCCAGGTAAGGCGCTGCAGCAGTACCGAAAGTTAAGGTGAGTAGTTTAAAATGTTGAATTGGTTCATCTGGACTCGATCTCCAAAGAATTCGTTGGTAATCCGTGTCGTCGTCGTGTACACGAACCATTCGATACATTTTAACAATGTCAGCTACTATGCATATTCTATGTTTTCGCCACCTCATCATAATATGGCGCAAATCCTGTTGCAACTTTGGTCCCACCAGCAAACTGTCGTTTAAGGAAACGCCATTAACACCCTTGCATGATGCATCAAAAACCACTCTTACTTTTGTTGTTGCCTTGTCTTCTCTAACGACTGCGTGGTGAGGTAAATATACAGCAGCGGGATCGTTGATTGCTGTTTCATCAGTGATTTGTGACATATGATTTAACTCAAGATATTCCTTCATGACATTTCTATATTCTGTATATAATTTTGGATTTTTTAACAACTTCTTTTCTAGTAGGTTAAATCTTCTGTAGCAAATCTCCTTAGATTTTCCATTTAAACAATTAGGTACTTCATTCTTGAAAGGAAGACGCACAATATAACGACCACCAGATTCTCTTTCTGTAGTAGACGCATATAGAGATTCACATCGTTCTTCACTTTTGGTTAAAACCTTCTCTAAGCGATTAGGTTCTGATTCCATCTCCCAGAATTTATTTAATAAGTCATCTTCTTTAAGCTGAAGATGTAGGCTGATAACATTACTTCTCGCTGAGTGCAGTGATGAATTTGCCAAGCCAGATAAAATCCAACCAAAAAGTGTATTCTGAGCTATAATACCTCCTTGTGGACTTTTGATAACTCCTTCCAACAATATCTGGCTGTACACTTCAGCTCCAAGAAGAACATCTATTCTTCCTGGTGATCCATAATCTGAATCGGCTAATGGTAAGTCATTTACCACAGGCCAGTCAGTGATATTGATGTTCTTTGAAGGTAAATACGACGTTAATGAGCTCAGCACAAATGCATTTACCTCAATGGAGACGCCTGGATCATGCCGTGATTGCACATGAATAGATACCATATACCTTGATCTCGTTTGGCTCTCACCCAAACCCGACACTTTATGACTCAGTGATAAACGAGGTTTGTGAACCTTGATCCAATAATGCTCTCAGAACATGATTACTTCCATTTCTTGATTGAGTTTTGATTAAAGCTGTCGCTAAGAGTACATCTTGACTTTGATTTCTTCCCCTTGAGAAATGGGTTGCTATTTGATCTACTTGATTTGATTCATCTCTGCTATCGACATGAAGCAGCGAATGGTGTCTTCGTCCACATCTGCGACAACACGAGCGTTGATAACAATTCTTGACAATATGGCCAGGTGCAAAGCAATTGAAACATAATTTCATAGATTTTACGAAGTTCTGCCGATCTTCGCATGATTGTTTGCCAAATTGCTTGCATTGATATAAATAGTGTTGATCAGAACATAATAAACATTTGTTGTAGTTTGGTTTGCTTTCATCTTGCATAGTGGAGTGAAATACTTTATGTTTAGACATATTTTGTTTATTATTGTATTGTATAGTCGGAGCAGTGAATGGCTGTCTATATATACCTTTAGTGGGTTCTAGCATCTCCAAAGTCTTGAATCTTGATTCCATAAATTCTATCAGTTGATTCCATGTAGGTAGTTCATCATCAGATACTGACAGATTTACTTGATTCTCCCATTGTTTGTGAGATTCTTGGTCCAGTTTAGATGTGGTAAGATAAATCATTAGTATGTCCCAAGACTCTGTATTGATACCAAGATTTTTTAGTGCCTTCAAACATGATGACGTTACGTCTAATAATTGCTTAATATTGTTAGCGGATTCTATGACTAATTGTTTTTGTGAAAATAGTTTTCTCAAAATTGCATTTGAATTATAGCGTTTGTTGTTGTATCGTTTGATGAGCAGTTTCCATGCTTCATTGTAATTTAACTCAGTCGTAGATAAGTTACTCAAAAGATTGCTTGCTTCACCACCCAAACTGGTTTTTAAATAGTGCAATTTTTGAACGGCGCTTATATTATTGTTATTGTGTATTAGTGATAAGAACATGTCATAAAACGCTTGCCATTCTTCATACTTTCCTGAGAAATTGGGCAATTGAATTCTAGGCAACTTTATTTCACCACTATTTGTTGTAGTTGGTTGTGATATGACAGTAGGTGGCTGGCGTGCTACTAACTTTTTGATTGCCTCTTTGATATTACATTTATATGCTGTATATAGTTCTTGAAATTCATCATAGGTATCATTTATGAAATATGGAGTTTTTTCGCGATCTGCCTTCTTTACATTAAGCATAATATTTCTATGTTCCGTTTTAAACTCTTCATATAAACTATCCACACATTCCAGCCTCGTTTCTAAGTATATTTGTGTAATTCTATCTTTAGGAGTCTTTTTGTAATTTTTCTCAGCCTTTTGTAATGTAACAAATCTATCTTCTTGTAATTCCAAAAGTTGATCCATTTTAATTAATTGGTATTTGTTAAATTTTACTTAATTAACTTTTAAAGTTCAATTGTAATATTATATCACAAGTTAGGATAAGAGTCTATGTTTGTTGAAATTTTAAATTTTCACTTTTTACAAATTTTTCCAAGTTAAAAATTCATAAAATTATTCTAAGTCTTTGGAATGCAACAGAAAATTTTCTAAGTCCATGGAATTTCACAAAATCTTCTAAGTGTATGGAATTGATCACTGAAATTTTACAAGTGTTTTATTTACACAATTTTTGCTAAGTCTTTGAGTTTTATCACGAAAATTTTACAAGTCTTTTTTCACACAATTTTGCTAAGTCCCAAAACACTATGAATTTTTCTAAGTTTTTATTTTTACACAAATGTTCACAAGTCCATTTATTTTGCACTTAGTTTTTGTTTTACTTTGTTCTTTTATTTCACTCACTCACCTGCTTCAGCAGTTCCCGGGTTTCGGCACCAGATTTATGTTCACTCACTTAATAAAACCACTATTTTTGATTTGAATTATTTTACTTGCAACTTATAACCACACTGTTTGATAATAATTTACACTTGATATAGGTACTTTTAAACTGATTCTTTATTGAAACCTTTGAAACTTAATTAATTGGATGCTAATTTCGACTATATAGCCCAAAGTAACCAAGCAATAATATCTTTATTGAGACTACTTACGCCCTCTATCGAGCAAGTGAGATTTATATAAAATTATTGTAAACTAACTTAGACACCTAAGTCCAAACTTTGAAGCTTAGGTAAAGTTTATAATTTTAGTTTCAAGGTTTTCTGAGGAGTTTATAGTCAAAGGCACAGAAATAATCCAACAAGTGGCAAAAAGTAACCCAGTGTTACTTTTTTCTCTGGTCACACAGTAAGGCATAAAGGCCGTAAAGATGTGTAAATATTTTTATTATTTTTTCAATGATCAGAACAATAATTTAAATTCAACCAATGGAAGCATTCTGGGGGGCATGGCTTCCTGCGCCCCAAACCATCCCCCCCCCCCCTCGTGTTACTTGCTACGGTCTGTGTCACGTCACTTTAGAGTAGGTATAATAATATTATAATATAACGATCATGTAAAATTTTAATAAAGAAAACAGCGAGACAGGTTCAAACTTTCTCGTTTGTTATTCCGAAGTTTGGTACAAAGAAATAATTTTGTAAAGTTTCTAACAAGATGCTTTAATGAATTACCTATGTACTGAAATTATTTATTACATACTAAGTTCAGGACCGTGTTTCTTTCACAAAACTTAGGAAGCTTTTCGAACACAGAATAATCCAACAAAAATATTTGCTAAAGAGAAAGATTTATCTTCTACTGGGTATCCTGGGGCTAACATGGTTGCGGGAAGTATATTAACAAAATATACAGGTACCGTCACGGTTTATAGGTAGAGGGATGGCGACAGAAAGTGGTTGTAAGCACTTGCTGGCAGAAAACCTATTTTTCGTGTAGTCTGAGCCTTCTTGTAGGCGAGTAGGGGTCCAGCGCTTATCGCCACTGAGGCGCTCTTTTACCAGCTGGCAGAAAATGAGTGAAGGTAGGTAGGAAGGTTTTTTTTTTCTTTTAAAACGCCTCAGCAAACGACAAGCGCTGGATCCCTATTCGCCTACAAGAATTTGTAGAGGGGGGCTTAGACTACGCGAAAAATAGGTTTTCTGCCGGCAAGTGCTTACAACCACTTTCTGTCGCCATCTCTCTACCTATTATGAGCGCTCGACGAAAGTGGCGGGGTTGATACGCGCATGTGTATATTCACGTTCAGAAATAATACCTAAATGTGGTATTAATTTTATTTATCATTTGTTTGTATTTTAAAAGTAAGTAAAAGTTTGAAAATGTTCAATTAGCGCGTACGGTCATATTGTAGGTATACATTAAACCCGAAAATCGACTACTGCGCATTCAATGTCAGCGCTCATAAACCGTGACGATATCTGTACCAAGTTTTTAAATTAATATTGTAACGCCTAATTTCTGATAGTCTAGTCAAAGTTACTGTTAAAGAGTCCATAATTTGTATGGGGATAAACTATTCCCAATTTCTCTGTAAATAATCCACTTGCGTCACTCTAATTTAGCATATATACCTAATAGTTACTTATTTAATATATCTAAGTGAAATAGCTGTTATTTTTTCAATAGGTTAAAACTCTGTTATATCATTACCCTTCAATTATATGCATCGCGTGTTTTTGTAGCTTATTGAAAACTAAAAATAATAATATTTTTTTAATTGGTCAAATATTTTCTATTCAATAAAACCCATTGAAAAAATAAAAAAAACACTTAGATATATTGATTATTTACAGAAAAATTGGGAATAGTTTATCCCAGAAAATTGTGGATATAAGAGTCTTAATAACAACTGACAAAGCAAGGCGTATCCAGAAATTAATTTGGGAAAGAAGTTTTAAAAAAAATGAAAATATATTCGGGATTTTGGATACGGTTATCCATGTGTCAAAGCCATACATTTTAAAGTATTTGACAACTGTTGTTGAACGAGTACACACAATCGCTGTAAGGGCCCGTCTCCACGAGCGAGAGAATCACGGCGATAGTCTCGTCGTGCCACCAAATTCAATACAAACTCTATGGGCCAATCTCGACAGGGCGATACTATCGCCGATAGAGTTTGTTTGGCACGGCGAGACTATCGCCACGATTCTCTCGCTCGTGGAGATGGCCCTAAAGGTATGATGCATATAAAAGAAGCGAAAGAGGTATGTCAGGATCGTAGCAAATGACATTCGATTGTCTCTGCCTACCCCTCTTGGGATAAAAGGTGTGATGATAGATAGATCTGTGCTAAACCCAATCAGCCAAAATATTTTTTATACAAATATTTTTAGCAAAGCCTATGGAAGAAAGGCATAGGTAAGCAGTTAATTTTCAATTAAATACATTTTAATCGGTCCATCCGTTATGGAGCTACAACATAATTCAGGCGTGAATACAATGAAACAAGCACTGAAAGATTGCACGTCCGTAAAAAGTCATAAATTTCAGGATTCCAATAAGAGTCAAACTCCGTCAAATAGGGTCAATCTCAATTTGTGAGCAGTGAATTACCGCTTTGATATATGACTAAGTTACAAAATTGATTTTATTAAATAGCCATTGACTACTGGGGCACATACTAAGTTTCATCCCCTATTATATCCCCTTAGGGGTGTGGATTAAAAAAAATGTCCTTCCCTAGGGTTCAAGCTAACCCTAAAAATAAACAATCATGACTTTTATATTTTACGTAGTGGCTAAGAGCTAAGAGACTGTAAAAACAATGTTCAGTATTTTTAACCGACTTCAAAAAAAATCGTTCGTTCTCAATTCGTCGGAATCTTTATTTGTCTATGTATGTTCTCCGATTATTTGAAGACGCGGACCGATTTGAATTTTTTTTTGTTTGAAAGTGTATATTTTTCAGGTGGTCCCATGGTCATCAGGTCAGGATCTGTTGATGGGATCCTGAGGAAATCGAGAACTCTTCAAATTTTATAGGCACACTTGAAGCGATTTGGGTATTTTTTTTATAGTGACTTGTGCATTTGCTTTCGGAAACGCAGGACGCATAAATACAGATAAGTAATTTTTTGTCCAACTACATATAATTATACCTAAATATAAATTGTAAATAATATCATACTTAGAATAATGTGAAGGCGTCTGAGACGTGCATTTAAAAGTAATTTTTTTTTAGAAACCAGCCAAGTGCGAGTCGGACAAGTACACTCAATAGTATGACCAAGTTTGACGCCCCTGTACAAACAAAATAAATTACGTCACAGGTTTAGGGGGAGGGGGAGGGGGGGACAGACAGACAGACAGACGGACGGACAACGGAGTCTTAGTAATAGGGTTTCCGTTTTTACCCTTGTATACGGAACCCTAAAAATCAATACATTATCACATTCGCATTGATGAAGTATCAAAGTTCTATCAGTGACAATTTCAGTAATATGAACAAGTAGCTCTGAAGGCTCGGTTTTCATGACCGGTTATATAATTTGCAGAATCAATACAAAAGTTATATGGATTCTGACATTGATTTATTATCGTTAGTACTTGACGTCTAAATATACCTCAACAGAACTGGCCACTCATAACAAATGCCATCGGCTAAAAGAGAGAGACTTGGTATTCCACTGCGTACCCTGGGACCGTAACATGGTTTCGGGGGCTGTAAGGCAAACAGTGAACAAGAAAAAAAGATATAGTGAGCCGAAAATATTACACTTTTTAGTGACATATGTCACATTTATTCTCAAAACTAACTTTTGCCCACGGTTTCACCAGCTACATGGAAGTTGAAAAGAGATCTCCTCAGTAAATCAACCTATCAAAATCCGGAGAATTTATTGATTTATAGTGATGATTATCCAGCCACGATGGCAATCGACTTGAGACAGAAGTGTTCGTGCTTCGGAGGGCAATAAAAGCCAGACGACAGACTTGCCACTTATAATGTTACTTCGTTTTGCTCATTTACATATATGTATTTACTTTTGATCAAAAACCCCAGACTCCTCATATATTTGTCCCATACAAAAACGGACTTCAGCAATTCAAGTATTGTACAAAACTTATTATAAATAGCAATCAATATGTAAAAAAATATGTCAATATAAGCTACATCTAGGGTTCATGAAGCCCTGAAAATCTTCAATTTCACGCATATTTTCAACCGACTTTGCAACTTGAGTTCTCTTAATATATAATATTTAATAATGTATTTTTTTTTTATATATCGAGTAAAAATAATTTCACATTATGGATCCGTTAACTAGAACTTGCTTTTTCTAATATTTTTTGTTCCGTTTTGTGTATTTTATTGTACCGATTTTGTTTGGAAATTTTCTTTCTCTATTTCTTTCGCTCGGATACTTATTGAGTGAAAGAGATTCAAAATTTTCGAACACGTGCGTTTTCAGTTGGTTACACGACCAAGAGAGCTCTTCATCATCATCATCATCATCATCAACCTTTTAAGATCCACTGCTGGATCATGGTCTCCCTCTAGTGCACCATTTTTAGTGGTGCTCATTGAGAGGAATTGCCATAGTCACCACGCTTGGCAGGCGGGTTGGTGACCGGACGCCGGCTTTACGTGCCCTCCGCGGAGCACGAGGAGTCGATTTAAGCACATATTCTTAAAGAAAATTGGTGCTTAGCATTTTGGCAGGGGGTAGGATTCGAACCCAGGACCTCCGTTTCAAGTCCACCGTCCTACCAATTAGGCTATCGACTACCTTAAGAGAGCTCTTAAATTCGTTAAGTCTGCGGCAGAAAATATCATAGGCCATTATATCATAATTCATCAATCACTTACATTGACGAAAATTTCATTAATCAGGGTTGCCAGATTGGGGTTTTTTTTGCGATTTTGGGGAAAAATTTGATTGTTGGGGAAAAATTGGGGAGACGTTATCGTAGGGGAAATTGTTGGGGGAAAAAAACACACGGGTTCGTTTCCTAATTCGCAATTTCTTACACTACTTACTAACCACAAAAATGTTACAAAAGTTTATTTCTGAAAATATATACAAAAGTGAAGCTGGAGACGAAGAGGCCGAAATTCTGTTTTGTTAAGGCGTTTTCATTATAATTTAAATAAATAAAAATAAATACACAAATTACACAAAGTTTTTACATTTATTTCTACCAAAAGCACTGTGGGGTTTTTTTTTAAAAAAGGTATCATTTTGGGGAAAATATTTTTTCAATATGGGGAAATATAAAAAATTGCATCTGGCAACTCTGTCATTAATTAAACATCAATCATTTATGTTTTGTCAGAAATTATATTTTTGTTACAACCATCGCTTTCGCTTGTAAAATTATCCATACTAATATTTTAAATGGGAGAGAAACTCTGTCTGTCTGTTGAGGTGCCCACTCATTCGTCTAATCGCCGGCGCGCCGCCATACGATCCACCGAAATCGACCACAGACTCGTCCAATTCTTGAACGCGCGGCCCACCATCCGTTTTCAAATCGCTGTATTTGTGGTTGATTTCGATGACCGGAACGATCTGTCACACACACACAAACACATCCACACGCCTTTGTTTAATCGAATCTTGTGTGTCTGTGTGGGTGAGTGAATTGCATGTGAATTTGATTTTACGATTTACATTGCTAATGTGTGGCCTGTGTTCAAGCTCGAAGCTTTCACGACTAAACCACTGAACAGATTTTGATGACATTTTAGACAGAGAGAGTTGAAACCTAGGGAAGCACATAGAATCATAATAAATGTTTTAATCTACTCCACGAACTCAGTTTTACGCGCGATTTATTTTGTCCATGTCTCTTTATAAAAATGTGAGCAAGATGGACTACTATTAAAATCGATAAGATAACCAAGGATAAGATAAGATAGACCAAGATTTACGTACCAGAAATATGAGGAAGTATATGATTTCTCAACAAAACCTCTCTTGCGATAATATACAAAACAGACTTCAGCAACTCAAGTATTGTACAAAAATATTAGAAATAGCAAGTTCTAGTTAATGGATCCATAAAGTATGTGAAATTATCTATATTCAAAATGTAAAAAAAACATTAGTGAGAACTCGAATCGCAAAGTTGGTTGAAAATATGCATGAAATTGTTGACTTTCAGGGCTTCATAAAACCTAGGTGTAGCTGATATTGACATATTTTATACATTTAGTATAAAGATAATTTCATATACATTTAGGATCCATTAACTAGAACTTGCTATTTTTAATAAGTTTTGTACAATACTTGAGTTGCTGAAGTCCGTTTTTGAATGGGACAAAAGTTATGAGGCATAATATCTCCTTAAGGGGTATAGCTAGTAATATTATAAATACAAAAGTATGGATATTTGTGAACCAAAAAAATAAAAACTCATATACACGGCCTTTATACCTTGCAGTGTGACCAGAGATATCAGTAACAGTGTCCACATGACGCCAGTTGTCCATATTGAACAGAACAGGTGGCAAGCCTGTTGTTGGATCTAGATGTGTCACTTCGTAAACGTAAATATCTGTTTATTTTCTTGTTTAGCATTTTTGCCACTAGCGGGAATTGAACCCGAAACCCGTGCGAAGCCGGGGGCGGGATCCCTAGTTAGGATTTTTTTTAATCATAGACGGATAATTACGGAACCGTCGGTAAGTTAATCTGACTCGAACTTGACCGGTTTTTTCTATGGATCCCTAAAAACTACTTAATGACAGAATTTCAAAATTGTAGCCGTGACCTAAAAGTTAATGAGTTTCGTCTCAACCACACTTCACACTAAGCCGGGAATTCTGTGCAAGTTTCCCGGACATGCAGTTTCTTGTTTGCTCAGAGAATATTGTTGAAGTCTGTGCAAATATTCTCGTTTGAGTGAAGATGTAGTGAACATTTTTGTTTACACACGTTCCGCTTTGCTTGTGTTTACGTCTAAAAGTATATTTTGTATGAAATTAAATTGATTTATTCTATCTATCTATAATCACGCCTTTTATCCTAAAAGGGGTAGGCAGAGACAATCGAATGCCATTTGTTACGATCCTGACATGTTCGGTGATTGTGTGTACTTTTAATATTTCCACAGATCAATAAATTTTTATATGTTGTTTTTTGCCAGCACTTCCTTTTACTTCAGCCATATAAACCTTTTTAGTCAATCTTTCATCACGTGTCCAAACCAGCGTAAATTATATTCAGGATATTATCATTCATACCTCTCATAATTATGCTCGACGATTGTGTATACTTTAAAAAAAAGACGACAATAGAGACAGCTGGGTTAGCATATATTTTGACAGCGACACTTTCGTTTCGGTCGAATGACCTTGAACAGGCCAAAACGTTCATGTCCAACAAGGACCGGGCAGAGATAGCCCGGGGCCGAGAGGTCCGGCCCAACAATGTGCGTGCAAATTTGCTATGCCGGGCAAAGACAAGTACACAGAATTTGCCCGCACATTGTTGGGCCGGACATTCTCGGACCGGGCATGTCCTGCACAAGAATGCCGAGCAATTTGCTTGGCCGGACAAAGACAAGTACACAGAATTTTCCCGCACATTTTTGGGCCGGACCTCTCGGCCCCGGGCTATCTCTGGCCGGTCCTTGTTGGACATGAACGTTTTGGCCTGTTCAAGGCCATTCGACCGAAACGAAAGTGTCGCTGTCAAAATATATGCTAACCCCGCGGGGGTGTCGGTGGTCGAGTGGGTAAAACGTCGTCTCACAACTGAGAAGTCGCGGGATCGATCCCCTAGTTCGACCCCGACATTATTTTTATAATAAAAAATCTATCTACATTAATTATCCGAATAGCCACTCGTTAGCCGTGAATTTTTTTTTAAACTAATAGTCGCGACATTGGTTTCATCCTCCTATGATGACGGTGCTATCAAATGCTTCAAATAAGTTTTACTAAGTACGACGAAAAAGATCATGCTGAGCACAGCTTAGTAAAGCTTAGTATGTTAATTTATGTGTTTGTCTATAACATACTCCGAAACGGCTAAATTAATTTCATGAAACTTACAGCCATAAATATTATCATTTACATGTAAACTCGGGATTTTTCGAATGAAAATGGATTAAAATATAATTTAATATGTTGTTTCAGTGGTAATATATTGTATATAGTTAGGAAGCGACTGGAAATCGTCATTTTTATGGTTCATTTACGATTGCGGTTTAATGTTTTGTTTGGACAATTATCTTTGGATATATAAAATTTATATCTTACATAAGAAATTGGTAAACAGCTATATAACGTAACTAAAACGAATGTACAATTTATTTTGACATTTTGTAGATTTATTCTCGATTCCTAATTTAAAAATACACTGTGTAACACTGTGTGACTTTGCAATGTCCGGAGAAATCCGTATAATGTCTTTGCCCGACCCAGAAATTTGCTCGGCATTCTAGTGTTGGACATTCTCAAGCCGGGCCATTCCTTGCACTGTATTGTTCGGATGAGTATCGAATCTGGAACCCCTGGATTATTTATATCAATACTTTTAAGTCATTAATTCTATCACATGACCTTATAATGGGGCTACTTTACTTATACTAGCAACATTGTCCACATTTAGAAGATGGTCCATGTTAAACAGGACAGATGGAACTGCAGCGTTATCGACAAATTAGTTTCTCTGTTATTTGTAATGTATGTATGTAAAATACCGACGTAAGCGAGGAAATGCAGCCAGTATTCTTGCCACTATTCCACGCAGACCTTGTTTATTTTAGTTATTTTTAATATTTAGATTAGATTTAAGGTTTTTATATTGTTATGTGTATATAATTAATGTTTAACATATTTTAATAGGTAATTTTTAGGACATTTAGCCAAATAATTTTGTTAAAATAAGAACAAATAAGCAATTTTATAAATCTCAAATACCGCTTCCACTTGGCACCATGTTTTTAGATTAAATATTTTGCTACAACTAGAAATTATTACATTACCTTAATTTTTCACTTTGTGTGCTCTAATCAACTCCTCATGCTTCGGAGGGCACGTACAGCCGACGGCGTTCACATTTCTTCTAAAAATAACAGATATTTACGATTGTTAAAGAAGATCTATTCTGTTCAATATGGACAACTGGCAAAAAAATGGACATTGTTACTGGTATAAAGGCCGTCAAGGTGTGTTTTTTCTTATTTTCTTAACCTTTACTTTATTGTCTAAAATCGGCAAAGTATTAAAGGTGATTCAATCATAAATATTTCCGACTTTTCCACTACAACCTAAGATTTTCGTGATACGTTTTCATTGTCTAAGTAAATTTTTTATCTGACTTCAAAATTGACTTATTGGATGAAGACAATATTAAAAGTACACACAATCGCCGAGCATGTATGAAAGATAAAGGGAAAGAAGCGAAAGAGGTTGTAACGTTGTGCTCATTTAGCTAATAAATGAGACCACTTTATTATAATGCTGGTTGAATATTTGTCAACCTCCTTACAAAATAAGTTACTGAGTACCTATAATTTAAGAATTATTCAAATTAATCCGAATATGGAACATAGTCTGCTATTTGTTCATTTTTCTTCCATTTTTAGTCAATTCCGTTTTAGCTTTGCATAATGTCAATAATTTTAATAAATTGAATAAATTACAAATAAGCTGTGATATAAAATATATTATAAAGGAGCATGATATTTGTAAGTACTATTTAAGTTGTATTGTGTTTAGATCATATCATATCCTGGAAATCATTACTTAGTTATTTCATTTTTATTTTCCAGCATGCTCCTTTTCCTTTTCCTTTTAATATACTCCTTTTTCTTATTGTCCTAAATCTAACATCCTTTATTTTATATTTTTCTTGATGTAAATATCATTAAATCTACATTAAAATTGAAATAAAACAATATAGAGTAATATATTAATTTATTATTATTGTGGCTAGTTTCCGAAATCCTTATAACTCCCGTAAGGAGGAAAGAGCTAGGCGACAAGGTATGTCAGGATCGTAACAAATGACATTGGATTGTATCTGCCTACCCTTCTGGGGATAAAAGGCGTCATATCTTTTGATAAAAATGCATTAGTTAATTTTAAACATGAACGCATAAACCAAGATTCACATTTACCTAATCCCCTACATTGCATTAAGAGTTTTCAGATTCCAACCGCATTTTCCGAGCAAACATTTGCTGAAAATCATATAAAATGTATGAAATCTAAGTAAAGCTGGATTGGATCTCTAAGTAGTTTAAAGTGGAATTTGAAATCTTCATACTTAGGTAGAAACCTGGGAAGCTGAAGGACCCAGGTTTGACTCTTAAATTGATATCTAAGTAAATGCGTCGATGGCCGATTGGTTAATGAGTGTGATTTGCTGTTTTTTTTAACAAATTTATGTACGAAACTTCTCTTGCTTTGGAAGGCACTGCTAAAAATAACAGACAATTTTATGGGCAACTGGCTAAAATTGGACACTTGTGTTTCTGGCCACACCGTAAGGTATAAATAAAGGCCTCAAATGAGAATTGGCCTCAAAAATAACATGACTATGCATGGTTTCCAAGAGCTTGTAGAAAAGTTTAACAGACGAATGAGAATACCAATTTCTAGAAAATTTTGCTATGAATGCTATTCGTTAGTGCTACCGTGTGAGGCAGGATATAGGAGCATTCAGCGCATTAAAATAACTCAATTTCTAATCCGTCAGGGAATTGTCGTACTAATTTTGACCGTGTTACTGTGTTACTTTCGACCTAAGAATGACTCAAAATGTATTTAACATATTATAATTAAAAACTTATGTACATAATCTAAATATACCTCAAGATCTGGCTATTCGTTATGTATAGCCTTACAATTACCATCTAAAAGACGAAAAATTGGTCTCCCACTGGGAACGATAGTACGCCGTAAGATAACCCGTCAAGAAAAAAATATATCATCCCTTTCCGATAATACCAAACACAATAACCCAACAGACAGAGATTGGTGACTCCGACGTGATCAAAAGGAGAGGCGGAAAAATAGTACATTTAGACCTTTCGAAAAAAATCCTATGCATACCAACACTTAATGGGTCAATGGATTTGAAAATTATATGAAAGATAACATAGCAAATTTTGAATTCAAACGTTAAGAAGATGAAGATGATCATTTAACTCATGAAGCTAAAAACGGAGAGCGGAAAATCATCTCTATTGCGGGGTTAGGTTAGGTTCGTCTTTCGTTCTACTCGAAGGCCAAAAACGACGGGTCCGCACAAGCTGGCCATTGGTCGTTTCGTCGGTTTTGGCTTTCGAGACTAACGAAAGAGTCGCGGTCAAAATATGATAACCCCGCAGATCTCTATGAATTCATTTCTTGTCTTACAATGTAAAATGTCACTTTAGAAAATTCGCATAAATCCATCCTGACATAAAGCCAGTTTTCAAAACGGAGCAACGGATCGACGCGATTTTTTGCACTGTGGACAGCCGGAAATCCCCTTATGTCTCATTTAAGGGGCTCCCTGTACCAAACGGCCTTGAGAATATGAATAGCATGGGGGCTTCAGCAGCTTATGTCGAATACGCTAAGTGTGAGTAGAGAAGCGATAGTGTAGGTACCGCCCCATTTTCTGGAATTTCTATGTGATTTAGTATTTTTGTTATTAAATTATGTAATGATAGGTTGTATAAAAAAATTTAAAAGTGTAATATTTAGAGCATAAAATTGTCCGTTCATTGGTGTAAACCGCAAATAAAAAGGACTTCAAAGTATGAAGTAGATGCACGTAATAGATCGTTACTATAAATATTAACCCTGTTTGTATACAAGTTTTATAATTATTTAAAACAAAAATAAAATAAAACAAAAAGTGGAAAGACAAGTTGAGATATTAAAGAATTTTTTTGTATACTTATTTATTTTTTAGTCTTTATAATTAACGAGAGGAGATCCCCTAAAAAGTACCTTTCTTACGGTTTTGCTACGGGAATTGCCTTAATAAAAATCCACAAGCGAAACCAAGGCGGGTTGCTAGTTTCTAATATATTGCCGTAGCGTAAATACAAAGACAATGGAAACGTGACTCCGATTTTATGACGGTATCGTAAAATATAATTGCTGCTTCAACCGCGACGGCGGCTGGGAGTCGCGCCGCTACCTACTAACTACTTGTGATAGATTTTCACTTACAATCTACACTTCGATCTAAAACTGCCTCTAAAGTAAATTTGAGTATTCGCTGTAATTTTAATTGAATTACATATTAGGGAAATGTTGAAGATTTCGGATATTGGGGAATTATTTTGCGCATTTGGAAATAAATTAATGTGACTTGATCATATCATTCAGCTTACATTGTAACAAAGATATATCTATGCTATAAGAAGAAGAAAGGGAGAGAAGTTAGGAGAAGAGATTGGTGGAGAACGAAGATTCCCGGCTAACAACTAAAGAGGGTTCGGCGGTTCTTATACTGTGCTTCCCTGCATAGTTACTATGTGGATCCTATACTACTTATCAAGACTCTCGAACACTTCCTACAATCAGATTCTATCCTAAAATACGCATCAGCAGACTAACTATAAAACAGACACATTTATTTCCAGATACACAAAGCCATCGAGGCCTGCCGCGGCCTGGCAATAATATAACTGATATGCTTAGCAACGCCGAGCGTTGGGATATAACTTCAAGCGAAATGTAAAGAGCATAGATGATGATTGCGATTCTAGTTTCAATAGTTACCTTCCTTCATAGACTCTCTTCAGGCGGTGTAAAAAATTTAATGTGAAATGAAAAAAGGGTAGGTACCTAATGATCCAAGAATATACCTACGTCACGTACAATATTAAATTTAAACTAATAACTCTATAACATTAATCAAAAATTGTTCACTCAAAAGCAAGAAATAAATTAAATATTTCGTCGTTTAATTTGAAGTCGGTTGGTGCCAATTAGGATACCAAATTAAATACCTAGATTCTAAAGAAGATCTGTTCAATGTTATCTATGTTTGCTATTAATTATCTAGATTTATAAAAACTACCTATTTTCTGTCAATTAAAAAAGAAATCATCCAAATCAGTTTACAATTGGCGGAGTAATCGTGTAACATACACAAAAAAAGTTAGTCAAATTGAGAATGTCCTCCTTTTTTGTTGAGGTAGTGCTAGTCCCTCTTTTAAAAACTTTGGATAAGAGGCAAAGTATGTTACAAAAATATTTATTAAATTTATTTATATTTTGACACCCGCTATCCGCTCTACTTCCACGAGTTGAATTCATCATCAAATTCCACAAAATATCACTGGTGAGTTTATTTTAAGCAAAAGAAAACATTCGAAGGTCGATGATATAAGCTCACGCCTAATTCGCATTGGGCGCAAACAGGACGTAAATTACTCCAAAAATGTAGCGATTGTAAAATAGGTCCTTAGTAGGACTATTATACTATACCTATAGTAGTTGAGCACTTGCGCGAAGACTCCCGGATGTCTATCAAAGAAGTACTCGTTGAGTACCGGGTCATAGTTAGCAAGCGCCTCCGTCAGTCGAGAGAGTCGCGTTGCTGGTATTTTCTTTAATGTTGCTTTGTACGTCTCGTATCTGAAATTAATAGAAAATAATAATAAGTCAATTATAGTAAAGTTTAAGTGAATGATTGAATGCATGGACACTGCAATTTTGTTTTGTCTATTGGCCCGTGACGTTTGAATAGTAGTACGTACATAGCTGGTGACAACCCTAACGCGCGTCAAAAGAGTTTGAGTTACGCGATTGAAAGAGAGGCGCCTTGTAGGTGTATATAATTTTAGGCAAGCATCACTTTGCTAGCTGAATTTCGCTATTTATTTAAAAGTCTTTACGCTTAGAACTTTCTGTACTATTTCTGTGTCGTAATGAAGAAATTATTTGCCGCATGTTCGGAGAAATGTGACCCGATAGAAAATTGTGACGATTCCAAGAATTGTGTTTTTTTTCTTTCTTAACGGCTACTTTATAACGGTCCTAGGGTACCCAAGGAAGACCAAGTCTCCCTCTATTAGCCAATTTTATTTTTGTATTTAGATGTAAAAGCCTCTAAGTGTGGTTTGATACGTTTTTTATTTATAAAATTCCATTGGTACAAGGATATCAGTAGCGTGCCTAGCGTTTCAAAGCAGAGCAAGCCGATATATTTTTGTAGGTTATCTAGGTACAAAATTTTGTCGACTCACTATGGAAAAAATCTGTTTGGTGTGTGGCTTTAGTCAGGTGTGTGCACAAAAATAAAAGCATAGATTAAATAATAATAAATAAAAAAACCTATCACGTAGATTAAATTAAAATTAAACAAAATAAAGTAACAAACACAAAGTAAACAAATATGAAGTTCGCAATCGTAACGAAGTTCACTATGTACCTAAGTATATTTCATCGAATAATGAAACATTTAGTTTTTGCATAGATTAGAAAAAGACAGATTATATGTATAAACAAAGCTCCATTGCAAGCCATAACAAGTTCGAGCGACACAAATACAGAGGCAACTGACTGATCAACTTATTCAATGACGTAACACATTTTTTTTAATATATTGGAAGACTTTGAATTCCAATCCTTTGGGCCGAAGTTTGATTCATAGATTTGAATATACTTTGGGGCATACTTTTATTGAGTTTTTTTGCAATTGTGTATTAGTTTAGGAAATTAGGAAAGCAAGCCGTGCTTTTTCACTTATATGAAGGTACCGCCACCGATGGATATAAAATATCTACATAATCTCAGAATTGTCAAGTAATTTATTAATTTACAAAGAGCTTGTTCGCAATGCTTGTCAAATAAAAATGCATGTTTCATATTATTACTGAGACAACTTAAAAAAAACTCGCCGCACAAAAATATATTTTCTCCACCGAAAATTCTAACTTTAACAAGTTTATAGCCATGAAATAAAGTGAAATCTCTTAGTACAGGAAATATCCCTAATAAAATGACATCAAAGAATCAAAACGGTGCCAAAATCAGTACAAGCTGTAAAGCGATGCAATTAAGGAGATATTTAATGAACCCTTAAGCAAATTAAATGGGCCAAAGTCCTTTTAATAACAAGAGAAGTTTGGAAACCTCATCTTTTAGATAAAGAACAAGTTCTTGCCGAGTTTTTGTTCGTTTCGAAATATCTCCAACATTTCTATTCCAGCGACTCGTCCCGTTACAAAGATTTCAATAAGCATTTTCCCTCAACAAACAAACAAACAAATACTACCCCTACCCCTACCCCTACTTCTACCCCTACCCCTAACCCTGCCCCTACCCCTAACGCTACCACTACCCCTTATTTTTAAAAATAAAAGAACACTTATTCTGACATAGCTATAATAGTTAGACATATGCTGTCGCGACACTTTTTGTAGATAATGATGTGTTCTGCAAAGTCGTAGTACATTATTTTGTTCTATCGTCAATAGTTTTCGAAGCGCACGCGATGTAAGGATTTTTTTAGGTTATTTTTTTACACCTTGGGTTACATTATTGGAGTTTTAGTAAGGATCCCTAATTTTTTGAAAATCTAATATAGCCTATGTCACCCGGGGATAGTGTAGCTTCCCAATGGTGAAAGAATTTTTCAAATCGGTGCAGTAGTTTCGGAGCCTATTCAATGCTAACAAACAAAAAAATAAACAAACAATCAAATTTTTCTCTTTATAATATTAGTATAGACTAGCTGATTGCCCGCTTCTTTGTACGCGTTGCATGGAATACAATTCAACCCCTTAGGTAGGTAGCGTGATGTTAAATAACCTATAATCTTCCTCAAGAATTGGGGTATCAAATGCAAAAAGATTTATTCAAATCCGTCTAGTACTTTTTGAGTCTATAGAATACGAACAAACAAATATTGATTTTTATATATTAGATTAGATTAGATATATCCTCACGACTCATCATCTCCTCTGGTGGTATTTTCATTTTACATACCCACCTACTCCTATCTACCCATTTGATAAGCAGGTGTGAAGGTATGTATCACATATACAAGACTTTCACATATCTATACATTTCTCTAATACACATTAATGGGTCCATTGAGCGAACAATTTTTTTCACAACTTTTTATTGAAAGCTTCTGAAAAGCTTTCAGTTGATGTGATTTTCGTAATTTTCTTTCTGCCATTTGCTTCCACTTCGTGTATTTTCTACCTGGAATTAATTCGCATTACAAAAAATTTGTTACATCTCTGAATACCATTAAAAATATAACACTTGAGGGCATTCATAAATATAATTTTACTTTAAAATTGATTTAATTATTTTATAGTTTACAACAGGTTTTTATTAAGCTTTATTTAGTTATAACTATTATTTCTTAACCATTTGAAATACAATTAAATAATATCTTAAGGTGCCCTATCATTGGTCCAATCGCCGGCGCGCCGCCATACGATCCACCAAAATCGACCATAGACTCGTCCAATTCTTGTACGCGCAGCCCACCATCAGTTTTCAAATCGTTGTATTTGTGGTTGATTTCGATGACCGGAACGATCTGTCACACACACACATCCACACGCCTTTGTTTAATCGAATCTTGTGTGTCTGTGTGGATGAGTGAATTGCATGTGATCTAGATCGTATGATTTACATTGCTAATGTGTGGCCTATCTTCAATCTCGATCATACGGCATCGGACCGAAAATTTTCTGTGATATACCGGACCAGTGCGTGGGCTACTTTAGTTTCAAATATTTTATATGATTTAGGAAGAATCGACTTAAAAGTTTAGTGCGTCGGTAGCCGAGTGGTTAAGACGTCTGGTATTAACTAGACAGACCACATAATCCGACAAACCACACTTGAGGCTTTTCCATCTAAACATACCTCAACAGAACTGTGGCCCACTAGTTTAGGTATAGCTTCACAAATACCATCGGCTAAACGAGGGAGACTTCCGCTGGGTACCCTGGGATCGTGACATAAAGTTTCGGGAGCTGTAGGGCACCCCGTGAAGAAAGAAAAAAAAAAGTTTGGTGAAAAAGGCCTTTAGACTTTAGAATGAAATTAATGGGAAAACGCAGGTTTTAATCGTAGGCAAATAAAAAATCGTACATTAATCTAAAAGCTGCTAATTGAAAGAGCTTAAGCGTTTAGAGATAATCTCATCAACCAGAGCTTTTTATAAAAAAGCGCTTCTTTTTTACAGTTTTTACATAAACAAATATTGGTCTCCACGAGATGAAACAAAGTGAAATTATAATGTTTTTTGGGAAATTTACATTTTGTTATGAAAAATTAAAGCTTCAATAGAATTATGACGGCAGCGTGTTATATTTATAGTCCATTATGATAATTAAAATACAAATACAAATAAAATACAACCCGTGCATGAAGAAAGAAAAAAACCTGTCAAGTGCGAGTCGAACTCGCGCACGAAGGGTTCTGTACCAATATCTAAAAAAAAAAAAAAAAAAAAAACTGAAAATTTCAACTGTCTAACTATCACAGACAGACAGACGGACGGACAGCGGAGTCTTAGTAATAGGGTTTCCGTTTTTGTCCTTTTGGGTACGGAACCCTAAAAAATACGGTCCGAATTGAAATCCTTCTTCTTTTTTTTGAAGTCGGTTAAAGAATTCACATGACCTATTAAAATCCATTTCTTTTTAATTCATCATGAAAAGATCTCGACCAAAATTCTCAATAATTCACCCACATACATTTTTGATAAGGCTTCCCAAAACCTAATTAACAGAATTGTAAGAAGTTAAATTAATTTTGGTCGGAACCGTTTCCCGTCATATTTCAAATAAAACCGCGAACTTTCACAAAAGTTTTTCATAATAAAAGATCCAAGTTATCCTGGAAAAATATTTTAATTTTAAAATAAATATTCGAGTGAACTGATTGGGCATTTTTTTTTTCAAAATTGTTGTCCGGTAAATTGGAAAATTCGGGAAAAACTGAAAAGACTTTTTTCAATACACTTGCTCGAAAAGTGAACTTTCAATGTCAGTAAACATGGCTCGTAAGTTGATTATTACGCCCTAGGGCTATTTCTTTACAATTTTTTTACATTTCTACAAGTCCAATGTCCAATGTAAAGGTTTGCTAGCAAGAAGTTTTTAACATGAAGGTTGAATGTTATGTCGACTTATAAGAAGTCGGAGATTGGTTCTGAATTCGTTTTTTTTTTTCAAAATAAGCAATAAATTATAAACATTATTGTAATTATTGTAAATTGTATATTAAATACCGCAGAATACGCAGATACAAATGTTAAATTGTTTATTTATCAAAAAAAATCGTAAAAGCTGAACGTTCACTTTCTTTGCCTCTTTAATTTTGTAACAATTAAAAACAAATTTTACGCAAGCGTATTGCGTACCAAGTTACAATTACACTTTTATTTTCTTCTCTTACTTCCTTGTTCTATTTACCTATTTGTGCATGTAACTCGGTTGACAATATTCGGAGCCAGGAAGTGAATAGTGGAACTCTGTAACGAAACGAGTACTCTGGTCCTAGATCCAGGTCCAGGGTCCTGATGATGGAGCCGGAAGGTGACCACAGGAACTCTGTAACCCCATCGAGTTTGGGCTCATTTGGTTTGCGCAAGTGTGCGTTACTGACAAAAGTGTGTTTTTTAGTTTTTTTATAAACTTTGAAATTTCTATGGGATTTTTTTATCATGATGAAAAATCGGAATCCTTATAGGATCGTCTGTCTGTCTGTCCGGCTGTCACAGCTTATGTACTCCGACTAGTACTACGAAAAGGTTTAAATTTGGTACATATGATTTTGATGACCCAATCACGGACGTATAGCGTAAATAATTGAATTTAAATTTTGGGGGAAAATATAAAAAGTAAATAAAAAATTCACCGCGCGAGTTCAACTCGCTCTTGGCAAATTATTTTAATAAAAGTATGGAAGAATTTAAAAGCAATACTTCCAATACATCAATCATTTCATTGAAATCAAAAGCTCGACCGGAGATCGTTCGATAAATTAAACACGGTGTATATTTTTAGAATAAATTAGTAGGAAAATGTGCTCATAGCCACTGTAACTGATTTTTGGTACCCAATTGTCAAGCTAGGTACCCCGGGACCGCGGCAAATCTATCTATCTATCATCACGCTTTTTATCCCAAGAGGGGTAGGCAGAGAGAATCGCATGCCATTTGTTACGATCCTGACATACCTCTTTCGCTTCTTTTGTATTCATACATGCTCGGCGATTGTGTGTACTTTTAATACTTCCATCGATCAATATATTTTTTATATGTTCAATAAAAGTACACCTAGGTCGTCCTCTACCAGCATCGATGTTACTTCCAAATTTTTTGATAACTCAGATTAAACAAAATTCATATAGCTGCATTTATTAATTTTCTTAGGAGCGTTTTTCGAATAAGATCAAGCTGGCCCAATGCAGAGGAAGCTGTAAGAATATGGAAGAGGCCTTTGCCAATGGGTTTTTATAATAGAAAATAAACCGTACAAAGAGGCTTTTCCACCTACATACCTCAACAGAGCTGGCCACTCGTTACCATGGGACCAGCAAAGGTTCCCAGGAGCACACCCGTGAAGATTTTTTTATTTCTGTGGTTAATAGCTTTCTTTGGTAAAAATAGGCGATTTTAAGCCCACCCTGACAAAATGCTGTAAAATCTCTTAGTTAATATATTAAATAATGATATATAGTTTAATCTGGGTCCAAAGGAAGGTCTCCTTGTTACAACTTAATTCTCATTTGGGACTAACAACCTGAATCATTTAAATTAATGTTTATATTGTACAGTAGCTTACCTCCCCGGCTTCGCCCGTGCAAATTTCAAATGTGACATTTACCCCGAAAAAAAGTACTCTAAACCTCCGGCCTTTAAACTATCTATGTGCAAAAAATAAACAACATAAAAAACACATTCGCATTTATATTAGGTACCTATTAGGAATAGGCAGGGCCGGATTAACCACCAGAACGAGGCCACTACCACATTGCCTTGAATTTTATTTTGAGAATAATGAAAAGGAAAAAAAAGAGTCATATTTCTGACTTAAAGGTGGCCACACATTCGTCCAATCCCCGGCCGGCCGCCGTACGGTCCACCGAAATCGACCACAGACTCGTCCAATTCTCATCGCGCAGCCCAGCATACGTTTTCAAATCGTTGTATAATATATATAATAATAATTAAACGAACCAGAGGCTTTTCCATCTAAATATACCTCAACAGAACTAGAATCGTTAGGTATAGCCTTAAAAATACCAAGAGGGAGACTTGGTTTTCAGCTGGGTACCCTGGGGTCGATAACACGGTTTCGAGAACCGTAAAAAACCCGTGAAGGAAAAAAAATGTAGTATTCCTTCTTACATCGAAAGAAGAGATGGAAATTTTCACGCTTTTTAAATATTTAATTTTCTACGTAAATATTTCATGAGTTATTTATCAATTTATATGTTTGAGAAACAAACAGTATATACAAAACTTTAGACAAAAGATTTACCAACAAGGTTTCCACACATCATCACGCTTTTTATCCCATGGTAAGCAGAGACAATAGAATGTTATTGGCTACCGGACATACATCTTTCGGATTTTATAACACAAAATCCCGTGTCTGTGACCTTTTCAGGCAAAAGCTAGTTTGATTCAAGAGGAAGGTTTAGGAGTATTAAACATGGACCATCATGTTTAGGAGCTGAGCATTACTTAAGTGAATCAAGTCGGGAAAAAAGTTAGGCCCGTTTTCTTGACGTATGCTGTCTAATCCGTCAGAGATATACGAAAATGATGTAGGAAAGAATTGTCTAGAATAATTTTATCTACAAATATTATATGTGCCCATACCCGTGCAAAGCCGAGGACGGGTCGCTAGTCTCGTATGAGTTATCCAGTCTACACGTAGCTTGAAAAATTGGTGAATTTCATGTACAAAATCTACACTGTAGCTATTCAGAAGGCTTTCAAGTTTAGCTTAAATATTAATGCCGGAACTAAGGGATGGTACACTATTATTAAGCTCACATCTTGCTTCCGTACAATCCTTATTTGAGCCAAAATAAGCAGTGAATCAACTGTTATAAGATCAGTCTTGTGTCTGTCTGTCTGCCCGTCTGTCACAGCGTGGTCACAGCTTATTTTCTCCGAATCTACTGGACGAAAATAGTTGAAATTTGCATAATTATGTAGAGTTTCATGACCCGATCACGGACGTATGGCGTAAATAACCGAATATCGATTTTGGGGGAAGAGTTAAAAAGTAAAAAAAAAATTTTTAAATCGTATCTAATTCGTTATAAGAAATACAAATATATTTTATGGTATGAAAGCCGCTATGAAAAAAAATGGGAAAAATATGGCCTTGCTCATAGCTTACAGGAAAACCTAAACGAAAATCCTGCCTTAAAGTTCTCACTGAAAAAAAAGGTACGAAACCGCCCTTGGCCAATTTTCATTGTTATTCTCTTTATTTCATTTCTTTCTTTCTATTATATTTTTACATATTTAGGGGTATATAAAAAAAAACAAAAATATATAAAAATATAAAAAAAGGATTATCCCCCCGGAAGCGAGGTAAATACCCAAACTACCGGTGGTTAGGGCTGCAGAGAGAGGAACTTCCTCACAATACGGGCCGTGCTGAGGAGTACTGCCTTCTGGATCTGGCCCTTGACCCAACCGCCAATTTCAAGGTTCCTAAGGTGACGGTCAAAACTCTTAGCAAAAAGACCATTGACCGTCACTACTATCGGTACAATGATCGCCGACTTCACATCCCACATGTCGACAATCTCGTGGGCCAAGTCAAGATATTTTGATTGTTTATCTTTCTCGGCTTTCACAAGATTGTCGTCATGTGGAATAGTGACATCGATTATCATTGCAAGGCGCGCTGATCGATCTACCAACACAATATCAGGCTTATTGGCAACAATAGTTCTGTCTGTGATGATAGATCGATCCCAGTAGAGCGTGGCATGACCATTTTCAAGAACTGGTTCAGGCACATACATGTAATACGGTACTTCCGTGACTACAAGGTTGTATCGCAAAGCAAGTTGTTGGTGTATAATCCTGGCTACTTGGTTGTGCCTGTGCAAGTACTCGCCGTTGGCAAGACTAGAACAACCGGAAATAACATGTCTGATTGACTCTCCAGGACGGTGGCATGCTCGACAGATGTCAGCCGTGCCGTCCTTAATTATGTATTTCCGGTAGTTATTCGTCTTGACAACTTCGTCCATAATTGCACAGGTAAAACCTTCGGTTTCTCCAAAGAGATCACCGAAGCGTAGCCAGGACACGGAAGTCAAAAGGTCTACATCAGAACCATGAAGAGCCTTGTAGAACCTTCCGTGTAACTCCTTGCTCTGCCATACCTCCTTGCGGTCATTGGTACTCAGTACTACAGGTTTGTGCCAGTTCTCTTTAGCCAAGGATAACGGGGTAAAGCCCTTGTCTACCTTGACCACATTTCCATGCATCACCCCCTCACTGTTGAGAAAATATTCTCTGAGACTGTATACCTCACGATTGTGGAGAGTCTTAGCGTTGAGAAAGCCACGACCTCCACATTTCCGTGGGATGTACAATCTCATTACAGATGAGCGTGGGTGGTGCATACGATATGTGGTCAATAGTGTCCTAACTCGTCTGTCCAGGGCGTCCAGTTCAGTTTGAGTCCACTTGAGTATGCCAAAGGAATACAATAAGATAGGCATGACCCAACCATTAAAGGCACGCACTTTATTTCCGCCTGATAAAAGACTCTTCAGTACTTTTTTCAGGCGGCCATAGAAGCGTTCCTTCAAAGATTGTTTCATGTCTGTCTCATTGATTGCTATTGCCTGTGACATACCCAAATACTTGTAGGTTTCGTTTTCAGAGAGTGAATCTAGTTTTACAGAATCTGTGAGTTGTGTACTCTCAGATTCCGTTATCACTCCTCGCTTTACATGTATGATCGCACATTTGTCCAAACCAAACTCCATACTGATAGATTTACTAAAGTTTTCAGTTATCCTTAGTAAATCTATCAGTTGTGATTTGTTTTGGGCAAATAACTTCAAATCATCCATGTAAAGTAAGTGCGATATAACTTGACTCTCTCTCCGCAAACGGTAGCCTAGCCCTGAAACCCCTAGCAGTGTGCTGAGTGGGTTTAGGGCCAAGCAGAACCACAATGGACTCAAACTATCGCCTTGGAATATACCCCGTTTAATCCTGATTAGTTCGTCGTCACCGAAAGCTCTTCGACATCCTGGATAGATAAGGACTGTTTTCCAGTGCCCCATACATGAGCTCAGGAAGGTGCGTAGAGTTGTATCGATTTTATACAACTCCAGCACCCTCATGAGCCAGGTATGTGGTACAGAGTCATACGCTTTTTTGTAATCTATCCAGCATGCCGATAGATTCTTTCGGTTACGTCGAACTTGTTGGCTAATGGTCATGTCAATGAGGAGAAGTTCTTTAGTACCACGGGACCCAGCCCTACATCCATTCTGAGAAGCAGACATGATTGAATTGGTATCTATATGGCAACCAATTTTGATTCTCAAAATGGATGTAAGGAGCTTGTAGATGGTAGGCAAGCATGTTATGGGTCTATAGTTCTTAGGATCCGTGGTACTACCGGACTTAAAAAGCAGACGGATAATGCCTGTAGTCATAAATTCTGGGATCGATCCAAACTCAATGGCTTCTTGGAATTGGGAAGCTAAGCGAGCGTGTGAGCTGCGTATCCATTTTAGCCAATAGTTGTGTAGTCCGTCGGGCCCTGGAGACTTCCAATTTGCCATAGGACGGACCGCACAAACTACATCGATGGGGTCAATAATGACAGACCCCATCTCTGGCACTGACTCACAGGCCCGCTCAACATCCCCCATCCAAGAGTCCTCGGTGTGACTGACGGGAGCCGACCAGATGTTTTGCCAGAAAGTATTCGTGGTTTCAACATCGGGTACACTCCCCTCAGTCACACTCTGTTTGGATTGTTCCCAGTCTCTATAAACCTGCCTTTGATCGTTTTGAAATATGTGATTCTGGACGTATCGATCCACTCGCAACTTGTACCTGCGAATGCGGTTTGCCCATGCACAAATTTTCTGCTTCAGGAAGTCGATGCGTTCTGTGACTCGAGATATATATTCCCGGGGTCTGATGTCAAACCCCGAGAAGGCTCGCTGCACAAAACGCATCACTCGCGGACGAGTGTTTCCGTTCCTGAAGCAGGTTAGCTTACCTATGAGTACCCTAGCCTCGTCAATTCGCCTCTGGATCCTGCTCTGCCACGCGGGTACGGTAGGTTTCGGTCGTGTAGCTTCATTGAAAAACTTGACTCCTGCTACACGGCAAGCCGTAACCGCGGCGCAGTACAGGATCGAATGCGTGTCGGCGAGGTTTTCACTATTATCAAAATAGTTTGATAATAGTGAATCTAGGGCACTCACAATGTTTATGTTTTTTTTGTGCATAGGCAAACGTGGCAAACGCGGCCTAAGTAAGGGCGGTGTCGTTCGATACTCCAAAATCACATCCTCCAAAACGCTCCTCAATTGCTCATTATACTGGCTACTTACTGTTATAACCGCGTTATCCATGTCTACATCATCAGTCTGCGGTGTAGTAGGACGTGATGTTAGTCTGCTTACCGCAGGCTGTGACGGGACAGGGATGATGCAGTTAATTCGTAATTCTGCGCGCAGCCTCTCCAGTACGGGCTCATCCAGCATGTGACAGCGTTGGATTGCCCGCACTTGATCCGATAGTCGTTGGACCGAAACATTGACAGTTGGTTCCAGTGTCTGAAACAGAGGAAGCATCCGTAGACGGTACGCAGTGAGGTTAGTTCCTCCCTCTGTAGCCGCATAGTACGCTCGCATGACATTCTCATTTATTTTATTAGTCCATTTCATGCGGCGCACTGCACCACCGGTAGCAGGGACCTTTTGCAAGGCATCATGACGTCTTGCGGGTCCTATGCGTGCCGGGGGCTGGGGCTTTCTTCTCCGACGTCTGTTGTTTGGTGATGTTAGTGGGGAGAAAAACTCGTCGCTGGAGCTCGACGACTCAGCGGTACTTGCAGGTTCGGTGTCTGCCGGCGGTATTTGTGTTGGCGCCACCACTTCCTGCACGGAGACCACAGAGCCATTAGCTCCCAGCGACGATCCCGAAGGTGTTGGTTGTGCGCTTAGTGCAGCTCTCGATCTTGTTATCATATTGCAATATTGTTTCCATTGTACTTTCTTACTATTGATTTTTTTGATTTGTTATGACATGTTGGTTATGTCATCGGGTAAAAATCGGGTAAAAACTTTCGTTATGTATATTTTATAATTGATAATATCTGTAGTTTATTGTATATGTATTGTACTTTGATTTTTATTAATATTTATTGTAGAAAAGGCTTAGAAAATAGTTAAATTAAAATAAAATACAAAAGTAAATATAATATGATTGTCAGATGTTGTCGTGACTTTGAGCTTTTATTTTTATTATTGTATTAATCTAATACTTAAATAAAAATAAATATTTGTTTGTTCTTTGTTTGTTCGTATAGACTCAAAAACTACTGAACCGATTGTGTTCCTGTTGGTACCAGTAGATATAATGGTTCACGAGGCAGGTTATATGCTATATAACATCACGCTGCGTCCTTTGAGAGCGGAGCAGTAACCAATAAAATTGATACGAAAGTTAATATCATCTTCGTTCATACCAAATATACAAATATTTAAATATAAATATTTTCATATGGTAGGTATGTAATGTACTCATGGTGTATTGTTTAAAAACTTTTTTCTTTGATATGTCAAAATGTCGTTTTACGGCCGCCATTTTGATATTTCCACTCGTGCCAAAAATGTTAAGCACATGTGACTGAGAACTGTCAATTTTTTTCATTTTATTTAAAAATGAAGCTAGCTTCATATCACATTGGTAAAATACTACCTGCATATTGTAGTATTAATATTAAATAATTTATCAGTGCATATATTTCAATAAAACTAAGTAATAGTGATCACAGGATTACCCTGTATTCAATATTAATTGAAGACGTGATTTCTTTTCTATATTCAAATTTACTCGGTGATCACTAACAATTTCCTTGAAATAAATGTAATGACGTTTAATTATAAACAAATACTATAATATGAAGGTAGTATTTTACCAATGCTATATCAATCTAGCTTTATTTTTGATTAAATTAAAAAAAAATACAATTCTCAGTCACCCTTAAGAATATGTGCTTTAATCGACTCCTCGTGCTTCGGAGGGCACTAAAGCACATTTACGTCTGTTAACGAAGTGACACTTCTAGGTTCATTAAGTACAGAAACGGGCTTGCCACCTGTTCTGTTTAATATGGACAACTGACAAAAAGTGGACACTGTTACTGATAACTCTGGCCACACCGCAAGGTAACGATCGTGAAGGTGTGTCGTTGTTGTTTATCCTTCTTACAAAACAGAATAAAGCAACTGATCGATGTAATATTTTGCACAGACATAATTATTGTTTGTAGTTATTTTTATCCCGGGAAAATATCTATTGGTCATTAAAAAAATGACTATTTAGTGTGTAATATAAGAAGTGACAACTCTGTATAAGTGCAGCGACAGGCTTGTCACTTCTTTAGGGCAACAAACTAAATGTCTCTATCCATGCCGCAAGACATAAACGCCGTAATGGCGTGTTAATAATTTTAACATTGTAATGAGGAATGATCCTATTCCGTCCAATGTCTCTGCTATATTAATATCATTATACAAAGGGTAAAGTTAGGTAAAATTAACTACCTTTACCTAAACCTCAAATCAAATAGAAAGTTAAGAAATTAATGTCATGCTAGCAGTTAATCTGTTTAACTTTGAATTATGGGGTTTGGTACCCGGATTAGGTATATAAACACATCTTCACGGAGTTTATAGATTTGTGGTGTGGCTAGAGACATTATCTAACAGTGTCCACTTTTTGGCAGTTGTCCATATTCAACATTTTAAAGCACGAGGAGTCGATTAAAGCACAAGTAATCTTGTCCAAAATACACATAATCCGACAAATCACACTTAGCTTCTCCATTCCACTCGTTAGGTATAACCTTACAAATAACATCGGCTAAAAGAGGAAGCTTTGTCTTCCTCTGGGTACCCTTTGACCGTAACACGGTTTCGGGAGCTGTACGGGTACCCGTGAAGAAATAAAATCGAGTACTAAGCAAATGACTCTATCACCGCTAAAGTGGTGAGTCTATGAATGAAGATGAAAAAGAAAGAAGAACGAGTGGCGCAATTCACAAGAATTAAAATTGTCAACCCTATGTTTTTATGCTCATAATACTTACAAAACTAGGAGATACGTATTTTTTCTTTTGTCAAAATTTTTATTTTACGTCACCCAAAAATAATTTTGAAAATTCATTCTTTCTAAAATGTAGTTTTAAGAAGCATACCGCATTTACCTTAGCCCACTCAAAATAAAAAAGTTTGTTTCTATTAGTCTGTGAATTGACGTAATCACAGACTTGGCCTCGGCCTATAACACGAGATACAATCACAGACTTGGCTTTGGCCTTTAGTAGACTTGGCTTAGGCCTATAATATGCAATCCGTCCAAGACATGGCCTCTAGTGGCCTCAAACAATGAATATATGGCTGTATGGTTTTACATAAACCTTTGCCTTTTCCTCGGAAATAAGATTGCCCATTATGTTTATATTGTTTCAACAATTGAAGATATATAAATGAAAATATGAAAGATGACGTGGCCTCGGCCTACAATACGAGGAACAGTCACAGACTTGGCTTTGACCTTTAGTATGAAAAACAATAATGACTTGGCTTAGGCCTAGATAATGAAGACATGGCTGTATGGTTAAATAGACCTTTGCCTTTTCCACGGAAAGAACACTACCAAAAAAAAAAATAAGATTACCAAAAAAATAAAAATTGACTTTGATGTTTGTTTGTTGTTGTACATACTCTTTTATATACTATATTACTCTTTGATTGTTGTTATTATGTATTGTTATCTCGGATTTCGTAATTGTTACTTAATTTTCCACAAAAATGAACCCTCCACCACCTGCAAAAATATTTGGCAACACTGAACTGGACACTTTCCTGACAGAGAGACTGACAGCTTTTATTTTTCACATTATAGAGCGCGCAAAGGTACATTATGATACTTCCTAATTTACCACATCCAGAGCTTTTTTTTTCAAATATTTCGATATATTCTTTTTCTTTTTTCACGGGTTGCCTTACAGCACCCGAAACCGTGTTACGGTTCCAGGGTACCCAGCGGAAACCAAGTCTCCCTCGTTTAGCCGATGGTATTTGTGAGGCTATATCTAACGACTGGCTAGTTATGTTGAGGTATATTTAGATGGAAAAGCCTCTTAAGTGTGGTTTGTCAGATTATGTACATAAGTTTTTGAATATAAAACCCATTGGTACATAGTCGGGATTGAACCATGGTCCGTCTAGTTCTAGTTAATATCAGACGTAATGCTAAACCCGTTTTTACTTAAAATTATTCCTTATAAAACCGCTTTAAGGTACAAAATTGTATGGACGAACGAATGCGAAATCTTTAGAAACAGAGGGTTGTATGCGAGTTGACATATGACATGACATTTTGTACATTCATCACGTCTACATAACTAACACGATGTCTGAAAAATAGATACGATATATAATGCAATATCTAAAATAATATATGAAGCTGTATGTTTGCACTTCTGTTTGAACCATATTTTTATTATTTAGGGTTCTAAATAGCAGTAGTTTTTGAAAAGAGCATTTGCTTTTGCGTTTTTGAATATGTCTTAATCCAATTTAAAATAATAACTAGCAACTATGTGGGATGGAAATGTTGTACAAATAAACTAAACTTTCTAGGATTAACTGAGATTTGTCATATTTTTCAAAAATATAAAATATTAAAGCGTATAGAAATAAATCGCTCAATGATATATTATTATTTCATCCTACATTCCCGCCCCGCTTTTTTTAGAGTTTAAGAGAAAATCGATGATATTTGCTTACTATATTTTTAGTTAAATATAGCCTGCGAATTGATTAAGTATATAGTATATTTCTATACTAAACATCCAAACCATTCAGCAGTTACTAAGTGTACTAAGAAACATTTTGATCTCAAAAAACCACATGACTACCCGTTAGGTTAGGAGATTCGAATTACTTGTTTTTCAGTACCGAGGCGTCCTAAAGCACCAAATAAAATAAATAAATCTATCATCACGCCCATCAGGGGTAGGCAGAAAAATCGAATGCCACTTGCTACGATCCTGACGTACCTCTTTCGCTTCTTATTCATCATACCTTTCATACATGCTCAGCGATTTTGTGTACTTTTAACATTGCCTTCAATCCATTTTTATGTATTTCCTTTCACTTCAGCCATATAAACCTTTTTAGTCAATCGTTCATCCTTCATTCTTTCAACGCGTCCAAACCAGCTTTTTTAAACTACTTTTCTTCATTTTAGTCACATCATCATCTTTTATCAATATCTCTGAAACTACAGATCCGATTCTGAAAATTCTTTAACTAATAGGAAGCTACAATATCCCCGAGTGACATAGCCTATATTTTATTATGTTCAAAAATATACACGGGGTAAAGTTGGTATAACATAAAATAAAATATTCACCTTATACCGCCAACGTTTAAAATAATACGATTCTCTCCATCCATACCGATTTTTATGTCACAGCACTTTATCACAGACCACAGAAAACCAACATTATGAACACATAACAATTAACGCATTTTTCTCTACATTATCCTATATTAAAGCACATTAATTTTTTTAAACCCACAATAACTTTGAAATCCCTTTGTTTTGATTGAATTCTCAAAAAATCATCACTTTCTGCGCAAATTTTTCATAAGATCACTCCCTAATTCCATTTACTAAAATCTAACATTCAAGATTGATTGTTTACAGTAAATTTCAGCTGAAAATACGCGGGATTTTCAGCGAGATTTCGCGTGAAACGACCGTTCTCGACCGAGGTTTCATACAAACTGTCGCTCGGGGGATGAGATGAGACTATTATATTGGGAGCTACCCCTCCACCTGTGGACGCTTGCAGTTACGCACTGCAGCATCATAAAGTCTTTGTTCTTATTATATCTAAAATTACATAGGAAATAATTTTATGTACAGCTTAGGCTCAGGAACCGAAGAATTTTACCGGCCCCCACAATCTTCCCTCTACTTAGGTATTGTGGAAGTGGATCCTCGATTTGATTTTTGGGGGCTAGAACTTCGTCTCAAGATTTTCAGAAGAGTTTTTCCCTACTCAACTATTTTTGAGGGTTCAAACGGAAACCCTATTACTAAGGCTTCGCTGTCCGTCCGTCCATCTGTCACAGAGCTGTATCTTTTGAACCGTAATAGGTAGACCCTTGAAAATTTTACTGAGTATATATTACCATGGCCGCTATAAAATCAAATAATAAAAATAGAATAAAGTTAAAAATTAAAGGGGATCCCCATACAAGAAATATATTTTTTAACTAACCGTCTGTCACAGGGTTGTATCTTTTAAACCGTAATAGGTAGACACTTGTAATTTTCATAGAGTATATATTACCATGGCTTCTATAACATCAAATAATTTAAAAAAGTTAAATGTTAAAGGAAACATTTTCCCGGTATAAAAAGCGGCCTATGGCCTTCCATTCTCATTAAAAAATCCTGCCGCGTCTGTCTATCAGTCTATCTGTGCCCTTTTTACGTAAATCTAGTAAACGGATTTTGTTGCTTGATTCACCGGAAAGATTTTAGAGTATTAAATATGAACCTATCATGTTTAGGAACTAAGCATCGCAGCGCGTTTTCATGGCATATGCTGTCAAATCTGTCAGAGATATAACAAAATTATGTAGGAAAGAATTGTGTAGAATAAAATTATCTACAAAAAAGTCTGCGGTAGTATATATCTATGTCTAATATCTAAGTTATAATCGGGTCGCCAGTTAATAATATACTTAATTAGGATATAAATGCAAGAAGGGTCCTTATTTTTCACCTCTTTCTCCCGTAACAACGAGAACCACTCAAACCATTAACATGACAAAATAACCGCACTTAACGTACAAATATAATTAAGTTTCGTAATTTTCGCTGTGTTATACTCGTAGCAAGATCAAATAAAAATAATTTCATTATTTTGTTAACGTTATTACCAAAAACCAAATGTTTCTTCTACGCCTGAAGCTATGCGGATTTTAGATAATATCTTAACAATATTATTAATGAAGCGTGTTTGTATGTTTGTCATTCTTTCACGTCAAAACATATCAACGGAGGAAGTAATTTTTTTGCATAGAGAGAGGTTACCTTTATAAGGCAGAAAATTCTTGTCACATTTAAAATAAATCCAGATGCAAAGCGTGTGTAAATTTTTCTAAACTTATCATATTTGGTAAACAAAGTTCGGGAGTAGGTACTCGGATCTGATGCTCAAGATTTCCTCCAAGAACTTGGAAGACGAGTGTTCCTAGAATGTAGCGACTCCAGAAGCCATAGTTTTTTAAAACAAAATTCGAGGCAATGCTGCAAGTGGTGTCCGAGTGGCCTACTTATATAATTTTTCTATCTATTTTACTTTATAAAACTTAGTTTTTAGTTTTAGTCTTAATTTATAGATTCATTAAATCCCAAATAAAATTGTTATAACAACTAATATTAAATTGGCCAAGAGTACGACTCGTGCGCCGATGGTTCCGTATCATTCCGCTCTAGGGGCGTCGGTGGTCGAGTGGATAAGACGTCGGCTCGCAACTGAAAAGTCGCGGGTTCGATTTCTACATCCGACCATGTACCAATGGGTTTTTTATAATGAAAAATCTATGTACATTATCCGCCAACCGTACAAAGAGGCTTTTCTATCTAATATACCTCAACAGAGCTGGCCACTCGTTAGGTATAGCCTCAAAAATCATTGGCTAAATGAGGAAGACCCGTGAAGAATAAAAAAAAATCAGCTCTATTCCATATTTATTAAAATTTTTAGACTCCATAGTTTTGGATATAAGAAGGGGGGGGCAAGCTCAATTTCAGTATATTTTCTTTAATGTAATTTAAACTATGCATTTTAAAATAAAAAAAAAATATTAGTACCTATTCATCATAACGAGCCCTTCCATATTTTGATATGTCACATGATGAACTTCAGCACATTCTATAAAGGTTTCCGTTTTTGATCAGAGATATACCTACAGAACCCTAAAAATGCTAAATTCAATATTTAAGACATCTCGAAATTTAAGGCAATGTTTTAAGACTACACAAGGTTGCTTAATCAAAATGATAATACGATCTCACTTACTGAATCATATCGGAATCTGCAACGATAAAGTAAAAATTGCGAAAGAATTCAATTCAATAGATAACAGAATGTATTGAACATCTCTTATCTTATTATCATAATCACGTACTTTTGCTTACCGGTTAGTTCTTGTCAAAGAATCTGTGTAAATAAAAAAAATGAATAAAATATTTGCACTAATCCTATTTGTGCACAGTGTTATTTGTTTGCCACCGCAGTTCACTAATCAGAGATTTTTCGTTGGGATTGAATATGACAGTGAGTTTTCAGATTTTTAATTAACTTAAAATTTATATATTTTTATTCTTCTCGAGTTGCATTACAGCTCCCGGGAACCGTTGCCGGCCCCAGGGTACCCAGTGGAAGACCAAAGTCTTCCTCATTTAGCCAATGATTTTTTGAGGCTATACCTAACGAGTGGCCAGCTCTGTTGAGGTATGTAGATGGAAAAGCCTCTTTGTACGGTTTGTCGGATAATGTACGAAGATTTTTTTATTATAAAAAACCCATTGGTCACATAGTCGGATGTAGGAATTGAACCCGCGACTTTTTAGTTGTGAGCCGACGTCTTACCCACTCGACCACCGACGTCTTTTTTTTATTTTTTTTAATATTTAAACAAACAAACCAAAACAAAACACATCTTCACGGCCTATAATACCTTGCGTTGTGGCCAGACACACCAGTAATAAACTTTTTGCTAGTTGTCCAGTCAGCGATCAAAATCCAATTTTTAATCAAATTTTTCAGAAAACCTGCTCTATTTACAAAACTGAAAAAAATTATAATTGATTTTAAGGATATGACAAACCCTGTCATTGTATTTAAAATATGATTAGAAACATTTTACTCGATAGAAAAAAATCCTAAATACACCTCTGAAAACTTAATTTATCAAATTTTATGGCTATAATATAGATAGTATCATTACAAAAATGTACACGAATATTTTATTGGTAATTATCTATCCGTTCATTTTAAAATTTTGTCTATGTTGTATAGGATTTTTTTTTAATTGCGTTTTAAGCAGATTGTCGCTTACGTTAAATTCAATATGACTCACGTACTATTTCTATCCTGCTCACGTGCACACGATTCTAGATAAATGCGTTCTGCTTGCTTAGTCCGGGGGAGAACTCAGTGCTAACCAGACGTGTACGACTTTGTGCCAGGTCGAATAAATCGTTTTTATTCGTAATTATAGTAAAAAGAACGGGTGCGCTGCCAAGTTCACCTCATCATCGTAAAAATAATTTAAAAAAATAGTAAAAAACCAAAATGTATACTAAATGTGTCTAATAACTGGATAATTTACCCTATAATTTATCCATTTCACCCTCCTTTATTAGTGCTCTTCTACACCTCCAAAGGAATATATATATAAAGGCTAATTGAGAGAGACTTGGTCTTCCGCTGGGTACCCTGGAACCGTAACACGGTTTCGGGAGCTGTAAGGTAACCCGTGAAGAAAGAAAAAAAAAAGATAACAGGTGGCTGCACTTACTGAATCTAGATGTGTCAATGTGTCAGTTCTTTAACGAACGCCGTCTTTACGTGCCCCCGAAGTACTAGTATTTGATATATCCATATCCGTTCATAAACCCTATCTTTATAGGGTACGTCTTTACGTACCTACTTCTGATATTTCTAGACAAATGATACTGTAAGTCAGTAGAAATTTTTGGTTGGTTGATGTTTAGAGATGGTTAGTGATCAGCTCCTTTGTGTCATAGCGTGATGTTATATAACCTATATGCTTCCTTAATAAACGGGCTATTTTTCTCAATTAGTGCATACCTATCACATAATGAAACAATTCGCCAAATAAGGAACATTGACATTATTGGTTACTGCTCTGCTCTCAAAAGACGCAGCGTGATGTTGTATACACATACACCTCGGGAATCAGTCTATCTATTAGTGAAAACCGAATCAAAATAAATCTAGTTTTAGGGTTCCGTATCTAAAATGTGCCAACGGAAACCCTATTAATAAGGCTCTGCCGTCTGTCAGTCTGTCACAGAGCTGTATCTTTTGAACCGTAATTTATTCGTATTTAAAATATTCACAGAGTGTGTATTATTACTATGGCCGTTATAAGATCAAATAATAAACCAGGTCCGCGTGGAATAGTTGCAAGAATACTGGCTGCATTTCCCAGCTGAATCGCGGTGCTGATTCGTTGAGCGAGGAAGGAGCCAGCCCTCTTGTCACCAGAAGAGATGATCAGTCGAGGGGATAAATCTTTAATAAAATGTTTGGCATTTGAACCCCACGGACCTAGAGTTTCTACACCAAACGGCACAAATTTGTAGTTTTCAACAATTGAACTATATTTCCGCCGCAGCTCCCGCTTTGATTGCTGTTTCCCTGAGATGAGACGGGGCTAATATGTCCACGCACGTAGGGCTCGACCTCGCTCCCAGGGAATCAGAGTCATTCCATCGGGTCTCTTGCCGTCTTCCCGGATTATTCTCGTTGGCTCTAGGAGAGCAGGGACGTCTATTCACGCAAGAGCCCTTTTGATGTTATCATTGAGGGAGCTGTGGCGAGAAAGCCTGCCTGCACTTTTTATGCAGGAAAGTCCGTGAGTTCCAAATTGTTCAACATCTATTCCACACGGACTTTTATTGTATACATCTATTTGAAGGTGCTCTACAAAGCTTACATTACTTCGATCTATTATAATGAAGTTTGTAAGTTTGGATGAATCTCTCAAACTTCTGAACCGATTCTGAAAATTCTTATTTTGTATTTATATAGGTTTATATAGGTAATGTTTTCTTTTTCAGAATCATTACCCATGGAGGGTGGATCAGATAGATTAAGACATGTTAATAATTACGACCCCTTTTATGTCACTGTTACAGCAACTGCCAGGGTATGTATTTTTTTTTAATCAAATTCCTGTTTTTAGATCATCAACCTTTTTTTAAGATCCACTGCTGGATCATGGTCTCACACACCATTTTTAGTGGTGCTCATTGAGAGGAATTGCCAGTCACCTCGCTTGGCAGGCGGGTTGGTGCCCCTCGGAGCACGAGGAGTCGATTTAAGCACATATTTTTAAAGAAAATTGGTACTTAGCATTTTGGCAGGGGATAGGATTCGAACCCGGGACCTCCGGTTTCAAGTCCACCGTCCTACTAATTAGGCTATCGACTACCTAATAGGTATATCTACCCTAAAACATAAAAAAATATTTCCATATAATACATAATTATCGTCACGCCTGTTTCCCAAAGTGGTAGATAGAGAGTACGGAGCGCCACTTTTCTCGATCTTTGCATATTTATCTTGTTTCATCCACATCCATACATCGTTTCATACATGACCATTGAAATTGTAAGGTGGCTACACATTCGTCCAATCCCTGGCGCGTCGTCGTACGGTCCACCCAAACCGACCACAGACTCATCCAATTCTTGTAACGAACGGCCTAGGTCATCCGGCGGCTGGAATGGGAAATTTTCGGTGCGATGCCGAACCAATATGTGGTCTATTTAAGGCTCCTATACCCATAATTTTTCTGGCATAAACTATTTTCAATTTCTCTGTACCTATATAATACACCTGTGTCACTGTAATTTCCTATTCAATAAAACCAATTGAAAAAATAACGGAGATTCCACTTAGATATATTGCATAAGTAACTATATGCTAAATCACAGTGACACATGTGGATTATTTACAGAGAAATTGGGAATAGTAATATCCCTATACAAATTATGGGGATAGGGCCCTTAAGTCAATCCCCTTGCAAGTACCTATGATTTTGGTAGGGCCAACAATAGATAGATTTTCCTATCAGATGAAGACAAATTTTCCACATTTAGTCAATTATATTATTATTTATAATTTCAGGATGGCTTCGTTTTAGACTACTTAGAAGTGACGGCGACAATAGACGTGACAGGAGAAGTGCAATTCTGTCTCATACAAGGCCAAGTCGGGAGTCGAACCATGGTATTTCAACTATCATCAAATCAGAGTGATTTCTTGAGTTATACGTACAAATCTTATGGAATTAGGGATGAAGAGTATATAAAGGTGACTTCAAGTGCCAATGTTGGTGGTAATTGCAACTAGTATTTTAGGTTTGTTTCATTTTAAATTTATCTATTCTGTTGGTCTGAATGGGGAACAAAACTCGAAGCTAGGGAATGCAATCCCGCAATATAATTTCAATCCCGGTATTTGCGGGACTGAACCATCTTAATCCTGCTCCTGCGGGATCCAGGTATTTGCGGGATCCCGCAGGGTCGACTTAAACCTCTGAAATCAATCGTAAATAATCGTAATAAAGACCTAATAGACCTACCTCGTTTTCACGGTTTTAATTTTAACCCAAATTAAATAAGCTTTTTGTTACATCTTAAATGGTTTATTAATATAATAAATATAAAAAATAAAATTCTTAGAAAGGTCGCAGGTGTGACGCAGGTGTTTGCAGGGTATACCCGGCCCGATGGTTTCAAAAATAATATTATTTCTTATAAAGTTCAGTTTGATTTTGATTTATCTATAGATTCTATGACAATCAATATTCAATGAAAAAATCATTGCATTGCGTCATAATTACAAGTTGTAACTTCAAAATATAAGTAATCAAACGCCTTCACACCGTTCCCCTAGGGCTCGGCGCCCCGCACCTTAGAGAAACACGTATGTACCACGCTTCTCTGTAATCCCGCCAGTCCAGCGGGATCCCGCAAATTTTTCGACCGAGATTAGTCCCGCAACATGTATGCGGGATCCCGGTATTTCGGGATCCCGGTATCCCGGTATTGCATTCCCTACTCGAACCTAAATGTAGATGGCGCTGTAGGCGACGGTCTCCAGTTAACTGTCAATTTTATAGTTATTTTAGATCGCCAAGTGCGAGTCGGAATCGCTCACGAAGGGTTCCGTACCATTATCTATAAAAACGGCGTCAAAATCACGTTTGTTGTACGGGAGCTCCCCTTAAATATTTGTTTTAATTTTAATTTAATTATTCATTTTTAATGTGAATATATAAGTAAATATTCTGTAAATATTTCAAGCGTCTACCTGTTGCCGTTATCAATATCGAGCAAAAACGAGAAAAAAAAACACTTTTGTTGTATGGGAGCCCCCTTAAATATTTATTTTTCCTGTTTTTTAGTATTTGTTGTTATAGCGGCAACAGAGATACATCATCTGTGATGTCTCTATCACGGTTCATGAGATACAGCCTGGTGACGGACAGACAGACAGACGGACGGACAGTACGGAACCTTAAAAATAGCTTAGGAAACGGAATAAAAAAAAATTGGCAAAACTTTATACACTTGCAGCATTGCCTCGTTTAATGACAATGCTGATAAGTATGGCATCTGGAGTCACCACATTCTAGGAATACTAGCCTTCCAAGTTTTTTGAGGGAAATCTTGAGCTTCAGATCCGAGTACTCCCGAAATTTCAACGCCAAAGTTTCAATTTTTCCCGGTATTTCTTTTTTTTAGTATATTTATTTATCTTTAGAAAATCGATATATTCCTGTCTTCTGTTTCAATTTTATGCAGAGCATATAGCCACTTAAAAACTCGCAATAAGCAAATAGTTCATTTTATTTGTATGGCGTATGACAAAAAGTGAAGGAACCATATCGCCTAAAGCGCCTTCTGTCGGGATAAAAATGCAGTTTTCTACCCCATTTTAAAGTAGAATACCTATAAAGTACCTAGTCAATGATACACGAAGAAGGTTTACGAGTATTAAACATGTACCTATCATGTTTAGGAGCTGAACATTAACAGTATAAGACTAAGTGAATCAAGTCGGGAAAAAGTTAGCCCCAGCGAGCTATCTAATCCGTCAGAGATATAATAAGCTGATGTAGGAAAGATTTGTGTAGAATAAAAGTCCGATGTAGCATATATTAGCTGTTTGTAAAGGTCGAGTTATTATAAAAATACAGAAAATAATATTAAAATAAAAAAAACACACTTAGAAGCTTTTCCATCAAAATATGCCTAAACAGAACTGGCCACTTGTTAGGTATAGTCTCACAAATACCATCGGCTAAACGAGGGAGACTTGGTCTTCCGCTGGGTACCCTGGAACCGTAACACGGTTTCGGGAACTGTAAGGCAAAAAGAAAGAAAGGAAAACTTTTTAGTGATGCTAAGGATTATGTCAAAGTTTCAAATTATTCAAAAGTCTGGAAGTGGGTAAAAATTTATCAAATCAAAATAGAACAACCAAGTGGCAAGCAAGTAGGTATGTGTTTAGATTGAACTTGGGTCCTTAGATTTTGATATTCTCAAACCATTGTACCTACAACGACGCCATAACTTAATTTTCTTTTTTCTTTTCAGTTAACAAATATCATAATTATACCTTTTAATAAAGCTGAAAATGTCTTCATGAAATTGTCTACTAAGTTAATTTTTGATATTGTTGGAGTGTTTTTTGTATGTAATTTAATTTTGTGAATAATGAACGACTGAATAAATGAATATTTATTATTCTGAAGAAAGTTCTTCATTAAATTAGTAACAAGAATATAAGTTTTATGATTTTCTTAAACTGTGCTAAAAGACACGAAGGGAATATTCTCACGATACGCCGAGTGCTTGAAGGCCAAAGAAATATTATAAAACAACTTTCACGCAAAAACTACTAAACGGATTTCGTTGCGGTTTCCACTAATAGATAGGTTAATTCACCGAGAAGGTTTACGAGTATTAAACTTGGACCTATCATGTTTAGGAGCTGAGCATTAATAGTATAAGTGAATCAAGTCGGGGAAAAAGTTAGCCCCAATTAGTGTTCATGGTGTATGCTGTCTAATCCGTCAGAGATATAATAAAATGATGTAGGAAAGAATTGTGTAGAATAAAATAACCTACAAAAAAGTCTAGTGTTGCATATATCTATATATATCTATACATATATTCAAATTGTTGTAGTATATCGGACAGTTGTAACCAATCAGAAATTTCGGCAAGCGGAGCCAGGTCGGAAAGCTAAACTTAGTGTCGCCAACGACCTTAACCATACAAACGGTCACCGAGCGCTGTCCCCGAAACACCTTCGATAGGCATGTAAATATTTCCAAACGTCATAGCCGTTTAAGAGCAGTAGACAATTAAAGCCAAAAAACACCATTCCATAATTATTATTATAAATAATGAAGTTTTGCTCTTACAAAAATTTTTTTTTACAAATTGTTGTACAAGAATTGATAATAAAATTATTAGGTACATAATTTTTTTAAGCATTTTAGGCAATCAGTAAACGAGGTGTAGTCTGTCGGATTTGTCGGATTCCATCACATTTGAGGACACTAAATTCCGGTTCCGCCATAGAAGTAATAAATGGATCTGGCTGGATCCAAAAATTTCTGCACCTTTCTGGTTAAAACGCCTATTATACTATACAATTTTTAGAAAATCTAATTAGGAAGAGTTAGGAACCTAAGTAGGAAGCTAGCGATCACACTACACTAAATCGGACAGATGCAGGGTTGCCAGATGCCAGATGTTTTTTCTCGTACCAAGGTTGCCAAATATCTCGTACTTTCCGTTACATAATCTCGTACAAGTATAAGTTTAAAAAAAATTTCACAATATCCAAAATTATTCAGTTTGGGGTAGTCAGTATACTATTCAGTTTGGGGTAGTTTTATTCCCTGAGTTTGGGACTATAAGGCTATCAAAAGAAACAAATAATAAGTGATTTACAATTTAATAGTTATAGTCAAAACCAATACAATTAAAATTATTCATTTATGGAATGATTATGTTCTTACTACTAGCGTGGATAAGTGGCGCGGGCAGTTAACATTGTTTAAATTTCGTATAAAAGTGTTTAATTTTCTCGTATCTCGTACAGAGACTGCTAAAACCTCTAAAACTCGTAAATGTAGGTATGGCATCTCCCTATAAACTTCTATTAATTTTAATAAAATTTCTCTTTCGGCAGCATTGCCGCGCCGCTGATGGAATAGTTGTCATTTTTACTTGCTCTGTGGCTGCGCGCGCGCTACACGTCTGATGCGAAGCACGGGCGCCTTCCAACTGCCAACTAGTCGTCCTAAATAGGAAACAGAGCAGTCGGGCCTTCCTAACTATTCTAAATAGGATGCTAACTGTCCTAACTGCAATTACATCTTCCTATTTCCTAAATAGATTTTCTAAAAATTGTATAGTGTAATAGGCGTTTAACTGTGCTACGAGCGCAGTCTGTTGGTAAAGTACCTACAACTTTAAAACGGTTCATGTAGTTCTACCTTTCGTCCATAGATGTCGCAAATATTTAATAACATTAAAATATTGCTTTTATTAACTAAATAAAGTTTATAACAATAATAACATTAATAATTCCTTAATTAATTAACATAATATACATTAATCTACTTATTTAAACTACACTATGAATTGTCGTGAAAGTCTATTGAAAATTAGGGGTTTTTTAAGAATGCTACCCATGATAGAGAAGTTCATCTACTTGTCAACAGATGGCGTGATCCTAAAATATTCGTTCAAAGGGAACAGAGGAATAAAATCTACTAGGTAATTCTTAAAACAACAGATAATTTATGTTATAAAGGTGGCTACACATTCAGCCAATCCCCGGCGCGTGCGCCGTACGGTCCACCGAAACCAACCACAGACTCGTCCAATTCTTATAACGAACGGATTGGGATTTTTTATTATACAAAAAGTACATTTTTTGATTGCGATTCCACGTGACGCCTTTGTGATATACGCACGCGTCCACCAGGACGTCATGGGGAATCCAGTTTAATCCCGCCCGCGCTGTAATAGTTGTGATTAGTCAGTGATTAATAGGACATATTACGGCCGGCGGGAGCATTCTACCTACCGATCAATCGGCTTATTGTTACTGTGTCGTCTGTATTACTTGACATTGGCGGAATCATCAAAACCCTGATGGAGCCATTTTGAAAAAAAATAGAGTAGAATAGATTTTTTGATTTGCAGTTAATAACTACCCTAATTTAATTTTAGTTCTCTTCCCCAAAATATAAATTTTATTAACAATTATTAGTCATGTTTGCCTGTTAGTACATAATCTATCTATCTATCTATCTATCATCACGCCTTTTATCCCAAGAGGGGTAAGCATAAATACGTATTCTTTATTGCTGTTCGACAGTCGTTAAATGTAATATCTTATTTATAACATTCATATATTTAGTGAGAAGGCCAGGAGCAGTAGAATTTCCTGAAGGACATTTATCGACGGCAACGCATTCCCCAGTGGGGTCTCTTAATAACCCAGTACCGCATACGCAGCCACTTGTACAAATGTTGGTGCAAATCGGTTCAGGATCTTCGCAGGATGGCTCGCAGTTGGCATTGCAGATGTCGTATACTTCGTTTGTTGAAAAGCATTGTTCTGGAGGAAAGAAAAATCATTGAAATAGGTGCGTCGGTGGCCTAGTGGTTAAGACGTCCCGGCTATATACCAATGGGTTTTATAATTATAAACTTATGTAGGTACATAATTCGATGGCCACTCGTTAGGTAGTCTCACAAATACCATCTGCTAAAAGAGGGAGACTTGGTCTTCCGCTGGGTACAAATAACGCGGTTCCGGGAGCCATAAGGCGGCAATCCGTGAAAAATAAAATAAAAGCTATGGTGAAATGCCTTTGATTTTAGTTACAAATATTGCTATATTTATCATAGTGGTACGGAACAATAAATATATTTTAATAAAACATGTAGCTTCATAACAGTGATTTTATTTTTAAATCGGTCTAGAATTTTGGAGTATATTTCTTAGATAGCTGTCTAATCCGTCAAAGATCAAACAAAATGATGTAGGAAAGAATTGTGTAAAATAAAATTATCTACAAAAAAGTCTGCGGTAGCATAATATATCTATCTTTAATAGATAAATAAGCTATAATACTATATATGTTGTAAACCCATGCAAAGCCAGTCTCAATTATGACTGAGATAGACTTTGAGAGATTATGTACTTAGATAAATATGCAAAAAATATGGTTGTATATTTTTCATCCCTCAGTTTTATGAACAAAGAACCTAAATTATTTATTTTAATACTTTTCAGAATCAGTAGAAAGATGGTGAAGTTATAAGGTTTCCATTTTCGCCATTTTAACTTGGGTAACCAAAAAGTAACCAACCTGGCGGACAGTTATCCAATGTAACACACATATTATTGGCCTCATCTCTGACATATCCACTTTTGCAGAAACAGCCCATACTGCAAGCTAAACTGCATATTGGCTGATCAGGCTGACTGCATGTCAAAGGGCATGCAGTACCACAAGAAAGGAACTCTTCATTTTCACTGCAAACTTGCTTTTTATCTGAAGAAAAAAAAGTTGAAAATGCATTAATTTTCTCCATAAATGTTTTCAATCAAGATATTGTCAAAATAATGTAAATATGTATGAATTATAAACCCCATTTTTTTCTGAAGTTAACAAATTAAAAATAATTACTTATTTCTAAGAGTCCGTAATAGTTTTTAAATAATTATTTCATTTACTCAAACTTAACAGTTTTCAGGGTTTCGTACCTAAATGGTGACAACGGAAACCCTATTACTAAGGCTCCGCTGTCCGTCCGTCCGTCTGTCACAAGGCTATATCTAGACACTTGACATATTCACAGAGTTTTTATTACTATGGCCGCTATAACAACAAATAATAAAAATAAAAGAAAGTTATAAATACAAATACAAGAAATATAATAGGAAACGTATTTTATTCGGCGGTTTTTGCTCGATCTTAATACATAATGGCAATACATACAAAAGTCTCTAGTATAACTATAATGTATCATCATCATCAACCTTTTAAGATCCACTGCTGGATCATGGTCTCTCTCTAGGTGCACCATTTTTAGTGGTGCTCATTGAGAGGAATTGCCTTTAGTCACCACGCTTGGCAGGCGGGTTGGTGACCGGACGCCGGATTTACGTGCCCTCCGGAGCACGAGGTGTCGATTTAAGCACATATTCTTAAAGAAAATTGGTGCTTAGCTTTTTGGCAAGGGGTAGGATTCGAACCCGGGACATCCGGTTTCAAGTCAACCGTCCTACCAATTAAGCTATCGACTACCTTATATGTATACTCAATAATAAAAACCGGCCAAGTGTGAGTCGGACTCACGCTAATGTGTTCCAGCGCCATAGAGGGGCATCAAACTTGGCTTGACCTTCATGTAAGAGTCCGACTCGCACTTGACCGGTTTTTTGAATATCAGTAAGATTACCTCCAATGCATACATCAGCATTAACGCAAGTTCCATTTTGGTTCCTCAAAAATCCAGCTTTGCAGAAACAACCTTCTACACAATCATCGCTGCAGGTGACCGGTCCTGTAGGATCAGTACAATTGAAGGGGCAAGCAGAGCCACACAACAGGTATTCTTCATTTTGAGGACATTCATCTGAAAAAAAAAATGTTGAAAAAATAAAGCAAGAATTTTGATATAATGTTGGCTCAAATTACAAAATAAACAGAAATTCTTCATGCCCAACGTTTACACCCCATTTCACCACATTAGGGGTTGATTTTCAAAAAAATATATAATATTTATTTATATAAAAAATTAACCACAAATACAACGATTTGAAAATGGATGGCGGAGCGTTCATTACAAGAATTGAACGAGTCTGTGGTCGATTTCGGCGGACCGTATGGTGGCGCGCCGGCGCTTGGACGAATGAGTGGGCACCTTTACCCTAAATAAAATACCGATACATAAGATTCTAACGTCATAATATATTAATAGTTAATGTCAGTTAGGTTTATGATTTATGATTACCCATTTATTACAGCGACAGCCTAGCCGCCTGTTCAGCACGCACAACAATAGCCAGTCTATATGTGTACATTGCTACAACTGTTGTAATCATCTAACAAACAAGAAAAAAAATAGTTTTCAATTAGTTAATTTGACTTCTAGTAAATAAAAGATATTAAAAAGTTTATTGCCACGATTTTATAAGCGCATTTAGTAATAAAAGTGAAATAAAACTTGTATTTTAAATTAGCATCACAGCAACGTGATGTTTTGTTAATTAAGTCAAAATGAATTTTCTTTTTGTTTCGTTATTTTTCATGTTTGTTTCAAATACATTTTCAGTAATGATGAGTAAGATTTAATTAATATTTTAAATACCATTAATTAAGTAAAACTTCTTTAGGCAGAGTAGAGAAAATTTTGCTTGGCGCTTTGGTATCATTATACCGACTCATTCTAAAAAATACAGATTATATTTATTACTAGGTTTTACCCTTATTATGTTCATTCCAATATTTTTTCCATAAAAAACTGATTTACCAAATCGGTCCAGCCGTTCTCAAGTGATGTGCTTACCAACGAACAGCACATAATTTTTATTTATAAGAAAAAGATTAAGCCAGGTGAAGTGGTCGATGGGAAAATGAGTGATGAAAGAGCAGAACGCAAAGCCATTCATCGTAAGCGATAACTTTTGTTTAACACGCAATTTAAAAAAATCTTATACAACATAGAAATAGTTTTACAATGAAAAGATAGATAATTACCAAAAAAATATTCATATTAATTTTTGTAATGATACCATCTATATTATAGCTATAAAATTTGATAAATAAAGTTTTCAGAGGTGTATTTAGGATTTTTTCTATCGAGTAAAATGTTTCTAATCATATTTTCAAAACAATAAAAAGATTTGTCATATCCTTAAAATCAATAAAAAATAATCAATTACGTAAATAGATCAGGTTTTCTGAAAAAATGATTAAAAATTGGGTTTTGATGACTGACTTCCCCTTAAGGTAGCCACATCGTCCAATCCCCGGCGCGTCGCCGTACGATCCACCGAAACCGACCACAGACTTGTCCAATTCTTGTAACGAACGGTCCGCCTAGATCATCCGGCGGTCGGAATGGGAAATTTTCGGTGCGATGCCGGACCAAGGTGTGGCCTACTTAACGCGTGTTCTTAATACACGTACCAAATTTTTTATATATACGCTCCGGGTTACATTGCATTTAGCCGATCATGTTTTTTTGTTGAGGTATTTTTAATAGAATATAATAATCAGTGTAGTACATAATAAAAACTAAAACACACGCTTTTGTCGGAACACACACTTGCCCAAACCAAACTAGCCCAAACTCGATAGGGTTACAGAGTTCCTGTGGCCACCTTCCGGTTTCGTCATCAGGATCCTGGACATCATCTAGGAGCTTCAGCGAGTCCAAACTCAATGGGTTTACGTCATTTCGTTACAGAGTTCCACATAACCACGTTGCTTAAAAGCGAGCCTTACAGTAGTCGCATATGATGTGTAACATCTGACATCTCACCTTGGTACACCCACACACTGTTGGCTGACAGTACCAACCTCTCGGAAAATGGGTTGGTACCATCTGACAGCCAACTCTACCACCGCACGCGCTCATGGGTCAAATCAAATAGCCCGCGCTTCCCCGGCTTCCTGTTACACACTTCCGTCTCTTTTCACGAAATCACTCCCATAGATTGCAGGAAAGATGTTACACATAAAAAGACATTATTTTTACAGTGGTAGAATGTCCAAGAGGTGAATTTTACAAACCGTGTGATTATAATAAAGAATCTACTTGCTGGACTTCTTCTACAATGCAAGATCGAATCAAGACTTTGGCTCCTACAATGAAAAACTGCGTTTCTGGTTGCAGATGCAAGTTAGTATCGAATTATCATAGGACTCGGATCCTACGAGCAAAAAAAGTAATAACACATCTAGGTCCTTTATATAAAAGCCACCTGTTCTGTCAAAAAATGGACACCAGGTCTCTGGTCACACTGCAAGTTATAAATGCCATGACATTGTGTTTTGTTTCTTTTACTCTTTGCTAATAGTGTATCTATTATCTTCCTCGTCTTCATTTAACTGCTGATATTTTGAGGCAACCTAAGCAGTGGCCAGTTCTGTAAAGCTCGTATCACTGTCACTAGGTACATATTATAAAACAAAGTCCCTCACCGCGCAAAAACTACTGAACGCATTTTGTTGCAGTCGCTATTAGATAGGTTGATTCAACGGGAAGGTTTACAAATATTAACCATGGACCTCACATGTTTAGGAGCTGAGCAATAATAGTATTAGTGAATCAAGTCGGAAAAAAGTTAGCACTAGCGAGTTTTCATGGGGTTTGCTGTCTAATCCGTCAGAGATATAACAAAAAGATGTAGGATAGGATTGTGTAGAATAAAATGATCTACAAAAAAGTCGCCGGTAGCATATATCTAGCTCTAATGCATAAGTAGTAATAAGCGTGTGGGTATTACAATTACCTAAAGGCTCGATTACTTTGACGAGTTTACTAGCTACTAAAGTAGGCCACACATTGGTCCGCCATCGCACTAAAAATTTCCCATTCCGGCGGCCGGATGATCTAGGAGGACCGTTTGTACAAGAATTGGACGAATGTGTGGCCTAAGCTGGCCAGCAAAAAAAGAAGCGAGCGAATCACATAGTGCGATAGTGGAGTTTACACACAAGTTTCAACTCGCTCAGTAACTAACTAAACTGGCAAGTTCAAAACCACGTGTACGTTCTTGTTTTTATTTTTACGATTGTGGTTGATTGTTCTAGCGTTAAAATATGAAGTGGAATGTAAATTTAAATTGTCGTCGATATTTCGTAGACACTGAAACTAATAGCAAACACCTAGTTCACTAGCTACTATAATGACACACATCTAGTTTACAAGCTAGGTAGCCCACACGCCAGCGAGTAGCGAGTAAAGTAGTCCAGCTAGTAAATTCGCTCAATGCAATCGAGCCTTTAAAAAAATATGTTTGATGTAAAATGTCCCCTTTCCCCCGCCACCCTCTACTCTCTTGTGTGTGCGTGGCGCGTATACTATATACTTAGTTGCTTCTCTATTCGACTACAGTATACCTACTTGACGCGTCAATTTTTACCGTGCTTTTTTTCTAGACTTTTTATATTGGGAAAATATCTTATTAACATACTATTTTTTTTAGACCAGGACACGTCAGAGCCTTCCCTGGTGGTAAATGTATTCACGGTCGACAATGCAGAGATAGAAGCCTGATCCGTTTTGGAGCTAATATCAGTGAGCTTGTCTTCAGTAACGCAGACCTGGCGGAGAGCAGAACAGAGTATTTTTAATTGATAATTAATAATAGACTTTAAAAGCATGGCTATAAAGTTCATAATAACTGTGAATAAGGGACCGCGTGTTACGCCTTTATTCGCCGGATACACTTTGTTTCTTTATGCAATAAGCCTAAAATGCTATGTTCTGCTCTCCGCCAGGTCGCAAGTAGTATTTGCTAACCAAAAGACGCCTTAGTCAATGAATGATTGACCAAGCGAATGTCTGCCATATTATTATATAATAATATATTTATTATATATAAATATTAGACTGATATTTTGATAGAAAGTATAAATGAGTAACACAATGGTATTGCACGAAATCATAAAAAGTTTGTTTGAAAAAAAAACATATTCTGGTATTGGGAGTTATATTATAGTATTATAATTTGTATGGGGATAAACTATTCCCAATTTCTCTGTAAATAATCCACCTGTGTCACTGTAATTTTGCATATAACTAGTTACTTATTCAATATATCTAAGTGAAATAGCCGTTATTTTTTCAATTGGTTTTATTCAATAGGAAATATGGGTGGTAAAATAAAGGATTATTTTGCCCCCGTTTTCTCTTTCATAATCTATCACAAAGCTCTTAAATTTATATTTTTTCAATTGGTCAAATATAATAAAATAATTTTCAATAAGCTACAAAAAAATGCGATGTATTTAATTGAAGGGTAATGGTATAACAGCCTTTAAAAAAATCACCCATATTTGCTATATATGCTAAATTACAGTGACACATGTGGATTATTTACAGAGAAATTGGGAAAAGTTTAATTCCAGAAAAAATATGGATATAGGAGCCTGAAGCTAACATCTACCGAGACGATATTACTACCGTATAGTGCCATAAAGTTATATGTTCCGGTGGCGAAAAGTGGAACCACAGTTTTGTAAAAACATAAATGTATCGGGCGAACAAATAAATATGTTAATACATTAAAAAATAATATCAACAATATTATATTCCTTGACGCTAAGAGAAAAGTTACTGGCACTATACTAGATTATAAGCATTTTGTTCTATTATAAAAAGTAGTGTAGGATAAAGAAGTTCCACTACTCTACAACAGATGGCGTGAAGATATTCTTCGAAAGAAAGACCATAGGTTATGTAGTAATTTTTATGTCATAGACTATAGGCCATATTAGACAGTTTTTATTATATTTTCACAGGAGACGGCGGTGAAAATTAAAACTCTAACTCTGCGTACCTATTTACATAAATTACGTCATTATTCCATACTAAGTCGCGGGCAATATATTGCTATATTTATAAAAATATATATAATAAACAAGACCACGTTATGATGCTTTTAATGCCTTAAATGGAGAAGTAGTCAATTATGAAGGACTGACAGCGTCAAGAAATATTGAAAATTTATTGACAAGATTTTTATAATTTTTGTTTTAGTAACATTTTCTTTAAGAGCACCCCTCATAACGACTGTCCCACTAATTACATGCTGCAGCTATCCGTAAATTACGCGATAACTATATGTCTTGGGTTTGAAATTAAAATTGCTTGCTAAAAATACATATATTTAACATGACACAAACGAAATATTTTTTAATAGTTTTTGCGACTATAGTTCTTTTGATATATTTATTAATCTAGAATTTTATTAGATATTTTCATATATTTTAAGAAAACATTAACTACAACTTGCTCTTTCTAATAGTTTTTTATAATAGAAATACGTTTCTTTTATTATCGCAAGACATGTTATGTTAAGAAATCGTATTTTCTCATGATTCTGGTACGTGAATCTTGATCTATCTTATTTTATCTTTGGTTATCTTATCCGTTTTAATAGCTGTCCATCTCGCTCACAATTTTCTAAAAAACAAAATAAATCGCACGTAAAAAAATGCCTTTATATCATGCTAACTGGTACAAAAATATACATATAAAAATCTTACCTTTTACAATATATATTGCAGTCACCAGGGTTGTCGTTAGCAATATAAATAAATAACTTTTTATCATTTTTGCTTATTTTTTGAACACACAACTATGCAGTTTGGCTACCAAATTTGATCTGAATCAAAAAACTGCATCACGATGCATGACCTTAGTAACGATTGAATAAGTTTACGCTTTTTTTTACAATTTTGAACAAAAAATGTGCCATCCTTGAGACCAGTGGAGCGGAATATCGCGCGAACAATTTGTTACGATAATTGTCTGTAAACAATTTTTTTTTGTATTGACAATTTACTAGATTACTTCATAGTACTCGAGGTCTTGGCTTCGATTCATATGTACAATCATCTGGAATGAAATCTGACCCGTTTTCATAAAATTTGACAAATTATAGATATCCTAAATTAGGTACACTAATATTATAAAAAGGTAAAGTTTGGACGTAGGGGGTAATCTCTCAAACTGCTAAACCAATTCTTAAAATTTGTTTTTTTCAGATCTTTGATTAAAAATTGGATTTTGATGACTTACTTCCACTTAAGTTACATATATTGATTGGATGGCTTGACAAATATTTTGTGTGTGTTCATAATATCATATAAAGCTTTGATAGCGACTTCACTTGTGTTGATTTTATTTAAGAAAAAAACAACGACTCTTTCATCACCTGATATTCAGGAAAAACTAAAAGTTTAAGAAGAATAAATAAAAAAAGTACTTAATAATTGATATTCAGCTCCAAACATAACGCTACTGTAACTTCTGAAAACATGAAGCAATGTGAACTAAATGCTGAATAATTTGTGCTAAGAGTTATAGTAGCTGAAAAAGCAGCTATTCAGCTTTCCCCCTGAAGTTTGTAAATATAAATAAAACCGATTTAAAGGCTAATAAAAATTTAGTTTTTGTATTTTTTTTTTCTTCAGCAGAAAATAAAATAAGTAGGTACTGCATTTTAAAACTTTTTGAGTTTGTATATTTACTAATTCTGATTCGATTTTCATTAAATACGCATAAACCTACCTTTAGAATTTAGATATATCTAAGGCACTAAGAAACTACAGCTCCCGAAACCGTGTTACGGTCCCAGGTTACCCTCGTTTAGGCGATTGTATTTGGAATCGAACCTGTGGTCTGCCTAGTTAATACCAGATGTCCTAACCACTCGGCTAACGACGCACATAGTAGCTAAAAGTTTCCACGTAAGTACGAAGAACTAAAAATTATAGCATACAATAACTTTCTTACATACAAATTTGTTCTCCCATCGTCTTTTAGTAAAATTAAAGATACGGCCATTGTAGTAATGCAGACATAACTGTCACCAAGTAAATAAACGCAGCCGGCTCTTTGTGTTCTAATGAAAAATGATAATTTCATTTTGAGCGCTTCTAGCTGTTCCCTCTGATTCCTATATCTCAAGCAAAATAGACTTTATTTTTATTACTGTAAAATTTAAAATTCATATTGTAAAGAAATTTCTAGATGTTTTTCTTTGATTTACAGTTGAGAAAGCAAATTCATTTCCGAATTTATTCCTTGGTTCGTACTTACTACCAACCCGCACCCGGCTTCGCACGCTTTCTATCCCAAGAGGGGTATGCAGAGACAATCGAATGCCATTTGCACAAAGGTATGATGAATATAAAAGAAGCAACAGAGGTATGTCAGGATCGTAACAAAAAAGCCGAGGGTGGGGATGCTAGGATTCAATTGTCTCTGCCTACCCCTCTTGGGATAAAAGTCGTGATGATAGATAGATAGATTAATGAGGAATACTTGTAATGCAAAGGTATAAAAAACTAGAATTTGACAGCCTAAATAAAGTACCTATACATGGCAGGTAAATAAAATTATTATTTAATTTTGGAAAAGTGTCTCGAATTTTTCAAACGACCGTTTCGATACAAGTAAATATCAAGAAGGTAATAAGCCAGTCCAACTACATGTATATCAGCTGCAAATTGCATTTTAACGTCATACGATAGCACGAATATCATAAAGAACGACCTGTTAAAGTGTGCTCTACTCTAAAACGTAGGGTAAATGCGCGATTTGACGAGAAATGCCAATACAAATATTTATAATATTGGATTTTTCAGTTTTGTCCATTCAAGTGTACTCGATTGTTTCTGTAAATACAACTTTAAATTAGGGACCCTTGCTCTCAATCATCTTGTATCTGTCAAAAATATGGCAAATCTCAGTTAATCCTGAAAAGTTGAGTTTATTTATACAACATTTCCATCCCACACAGTTGATAGTTATTATCTTAACTATTAATTTAAAATGTTTTGATAACTATGGCTAATATTTAGAACTCTTAATAATAAAAATATGTCTTAATCCAATTTAAAATAATAACTATCAACTGTGCGGTATGGAAATATTGCTTAAATAAATTCACCTTTCCAGGATTAAATGAGATTTGCCATATTTTTTACAGTCATAAGATGACCTTGACCAACGGCCCTTAACTAGAAAAGACATTGTTGCGACCCGCAGTCTTTTTATGTAATTAGCAACTGCAACGCATTTAACAACAATTGCTTTCAAAACGTAATTAAACTCACAACTAGCGCCCCTACTAAACAACTTATGAAATGTAAATTATTTGTAGCAACTAGAATACAACTGGGTTAGATATTTACAATTTGCGATCGGTTGCTATAGCGACTGGTTGTTAGTCGTATATTTTTGGTTGACAAGCTTGCAGATTTGGTTTTGTAGATTTGCTCACATGTATAGTATACAATACTTTTTTTATTCTAAATTCAGAACGAAGAAAAATTTTTTTAGCTATATAGGTAATCATCGCATTTATTAATTGTAATTATTTACAAATAACAAATCCCTAAATCTAATCTAAACATTAAAAATAACTAAATAAACCAGGTCCGCGTGTCATAGTGTCAAGAATATTGGCTAATTTCCCCGCTGAATCGCGATGTTGATTCTTTTTAGACTCTGCGATTTCCAACGCAGCTCCCGCTTTCATTACTGTTTCCCTGAGACGAGACGGGGATAATGTGTTTATGCACCTAGCATCCCATACAAGGGCCCGACCTCATTCCTAGGGAATCAGACTAAGAAATGACAATATTTTTTACTCCATCTACATCCATACAAAATGTTTTTGAAATGTCTAAAACTGCAACGTTTGCCCTAAATTTTTCTTGCAACATGGTACAATCTGTCAGTATCAGATTTATTAAGAAAACGACATTCAATGAATAAAATTTTGTTATATACGTACTCGCTTTGAGATTTTTTAAGTGACTTTAGGCGCGTTGGGCGATTTTTGGTAGGAGGAAATTTTATGGATTCACGACCTATGTTCGCGACATGTTTTCGGCACAAAACTATGGATTTCCCGAGTATGCTCGACCCGGGCATCAATTCGTGTATTGACTTCTTTCTATTCTTTGGCCTGGACACATATACATTGTGAAATGATCGCTACATGGCGTTATGTATAATTTTCACTCCTCAGTCCCCATGACTGTATTTGCCTTTTTTCCCTTTTTGCCACATCCAGGATGCTTTTTCACGATTATTTAAATATATGTATATTTAATGAAGAAAGTTTTCCAAAGAAATTAATGATTTACTAAAAAGATTTATATGTCTGAAATGTAAGGAAATGCTGGCAGAAGACGACCTAGATGTACTTTTATTCAACATTTAAAAAAAAATTATCGAAGAAAACGTTAAAGTACACACAATCGCCGAGCATGTATGAAAGGTATGATGAATATAAAAGAAGCGAAAGAGGTATGCCAGGATCGTAGCAAATGAAATACCCCTCTTGGGATAAAAGGCGTGATGATAGATAGATTACAAACTGAATTGTACCCAGACGAAGCCGGGTCGGGTCGCTAGTAAATTAAATAATAATGTATTCCGTTTACAAGTTAGTAACGACTTCTACTACTCCATGCAACTCATGGAAAAGTTAGAGGGAAACTTATGATAGTTACTGAAAAAACCCCGAAATAATATTATGCTCATGAAAAACACAAAGATAAAACAGTAGGAGTCGATAGCGTCATTTTTTTTAACTTTCGCATTTCTTCTAAAAGTACCTTACGTCTGTTGGAGAAGTGATTCGACTCAAGTGACATATCTAGGTCACTTAAGGGTACATGACTGTCGGCCATCTTATATCTGTCAAAAATATGACAAAACTCAATTAATTCTAGAAAAATGAGTTTATATATACAACATTTTTAACTTAAATTGTTGATAGTTATTATTTTAAATTGGATTAAGCCATATTTTCATTAATAAGAGTTCTAAATAGCCATAGTTTTTAAAACGCGCTCAGCAATTTGAGTTAAAAATGTTGTATAAATTTACAAATTTTCTAGGATTAATTGAGATTTGCCATATTTTTGATAGAAGTAAGAGGAAAAAGTCTGTGAAGATATTTCTTCTTCTAGTATTTCTTGAAAATCATGATACCCTGAAGGTACGCACTTTTCTGCTGAGTTCAATTTTCGTTTAAAATAAGTTGTCTATACTAATATTATAAAGAGGTAAACTTTGTGAGGTTGTAGGGGGTAATCTCTGGATCTACTGAACCAATTTTGAAAATTATTTCACTAATGGAAGCTACATTATCCCCGAGCGCTATAGGCTATATTTTATTTTGTTCGAAAATATCCACGGGCTAAGCCAATTATTGCAACAAAATTTAGTTCAGGTTTTAAATCAAAGTCAAGCTACCAGTTCTTTCTTCCTTACCTAGAGGGCGTCATCGAACCTCTGTATAACCTGTGACGTAGCAAGTAGACACTTGGTATTCATAGCTTGCCCACACTGTGGACTCTGGCACTCGCAAATTCAAACGACAGTTCCTTAAGGAGACTTTACTGTGATATTTGATTTACGACGTAATATATTTCTTTTGGAAAATATTTGAAATGGCGGCTAAAAAAATCAATTTGGGATAAAAAATATACCTACTACAAAATAATGTATATTCCGAGTGAATTTAGTCAAATAGGGTAGATACCATATTTTTTTGTGTTGGAATCTATATGAATGAATTAGCAGTTGCCTGTACAAAAAAACACGTTTGTTGTATGGGAGCCCCCTTAAATATTTATTTTATTCTGTTTTATAGTATTTGTTGTTATAGCGGCAACAGAAATATATCATCTGTGAAAATTTTAACTGTCTAACTATCACGGTTCACGAGACAGCTTGGTGACAGACGGACAGACAGACAGACGGACGGACAGCAGAGCCTTAGTAATAGGGTTTCCGTTTTTTTACCCTTTGGCTACGGACCCCTTAAAACAATGGATACGTTCAGCAAAATCGACAACTCACTACGACCTCAATACACTCGAACTTCGAGCCCTTTGACTTGGGTGCAAAAGGCCGACAGCGAACGGAAGTCGTCCGAGGCGAGGCGAAGTTGCACGAAGTACGTCGCTTCGCCTAACTTCGGGCAACTTCCCGAGTAATGTAGTGGACGCTTTATCCATATTAAAATCATGATTTGGAAATAGGGTAAATGACAGGGTAAACAAAATATTATTCTATTTAGTCCGTAATATTGGACACGTATTTTTTCTTTTGTTAATCGAACAAAAAATGACAGAGATAAAGCGTGTCAAAGTTTGGGAGTGGGGGCTGGTGACGTCACGCCTTGCTAAAAATTGTACTAAGGCGTGACGTCACACGGAACTTAAGCGGGCTATATCTTCATCAATTTTTGTTTAATTGACAAAAGAAAAACTAATCAGAATTTTTAGTCATCACGCCTATTACAGGAATAAAAGAATATAATTACAGTGAAAATTGTCATAAAACTAGCGACCCTATCCACTTCTTCGCACTGATACAATATTTATTAGAGATCAATATATGCTACCGCGGACTTTTTTGTGACTAATTTTGTTATATCTCTTACTGATTAGACAGCATACGACTTCGTATACCCAATTTCACCCCCTTAGGGGTTGATTTAGGAGCAGGGTAAGGGGGAAAACGGAATAAGATCAATCCGACCCCAAATGTCATCCTCACCTGCACGCTTGGTACCCACTGCTAGACAACAAACGAGGCTCTGGCGACCGAGCAATGGCGGTATAACCATACATCTAGCTAGGCAACTGGCTGGAAGAGGCTACAGCGAGCCTGAAGAACTAAATAGTCTTGTAAAGAGACGATGATGGATTGAATAAAATTAACGTCTTTACTAATTACTGTCTTTAATTTCCACTTTGGACACAATTAAACAATTAAACAGAATTAAAATATTACACAGTTAAAACAAAGCGACCATTTCATTTGCTGGCCAACGCACCACTCTTTCTGCCACCTGGCGGGCAAAAGACGTAACTACTAATCAATTGACTGTCTTCTTACATACTCCCCCTTTTGACCAAATATAGGACCACCAGTTTGGTCAAACAAACACAAAAGTAACACAAAGAGAAAGTCAGTAAGAACAATTAACAATAACAAAAAACAATTAGAACAAGGAACTTAAACATAATCTAATAGTTTAAGAGGTCGACCGCGTCTCCGTTTTGGGTTGACGGGTCGTGGCTTGGACTGATCACCCTCACACTCACGTGCATGGTAGCGAGTAAGATCGGACACGTGATACTTACCGATCGATTCATCAGGAGCTTCACGATGCGAAATTAAGTAAGTGGTGGGACTCACCTTCATTTTTATGCAGTAGGGCCCATCTCTTCTTGGGACGAATTTCGAGGTTATACCCTTACCGGCATTACTCAAAACATGGCTACGTAGAAGGATTAGGTCACCAGGTGAATAGTCTTCCCCCACACGACGGGTCTCGTCTTTAGTAGTCTTAGGAAAATGGTTACCTGTATCGATGGTATGCTCGGCGAAAGGTGTCGCTCCTCCCCCTTCACCAAAGATGTCCTCGTACTCGTGAACTAAGGTTGACAATGCAGTTCGCTCCATTGACGACAGCATCGCCCCCTCATCAGGTCGAATCACGTCTGCAGCTGCACAACTCACCTTGACGCTTGACTTCTCGCCTTGCAAAGGATACACAGCCTGCGGGTGATCAGTCATAAACCATGAGTTCGCGTGTAAGTTAAGAACAATACGAGCACTACATAAAAAATCGATACCAAAAAGTGTTTCATTATTTACGGCGTTAGGTAAAACTATGAAGGTAGTTGGTACAACCTTACCCTCAAGTTTAACGTCGACGTCAACAAGTTTGACATTCATATCGCGCACAATCCCGTCTGCAAATTTTACACGAAAATTACTTTTACGAAACGGGTGACCTTGATCGCGTAGCAACGTATACAAACTATAACCAGCTATACATCGTTTGGCCGCTGTGTCCACTAAACCGGTACCACGAACCCCATTAATCTCGACATTGAGAATAGGTCGGTTACTGGTGCCGTTACTGTTGGAGTCAGACGCAAAGGCAACCTTCATTAATGGTAGCTTGTTACAATTTTGAATAGGCGACTTGCCTCTGAGAGGCAAACTCCCATTAGGTACAAAAGTGTTAGTACACAACTCGGTGATCTTTGACAGATGACCTTGCTTAATCTTTGACAAATTTGTATTAAACGAAAACGGACTCTTCTTTGGGCTACGATTGCTACGATTTACAGACATATTGTTACAACATGTACAACTACGATCGTTACTACGATTTATAACATTAGGTTCATGACTAAGATCTGTAAATGGGTAGGTATCATCGCTCAAAGACTTGTCCAAAGAATGAAAATTACAAGAATAAAATGTATTACTAGTGTCTTTAGGTTTACTGTCCCCAGCATTACAATTAGCACACTTAGAACGAATGATGCCCTTAGCACCACAACCATAACACTTGATTTCACTATCCCTTTTACTTTTAAGTCGCGGACACTCAGAGCGAGCGTGACCACTTTTACGACAATAAACACAATAACTTTTGTTACCTTGAAGAGGTTGAATTACTTGGTTACACTGTGTCGCCCGAGGAACTTCACACGTCGAAGACCGAAGCGGAGTCTCGACCGAGTTACGAGCAGTCGTTGACCCGTGAAACACAGGTGACCGGAGTGAGGTGCTCGGCGCAGGCGCCGCCGTAGAGCGCGGCTCATGCCGGCCGGCACGAAGCTCCCGTTGTCCCTGATCAGGCACCGACGCTGCTTCGTCGAACTCGTCCTCCACCTGTCTGGCGCGCTCGATGAGCTCGTCGACACTATTAACCAGGTCTCGAGGTATTCGCTTTCGAATATTGATGTTTAGCAAGCCGTAAAGAAGGTCTAATATAATTCGTTCATCAAGAACATACGGTAGACTCGCGAGTTCCGCGCGTTGACGGCTGATATAAATATCGGCGCGCTCGTGTCCTTGATCTGCACTGAACACGCCACGAAATATTTTGTAGGGAGGTTTCGGCGCACCATACATGGATCGCAAACGTTGTATTGCCTCTGTCCACGAAGAAATGGAGCCCTTTACTCCCTTGTACCAAACAGCAGCATCTGCCTCTAGTAATATTGGCAGGCCGCGGAGCGCATGCTCGTCACTTATATTTGTACACTCTTTGTATACTATGATTGTATCAATAAAAGCATCCACGACACGTGGATCTTGATGAGCTCTCCCGCTGAAACGCGCTGTACAGTTAGCGAAGTTTCCCATAAGCGCGGAGGGCGGTGCGATGTGTGATGTCGGAGACAGGCTTGGAGCGCCGCTGTCACTGTTGGAATCCTTGGAAGCTAGGATAGCTGATATTAACTCTCTGTTAGACTCAGCTTGAGCCCTAGCAAAGGACGCGAACATCGCTGACATGCGCGACTCCACCTCGAAGTCCGCCTCGTGGCTACTTTGCGCACTTTTTCTTCTTGGCATTTTCACTTTCACTTAACACCTCGAAGATTGAGACAGTCACACATAAAACCAGCAAGATGCTTGTTGAAAACTGAATATATTTTAGAAACAAAATTTAAGAGTTCGTAAAAATTCGTTATTTTGGTTCGAAACTTTTATTGGCCACTAGTTGGGCTGCCACTTGTAAAGAGACGATGATGGATTGAATAAAATTAACGTCTTTACTAATTACTGTCTTTAATTTCCACTTTGGACACAATTAAACAATTAAACAGAATTAAAATATTACACAGTTAAAACAAAGCGACCATTTCATTTGCTGGCCAACGCACCACTCTTTCTGCCACCTGGCGGGCAAAAGACGTAACTACTAATCAATTGACTGTCTTCTTACAGTCTCAAAATATCTGGTGCAGAAGGCAAGGGGAAACCACTGCACTATTCTTCCCAAGAAAGTTAACCATGGCGAGTCAATACTAGGTGCGTCGCCATGATTGACCACGACTGCTCTGTCAAGAAGAAGAAGAAGAAGAAGAAGGGGTTGATTTTAGAAAAATCCTTTCATAGTGTACCCCTAAGGATATACCTTGCAATTTTCATATTTAAATCTTCAGTGGTTGAAGCTGTGCGTTGATTGTCAGTGTCAGTTTTATATATTTAGATATGAATAAGTCATGAAAAAGTGACAGACTGACATCATAATAAAATTTTAAGTTGTAGCAACGTTTGCAATAAGAGTTTTCAATAAGACTCGCTCTGTCGCGTCGCGTGGCGTCAGAATTGAATAATTTACAAGAAGGAATGGGACTGGAATATAGAACAAAATACAGGACGTGCGAGCTTTCTGATTCAGATATAGAATTGGTAGTTTTTTGACATTAAACTTAAGATCCCGGATTCTATTCTCATTCGAGCCAAACATTTACAATACCTACTTACATACTAGCACAAGTTTTCAGGCTTGGATGATTTTGTTAGATAGAAGTTGAATAAATTACCCTATGTCACCAATCTACACAAAAAAAAAATAAGAGTGCGTCAGAGGACACCCAGTAGATGTGAAACATCAAAATTAGTATACCTATATTTTGTTAGACGAATAAATACACGACCAGACGCACGCAGCGTAGGTCAAAACCAAGCGTCTCCGAAGTGTGAGACGCTTGGTCTTGCTTCGTGCCAACGCGTTATCCCCTCTATCTACGTGGGCATATCGGTAGGCGCAGACGGCGTAGGCCAAAACCAAGCGTCTCCTGAATTTTGAGACGTCTTGGTTTTACCCTAGTCTAATGCGCGTATAGATGTTTCACATCAAAAATCAAATGAAAGTGTTTGTCTGTGATTGTAACTGGGATAATAATATTATAATCTGTCTGTCCCTCTGAAACTAATAGTCTCTGAAACGGAATTTTCATAATAAATTCAGTAAACTTTGTTTCATTTCAATATCTTAAACGATTTTAAAAATAAACCTATACCTCAACAGAACTAGCCACTCGTTATGTACAGCCTCACAAATACCATCGGCAAAAAGAAGGAGACTTGGTCTTCAGCTGGGTAGGTACCCTAGACCGATAAAACGGTTTCGGGAGCATAAGGAAACCCGTGACTAATTTCTTGCACAGAGATAGTTTATTCCGGGAAAAATATAATTGCCCTTGCAATGGTAAATAATGTATTGCACATTTTATTTTATTTATTTATTTATATATTTGGGAAACAAACAGTATACAGAACAACAAATTTCATACACAACATTAATAATACATATTAACCAACAAGGTTTCCACACATTAATTACACAAATAGGTACACAAACACATTATAGAATACAGAATAAAAGACACGAGAATTCAAAAAATTTAATCAAAACTTAAAAAACTTAAAAAACAAAAACCAGTCAGTTATCATAGTTAACATTCAGGGCTTTCTTAAACTTAGGAAGAGTGCTACCGAATATATCCACGTTACCAAATCTCTCATTAAAAACATTACAAGTTCGGTTGATGAACATATTGGCATGTAATTTGGTTTTACATAATTGTAAACCAAATACTTGCTTAATCCTAATATTGATACGAGGACATCTGAATTCAATCATATTCAATCAATCATATATATATATATATATATATATATATATAATATAGACATATCAAGCCGTTAATATGGCTATATTAACGGGACCGAGTGATGATTTTAATTTATTACGAACAAAACCGTAAGGAATAGCAAGTATTTTATAATATAAAGGAATCTTCAGTGCGAGCCTACTGTACCTACCTGCATACCAATACGGCGGGCTATGTGAAAACCGTTAGGCGTTTGAAAAATTTTCTCCGCCCTTCTAATTTCGCAGATGCCCTCATTGTTCCATTGGCACTCGCTTTATTGCACAGATTTTGATGAATAAATAATTCAGAAGAGGCTGTCCTAGGTTTGAATCCGGTGGAGTGAAATTAAAAAGGTATAAGTAGGTATATCTATTAGAGATAGATATATGGTACCGCAGACTTTGTTGTACATTATTTTATCTATATATCTACCTACCTATCATCACGCTTTTCATCCCAAGAGGGGTAAGCAGGGACAATCGAATGCTATTTGTTACGTTCCTGACATACCTCTTTCGCTTCTTTTATATTCATCATACCTTTCATACATGCTTGGCGATTTTATGTACCTACTTTTAATATTTCCATCGATGAATTCCCTTTCACTTCAGCCATATAAACTTTTCTAGTCAATCTTTCATCATGACATAGTTCCGGATGCGGTCAATACGTTTTATATCACACATTCTACGTAAAGTATGTATTAGATTTTTTTATTCTTTCATTAGTAATACTTCAGCAAGTTAAATTGCGTCTTTCATAAAAAAGAGACATCATAGGACGGGGTTTTAATTCTAAAAATTGGAAAAGACCACTTACATTGCAATTTCAACTCAAAACCTAAGACATTGTGGTACTAAATGAATTGCTCCAGATTTCTCAAATGATGTATTGAAGGCAACTAGAGTGGAAATAGTGCAGGAGACAGCCAGCGGATTGCATCTCTGAATGAATGCATGAAAATGGGTCAGACAGAGACGTTTTCATGAAATTCAGCGCTGTAAACTGGAGCCAAAGTGTATTACAATTTTAAGGATTATGTACATTAGTGGTTCATTCTAGTTTGATTAAATGTAGACGATGTTACCAGTGTTTTTGGACGTATAACTCTTTAGTTGTTTCTCAGTTACGAAATGAGCGTCGGTGGCCGAGTGGTTAAGAAGTATGGTATTTACAAGACAGGTCACGAGTTCGATCCCGGCCGTGTACCAATGGGTATTTTAAAGGTATAGTCTCACAAAATACCATCGGCTAATAGTCGGGTAGAATTAGCAAATCCGTCACATGTAATTGCGAACTTCAACTTAAATTTTTTTTTGTTATACAAATAACATATTAAGTTTAAACGCCGATCCCAGTACCGCACGATAGTTAAAAAAGTTTCAATTTCAATTTCAATTCAATTCAAGTTCAATTCAATAGAACGGAAGTTATGGAATGGACAACATTTCATTTTTTTAATCACACATTTTTATTACTTTAATTAAAAATATATTAAAAAATAAGTTACACGTATTTTTATATTTTATTTTTGGTTGAGTTTTTATATTTTTAATTTAATTATGAATTTTTATAAATTCTGAGGACTTATAAACTAAAAACCTTAGCTTGGACTAAAGTTAAGAAATATAAACTGTCACCCAAAGAAAGTGACAGATAGTGTCAGACAAGCCACAGAGTATACGTTATAGAAATGCAAAGAGTATAATATACCGTGTTCCAAATAGGTGTTGCCGTAGCCGGAACTCAAATCGCCTACAACATTATTCATAATGTATATAATAATACTAGCTAATGTCCGCGGTTTCACTCGTAAATATATTTCCTGTGATAGACCATTCGAAACTAGCAAAACTTCCAAAAAAATATTATATAAAAGAAGTATTTTTATAATTATATTTAAATAATAATTATTAATTTAGCTTCAAATGGAATAAAAATGGGTAAAATTAATAGAAGGCCACACCTGAGGTCAATATCTAACAACTCTGCCAACAGACATTAGTATTTTTAAATTAGAGAGTTAGCACAGATAAGGGCACCTATTAATTAATCCTTATTTTTCAATATTTCAGTATTTTTAAAATAACTCGAAAATTAAAGGATATAAAAAATAAAAAAAATGAAAAATAAGCTTTCTAGCATGTAATCTCCAAACGGTTTTCGAATTTTGGTACCTTACGAAAAATGAAATGTTGTCCATTTCGAAAAAAATGCCCAAAAAGCGGTTTTTTGCATATTACTAAAAAACTACTGGACCGATCGGAGCTCAAAAAAACTCATTAGATTCGTATATTTATTGCGCATTTTTTATTTCATTACAATTTATTTGTCAAATGCATAGTTTTTCCGTAAATCGCAAAAAAGTGATTTTGACAATTTTTGTCATTTTTTTTAACTATCGTGCGGTACTGTGAATTGATATTATCTAACAAAAAAAAAATTAAAGTTGAAGTACGCAATTACAGTTCTCTTAGGCCACGAATAAGCTAACTCTACCCGACTAAAACGAGGGAGACTTGGTCTTCCGCTGGGTATCCTGGAACCGTAACACGGTTTCGGGAGCTGTAAGGCAAAAAGAAGAAGAAATAAATATGCACCTTTGAGGTTTTTTTTGTGTATTTTGTTATAAATATACCCGCGTGGAAATAGATCCAAAAAGAAATAATCCCATGGCTGTAATTAGCCCCTCTCCCGCCCGCTTTCGCGGTATAAAAAGTAGTATATGTCATTCTCTGACCCCTACTATGCAAAAAATCATGTCGATTCCGTGAAAAACAAAAACAAATCTATCGAACCATACATTTTTCCGGGATAAAAAGTAGCCTATGTGCTATTCCATACTATAATCTATCTCTGTGTCAAATTTCATCCAGATCCGTTCAGACGTTCAGTCGTGATTGAGTAACAAACATACATCCATACAAACTTTCGCGTTTATAATATAAGTGAGATTGGATGAAACCTTACTTAGGGCATAACTCAATGACAGGCCATTGGACTGGCAAAAAGTGGACATTGTTACTGATGTATCTGGCCACATCACAAGGTATATATGCCGTGAACATGTGTTTGTTAATTAAAAGGCAACATTTTAAGTTACATTTCTCACTTTTTAACAGCTGAAATTTCCTACTAGAACGCAAAAGGTTGGTAGAGATTCGTTAAATCGACCGCAACTAAACAGGGCCTCGTCAGCTCGTTAGGCAACTTGCACAAAAAGTAAAAGCTTTACACAATGAGCTTTTAGTTCTTGAACGAACTTATATAAGAGACACTGTTGCTGTGTAGTAAAAATCGGTCAAGTGTGAGTTGAAATTAACAATAACGGTTCTTTTAATTCCGAGGAAGGTATTAGTGAGTCAAGTCATAGAAAAAGTTAGCTCCAACGAGTTTTCTATGGCGTATGCTGTCTAATCCGTCAGAGATATAACAAAACGATGTTGCAAAGAATTGTGTGGAATAAAATGATCTACAAAAAAGTCCGCGGTAGCATATATCTATCTCTAATAGATAAGTAGTTATAAGCGTATTTGTATGGGTATTACATAAGTTTGTAAGTTTGTTACTTTGGATATAAACTACTAAACCGATTCTAAAAATTATTTCACTAATAGAAAGCTACTATAGGCTATATTATATTTTGTTCGAAAATATCCACTGGCAAAACCAGGGGCTGTTCTGTTCGTCGGACAGACGTCCAGGATAGGCTCCGAAATGGTTAAATGACTAGTCAGATCGTTAGGCAACTTGTTCAAAGAGTAAAAGCTTCTGCAATGAGCTTTTAGTTCTTAAATTAACTTATATAAGAGACACTGTTGTAGTGCTTAATTGTTTTAGAGTTGCATTACTGCTGAAGTAATGAAAATTGGTTAAGTGTGAGTTGGACTTACGTTTAGAGGGTCCCGTACCAAAGTGCTGTGTATAGAACTTCTATAATAGAAGTGAATTGTTGAAATTGAGTTTACTTATCCTGGTGAATCAATCTATCCAATATGGTGAAAACTAAAGATTATTTGTTGAAAAGATGAATGTAGAGAAACATTGTTGTCTCTCTTACTCGCATGCATTTTACACTGTTATGTATCGTCTTATGACGAGAACATTTTTTTTCGTGCGCTCATTATTGTTAGGGCATGTCTATAGATTTAAACCTTTGGTGATAACCACAATAAAATTACAGACATGCATACATACAGACATACAGACCGACATGCATACATACAGACAGACAGACAGACATACATACATACATACATACATACATACATACAGACATACATGCATAAATACAGACATACATACATACAGACATGCATACATACATACATACATACATACATACATACATACAGACAAACAGACAGACATGCATACATACAGACATACATACAGACAGACAGACATGCATACATACAGACAGACAGACGGTGGATTTATATAGTGATGTGAGTGATCTTAATATCCTTCATTCTTTCAATGTGTCCAAATCAGAGGAAACTACTTTTTACTACTTTTTTCCATCAAGGGTTGCCTTACAGCTCCCGAAGCCATGATATCGGCCCCAAGGTACCCAGCGGAAGACCAAGTCCCCTTCATTTCGCCGATTTTTTTCTTTTTCTTTTTGTTGTTTTTGGGACTAAAATGTATAACTTTAAGAGAATGTAGAGGTGGTGGGCAGAACTTATTTTTTTTAACTAAATTATGTACCTATATAACTATATGTCTGTCTACTACTGAAATAAATGGTACTTGTGAGGCTATACCTACATTTTACTAACAACATCATCTTTCAATCTTTGTTTTATTAATACTACCAGACCGAACGATATATATTATACGTTGTCGTATAAATTGCTACATAAGCTTTTCACGTCAATGTCCTCTCCATATTGATAGTCATAAATTGTGAACCGATTCACCGAAAATACGACCGTTTCCGTACAAAATGTCAAAAGCGATTAAAACTCTTTATTTGTCTCTGATTTATATGGCGACCGATTGTTTCTATGAGAGAGAGGAGAAATTATTGCAAGCAGCCAGACAGATTGATAGCTTTTTGTATTTGATTTTTAACCGAACTTAAAAAAAGAAGGCTCCTCCGTCTCAATTCGTCCGAATCTTTTGTTTGAAATGACTTCACAGGTGGTCCCATGGTCATCCTTCAGGTCAGGATCTGATCATGGGATCCTGGAGAAATTGAGAACTCTTCAAATTTTATAGGCACACTTGAAGCGATTTGGGTATTTTTTTATAGTGACTTGTGCATTTGCTTTCGGAAAGCACACTTTTCAGTGCATAATTTTTGAAGTCGTACCGACTTTTTTTTAAAAGCCAAATTATATTATTGTTATTCGAAATGGTTCTTTTTTCTCAATGAGTTAGTTGCCTTGCTGTACAGGTAGTCTAAAAACATCTTACACTTATCCTATTCTATCTATCATCACGCCTTTTATCCCAAGAGGGGTAAGCAGAGACAATCATATGCCATTTGATACGATCCTGACATACCTTTTTCGCTTCTTTTATATTCATCATACCTTTCATACATGCTCGTCGATTGTGTGTACTTTTAATATTTCCATCGATCAATACATTTTTTTATGTGTTCAATAAAAATACACCTAAGTCGTCTGTCATCATTTCCTTTCACTTCAGTGCGGTTTTTACGTAGAATGTGTGATATAAAGCGTATAGACCGTATCCGGAACGATGTTATTATAGAAGAATGCAGAGTGAAAGATGATTTTGTGACTAAAATGAAGAAAAGTAGTTTACGCTGGTTTGGACACGTTCAAAGAATGAAAGATTAACTAAAAAGGTTTATATGGCTGAAGTGAAAGGAAATGCTGGCAGAGGATAACCTAGGAGTACTTTTATTGAACATATAAAAAATGTATTGATCGATGGAAATATTAAAAGTACACACAATCGCCGAGCATGTATGAAAGGTATGATGAATATAAAAGAAGCGAAAGAGATATATCAGGATCGTCAAAAATGGCATTCGATTGTCTCTGCCTACCCCTCTTGGGATGAAAGGCGTGATGATAGATAGATAGATTTTTAAAACTCTATAGCAAGCCAATTGATATTAATTATTGAAATTCAAATAAAAGTGTAACAGACATTTTTATTCAATGCAATCATTCTCTGATATTTATTTGTAGGCAAACCTTAATTAAATAAAACTAGTTGAAATAAAAGTTACGAACGGTCGTGTTGAACTTTACGTCGGAATAGAGTTGCCAGATATACCTACTAATAGGATTCGCTTTTCGCAAACATTTTGGAATCCTACTAAATAGGTATTATTAAGTACTAGGTAAATATAATGATTTTAGTTATAAATATTCAGGGTCAGTTGCGTTACTAAATTTTTAGTAACGTAGTGGTTATATTCTCTTTCTTCTTTGGTGACAATCTTTACTATAGAAGAATAGTCGAGCCGCCATATTTGACATTGACAATACAAATAAAAATTATTTAATTTAATTTAATGATTTTCCAACACATTATACAAAATATTTATTTTCTGCACACCTTCTCCATATAAACTTTAACTATGCCAAAATAATCTCATACTCCTCGGTGACGCGCAATGTATGTTGAGAACTGAACGGATTCGGATAGGATTTTCTCTGCTATGATCTGCATTTCTGCATATCTAATTTCTAAGTAGTCTTATCACTAGGAGAGTAAAGGTAAGTAAGGAAGTAGTATCCCTCTTTTAGCCTATGGTATTTGTGAGGCTATACCTAACGAGTGGCTAGTTCTGTTGAGGTATATACAGATGGAAAAGCATCTAAGTGTGGTGTGTCGTATTATGTACATAAAATTATCAATTGAAAATACATTGGTACATGGCCGGGATCCGGGATCGAAACTGTGGTCTTCCTAGTTAATACCAGACGTCTTAACCACTCGGCCATCGACGCAGCGTCTACTACGTCCGTACGTTGTCCATTTCTCCCGTAAATGTAGTTATCAGATAATGGCCGATGGCCGAGTGGTTAAGACGTCTGGTATTAACTAGGAAGACCACAGTTTCGATCCCGGATCCCGGCCATGTACCAATGTATTTTTAATTGATAATTTTATGTACATAATACGACACACCACACTTAGATGCTTTTCCATCTGTATATACCTCAACAGAACTAGCCACTCGTTAGGTATAGCCTCACAAATACCATAGGCTAAAAGAGGGATACTACTTCCTTACTTACCTTTACTCTCCTAGTGATAAGACTACTTAGAAATTAGATATGCAGAAATGCAGATCATAGCAGAGAAAATCCTATCCGAATCCGTTCAGTTCTCAACATACATTGCGCGTCACCGAGGAGTATGAGATTATTTTGGCATAGTTAAAGTTTATATGGAGAAGGTGTGCAGAAAATAAATATTTTGTATAATGTGTTGGAAAATCATTAAATTAAATTAAATAATTTTTATTTGTATTGTCAATGTCAAATATGGCGGCTCGATCTATAGTAAAGATTGTCACCAAAGAAGAAAATGTAAATATGTCATCCAAATTCTTTCAGTGCGGGTTATTTCGAAGAAGTTGTTTACTATTCACAGAGCTACGCTAATTTCGGTAAAAGAAAACAAAAAAATAATTGGCAACGCTAGACCAAACTGCTACCGATTTATTGAAAAATCAGTGTTGGGAAAATTGTGAGAGCATTCATTGAAAATTACACGGGAATTTCCTATTGTCGCAAATGAATTTGTTCTTTTGTCGACGTACATATAATTTTGTAGTCATTTTTAATTGTAAATTCATAAATATCAAAGGAATAATATATTTTGTCGATAGACCTGTGTTACAAAAATTTACGACTCGTGCACTGAGGGTTCCGTTAAAATGTTTCGGTCAGAACTTTAAGACATATATTCTCTATTTAATTATTTTTCAAAATTTTAGACTAGGTAGTTTCAAAGATAGGGGGAGGGGGAACGGTCAATTTTCGTACATATTCTTTAATATAATTTAAACTATGCATTTTTAAATTATTTAATATTATGTGAAATGAGGCACTTAAAAAAGTTTACATTTTAATTTTAACCCCAAAATTAACCCCCAAATCGAAATTCGATTATCAACTCTATACATCCGTAGGTTCGGTCATCAAACTCTACGTATGTACCAAGATTTAATTTTTTTCGTTCCGTAGATTCGGAGAAAATAAGCTGTGACAGACGGACAGACAGACACAAGAATGATCCTGGATTCCACATCCGGTCATGGCGACGAACGCACGCGTTTTCGTCGTGGCGTGATGTGGAATCCAGATTAATAAGACAAATCACGGTCGGTGGGATTATCTTAAATACCGATTTATCGGCTATAAACACTATAAAGGCTATAATACTTGAAAGAGCCATAATAAAAAAGAAGAAGAAGAAGAATGATCCTATAAGAGTTTGCGTTTTTTCATCGGAGATGTTCGGAACCCTAAAAGTGGATGTTGTTCTATCTGAGATTAATAGACTCAAAACTACTGGACCCATTTTGATACGGTTTTTACTAATAGATAGATTCATATTTATATGTATAAATCTTGACGGTACGAAATGTTTCTAATTCGACGAGTTGTGTCAACGGGATAGGGTGAGCATTGAGCTGATATTAAAATTACACGGGCGAAGCCGGTGTGGGTCGCTAGTACTAACTAAAACAAAATGCCAAAATGTGTTTGTTTGTTTGTTTGTTTGTCCTTCTATCACGCCACAACGGAGCAAACGAAGTGACGTGATTGCACAGGGATGACTTTAATACCTCGGCCAAATATAGTTGTTCTGATAATAAGCAAGTGGCAATAGTATGAAAAAGGTTTACAGAACCTTCAACATTAAAAAAGGGTTCAATAAAATTGTTTGATACCGCTATGCAGCCATAATAACTACATTATCACATAAAGCCTTTGTCCTCTTGCCTTTTTCATTCTAATGCGCGCATCCGGCGACGTATTTAAATTAAGTTTAGATTTTAGTACGAGAGCCTAACGACATAAAATTCTCGAGAAATTTTATTTTAATAAATATTAAATATACTTAGATAGAGTGTATTTAAACGATTTAGACTTGAAATGTGTAAGAATACCAGTATCTCTGGCCTCCACATGGTATAAAGTTCGTTATTATGCGAGATAGGTAACAGCAACAGCGGGATGCATATTGGAATCTGGTAACTGATGCCAAATTTAATTGTATTTGGAATGTGTCAATAATATGTTTCTATTCTACATTGATAATTGATAATTGATAGTGCCTTATTATCGTTCTTATCTTTTTATATAAGTAATTGACAATTTATTTATATTTTAATACGATGTAATATAATAATAATTAAAATTTTTAATAATTGTATTTGATGGAAACTGTATTGATATTGTTAATGTTTCCTAAATGTGCTAAGTATAGTTTGTCTTGACTAAATCTTGCATGTATGTATTAAAATGTTAGTGCAAGATGTTATATTTAAATAAATAAAAAAAAATAAAAAAATAGGTATTGATAATTTTCCACAAAGACGGACTTTGCATGACCTATACTTTAAATTCGAGATTAGATTTTATATTTATGGAAATATTCATTTTATACAAAATTAAATAACATAAGATGATTTACAAACTAAATATTATATAATATATATCTACAAACAAAGTTTAAATACAATAAAAAATAAAAATTAAACACAGGGAACCCCATGATTTAACTTTCTTATTTACTTTCTTTCATATTACGTAAAATTATACTATTTAGCTTCATGGTTTAAATTTTAACAATAGGTAAAGAGTTGTAAAGTCTTCTTTGTATTTCTTTCTTCACATGTTGCCTTACAGCTCCCGAAACCGTGTTACGGTCCCAGTGTAGCTTGCGGAAGACCAAGTCTCCCTCTTTTAGCCGATGGTATTTGTGTGGCTATACTTAACGAGTGGCCAGTTTTGTTGAGGTATATTTAGATGGAAAAGTGTGGTTTGTCAGATTATGTATAGGTAAATAAGCACAGTAAAAGTTTTTCAGTTTTTCAGTAATATTTTTATTAAACTAAAAAAGGTCAAGTAAATGAGTAAGTACTCAAGTTTTATTGTTCAAAAGCATATCTTGTCATTGAATAATTTGATTGAGTTGGAATAGTCCAATGTAGGCCCTAATTTTTTTCTGAAATCCACACCCAAATTGGTTCAGTAACAGTTATTGTGATGCTGCACGGGCAATTTTATTATTTTAAACAAGACTGCGTTTTGTCAACGGGCTCTCGGTCTATTTGCATTAATATGTGAACTCCGCTTAATATTTCGGTTACAATGGGTGAGTGCATTAATAATAATGATTATAATGCCTGTTGTGAAAGCTCAACTTGCATAAAATTTTATAAGAGCTCGCGCCAACTGAGGTCATTTCTTTATTAGTACCACGTGGCATGGCAACTTATGTAGCGTGGAAGCAATTCCCTTTATCATATTTATCAAACCTCGGTTTCTAAACCATTTTCAAGATTGAATATTTTTTTAAGAATAACGGTATAGTAGACTATAAATACCATATGCCATGGGACCGACTCTTATCGAATTTTATTTCTATTATAAAAGTTCTAACTCCATACAAAATAAGTAAAAGCCTAAAGGAAGCCAGAAGAAACTAAGTTAAAATCTCACAGTGCCAGCGTTCGGCTGCTGCTGAAACCTTAAATCGTATTAAGGAAAGCCAGAGACATATGTAGTATGTACACAGCAAATGCACAAGTTTATTATTAGATTCCGCTGCATTTCAACTGATGTAGCTACACGGAATTTCTTAGAGATTCGATTGATTATATTTTCTACTCGTTTATTTTTTCTTCGACGAGAAAACCTTGTAAGTACAATATGGATTTACAACAATTTGAATACCTACACAAACACGCATATAACTACTTACCTATTAGAGATAGATATATGCTACCGCGGACCATTTTGTAGATCATTTTTAAATTCGACATAATTCTTGCCAACATTATTTTGATTTATAATATGTATAGTGATGATACACAATCACTGTGGGAAGATTCCCTATAGGTTCTAATGAGAGAAATGCTTCTGTATATATTATATTCAATTTATATGCATATTTGCGACATACTTTTTCACATATTTGGATGACAACAGAAAACTTGACTTTTACGTTTTTCTATAAAACTATTATTAAAATTATAAGAAAAAATCCATTGTAAGGAGGTTTCTCAACATCCTCCCCAGCTTTGCAGAGCAAAAACCCAAAAAATAACAAACAACTTAAATTAATTCCTATAATATACTCACAAAATAATACAAATTCAAAGATCGAGACTTTATCTACTAGTATCAGTATCATGCAATTTAGTACCTAACTAAATTAACTTCATCACACCGGCTAATTCTAAAGGATACAGTTTTTGAAAAAGTCTTGTAAACTTTAACTTTAGCCTACATTGGAAATCTCGCTCGACCAACATATATTTCTTGTATAATACCTAAAGGCCAAAATTGAATCATGCTTTATGTAAGACCTTTGAGCACCGCTATCGAAAGGAGCCCTAGTTACAATTTTCTTATAATTATATACAATTTGTCTGTATACAGTCTGTAAAATTGTAGTTTTGTTCCTCTGACATAGTAACATCTCAGCATTATTACTATTGTGTTCTATTTGCTTTCCGTCTTCCTTGACTTGACATTGACCATTCTTCTTTAGTAGTTCTTTTCTTTCTTCTAAAGTCAATCTGTTTATTTTAAAACATTCCACACTACTATGGTTAGGCTTATTACAAAAACAACACTGTGCTTTATATCTGTTCTCTAGACTTTTATCTCTTCTCTCACCTGCAACTACACATGATGCTGTAGGTAGCAAATCAGATGTGCTAGCATTGTCACTTAATACTGTATTAAACCCTTCTCTTGCATCTCTCCGATCCTCATTACGAATATTACCACATAACTCCTTCGATTTAATTGTGGTTCCTTCACTCGCAATACTCCCCACCTCAAATGTTCTTTGAGTAGGGTTTGTAAATACGCGTTCATATTTTGTATGTAAAATTATCCAGCGGCGCTTATATGAATCTGTTTGAACTAAGTCGGCGTATATCTCATCCTCGTTTGCCTCCCCAGAAAACCAGCATTCCTTTATTTGCTCATCCACCCTGAACAAAATCTCCGCCTTGCCCTTGCAAAATATATACAAGGCGTGGATGTCATCACATTCGTCAGCAAATGCCTTCTCTAATTCTTTCTCTGCAGTTGTATATAGCCTTCTCATCAGAGATCTCTCCTTTTTTAATTTTTCCATAATGTATAATAATATGTAACTAATGTAACTATACTTGACTTACGGAAATTATTGTGCACGGTCGCCATAAAATGTGGGAAGATTCCCTATAGGTTCTAATGAGAGAAATGCTTCTGTATATATTATATTAAATTTATTTGCATATTTGCGACATACTTTTTCACATATTTGGATGACAACAGAAAACTTGACTTTTACGTTTTTCTATAAAACTATTATTAAAATTATAAGAAAAAATCCATTGTAAGGAGGTTTCTCAACAATCACCATCAAGATTTTTCAGCGTAACCAGAAACATTCAGTCTAGAACTCCCGAAACCGTATTATCGGTACCAGGGTACCCAGCGGAAGACCAAGTCTTCCTCTATTGGATGGTATTTGTGAGGCTATACCTGACGAGTGGCCTGGAAAATATAGCCACCTTAATTTTTTTTTTTTTTTTTTCTACATTTTATTTGGACTTTGGCACTTTAAAGGCCATGTCAGTCCCGTCCCGTTAAAAATAACAATTAATTTACAATAAATATTTACAATGACCACCAGTGGCGGCGTAAGGCGTGGGCGACGTGGGCCACCGCCTACGGCCTCGCGGTACAAGGGGCCTCGCGCCTCAAAAAAATTTATGCATTGCTTCAAAGCGAGAATAAAATAAAAAAAGATATAAATTAATTTTGTTGTGAAATATGCTTTTTTTGTCTGGCACCATTTGCTTACGTTGCGTAAAACTATTATATCGCGAGTAATCCTTGCCGCCGCCGACCAGTGCGGGGAATCCCTTGTTTTATTTGTTTGCATAGATCATTGACCCCTATGGTAGTACCTTATACAGCATGAAGAAAATATTTAAAATGTTAAATTATGTCCTGACTGCTATCCTGATTGCATAAATATCACTGGCAGAATCATCGTCAGTACTATAGAACCATAATTTTTTTAAATTGAATTGAATTGATTGTTTTTTGGACTGGAAGCATCCTTTGAAAGCCGATATTTAATTTATTGGTATTGTCATGTCCACCTATATATTTACGATTTGTAATTTTTCATTAATATTAATCTAATTTGTATTTTTATAAATAAAAACTTGGCAGTGTTAATTGTTTTGTTTTTTTTTATTATTTTATAAAATCCGTCTTCAGGTCGCCACAGAACAGGGCCTCGCGAAATCTGTCTTGCCCACATCAAATTTAGGTCTTGCCCCGCCACTGATGACCACACATAAATTAACTTCATTTTAAGACTGTACTTTTCTTGCAAATAAAACATTTGAATTTGAGTGTGAGTAGGTGGTAATCTCTGGAATTACTGAACCTACTCTAAAAAATATTTTACTTACAGAAACTTACACTACTATATTACTAAACGCCTACTAAATATAGTCGCAAGCATTTTTTTTTCTTTCTCAGGCGTAATAGGATATTTTATTTCAACGCGAGTAAAACCAAAGCTAGTTAAATTGGTACACACAACTCCAGAACAACATAATATTTTTTGTATGTATTTTTTTTAAAATAATTTTGTAAGAATTGTACTCTAAATGATAAATGTTCATGTTACAGCAAAACTAGAATACCGGTCAATATTGAAATTACCAACCGCCTAATGGGAAAACTTGCCGGAAATATTTCGCAAAATTCCACCAACTTCACTCGGTCTCTAATTAGAACGAGTAAACTGGTTTCGCATAGCTTTTGAAATGCAAATATGTAGGAAAAATATGTACAGGTCTCTCATTTGTGATGGTTGGAAAATTTACAGAGAAATATACCCAATGGAAATGTTTCGTTATTTATTAGTAGCATAGTGCTTAAACTACTTGTTGACTACATAAAGTGGACCCTAAGAGCCTGTACATATTTGTTACAGTGCCAAAACTTGCCCCTCGTCTCAATGATCTCATAAAGCTGGCCATAAGGTGCTGAGTAAGTATATGAATTAAAAACTTCTAACAGACAAAGGCTTTCAAGGGTCCGTGGCTGTCGATTATCTTATATCTGTCAACAATATGGCAAATCTCAATTAATCCTAGAAAAATTAGTTTATTTATACAACATTTTCAACTCAAATTGATGATACTTATTATTTTAAATTGGATTAAGCCATATTTTCATTATTAAGATTTATAAATATACTATTTTTTCTAGGATTAATTGAGATTTGCCATATTTTTGACAGAAGTAAGATGGCCAACGCCCAACTTCCAAGAACCCTTAAGCTTCGCCCATTAGCGTGACGTGGCATGCCACTGGCGTGACTAGTGACATGTAAAAAGAAACTTGTACCAACCAAAGAAGATAAATACCTCCCTATATCAAGATATATAAAGTCCACGTCATATAGATTGGTCCACTCTGTGTGACGTCAGAGTCACGTCACGATGTCCGTCTGTCTGTCCATATGTCACAGACTGATAATTCCGTTATGATTCCGCGAAGAGAAAATCTATTGTTAATGTCAGTTTGTCTAATTATGACATTTGTCACGTGATCCCTAGGAGACAAATGTCATAAAGAGACGAACTGACGCAATGAGAACGTCATGCTACCGCTTGTAGATTTTGTCTACTCCTTGTAGATTGTGTCTACAGTAATGAGATTCTTTCTTCGCGGCCATGCTCGCGGCGCTGATTCAATTTCACGTACCTACATTAGGCCGTTTCAATAAAACAAAGCTTGAAACTTTTTGCTTTAACTTTTTCAAGTATGATTCATATTTGATGAACAATAAATGCTCATACTTAAAAGTTAAGCAAAGTGTTTACCTACACCTTTTCTTCTTCTTCTCAGTCGTGGTGCTCTTGACAGAGCAGTCATGGTCAATCATGGCTGTCCACAGCACGAGGCACCGTGTATTGACTCGCCATGGTTAACTTTCTTGGGAAGAATAGTGCAGTGGTTTCCCTTTGCCTTCTGCACCAGACATTTTGAGACTATTTAGGTCTTCAGGCTCGGTGTAGCCTCTTCCAGCCAGTTGAGCCAGTTGCCTAGCTAGGTGTATGGTTATACCGCCATTGCTCGGTCGCCAGAGCCTCGTTTGTTGTCTAGCAGAGGGTTCCAAGCGTGCAGGTGAGGATGACATTTGGGGTCGGATAGATCTTTTATTTATACACCTTTTATTCATTTCAAAGATACTCGTACCAATAAAGTTTCAATGATTCAATCAAAATGTTCTACTTTCAAATAGACTTCAGACTTTATTTGATCTTCATTTTTATATCAATCAATCAATCAAACAATTTGATTCGTACATCGTACATCCGATGAAAATTCGGAACCCATATTGGTTAGAGAGATGGAGACAGAAAAAGCTCTTGCCGGCAGAAAACCTCTTTTTAGTGTAGTCTGAGCCCCTTCTACAAATTATTGTAGAGGAGTAGGTCCAGCGCTTGTCGCTACGCCGCTGAGCCGATTTAGAAGAAAAAACATTTTTAAAAAACCTCTCCTACCAGCTGGCAGAAAATGAGTGAACAGCATTTGTGTGGGGGGGGGGGGGGAACCTCTGGGTTGTAGGAAAAATATTTTCTGCCAATTTACTCCCTGCAGTTTTTTTTATATATATTTTTTTGGTTTTTTTGAAATAATATTTTGCAAGTAGCTGCAGAGAGTAAATTGGCAGAAAATATTTTTCTTACAACCGAGAGATCCCCACAAATGCTGTTCACTCATTTTCTGCCAGCTGGTAGGAGAGGTTTTTTAAAAATGTTTTTTCTTCTAAATCGGCTCAGCGGCGTAGCGACAAGCGCTGGACCTACTCCTCTACAATAATTTGTAGAGGGGGCTCAGACTACACTAAAAAGAGGTTTTCTGCCCGCAAGTGCTTAGAACCACTTTCTGTCTCCATCTCTCTAACTATATAGGATCAATCTTGTCTCGAATCTACTGGACGAAGAAGGTTGAAATTTGGTATATATGTAGAGTTTAGATAAACCAATCACGGACGGTAAATAATCAAATTTTGATTTTAGGGGAAATTAAAAAGTAAAAAAAAATTTCTTTCAATTTCATCTAGTGTTCATATCAGAAGAAAGGGCTATTATTGGAATAATATAACTTAACTAATCAGGCAGAGCAAGGATTGAACCAGGGACCACCGGGTGGGACAAACCACTGCGCTATCGATGCTCTTTTTCATAATATTCTTTCATAACGAAATTAATTAATATGTAAGGTAGCTATATGATTTTCTAAACATTAATGCCTACCAATACAAACAGCATTGTTAGAACTAGCAACACACAACAATAAGCTCTACTTCATCAAAACCCGACGATAAAACAAACACTGTAAATACGAATTCGCTTCCGATCAACAAACAAAAATGTTCCCAACCCTACAACTAAAACAAGGGTATTACAATTTCGAATATAATCCGAATAAATTTACGAGACTCTACAAATACAGCGCAATCCTGAATGAAAGCTACTTTGTAAATTTATTGGATTAACAGGATTTGTTTGAGAGTTGAGTATTTATCTAAGGAGTACGTACGTCTCAAGGGTACGGTCAATGTCAATAAAGACCAAATAGAATTGTGTTTTGTAACATAAATACAAAACTTGGAAATTTTTTTCGCCTTACAGATCCCGAAACCGTGTTACAGTCCCAGTGTACCCAGCGAAAGACAAAGTCTCCCTCTTTTAGCCGATGGTATTTGTGAGGCTATACCTAACGAGTGGCCAGTTCTGTTGAGGTATATTTAGATGGAAAAGCTTCTAAGTGTGGTTTGTCGGATTATGTACCTACATAAGTTTTTAATTTTAAAAACCCATTATTACATGGCCGGGATCTGGGATTGAACCGTGGTTCGTCTAGTGATCTGTGATTTGTACAGTTGATTTATCAAAATGTTTCTGATTTTTTTCTGGAATAGATGCGGCCTGATAGAACAACACACAATCTCACTATTCTGGTAGGTCACACATTGGTCCGGTATCGCACCGAAAATTTCCCATTCCGGCTGCCAAACGATCTAGGCAGAACATTCGGTACAAGAATTGGACGAGTCTGTGCTCGATTTCGGTGGACCGTACGGCGGCGCGCCGGCTATTGGACGAATCAGTGGGCACCTTTAGTATAGGCCCACAGGCGAATAGTCGGTAGGTTATAAATGAGTTATGGCCTTCCTGCCTACCCCAGGTTTAAACCGTAAACTACGTATATATGCAACAAAAGTTAATCGTAACAAATAGCAACCGAAACGTTTGCAGTAACGGAATCAGAAAGCAAATATATTACAACATAATGCAGACACATAACAATGTGTTCAAAATACAATATTCGCAAACAGATTAAGCTCCGGTTCGAAAAACTTTTGTTCTGATTTCAATTAGATTTACAGCATTTTTTTTTTGTAAGTATATATATCTGAATGTTATTCAAGATTACGAAACGGCTAAATTAATTATAATGAAACATTTTAGCGATTTTAATCTGATGACTGTTCTACGAAAGTAATAAAAGGAATTGACAAGTGTTGACAGGAGACATTTTAATTTTTTTTAAAAATCCAGTTTCAAAATCTCACTCAAACGAAAAACCTAAAGACATTTTTCTACCTTTATGTAAATAAAACCAACACTCCATCTGCACGGCCTTTATACCTTTCGGCTTTGGTAAATTCAGTCAGCTCTCTGATAAACTCAGCGCGCGAGTCGTATTTGCAATTTGGCCAAATATTTTTTCAACACATTTGCTCGTAACGTGAGTCTTATTACCTTACTTTTAGACCCATAATCCCATATATTAAACACGCGTGCTTTTTTCTTTATATTACAGCACAAGAGTTATAATATAACCCAATGAAGTTAAATTCGTACAAGATTGCAAATTGTATGTGTGTCCACAAAGAATTCTTAATTTAACCGCATAATACAGTTTTTATTTTTTAACCACGACTTTGTTGGCTGTTTGGCGAAGTTACCCGTGCTTTATCTGTCACGCGGGAAAAAACAAAACATTTCCATAAATATATTTGTTAACATTTTCGCCGTGTTGTGGTTAATTATCGAAAATGTCGACTTCAAGTGTAGAAGAATACGTAAATTTGACTCCATGAAGTTTATTTTTTTCCTCGCAAGTGTGTTGAAAAACTTCGTATGAAACGCGTGTGCTTTGGTCATTGTAACGTGAGTCTTATTACCTTACTTTTAGACCCATAATCCCATATATTAAACACGCGTGCTTTTTTCTTTATATTAGAGCACAAGAGTTATAATATAACCCAATGAAGTTAAATTCGTACAAGATTGCAAATTGTATGTGTGTCCACAAAGCATTCTTAATTTAACCGCATAATACAGTTTTTATTTTTTAACCACGACTTTGTTGGCTGTTTGGCGAAGTTACCCGTGCTTTATCTGTCACGAGGGAAAAAACAAAACATTTCCATAAATATATTTGTTAACATTTTCGCCGTGTTGTGGTTAATTATCGAAAATGTCGACTTCAAGTGTAGAAGAATACGTAAATTTGACTCCATGAAGTTTATTTGTTGTTGTGTTGGTGTTGAAAAACTTCGTATGAAACGCGTGTGCTTTGGTCATTATATACTCAGCTTTGTTATCAGCGCGAGCCAAAATACCGACTCGCACGTAATGACCAATATAGCACCCTTGTATCATAATGTACTATTATTTGATTACCTAAGGCTCTTTTTTAACCGACTTCCAAAAAAAAAAAGGAGAAGGTTCTCAATTCGGAACGTGTTCTTTTTTTTTTTTGTTATGCACCCATTTTATTTTGTGTAGCATAAATTCTCTAGAAAAACCATGGCTTAAATCTCACATCTAGTGCGCTATAAACTGACGAGTGACGAATAAATAGACTCCGCAAACAACTATTAAATGTATTTGCTTAGAATATTTAGGTGCTTTGTGTTGGTCCCTAACTTACACTAACGAGGTATGAATGAACGCGTGCTATACAATTGTAATATTGTAATATTCAGCCTAAAATCTGAGATATCGTTTTAAAAGGGCGCAGTGGTTGCAACCTAAGGTCCAGGTTCAATTTCTATCGAAAGGTAAATAAAGCTGTACAAAATTATGAAAATGGCACTTCTAGCAACCGTAAAACTGTCTAGCCAAAAATCTTAAAGCTCTTACTTTCCCAAAATTACTATGAATTAATGAAATAATGATTTTTTTACAAATTGAGATGAAATTTTCACGATCAACTTAGTTTTTCAATCAAAAACCACTCTGTGAGAAAATCTTGAGAAAAGTCATTCAGTATTCTGCTATACTATTTTTTTCTTCACGGTTTGCCTTACAGCTCCCGAAATCGGTCCCAGGGTACTCAGCGGAAGACCAAGTCTCCCTCTTTTAATGGTATTTTTTAAGCTAACGAGTGGCCAGTTCTGTTAAGGTATATTTATATGGAAAATGGATTATGTACATAAGTTTTTAATCATAAAAAAACACCCTAATCTCTAGTTAATACTCTGGTATTCTAGACTTCTGTGCGTCTCAACCACACAGCCACCGACGCACTGCAAATATTTGCCATGCAGTACTCAATTTCACTGTAACGGGTGAAATTATTTGATTTACATTTGGTTCAGACAGAAATATGATAATAATACACTAATATAATAATAATTGCGTATTTATGAAAGGCATCAGTACCAAACAAGCTCCGTTGAGAACTATTAAAAACTTATGTACATAATCCGACAAACCACACTTAGAGGCTTTTCCATCTAAATATACCTCAACAGAACTGGCCACTCGTTAGATATAGCCACACAAATATCATCAGCTAAACGTGGGCGACTTGGTCTTCCGCTGGGTACCCTGGAGCTGTATATACTCACACCTAAATCCCAACAGGGTAAGCAGAGACTACAGACATAATTCCATTAACTTCTACACAAAAAAATATTCAAAAGTACATCACGTAAAGCATGCACATGACAAATGTCCCAAGAGATTAAACTACGGGATAAACGGGCTCCATAAATCAAAGTGGTTTTAACGAACAATCAGATTAACTCGCATACATACCATATGTATTAAATTTAATTTAATTATTACTGCCTCGGGATTCATTAGTGTTCTTTGGGAAGTTACAGGTTTGATATCTAACTACGGAACTATGAAATGTAACTTAGATATGAACTTCGACTGTTCACGGGTTAAGGAGACGCCTCATAACTTTTGTCCCATACAAAAACGGACTTCAGCAATTCAAGTATTGTACAAAACTTATTAAAAATAGAAAGTTCTAGTTAATGGGTCCTTAAAGTATATGAAATTATCTACATATATTCAATATTTAAAAAATGTGTCAATATCAGCTAGACCTAGGTTTCATGAAGCCCTGAAAGTCATCAATTTCACGCATATTTTCTACCGACTTTACGAGTTCTCTTAATAATGTATATTTTTTTATATACCGAGTAAAAATAATTTCACATACTTTATGGATTCGTTAACTAGAACTTGCTATTTCTAATTTTTTTTCTACATACTTGAATTGTTGAAGTCCGTTTTTTGTGTCTGTTAGATGTGGTTGGACAGACTGTGTTCATTCGGGGTCACCAATGTAGCAGTGGCAATACACAACAATTATGTGAGTAAAAGGGAATACTCCCCAACGCGTGTCGCTGGATGAGCCGCCACAGATTAAACAACCATTTTTTTAAATCCAATGAAAGCCAATAAAACTCGGCTATACCAAAATGAATATTGTATCCAAATAAAATTTTGGTGAACAAAGTAAATACAGCAAAGTTCGTCTACCCAATACCCATGTCAATATCCAGTCCAAATTCAACAAGGCACATTCAAAACTGCCAATAGTTTCCTAACTGACTAAACAAGATTGTTTGCTTCGGTTATTACGTTGAGATTTATTATATTTTCCGGTGCAACCTACAAGTAAAATCGAATTTATAGTTTGTTAGAGGTCATATATTTTTCTATGTGGCGCCTGCTTAACGTGCCCCCGAAGCACGAGTAGTCGATTACCTATAGCATACATTTGGTGCTTGCTTAGCAGCCTTAAGTGAGAACTGAGGTTCTGTGCTATACCATATCAAAGTTATTTTTCTATTATTCATTCGAATTTCAAAAAAAAAGTACTAAGTTAAACTTCTGTACGTTAGTACTATTATTAAGTACTACTAGACCGTTAGTTCAACTGATCTCCAACAGATGGTGTATCAAACATGAACTTTGATATGGCGTACACCGACAAAAAACACCCTTGAGAAATAATATTACAAAGATTCTGTATACGTAATGAAATTATTAGATTTCTACATGATTCTCTCTTCATCCACATAATAGCCTTTTGTTTAGTTATGTAGCAGATGTTTGCTGTAATGTTAACACAGACAGACGTATTTAACAAGTCCGACTCATACTTGGCTGGTTTTTATTATTTGTTGTTTTAACTAAGAATATTAGTTATACCAGTTAGACGTTTGTATGTATTGCCATTACTGCCATTATTAAGATTGTGCAAAAAATTCCGAAGAAAACACGTTTTTGGTATGAGGACCCCCATTATTAGGGTTTCAATCATTTCCGATAAAAAAACGGCAACTCTGTCACAGCTTATTTTTTCCGAATCTACTGGATAAAAAATGTTGAAACTTTTTACAGGAAAATCGTTCTGACCGAAAAAATTGTACGTAACTACAGCGCGCGAGTCTTGGTCATACACGCAACTTGACCAATTATTTTTAACTATATTTCACTTCTAAGGTGTTGGTAAAACAAGACATACACAAAATAAGAATAATAATTAAAAAAAAGATAAAAAAAAAAAGTGAGGAAGTGCCCTACCCTTTAAATTATTCCCACCAATAGTTTTAGAAAAATTCAACGAGTAACAATAACATATACCTAATCTAAACTCTATGGCCATTATTCATAAACGTATTTTAGCAACGTTTTTTTAAAATGTGTTTTGTTTCTTTCTATTTTAGTAAAGACAGGTTTGTTAAAGAGTGACAAAACATATTTTAATTAATTCTGTATTCTGTATTTTGTAATGTGTTTGTGAGCCTATTTGTGTAATTAATGTGTGGAAACCTTGTTGGTTAATATGTATTATTAATGTTGTGTCTGAAATTTGTTATTTGATATAACTGTTTGTTTCCCAAATAAAACTCTTCTAAAATGTGTTTATGAATATGGCCATAAATAAACTAACAATAAAACACATACTGAAAGAAATAGGCTCATCAAGTAGCACAATGCAATGGACAACATTGCATTTTTACTAGAAAGCTTATTTTTATTTTTTTTATTTTTTATATCCTTTAATTTTCGAGTTATTTTAAAAATACTGAAATATTGAAAAATAAGGATTAATAGGTGCCCTAATCTGTGCTAACCTTCTAATTTAAAAATACTAATGTCTGTTGGCAGAGTTATTAGTTATTGAACTCAGGTGTTGCCTTCTATTAATTTTACCCATTTTTATTCCATTTGAAGCTAAATTAATAATTATTCTTTAAATATAATTATAAAAATACTTCTTTTATATAATATTTTTTTGAAAGTTTTGCTAGTTTCGAATGGGCTATCACAGGAAATATATTTACGAGTGAAACCGCGGACAAAAGCTAATATTATTATATACATTATGAATAATGTTGTAGGCGATTTGAGTTCCGGCTACGGCAACACCTATTTGGAACACGGTATATTATACTCTTTGCATTTCTATAACGTATACTCTGTGGCTTGACTGACACTATCTGTCACTTTCTTTGGGTGACAGTTTATATTTCTTAATTTTAGTCCTAGCTAAGGTTTTTAGTTTATAAGTCCTCAGAATTTATAAAAATTCATAATTATATTAAAAATATAAAAACTCAACCAAAAATAAAATATAAAAATACGTGTAGGTAACTTATTTTTTTATATATTTTTAATTAAAGTAATAAAAATGTGTGATTAAAAAAATGAAATGTTGTCCATTATCTCAACCTACCCCTCCAACACCTCACATTCGCACTTCTTAAATTTATGGAAATTGAGATTAAATATGTCATTGCATATCCTGCGAAGAGGCGCTCTGAGTCCCGCGTTAAATCTCGATCTAACACACTCTGTGAAAATTTCAAGTATCCACCTATTACGGTTCTAAAGATACAGCCCTGTGACAGACGGACAGACAGACAGCAGAGCCTTAGTAATAGGGTTTCCGTTGGAACCCTTTGATTACAGAACCCTAAAATAAAGCAAAAGTGTGTTTGTTTTTTTGTTGATTTGTTTCTTTGTCCTACTTACACGTCGAAACTGAGCAGCGGATATAGATGTAATTATTTACAAAGATAATGATGGATTTATCCAAAATATTATTTCGAATCATTGATACAAAATGTTGTGTATAAGCCGTGCGAATCCGGGACGGATCGTTAGTGTAATATGAATAAAATTTACATACTAGGTGCCATGTATCAATATTTTATTTCACAGACTTGCACATTTTTGCTATTCTCATTGAAGCGTTCCCATATATGAACAAGCTTCTGTCCGCGGTTTCACCTGCGTGGAAATAGATACAAAAAGAAATCCATGGCTGTAATTTGCCCCTCCCCCGCCCGCTTTCGCAGTGTAAAAAGTAGTATTATGTCATTCTCTGACCCCTAAACTACCACTATGCAAAAAATCATATCGATTCCGTGAAAAACAAAAACAAACCTATCCCACGGGAACCATACATTCCAGACTATAATCTATCTCTGTGCCAAATTTCATCTAGATCCGTTCAGCCGTTCTATCGTGATTCAGTAACAAACATACAACCATACAAACTTTCGCGTTTATAATATTAGTGGGATATTGTGTAGTCTGTTTACATACAAAACAATACATATGTTTAATACGTTATCTCTGTCTACCCCTGAAAACTAAATTGAACTGAAAACTTGTTGAGCGATTGTTGGTAGGGGAAAAATTCATGGGTTCGCGTCATCGACATGCTATGGTATCTTAGAACAAACAGCTACAGCAGCGCCATCTATCCATTGAACTGGACTGGGCAGGACCCTACTATCAATGACAGATTAGGTGGTGCTGCAATCGGATTCTAGGAATTTTTATTTTCTGTTTTTTGACGAAACGTTGCCAACATTCGGGCAAGGACAACGTTCGTCCGCTAGTGCCACTAATATTATAAACGTGAAAGTTTGTATGGATGTATGTGTGTCTGTTACTCAATCACGCCAGAACGGCTGAACGGATCTGAATGAAATTTGGTACATAGATAGATTATAATCTGGAATAGCACATAGGCTACTTTTTATTTCGGAAAAATGTATGGTTGCTGGGATAGATTTGTTTTATTTTTCACGGGATCGACATGATTTTTTGCATAGTGGTAGTTTAGGGGTCAGAGATGACATATACTACTTTTTATACCGCGAAAATTACAGCCACGGGTTTTTTTTTTCTTTTTGAATCTATTTCCACGCGGGTGAAACCGCGGACAGAAGCGTGTATACAATAAAAATCATTAATATTGATCTAATTGGAATATCTTATTTACATGATCCTGAAGAATACAAAGACGTTTATAGAAATTTTCACACTGTTTAGAATTTTTGCTGAAAATTTCAGGGATCATTGTGAGTATTTAGACTTACAAACTGCAGTTTATTTCATCCCGATATCTGAAAGTGTGTGTTAGTGGAATGGAAGGGACGAAGCCGGGGTGGTAACCTTGTTTATAATATTAATATAGAACTGACGGTAATATATGTCGTGGTCTGAATGTAAAATTGGCCATTTCATGATATGGCTAACTAAAATATGCCAAATCGTTGAATTCATACAAAATTCAAAGCAAATATTAACATGAAAAGTTGCTAATTTATTTTACATTCTTATAAAAAATCCTTTATAAATCTTATTCTTCTTTTATTAAGGCTCCACCAATGTTCACCGAATGCAAATCACCGATGAACATTGGTGGAGTCATAATAAAAGAAGAAGAAGAGAAGATATATTATATCAGATATTAGTTGGCCATATCATGAAATGGCCAATTTTACGATCGGCCCACGACATATATATTTTTTCCGCTACACAGCGCGTTATGATCGGTCTATAATAGCGTGATGTTTCCTGTGCCATATTAGTGGCCGCAAATTGATTTGTGCACTCGCCTGCGAATTTATGCTAATTTTCACATACAAATACAAAACTGTCCGTTTCGTAGAAAATGTTCATTCATACACATTATTATAATTTAAGGTAAACCAAATGATAGTGTTGTATTTAGCTATTTCACGCTGGAACGGCTAAATGGATTTGGTCATTATTTTAATAATAATCAAATAAATGCAGTTGAAATGCGGTCTTTACGTATGTGTCATATAAAACGTATTGACCGCATTCGGAACGATGTCATTAGCGAAGAATGCGTTGTGAAAAATTATGCTGTGACTAAAATGAAGAAAAGTTGTTTACGCTGGTTTAGACACGTTGAAAGAATGAAGGTGAAAGAAAATGATGGCAGAGAACGACCTAGGTGTACTTTTATTGAACATATAAAAAATGTATTAATCGAAGGCAATATTAAAAGTACACACAATCGCCAAGCATGTATGAAAGGTATGATGAATATTAAAGAAGCGAAAGAGGTATGTCAGGATCGTAGCAAATTGGCATTCGATTGTCTCTGCCATAGATTTAATATAACCTTTTGCGAAAGTTAGGTAAGGTTAATTTATTTAGCAACGCACGCCATTGTAAGCAGGGAGGTCAACAATCAATCCATCCGCATCCTGTCAGATAGCAATGCTGCCCTACAGGCACTAGACAGCAACATCTTCAAATCTTGCCTTTGCCTTACAGCTCCCGAAACCGTATTACAGTTCCAGGGTACCCAGGGGAAGACCAAGTCTCCGCCGTTTAGCCGATGGTATTTGTGAGTCTATACCTAACGAGTGGCCAGTTCTGTTGAGATAGGTATATTTAGATGGAAAAGCCTCTAATTGTGGTTTGTCGGATTATGTAGGTACATACGTTTTTAATTAAAAAACCCATTGATACAAGCACCGACATATTTACAATAACAACATAACCATACATTGGACCAAAGGCCACAGCAATTCACGCGGTACTGACGCTCTGGCAAAAAGAAGATCAGAAATGGCGAAGATTTGTCCAGAATTCCTAGTACCATTACCAGCTGGTTGGATAAGGATTCAACTAAGATACAAAACCAAAAATGAACACGAGATGGAATGGACCAGTCTTACAGACTGTAGGCAGTCAAGAAAGGCTTTTCCATTCCTAAAAGGGTGGTATTGTTTTTTGCACAATATAGTTGAAGGACTAGCGAGTGACATATGCCACTTTTTATCCTATAAATCCTTCGAGATAAATGCATATGTCACATTTCAAAAATATACATGGGCGAAGCCGGGGCGAAAACCTAGTTCTTTTATGTATTTGATCTATCCGTAGATTCCCAAACCAGTAAAATTCGTTGTTGAAAGCAAATTGTAGTACAAGCAATGGTCACTAACAATAAAATTTCCTGTTTGGAGCTCGCCCTTTGTTTTCGGTTCATATTCTTGGAGCATTTATATCAGGAGTTGTGAATTGGTTTAAACGCTTAGTAGGTACTAAAATCAAGAACCCTGTACCACTGTATTTTCCTGTTTATTTTTGCTTTAGAGATTATGCTAAAATACAAACATAATAAGTGTCCCAGTAATATTATAAAAGCGAAAGTTTGTATGGATGTATGTATGTTTGTTACTCAACGGCTAAACAGATCTGGATGAAATTTGGCACAGAAATAGATTATAGTCTGGAATAACACATAAGCTACTTTTTATCCAGCAAAAATGTATGGTTCCCGTGAGATAGATTTGATTTTGTTTTTCACGGGATCGACATGATTTTTGCATAGTGGTAGTTTAGGGGTCAGAGAATAACATATACTACTTTTTATACCGCGAAAGCGAGCGGAGGAGGGGCAAATTACAGCCACGGAATTATTTCTTTTTTGATCTATTTCCACGCGTTGTATATTCCCGCAAATTAGACATTTTAGATCACCTTTGACATTTAAAAATAGCACAATTATTAGCATTTTATGTTAAAATACTAATGGAGAGAATGACAATTAACCAATTTTCTAGAGCTAAAACGATACCAACGAAACCTAAGGTAACTTTTATGTACGTAATCAAGAGCATTAGTGGAAAAAAATCGGTCAACACTTTAATTCAGATTGTATCAGAATATAAAGAGAGAAATATTGTTTTCAATACTTATCTTAAAAATATTATGTATCTATCTATCTATCTATCTATCATCACGCCTTTCATCCCAAGAGGGGTAGGCTGAAGCAATCGAATGCCATTTGTTACGATCCTGACATATCTCTTTTGCTTCTTTTATATTCATCTTACCTTTCATACATGCTCGGCGATTGTGTGTACTTTTAATATTTTCTTCGATCAACATATTTTTTATATTACATATTATGTATTTACTTTCAATACTCAATCTAAAATTAATGACGTTAAGCTCCGGCCAAAGCTGCGCGTCAAGCGAGCGGGACGCGGGACTTTGCGTATCAAAATATGTCAATGGAAAAAATACGTCAGTTGAGATTTGACGTGATTGGTGGCATTAGAAAGGAAACAAAGTGAAAGTGAATACAGCCTTTAATTAAGATTTATTTCCAATACTGCACCTAATAGTACATGGCCATATGGCACAAAAGTTGGCAGAGGGGATCACCCGTCTATACCATCTCTTGTTATAAATGTTCTATGATTCATATTTATTCAAACTACCTTCACTTGGGTTATTGTTAGAGGTATGTTTAACTTATGACCCCCAGTTGTCCATATACTGAAAGGTTACCTTTTGATTTGTTTACACGAAATATTTCAGAAATTTCACTTCGCTTCACAATAGCAGAGCTGCATGTTTCCTGAATGACTTTCACTTTGCACTACACTGTGTGGGATTAGATCTCGCCATTTTAAACACTTCTACCGTTTTACCAATTTTACCATACTGATTACATTACATTGGATTCGAAATTAAAATTGTTTTCTAAAGATATAAGGAATATTAAGATAACTCGAGTCGCAAAATTTATTTAAATTTCGAAACTAAGACACAATTATAGTTATCGCGTAATTTAAGAAGTCGTTAAGCATGTAATTTGTATGGGACAAAAGTTATAAGGCGTCTTCATTCTAATCATCTTTTAGTGAATCCGTGCGAAGAAGGGGTCTATCACTAGTCTAGCAGTGTAAATTGAACGTAAATTTTTCAGCAATATATTAGAAAATGTAATATTATGTGGTACCACGTGCTAGCTAATACAGTGGCCGCTCGTAAACCCGTCCTGACATTCACCAGAACTTATTGTCCAATTTAGGTGAGAAAAATTATGTACCTGCGATGGAAAATTGCCTTTTTATAACGATATCACCCGTCAGGTGAGTATCTATCTAATTACAACATTTTATTTTCCTGTAATCTATACTAATAATAAAACTGAAGAATTTGTTTGTTTGAACGCGCTAATCTCTGGAACTACCTGTCTTGAAAAATATTTTTGCATTTTATAGCCCAATTCTTGAAGAAGGCCATTATGCTATATAACATCACGCTACGAACTAAAGGGGCGGAGCAGCAACTAGTGTAACCGGTGTAAAAAACGGGTGTAACCGCAAGGCATAACTAGTGGCTTACAAAGAAATCGTTATTATATACACTTGAGGCTTTTCCATTTAAATATATATCAAAAGAACTAGCCACTCGTTAGGTATAGCCTCACAAATACCATCGGCTAAACGAGGGAGACTTGGTCTTTCGCTGGGTACTCTGGAACCGTAACACGGTTTCGGGAGCTGTAAGGGCAAACCAAGTTTATTCATTACAAACAAATAATCTAATTTTACATCTTTATAACATTAGTATATATGTTACAGTCAAAACTCATAACCAGTCAAAAGTACTTTTGACTGAATAGGTCGGTCAAAAGTGGTTTTGACTGAAAATTATTGGTTATTAGTACTTTTGAGTGCAAATTTGCGGTTAAAAGTACTTTTGACGAAGAGCGTTAGTCAAAAGTACTTTTAACCGCAAATTTTCAGCCAAAACCACTTTTGACCAACCTGTTCAGTCAAAACCACTAACATAACCTAACCTAACCTTAACTTTTTAAGAGTTTTGACTGATACAACCAGTCAAAACCACTTTTGACGGAATCACTTAGTCAAAAGTACTTTTAACCAGCTCCATTGGGCAAAAGTACTTTTAACTATTATTTTAGTCAAAAGTATTATTGACTAAAGCATATGGCCAAAAGTACTTTTGACTGATTTTGCTAGTCAATAGTACTTTTAACTGGTTATGAGTTTTAAGTTTTAATATAAGACGAGATCGTTAGTTAAAGGTAAAATAAACTCAAAGGTAGAACTTAGTTAAAATAATTCTCCCGTTTAGCGACTTTATATGATGCCCCTTAAATATAATCCTAGCACGTAGTTGTCTACAAAAATTATCTATTCTCTTTAGACAATGGAGCTGTGACACACGAACTAAGCTTATCTTATACGGATTAACATGAACTGGAAATTAGTAAACGAATGTTAAGCCACACTCGAGGAAATGGTACTAAGGAACAGCTGCAATCTATATGGTTGTAACTCCAAATATTGAAATTTTAAGGAATCGATAGCGTTAGATTTTAAAATAGGGATAATTTCTCAAAGAATAGTGCGTTTTTGTAGCTTATTGAAAATTATAAATAATAGTTTTTATGTTATTTAAAAGGCTACAAAAAACGCGATTATAACAATGGTTTAAAAAATATTTTTTATAGATTACGAAACGTATTTCCTATTCAACAAAACCAATTGAAAAAATAACAGTTATTTCACTTAGATATTATATTGAATAAGTAACTATATGATAAATTACACTGACACAGGTGGATTATTTACAGAGAAATTGAAAATAGTTTATCCCAGAATAAGAGGATGTATAGAGCTAAATGCGAGTTTTATGATGCGTAAAAGTACATGAATCACTGCAGTAACCACAATCAAAACAATATAATATAATATTCTTGAGGTTATGCGTTATTAAGATATTGTGTTCAAAACATAATACAACTATATTGATTCGAAAGAAATAATCACGAATGTACCTCTAAAAAAATATTTTACTGCCTAGAAACAGATTCTGATTTTTTGACAGATTTTTACATAGCAATATACTATCGTAATACTGTTCTATTTTTTAATCAAATTTTCAGCAAGTCCCTTTATTCTCATTTTCGAGATTTTATGTACGCACTGCACGCGTGTGTGCGTAATGGCTCGTGTACCGACAGTACCGGCTGCAGCCTGATGCTATATTATTAGTGGCAGCCACGTCGTTTGGTGTGTATGTGTACCCGCGTGGGGGCGGTGCCATCTCTCAAGGTATTTGGCTCTGTACGAAGTTACAGTATAAGAGCAATAATTATGTGAACATTGTTTCCATTGTGTCTGTCCACGCCACAAGCTGTAAAAGCCGCGTAATCTCGCGAGTCCAGTCACTCATTTATTTATTTACTCAGCTACGATTTTCCACATCTTAGCCGCAGAAGTAAGCGAACGTATGAAAGACAAACTCATAAGTTTGACATAGAATCCTGTACTAATATTTACTGCACCAAAGTCAAACTGTAGTCGAAATTCAAGATTAACTCCCTATAGAACACGGAGTAATAGCGACCCGAGATGGCTTTGAATTATTAATTACTAGCATTCCGTCCCCGGCTTCGCCCGTGTATATTTTCAAACAAAATAAAATATAGCCTATATTACTTAGGGATATCGTAGCTTCTATTCGTGAAATAATTTTTAGAATGCATCCAAACTTACTTGATGAGATATTTTTGTACTTTTCTTTTTCTTCTTTTAATGTGGATCCACCAATATTCATTGATGATTTGACAATATCAACACTTTTCTTAACCAAGAGATCGCGGGTTTGCGGCTATACAATTATTGTCTTTGGCCTTTATTCATAAACGTTTATTAGCAACGTTTTTGTTAAAATATGTTTTGTCACTCTCTAACAAACCTGTCTTTACTAATAATAGAAAGAAACAAAACACATTTTAATAAAAACGTTGCTTATAAACGTTTATGAATAAGGGGGATTGTGTTTACGTTATTTTGAGTGGGCGGCGTCGCGGCTCGACGGATGCGTATAGCGCGACTCGACCGTTGCGTATTTATCGACACGGAGCTACCGTATACACCGGTGCTATGCGACCAACGTCTCGATCTCCACTGAAAGGTAGTTATAAGGAAAACGGAGGGTAGGTAGGAAAATATTTAAAAATTGGCGTGTTGTATGTGTGTACTGTGTAACACAATATTGGTCTGACCACTTACAAACTTACAAACTTTACCTCTTTCTTCTTTCAAGATTGATATATTATGTCAACAGTGCCGACTTTCGTCGCAATTCTGCCAGTCTCCAGTGTTTAATCTTGTTTGCAAAGTAAGACGATAAATCGGTGCTAAGATTATCCCACTGTGATATGTCTTATTAATCACTGACTAATCACAACCATCACAGCGCGGCCGGGATTAAACCGGATTCCACATCACGCCATGACGAAAACGCGTGCGCTCGGCGCCATGACCGGGTCTGGAATCCTTTACCTCTTTATAATATTAGTATAGAAGATTGCATCTAGCGAAGTCACTGACATTTTTAGGGTTTCGTAGCCAAAATACAGAGTCATATAATCGAAGGTATTGCATGGATTGAATGAGGCAAAAGAGAAGTGTTCGTAATCCGACAAACCAATCGTTATTCTAAATGTAGCTCAACAGAACTGGCCACTCGTTAGGTATAGCCTCACAAATACCATCAGCGAAAATAGGGAGACTTGGTCTTCCGCTGCGTAACCTGGGACCGATAACACGGTTTCGGGAGAAAAAAGGTAAAAGGTGTGCCAAATTTGTGGCAAGATGGATATCTTTTGTCTCTGCCTACCCAAATGGAAATAAATATATGGTATGGTAATATGCGTCATATAATTTTGTCCTGATGTCTATTGTAATTAAAATTCACATGAAGATTTTGTAAAATATAGTATCTATTTATCATCACCCCTTTGATCCCAAGAGGGGTAGGCATGCAGAGACAATCGGATGCCATTTGTTACCATCCTGACATACATAGCTTCTTTTATATTCATCATACCTTTCATACATGCTCGGCGATTGTGTGTACTTTTAATATTTCCATCGATGAACACAGCCAGCATTTCCTATCACTTTAGCCATATCAACCTTTTTAGTCAATCTTTTATCCTTTATTCTTTTAACGTGTCCAAGCCAGTAAACTACTTTTCTTCATTTTAGTCACAACATCATCTTTTACTCCGCTTCGTCCGTAAAATAAAGTAAACCGCCATATAACTGCCAAATTAGGTTTATATTTTTATACTTACCCCATCATGTGGGATATTGTTGAAGGAGTCAAATGGGTAATAATGGGGGGGAGAGACTAATTTTTAAATCATGTGAAAAAATTTTTTGAGCAAGCACTGTGAAGACGCGGTAATAAGTTTTTAAATTTTTTTGTTACCTACCAACAAAAATAAGTTTCCAGAGTGATAAAGAGACCCCGTTTCGGTGGAACTGAACCATCTGAGCACGAGTCGTAGGTATTAGCAACTTGGCAAAAAATTACTTGGAATTTACGTTATGTAGATTCATTTTAGCGATAGAGGGCGCTACTTGTCTTAGTCCAAATCAATATGAAGTGTTACTACTATTCAACAATGTGGCAACCGAAACAATTTACAGCACCCGACCAAATGAATACACTCCGCGTGATCTATTATGCAATATAATGCATTATAGGACAAGTCGAGTGTATTATTTTGATCGAGTACTATTTATTCTTGAAATTAAACTTGACAAATGAATACACCCGTCTCGTTCTAAGCAGTATAGGACAAGACGAGTGCATTATTGTGATCGAGTACTATTTATCCTAAATTCTAACTAATATTATAAATGCAAACGTGTGTTTGTTTGTTTGTCTGTCTTTGTTTCACGTCGCAATAGAGCAACGGATTAACGTGATATTTTGCATAGAGAGAGAGATAGTCCGAGGACAGAGTGAGTGGCAAAGGATTAATCTATGTTTTTGGTGAAACGACAAACTGTTGATAGATTAGTTTTACCGATAGAGGGCGCTACTTGTCTTAGTCCAAATCAATATAAAGTGTTACTACTATTCAACAATGTGGCAACCGAAACAATTTACAGCACCCGACCAAATGAATACACTCCGCGTGATCTATTATGCAATATAATGCATTATAGGACAAGTCGAGTGTATTATTTTGATCGAGTACTATTTATTCTTGAAATTAAACTTGACAAATGAATACACCCGTCTCGTTCTAAGCAGTATAGGACAAGACGAGTGCATTATTGTGATCGAGTACTATTTATCCTAAATTCTAACTAATATTATAAATGCAAACGTGTGTTTGTTTGTTTGTCTGTCTTTGTTTCACGTCGCAATAGAGCAACGGATTAACGTGATATTTTGCATAGAGAGAGAGATAGTCCGAGGACAGAGTGAGTGGCAAAGGATTAATCTATGTTTTTGGTGAAACGACAAACTGTTGATAGATTAGTTTTACCGATAGAGGGCGCTACTTGTCTTAGTCCAAATCAATATAAAGTGTTACTACTATTCAACAATGTGGCAACCGAAACAATTTACAGTACCCGATCAAATGAATACACCCGTCTCGTTCTATGCAGTATAGGACAAGTCGAGTGTATTATTTTGATCGAGTACTATTTATCCTAAATTCTAACTAATATTATAAATGCAAACGTGTGTTTGTTTGTTTGTCTGTCTTTGTTTCACGTCGCAACAGAGCAACGGATTAACGTGATATTTTGCATAGAGAGAGATAGTCCGAGGACAGAGTGAGTGGCAAAGGATTATTCTATGTTTTTGGTGAAACGGCGGGCGGTTGATAGATTAGTTTTACCGATAGAGGGCACTACTTGTCTTAGTCCAAATCAATATAAAGTGTGACTACCATTCAACAATGTGGCAACCGAAATAATTTACAGTACCCGACGAAATGAATACACCCGTCTCGTTCTATGCAGTATAGGACAAGACGAGTGCATTATTTTGGTCGAGTACTATTATTTCTCTAAAATACTAACTAATATTATAAATGCAAACACGTGTGTTTGTTTGTTTGTCTGTCTTTGTTTCACGTCGCAATAGAGCAACGGATTAACGCGATATTTTGCATAGAGAGAGAGATAGTCCGAGGACAGAGTGAGTGGCAAAGGCTTAATCTATGTTTTTGGTGAAACGACAAACTGTTGATAGATTAGTTTTACCGATAGAGGGCGCTACTTGTCTTAGTCCAAATCAATATAAAGTGTTACTACTATTCAACAATGTGGCAACCGAAACAAGTTACAGTACCCGATCAAATGAATACACCCGTCTCGTTCTATGCAGTATAGGACAAGTCGAGTGTATTATTTTGATCGAGTACTATTTATCCTAAATTCTAACTAATATTATAAATGCAAACGTGTGTTTGTTACTTTGTCTGTCTTTGTTTCACGTCGCAACAGAGCAACGGATTAACGTGATATTTTGCATAGAGAGAGAGATAGTCCGAGGACAGAGTGAGTGGCAAAGGTTATTCTATGTTTTTGGTGAAACGACAAACTGTTGATAGATTAGTTTTACCGATAGAGGGCGCTACTTGTCTTAGTCCAAATCAATATGAAGTGTTACTACTATTCAACAATGTGGCAACCGAAACAATTTACAACACCCGACCAAATGAATACACTCCGCGTGATCTATTATGCAATATAATGCATTATAGGACAAGTCGAGTGTATTATTTTGATCGAGTACTATTTATCCTAAATCCTAACTAATATTATAAATGCGAACGTGTGTTTGTTTTTTTGTCCTTGTTTCACGTCGCAACAGATCAACAGATTAACGTGATATTTTGCATTAAGAGAAAGATAGATAGTATTATTTTGGTCGAGTATTATTATTTCTCCAAAATACTAACTAATATTATAAATGCGAACGTGATTTTGTTTGTTTGTCCTTGTTTCACGCCGCAACAGAGCAACGGATTAACGTGATATTTTGTATAGAGAGAGATAGTCTGAGGACACGGTGAATAGGAAAGGATTATTCTTTGTTTTTGAAACGGCGGGCGGTTGAAAGATTCATTTTACCGATAGAGGGCGCCACTTGTCTTAGTCCAAATCAATATAAAGTGTGACTACTCTTCATTAATGTGGCAACCGAAACAATTTACAGTACCCGATCAAATGAATACACCCGTCTCGTTCTATGCAGTATAGGACAAGTCGAGTGTATTATTTTGATCGAGTACTATTTATCCTAAATGCTAACTTATATTATAAATGCCGTACGCATTTATACCCGCGACTTTTCAGTAAAAAATATATTAAAACGAATTATGAAACATTTCTAACTGACAGGTTGACGTCAATTAAATAAAAAGAGTTTGTTTGTAATATGTTCTGCCGATTCCATGTCACACCTTGGTGAACAATGCACGCGCCCGCCGAGACGTGATAGGGAATCCAGTTTAATCCTGTCCGTGCTGTGATGATAGTCATTAGTCGACGACTAATAAGACGTATCACGGTCGGCGGCGATTAATAAAGGCTATAATACTTGACATTGGCAAATTACCGATGAATATTAATGCAATGGAACATTAATAAATTTCCTTTAAAAAAAAGTGTACCGACTTCAAAAATTTGCACTCAAAAGTAAGAAATAATAAATATTTCGTCGTAGAATTTGAAGACGGTTGGTGCCAAATTAGGATACAAAGTAATAAACATTTAAGAAGATAAAGATCTGTTCTATGTATGTACTGATAATCGTAGGTTCCTAATGAATTATCTAGATTAGTGAATTTGGGAACTAAGTTGTTTTTAATTTGGCACCAACCGTCTTCAAATTCTACGACGAAATATATAAATATTCTTACTTTTCAGTACAAATTTTTGAAGTCGGTACACTTTTTTTTTAAAGTAAATTTATTTTTCTCTTTTAAGTGATTTTGCTGCCCTGAGAGACAAATAATAACGCAAATACAAAAAAAAATATGGAAGAATAAAAAAATAAATACTACTGTGGATGGGATTTGAACCATTTGCATCCTGAGCTGCACCATACCATACCATACCTTTAGCCGTTAGACCACCGTCGATACAAAAATTGACAACTTCGTGTCAATAGCAACCGTTGCTAAGGCTTTTCTCTGATACATAATTTTCAGACGTAAACAGAGACAAATTACTGAATTTCTGAAAAACTCCTAAACCGATTTTCGTCATTATGTCTGTAAGATAATGTCGAAAAATTATTATATCCTTAAAAAAATAAGTCGTCAAAATCGGTACATATTTCATCGAGATACTGATAATTGACTTATAAAGTCAGTTTTTCAAAATTTTTAAGACATAGAAATTAAAAGAAATCATCAAAATCGGTTCATAAACGACGGAGTTATCCGCGAACACACATAAAAAAAATAAAAAAACATGCGGTCGAATTGAGTAACGTGTTTTTTTTTAAGTCGTTAAAAATGGAAGAAGAAGTTGTTCTGCCTACCCCTTTCTTATTTCCCGGCGTAATGATAGAAGCAATGTAAAAGCCTGCATGTTACAACAACCGTTATTAATTGAGAATCAAAAGATAACATACAAATTAATTTGTGTTTATTCGCGGTGTTTTGTATCGCGCCGTTCGTGTCACGGTCTACTGCCTCAGATATGTTTTGTCTTTGTTTTCTGTTCATTAACCCTTTGCTTTCTGAGTAGGTGCACCATGATTTTATGTTAGAAAAGCTTTTTGCCATATTAACTTTGATCCCATTATGGTTTTGAGTTTAGACAAAAATTTTATACTTTTTAATTTTTTTTCTCAAAAAAAAAAAAAAAAAAAAAAAAAAAAAAAAAAAAAAAAAAAAGTTTAGCAGTTCTCATGTTATATGCTTACCAACGAACAGCATTTAAAGTTTTTTTTTAATTTGAGATTTTAAATCCCATAGAGCCATAAAAACTATGTAAGGCAATAATTATTTGAGACAAGAGAACTATGAAGCCAATATAACTATCAATATTGGTGCCTTTAGTCACTTTAGCCACTGTACCAATGGGTTCTATAATTAAAAACATAGTTCATAATCCGACAAACCACAGAGGCCTTTTTCCATCTAAATATACCTGAACAGAACTGGCCACTTGTTAGGTATAGCCTCACAAATACCATCGGCTAAAAGTGGAACACGGTTCTTGAAGCCATAAAGCAAATGTAGATACTTTAATGTTTAAGTTGAGTAAAACTGCATTCATAGATTTTTTAAACGTCACATGCCTCATCTCGGAATTGAACCGACAAAAATACGTAAAAATAAAATTCTCTACAAATATATTTTTCATTAGAATAGTAGCACGCTGTACTCAGCTGAAGAACCGAATACTTATAAATAAAAAAAGTGGCTGTCCCGGGAAGATGTACAACTTTGAAATTGATGGGTCAAGTATACTGTAGACGCATGCAGTACAGAGTAGAGAGCAGCGGGGGAGGGGTCATGACGCAGTTTTCCGTCACGCCATACGGCCTTACCCCCACGGCGCGTCAATAGATATGTTTCACATCAAAATACCAACTGGAAAATACCTGGAAGCTAGGTCGAGCCCTTGTATGGGATGCTTCGTGCGTGGACACATTAGCCCCGTCTCATCTCAGGGAAACAGTAATCAAAGCGGGAGCTGCGGCGGAAATTGCAGAATCTAACAAACGGGGTAAATAAGTTCAATTTATTGAAAACTACTTGCTGCCGTTTGCTGTAGAAACTCTAAAGTCCGCCTTTTTTGTCTTTTTATATGTATATTTATTTTTAATTTATTAATAACTAGCATTCCGCCCCCGGCTTCACCCGTGGATATTTACGAACAAAATAAAATATACCCTATACCTACCCCTACCCCTATAAGGATTAATAGCAAGGTACAAATAAAGAGCATTTTCTAGCGGCGGCTTTTTAATTAAATTTTTAAAATAAAAGAACACTTATTGTGACTTAATTATAATAGTTATACATATGCTATCGCGACACTTTTTGTAGATGATGATGTGTTCTGCAAAGTCGTAGTACATTATTTTGTTCTATCATCAATAGTTTTCGCAGCGCACGCGATGTAAGGAATTTCTCAGGTCATTTTTTGACAACTTGGGTTACATTATTGGAGTTTTAGTAAGGATCCCTATTTTTTTTGAAAATATAATATAGCCTATGTCACTCAGGGTGAATGTAGCTTTCCAATGGTGAAAGAATTTTTGAAATCGGCACAGTAGTTTTTGAGTTTATTCATTACAAACATACACACACACACAAAAATACAAATCTTTCCTCTTTATAATATTAGTACCTATACATATAGATGGTCACCCTAAACATCGCGTGCACATTCTGCTCTCGTTTCGGTCATATTCGTTCGCCTCGAGGTGAATGATTTTCGCTACAAAATGACCACACATAAAAATAAATGTTTTTTTATTAGAGACCCTATCATTATAGTGTTGAACAATGGCACCGTTAGAGCGTAACACGGTTTGGAAACTTTCAAATTGGTATTTTATTGGGCGCGTGTTGCTGTTTGTGATCTAAAATAGAGATATTTAGAAAATTATTTTCCCCTCTAATGACGAAAAAAAATAAAAAAAATAAAAAATATCAAAATTAAATGTTTCTTCTAAAATTAGACAAATTTATGTATTTTGTAAAAGCGTGCCATATCGAAGATTATTTTTCCCTCTAATGACGATAAATAAACAAACAATCTCTATATAATATCCTTCCTACTAATATTATAAACACGAAAATTTGTGAGGATGAATGTTTGTTACTCCGTCGCCCAAAAACTACTGGACGGATTTTGATAAATTTTATACATCAGAATAGCACATAGTATAGGTATAATAGATATAAAAAAGGTCCGCTGTAGCATATATAATTATATCTATAATAGATAAGTAGATATATGCGTATTTACTTAGAGGTGTGGTCTCGACAAAATGAAAGAAGGTATCTGTTTGCAGATGATGTATTTTGCGTGTGGAACGTGTTGAGGAGATAGACAAAAGGTGCAGCTTCGAACGTGTAGCCAAAAATACCCGACCCAGACAGACATACGTGGAAGCCAGTACACAAATTCCTTACCGGAGATTCTCGGGTCGAGCATACCCGGGCCGGGCAATCCATGGTCGGCATTTGTGCCAAGAGCATTTCGTGAACCTGTATCCATAAGATTTCCCCCTACCAAAAGTCGCTGAACGCGCCTAAAAAAGTTTGGTTGGAAACGCTGGTTTGGACACGTTGAAAGAAGGATGAAAGATTGACTAAAAAGGTTTATATGGCTGAAGGGAAAGGAAATGCTGGCAGAGGACGACCTAGGTGAACCTACTTTTATTGAACATATAAAATAACTATTGATCGAAGGCAATATTAAAAGTACACACAATCGCCGAGCATGTATTAAAAGTATGATGAATATAAAAGAAGCAAAGAGGTATGTCAGGATCGTAGCAAATGGCATTCGATTGTGTCTGCCTACCCCTCTTATGATAAAAGGCGTGATGTTAGTTAGATGGTTTACGTGCCCTCCGAAACACGAGAAGTCTAATCTAAGAAATATCAGTCAACTCATTGTTTGAATTAGGCAAAACAATTAATTATCCAGAGATTTGGAGATCTGAGGACGTGACTCCCAAACAGTCCATGTCGCTTAACAATTTACATTAATTCCTTTAAATTCGTGATAATCTTCAGGAATTTAATTTGCAAGCGCATTTTGAAACTTCTAAAATTATTATCAAAAACATTTGCCATCCCTTTTGCTTTGAAAACTTATCAAATGGACTCTAATATAAATAAAATTGAGCTACTGTCTGTTCTTTCAAAATTAAATCAAATTATCTAAGTGAAAGCGAGACTTGGGTATGGAATAAGAAGCATGAAAGTAAGATAAATGCAGTGAAAATGCGGTCTTTAAAGCGTATTGACCGCATCCGGAACGTATGTCATTAGAGAAGAATGCGGAGTGAAAAATGATGTTGTGGCTAAAATGAAGAAAAGTAGTTTACGCTGGTTTGGACACGTTGAAAGAATGAAGCATAAAAGATTGACAGAGGACGACCTAGGTGTATTTAATATTAAGAGCTCAAAAGTTGCCTTTCGACCGTTATAACGACTTTAGGAAATCGACTGAAATTTGTAAATAAAAACGGTCTAAGTAATTCTGTAATTCTAGTTTATAGACACCTTTCTATACTGACGAGCAATATAAAAAAACCGGCCAAGTGCGAGTCGGACTCGCGCACGAAGTGTTATCTATAAAAACGGGGGGGGGGGGGGGGGGGGGGACGACACGTTTGTTGTATGGGAGCTCCTTAAATATGTATTTTATTCTGTTTTTTAGTATTTGTTGTTATAGCGGCAACAAAAATACATCATCTGTGAAAATTTCAACTGTCTAACTATCACGGTTCATGAGATACAGCCTAGTGACAGACGGACAGCGGAGTCTTAGTAATAGGGTTTCCGTTTTTACCCTTTGGTTACGAAACTACGAACCCTAAAAAGCCACTTGCAAAGTGCCTAAAAAATCTAAATATTTTCTAAACCATACAAGTTAGCTTCATGAAGTAAATATAATCCTGAAAACAGTTTCATATTGTACAAAAATAGTAGTTTATGATACGGGATCATAATAGGAGTAATTAAAATTTAAGTGGATTTTTTTAATAGCATCAACGAGTGTTTAATTTCCAAGTTATGTGCCCAATACACAACTTTATCTAATCCCATGCAACAAATTGAACCAAAAATATTTTTCTTAATCGACAAATTGGCGGTAAACCTCGGTTACCTACCTACTGCGCATTAGTGCTGTCAAGTAACTCGGACATGCGCGTGTCGATATTTTCATAGAGTTTAATGAGGCTGTATAAAAAGACCTCTGCCCTTTCTGCATTTAAAAAAAAACAAAACATTACGATATCGTTTTTGTATTTTTGTATTTTGTATTAGAGACATATCATTATGAAGTATAATTCGATTTTGTAATAGATACTTTACAATATAAGAGTAGATAAATCCTATTTACATACTGGCCTCTTTGAAGTAATGGAATGTTGTTTTTTACTTCAAAACGTGGTTTCGGAAATATTTCATTTTTTATATTGCTCGTCAGTGTATTTATCTGAAGAACACCAAAAAATCATTTTTATTGCCTTTCTGGAGAAAAAGGGTCTTAAATAAATGACAAATAAGGGATTTTTTATACCAAGCTAAGGACCCATATTATTTGCCTGCCTAGTGCATAAGCAGCCGTGAATATATCAGAGCGAGCGAAGCCCTCTAAGTGCTCTAAGTTATCAATATCAGTAACATTATTATTACATATTACATAGTCAGTATCAGTGAATGAAGTCAGGGAAAAGGTTATGCTGTCTAATCCGTCAGAGATATAACAAAATGATGTAGGAAAGAATTGTGTAGATTAAAATTATCTACAAAAAAGTCTACAGAAGCATATATCTATCTCTAATAGATAAGTAGTTATAAGCGTATTTATGTAGGTATTCAAATTGTTGTAAACCCATATTGTGCCCGTGCGAAGTCGGGGACGTTTCGATAGTATCGATTAAATCAAAGTGCAATATGTACGAAACATCTCTGAAGTTAATAACGGAGTTTGGTTCTGTGGCAATCACAACTTCAGTTTTGAAACTTGAATTATTAAGGGGAAGTCAGTCATCAAAATCCAATTTTTAATCAATTTTTTCAGAAAACCTGATCTATTTACGAAACTGAAAAAAATATATATTGATTTTAAGGATATGACAAATATTGTTATTGATTTGAAAATATGATTAGTGTTTACTCGATAGAAAAAAATCCTAAATACACCTCTGAAAACTTTATCAAATTTTATGGCTATAATATACTCGTAGATGGTACCATTACAAAAATTAACATGAATATTTTTTTGGTAATTATCTATCGTTTCATTGTAAAATTATTTCTATGATGTATAAGATTTTTTTTTAAATTATCGCTTACTGTTTCTATCCTGCTCGCGTGCGCGCGATTCTAGATAAAAGCGTTCTGCTCTTTCATCACTAATTTTCCCATCGACCACGGAGTAAAGTAAGTTCGCTTGGTCGGTGAAGACGTGAACGAACGAACTTGTTGTTCGTGCGTGATCTATGATTTCAGTAGAGGTTCCAGTGTAAAAGTTGTATAGAGAAAAACTCCCAGGCACCATTTTGGTGGACGCATATTTTTATAATGCCGTGTTTCACCTATTTACAGAAAGCGGTGAACTTAATAAAAACATATTTTGTAACTTATGTTTGATAGAGTGTCTAATTTTGTATTGTCGTTAGGATATTGTGTCATTATTCGTTAGGTATAGCTTCACAAATACCATCGGCTAAATGAGGGAGACTTCGTTTTCTGCTGGGTACCCTGGAACCGTAACACGGTTTCAGGATCTGTAAGGCAACCCGTGAAAAAATGTAAAATATAAAATTTTCTAATTATTTTATTGAGTATGATAAACTTATATGTATTTCTTTTATATTCCAAAAAATTGTCAACACCCCTGTTGGTAAGAAACCTAGAATATTTAACATTTAAGAACTAGACTAGACAAAAAAATCTAGAAACCGGAAGCTTGAAACGGAAGAACTATTCCAACAAAAGAATTCTTTACACTTGTTCCTGTCTATTTAACAAAGCAAACCAACTGTAAACTTAATTGGATTTTTTTGATTTTACAAAGAAATCCATATCAAAAGGACCGCTTTTTACTCTGTAATAATCTATCAATCTATTCTATCTATCTATCATCACGCCTTTTATCCCAAGAGGGGTAGGTAGAATCGAATGCCATTTGTTACGATCCTGACATACCTCTTTCGCTTCTTTTATATTCATCATACCTTTTATACATGCTCGGCGATTCCATCGATTAATACATTTTGTATATGTTCAATAAAAGTACACCTAGGTCTTTCTCTGCCAGCATTTCCTTTCACTTCAGCCATATAAATCTTTTTAGTCAATCTTTCATCCTTCATTCTTTCAACGTGTCCAAACCAGCGTAAATTACTTTTCTTCATTTTTGTCCCATCATCTTTCACTTCAGCTAACTGTTACCGGTCTCTGGTCGCACACAAGGCACACAGGTCGTGATAATGTCATAGTAGTATATCATATTAATATAATCTCATCAAAATCAAATCAATTTATTACCAGATTAGACACATTTGCGTATTGGATTAACATGTAAATAGATGCATTAAGTAAATACTATATCCCTTGCTTATTTCAAACTACCTTCCGAACTTGGAGCCCATACTAACTTTCATCCCTTATCACACCCTCTTAGGGGAGGTGGATTCAAAAAAACCGGCCAAGTGCGAGTCGGAAAAAAATATAACGTTTTAAAAAGTAACGAAACCCCCCTTAAGAGGATGTATAGAGCTAAATGCGAGTTTTATGATGCGTAAAAGTACATGATCCACTGCAGTGACCATAATAAAAAAAAATATATGATATTCTTGAGGTTATGCGTTATGAAGATACTGTGTTCAAAACATAATACAACTATATTGATTCGATAAAAAAAAAATACGAATGTACCTCTAAAAAAATATTTTACTGTCTAGAAAAAGTACTAAAATGCATGCAATGATTCTGATTTTTTGACAGATTTTTTATCTAGAAATATACTGTAATGGTTCGAATTCCCGTCTAGGATTATGCGCCCTTGTTAAAATATAGTTAAAATATTTAATTATAATTAATCTGTGATTCGGCTAAAAAAGACGATTTCCGTGCCAATAATGAAATAAAAATAAAATATATTAAAAATAAAAATTAAGTGAGGGTACTTGTGAAATGGTAAAAAAGACAAAGAAAAGATGATAATGTTGAAATGAATTGAAAGTGTTTGCAAAATAATAATGCTATTTGTGGATTAAATATAAAAGCAATTTGGAGATTGTGGACAATAATAATAATAAATAAATAAGGATTAAATAATTGAAACGGGGTAAGTTACTAATGAGATTATTCTGGAAATTAATAGCTATGAACTTCATGTGAAGAATCAGTTGCAATCATGTTTGTGTTGTCCACAGCTTGTGGAAACGCCCTGCACCATAAGGCTTGCCTTGCCTCATGCGCGTGCCAGCGGACTTGTCTTCTTCTCGGACGACAAGTACCTACTTGCCAACTGCAAAGGGGCTATTTACAACTCTCCAAGAGGAAGACGGAGGTCCGTGGTCTGACGCGTGGATGCCTGCTCTCAGTCTAACTACCAAGCCCAGACGCCTCTTGTTCACCTACTTATGTTTTGCTTATACTTTATACTTATACTTTCATGTTTTAATTTTACTAGGTAGATTTTCATACACTATATTGACCCTGGGAGTTGTTGGCGGTCGGCCAACCGCGGACAGACATCACGTGCTTAGTCAATATTTACTGGGTTACTACGTGCTTACTTAATATTTACTTGGTTAATACTTACTAGGTTGATATATGCTTATGTAGCACTTGCTTGTCTAATATGTGCTTTATTAATGCTTACTAGGTTAATGCGTGCTTACTTAATATTTACTTGGTCAATACTTACTAGGTTGATATATGCTTATGTAGTACTTGCTTGGCTAATATATGCTTTATTAATGCTTACTAGGTTAATGCGTGCTTACTTAATATTTACTTGATCAATACTTACTAGGTTAATATATGCTTATTTAATACCTACTTGGTTAATGTGTGCTTGGTCAGTGCTTACTGGGTAAATGCGTGCTTATTTAATATTTACTTGATTAATGCTTACTAGATTAATGCGAGCTTACTTAGTATTTACTTGGTTGATGCGTATTTAGTTAGTATTTACTTAGTCATTAGGTTATTTGATCAATAAACTTGTTCTCTCTGTTCGAAGCTCTTTGATTTGTCATTTCTAAAACCACATTGCAAATTTAGGACTAGCCCGTCAGCACACACGATTGGCTAGCACCTAAGAGCATCACAATACTGTTCTATTTTTTAATCAAATTTTCAGCAAGTTCCTTTATTCTCATTTTCGAGATTTTATGTATGCACTGCACGCGTGTGTGCGTAAGCGCTCGTGTACCGATAGTACCGGCTGCAGCCTAATGCTATATTATTAGTGGCATCCACGTCGTTTGGTGTGTATGTGTACCCGCGTGGGGGCGGTGCCATCTCTCAAGGTTGTTGGCTCTATCCAGCGTCACCTATTTATTGTTATAGCGGCAACAGAAATACATCATCTGTGAAATATTCAACTGTCTAACTATCACGGTTCATGAGATACAGCCTGGTGACAGACAGATAGACAGACAGACAGACGGACGGACGGACAGCGGAGCCTTAGTAATAAGGTTTCCGTTTTTTTTACCCTTTGGGTACGGAGCCCTAAAAAAGTAACCTAAGTCCTTCCCTAGGGCTCAAGCTTACAAATCGGTTCAGTGGTTTAGCCGTGAAAGCGGAACAGACAGATAGAGTTACTTTCGCATTTATAATATCAGATTGGGTTAATTAAGGAGACGCATCATAATTTTTAGTCATAGTCTTAGTTTCGAAATTTAAATAGCATTCGAAAGCTAAATATATTTGACACAGTATGATTTTTTTTAATACGAAAATCAGTTACATTATGAAGTCATCAAGTATTTTCAACCGATTTTGCGACTCGAGTTTTCTTATAGATAATTTTACTACCACTTGCTATTTCTAATAGTTTTTGTATTCCACTGGAAGAGCATATGTCCGTTTTGTGTATTTTCGCAAGACAGATTTTTTGTGAAATCGTTCTTTCTCATGTTTCTGGTACGTGAAATCGGCTATCTTATATATCTTATATATTTTTATATAGAGAAGACGACATGTGACCTTGCCACCGCCTGATTGTTAAGCATAGGTGGCTGGTCCACGAATGCGCGCGACTGGCAGATCGTAATACAGTCCCCACGTAGAGATGCTTTTTGACGCTTCGCTTAAAGGACCCCAGGTTGTAGAAAGGAGGAAAGACCGACGCCGGAAGTTCATTCCACTTTTTGGCAGTACGACACAGGAATGAGTCACTCAATTTTTTCGTTCGTATGCAGAACGTGTAGACGGTGTGAGGATGAAAAATGTATCCTGTGCGAGCAGTGCGGGTGCGAAAAGGGGATGGAGGGACGAGGCCATGGAGTTCTTCTGAACACTCCCCATAATACAGTCGATAGAAGACGCTAAGAGAGGCTATGTCTCTGCGTAACTGTAGAGGCTCGAGATTTCGTGTGGCCTTTGGGTCTTACTCTTATCTTATCTTATCCTTGGTTATTTTATCGATTATTTTTGCAGTGCTATATAGATATATCGACAAAATTAGCTGCGCGGTTTACTGAGTTAAAGTACCAGGTACGACGTGGCCAAAATCATTGGTAACTAAGTTCACATTTAGACAGTTAACCTTATTAATCAGAATAGGTCACAATCTTCAAATGTTTAATAAACATTAGGCCAAAAATCGAATCCTGTCCTATAAGAATATTAAATAACGTCCACTATGCTACAGAATAAACTAGAAAGTCAACACTTTAAAGCTCTATTTACAAAGAGATTTCAGCATCTTTCACGTAAAATCCTTTAAATTTTGTAAGTACACTTGCCTCTTTATTACACATTTTTAGGATTTAGTTCAAAGCTAAGTCTCAAGATGAGACAAGGGTGTTTGTCAGGTATTCTTAATAGCTTAAAAGTTATTGAAAAAATTTACAAACGCACTAGTCACCACTACGTTTTTCGAAGGTTCCCCTTGATTTATCTGGCATGCCATCACCAGATCCTGGTTTGCTTATCATGGTACCACCCTTGGGATATCTCCTTTCCAACAAAAAAAGAATCATCAAAATCGGTTCATAAACGACGGAGTTATCCGCGAACACACATAAAAAAATATATACGGTCGAATTGAGAAACCTCTTCCTTTTTTTTTTGAAGTCGGTTAAAAACGAAAACGAACGGACTTAGTTTTTCACTATAACAATAAGATACTTTTAAAATAAATAATATTTAGGGGTAGAAAAACGTTTTATTTATTTATTTATTAAGGAAAAATAACAGTAGTAGATACTGTAGACAGACAGATATATATAAGTTTAAAAAAATTAAGTTCTGCCCACCTACATTGTCTCAAAGTTATTTTTTATTAAGTTAAATTATTTTTCAAAGTTCAAGTTAAATTATCTCTCAAAGTTAAATTATTTTTTATTATTCTCCATTTGTATGGAAAAGGGTGCGGCAGCTGCGCGGTATTTTCCCATCTAACCTATTTGATTGACTAAAAAGGTTTAGTATATGGCTAAAGTGAAAGGAAGTGCTGGCAGAGGACGACTTAGGTGTACTTTTATTGAACATATAAAAAATGTATTGATCGATGGAAATATTAGAAGTACACACAATCGCCGAGCATGTATGAAAGGTATGATGAATATAAAAGAAGCAAACGTATTTTTGTATTTTATTTTTGGTTGAGTTTTTATATTTTTAATTTAATTATGAATTTTTATAAATTCTGAGGACTTATAAACTAAAAACCTTAGCTAGGACTAAAATTAAGAAATATAAACTGTCACCCAAAGAAAGTGACTGATAGTGTCAGTCAAGCCACAGAGTAAACGTTGTAGAAATGCAAAGAGTATAATATACCGTGTTCCAAATAGGTGTTGCCGTAGCCGGAACTCAAATCGCCCACAACATTATTCATAATGTATATAATAATACTAGCTTTTGTCCGCGGTTTCACTCGTAAATATATTTCCTGTGATAGCCCATTCGAAACTAGCAAAACTTCCAAAAAATATTATATAAAAGAAGTAATTTAATAATATTATTTAAAGAATAATTATTAATTTAGCTTCAAATGGAATAAAAATGGGTAAAATTAATAGAAGGCAACACCTGAGTTCAATAACTAACAACTCTGCCAACAGACATTAGTATTTTTAAATTAGAGGGTTAGCACAGATTAGGGCACCTATTAATCCTCATTTTTCAATATTTCAGTATTTTTAAAATAACTCGAAAATTAAAGGATATAAAAATAAAAAAAATGAAAAATAAGCTTTCTAGCATGTAATCTCCAAACGGTTTTCGAATTTTGGTACCTTACGAAAAATGAAATGTTGTCCATTGCAAGTGCTTAGAGCAAGTAGATTTTAAGTTATATGGGGGTCGAAAATGCTGCTTACTGTGTGATATACTCAAGGCCGGTGCGTCGTTTGCGAACTTGGCTGACACACTACCATGTGTCTAGATTTACCTTCCTCGTGAAAACAAAATCCGTTCAATAGTTACTTAGTTAACTACTATGTATCTGAAAGACATAACTGGTGTCTGTCTGTTAGTCATTTACCAGTATCTAGATATTTTTTATCTTAAAAAAATATGTCGGTTGCCAAGTGGTTAAGGTATCTTGTATAAGGCGGACCACGATTCGAGCCCGGCCATGTACCAATGTTTTTTTTAATAACTTATGTAACATAAACCGACAAACCACATTTAGAGGCTTTTCCATCTAAATATACCTCAACAGAACTGGCCAGGTATTGCCTCACAAATACCATCAGCTAAAAGAGGGAGACTTGATCTTTCGCTGGGTACCCTAGCGAAAAAAAAAGATTTTTTTCAGCGAATGTCGCTCTTGATGAGTGCCCACATATTCCAACAAACCACACTTAGAGGTTTTTCCATCTAAAATATCTAAATATACCTCAACAAAACCGGCCACTTGTTAGGTATAGCCTCACAATACCATCAGCATGCCATCAGCTAAAAGAGAGAGACTTTTTCTTCCAATGGGTACCCTCAAGTACCCTAGAAACGATAACATGGTTTCAAGAGTCGTAAGACAACCCGTGAAAAAAATATGATAATGAGTTAACATGAAATTTGTATTACCAAGTTAGGAATATAAAGAGGAACAGGAAAAACTAGTTCGTTCCGAGTGAGAGACTAAAACCCTATCTAAACTTTATAATAAAGTTGTTTTTTATTATTCTAGTGAAGGATAGACGACATTGTGCAAAATTGAGACAATGCCGTTTTCGTTATATAGTTGAACAAAAAGTTAATCATCAAAATCGGTTCACAACTGACAGAGTAATCGCTGTACATAAAAATATAGTTAAAAAAAATACGGACCTCTCTAGGGTTCTGAACATGGGCGATGATGTTCGTCTCTCACAGCTTATTTTCTCTGAGTCTACATGAATTAAAATGTTGAAATTTGGTATATATATAGAGTTTCATGACCCGATCACGGACATATAGTTTAATAGAAATTTAAAAAGAAATTTCAAGTGCATCATGTACCATATCAAATAAAAGGGCTCGTTATAATTACGTACAAATTTTTTTTTTGTAATTTTAAAATGCATAGTTTAAATTATATTAAAGAAAATAAACGAAAATGGACCGTTCCCCCTCCCTTATCTCCGAAATTAGTGAGTCCAAAATTATGAAAAAAATATGTAAAACAAAAAACCTGTCTAAAGTTCCCTCAGTGCGCAAGTTCTACTCGCAACTTGGCTAATAATTTTTTTATTTAACTACAACCCCTTCAAGATATCAGAATGAAACAAAAAACAGTTTCTAAGTCTAAGTACACACTATGTTCTCTAAAAGTTTCATCAAAATCCATTGAGCCGTTTCGTTATTTATGCTTTAGAATCGTGTATTTTTTTATAGATAGAATGAGCGTCGGTGGCCGAGTGTTTAAGACGTCTAGTATTAACTAGGCAGACCACAGGTTCGATACCAGATCCCGGCCATGTACCAATGGGTTTTTTTAATCAAGAACTTAGATGCTTTTCCATCTAAATATACCTCTAAATATAAGAAGAAAAAAAATAGCGTTGATAGAAATATGTAGAACAGATACTTTTATATTGTGTCCACTGTTACTGGTGTATTGTACAAATATTCACGTGTATTTCTTAGGAAAACGCAGTGAAAATATACGTATTTTTAGTGAAAGAGTAACCTCGCAAAATTTACGGCTTCCTATGAAGTCTGTATTTCCGCAGTTAACTTTTTACGAAGTTCACCGTACTTCAGATATTCCTTCAGACATTTCACTAAGTTGCCAGAATTCAGTTTGCATATAAATGGATAAAAAAATAAAGTTCCCTGTACATTTTATAGAACAGGTCAAGTGCGTGTCGGACATGCATTAACTTATATTAGGGTTCCTTGAATTTGATTTGTATTTTTGTGTGTGTGTATGTTTTTAATGAATAAACTCAAAAACTACTGTGCTGATTTCAAAAATTCTTTCACCATTGCTACATTCACCCCTGAGTGACATAGGCTATATTCTATTTTCAAAAAAATTAGGGATCCTTACTAAAATTCCAATAATGTAACCCAAGGTGTAAAAAAATGACCTAAGAAATTCCTTTCATCGCGTGCGCTGCGAAAACTATTGATGATATAGAGGTAGTAGTAGGGGTAGGGGGTAGGAGTAGAAGTAGGGGTAGGGGTAGGGGTAGGGGTACGGGTAGGGGTGGGGGTAGGGTAGGATAGGTATAGGGTATATTTTATTTTGTTTCATAAATATCCACGGGCGAAGCCGGGGGCGGAATGCTATTACTAAAATATAGGAGTTTTATTCTTTTCCACGGCTTGCCAAACAGCTCCCTTTTAGCCAATGGTATTTATGAGGCTATACCTAACGAGTGAGCAGTTCTGTTGAGGTATATTTAATAATGTATTCTTCGGCCAAGTAAAGATGGCGTCCCTAATAATTCTGAAAATGAGTTTTACAATTTAAAAAATCTACGTAATGTATTTTTCGACCCAATAGCCAATGGACAACATTTCATTTTTTTAATCACCCATTTTTATTACTTTATTTAAAAATATATTAAAAAATAAGTTACAAGTATTTTTATATTTTATTTTTGGTTGAGTTTTTATATTTTTAATTTAATTATGAATTTTTATAAATTCTGAGGACTTATAAACTAAAAACCTTAGCTAGGACTAAAATTAAGAAATATAAACTGTCACCCAAAGAAAGTGACAGATAGTGTCAGTCAAGCCACAGAGTAAACGTTGTAGAAATGCAAAATATACCGTGTTCCAAATAGGTGTTGCCGTAGCCGGAACTCAAATCGCCTACAACATTATTCCTAATGTATATAATAATACTAGCTTTTGTCCGCGGTTTCACTCGTAAATATATTTCCTGTGATAGCCCATTCGAAACTAGCAAAACTTCCAAAAAAATATTATATAAAAGAAGTATTTTTATAATTATATTTAAAGAATAATTATTAATTTAGCTTCAAATGGAATAAAAATGGGTAAAATTAATTGAAGGCAACACCTGAGTTCAATAACTAACAACTCTGCCAACAGACATTAGTATTTAATTAGAGGGTTAGCACAGATTAGGGCACCTATTAATCCTTATTTTTCAATATTTCAGTATTTTTAAAATAACTCGAAAATTAAAGCATATAAAAAATAAAAAAAATGAAAAATAAGCTTTCTAGCATGTAATCTCCAAACGGTTTTCGAATTTTGGTACCTTACGAAAAATGAAATGTTGTCCATTGCAAGAACAAAATTAATTTAAAAAATAGCTTAAAGCGTTTTAGGTTTATCCTCCCTTATTTTTGTTACATTAGCGACCTGCCCCGGCTTCGTATGGGTATAAAAGCTTTAAATTTTCCCGAGGGGCGAGATATTTTTCCGGGATAAAAAGTAACCTGTCACTCTCTGGTCTTGGTTCCATTTTGACGTGATGAAAAGACAAACAAACAAATGAACACAGTTTTACATGTTTACTAGAAGTTAGTGTTGTCAATATTGTTGTCACTTGTCATAGTTCAACTGATCTCCAATCTTTGAGTATATAGCAAAGGAGAGCGTATAAATCACCGAACAATTTTTTCTGCCACTTTTGCCGGGGGGGGGGGGGGCGGTCGTTTTATTGTCGCAACGGATTTTACGTTATATGATGATTATGTTAAAATACAAACATAATAATTATAATTAATGATTGGAAACACTAAGTTTGACGCCCTAGATCGCCTTTCCCGTTTAAAACATCACAATTAACTATTTGCTTATCGCGACACAAAACGATACCAACGAAATCTAAGGTAACTTACTGGCGAAAGGGGGAGCCCGTCTATGGCCCCTCCATAGGCTTAGTACTCTGTCTCCAATAGATGGCGCCTTTTACAAAAAAATTGACTAATTTTAACAGAAACATTTAACTTTGATTTGTTTATTTTTCGTTATCAGAGGGAAAAATAATTTGTTACCGACTTTGATAGTAGAAATTAGTTAGGACGTAGGGCACCTAATTTTCGGATGGGTTGCAACCACCCTCTAAAGATGGTCATTAAAAAAACAAGTACTTATTATTTTTTTCTAAGTTCATTGTTCGGTTGGTGTTTGTTCACAATAGAACACAACTCCCAAATGATTGATGATCTCTAGTTATAGAATGTAACAAGTGTATGTCTGTATGTAGTTACACGGTGTGCGATCTCTAAATGGTGATGGGTGACCATGTCTTTTAATTTGTTAATAATAGTCCAGGCAACGAACATTATTACACATGATTAAGTATACAGTAATTGTCCTGTCAATTTAATATGTAATTTTTATCAAACTAACAAAATATCAGAACATGGGTATATGAAATATCCTTGTTTTTGTTCTTCATGGGTTGCCTTAGAGCTCCCGAAACCATATTATTGGCCCCAGGGTACCCAGCGGAAAACGATGTCTCCCTCTTAGCTGATTGTTTGTTACATTTGTCAAATGTAAAAATTTAAAACGAGCCATTTCCTACATTTTAACCCTTAAGTGGTCAATCGGAATTAATTTATTTTTAATATTTAGTTCATTTTTATCAATATTTATTTATTTATTTATTATAAATAGCCCAACAACACCTACGTCCACACATATGCTTTGTACATTTTCATAACTTAGTAGACGCAGTGTCAATTATAGGGCTATTAACATTTTTATAAATATAAAAGTTTGCTATAAACTAACAATTAAACGAAGGAGATTTGGTTTTCCACTGGGTACCCTGGAACCGTAACACGCCGTGAAGAAAGTAAAATAAAATAAAAAACAAAACCCAGAGTACTTGTCAAACGAGCCACAACTCGATGGGGTTACGTCGTTTCTTTACAGAGTTCTACTATCCACATCCACATCAGATCATATCGATGGTACCAAATTATTGTATTGTCATCTGATTCACATATGTATGCAAAATATCAGCTCAATCGAACACCGAGAAGTCGTTCTAATTCAGTTTGCAAGATTTCACCTAAACAAACTAAGAAACATTGTAAGTATAATAAAACCTTGTAAAATAGTTGGATGAAATCTTCTAGGATTCATAGAAAATTAAAAATATATTTCTCTCTTCACGGGTTGTCTTACAGCTCCCGAAACCGTGTAACGCGGTTTAGCCGATGGTATTTGTGAGGCTATACCTAACGAGTGGCCAGTTCTGTTGAGGTATATTTAGATGGAAAAGCCTCTAAGTGTGGTTTGTCGGATTATGTACATAAGTTTTTAATTAAAAAACCCATTGGTACAGGCTGGGATCCGGGATCGAACCTGCGGGACGCACATTAAAAATATATCCCAATAAATTTAAAAGTACAGTCACCCTACCCTACAGATAAAATCTACGTTAATCTAAAGATGAACAAACGAACCCCGTTACATTTGTTCAATAGAGCACGCACTCACAATACCCAATCATAACTACCTTATATCAATCAAATGACTTTCTTGATCGATGTCGGCATCGAGCTTCTTGAGAAATAAATATTACGCGAGAATGTATCTAACTGACTACAAAAAAGGATTTTTTTAAAGGGGAAGCCACTCATCAAAATCCGATTTTTAATCAAGTTTTGCAGAAAACCTGATCTATTTACGAAACTGAAAAAAATATATATTGATTTTAAGGATATGACAAATATTGTTATGGTTTTGAAAATATGATTAAAAACATTTTACTCGATAGAAAAAAAATCCTAAATACACCTCTGAAAACTTTATTTATCAAATTTTATGGCTATAATATAGATGGTATCATTACAAAAATTGGCATGAATATTTTTTTGGTAATTATCTATCGTTCATTGTAAAATTATTTCTATGTTGTATAAGTTTTTTTTTAAATTGCCTTTTAAACATACTTTTATTTAAATATCGAAAAAAATAATCTTTTCTTCACGGGTTATTTTACGGCTCTCGGAACCGTGCTATCGGTCCCAGGGTACCCAGCGGTATACCAAGTCTCCCTTCTTTAGCCGATGGTATTTATAAGGCTATACCTAACGAGTGACCAGTTCTGTTGAGGTATATTTTGATGGAAAAAAGCTTAGAGTGGTTTGTCGGTTATGTACATAAGTTTTTAATTATGAAAAACATTGATATTTGCTATGGTCCTGACATACCTCTTTCGCTTCTTTTATATTCATCATACGTGTCATACATGCTCGGCGATTGTGTGTACTTTTAATATTGCCATCGATCAATACATTTTTTATATGTTTTCTTTCACTTCAGCCATATCAATTGATGACAAAGATCAAATAGAAAATAATTAAGAAATATAGGTACGAATTTGACAGCAGGTCCTGCAACTGGCAAAATTCTACAAAAAAAATCTTCCCGATACAATAACATTAACAAATTCGTGCTAGCCCCTCAAATCAGAGTTAGTCGAAGGCACCCCAAAACCTGGTCGTAAATAATGCGGGTATTTTCGAAGATATTAATTTAATTGGTCCAGTGTTTTGCTCTAATGTAGGATCTTCAAGTTTCTCGCATGACATTTCGCTGTTAATACTCGACGTAGATAAGTCGATTTCATAAATTACACCTCCACTAAAGTCAACTGTGTTCATATTAGGAGACGCTTCTGTTCTTCTTTTTAACCGACTTCGAAAAAAAGAAGGAAAAAAGTAAACATCGATTACTCCGCCAGTTGTGAATCGATTTTGATGATTTTTTTTGTATTCGACAGATAATTTAAGCTTTTGAATCATTGACATCACATTAGACACTTGCCTATGACCGACAGACATTATGAAATTATAAGGATTCCGTTTTAGTCGTTTTAGTTACGAAACCCAAAAAATATATTGACTTCTGAGTTTAAACACTAAAGTTAGTTGGACCAATAAGTAATTTAATAAGTATGACGATATTATTTTTGCTTGCACTTTTAAATACATGAAGATAGGGTGAATAACTAGTTTATATTATATAGGACATAGGTAAAATTAATAAAAAAAACTAAACGAAACATAATCTTAAAAAATTAACTTTTTTTGTCCCCCAAAATTATCCCTTAAAATCTACATTCGAATTACGTTATACGTCCGTTATTGAGTAATCAAACTCTATACATGTATCAAATTTAATTTTTTTTGTCCAGTAGATTCGGAGAAAATAAAAGTTTTTTTGTTTGAACCCTCACTACTTTCACGTTGTTGTTATAGAGGTATAACGTACTGTTGTATCAGCCCCAGATGTTGTATTATAAGTACACACACTAATATACACACAGGCGTTGTTCCACATGACGGCAGCTATCCTACCGCACACGACAGAGGGCGCCACTCGCCACAGTCAAGTAATAGTCACAGAGTGTAAATATACAGAACATCACAAGAGGTATAGCTTTTATGTTTCTGTGTATGCTACCACGGATTTTATAGGTACTTTCAAACAAAGAGATGCGTATGTGGCTTTTTATACTGGCTCTTTCATTGCCACTCTCCCTTATTGGTACCCCAATTTGAACACGGATCGACCTAGAGCCCTCATGTCGTGTGAAACTGCTATTTAGATATGAACATCATCAACCGTCATTACTTCGACTATTACGTATACTGATCATTTTCTAAGACAAACAAATGTGACTCAAAAATACATCCTAAAAAGTTTGTTGAAGTTCATGGGCGTCTATGAATAATGGATCCGGAAAATGCTGAAGTCGAAAGTTCGACAGATGCTGATCATTGGATTAGACCAACTCATGGCCGTGTCTAGGAGAGGGGTTTTGAGGGTCAGAATGTAAATGTAAATACATCTATGTATGTATTAATGTATACTCATAATAAATATGAAGAATTTGCTTGTTTGTATGTGCTTATGGATTTACCAGTCGGAGGAAGGTTATAGACCATATAACATCATGCTCCATATATACATATTATGATACACACTATAATCGCTGAAAATTTCATCAATATTAATTCGGCCGTTTCGGAGCCAGACATACAGCTAAAATTTCTAAATAAGTTTAAAAACAGATTATTTATATTTTATATTCTCAGACAGCTTTTACAACTTGCAGACTTAGTGTCTGAAATATTTGTCTATCTGTATATTTATTTTTGTACAAAAAGACTCCAAAATGGCTTAATGAATTTTAATTATACTTTTTAAAAGCTGCTCTTGGCTTCATCAGAAAGTAAATCTATACTAATATTATAAAGAGGTAAAGTTATATTGTAAATTTGGATCTCTGAAACTACTTATCCGATTCTGAAAATTATTTCAAAAAAAATAAAAAAAATATAAAAAAGCTACATTATCCCTGAGTACGGGCGAAGCCAAAGGCGGAAAGCAAATAGTAAAAAATAATAGCTTCCTTCTTAACTTATCGTTCGTTCAAATCAAATTTTTTTCATAAGAAAAAAAACCCACCTTATACAAATATTTCTGTCTGTCCGTATGTCTGTCATCGGTATACAGATAGCTGTCGACTTAACACCTCATTTACACACAAAGTTAAACTCGGTGATAATAAAAATGATCTTAAGAAAAGATTTGGGTTGACAAAGTCTGACTTATGTATTCTTGATTATTGAGTGATATGGAGTCTATTACTTGGCTTTAAAATACCTGCTTATCTGTTAAAAATAATTTCGTTTTTAGGGTTCCATGAATCCGATGAAAAAAACGGAAGCCTTACAGGATCACTGAACGAAAAAAGTTAAAATTTGGTACAAATGTAAAGTTTGCTGACCCAACCGCGGACGTATAGCGTAAATAATGGAATTTCGAATTTGGGGGATAATTATAAGGAAAAATTACAAGTTAAAAAAATATAATCGTCGTCGTCGTCCCTTATCTCCGAAACAGACTCTAAAAAAGTGAAACGTTTCCTAACATTTCCTTAATATTCATCATCAAACGAAAAATAAGCAAATATGTTTATATAGAACACCTGCCAACACTTTACACTTCGGGACGCGCCAATACAAGCGCTCTATATATTATTACCACCCAACGACCAAAGGCTGTTTTATCTAAAAAGAAAAACGAGTGAGCCTTACAGTAGTCGCATATGATGTGTAACATCTGACATCTCACCTTGGTAATAAGCAACATTAACATTATATCCTGAAAACATTAACACTTTATACACAACACTAAGTTAAGCGCACAGCTAATGCGTTCTCCTTCTCTATTTTCCTTTCTCTTTCTCGTCACACACACGCACATACTGTTGGCTGACAGTACCAACCTCTCGGTAAATGGGTTGGTAGTGTTGGTACCATCTGACGGCCAACTCGACCACGCGTCCATTGGTCAAATCAAACAGCGCGCGCCGGTTCACGAAATCACTCCCATAGATTGCAGGAAGTAAACGAAGCCGGGGCAGAAAGCTTGTATTTTATAAATTAAACACAGACGAAGCCGTGTGCAATGACTACGTATTAGATAAGTACCCCTCCCATAAGATAATCGCTAAAGAGCAGCGAAGTGCATTAATATTTTATCATTTACCTCTAAAATTTATGAGCCATTTATTACGAAGGGGTTAGTACTATACATTATCTATATCCACCCTTTTCTTATCTAATTTTATGTTTTCTCTAATCAACTGTTTAATGTCAAGTTAAACAACCGTGATCTTAGACAATTTGAACAGAGTTTAACTTAATGACAGTTTAATCTTATCGGTGTGTGCAGGCCTCAACCCTTTGTGTGACTTTAGAAAATATTTTTGAGATCTTCAAGTTATGAGACATTCTTGCCCTTTTTTTCTTTCTTCACGGGTTCACCAGGGTACCCAGCGGAAATCCTAGTCTCCCAATTTTAGCCGATGGTATTCGTGAGGCTATACCTAACGAGTGGCCAGTTCTGTTGAGATATACATATTTAAATGGAAAAACCTCTAAGTGTGGTTTGTCGGATTATGTACATACTTACATAAGTTTTTAATTACAAAAAACGGCTCGGCCACGGGGAGTATTCCCTTTTACTCATAGTCGTTGAATTGTGTGTATTGCCATTTCTATATATTTTTACAAGCAATCGCTTCTTTTTTTTAATTGTCGGGAAATCTATCTCATTCTTCGGAAATTCAATTTTCAAGCGTTATAAAGTTATAAGGTGACTTTTAGACACTTTCAATAGGAGCATGAGAATTAATTACTGTTGTTGCTAAAACTTTTCAAATCGGTTCAGTAGTTTCGAATTTACTTCATACAAACAAACTCACACTCTCTTTATATTTTTTGTATTAAATACTGTATTGCCCGCTACTTCGTACGCGTTGTATTAGGAATACAATTCACCTCTTTGAGTAGGTTGCGTGATGTTAAATATCCTATAACAGGGATGGCGAACCTTTACGTACCAACGTGCCATTTTGTTTTAAAGAAATGTTTATTGAGGTCATAGACGTGCCATGAAATAATTTTGACTTTGTGATTATTAGAAAAATAATAATAATAAATACTAAGTAAACTATTTATTTACCTACTACAAAAAAATAGGAACATTTTGCAATGTTTCAATTATATGCGTAATTTAAATTAAAGTAAAATTAGTGTGATTTCCGTTGTTGTGATCTGCAGTGACGTGCCCAAAATATTGTGTCGCGTGCCATTGGTTCGCCATCCCTGTCCTATAACCTTCTCCAAGAATTGGGCTATCAAATGCAAAAGATTTTTCTAATCGCTTCAGTAGGTAATTTTTGAATGTATAGAATACGAACAAACAAACAAATATTCATTTTTATTTTATTAGATTAGATTAGATAAGAAAAAAAATCCCTTATTTGGAACCATGAATAGTTAAAACAAAGCACCCCCAATTATCTTTACGCCCTCCATTACTCGGTGCCACAGAACTCGGTGCCATCTGTGTTTAACCCACGAATAGTTAATGTACTTTTTTTGGTCTGGGTGAGGGATTTTTTGGTAAAAAGGTGAAGTTTAAAAATGCTCACATGGCAACCGTGGGACGGGGACAAATGGCGTTGTAAACATTGCTTATACATAATTATTTTATGTAAATATTAAATTGGTATCGTTTGTGAGGTGTGTTGAATATTAACAGGAATGAGAGAACCGTAGCAACTGGCTTTGCCATCTGGCCAATCCCTCCTAGAGTAAAAGGCGTGATTTTTTAAGTGGACACATCTTTAGGCGGTTTCTGTCCGCGGTTTCACCCGCGTATAAATAGATCAAAAAAGAAATAATCCCTTGGCTGTAATTTGCCCCTCCCCCGCCCGCGTTCGCGGTATAAAAAGTAGTAGTATATATATGTCATTCTCTGACCCCTAAACTACCACTACGCAAAAAATCATGTCGATTCCGTGAAAAAAAACAAATCTATCCCACGGGAACCATACATTTTTCCGGGATAAAAAGTAGCCTATGTGCTTTTCCAGACTATAATCTATCTCTGTGCCAAATTTCATCCAGATCCATACATGATTCGCGACCCATGTTAGCGACATGTTTTTGGCACAAGACCATTGATTGAATTCGTGTATTGGCTTCCACGTATGCCTGGGTCGGGCATTTTTGGCTTCGCATTTTTAGCCGGCAATTCTTCGGTCCGGACACAGATATATTTTTACAAATTATGAAATTTTAATTTTCGATCCTACAATTAATTAGAACATTAAAAAAAACACTTTATAGTTTTAAAAAATCACTTCTGTCGGCAATTGCCATGACTCCCTAAGTGCCTATGCCTTTTTATTTTATAAGTTAGAGAACACTACATATTATAAAACAAATGTCATTCGATTGTCTCTGCTTACCCCTATAGGGATAAAAGTCGTGATGATAGATGTGTGCCTAGCCAAATCGCGATAATAAGTTTTTTACGGGTATACGTGTCAGTAATATATGCGTTTTATGTAGGAAGTGAAAAGGGAACAATACCCATTCTCGCATAGACCCAAAAAAAGTACGTAATTCAGACCTTTCAAATTCAAATTAAGGAGAAATTTATAAATCATTCAGCCGTTGTTCGGATATCGAGTGACCCTTTTCACTTTGATCCTGGAGGGTCAATAAAAATTAACCCAACGTAATAAAGTTACCTTCAGATGTGTTAAGTTCTGTCTAATCAAGAAATTTTGGTTCAAATTGATAGAAGACTAGTCGAGGGTGGAATTTTAAATATTGTCTTTGTTTGTAAATTGGTAACACAGTATTCATTTAGCCAGTAGTAATGTGTAACATCTAAATAAACTCATTTTTTTAAATAATTCTAATTTGTGAGGCTATACCTAACGAGTTGCCAGTTCTGTTGAGGTGTATTCAGATGGAAAAGCCTCTAAGTGTGGTTTATCATATTATACATAAGTTTTTAATTAAAATACCCATTGGTACATGGCCGGGATCCGGGATCGAACCCGTGGTCTGCCTAGTTAATACCAGACGTCTTAACCACTCGGCTACCGACGCATTTTTTTATTAAACATTTAATTCACGAAATTGCTAAGATGTTGCACATCAAAACAAATTATATTATACTTTGCAGTAACAGTGAATACTTTTTGCCAAGTGGCAAGAAGTGCGGACGCCGGCTTTACGTGCCCTTCGAAATGAAGTGGAGATGCTGGCATAAGGTGTAGGTAGGCTAGTCGATTTAGATGACTTTTGTAAATTATTAATTACATAAATATAGAACAGATATTATGACTGAAAGAGTTGATCGAAAACGCGAAATAATTTTATTTACCTATCGATGTAGCGAAATTTAAAAAAAGGGGAAATAAAAATCACCTGAAATCGAAGTCTCATTTGTCTCTGCCTACCCTAAGGTAAATAAGGCGTGAGTATGTTAGGTAATTATATTCTTAGGCAATATACAATTTTTTGTAATATAAAAATAAACAAATTATGCTGTGAGCTCTTGCAGCTTATCGTAAGCAAAATCAAGTTTAAAGTGCTTAGTGGTTTTTGAGGGTTCGGAAAACTCAAGATTGAAACTCCTATTTCAAAGTAAACCCACAACAAGGTAGCTTCTGTGTAATTTGAGCTAAATAGTTTCAAATTATCGGCTAATTTCTATTAAATTTAGCTATAGACTAGGGACGGTTTCCCGGCTTCGCACGCATAACTACTTATCTATTAAAGATAGATATATGCTACCGCGGACTTCTTTGTAGATCATTGTATTCTACACAATCCTTTCCTACATCATTTTGTTATATCTCTGACGGATTAGACAGCATTCGTCATGAAAACTCGCTGGGGCTTACTTTTTTCCCGACTGGATTCACTTATACTGTTAATACTCAGCTCCTAAACATGTTAGGTCCATGTTTAATACTCGTAAACCTTCCCGGTGAATTAACCTATATAATAATCATAACAGCAACAAAATCCGTTCAGTAGTTTTTGCTCGAAAGGTCACAGACAGACAAACGCGGCTGGGGACTTCTGTGTTATCTGACTATAGAAGTGAAGCGCGTTTGAAGTGTTTCTTTGTTCTTCTTTCACGCCAAAACAAAGCAACGGATCTACGTGATTTTTTGCACAGATATAGTTTGAGAGCCGGAGAGTAATATGCTACTTTTATCCCGGAAATCTTCCCGGATAAATTCTAATGTCACATTACAAAAAAAACCACGGGCGAAGATTATAGAAGACTAGTTGACTGACCATTGAAACATTTTGAAGGGCCATTTTCAGTGGTGGTTTCAGTTTTTTGCAAATGAAAATGTATTTTCTACAATAGGTATATTCTTATTCGATTATTAGGTACTTTTGTTTTTCCTGCCCTAAAATACTCACTCTAAAAACTCTTAATATTTTCAGGGTTTCATAAATTCATGCGATTCAGTGCTTCAAATTTCAGGGCAAAATGGCTCATCTACGCATTTTTCCTACAGGGGTAGACAGCTTGGAGCATAGAGTACCACTTCCCTTCATTCTTTTCTCTTGTCTACTGCTCCGTTCCTTTGGGTCGTAGCGTAATGTTATATAGAATCATCAAGATAGCCCATATCAAATTGCAAAAATATTTTTTCAAATCCGCTTGGTAGTTTCAGAGATTAGCGCGTTCAAACAAACAAACAACGTAACGAGCTTTATATAGTATAATGACAAAACATTTTTCATTTTTGAAAAAGAAAATTTATGAAAAAACAATTTTTTTTAACATTAATTAACATTTTTTTTATTATCTCAATGTCAAAAACAAAAACAAACACATCTTCACGACTTTTATGCATTGCGGTGTGGCCAGATACACTAATAATCACTTTTTTGACAGATTTAAGTATCTGTTATTTCTAGAAGAACAAACTATATTCCGTGTGACGCTGCCCTGTCACGTCCGTCATTCACCGCATCGTGGATTCCGTTAGAAAGTCACAAATTATTCCAAGAAGTATAACGAAAATTCAAAACACGACTAACCGAATGTCAGAAAAATCATAAAAGATATAATGAAATCCCTTTTAGGTATAATAAAAGTTGTCGTAAACACTCTCACTCGAATATGTCATTCCTCTTGTGAGGTGAACTTAAAATTCAAATAAAAAATATTTATCCACACACGTGGTTCGTATTAACACGTGCTGGCAGTTTTAACTTAGGGTTGTCCCTAAGATTTATTATACCCTCAGAGATACTGGTAACAGTGTTCACATTTAACTTTACCTGCCTTTTTGCTTGATAAAATCCAATTCCATTACATACAAATATTGAAATAATTTTTATTTGCCAGGGATTTTTCAGACATACCTAACCTAAACATGCGTGCATACTACATATAAGTCTAATAACCCTACCGTGACTTACAGTGTGCAAAAATTCTCAATCAATTAAAATTATGACAATCAAAAATGAAACGTTATGGTCTTCCGCTGGGTACCCTGGAACCCTAACACGGTTTCGGAGGCTGTAAGGCAACCCGCGAAGAAAGAAAAAAAGAAACGGTTAGAGACTTACTGAAGAAAACTTCAAGGAATATTTATCTAAAGCACAGCTTAATCAATATTAATTCAGCCGTTTCGGCCATAACTACAATAGGCACGATGACTAAAAAAATATAATTAGTCCGTCAGTTAGATTATCAAAAAATATTGGACACGTATTTTTTCTTTTGTTAAATAAACAAAAAATTTTGAAGATATAGCAATTTTTAGCAAGGCGTGACGTCACAAGCCCCCACTCCCAAACTTTGACGCGCTTTATCTCTGTCATTTTTTGTTTGATTGACAAAAGAAAAAATACGTGTCCAATATTTTTTTTGATAATCTAAATGACGGACTAAATAGAATAATATTTTGTTTACCCTGTCATCTACCCTAAATTTACATTTTATCTCACTTTTTTATAATTAAAAACGTATGGACATAATCCGACAAACCATACTTAGAGGATTTTCCATCTAAATATACCTCAACAGAACTAGCTACTCGTTCGTTAGCCTCACAAATACCATCGGCTAAAAGAGGGAGACTCTGTCTTCCACTGGGTACCCTGGGACCACATCTGGGACCGAATAATACGGTTTCGGGAGCTGTAAGACAAAAATATTGATCTAAGCAAATTGTATCTACTTATGTAAATTCATTCAACCGTTTCAATCAAACAGGCAAACAGAAATCCTGTAGATAGAATATAGCGTTAGACATTGGTGTTGGACAATTCTTTTTGTGTATTGTGTCAACCCTATCTCAGTTATGTATCCGAGCATAACATTTTGATTCAGTTGGTTTTTGGAATTTAATACTAGCGCTTAAGTGAGATAGTTAGGTTCTATTACGAGAAAGAGATATACTTAAGTTTATTTTTGAAATATTAATTAAGACTGATTTAGATGAAGTGACATTTGTCTGTTACTATCTTTGTTAAAATGATTATAGAAATCTGTCTTTTAAAATATGATTTATTAAATATTCTACACCAACTAATATGTATCATACTATTATAATTTGTGAAAACAGAATACATTTGAAGGAAGTAATTTCGAAAGATAGAAGTGGCAATAAGGGTTATGGAGCGTAGGATGTACAGGATCTCCCTCAGTGATCAAGTACCTAATGTCCAAATAAGAGAAAAGACAAAAGTGATGGACATTGGAACTAGAGTTGTGACACTGAAGTGGAGTTGGGGGGACAATGGGAGATGAACATAAAGGGTCTAGAATGGAGTGATGATATCGTGAAGGGAGAGAGCAGAGCATGGAAGAGAACTGCGGAGGATAGGGAGAAGTGGTGTAATGTTGAGAGAGGCTACGTCCATCAGTGGACGGACACAGGCTGAAGAAGAAGAAGAAGAAGAATTTCGTAGAATAGGATGGAAATGCGTAATTAGATAATTGTTTTAGATCCTGCATGATTCATCCAATATTGATGTTAAAATATCTTGAGTTAATCAAGTTAATGCTTACTACCAACTTCGACAGTTCCATTTGAGATATTGAAGCTGATTAAACACAATGCTGTTTTAGTTCCATCTGGTTTCATCACTTATGTATGGAAGCGAGACTTAGGTGTGGAATAAGATGCATTAAAGTAAGATAAATGCAGTGGAAATGCGGTCTTTACGTAGAATACAATGTGTGATGTAAGGCGTATTAACCGCATCCGGAACGATGTCATTAGAGAAGAATGCGAAATGAAAGATGATGTTGTTGTGACTATATTTAAGAAAAGTAGTTTACGCTGGTGTACCTACTGTACTTATTGGGAAAATTCTGAGTTAGCACAATCCATAATTAAGAAAATAAAGCATTTGCAAAATTCGGAATTTGTAAAATTGATAATTTACAAAATTAAGATTAGGTATAATATAGAATTTGGAAAATGTATAATTTGAAAAAAAAACGAATTCGGAACCAATCTCCGATACGTTAAAAGGACCTAGGACCTATTATAAAACATCTAAAAAAAAATAGATCGAAGGCAATATTAAAAGTACTTACTATCGGCGTGTATGTATGACAGGTATGATGAATATAAAAGAAGCGACAGAAATATGCCAGGATCGTATGCCTACTCATCTCGGGATAAAAGGCGTGATAGATAGATATTATAGAATAAATAAATAAAAAAATGTAAATTAAATCCAATCCCCCAGGCAAAGTATTAAAAAGGTCAAGTGATTATCCAATGCTCCCATAGACACATAAACAGAACAGGAAGTGCCATATTTCAATTCATATTAACCAGGAAATTAATAAAAGGGGGAGATCGTAAGAAAACAAATAAACTAACGCGAGCGCCCACATCAAAGCTTTGATCGAGATTTGTAGTGTTTAGAACTACGTACTTCGCAAAGGGTTAAGCTTTTCATTTAGACAGTACTTAAATGGGGTACACATCAATAAATCATTATTTGGGAACTTTGGAAATCTATTTTAGTTCTAGATCTTCGTATTTATATGAGTTGCTTGTACGAATTTCTTACGTCCTGAATCTAGATTTTAAATGCAAACCTTAACTGTGAATTCAAATTCTCACAGCAATTGGTTCGATAACGATGACGATACGACACGTCAAAAAAATGGATGTATCTTGCTCAAATCTCAATCACGCCTTAACGGCCAAAAAGTTTATGTTCTTGGAACATAGGCTACTTTTCTTTTTTTTAAGGGTTGCCTTACAGTCTCTTTTAGCCGATGGTAGTTGTGAGTGGCCAGTTCTGTTGAGATGGAAAGTGTAGTTTATTGAATTAAGTAGGTACATACGTTTTTTATTATAAAAAGGGCTATTTTTTATTTTGGAAAGTAGGAAATAGGAGGTTTGTTTTTTGTTCTATTTCCAGGCAAGTGAAATCACAGGCAAAAGCTAGTGTCGTATTTTTTGATTAATAATTTGGGACCATAAATAGATCTAGAAGAAAGTGACAAGTTTCCAATTTAATCGATGGATTGTGAAGCGGTACAAAATTGCTGATACTTTCGTCTAAAGAAGTTTGTGGAAATAGTAGTGTCCTCGTGGCCTAGATTTCTTTGTCTTCTTCATTCTTTAATAAATCTAAGTTAGTTTTGAGGTCCTGTAGACGGGTGCCAAAAATACACTGGCGTTAGTGCTTTCCACTTTGTGTATTTATTACGTTACTCCTTTTACTGCAAGTTGGGCACGTTAGATCAGCATGCCGCAAAACCCATAAGCATAAATAAAGAATAGAAAATATCAACAACATTATCTTGAAGATCCAACTAAAAACTCGTTAAACCCCGGGTCATTATGGACACCCTACACAAAGTCCTTTCGCGTATTCGGTTCCTATTTCCATTCCTTTTGTCGGCAAACGGGTTAACGAGCCATTTTAGATTTCTCCTTTGACAGGATTTCGGGTGTTCACGGTAGAATAAATATTTATTATTAATATAATAAGGATTTGGCTAATGATTTTATTTATTGACGTGACCTGGTATGCCATCATTGGTTTTGAAATGTTCGTTTCATATGATATCCCAGTATTCCTATGAAATTTGGAGTAACGATTGTCCATTGTTCTTTTGAGGTATTTTCGAGATGTCTCTAAGTGTGGTTTTTCGAATTATGTAGGTATATAAATTTTTAATTAAAAATCCATTGGTATATGTATGCTGTGGGATTCGATCTATGATCAGTGTCTGCGAAGGTATATGCACACCCATTCGGCCACCGACGCACTTATTTATAAGGAGATTTTTCGGGTATTAAATCTTCAACTACCATTGTACCTTGGCCTAGGACACTGACATTCTCTGAACTTTGACGGCCTTGCGCTGTTTTACATGAGATATGATCTGGGCTATTCCTTTCGATCCAGCTCCTCCAGAAAGCTCTTTGACACTGCTACAGACTTCAGGAAGTGTGCTTAAGTATTTGTGAGATGTGAACAGCCGTTTCCTCATTATCCATGAAAGAGAGCTTGTTTGTAATGCCAATACTACGAATATATAGGTTTTTTATTTAGACAATAGGATCAGTGGTACGCACGCACGCATGGATTCGAAAATTACTTCCTTTCTATAACCTTTTTTGGGTTTTTGGCTACGGAGAATAGAACCCGGAACTCCCGGTTTCATGTCCACAACTGAAACCATTGGAACGTCGACGGTTGTAAAAGTATATGTATGTTGCTAGTAAAAGATATAAAATATTAATAGGAAACTCTCACATAGTTATTAATTTTATTAGCTCAATAGTTCTAGATATGATTGTAAATGCTTATTTTAGATAATGACTGTTCTTGTGAAACCAGTTAAACAAATGTTGTACGGTCTGCAACAATATTTTTGACTTATTCTGAAGTCGAGAAGGAAAATGGGCTAATTTTTTTAATGGACAGTGGCTATGGTAGCCCAGGAATGTCGTTGACAAACAACACTGCAGCATGTTTGGCTACATTGTGACATCTCCATTCTGCGTGTATAGTGACATACCTACCTTAGATGAGCTGATATGTAAATGTCGGGTATACCCTGGATTCTCATCACCTGTGCCGAAAAGCGATACTTTAAATTACTTGACAGCATTTTCAACTATGAGCGTGGTACTGGCTCCAGTCCACTATGTAGGTAGAGCATGTGTATGGAAGAAACGGTCGGCCACATCCTTCAGGTTTCACAGAGAACAGGGCTGCTCCGGTACCGGACCCTTCAAGGAGAATGCTGCAACACTAAGAGGTTCATCGGCTTCCTGGAGGAGCTGGGATCAAGCTGGAATGGCAAGAGTAACCGAATTCCCGCCTCACGCAATATATGCGCTCAGACGTCGAGTTGCGGAGACCGAGCCCGATAACCAGTACCAGTGGAGATAGCATATTTAGGACTGCGATATCTTTCGTTTCGACTTGAAGGCCAGAATCGACGCGTCCGCACAGAGCCAGCCAAGGAATGCACGGTCTGAGAATTTCCAACCCTACAATGTCCGGGCAAATCCGTGTACTGTCTTTGCCCGATCCAGTAATTTGACCGTGCATTCCTTGGCTGGCCCACTGGTACTGCCCCCGCCACTAAGAAATATACTACATATTTCATTGTTGCGAAGTCGGATAGCTAATGAAAGTACCTAAGACACAATAATATTGCCGACCCTCCTTTCTACATCTGGCGCATTAAATACCAACCAGTGCAATAATCAACGTTGACCTTATTATGGACTGTTTCATTTTGTCCGGCCGTCCTGTCTCGAGTGTTCCTTACTTGCTCCCCTAGTAATGTTTTAATTAAATAAAAAAAATATCCTGGATTATTACAATCATGCGGCTTGTATCTCAGTGGGGTAGATAGAGGCTAACAACATCTACATGCCACGATTCTGGAATCTGTCCATATTGGTCTTGTGCATTTGTAAAATTCACCACTTTTTGGGCAATCTCTCGCGTTATTTACCTTACAGCTTCCGAAACCGTGTTATCGGTCCCAGGGTATCCAGCGGAAGACCAAGTCTTCCTCTTTTAGCCGATGGTATTTGTGAGGCTATACCTAACGAGTGGCCAGTTCTGTTGAGGTATATTTTTTCTTGTAATAGTCACTCCTAAGTGTAAAAAATATTCAGGATTATGGCATGGATTTTGTTTCTACCATATAAAATTGACATTTACCCTTTTTCTAAAAATAATCGGTACTTTTAGTATAAGGCTTGCTATTTAACCAGTGTTAATGGCCGACTGGCTTAAAGTTTATATACAATTGCTACTGAAATTCCAAATTAGAACTGTCGTAACTATTTAGCAAACCCAGCATTTTCAGAGAAATAGGCGCGGAAACAAAACTTAACAATCAGGGTACCGCATTGTTTAACATAGCAATAAATTAGATACGGAACCCCACGTCGGCACGCGCACCTGGGCTTCAATTTGATTAATTGTACACGTAGAGGGGTTCTGAAGCGTTTCGTTTCTAACAAACAATACTTCGGAAAGTGTGTGTTACTTAAAAGGGACAAAAGTTTTGAAATTCGGTTTGCGTAAACTCCATTTTTTATATTGTGAGATTTTTTTTATTTATTGCATTTATTAGTCCGACAAACCGTACAAAGAGGCTTTTCCATCTATATACCTCAACAGAGCTGACCACTCGTTAGGTATAGCCTCAAAAATCATTGGCTAAATGAGGAAAACTTTGTCTTCTAATGAGTACCCTGGGGCCGGCAATACTAGCTTTGGAAAACTTTGTGAAAATGTTGAATACATAAAAAAATAATTTAATTATATAAAAAAACTTTCAAATTAAATCTGAACATTAAAAATAACTAAATAAACCAGGTCCGCGTGATATAGTGGCAGCATTTACCCTCTAATTCATTATTAAAATATTTTGAATTAGATAGCCCAATTCTCGAGAAAATAACATCACGCTACCAACCCAAGGGGGTGAATTGTATTCCTAATACAACGCGTACGAAGTAGCGGGAAATCTGCTAGTGTAACATAATTTATCCCGATAGATTTCCGGGATAAAAAGTAGCCTAGTAAAACGTTTTCCGTAGATTTCCGGCCCACTGTTTTGAAGTAAAACGTTTTATAGCTATGATGCCGATATCATAGTTTGAGTCACGTCTACTTCATTATTTTTATCTATACTAATCTACACTAATATATTTAAAAGAAGTAAAGTTTGTAAGTGTGTAAGTTAGGATGTAGTTAGTATATATTTCTGAAAAAACAGATCCGATTCTGAAAATTCTTTCACTAATAGGAAGCTACAATATCCCCGAGTGACATAGGCTATATTTTATTATGTTCGAAAATATACACGGGCGAAGCCAGGGGCAGAAACCTAGTATTGAACATATGGTATACAACACGTTTTCCAAAGTCAATTACATTGATATATCGTCTACGGGTGACTGAGTTTCATTATCTAATTAACATTTTATTAAAAGGGTGTCTGTCATAACTAATTTAATAAAGAACATATTTGTGATGCAACATATTGTGGAGACATAATATTTGATGGTTTTATGTAACTCGTTTGACGTTTCGGTTCGCGCTGAATCTATAAGTGCCATCCCACTAAAATAAACGCGAAAGTTTGTATGGATGTATGTAGGTATATGTGGATGTTTGTTATGTGTGAAACTTTACAATAATATAGCTCATACATCAGAATAACATATAGGCTATAATTCTTTTACAAAAAAAAATGTCTAATTTTAAATTTATTTTTCGTCATTAGAGGGAAAAATAATCTTCAAAATAGCGTATCTAACATATTTGATATCGTCAAAAAATACATTTGAGAAATAATATATAGAGATTGAAGTGTCTGTCTGTCCAAATGTTTGTACAGAATATGCTTCGAAACAAGCAACAATGACGGGAATCATAACAATACCTATTACTTTTCTAGAGGATATAGGAACATTACTTTCTTTGTGAACATCAGCTCTTTTTGTCTGAAACTAAAATTTGATTGCATTGGTAAAGCCGGCACGGGACGCCCACCAGATGTGAAAAATCGAAATTGACGCGCCAACTTTAGTCGAATAGAGAGGCACACGCAGTACACACACTTACACGGAGAAACACGAAGTATATAGTATACGCGCCACGCACACACAAGGGAGTAGAGAGCGGCTTCGGCGAGAGTGTTCCATCACGCACGACATACAAGCCGGTCTTCATTGTGTTGAAGAAAAGTTAGATTTTTGTTTTGGTGTCTATGATAGTCGAACACATCTTAGGTTCGTTGTGGCCAGATACACGTTTAGGTAGTTGTCCATATTGAACAGAACAGAACATTTAACTATGTAGGTTATGTCCGTGTGGAAAAGATGTAAATCAATTTGGAACTCACGGACTTTCCTGCATAAAAAGTTCAGGCAGGCTTTCTCGCCACAGCTCCCTCAATGATACCATCAAAAGGGCTCTTGCGTGAATAGACGTCCCTGCTCTCCTAGAGCCAACGAGAATAATCCGGGAAGACGACAAGAGACCCGATGGAATGACTCTGATTCCCTGGGAGCGAGGTCGGGCCCTTGTATGGGATGCTACGTGCGTGGACACATTAGCCCAGTCTCATCTCAGGGAAACAGCTATCAAAGCGGGAGCTGCGGCGGAAATCGCAGAGTCTAACAAACGGCGCAAATATAGTTCAATTATTGAAAACTACAAATTTGTGCCGTTTGGTGTAGAAACTCTAGGTCCGTGGGGTTCAAATGCCAAAAATTTTATTAAAGATGTATCCCCTCGACTGATCATCTCTTCTGGTGACAAGAGGGCTGGCTCCTTCCTCGCTCAACGAATCAGCATCGCGATTCAGCGGGGAAATGCAGCCAGTATTCTTGCCACTATTCCACGCGGACCTGGTTTATTTAGTTATTTTTAATCTTTAGATTTGATTTAAGGTTTTTATATTAATGTAGGTAACTTATTTATTTGCTACGGAACCCTAAATTGAAAAGTGTCCGACCCGCACTTAGCCAGGTTTTATAAATGATTTAAATTTTATGATAAATCGTTAAATAAACAGTCCATGACAGCTGTTACGAACGATTGCACGGATATCGTGCATTTCTTCAATTAATATTGGAAAAAAATTGACACGTTTACAATGGGCGAAAAAAATCAATACCCACCCCCATGTTGGTAATCCGATATTTTAACTATTCCGTACCATATTATTAGTTTGGACCTATCCTAACAAAAAAAATTACAAAAAATAATAAGCTTTATTTGTTCTATATTAGGGTACATTTTCATTTGAAAATTGAATAGGGGTTGGATATGGGGTTGAATAATTTGCTTCTGGGTTCTACTTTCCTTTGGGATCGTTTGGAGTCACGTGTCGTTTAGATTCAGTTCACATATGGCAATGTTTATATTTGAGGGTTAAGGTTGGACAAAGTACAGTCAAATAACTTATTTATATTAGGTGGTATAATAAAATTTATTTGCAGCGCCAGCTATCTAAACAATCCAGGGACCCACTCAAATACACACAAAAAAATCATTCAAAGTCCAGCCAATTAGGTTCAGTGACACACACGTACAAAATTATATATATACAAATAAGATAGTAAATCACTTTCACTACATATCCTAGTCCCCCGCCGCGTCGGTCTGTCTGTTTGTGACCTTTTCACGCAGAAACTACTGAACGTATTTTGATGCGGTTTTGGTCAATAGATAGGTTGATTCACCGGCAAGGTTTACGAACATGGACCTATCATGTTTAGGAGCTGAGCATTTACAGTATAAGTGAACCAAGACTAGGGAAAAGTTAGCCCCAGCGAATTTTCATAGCCTATGCTGTCTAATCCGTCAGAGATATAACAAAATAATGCTGTTGATCAAAAAAAGGTAGCATATATATCTATCTATAAACGTATTTGTGTGGGTTGGGTATTACAATTTTTATAACCCAATATTGTACCCGTGCAAAGCCGAGGACGTGGTCACTAGTACATACATAAATAAAATTTCATCAAGTGATATTAGAGAAAATAGCCGGGTTCGAATCCATATATTAAAGAACAGAAATTTCTCTCGTTAAATGATAAAGATACGTTCCTGGCTTCCACTTGGTGGGACCAGTAACACGGTTACGAGAGCGATAATAAGGCAAAAATAATTGGCTATAGTGAACATGGTTGACAATTTCATCACGTAATACGTACTGTGGATTTTTTCTATTATAAAATTAACTGAAAAGCAAGAAATAACTAAATACTTTATTTCGCCGTTGAATTTGAAGTCGGTTGGTGTTATATTAGGCTACAACAAAATTAAAATAGATTCTAAAGAAGATCTGTTCAATATTATCTATGCTTGTAACTAATTGTCTAAAATAGTCTAGATTAATGAAATCTGGAAGTATATTCTTTAAAATAAAAAGATAATTTTTCAAATCGGTTTATAAATGACCGAATTGTGAACCTCCTCCTTTTTTTAAGTCGGTTAAAATTTCTTTCGAATCGTCGATGTTTTTGCGAATCATTTATTGGTATAATTTTTTCAACTACAGAGACAAACTTTTTTCTTCTTTATATATAACTAACTTGCCACCCCGAAAAGAAGAAAATTTCTTTCTTCTCTTTCACTTTTCGCATTTGTATTTACTTATAATTATTTATAAATAAGGTAGTCGACAGCCTAATTGGTAGGACGGTGGACTTGAAACCGGAGGTCCCGGGTTCGAATCCTACCCCCTGCCAAAATGCTAAGTTCCGGAGGGCACGTAAAGCCGGCGTCCGGACACCATCCCGCCTGCCAAGCGTGGTGACTATGGCAATTCCTCTCAATGAGCACCACTAAAAATGGTGCACTAGAGGGAGACCATGATCCAGCAGTGGATCTTAAAAGGTTGATGATGATGATGATGATGATTTATAAATAAGAAAAATAAAACGGTACGCCAAGAATTTTTAATAGATATAATATGTTTTTATTAAAATCTAAGATGGACTTATTTTAAATTAATGAACACGAGTGTACCAAAAATGCGTTGCGGTTATTTTTGACACCTTTATATATTCAAGACGTGAACACAGAAGAAAGGCAGGCGTTCAATATTCTATAGCAAACATCGAAGAATTTTCACTTTATCTCTAAATTCACAACCCTTTGCATTTCCTTACAGGTAGGTACTATTAAAAAAAATCGAGTCAAACTCGCGTGGAGAGGGTTCCGTAACCATTCCAACATGTAGACTATGAGTGAAGCCCTATATTTCCCATTTTTTTCAAAACGCTCAACTTTCGTATATTGTCGCTCAATTTAAACTATGCATTTTAAAATATAAAAAAAATAAATTGTAATTCTTATAATAGCCCTTTCATTTTATATGTATGTACCTATCTATAGGTACGTTCTTGAGCGGTGGTCGTTAGATGCGCAGAGCACTATTTTGGGTCTGCTTGACGGTATGAGGTATTAATTTTAATTTTACCAGCAGTAAAAAGTAATCGTAAAAACAAACACCAATAAATCAATTATAATCAATATACAAGTTATATTGAACTCGCATTACATATGCGCAAACATTCCCCCCCTTTTTCGTCGAGCGCTCTAGAACCGTCCAGGTACTTGTACCTCACATGATTTTTTTTATTAATTTTTTTTTTCCAAAATTAACCCCCAAAATAGAAATTCGATTATTTACTCTATGCGTCCATGATTGGGTCATCAAACGCTACATAGGTACCAAATTTCAACAAATCTCTGCCTGACCCACAAAAATCAAGGCGTGATTGTAGATATAAATAAATTCATATTTAATCGCACTATTGCAAAAAATAGGCAAATATTAGTATGCTACACAGAAAGGAATAAAGACTTGGCAGTTTTACAATGAATACTTAACGAGCAGCACTTTGTTTTATCCCGGAAGCACATAACCAAAATCTACCGACGAAGGGATCTCTGATTTAATTTTGTCCAAAAAAAACTTTTTATAGCTAAAATAATTAAAAACTTGTGCAATGTACATAATCCGACAAACCACACTTAGAGATTTTTCCATCTAAATATACTTCAACAGAAATGGCCACTTTAGGTATAGCCTCACAAATACCATCGCCTAAACGAGGGAGAAGAAACCCATGAAGAAAGAAAATAGTTTTTATAGCGATCTCTAACGCCCCATTCTGAAGAGGTCAAGAGGCAATCTACGATTAGTAAGTAAACATAACAGTTTTCAAATATGTGAAAATGTATGGTTTTGACGGAATGTTATCTAATTAATATTGAAAAGACTTTCGGAAATTGGTTAGAGTCCGCTATCAAAAGCTTATTTGGACAAATCAGAGATGGTTTTAACACCATTACGGCCTTGCGGGGTAGCCAGAGACACTAGTAACAGTGTCCACTTATTACAGAACAGGTGGCAGGCCTGTTGCTGCACATAAAGGCCGATTTAGACGTTACGAGTGTTTAGTAGAGTGCGTAGGTGGCACTCGAATGCCAGTGCATTAGTAGGTTTCCAGTGACGTTTATACTTCTTCCAGTAGATTGCCATTTTGTAGGCCAAAACACACATAACTCTCCTTGTCAACTTGTGCAAGTTACTAAAACTGACCGTTTAGACTACAGCGAGTAGCGAGACAGGAACGCGCGGGGGGTTGAGCGGGCGCGGGAGGGTGTCACTTGAAACAAAAATAAAAAGCGATTCTATTTGATTCTAGTTGAAAGGCGAGTGGAACGTACTAGTACGAGTACTGGAAACTACCGTTTACATGTTTCAACTAATGTACTATCCTAACGCACTCTACTAACCACTAGAACCGTCTAAATCGGCCTTAATGGACCTATAAGTGTGTCACTTCTTTTACTGTTATTTTTTGTGTGTGCGGATGCTTTACCTGTTTGCTTTCAAAACTCAGTTGATAGATTTTGCTTAAATGCATCCCGGAATATAAAAACTAAGACAAACAGTGTTTCATTGTTACATTCGCTTGCCAACGGGCGGCGGGCGCTGAGCGTGGTCGTAATAAAGAAAAACACAAGACATTACTCTATACTGCAAACTTGGCATTTGTTCCAATAACAACTTCTATTTTGTCCCTGCGGTTTCGCCCGGACAAACAAAAAAATTGCGCGTGCAATACCGTACACGTGATAGAAATGACACTTTTTTAATATAACCACTTCTGCATGATGAATAAAAAAACCGTCTTCAATACCAAGCAAATGCACAAGTCACTCTAAAAAAAATATCCAAATTGCTTTAAGTGTGCCTATAAAATTTCTCCTGATGACCATGGAACCACCTGGAAATTCAACCCATTCAAACAAAATTTTCCAAATCGGTCCAGGCGTTTTTTGAAGTTCGTTAACCGAGAGACATGGATAACCTAAACTGTGTATTAAATATACAATGTACAGCTCTCTTTCTCCTTTACTCTACGTTATATCTTTCTTCTCGCTCATGTAACGAAATCTAAACGTGACGCGTCCTTGAAATTTCTCGTCCAATTATCAAATAATTGAGTGCTTCGCTGTGGAATTTATGAAATTATGAAAACTTTTCCGCAATAAAAAGTGGCCTTTATAATATAATATATAGGTACATATTCAATTGTCTCTGCATATCCCGGGACAAAAGGCGTGATATATAGAATAGATAAATATTATTTTCAGATGATATACATCAAAACCTTCATTAAAAGGACCTATGTCCTGTATTTTTATAACGATAAAACGAGTTTTCCTCTTTTTAATAGCATGTAGATCGCGTTGGGGTAATAAATGAGAAAGAAAATACAACATTAAATTAGGGTACATTTTTATTTTCGTGCCCTAACTCAGCTACCCCAGGGGGTTGTTAATATGGGACAGAACAATTAAAATTATTTATTACAACATCGATTCGTTTTATTACTATTTATTGAATTACATGTGCCTCGTGTGGGATATTATATAAACTATAAATCATAATTAATCAATACGATCGTATTTATGGGGAGAATTACCTTTTCTCGAAGCAATTCGTCGTATTTTCAAACCTTCATAGCTTCGGCCTGGATAATACTAGAGATCCCAAATTCACAGGATAACATCTATACTAATATTATAAAGAAGAAAGATTTGTATTTTTGTGTGTATGTTTGTAATGAATAAACTCAAAAACTACTGTGCCGATTTCAAAAATTATTTCACCATTGGAAAGCTACATTCACCCTGAGTAACATAGGCTATATTCTATTTTCAAAAAAATTTGCGATCCTTACTAAAACTCCAATAATACCCAAGGTGTAAAAAAATGACCTAAGAAATTCCTTACATCGCGTGCGCTGCGAAAACTATTGATGATATAGAGGTAGTGGTAGTGGTAGAGGGTAGGGTAGGGGGTAGGAGTAGAAGTAGGGGTAGGGGTACGGGTAGGGGTAAGTATAGGGTATATTTTATTTTGTTCGTAAATATCCATGGGCGAAGCCAGGGGCGGAATGCTAGTAAAAATATAAAAGTATAAAAATTAAAACACACCCCTACACACACAGACAGCTTCTCAAACTTATAACACCCCTCTTTTTCGTCGGGGGTAAAAAATATTAGAATACGGATTACATTATTTATATGCCTTGTTGAATGAAATGCAAAGTTAATTTTCAAGGTGGGTGGTATTGCAAGCGGTTATCAATATTTTAACCTAAGATAAGAATTTTATCGCAGCTTTAAGATTATCATGTCAAGTGCCTGGGTGTGTACTAAAATTTTATTTTATTTTGTTCGTAAATATCCACGGGCGAAGCCGGGGGCGGAATGCTAGTTTATTATATTTATATATATAATATTTATATGTGAGCCAACGTGTTTTACTAACTTTATTTACTCATCTTTCTCCCGCCCCGTCTGTTTGTCTGTGACCTTTTGACGCAAAAACTACTAAACGGATTTTGTTGCGGCTTTCACTATTAGGTTGATTTACCGGGAAGGTTTACAAGTATTAAACATGGACCTATATAAGTGAATCAAGTCGGGAAAAAGTTAGCCCCAGCGAGTTTTAATGGCGTACGCTGTTCTAATCCGTCAGAAAACTCAGAGATGTAAAAAAATTATGTAGGAAATAATTGTGTAGAATAAAATTATCTACAAAAAAGACCGCGGTAACATCTATCTCTAATCTATTTAAAATACGAAAAATAAGCGTATTTTTACGTAGGTATTCAAATTGTTGTTAACCCATATTGTAACCGTAAAAAGCCGGGCGTGGTCGCTAGTTAAAAACTTCAATAATTTTATGAAAGATTTATACTGCAGGGACTCTATGTTCAAGTTGATAGCAACAGTTTACTGAAAGTTTGAAAGATTTACTGAAAGCTGAACCCTGACAGACAGAACATGTATGCCTAACTGTAAGTAAAGAATAACTATTATATTTATTTGTGAGCCAACGTGTTTTACAGATCCTAAATCAATTTAATAAAAATTAAATGCTTCATTGGTGAACGCATTACTTGATAACGACTGTACCGATTTGGCAATATTTTTTTAATTTTCGTAATAGTCTGAAGAAGGCTTTTAGGGAAATAAAAATTGGGAAAAAAGACCTGAAAATTGAAAAATTCGGGGAAAACTGAATTTTTTTTCTATAGGATTTTTGTATACAGACAGTGTTCCTCATACCTTGGAAACTTTTATAGTATTCAGCCTACCATAGAAAATAGAAACCCTCCCTGAAAGTCATTGATCCTCAAAAAAAATACCTAAAAATAAGTTATCTTCTACATATTTATAAGAAAGAATACTTCCCCTCTCATAATAGTTATTTGATGGTCGTAAGCGGTCCAATCGGCAGTCATTCTGTATATTCTCTACCTCTAAGTTATTCGAATGTAATTTTGAGGTTATGTTGAGGTAATTTTGGTTTACACAGTGTTTATACAGGTTGATTAACTTTAAAACAAACATATAGCTGGAGATTCATACGGATGTTTGCTGAATCGAAATTTTAGTGTTGCTGGCATTCCAACAAGGTAGTAGGCACCGGCCTAGGGTACACCGAAGAGGAAAATTATATAAAAAACCGGCCAAGTGTGAATCGGACTCGCACAATATTTAATACTACATATTTTAGAAAAATAAGATCGGGCAAAAAATACGCTTCCTGTACCCCCTTTAAATTTTAACTATTCTAGTTCTAACTAAAGGCCAAAAATTTCTGAATATTTTTAGCTTGTCACCCAATTTGCGGGGTTAGCATATTTAGGACCGTCTTTCGTTTCGACTCGAAGGCCAATGTCCAGCCAAGGAATACCCGGGCCGAGAATGTCCAACACTAGAATATCTGAGCAAATTTCTGGGTCGGGCAAAGACATATTTACATAAGTACATATTTCTGCAGACCCTTCGTTTTTGAAACGAACCTACTCAATACAAATTTTACATTCCATTTGTCAGTGCCTAGAGACCCTGGGCCTCTAAGTATGAGCCTGGTTGCGAGGGGTTATATCTGTGGTACCTACACTTTTCTTTTTTAAGTCTCTTAACAACTAGATGACCCGTGTGATTACTTCGCACCGTTAATGGTGTCAATATTGTTGTCATAGTTCAACTGATCTCCAATAGATGACGTCTATTACAAAATAAATAAATTAGTATAATTTAAAAAAAACATTTAATTTTTATTTGTTTGTTTACTTTTCTTCCAGCTGAAGACAAAATCATCCTCACTTGTGGCCAGCTCTGTTGAGGTATGTAGATGGAAAAGCCTCTTTGTACGGTTTATCGAAATAATTTACGTAGATTTTTTATTATAAAAACCCATTGTTATCAAACATTAACTGGGAGATATGTGATACCAACAAAAAACACCCTTATAACAGATAATACTGTATTCATAACGAAACCCAATTTCTAATTATATTAATCCGACATCTCTAATTAAAGTGGCGAACTTAGTTGAATTTAATTCCGTTGTAATTTGGTTAACCCAATCCAAAAGTTGGTGAAAATTTTGTCAAACTAATTTTCCATTATAGATACTATTTCTATGTAAAATTATAGTAATTTTCATAATTAACCTTTTCAGCTCTATGACATCGACATTCATACCAATTTCCATACAACATCATGGCCTTCACACATTGTGGAGTGGCCAGGAACTCTTTGCTATATTGAGAATACATAACAACATAAAAACTTTAAAATTAATCTAAACATTCAAAATAAAGTAAATGAAACAAGTCAGCGTGGAATAGTGGTAAGAATACTGGCCGCATTTCCCCGCTGAATCGCGATGCTGATTCGTTGAGCGAGGAAGGAGCCAGCCCTCTTGTCACCAGAGAGTCGAGGGGATATATCTTTAATAAACTTTTTGGCATTTGAACCCCACGGACCTAGACTTTTTAGTCAATCTTTCATCCTTCATTCTTTCAACGTGTCCAAACCAGCCTAAACTACTTTTCTTTATTTTAGTCACAACATCATCTTTCACTCCGCATTTTTCCGGATGCGGTCAGTACGTTTTATTTCTGAGCCATACCTGTTAATTAATAAAACTAACGGAACCCTAATAAAAATAGAGAATGCCTACTTATTACAGTAGATATCTGGCAAGTTGCCAAATTTAATAACGAACCATGAAGACAGGGCTGATATTAATGTCTCTATGTAAAGCCTAGATTATGATGCTACGACCACAGCTCTTATCGACCAGATCAAATGACACAGATCTTTCATTTCCAACTAGCATTCCACCCTGGCTTATATAGAGCCCATATAACCTTTCATCCCCTATGGTCTTGAGTTTATAAAAAATCCCATAGAAAATAGTTCATTCAGTTCTTTCCAATTTCCCGGGCATCTTTTACAATTTCTCTTTAACTAGAAACCTCATTCAAATATCCTAATCGGTCCAGCCGTTCTCAAGTGATGCTATTACCAACGAACAGCATTAAAGGCTTGCTTCTGATATATTTAATATACCGTAGCTTTCTATTAGTGAAATAATTTTCAGAATCGTTTCATTGGTTTGAGAGATTACCTCTTACATATTTGTATAGATTAGCTTTCAACAGTTTTCTTTTTTCATGCAGGATTCCTAAGTATTTCTGAAATAAAAAGTAACCCAAGTCTTGCACTCCTTGTAAAGGAGTCCTGATCACCTGCCTGTGAAAATTAAATTATAGCCTAATAACTTAGAGGCTTTTCCATCTAAATATACCTCAACAGAGCTAGCCACTCGTCAGGTATAGCCTCACAAATTGAAATACCATCGCCTAAACGAGGGAGACTTGGTCTTCTGCTGGGTACCCTGGAACCGTAACACGGTTTCGGGAGCTATAAGGTAACCTGTGAAGAAAAATAAAATGCTTGATTAGGATTTTTCATGAAACAAAATCATAATGAAGTTGTCCCTGAAAACGAACATTCCCCAAAATCTCGAAAACTCTAGATGTTTATCTTACCCCAAACAACATTTTTTATACAATTTAGTTCCTATTTTCAAGAAAAGAAAGTTCTTCGACCTATTTCAACCTTTGGCATAGTTCCTGCTAACTGACACCATAAACAAAACATCTAAGGGAAACCTTTTACAAAAACAACTATTACTAAAGTCGCGTCTTATTTGTAGCCGTTTTATTGTAGTGACCAAGTTTTTGTTCCTTCCACAAAATCCGTCGAGCTGTTACGGTTTACAACAATGACGATGGATTTGAATTGAGTTGGGTGCACCAATTTCACTTCTAATGGCACTTCCTCTAAATTAAACAATACGTACATACCCAAAGAGGTAGACAGAGAATATGGAGCGCCACGTCTCTCGATCTTTGCATAGTTCTCTTGCTTCATCCACATCCATACATCGATTCATACATGCGCATATATTTTTAGTACTACGTATTTGACCTTTTTAAGGACGTTTAATGAAATTTCGTCTTGGTCGTGACGAGGAACGACTCAGAAATTTATAATCGTAAGCCACGCCCTAAACTCGTGGTTCGGGCGCATGAGTGGTTCGAGTGCAACAATCACGTCATGCAAGACAACGACGGCGCTTTGTCCGTTCTTGCTGCAGAATGTATCGCTTCTCGGAATAAATGACGTAAGAGGCACATTACAAATAAATAATTTATTAAAAAACGATCACATGCAGGGAAAAATCTTCTTAATCAATACTAGGTACTGAAATTACCTACAGATTCGTATAAAATGTAAACGTAAATCCCTTCAGAGTATAATCGTATGACTAAAAAGGTGTTTTTGAAGAGGTGATTTCAAAAATTTAAGTTATCGAGAAAATTTTCACCAATTATGTTTTCATCCTACACACACAATACTAGATAAAGCATTCGTAAAATTCGGGAATTTCAGTTCAGAAATCAACCAAAATTATTCGTTCCTCCTCTTAAACAATATCTATTTTAGGGCGTCGGTGGTCGAGTGGGTAAAACGTCGGTTCGCAACTGAAAAGTCGGGGGTTCGATTCCTACACCCGACCATGTACCAATGGGTTTTTTTCTAAGTTCGCTGGTTTTTATAATAAAAATCTATGTACATTATCCGATAAACCGTACAAAGAGGCTTTTCCATCTATATACCTCAACAGAGCTGGCCACTCGTTGTTAATCGAAACAATTAACTAAATCAAACAAAACTAAACAAAACAAATCAACCAAATGAATACAAAGCAAAACCAAAAACCAACAACCAACAAAACGACTATAAATCTAGCAATTTGAGTTTTTCAATTATTGCATTCTTAAACTTGTTCAAAGTCAGATGAAATATATCGATTTCTTTAAAGTGCTTATTATACATTTCTAAGGAACGAATAGTAAAACGATTACGAGTATAAATTGTGTGGGCATATTTCGGAATAAAAATGTTAGAGCGCGTTTTTTGTTTTGGCACGAAAGTGACAAAGTGCAGCAACAGGCTTGCCACCTGACTAAAAGTGGACACTGTTACTGTTATCTCTGGCCACACCGCATGATATAATGTTGCTAGACTTCAAGACAAGTGGTGACAAAGTGGAAAGGACAGCGATCCTGACGACGCGGTAGACCACGATACAAATTACGCAATGAAATTAAAATTTCAGCTAGCTCAAAGGAAGTGTCCGAAGTCAAAAGTAAAGCAAGAGAGATAAAGTAGTATCGGATATTTAATAGTTATTTGTTTAACAAGTGAGCAAAGTTATTTTTTCTTGCGAGTGCTGACTTATAATCACGAACTAGCAAAATAAGTGATTTAAAAGGACGCGACATAAAAAAAATTTGCTCTCATGCGAAACATACAACTTTTTATCTCTACCAGCGAGAAAAGTGTTCTAGGTTATATATAAAAAAAAACAATTAAGACAAAGTAAACAATTAATCACAATACAATAATTACCACAAAAATAGTTCAAAATACCAAATGCTGAAAAATTTTAATTCCCGCCATTTAGTTTTACAAGTTTATTTTTTATTTAGATGTTGCGTTCGAAAACTGCACTGCTTGACATTTTTATGAAACCAAACATTATATTTTTAAATTAGCAATTTTTATGTTTACTAGTACCTATTTATTTTAAATATTACGTCCAATGTACAATTATATTTATAAACTTAAATTTTAATAAATACATAATTTAATGCCTAAGAGTTAAATTGCTAGACCAAAATTCGACTTTCTGAACGAACCAACGCCTAATTTATTTTTTTCAGCGCCGAGTAATCAAAATTACTCACGCTTGCAGCAAAAAGCGCGTTTCCTGCGAGTTTTTACGCACCAAAAGCGCCCTTTTCGTACTGGAGATGTGAAAAGGTATATCTCGACTGCCTACCCCACTTCCCATACCCTTCATATGTCAAGCTCATCAAAATTTCATCCAAAAATTAACCTACATATCCCGGAAATTATTTTGAAAGCCTGTCGACTCCAGCTTTTCCTTTGGTAGTCCACTCAGTGAGCGCAAAACTAAATTGTGTTGAAATATTTACGAGGCAAAACTTCGCGAGTGGCGAGTTAGTGGATCAAGCCCCTATGTTACTGCCTTTTAACAACTGTCACAATTTAGGACGATTTTGTAGAGTGCTTTTCCATAGTAGGCTGTGCAAAGCTTTGACCTTATATTTTGAAACTAATTTTTTAAGCTTTCGTAAACAAATTTCTGTAACCTCAAATGCTACTAGTAAAATATGCTTTTGTCTTCTTTAGGTATTACTACACCTAGGTCGTCCTCTGCCAGCATTTCCTTTCACTTCAGCCATATAAACCTTTTTAGTCAATCTTTCATCCTTCATTTCTTTCAACGTGACCAAACCAGCGTAAACTACTTTTAGTAAACCAGGAAATGCTGGCAGAGGACGGCCTAGGTGTACTTTTATTGAACATATAAAAAACTTATTGATCGAAGGCAATATTAAAAGTACACACAATCGCCGAGCATGTATGAAAGGTATGATGAATATAAAAGAAGCGAAAAAATTCGTCGGAATCTTTATTTTTTATTTGAAGACGCCTGGACCGATTTGGATTTTTTTTTGTTTTAAAAGGTCACCTGGTACCATGGTCTGATGGTCAGGGTCTGATGATGGGATCCTGGACAAATCGAGAACTCTTCAAATTTTATAGGCACACTTGAAGCGATTAGGGATTTATTTATAGTAACTGCAAATGCGCTTTCGGAAAGAAAGTTGAAGTTCAAATTTCTTACATTATTTTTTTGTTTAAAATGTTTAAATATATCATAGTTGTAAGTACCTACATAGTAAGTGTTTTCTAGCTACATCATTTCCCAGTTGCTTTCTCAATTTTTTTGTCTGTAGCCAAAAACCCAGACCATTTCTGTATTGCGCCCACATATCCTTAAAGATCAAATAATACAGAAATAGACTCGCCAACATGGACTGCATAAATTCCCCGCAGGAAGTGCGCGCACGCAGAGACATTATTGTGACGGGAATAGAACAACTATTGTTGCTTTTAGTGAGCTTGTCGGAAGAAATAAGACATTATCATTTATCATGGTGTTTATTTTGGAAATTCTGGCAGAGGACGACCTAAGTGTAGGTACTTTACCTCTATGAAAGGTATGATGAATATAAAAGAAGCGAAAGAGGTATATCAGTCAGGATAGTAGCAAATGGCATTCGATTGTCTCTGTCTACCCCTCTTGGGATAAAAAGCGTGATGATAGATAGTTATTTTGGAATACAAAAACTATTAGCATCGACTTCGGATTAGTAATATTATAATTTAGGGTAGACAGAAGTCATCCGTGATATCCTGGATTCAATGAACCAGTCCCCACTCTAAATTTTCCTCCTATAAAGTACTGCTGCGAAAGTATGCTTGTTAGTCCTTCCTTCACGTTAACACAGAGGAACGGATCGACGTGGTTTTTTGCACAGAGATAGTTGACGTTCCTCCGAGACGGATGAGAAATCCTTTGGGATGAATTTTCTTGTCACATTTCAAAAAATTCCACGAGCGTAACCGGGGTGAAAAGCTATAGTTGGTAATACAGAAATACAGAATAAATCAGAATCCTCATAAATTCCTCAAACTGAGGCTAAAAATAGTACACTAAAACAGAGTATTCGGTTGTTGTATTTATTGATAATTATTATAATGCTTAAATAAATAAGTCGTCAAAATGGGTACATATTTCATTGTTATATTAAGAAAAATGTACTTATAAAGTCAGTTTTTTCAAAATTTCTAAAAAAACTACTGAACCAATTTTCACTAAAAAAATGGGACCACCTGTGAAAAAATTTCCAAATCGGTCCAGGCGTCTTCAAGTAATCGGGGAACATACATAAAAAAATCTGTTTTGGAGTTAGGTTAAAAAGACAATATAAGAAAAATTAATAAGAACATAGAATAGGTGATTTTGTTTTTTTCTTCACGGGTTGTACCAAAGTACCCAGTGGAAGACCAAGTCTCCCTCTTTTAGCCGATGGTATTTGTGTGGCCAGTTCTGTTGAGGAATATTTAGATGGAAAAGCCTCTAAGTGTGGTTTTCCGGATTATACATAACTTTGTAATTATAAAAAAACCCATTAGCACATGCCGGGATCGAACCGTGATCAGCCTAGTTAATACCAGAGGTCTTGACCACTCGGCCTTCAGCGCAGTATGATTGGGTGCGGAAAATCGCGTATTTTTTGACACATGCGTAACTCTGAAGTACAACATTTTGTCTTTCTCTATCAAATCTGTCATGTCATGGGGACCGACGCACGCGTACCGTCGTGACATGGCGGGATCATCTTATATACCGATTAATCGGCATATATACTGTAAAGGCTATTAATAATACTTGACGTTGGCAAATCATCGATTAACATTGGTGGAGCCATAATAAAAAAGAAGAAGAAGAGCATTCAACGTTTATTGGTTAGGAATTTAAAAAGTTTCGATTTTTTCTAAGGGAAAGTCAGTCATCGAAATCAAATTTTTAATCAAATTTCTCAGAAAACTTGATCCATTTATGAAACTGAAAATAAAATATATATTGATTTTAAGAATATGACTAATATTGTTATTGTTTTGAAAATATGATTAGAAACATTTTACATGATAGAAAAAAATCCTAAATACACCTCTGAAAACTTTATTTATCAAATTTTATGGCTATAATATAGATGGTATCATTACAAAAATTAACATGAATATTTTTTGGTAATTATCTATCGTTTCATTGTAAAATTATTTCTATGTTGTATAAGTTTTTTTTTTAAATTGCGTTTTAAACAAAAATTATCGCTTACTGTTTCTATCCTGCTCGCGTGCGCGCGATTCTAGATAAATGCGTTCTGCTCTTTTCCCATCGACCACTTCCCCTCATTTACCAAGGGTTCTGTATTACGGGAGGTGATGACAAGTATTGGCCTAACATGGTTTGATTCGAAACCTTTCCACGGTACTCTAACTGAACAATCTGCGATAAGTTCGCCACCTACACCAGATTTCACATTATGACACACATCTTCAAAAATAACCATAAAAATCCTTATAAGCAACATAAGTGCATTTATCATCGGCTTATCTTTAGTCGATGGCGCCAGAACTAGAAATATGGAGCGATTTCTATCGCAACTAGTACAATTATTACGCTAAAATATACTCTATTTCCTAAGCAGTTAAGTTTAAAACTACTTGCTAAGAGAAATAAGAAATTTACATGACTTTCCATAAGTGATGTTTAAATAGATAATTATTTTAAGCTCTTTCGAAGTCTTCGCACTTTGCTCTAAAAATACTTTTTTGACTTGTGACAAAATCATCACCTATTAAATGTTGACGTTAATAGCTACCATTCAAATACATGATTTTTAACCCCCGACGCAAAAATCTGTGTGTGGCATCGTAGCTTCTAAACGGATGAACCGATTTTAATTCAGTTTTTTTGATTCTTAGCTATGATTCAAGAAAGATAATTGATTTTCGAGCCTGTGAATAGAAATTATTTGACGTTTATTTTGCGTCCGGGGTTTTTTAATTGTTGAATTATTTTTTGTCAAGTAATAATATAGATAGATAGTAAACAATTTTTATTTATTTATTGCTTTTTATTAGATTTTTTAAATTTATTTTTATTTGATTATTTACTATAAAACATGCTGACTTATTCTAATATTTACAACTTTTACAATTTACATTAATATTATAGTCCACATAAGGCAGTAAAATTATTTTCCATCTTGTTCCATATTTTCCTAACTCTCACCACTTTCTGCCATCTTATCTCCTGGAGTTTTCGTTATTTCATCTACCCATTTCTTTCTTTTACCCATGTTTGGTGTCCATGTTGTCATTCACTCTTGCCACATGCCGTGCCCAATCCTTTCCTTACTCGTAGGCTTTCTCGCATTTCTATTTCTTCTTCACTTTTTTTTTTTTTTTTTTTTTTACGTGGGGAAATGCATCATGCATACCCGCCCCCTCGGGAGTGAGAGAGCGGGTTATGTCGGACTCCAACCGACTAAAACCCCACGGTGTCCTTCGCGCCGGTTGTCGGCGGGTCACGGGAACGCGTTAGCAGTCTTCCGCGGCCCGCCGCCGGTTGGCCGTTTGGCCCCTCCTCTTGGTTGTTAGGAGTAACCATCTCTTTTAAGGCGCCGTGGCGGACACCACCGCGACGCCTTCCTCCAGGATCTCCGTTAAGTGCGGCTGGCGAGACTCCCCTCACCCTCCGCCGGAGACCCGGGTTTTATGGGAGTGCGAGCTGGGCGTATTGACGCCGACGCACTCCCCTCCGCCGTTGGCGGATGATGTCGGAAGAGGGATCAATTTCCCTCTCCCGTTCCGCCTCCTCCTTCTGGGACATGACAGTCTCACAGAAGGAGGCAGCGGCCGTCCAGGCATCCTCGTTGCCGGACATTGCCCTTAGAAGGGCTGGCAGCGAGACATCTTCTTCGATGGCTGCGGCGAGTTCTCGACGCTGCTCGTCCCATGCGGGGCACTCCTCCAGCGTATGCTGCGCCGAGTCTTCGTCGCAGCCGTCGCAGTGGTGGCACCGCGTCGTCGGCTCCCTTTGGGCAATCCGACACAGGTACTTCCCGAAACACCCATGTCCCGAGAGCACCTGCGTCAGCCGGAAGGTCAGGGGTCCGTGTCGCCTCTCCACCCACTCCCCGATGACGGGGCGGAGAGCATCGACGGCCCGATGGCCGGCGGTAGGGCGCTCCATGCGCTCCTGCCATTCGACCATCACCAGCCGTCGAAAACGGAGCCTCCGGTATCTCGTCTCCGCTGGCGTAGGTCGCAAGTCCCTGGCCCTGACGTCCTCACGCCAATCAAACATTGACGCGAGGGCCAGCGCCTCCAGATCCCAGGGTAGCGACCCCGCCAGCGCGCACGCCGCCTCGTAAGAGATGGTGCGATAGCCCCGGATAGCCCTGGTGGCCATTTCCCGCTGCGGTCTTCGCAGCAGGGCTTTGTTCTGCTCGTTAGCCACCAGGGCGTTGTACCACACCGGGGCGCCGTACAACGCCATCGATCGCACCACTCCCATATAGAGGCGGCGGCATCCCACACTCGGACCCCCGAGATTGGGCAGCAGTCGCCCGAGGGCATTGGCTGCTCCCATGAGTCGGGGGGCCAGGAGACGAAAGTGCTCCCGGAAGCTCCAGCGACCGTCGAGCACCAGTCCGAGATATTTCATCCCGGACTTGAACCCGACACGGACCCCATCAACGAGGAAGTGGGACTCTACCGGTGGCCGTCGTTGGCACCCGTGAAAACACAGGGCCTCCGACTTGTTGAGGGCCACCTTGAGTCCCACCCTCCTAATCCTACCGACGACCAGTGCCACCCCCGTCGCTGCGCGACGGGCAGCCTCCTCGAAGGATCTACCCCCGGACAAGAGCAGTGTGTCGTCCGCGTAGCAGACGACACCCAGTTCCGGGGGCAGTGGGCCCCGCAGCACCCAATCGTATCCGATGTTCCACAGGAGCGGTCCTAAGACCGAACCCTGCGGAACACCGCACACCATCTCCCTCCGCAACGGCGTGTTGTTTCGCCCCATGTACGTGACGCACCTGTCGGACAAATAGTTGCCGATCAGCCGCCGCAAGTACCGAGGCACTCCATGGTAACGATTTCTTCTTCACCTACTTTTACTTTCTTTTTACCTTGCGGCGTAGCCAGAAACAACAGTAACAGTGGTCACTTTTAGCGAGTGGTCCTAAAGAGAAACTTATAGCAGCCTGCCGCCATAATGATAGGAAACCTAGAGTTGTCATTTCTTTAATAGATGAAATTTACTATGTGCCCTCCGAAGCACGAGAAAACGGTCTTATTTCTCTTAAAAATATTAAAGTCATAATAATTGAAACCGAGCCAAATTTCTTAGAATGTGCTTTAGTACGTTGAAAGAATGAAGGATGAAAGATTGACTAAAAATGTTTATATATGGCAGAAGCAAATGGAAATGCTGGCAGAAGACTACCTAGATGTACCTATTTTTATTGAACATATAAAAAATGTATGAAAGGTATGATGAATAATAAGAAGCGAAAGAGTTATGCCAGGATCGTAGCAAATTACATTCGATTGACTCTGCCAACCCCTCTTGGGATAAAAATCGTAATGATAGATAGAGATTGTTACCATTGTATCTGGCCACGTCGGAAAGTATAAAGGCCCTTATAAAGCCTTTGAAATATTATGTACCTATGCCTTTTTAGGGTTCCGAACCCTAAGCGTAAAAACGGAAACCCTATTACTAAGACTCCGCTGTTCGTCCGTCTGTCTTTCTGTCTGTCTGTCTGTCACCAGGCTGTATCTCATGAACCGTGATAGTTACACAGTTAAAATTTTCACAGATGATGTATTTCTGTTGCCGCTATAACAACAATCACTAAAAAACAGAATAAAAGAAATATTTAAGGGGGCTCCCATACAACAAACGTGATTTTTTTTGCCGTATTTATAGTCTCGCACTTGACCGGTTTTTTAATTTAGCTAACACAAGAAACTACTCAAGCACGATCTAATACATGTGAAATGTCAGCTAAACAAAGTGACATATCAAACAATTCCCTTGTTATTGCCACGTGTATTTCCACCATAATGATTCAAAGTAGGGTGAGGGGGTGATTTTTGATATCGAAGGAAAGCTTTTTCAAATATATTTTTTTTAACAATTGAATTGAAAGGGTCGGGTGCGGAAACAAAGGGCACAACTGTCACAATAAAAATTCTAAATTGCTTTCGTTTGATTCAGTGCTCTGATGTAATATGTGTGAAAAAGTTTAATTAAAATTAATTGGCCAAAGTTGGACTAGAACTGAAATATCTAATATTTTCAGAATTGGTCTTAAAATATGTTACTAACTTATCATGAAATATTTCCGAAACCACGCCAGATAGCTTTTTGAAGTAAAACTGTTTTCAGAAAATTTTTTTCACTTCATGAAGAAATATTTAGATGTTTTAGGCACTTTACAAGTGACATTGCTCGTCAATGTTATACTAAGATTTTTTTACACGGGTTGCCTTATAGCTCTCGAAACTCAGGGTACCCAGCAGAAGACCAAGTCCTCCCTCTTTTAGCCGATGGTATTTGTGAGGCTATACCTAACGAGTGGCCAGTTCTGTTGAGGTATATTTAGATGGAAAAGTCTTAGGCCTTTATTCATAAACGTTTATTAGCAACGTTTTTGTTAAAATATGTTTTGTCACTCTCTAACAAACCTGTCTTTACTAATAATAGAAAGAAACAAAACACATTTTAACAAAAACGTTGCTAATAAACGTTTATGAATAAGGCCGAGAAAGTGTAGTTTGTCGGATGATATACGGGATCGAACCTTGGTACCAGACGTCTTAACCACTCGGCCACCGACGCATCATATTATACTATTAATTTATACTAATAACGCTTTCACATCTAAACCACTAAACCGATTTTGATGGAATTTGATACGGAGGAAGCTTGAACCACAGTAAATTATATTTACTGTGCTTGAACCCTAGAGAAAGACATACACATAAATTAAATACACTACATCGTTCCGGATACGGTCAATACGCTTTATATCACACATTCTACGTAAAGACCGCATTTCCACTGCATTTATTTTACTTTCATGCCTCTTATTCCATACCCAAGTCTCGCTTCCATAAGTAAGTGATGGAACTAAAACAGCATTATGTATGTTCATTTTACTTTTAGTTGTAAGTTGTGTATTTCTGCATACATTGTTTAGTCCACCAAATACCTTGCTTCCCGCTTTCACTCTCCTTTCAATTTCTTTGTCTATCTTTCCACTTCTTGTAACCATACTACCTAAATAAACAAATTCATTCACTTGCTCTAACTTACACCCTTTCACACAAATCTTACACTCCGTCCTTTCATCTTCCTTTTCAAATACTAATACTTTTGATTTCGAAATATTAATTTTCATGAATTTCTTCTCACATTCCTCATTCAAAATTGCAACTAGGTTTTGCAGCTCTTGCTCCGAAGATGCAATTAATACCGCATCATCGGCATATAAAAGACAGCAAAGTCTAGTAGGACCCATTTCTATCCCTAAGGAACATTGTTGTAATTTGGTCAAACAACTATCGAAATACAGATTGAATAGACAAGGTGACATTACACAGCCCTGTTTAACACCACAATGTATATTAAACGGGGTTGAGCACTGTCCACCCACTCTAACAACGGCAGTACAGCCATCATATAATGATTGTACTGCCCTTATGAGTTTTTTATTCACTCCGTATCTCGCTAGTGTTGACCATAATTCCGTTCTGCATAGGTTGTCATATGCTTTTTCTAGATCAATGAAAACACTGTAAACTTTTTGATTTTTTGCCAAATGTTTTTCAACAATGTTTCTTAAGGTAAAAATTTGGTCAACACAACTCTTACCTTTCATAAATCCCGCTTGAGCATCCCACATCTTATTTTCTGTCACCTTTTGCACCTTTTCAATTATTATTCTTCCATACATTTTTCCAACCAAGCTGATAAGGCTGATGGCGCGATAATTATTGCAATCAAGCTGTGAACCCTTTCCTTTAAACACTGGAACTATTATGGCTTGACACCAGTCTCCTGGTACTCGTCCGTCGCTCCAGCATTTATTGAAGAGAGCACACAGTGTGTTACATATTATCGCTCCTCCATGTTTTATCATCTCGGAGGAAATCCTGTCTTTCCCTGCCGCTTTTCCGTTCTTCAATCTTCTGATGGCTGACACAACATCATCCTCCGTGATAATGTCATCGATAATTTCCGAGTCCTCATAGTCCTCACTATCAGCATCCGAAGGATGTGTTTGTTGTCCATCAGAGTTTCCATATAATCTTTCATAAAACTCTTTCATTATTTCTAATACTTCTCCATTCAATGTCATTAACCGTCCATCCTCTGCTTTAATCATTTGTACATTAGAAGTCCTCAATACTCCTCGAGATTTTCTCACTAAATTCCAAAAAATTTTGACGTTCTCTTGGAAAAATCTTGAGAACTTCTTCTCTTCATTCATCTTTTCTTTCATCTTACTTTCTTTAATTATCTCTTTTACTCTCTTCTTGCATTCTCTATATTTATTCTTCATTCTCTCTTCAAGTTCTGTATTCTTTCCCGTTACTGCCAAAATATCTAAATATGCATTCTTCTTCATTTGTACAGCCACCCTTACTTCATTATTCCACCACGGATCCCCTCTCATACCACCAACCTTCACAACTCCACAAGTAGTTTGTGCTGCTTTGACAATTCCATGCTTAATCTTCTTCCACATTTCATCTATACTGTCATCCTGCTCAATGGCATCTAGTTTCTCTTGTACTTTCCTTACATATTGTCCTCTAACATCTTCCTCTTCCAATTTTTCTACTTTTATTCTTTCGGCTTTTGGAGGCGACACAGGGGTACGTTGGCGCCAGCCTTGAAACAGACCCTTAAATGAGGTCATTACCATATAATGGTCCGTTTCAATACCGGTACCTCTGTACACCCTCGTGATTTTTGTCGCACTCTTTAGCCTATCGTCAATCAAAAACAAATCTATTATGCTTCTTTCAATTCCTCGATGCCATGTATAGAGATGAATATCCTTGAGATCAAACATAGTATTCGAGACAAACATATTCATCTCTAAACATAGATCAAGGATCTCTAGTCCACTACTATTCATTCTCGGGTCCCCAAATTTTCCTAGAGTGGACTCAAGCCCGTCTCTTCGGGTCCCCACCCATCCATTCAAGTCACCTATCATCATTAATCTTTCATTTAGTTGCCTCTGAGCTAGGATGTTTCTTACATCAACCCAGAAGTCCTTTATTTCTCTCAGTTTGTTGGTGGCACAAACTGGAGCATATCCAATAACTATTAAAATTCTTGTTAGTCCCACCTTCAAACGGAGAGAGAGTAATCTTGGGTTGATCCTTTCATATCCATACATACATTCTACCATACGTTGTGATAATAAGACTCCAACACCACGGTTTGCTCTTTCTCTATCTTTAACGCCGGACCATATTCCGGTGAAGCCGCGATGTTGTGTTCTGTCATTACCACGACGCATGGTCTCTGTCAGGCATAACACATCTATCCACTTTTCTTCCATCATATCTAAAATCTCATTCATTTTTCCATTCATTCCGCCTTGTACATTTAACGTAGCGAAATGGCATTCGCCCGTCCTCGTGTAGCCCCTTTTGTGTATCAGGCGTGATGGTTGGCAAAACCTATCGCCACCTGTGGTGTCAGAAGACATTTAAATGTCTTTTGACACCACTACCACTAATATAATTATAAATAAAATTATTAATAATAAACTATATATAAATAAATAATATAAACAAATGTTCCGCTTCACTTCACTTCATTTCTTTTAATGTATTTATTTCTTCTGACTTTTTCTCCTGGTCCTTGGTAGAGTTATCATTCGTTTTATCATCATTAATTTCCAGTTCATTTCTGATTTTTCCTGTTTTGTGACGAAAAGCATATACGCCTCCTTCACAGCCAAATTCAAGCCGAGATTTATTATTGTTGTTAGCGTCTTGTACATCCCAGGGATTCCAAAACCTGAGGATGTAAGTCTGTAAGAAATTGTGCCATAAATATAATAATACAGGCACAATGAAGAACTTCACGCACACCATGTTGCATTTTTTAATTTCTTTTCGTTGTGAGTCATATCAATAAAACTGATTATGATTAATTTATTTAGAATATAATATTATGTTAAGAAAATTATTGTATATTGATGTAAATTTGTTTTATTTTAGTAAATGTCATTAGAGAAGAATGCGGAGTAAAAGATGATGTTGTGACAAAAATGAAGAAAAGTAGTTTACGCTGGTTTGGACACGTTGAAAGAATGAAGGATGATAGATTGACTAAAAAGGTTTATATGGCTGAAGTGAAAGGAAATGCTAGCAGAGGACGACCTAGATGTACTTTTATTGAACATATAAAAAATATGTTGATCGAAGGAAATATTAAAAGTACACACAATCGCCGAGCATGTATGAAAGGTAAGATGAATATAAAAGAAGCAAAAGAGATATGTCAGGATCGTAACAAATGGCATTCGATTGTCTTGGGATGAAAGGCGTGATGATAGATAGATAGATAGATAGATAGATAGATAAATACACTATTAAGGGTCCAATAATAGGATGGGCCCCACGAGCCAAGCCACTCCTTATTATTAAATCAACACAAACAAATAAATTCGCAATGTTAGTTCAACTGATCTCCAACAGATGGCGTCGTTTACAAAAAAATAGTCTAATTTTAAAAGAAACCTTTTGATTTGTTTGTTTATTTTTCGTCATTAGAGGGAAAAATAATCTTCAAAATGTCCTATCAAACATTTGACACAGTATTACGAGAGATATGTGATACCATAGAAAAACACTTTGATACGCTCCAAAACAATGAATTTTTGATCAAACTTTCAGAGTAGAGTACTAAACGGTAATCTGCTTTGTGTTTTATTTCTATATATAAGTTATCCCATAATGTCTGTATGGCAGTCATATAAAAATTCCACGGACGAAGCCGTAGTTTAAATTCAAGCCTTCACATTTTTTATTTTTGTAACAAACTTTTCGCTTTGAAAAACGCTCAAAATCAGAATCTCTGAAAATTCGCGAGCACTTTTTATTACAAAACAAATTTTGTACACTATTCTACCGCGCAACAAATAAGGGTATAATTACAAAAAAAAAGTAGCACAAAGCCCGTGGAAATTTCCCCGCTTCGTAAAATCCCGCAATATCGTGCAAGGTAAAGGCAACCTGATCATAAATCCAAGTTGCCTCGACTAATATTGGCAAAGGTTGCAATTTATAGGCCCCGACCAAGTTAGTCTTACACTATACGTCGTATGATGTAAATATTTTTTTGGAACACCGCGTCGTAACGGAATTTTCAAGGGGTTTTAGGGTCCCGTAGATCAATGGCAAAATGGATCGATTTCCAACGATTTGAATGAAAATTGACAGAAGAAATTCTAATATGAAAAACAAACAGTCATGTCAAATTAAAATATTGGTACAATTGGTCCTCTATTTTTGAAATGTGTCATAAGATTTTATCCTGGAGGAATACCAGGAGGGATTCGACGCCATGTCATGGCGACCAACGCACGCCTTCCGTCGCACGCATTTTTTATATGTTCAATAAAAGTACATCTAGGTCGTCCTCTACCATGTATTGTGACGGATAGGTTAGCATGTCATAATATCCTTTGTTCCATCCAATTAGTAATTCGAACCTAAACCAATTGAATCTATGCCTAAACACGAATCCTATCTTTCATAATACAGAAAAAAATATGTACAGAGAAATTTGGAGAGATGGATAGTGATATCTATGGCCTACTTTTGATCCTGGAATTCTATTCTATTCTATTTTTTGTGTTATGGCTCCATCAGGGTTTTGATGATTCCTCCAATTAGTATCAATATGCCGATTAATCGGTATCTAAGATGTTCCCGCCGACTGTGATATGTTTTATTAATCACAGATTAATAACAACTATCACAGCGCGGACGGGATTAAACCGGATTCCCCATCATGCCACGACGGAACGCGTGCGTCGGTCGTAATGTAATGACTAGAATCCAAATGTAACACGCTTTTATTTGAAATCTTGACACTGTACTTAAAATTTAGAAAATGGATTTTTAACTTATCAATATAAAAATTGTTTTTACAATATTTGTTAGAATTAGGATTCTGTGCTCCAAAGTCATGGCCGTATCTAGGGTACCCAGCGGAAATCTTCTTCATTTAGCCTAACGACTTTATCTGTATAGATTAGAGCACAGCCTATGTGTTTCAGGATATTAAAGAACTTTCATTACATGGCGAAACGTGGAAAGAACAATACGCTATGTACAGTGTTCAAGCTTTTAACAAAGCTGGGAAGTCAAGGAGCGTTGAGTGTACTTTTAGCTTTTTACAGCGAGCACTAAACTTAACAATGGACTATGTCTTTTACTACAGAATAACAAGCGACGGATTCGATTCCTGGCTGAGGATAAATCTGTATTTGTTATTTTCGTCTTTTCGCAAACTCAGCTTTCGTAAGGTAATAAGTTCAGTGGGTTAGCATGCTACCTAAATTAAAATCAAGCTTCTTCTGTAAGAATAACATCCCAGCCTGAACCGATTTGGATGGATTTTTCACTCAGAAATCTTTCGATCAGACCATATCTAGATGTTATAAGAAGCACAGACTGCCTAAAGACATAGTCAAACGTTCGGCGCTAAATAAAGCAACTTCCACGATTCCAGAAAGTTTCCTTTGGAATGCAAACAAAGAGATTCCTTCTAAAGATAGGAGCCAAGTCCGAGAACGGTGGACCAGAGACCTCATAACGTATTCTAACCACCCTCTTGACCTGCGCCGTGAATATGTTAGCATAATGCCATAGCGATGGCTTGAAACGTTTAATGCAAATGTAATCTGTGCTTTAATAGGATAACTTGAGTTCAATCGATCCACATTTCTGATTTTTGATTCCTGATTATGTAAAATATTAGCGATCCACGGGTAGAAAATAGGTTTACAACAATTTAAAAACCTACATAAATACGCTTATAACTTTATCTATTAGAGATAGATATATGCTACGGCTATTTTTTTGTAGATAATTTTATTCTACACATTTCTTTCCTTTACCATTTTGTTATATCTCTGACGGATTAGACAGCATACGCCATGAAAACTCGCTGGGCAAACTTCTTCCCCGTTTAATACTCGTAAACTTGTGAATCCACATGAACACCTATCTAGTAGAAAACAGCAATGGGTGAATATTTTTTTATGAAACTTTCAGCGATATATACATCCAAAACTAGCATTCCGCCCCCGGCTTCGCCCGTGGATATTTACGAACAAAATAAAATATACCCTATACCTACCCCTACCCCTACCCTATGTCACTCAGGGTGAATGTAGCTTTCCAATGGTGAAAGAATTTTTGAAATTGGCACAGTAGTTTTTGAGTTTATTCATTACAAACACACACAAAAATACAAAAATACAAATCTTTCCTCTTTATAATATTAGTATAGATTGTGCCGAAGAGAAATATTTGCGTGGGTGAGCAGAAATTATAAGAATAATACCTAAAGACGAAACCGTGCGCAGTGTCTAGTTAAGTAAATATGGACTTAAGATAATGAAAATGATTATATCTGCTTCATAAGTAAAAGTAAAAAAGTAAGAATTCTTCACCATTTTTCAATTTTGAATAATATATGATATTTAAGACATGGCCATCCCAAACAAACACCTTTACAGAGATGGATGTAGCGGACAAACTCCCATATTTATCTATTTTTAAAACGTTTGTTATACTTTTTATACACCGATTTATATTTCTTCGCGCCTAACAGACATTGACTGCCCCTCCCGCGCCCCGCGTAGGTCATGGTCCGAGATGACAGAATGTGATATTTTTTACATGAGAAAGTAAATTACGAGCGAATAAGTTAATATTATTTTGTGAAAGCATTGGATGTTAGTTTTATGCAAAATAATTATATTTTGGCGCAGATGGAAAAGTACTAAGAACATATACTATTATAGATTTATATGTTCTTATTGTATAAAATATCGCATCGTAAATCATGACGAGTCGTTTCACAAGAGGTGCCAGCTTTTTTGGCTCGAATGGCATTGATCACGGGACCGCCCATTACAATTCCAAGACACTAACCAATACGCTATTGACCCATGTACCATATAAAAATATCTAGAGTTCAATAATTATTATTGACTGCAAGTCTATCTATCCTTCTCTCCAAATTCTCTCACATGCGCAAAATTTTATGTTTGTAATGACGTTTCCATAAGTTAATACGTAATAACTATAGTTTAATGATTTCAATATAAGTAGATGTAGAACTTCTTTACCTAAATTACTTCACTCTTAAAGATTTTTTACAAAAAAAAAATGTAGATCGTCCTCCTAAAATTGCTGGCAACTGACTGCAACTCTGTCTATCCCTCTCTCCTATTCGTTCACGGGTGTAATTTTTGTATGTTTGCAATGACGTTTCTATAAGATAGTACCTAATATACATAGTTCAATGATTTAAATATAGGTAGATGTAGAAAGTCTTTACATAAACTACTTCACCCTTAAAGATTTTCAGATCAATTTTTTTTTTAAATAAATAACCTTAATAAATTTAAAAAAAAGAGAGAAAAACATTAGTCTGCAATATTATCGTTTACCTACTCTTCTAGTCGATAGAATAACATAGACACATAGACAGTTTCATAAAAGTCTAAATAAATAATCTCTCCGCAACATTACACTAAAGTGAATAAGAAAAATTCCTCTGTCAGCGTATTCCCGAGATATTCCTCAACATTTTTGGGGGTAAACGGAAAAAAGGTCATTCGTATACGTTATATTTATGCTATGATGAAGGTTGGAGCAAAAACTTCACTCATGAATATTACGGATGTCGGTTTACTACTTATAATAAAACAAAGATCCCGACGTTGTCTCTCTGTGTGTTTGTATTACTAATACATAATATGTATTAACAAAAGAATATGTTACTAATATAAATATTATGAAATATTATTACAGATACAATATATATGGTCAAAACAAGTTCTTATTTCTATTCTATCTATCATCACGCCTTTTAACCCAAGAGGGTAGGCGGAAACAATCGAATACAATTTGCTACGATCCTAACATAAATATCTCTTTCGCTTCTTTTATATTTATCATACCTTCCATACATGCTCGGCAATCAGACCCCAAATGTCATCATCACCTGCACGCTTAGTACCCTCTGCTAGACAACACAAACGAGGCTGGCGACCGAGCAATGGCGGTAGAAGAGGCTACAGCGAGCCTGAAGACCTAAATAGTCTCAAAATGTCTGGTGCAGAAGGCAAGGGGAAACCACTGCACTATTCTTCCCAAGAAAGTTAACCATGGCTAGTCTATACAAGGTGCCTCGCGCTGTGGACTGACATGATTGACCACAACTGCTCTATCAAGAGCACCACGACTAAGAAGAAGAGAGGTCGTTCTCTGGCAGCGTTCCCTTTCGCTTGGGTCTATAGGTTTTTAGCAGGTTTTTAATCTTTCATCTCTTTCAACGCGTCTCAAACCAGGGTAAACTACTTTTTCATAATTATTATACAAAATGTCTGTTTTGTTTGTCTGTCTGTCTGTCCCAGTGTTTGTCCAGAATAAGCTCTGAAACGGCGGAATGGATTTTGATGAAACTTTCAAGAATCCTGAAACATCTTACTAATATAATAAAGAGGTAATGTTTGTAAGTTTGGATGTTCTTTCTTTCAAACTACTGAACCGATTCTAAAAGTATTTCACGAATTGTAAGCTGCGATATCCCTGACTAATATTGGCTATATTTTATTTTGATTTAAAATATCCACGGGCGAAACCGGGGGCGGAAAACTAGTACTGGAAAAATTTTGACTTATTTTAATTTAGAATTTAGAGTGTGCTTTTTGTTTTATATAAAAAACTAGACTTTCCGCCCTCGACTCCGCCCGTGGATATATTCAAACAATATAAAATATAGCCTATGTCATGTCACTCAGAGATATCGTAGTTTTCTATTAGTGAAAGAATTTTTGGAATCCGTTCAGTAGATTTTGAGTTTATTCATTGCTTTATTAAAATTTTACCTCTTTATAATTGGACCTAGTTCTGCAAAAAAGTGGGGAAAAGTACTGGTTGCACTTCGGTTATTTACAAATTTTCTGTTCATTTTTAAATATTTGAGAAATTATTATATATTTTTTTATCTTATCCAGTATTTCGTTCCACTGATATTAATATTATTACGTTTTTAGATGTGGCTGTATTATACAAAATAGCAGTTTTGGTAGAAATGACAATGGCTGTGTTCTGTATTATTTAAAATGGGAAAATACATTTTAAAAAACAGAGTTATAGTGACTAAATAAATAATAAAAATTACATATCATATTCTGATTATTAAGGTTTCAATATAGTTCATTGGGGAACCAAAAGTCTACCACGGTGGGATAAAAAAATCCATTTTTGACACCCCAACACACCCTTGTCAAAAAAATAAACACTACGTTCCTTTGATCATTTTCTGTGAGCACACTCCCTAAAGAGCCTGATGTCATGCTAGAGGCAAGATATTCCTTTTAATCCAATTTTGTAAGTAGGGTCCCGTACTGATCTTTCTTCTTGACAGACAGAATTATTTAAGTAAATGAGAATGACTTACATACGCACCAAGTCTTCAGATGGGGACCTGGAGACCGATAACATGATCCTCGGGCACCTAAAAAGACAAAAAAATGTTGATACCTAATGGCTTTCTTTCTTCACGGCGGTGTGGCCAGAGACTTTTCCTCGGTGTCGCTTCTATCTTTTTAGAAGTGCGGACGACGACTTCACGTGACCTCCGAAGCATTAAGAAAATTGGTGCGTATTGATCCAGTGAGATTTGAACCCGGGTTCCTCTGGTATCAAGTCCAAAGAAGTCCAATCCTCTACCGGTATCGGCTCCTTTTATTAACCGACTTCCAAAAAAAGATTTTTTCATCAAAACATTCTGAATAATTTAAATTCCTCGTGAATCAATAGTTACGGTTATAATAAGAGCCGATAGCTCAGTGGTCAGAGTGGAGTTGTAAACGAGGTTCCAGGTTCAATTCTCCCTTGCACACAAAGGAAAAAGCAAAGTTACAATACCTTTTTGAACTCTGCTTATCGCAATGTTATGCAGGTGTGTTGTTATTAAAAAAATCTAGATTTTTAATTGTATTAAATTTTATTTATTATGCAATAGTATTTGTAAAATACAATGATAAAATCAAACGTGACATGTGGTCATACAAAGTCACGCATAACTGTCATTTCTGCGAAACATATAGTTGTCTTTTTTCAACGTATAGCATATCAGCGCATAGAATCTTGCATTTCGCTCGCACGCTTCAAATAGTTCATTCTTCATTTTTTCCTTCACTCAATCATTCATTCAATCAGTTCTCTTTTGGTCGCCGTTGTGAGAGGTTGTGTCTAGTTTGTGATTAAAAAGCGCGTACTTTCTTTCGTAAAAAAACATTTTTAGTGATTACTTTTGATTAGTGTGCCTAAATATTGTGTGTGTACGTGGAAATATGTTAAAACAATGTGATTTTTGTGTGAAGTTGCGAAAAATAATATAAAATAAAGTGTTAGCGAAGAATTTTGCAGTGACTTGTGCTAAAGGCCGATTTAGACGGTTCTAGTGGTTAGTAGAGTGCGTTAGGATATTACATTAGTTGAAACATGTAAACGGTAGTTTCCAGTACTCGTACTAGTACGTTCCACTCGCCTTTCAACTAGAATCAAATAGAATCGCTTTTTATTTTTGTTTCAAGTGACACCCTCCCGCGCCCGCTCAACCCCCCGCGCGTTCCTGACTCGCTACTCGCTGTAGTCTAAACGGCCAGTTTTAGTAACTTGCACAAGTTGACAAGGAGAGTTATGTGTGTTTTGGCCTACAAAATGGCAATCTACTGGAAGAAGTATAAACGTCACTGGAAACCTACTAATGCACTGGCATTCGAGTGCCACCTACGCACTCTACTAAACACTCGTAACGTCTAAATCGGCCTTAACGGATTTACTATTCTTGTTCGAGCGAGCAATTTTATTTGTAAGTTGAGAAGTTTTTTTTTCTTATCAATCATTTTTTATTGACCCGATTTTGACGTGGCTAAATGTATTGTTTATCAAGATTAATGACTCGTAAATATGGAATTTACTTTAGTTTCAATGGATTTGCTAACTTTAGAAATAATATCGTCGTGTTTTCTTTCTTTTGGATTGTAATTCGTCAGTCACCTGGCATGCGGTTCCGCCCGTATGCATTTCAGACTGGCAACAATGTCCTCATTTAGTGATAGAACAGGTGGTAAGCCTGTCGCTGCTCACAATGAATCCTAGAGCTCCTAGCTAGAAGATTTTTTAACCCGAGTAAGGATTGAACCTGGACCGCCGGTCAAATCCAATGCAACCATTGCGCTTACTACCTGACTAAAAAATCTGGATTTCTGTCTCGGCTTCATTATGACCGCGGCTGAATGCGTGAAACCCTTTTTGCAATAATTTACATCCATCCTTTCGAATCACCTTTTTCATCCCAAGTTCGAAATTCGAATAGGTATTTTAAATTCAACATACCTACCTACCTACCAGATTTAGGCACATAATGAAGTGGACTAGTTTAGACTATTATAGCAAAAAGTATTGCATAATTAATTACCTAGGTAATCTAGAACCCACTTCTTATTTTAGTACCTACCTATGGCTCCATCAGTGTTTCCGATGATTTGCCAAGATTCCACTACGTCAGCTATTGGGTTACAAATGGTACAAAAACAATAATTTATACAATTTATATTTTTATTTAAACAACAATGGAATAAAGCCTTGAAACACTGTGTAACCTAAATTACTTGTGAACCCTACCTTTTTTAATATTCGTGAGAATGTCTCCAATTACCTACCTACAATAAGTAGGTATCTATTGTTTACAAATTGCAGAGCCTTCAATCTACCCGCATTTTTGACATTTAATGTAGATAGGTATTTATATTATTATTTAGGATTCTACGTCATGTCATGGCGGACAACGCACGCGCCCCGCCGTGGCATGATCCTGTCCGCGCTGTGATTAGTCGACGATTAATAAGACCGGAATCATCAAAACCCTGATGGAGTCATTACACAAAAAGTAGAATATAATAGTAGGTATAGGTATTTGGATGGCTATGGCTCTGAAATACGAAATAAAATATTTATAATTTTGTTATCTACCTCATTAAAATGGTGAATGAACCTATCAGTATGAACCACACTATCCTCTCTGCCTGCCTACACCTACGTCAAACAGGCGTGACGGTTTCTACAGACGTTGTCTAGATCAGCACAAAGTTACAAGGTTGAAATTGTTTTTATATAAAGTTGCACGATAGATTACGTAACTTATTCATATCAGAGTATCAGACCAATGAAGGTCTCTAACAGCATGGAATATTATTGTAGCAAGTAGAACAACGATACAACGATCTTCAAAATTAGATACCGAATGCAATGACAACACAAACAAATAAGTTGGTAATTACACTCACTTTGTTGATTTTGCAAAAACTTTTATTACTGAATTCGTTGGAACTTGAGAATAGAAAATTCTTTACAGACCTATAGATTAAAATAAACCAATAAACAAATTATTACCACGTTTCTGGACCCGATTTGCATCATGGGCAAAAACACTGTAGAGTATTTTTTTTACTTGTCTTTCGGTATACTTGCCATGTACTTTACATTTGCAGAACTAATATTAATATTTTATAAAATCTTATTTAATTTTTTTACATTAAACATGCAAAGTTTGTTTACCAAATAAGACAAGTAAAAAAATACACGTTACTGCCCCTACTCAGCCCCTAGATATTATATTCAGAAGTGGATGATAGCCGCCAAAATTCAAAGCACGAGAATTTGTCTCCAGTTGATACAGAGATGATACTATACAAAAGATATTTCATAAAATATTTTCACCCCGTACGAGTTTCAGAAAACTGTAAAAAAAATTGTCCTTAATTTTTTTAACACCAAAGGGTAGTACCTATTTAACTGCAAATCAAAAAATCTACTTTTGTATAATAAAAAATGCTCATTTCCCATCAAAAATACTGATACCTCAAAATATTATCATCATAATATTGCACTACCTCTACGTGAAAGGTCTTACGAGCTCTGTCCAGGGTGGGTTTATGTGCGGTTACAAAAAAAAACCGGTGTGAAGTTAGCGGCCAAAGTTAGCAGCCAATTATAACCCGACTAAATGAAAGACACCAATTTTTTTTTTAATTCCACACCCAAGCCCGCTTTCTCCCCCCTCCCCGACCCTCGGAACTTCTAATTATTTTCTAAAATACACCATTGCATCAATATAAATACGCTACGACATAGAAAATAAAAATATTTAAAATTGGATGCTATGTCTAGCTATGAAGGACATGAATAGCCAAGCTGAGATTAAGTCTGCAGGTGCAGAGATAAAGCATCATCAAAATGAGGTTGGTGAAAATCGCTTACAGAGAGGATGAAGGGGGTAGGGCGCTGAAAATTTGTTATAGGGGAAAAGCAAAATACTTATAATTGGATGCCAAGTCTAGCGGTGAAGGACATGAATAGCCAAGCTGGGATTAAGTCTGCAGGTGCAGAGGTGAAGCATCTTCAAAATGAGGTTGGTGAAAATCGCTTACAGAGGGGATGAAGGGGATAGGGCGCTGAAAATTTGTAATAGGAAAAAAATTAAAATACTTATAATTGGATGCCAAGTCTAGCTGTGAAGAGCATGAATAGCCAAGCTGAGATTAAGTCTGCAGGTGCAGAGGTAAAGCATCTTCAAAATGAGGATCGTGAAAATCGCTTACAGAGGGGTGAAGGGGGTAGGCCGCTAAAAATTTGTAATATGGAAAAAACAAAATACTTATAACTGGATGCCAAGTCTAGCTGTGAAGGACATGAATAGCCAAGCTGGGATTTAGTCTGCAGGTGCAGAGGTGAAGCATCTTCAAAATGAGGTTGGTGAAAATCGCTTACAGAGGGGATGAAGGGGGTAGGGCGCTGAAAATTTGTAATAGGAAAAAAATTAAAATACTTATAATTGGATGCCAAGTCTAGCTGTGAAGAGCATGAATAGCCAAGCTGAGATTAAGTCTGCAGGTGCAGAGGTAAAGCATCTTCAAAATGAGGATCGTGAAAATCGCTTACAGAGGGGTGAAGGGGGTAGGCCGCTAAAAATTTGTAATATGGAAAAAACAAAATACTTATAACTGGATGCCAAGTCTAGCTGTGAAGGACATGAATAGCCAAGCTGGGATTTAGTCTGCAGGTGCAGAGGTGAAGCATCTTCAAAATGAGGTTGGTGAAAATCGCTTACAGAGGGGATGAAGGGGGTAGGGCGCTGAAAATTTGTAATAGGAAAAAAATTAAAATATTTATAACTGGATGCCAAGTCTAGCTGTGAAGGACATGAATAGCCAAGCTAAAATTAAGTCTGCAGGTGCAGAGGTGAAGTGTCTTCAAAATGAGGTTGGTGAAAATCGCTTACAGAGGGGATGAAGGGGGTAGGGCGCTGAAAGTTTGTAATAAGAAAAAAATTAAAATACTTACAATTTGATGCCAAGTCTAGCTGTGAAGAACATGAATAGCCAAGCTGAGATTATGTCTGCAGGTGCAGAGGTAAAGCATCTTCAAAATGAGATTGGTGAAAATTGCTTACAGAGGGGATGAAGGGGGTAGGGCGCTGAAAGTTTGTAATAAGAAAAAAATTAAAATACACACAGTTGGATGCCAAGTCTAGCTGTGAAGGACATGAATAGCCAAGCTGAGATTAATTCTGCAGGTGCAGAGGTGAAGTATCTTCAAAATGAGGTTGGTGAAAATCGCTTACAGAGGGGATGAAAAGGGTAGGGCGCTGAAAATTTGTAATAGGAAAAAAATTAAAATACTCTTAACTGGATGCCAAGTCTAGCTGTGAAGGACATGAATAGCCAAGCTGGGATTAAGTCTGCAGGTGCAGAGGTGAAGCATCATCAAAATGAGGTTGGTGAAAATCGCTTACAGAGGGGATGAAAAGGGTAGGGCGCTGAAAATTTGTAATAGGAAAAAAATTAAAATACTCTTAACTGGATGCCAAGTCTAGCTGTGAAGGACATGAATAGCCAAGCTGGGATTAAGTCTGCAGGTGCAGAGGTGAAGCATCATCAAAATGAGGTTGGTGAAAATCGCTTACAGAGGGGATGAAGGGGGTAGGGCGCTGAAAGTTTGTAATAAGAAAAAAATTAAAATACTTATTATTGGATGCCAAGTCTAGCTGTGAAGAACATGAATAGCCAAGCTGAGATTAAGTCTGCAGGTGCAGAGGTGAAGCATCTTCAAAATGACGTTGGTGAAAATCGCTTACAGAGGGGATGAAGGGGGTAGGGCGCTGAAAGTTTGTAATAAGAAAAAAATTAAAATACTTATAATTGGATGCCAAGTCTAGCTGTGAAGAACATGAATAGCCAAGCTGAGATTATGTCTGCAGGTGCAGAGGTAAAGCATCTTCAAAATGAGATTGGTGAAAATTGCTTACAGAGGGGATGAAGGGGGTAGGGCGCTGAAAGTTTGTAATAGGAAAAAAATTAAAATACACACAGTTGGATGCCAAGTCTAGCTGTGAAGGACATGAATAGCCAAGCTGAGATTAATTCTGCAGGTGCAGAGGTGAAGTATCTTCAAAATGAGGTTGGTGAAAATCGCTTACAGAGGGGATGAAGGGGGTAGGGCGCTGAAAGTTTGTAATAAGAAAAAAATTAAAATACTTATTATTGGATGCCAAGTCTAGCTGTGAAGAACATGAATAGCCAAGCTGAGATTATGTCTGCAGGTGCAGAGGTAAAGCATCTTCAAAATGAGATTGGTGAAAATTGCTTACAGAGGGGATGAAGGGGATAGGGCGCTGAAAGTTTGTAATAGGAAAAAAATTAAAATACACACAGTTGGATGCCAAGTCCAGCTGTGAAGGACATGAATAGCCAAGCTGAGATTAATTCTGCAGGTGCAGAGGTGAAGTATCTTCAAAATGAGGATCGTGAAAATCGCTTACAGAGGGGTGAAGGGGGTAGGCCGCTGAAAATTTGTAATAGGGAAAAAATTAAAATACTTATAATTGGATGCCAAGTCTAGCTGTGAAGAGCATGAATAGCCAAGCTGAGATTAAGTCTGCAGGTGCAGAGGTGAAGCATCTTCAAACTGAGGATCGTGAAAATCGCTTACAGAGGGGTGAAGGGGGTAGGCCGCTAAAAATTTGTAATATGGAAAAAACAAAATACTTATAACTGGATGCCAAGTCTAGCTGTGAAGGACATGAATAGCCAAGCTGGGATTAAGTCTGCAGGTGCAGAGGTGAAGCATCTTCAAACTGAGGATCGTGAAAATCGCTTACAGAGGGGTGAAGGGGGTAGGCCGCTAAAAATTTGTAATATGGAAAAAACAAAATACTTATAACTGGATGCCAAGTCTAGCTGTGAAGGACATGAATAGCCAAGCTGGGATTTAGTCTGCAGGTGCAGAGGTGAAGCATCTTCAAAATGAGGTTGGTGAAAATCGCTTACAGAGGGGATGAAGGGGGTAGGCCGCTAAAAATTTGTAATATGGAAAAAACAAAATACTTATAACTGGATGCCAAGTCTAGCTGTGAAGGACATGAATAGCCAAGCTGAGATTAAGTCTGCAGGTGCAGAGGTGAAGCATCTTCAAACTGAGGATCGTGAAAATCGATTACAGAGGGGATGAAGGGGGTAGGGCGCTGAAAGTTTGTAATAAGAAAAAAATTAAAATACTTATAATTGGATGCCAAGTCTAGCTGTGAAGAGCATGAATAGCCAAGCTGAGATTAAGTCTGCAGGTGCAGAGGTGAAGCATCTTCAAACTGAGGATCGTGAAAATCGCTTACAGAGGGGTGAAGGGGGTAGGCCGCTAAAAATTTGTAATATGGAAAAAACAAAATACTTATAACTGGATGCCAAGTCTAGCTGTGAAGGACATGAATAGCCAAGCTGGGATTAAGTCTGCAGGTGCAGAGGTGAAGCATCTTCAAACTGAGGATCGTGAAAATCGCTTACAGAGGGGTGAAGGGGGTAGGCCGCTAAAAATTTGTAATATGGAAAAAACAAAATACTTATAACTGGATGCCAAGTCTAGCTGTGAAGGACATGAATAGCCAAGCTGGGATTTAGTCTGCAGGTGCAGAGGTGAAGCATCTTCAAAATGAGGTTGGTGAAAATCGCTTACAGAGGGGATGAAGGGGGTAGGCCGCTAAAAATTTGTAATATGGAAAAAACAAAATACTTATAACTGGATGCCAAGTCTAGCTGTGAAGGACATGAATAGCCAAGCTGGGATTAATTCTGCAGGTGCAGAGGTAAAGCATCTTCAAAATGAGGATCGTGAAAATCGCTTACAGAGGGGTGAAGGGGGTAGGCCGCTAAAAATTTGTAATATGGAAAAAACAAAATACTTATAACTGGATGCCAAGTCTAGCTGTGAAGGACATGAATAGCCAAGCTGTGATTTAGTCTGCAGGTGCAGAGGTGAAGCATCTTCAAAATGAGGTTGGTGAAAATCGCTTACAGAGGGGATGAAGGGGGTAGGGCGCTGAAAATTTGTAATAGGAAAAAAATTAAAATATTTATAACTGGATGCCAAGTCTAGCTGTGAAGGACATGAATAGCCAAGCTAAGATTAAGTCTGCAGGTGCAGAGGTGAAGTGTCTTCAAAATGAGGTTGGTGAAAATCGCTTACAGAGGGGATGAAGGGGGTAGGGCGCTGAAAGTTTGTAATAAGAAAAAAATTAAAATACTTATAATTGGATGCCAAGTCTAGCTGTGAAGAGCATGAATAGCCAAGCTGAGATTAAGTCTGCAGGTGCAGAGGTAAAGCATCTTCAAAATGAGGATCGTGAAAATCGCTTACAGAGGGGTGAAGGGGGTAGGCCGCTAAAATTTGTAATATGGAAAAAACAAAATACTTATAACTGGATGCCAAGTCTAGCTGTGAAAGACATGAATAGCCAAGCTGGGATTTAGTCTGCAGGTGCAGAGGTGAAGCATCTTCAAAATGAGGTTGGTGAAAATCGCTTACAGAGGGGATGAAGGGGGTAGGGCGCTGAAAATTTGTAATAGGAAAAAAATTAAAATATTTATAACTGGATGCCAAGTCTAGCTGTGAAGGACATGAATAGCCAAGCTAAGATTAAGTCTGCAGGTGCAGAGGTGAAGTGTCTTCAAAATGAGGTTGGTGAAAATCGCTTACAGAGGGGATGAAAAGGGTAGGGCGCTGAAAATTTGTAATAGGAAAAAAATTAAAATACTTATAACTGGATGCCAAGTCTAGCTGTGAAAGACATGAATAGCCAAGCTGGGATTAAGTCTACAGGTGCAGAGGTGAAGCATCTTCAAAATGAGGTTGGTGAAAATCGCTTACAGAGGGGATGAAGGGGGTAGGGCGCTGAAAGTTTGTAATAAGAAAAAAATTAAAATACTTATAATTGGATGCCAAGTCTAGCTGTGAAGAGCATGAATAGCCAAGCTGAGATTAAGTCTGCAGGTGCAGAGGTAAAGCATCTTCAAAATGAGGATCGTGAAAATCGCTTACAGAGGGGTGAAGGGGGTAGGCCGCTGAAAATTTGTAATAGGGAAAAAACAAAATACTCATAATTGGATGCCAAGTCTAGCTGTGAAGGACATGAATAGCCAAGCTGAGATTAATTCTGCAGGTGCAGAGGTGAAGTATCTTCAAAACGAGGTTGGTGAAAATCGTTTACAGAGGGGATGAAGGGGGTAGGGCGCTGAAAATTTGTAATAGGAAAAAAATTAAAATACTTATAACTGGATGCCAAGTCTAGCTGTGAAAGACATGAATAGCCAAGCTGGGATTAAGTCTACAGATGCAGAGGTGAAGCATCTTCAAAATGAGGATCGTGAAAATCGCTTACAGAGGGGTGAAGGGGGTAGGCCGCTGAAAATTTGTAATAGGGAAAAAACAAAATACTCATAATTGGATGCCAAGTCTAGCTGTGAAGGACATGAATAGCCAAGCTGAGATTAATTCTGCAGGTGCAGAGGTGAAGTATCTTCAAAACGAGGTTGGTGAAAATCGCTTACAGAGGGGATGAAGGGGTAGGGCGCTGAAAGTTTGTAATAAGAAAAAAATTAAAATACTTATAATTGGATGCCAAGTCTAGCTGTGTGCACCTGTAGACTTAATCTCAGCATAGCTATTCATGTCCTTCACAGCTAGACTTGGCATCCAATTATAAGTATTTTAATTTTTTTCCTATTACAAAGTTTCAGCGCCCTACCCCCTTCGTCCCCTCTGTAAGCGATTTTCACCAACCTCATTTTATTTATTTATTTATTTATTTATTTATTATAAATAGCCCAACAACACCTACGTCCACACATATGCATTGTACATTTTTATGACTTAGTAGACGCAGTGTCAGTTATAGGGCTATTAACATTTTTATAACAACAACACAACATTGATAAGAAAAAAAAAAAAAAAGTAATTGAATAATATAAAAACACAAAAAATACAATAATGATACCTAATTTACACAATTTCTAAACTAATAACTAAGAACACTCAAAAAAAATCAATTTTTCCAATCGTGGATTGGAAAGTGGCCCGAGAACCAAACACATCTAAGTCGTGTCGCTTATGCATCTTGTTATACTGTCCGACCATACGGTTAAGAGGAGAGACCAGACCGAGGACCGTTTTGGATCTAGCTAGCAGGAAGGGATCAAATGCGCTAGCTCTGGGATTTCGTTATACGGAGCACATAGATTCAACTGTCCCAACAAGTTTGGACAGTCGACCTTGGAGTTGACCAGTTTGTAGAAGAATTCGGCATCCAGTCTGCATCTACGATTCCGCAGAGAACTCATGCCGAAATACCGCAGACGTTCCTTGTATCCGGGAAGCCTCTTCGCAAGATTGCAGCTGTACGCCAAATGCCAGCAAAACCTTTTTTGGACGCTCTCGAGTTTTTTAATATGGATGTCATAGTAAGGATTCCAAACTATGCTGGCATACTCCAAACCACTCCGAACCAGCGCATTATAGAGGAGTATCTTGGTTCCCGAGTCCCTAAACTCTCTGCAGTTCCTCAGCACAAAGCCCAACGTTTGAAGATGCTTCACCTCTGAACCTGCAGACTTAATCCCAGCTTGACTATTCATGTCCTTCACAGCTAGACTTGGCATCCAATTATGAGTATTTTGTTTTTTCCCTATTACAAATTTTCAGCGGTCTACCCCCTTCACCCCTCTGTAAGCGATTTTCACGATCCTCATTTTGAAGATGCTTCACCTCTGCACCTGCAGACTTAATCCCAGCTTGACTATTCATGTCCTTCACAGCTAGACTTGGCATCCAGTTATGAGTATTTTAATTTTTTTCCTATTACAAATTTTCAGCGCCCTACCCCCTTCGTCCCCTCTGTAAGCGATTTTCACCAACCTCATTTTATTTATTTATTTATTTATTAATTTATTATAAATAGCCCAACAACACCTACGTCCACACATATGCATTGTACATTTTTATGACTTAGTAGACGCAGTGTCAGTTATAGGGCTATTAACATTTTTATAACAACAACACAACATTGATAAGAAAAAAAAAAAAAAAAGTAATTGAATAATATAAAAACACAAAAAATACAATAATGATACCTAATTTACACAATTTCTAAACTAATAACTAAGAACACTCAAAAAAAATCAATTTTTCCAATCGTGGATTGGAAAGTGGCCCGAGAACCAAACACATCTAAGTCGTGTCGCTTATGCATCTTGTTATACTGTCCGACCATACGGTTAAGAGGAGAGACCAGACCGAGGACCGTTTTGGATCTAGCTAGCAGGAAGGGATCAAATGCGCTAGCTCTGGGATTTCGTTATACGGAGCACATAGATTCAACTGTCCCAACAAGTTTGGACAGTCGACCTTGGAGTTGACCAGTTTGTAGAAGAATTCGGCATCCAGTCTGCATCTACGATTCCGCAGAGAACTCATGCCGAAATACCGCAGACGTTCCTTGTATCCGGGAAGCCTCTTCGCAAGATTGCAGCTGTACGCCAAATGCCAGCAAAACCTTTTTTGGACGCTCTCGAGTTTTTTAATATGGATGTCATAGTAAGGATTCCAAACTATGCTGGCATACTCCAAACCACTCCGAACCAGCGCATTATAGAGGAGTATCTTGGTTCCCGAGTCCCTAAACTCTCTGCAGTTCCTCAGCACAAAGCCCAACGTTTGAAGATGCTTCACCTCTGAACCTGCAGACTTAATCCCAGCTTGACTATTCATGTCCTTCACAGCTAGACTTGGCATCCAATTATGAGTATTTTGTTTTTTCCCTATTACAAATTTTCAGCGGTCTACCCCCTTCACCCCTCTGTAAGCGATTTTCACGATCCTCAGTTTGAAGATGCTTCACCTCTGCACATGCAGACTTAATCTCAGCTTGGCTATTCATGTCCTTCTCAGCTAGACTTGGCATCCAGTTATGAGTATTTTGTTTTTTCCCTATTACAAATTTTCAGCGGCCTACCCCCTTCACCCCTCTGTAAGCGATTTTCACGATCCTCATTTTGAAGATACTTCACCTCTGCACCTGCAGACTTAATCCCAGCTTGACTATTCATGTCCTTCACAGCTAGACTTTGTATCCAACTGTGAGTATTTTAATTTTTTTCCTATTACAAATTTTCAGCGGCCTACCCCCTTCACCCCTCTGTAAGCGATTTTCACCAACCTCATTTTGAAGACACTTCACCTCTGCACCTGCAGACTTAATCTTAGCTTGGCTATTCATGTCCTTCACAGCTAGACTTGGCATCCAGCTATAAGTATTTTAATTTTTTTCCTATTACAAATTTTCAGCGGCTTACCCCCTTCACCCCTCTGTAAGCGATTTTCACGATCCTCATTTTGAAGATGCTTTACCTCTGCACCTGCAGACTTAATCTCAGCTTGGCTATTCATGTTCTTCACAGCTAGACTTGGCATCCAATTATAAGTATTTTAATTTTTTTCTTATTACAAACTTTCAGCGCTCTACCTCCTTCATCCCCTCTGTAAGCGATTTTCACCAACCTCATTTTGAAGATGCTTTACCTCTGCACCTGCAGACTTAATCCCAGCTTGGCTATTCATGTCCTTCACAGCTAGACTTGGCATCCAATTATAAGTATTTTGTTTTTTCCCCTATAACAAATTTTCAGCGCCCTACCCCATTCATCCCCTCTGTAAGCGATTTTCACCAACCTCATTTTGGAGATGCTTTACCTCTGCACCTGCAGACTTAATCCCAGCTTGGCTATTCATGTCCTTCACAGCTAGACTTGGCATCCAATTATAAGTATTTAAATTTTTTTCCTATTACAAATTTTCAGCGCCCTACCCCCTTCATCCCCTCTGTAAGCGATATTCACCAACCTCATTTTGGAGATGCTTTACCTCTGCACCTGCAGACTTAATCCCAGCTTGGCTATTATGTCCTTCACAGCTAGACTTGGCATCCAATTATAAGTATTTAAATTTTTTTCCTATTACAAATTTTCAGCGCCCTACCCCCTTCATCCCCTCTGTAAGCGATTTTCACCAACCTCATTTTGAAGATGCTTTACCTCTGCACCTGCAGACTTAATCTCAGCTTGGCTATTCATGTCCTTCATAGCTAGACATAGCATCCAATTTTAAATATTTTTATTTTCTATGTCGTAGCTTATTTATATTTATATATCTAATATATTGATGCAATGGTGTATTTTAGAAAATAATTAGAAGTTCCGAGGGTCGAGGAGGGGGGCGAAAGCGGGGTTGGGGTGGAATTTAAAAATAAAATTGGTGTCTTTAATTTAGTCGGGTTATAATTGGCTGCTAACTTTGGCCGCTAACTTCACACCGGTCAAAAAAAACACCTAACCTACATCGTGTCAACAGGGTTGTACCTACTTTCAATCAATATTTGATGTCAATTAGAAATAACCCCTTTAACAATCCCTTGTAAGTGTAAAATATTTAGTCCTTGAAAAGTAATGATAAATAAACCATCTAAATCTGGTTTAGACAAGGTTTTAGTGCAAAATGTAGGTTTAGATATTGTTCTCAACCGGTTTTGCGGCATCGCTTTTTTTACATGATTAATGGTTTTGTTAGATAAAAAGCTTTGTATATTTTTTAGCAAAATTCGTTAGGAAACTTGTTTGGGTGTGGCTAGAATTAAGACATCCTAAAGTTCTACTTTAACCTTGCATCGTACAAACGAGTCATTTACTTAGAGAGGTAGGTACCTATTGTATACAGCGACAGGCTTACCACCTGTTCTATTGGCAACTCACTAAATGTGGACATTGTTGTTGTCAATCCGTTATATGTTAGTTAAATACCAAACGTCTTAACTACTTGGCCACCGACAGACAATTCCATATTTATCCCGAGATAATCATTAACAGATTTCTTTTATAGATGCACGCACTAGCTTTCACATTTTCACCCGCATAGAAATAGGTATATCAAAGAATAGTAATAATCCAGTATCTGTAATTAATATATTTCTAGCCCCTTCCCCACCCACTTTTCCGGGATAAAATGTAGCTTATTTTTTAATCCAGGACATATTTCAGTAGCAGCTGGTTGGTTTGGGGCCAAGTGTAACTTCTTTGGCTTATTATAATTAAGAATTAAACAAATACTAAATTATTTATTCAACATAATTATATAAGTAACTAAATCAATTTGTTGATACACTGGCAGCATCTCACATACAGTAAACAAAATTAAAAGCGGGTGCGGCGGCAGATTACGCTCAACTGCTCAAGCACCGAAAATATTCAAATATTATAACAAATTACTTATTTTCGGCGCTTGCAGTGGAAACAATGGGTCCATGGTCATTGGTCATATGGCTGGCTCTTACCTCGCTCAAAGGACGAGGTAACGCAGCCAGTGTTTTGGGAACCATGCCTCAGGGAGGGGTTTTTATAATTTGTATATATTGTTTTTAAATATATCTATTATTTATTTAATACTATACATTTTAGTTAAGATGTAAATATTTAAAGTAGTATAGTATTAAATGTAGATATTTAAATGAACTAAAATAAATTGTTAATTTATTGTTAATGGCCTAAATGCGATAAAAAATGTCTTCCATACATAGTACCTACACGTATATTTGTATGCTTCCATACATATTTGTATCGTTATCTAAGCTAAACACCTGTAAGATGTGAGGGTTTTTAAAATACTGTTTGTTTAGGTCGGAAGTCGAAATGTTTACGAAAATATGAAAAAATCTGTCGTGTTTGTTTGATCGTGGCAATATTTCTTTTTCCTTGTCACCTTTTGCCCCTAATTTATTATTCCTTTCTGTTTATTAATTATACTAGCGATAGACTCGACTTTACATGTTTTAGTACCTACCTACTCAAGTTGATTGTGCTTTAGAATAAAGACTAATAAGGACAAGATTTTCATGATACTGTCTACTGTCTAGATCTAGAAGTCTCAGTAATTCTTCAAATTGATGCTAATATAGTACTCTAAAATAGTGTACCCGGTTGTTGTATATTATACTAATAATAAAGCTGGAAGAGTGTGTTTGTTTGAACGCGTTTATCTCTGATTTGAAAAAATATGATTGCATTTGATAGCCCAATTCTTGAGGACGGTTATAGGCTATATAACATCACGTTCCTAAAAGACCTGACCTAAAGGGGCTTGCACGGGTGGGGATAATAACAATAATACCTACACGTAAATACAACAATTTAAATACCTACGCTTATCATTACCTATTTATTAGAGATTTTCTTATAGATAATTTTATTATACACAATTCTTTTCTATTATCATTTTGTTATATCTCTGACGGATTAGACTAACTTTTTACCCGACTTGATTTACTAATACTGTTAACAGCATTAATGCTCAGCTCCTAAACATGATAGATCGATCTTTAATACTCGTAAACCTTCCCGGTGAATCAACCTGTCTAATAGTGAAAACTTTTTAGTTTTATAATACAACCGGAAATCCTGAAAAATGTTTGAAGAAACAAGAAACTCGTGGTGAAATAATCAACACACAGTCCTGTATTATTATTGAAGTTATTACTTTGTTCATTGTGCCATTTTCCTCTCACGCTTACTTAGTTATTGTTTATATTAAAAACACTTGTTTTAAAACTATAACAACGGCTGTTCGTGATTGTAAAACGTATGTATGATTTTTAGGGTTCTGTACCTACTAATAGGAAACACTTGAAATTTTGAGTGATGTTTACTATGGCCGCTATAACAATAGTTAATAAAAATAAACTTTAAAGGGGGCCCCCATACAAGAAACGTCTTTTTTTTGACGTTTTTTGCTCGATTTTAATAATGGTAATACATACAAAAACCGGCCAAGTGCTAGTCTGTTTCGCGCTAATTTTTTTAATAAACTATTTTTATTGTACGGTGGTACGGAACCCTTCGTGTGATTCCGACTCGTACTTGGCAGGTTTTTTTATCAGTTGTACACGTGATGTTAGATGGGCAGCGGAAACTCGTTAGTCATCTCTTTGCGTCATTTTCTAGCAATTTCTAGAAATACTGGGTGTGGCAGAAGTTCAGAAGCATGCTAGTAAAATTATTGCTGACTAGCTTCCCCCCCCCCCCCCCCGGCTTCTCTTGTGGACATTTTTGGTTGGTTGACGTTTATGGTGATGTTAGCGTGATGTTATTATAAGCCTCAAAAATAAAGCTAGATATTGATATCACCTTGGTAAAATACAACCTGCATATTGTAGTATTAAAATTTAACAATTTATCAGTGCATATATGTCAATAAAACTAATAGTGATCACGGAGTAAGTAATATTGAAGACGCGATTTCTTTCCTGTTTTCAAATTTACTTGGTAATCACTTTCCTTGAAATAAATGTAATGACGTTTAATTATAAACAAATACTACAATATGCAGGTAGTATTTTACCAATGTGATATCAATATATCTTTATTTTTGATTAAAATGAAAAAAATAATTGTACCTAGTTCCTGAGATTAGCGCATTCAAACATACATTAATAGAGCTGGTCGTTATTTTCAGTCTGGGTTTCAAGCACCACTTCTTTGTATGTAACTAACGAACGCTTTTTTTGCCAGAAGGAAATCCAGTTGCAATAAAAACACGTTTCTTATTAACGAACGAACAATTCTACTAAACTATTTCCGAAACGCTTTAATAGAAAAAGAAACTGTTTTAGTGTTCTCTTAAAATGGATCATGTACTGACTGAAAAATTTACGGGTTTTTGAATGAATGAATAGTCATTTTTGTTTTTGTCATTTGCCACGATTTAGGTAGGTACTTAGGAAAAATAGCCTTCTTTTTTAAGCGTTTTTCGAAACTGTTTCTCGATTTATAAAAAGGGTTACGTTTCGTTGTGTGAAAAACACGAAACGACTTTAGCTATAATATACAACTTCTTTAGCTTTATGTATAGTAACATATATGCAAACTGACGCCCTAGGCCCTAATACAAGGCGGTTTCTATGACGTCTTTTTATTCCGCTGTCAGGTAGGTATACAAGTTATCTTTTTTTAAACACAAAATAATGAACCCTTGAGATAAATCTATACTTAATTATTTTTAATACGTTGAAGGACCTGTAAAAAAATCTTCATAGTCCATTCTATTCAAAAATTCTTAATCTCTCATAACAAAAAATAATATAATTTTTTTGTTAAACTTATTCCTGTTTCCAATCACAGAAGATATTTTTAACAAAAATATTTTGTCACTCCTAAGTTTGAATAGAAAAGAAGTGCTCTTAGTTAGGATTTTAGTATGTACACATTTGAATAGGGGTGTTGCTAATGAAAGAAAATAAATAAATTGTTTATTATATATACTTAGGTATCTTTTTTAATATCTAAATGAAAAATCTTTAATTCTAACTTACAGTGACTGCAAACGGGAACTGACGTCACATTCATGTAAATTTCAAATAAATTATCACAGACTACAAACTAGGTAGGTACATGCTTATTATAACCTGTCAAAGACTAAGTTGTTGGTTTGCATGAATGTGACGTCATCATCGCGCCCATAACGTTTTCGCGGGAATGTTAAAAAGAAAATTGAAATACAATAACTATGTATATATAAGTTTTCAATTATAAAAAACCCATTGGTAGCTTTTGCCCGCGATGTCACCCACATGGAAATAGAATATCCCTAACTCCTGAAAAAGAAAATTGCAATATATGTTGCTATATTTAGTAGGCGCTTTATTTCGTCATACAAAATTGGTCTCCACGAAAAGCCCTTTTATTTTAACGGGATATAGCCTATGTCACTGAAGGTCCATTCTAAATATTGTTGAAAAATTTTTTGTAATCGAATGAGTAGGTTTTGGAGATTACCTCCTACATCCAAACTTACAAACTTTTACCTCTTTATAATATTAGTACCTATCTATTAATAATATAAAGAGGAACAATTTGATTGTTTGTTTGTTTGCATTGAATAGGCTCCGAAACTGCTGGACCGATATGAAAAAAAAATTATAATAAACGTGGGAGGGGGTAGGGGTAGAGCAGGCAAGCCAACGTTTGAGCAGGACGTTTACCAACTTTGGAGCTATAATTTTAAAAAAAATCCAAAAAATTGTCAACCATTGGATTTTTTAGTGGCATGCCTCTTTAAAATAACAAAACTAATTAACGACTCATTTAGGTGGGGTTTCACAAAAACTTGACCCGGAGTCCATAATTAGAAAGATAGAAAAACTATATTTAGCTTGCAAGGCCCCTTACACGTTTTAATGGATGTACGACAAAAAACTGTTTTTAAGTGCTGCTCATCATCTCGCAAAAAGACATCTTTGTTGGCACTTGAGTTTTTTCAGTTACGTAAGTGGCAACGAGATTTCATGAATGAAATTCAAAATTCACAAAATAAGAAGCTACATCATCATGCCCTTATCACAACGGGTTGGCAGAGATTAAAGGAACCAAAAGCCACGTTTCTTATAGATCTCTTATTTCTATGTCCAGTAAAAAACCTGAGTTTCTTTCACAGAGGTACTAAGTAAAAAAATATGGTATAAATTGAAAAATAAGAAACTACGCATGAAAACGCCTTTATCTCTGTGAGGTAGGCAGAGACTAGGACACATATTCGATTTATTTTAACGGGATATACCTACTTAGCCTATGTCACTGAAGGTCCATTCTAAATATTGTTGAATACAAAAATCCTATACAAAAAAAGTATCTTCAGTTTTTCCCGAGAAATCTCAATGAATCCTAGATAAATTAGTATATTTATACAACATTTTCAACTCAAATTGCTCATAGTTATAATTTTAAATTTATTATTACGTTTTAAAAACTGTGGCTATTGAGAATATGGCTTAATCCAATTTAAAATAATAAATATCAACAATTTGATTTGAAAATATATAAGATAAATATATAAATAAAATATAAAAAATAGCCAAATCGGTCCAGCCGTTCTCAAGTGATGCGCTTACCAACGAACACCATTTAATTTTTATTTTAATAAAAATTGTCTACTATCCAAGATATATGGCTAAAAGTATTTTCTAAAATTACTTATTAATAGATTCAAAAACTATCTTAAAAACAAGCCCACCCCCTGCCCCCAACTATATTTAACTAGCATTTTAAACAGCACTGCAATAATTAGTAATTATTACTTAATCTATGCTCTTTAGGTCACAAAAACAGAACATAACGTACTATGGACCTAGATAAGTGCTACATCTAGTCATTATACATTATACGGTCTAGAATCTAGATAAAGTTTGAAATTTGCATTGATGGTGGAACACAGTGAGCAATTTGGCAACGTCGCGCAATAATGACATGGCCATACTTGCAAAGATACAAGTTTCATTTGTAGCTTGTACGAGGGTCCGTAGGTTAGTCAATTAGGGTTCTGTAGTTTTGGTTTGTCCGTCTGTCTGTATACAAACCTCGGAAAATTTTACAGACATAGTTTGAAAGTTGTATTATTTACCTACATTATGACACCGTGTCTGTCTGTTTGTGATTTTCCTGTCCGTAACTACTGAACGGATTTTGTTCTGCTTAACTGACCTATCGGTAAGGTCAGATAAGGTCAATTTGACAAAGTCAAGTAACTTCGCTTGTACCGCATCAACTGTTGGCATCATATTATTATGTAAAAGTTAGTTCGCACAGGTACAATGTGGGTAACAACAATAAATACCTACATAAATAATCGTATAATTACTTATCTATTAGAGATATACCTATATATGCTACCGCGGACTTTTTTGTAGATAATTTTATTCTACACAATTCTTTCCTACATCATTTTGTTATATATCTGACGTATTAGACAGTACACGTTATGAAAACTTTCTGTAGCTAACTTTTTTCCCGACTTGATTCACGTTACTGTTAAAAGTACTGTACATATTGAAAACTCAATCAACCTATCTAATAGTGTAAACCGCATTAAAATCCGTTCAGTAGTTTTTGCGTGAAAAGGTCAAGCATAAAGGACAGATTGACATTTAAAAAAAACTGTTAAAACATGGTTTTGAACCTGGAAAATTAAACGATTGAATGACCATTGCACTATAGAGATACTGGTCAAATATTTCCACGTTTCCGGACAATAGTATTTGAGCACGTCTCATATACATTTACTTAAAAGATATGAGCAAGCAATTATACATTATGTTTTATTTTCTTGTGGCTACGTAGAAAGTACTGTTCACTTTAACTGTCGGTTGTTAACCTGAAATATTTTGTTAACGTATTAAATGAGAGCGACGCTGTTTGAAAGGTGACTGTATTTGATTGTTCTTTCATGTAATTATTCTTATGATACATTTCAAAAACTAGTATAAAATAATATAATTAAATCTAGATACCATATCCAAATATAATTTAATTAAGGTTCAGTGAAAATTTTACGATACCCTCGATGATACCTCTGATTAGCTCTTGACAGGAAATTTAATAGAAATTAAAGTAATTCTTAATCATTTTTTTTATGTTTATTTAGTACTTATCGAAGTACAAAGATTGAAATTTGGTGTAGGTGAAAATGTGTAGAGTTTGATAACCCAAACTTAAACTTAAATTTAAAAATGAAAAATTAAAAACATTTTTTTCAAGCTCGTTAATAAGAAATACAAATATATTTTTTTTTATAATTTTAAAATACTTAGTTTAAATTACAGAAAATTTAGCGTTCCTCCCCCACCTTATCTCCGAAACTACTGACTCTAAAATTTAAAAAAAAAAATTTGGAATATAGGGCCTCTCATATAGTTCACAGGAAAACCTAAACAAAAATCCTGTCTTAAGAGTGTAGTGTACCGCGTCCATGTCCATACAAACGGAGAAAATGTTTTACTACCCCTAAATATTATTTAATTTTAACGATTTTGTAATATGTTACTGACATAATGAAAAACGTACGTATTTTTTCCTTTTTTCAAAATTCGTAATAGGTCAAAAGTTATAAGCCCCTCAAATCTCGGTTTTTTTGGTTCATAACTTGCTCGTAATAAACCGTCTGTATTTGAGAAACAAAGCAAAATTTCAAAAAAAGCAAAACGTACGTACGTAGATTATAATCTGCTAAAACGTTTGACACCAAAATTATAAGGTTTCGTTATAGTTTAGTAGGTGTAAATCGTTTTCCCCCAAAACGCAATTTTCAACGAAGAACATACCTACGAACACTCACGAGCTGCAGTGTTCTCTGTCGCACTGATGCCCGTGGGAAGAGCGCGCTTGAGACAGAATATGATTTTCTAAATACCTATTTCGCTGCGTACGCTGAGCTACACGATCCTCTTAAAGTTCTGACTGAAAAAAATATGTAGAATCCACAGCACGCGAGTCGTACTCCCAATTTTTTTTATAGAGAATGGAAATCTCTCTCCTTTCTGTTTACTGTAGTCAAGAATCAAATACATATGTAGGTACCACAGGTAGGTACCTACTTACACTTAGATAATTAACTTATTTGAATGAAGTTTGATGCAGATAGACTAATTTTAATATTGTGGTGTATCTATATATATAAAAGAAAGTCGTGTTAGTTACTTCACTTATAACTCAAGAACGGCTGAACCGATTTAGCTGAAAATTGGCAGGGAGGTAGTTTAGAGCCAGGAGAAGGACATAGGATAGTGGTAGGGGTTGGAGTAGGGGTAGCTAAAATTATAAATTTTAATTGTGAATATATGGCGTCATCTTGAGTTTTATATGTGTACTAAAATGTATTTGCAAACGTCAATAGATGGCGCTGTATTTTACTTTCTACCACGGAAATGTGTTAATTCCAGAGTCAGGTAGGTTAGTTAGGTTATTTATAACTCAAAAACGGCTGTACCGATTTGGCTGAAAATTTGTGGGAGGTAGCTTAGAGCCAGGAGACGGACATATGATAGTAGTGGTTGGAGTAGGGGTAGGGGTAGGTAGACAACGTCTGCAGGGCCCACTAGTTAATAATAAGTAAGCCAAGAAATAAACTTATAAAATGTCAGTGACTTACTTAATAAGAGAGAAACCAAAATATATTGGGTAAGACTACTTTTCTCACCGTACTTAATTTATACCATATTTCAATATTTAAAGTGTACTTTACAGCGGCATGTTTTTGATCGCTTGCAAAATTGCTGCAAAATAATCTACACGACTCAATCTTAAATACGCAATACGGTAAATAATATTTGAAATATTTACTACTAGCTTCTGTCCGCTATTTCACTTGCTTGGAAATATGTAGATCCAAAAAGAAATAATCCCGTGGCTGTAATTAGCAGGGGGATGACCCCCGCCCGCTTTCGCACTATAAAAAGTAGTATAAAAGTCTCTGACCCCTAAACTACCACTATGCAAAAAATCATGTCGATCCCGTGAAAAACAAAAACAAATCTATCCCACGGGAACCATACATTTTTCCGGGATAAGAAGTAGCCTATGTGCCAAATTTTATCCAGATCCGTTCAGCCGTTCTGGCGTGATTGAGTAACAAACATACATACATCCATACAAACTTTCGCGTTTATAATATTAGTGGCAAGTGGGATAACGAATAATCACGTCATCTAGCGATCATTTCACATATACTTATATGAAAATGTATATGCTAAGCCGGTACATGAATTCCTGCTAGGAGAGTCTCGGGTCGAGCATACTCGGGCCGGGCAATCCATGGTCTTGTGCCGAAAACATGTCGCTAACACAGGTCGCGAATCCATAAGATTTGGAAAAGAAAAATCGCATGACATATTCTACTTTTTATACCGCGAAAAAGGGCGGGGGAGGGGCAAATTACAGCCACGGATTTATTTCCACGCAGGTGAAACCACGGACAGAAGCTTGTTATACTTATAAATAAAAAACCACTGTTACAGTTCGTGCAAAATAAATGTATTTTATTATCATTTAATTTCAGTTGTCATTGTAATCAAGTTACATTGAACAAACTATAATTTAAAATATACAACCCTCATCATAAGGTTTCGCTCTGACGATTATGTTGCGATATGACATTGCGACGTTGCCAAATTGCACGCTATTCTGGCCCGCGTTCACAACATTCTCTCCCGTTTTCCTAGAATAGGGGGATTTCTTTACGTCCTTAACTGTCCTTAATTTCTACATTAGACAACTAAGTATTACAACTGAAACTAGTCTTCAGCCCCGGCTTGCCCGTGATATTCTTAGTTACAAAAATTTTGCAATTTTCTGGAACCTTAAATTTTTTTAAATACTTGTAAAACATTGCTTCAAATCGGTCCAGTATAGTTATCGAATTTATTACATTACGTCGGTGGTCGAGTGGGTAAGATGTCGGCTCGCAATTGAAAAGTCGGGTTCGATTCCTACATCCGACCATGTACCAATGGGTTTTTATAATAATAAAAAATGTAGGTACATTATTCGACAAACCGTACAAAGAGGCTTTTCCATCTACATACCTCAACAGAATTAGTAGAATTTGGTAAAAAAAGGCAAACAAAAAGTTGTCACATATGCTCATTTAGTTTTTCAACCCGTCGCGTCTGTCTGTTTGAGCATTTTTCACGCAAAAACTCCTGAACATATTTTGTTACGTTTTTCACTATTAGCTAGGTTGATTCACCGGGAAGGTTTACGAGTATCATCTTTAGGGGCTGAGCATTAACAGTAGGTATAAGTAAATCAAGTCGGGAAAATAGCCCCAGCGAGTTTTCATGACATATACTGTCTAATCCGTCAGAGATATAACAAAATGATATAGGAAGGAATTGTGTAGAATAAAATTATCTACAAAAAAGTCCGCGGTAGCATATATCTATCTCTAATAGATAAGTAGTTATAAGCGTATTTATTAACCCAAATTGTACCCGTGCGAAGCCGGAGTCGGGTTTGCTAGTAACTAAAACATAGCTCAGGTATATCTTTATTTCAGTGAAAAACTTGTTAGAATCGGTGCAGTAGCATATACACACAACAATCTACATACACCTCAACAGAGCTTCGACTAATCGGCTTCGGATTTTTTTTTTCAAACAAATCTATATATACTTACTACTGAAATATTGTTGAGAGAGACGGAGACAGAAAATGGTTGTAAGCACTTGCCGGCAGAAAACCTCTTTTTCGTGTAGTCTGTAGAGGGGGGCTCTACAAATAATTGCAGAGGAGTAGGGGTCCAGCGCTTGTCGGTATGCCGCTGAGCCGATTTAAAAGAAAAAATAATTTAAAAAAACCTCTCCTACCAGCTGGCAAAAAATGAGTGAATAATTTGTAGAGGCCACTCTACTCAGACTACACGAAAAAGAGGTTTTCTGCAACCACTTTCTTTCTCCATCTCTCTAACTATAATAATAACAAATAAGTATTTATTTAATAAGAACAAGGAAACGCCAAGTTTTTGTTGCGAAGTTGCGAATTCTCATAAAATAGTGTAACAATGGTTTTGTAATTTAGATTTGAAGTCTTTGAGGTATCGGGTAATGTTAATGGACCATGCCATGACAGGCTGTTTGTTGCTGTAATTTCATGACCATGATGTAATGTTGTCTGTCGAATTGAAATTTTCATTGCAATTAGGTAACTATACTTTATTACTAGTTTCTGCCCACGGCTTCGTCCGTATTATGGGATACGTCTCGTGCCATATCTATAGTCATTGTTATCTATCTATCATCACGCTTTTTATCCCAAGGGTAGGCAGATACAATCGAATGCCATTTGTTACGAACCTGACATACCTCTTTTGCTTCTTTTATATTCATCATACCTTTTATACATGTTCGGCGATTGTGTGTACTTTTATTTCCATCGATCAATACATTTTTTATATGATCAATAAAAGTAGGTACACCTGGGTCGTCCTCTGCCAGCATTTCCTTTCACTTCAGCCATATAAACCTTTTTAGTTAATCTTTCATCCTTCATGATTTCAACCAGTGTAAACTACTTTTCTTCATTTTAGTCACAACATCATCTTATCTATGACATCGTTCCGGATGTGGTGGATACGCCTTATATCACACATTCTACGTAGAGACCACATTTCCACTGCATTTATCTAACTTTCATGCTTCTTATTCTTAATCGCTTCCATATACCCAAGTAAATATAAGACCTTCGACTAAAACATGAAATTCGAAATTAGCTGATCGTAAAATAGTTAAATTGCGTTATGTTCAAAATATTGAAAACTAGTGACCCCGCGCTCCCGGCTTCGCATTGGTACAATATGGTATGCTACCGCGGACTTTTTTTGTCTATTGTGTATAAATTCATAAAAATCCGTTCAGTAGTTTTTGCGTGAATTAGTAACAAACATCCATCTATCCTCACAAACTTTCGTGTTTAAAATATTAGTAGGATTTGGCCATTAAGAGTATAGTGTACCGCGTCCATGTCCATACAAACGGAGAAAACGTTTTACTACCCCTAAATATTATTTAATTTTAACGATTTTGTAATATGTTACTGACATAGTGAAAAACTACGTATGTATTTTTTCCTTTTATCAAAATTCGTGATAGGTCAAAAGTTATAAGCCCCTCAAATCTCGGTTTTTTTGGTTCATAACTTGCTGGTAATAAACCGTCTGTATTTGAAAAACCAAGCAAAATTTCAAAAAAAGCAAAACGTACGTACGTAGATTATAATCTGCTAAAACGTTTGACACCAAAATTATAAGGTTTCGTTATAGTTTAGTAGGTGTAAATCGTTTTCGCCCAAAACGCAATTTTCAACGAAGAACATACCTACAAACTCTCACGATCTGCAGTGCTCTCTGTCGCACTGATGCCCGGGGGAAGAGCGCGCTTGAGACAGAATATGATTTTCTAAATAGATATTTCGCTGCGTACGATGAGCTACACGATCCTCTTAATATCCTTAAATCCACTAAACATAATCCGTTCTCGCTGTTTTTTATATGTTATAGAGACAAGTAAAAACTAGGTCAACACGTTTTTGTTTTTTTCATATTGCTTATAAATTGAGAAATAATTAATCCTCAAAAACAGTTTTTTGAACTAAAAACTTCCTCATAATACTTATCTCGTGATAATTATGAAACTAATCAAAATTTTGAAAAAATCAATACAAGCCGACTTAGTTTATGATGTAACAAAACGATAGAGACTAAAATCAAATAATTTCGTTAACGTTTAGGTATAGAAAAACGTTAACACCTATTTTGCGCGTAATTCAAGACAATTTCGTCAGAAGCCTGCAACTCTCTCTATCGCACACGTGTAATATAATGACTGATGAGATAGCAAATATTCGAAAAACGCACAGCGCCCGAACTCTATGACTAAAGATCTCTTCTCGTTAATTATAAAGACTAAACAATAAATAAGTATACAAAAAAAATCTTTTATTTTATTTTATTTTTGTTTTAAATAATTATAAAACTTGTATACAAACAGGGTCAATATTTATAGTAACGATGTATTACGTGCATCTACTTCATACTTTGAAGTCCTTTTTACTTGCGGTTAACACCAATGAACGGACAATTTTATGCTCTAAACATTACACTTTTAAATTTTTTTATACAACCTATCATTACATAATTTAATAATAAAAATACTAAATCACATATAAATTCCAGAAAATGCGGTACCTACACTATCGCTTCTCTACTCACACTTAGCGTATTCGACATAAGCGGCTGAAGCCCCATGCTATTCATATTCTCAAGGCCGTTTGGTACAGGGAGCCCCTTAATGGACACTGCTCCACTCCTTTTCATCGTAGCTTGTTCCAGATATTAGCGCGTTCAAACAAACTGTTTAGCTTTATTATTAGTAGGTATAGATTATTGAAGTTTCCTTTCTGTGGTTTTTAGAACTTTGAAATTTCAACTCGTTTCAAAATGCATTAACAAGCAGTTTACCTAAAGTTCATATATATTGACGTTAAGTTGAGAGCGTAGTTTAAAATTTTCTAGTTAATACATAATTATAACTTCATAGTTTATGCTGGTTTGGACACGAAAGATTGACTAAAAACGACCTAGGTTTACTTATAAAAAATATATTGATCGATGGCAATATTAAAAGTAAACACAATCGCCGAGCATGTATGAAAGGTATGATGAAAATAAATGAAACGAAAGAGGGTACATGTCAGGATTGTAGCAAATTGTATTCGATTGTCTCTTCCTATCCCTTTTGGCATAAAAGGCGTGATGATAGATTTGATACCGACAAAAAACGAATTACTTAATCGGACTATAATTTTCATCTATGAAATCGTACTAAAACTATTTACCTAATTCCTGAAACCCCAAATCAATACCTAATCTAATAGTTTGTTTACCTAATCCAAAACCTCATCTAACTTACAGAAGTTCACGATCCAAAGACTTCGCCCTATTGCTTTCAATTACGGTAGATATTTAACACGAAAAGGCACGAAGCATTGCAAAAACTAAATTGCTACTAATTTAGAAACCTACCAAAATATGGGCAAAAACTACCACATCCGCCATGTGTTGAGCCATGATATTTAACGGTCAGATGGCTCCGAGCAAACCTCTGTGAAAATTGGTAGCCATGGGTTGAACCTAAATATTAGGAATTCATTGTGATAGAAAATGCTCCACCAATGTTAATGTCAAGTATATATATAATAGTGTATATAGTCGATTAATCGGTATTTAAGATGATCCCGCCGACCGTAATCCCCATCACGTCTCGGCGGGCGCGTGCGTTGGACACCAAGACGTGACATGGAATTGAGAATAGTCTTTTTATATTAGGGGATGTCTTCTTCTTAGTCGTGGTACTCTTGACAGAGCAGCCGTGGTCAATCATGACGGTCCACAGCGCGACGCACCTTGTATTGAATCGCCATGGTTAACTTTCTTGGGAAGAATAGTGCAGTGGTATCCCCTTGCCTTCTGCACCAGACATTCTGAGACTGCTTCATGCTCGCTGTAGCCTCTTCGAGCCAGCTGTAGCCTCCATTGCTCGGTCGCCAGAGCCTCGTTTGTTGTCTAGCAGAGGGTATGAAGCGTGCAGGTGAGGATGACATTTGGGATCGGATAGATCTTATTCCGTTCTCCCCCTTACCCCCCTGTAGTAAGTAGCGTTAAAGCAGTGGTAGTGCATTTGACAGTGTTTGCCTTTCATTGGACGTTTTATTAGTCATATGATAAGCAATTTCGATATGCGAGCGTGCTGATCCGTTAGGATTGAAATCAGTTGATAAGTGTAATCTAGACTGATATTGTACTGTACGTAGGTTGTATCAGCAGCAATTCTAGACTTAAATGACTGTTTCAAATCTCTGTCCATAGGTGAAAAATTATATGAAAGTTCATATTGATACCTGTTGGTCCCAAAAGTATATTTTCTCCAAAATATAACCTTAAAAACACCCTCTTAAATACATACTAGTACCTATATAAGTAGCCATACTTATTGACAATAAATAATGATTACATTAAATATTTTAATTTGCTAACAGCCTGGTCACCCTACCCCCTTAACCATTTGGGGTTGCTACACAGCGGTTTAACTTAAGCCTGGATTACTGAAATCCTTTGCGATTTAATTTGAACGAACCATTTTATATCCAATGGAAGTTGTGTTCATTTTTTTCTCCACCTGTTTAGAAAATTTGGAACGCAATATGGACAACTGGCAAAAAGTGGACACTGTTACTGGTGTCAACGTTAGTCTCAAGCTCTTATGAGGGTCCAAATTTCCAAGGTCCAAACAAGTCATTACAGGACATGAGCCCTTTAATAAACACCTTTTTAATATCGGCATTACTGAAGAAACGGTCACCCACATCCTTCTGGTGTGTAGGTTTGACATAATACAGGGCTGCTCATGTCGGTGCCCCGAGGACCCTTCGGGAGGCATGTGGCAACATCAAGGGGCTAATCGGCTTCCTGGAGCAGATGGAATAATTAATAGCCAAATTGTAAAAATTCTCATTGGCTATCCCTGAACGTTCATGAACATGCATTCAGCCGTTTCGGAGTCCCGAGTCTGTTATGAGCACGCAATTTTAGTCAAGTCTTCTTCTTGGAACCACTAGCGAAAGATACAAATATACAATTTTTAAATCAGAAGGCCTCTAGTACAGGAACTTCGTCTAGTTTTTGCTATCTGTATGATACAATGATTTTTTTATAATGGTCATGCTACATTGATTAAATACAGTTTTTTCTGATCTATTTTTTATTGGTGCCTACCAATTTTCATTTGGTTTGTGAATAGAATGGAAAATTTTGTCTAGACTATACAAATTGGTTTTTACTTCATTGACTAGTTTGATGCGTCCCACAGTCGCCGAGCATGTATAAAATGTATGATGAATATAAAAGAGACCAATGAGGTATGTCACGATCGTAGCAAATGACATTGGATTGTCTCTGCCTATTACACTGATTAGTCTCGCTGCAGACCGCATTCCTCTATCTCTATAGTTCAAGTAGAACCTTGAAGTCCATGATCAGGTCTTCCTATCTATCATCACGCTTTTCATCCAAAGAAGGGAAGGTAGAGACAATCGAATGCCATTGTCACGATCCTGACATACCTCATTGGTCTCTTTTATATTCATCATACCTTTCATACATGCTCGGCGATTGTGTGTACCTTTAATATTTCCATCGATCAATATATTTTTTATATGTTCAATAAAAGTACACCTAGGTCATCCTCTGCCAGAATTTCCTTTCACTTCAGCCATATAACTCTTTTTAGTCAATCTTTCATCCTTCATTCATTTCTCATCCAAACCAGCGTAAACTTTTTTCTTCATTTTAGTCAGAACAGGTCTTCCTTATAGTCTCCATCATATTCATCATCATCCGGTAAAATGTATGAATTTCACAATACAATTGGTCTATATTCCATATCAATATTTTTTAGTATCTAGCTAGGCTACTGTTTGGCCATTCAAGAATTATAATATGACCTTAAATATTTAAATGTCTAGCATTTGAAAGTTAGAATCGCTTTACAGTTCGTACAGTGATCAGAAAAATATACAATAAATAAACTCGTTTAGCCGTTTCTAAGCATATTCTGGATCATAAGACAGACGGAATTGGCGATTACAACAATTTGAATACCTACATAAATACGCTTATAACTTTATCTATTAGAGATAGATATATGCTACCGCGGACTTTTTTGTAGACAATTTTATTCTACATAATTCTTTCATACATCATTTTGTTATATCTCTGACGGATTAGACAGCATTCGTCATGAAAACTCGCTGGGGCTAACTTTTTCCTCGACTTGATGTTTAATACTCGAACAACATCCGTTTAGTAGTTTTTGCGTGAAAATGTCACATACAGGCAGACAGACAAACCAATAAAGAGGAAACCATTTTCACCATTAGAATGCTACATTATCCCTGAGTAACATAGGCTATATACCATCACGACATGACGACGGGAACGGGGTGGGCAGAGGTGAACATGACAAAAGCTGTGTATGAAGTGTATGTTTGCCAACATTATGAAATAGACACGTACGAAGTCGTGGGATACAGTGTAGGGGTAGGGGTAGGGGCAGAGGTAGTGATAGGTGTATGGGTAGGGCAGGGGTAGGGTTAGGGGTAGGGGTAAGGGTAGGCAAGTCATTATCTATGAGTGATGTAGGGTATATTTTATTTTGTTCGAAAATATACACGGGCGAAGCCGGGGGCGGACAGCTAGTGTAGTGATAATTTTGAAATCACAGACACTAAATTTTTTATGTTTCTGATGAAATATAGAGCATGAAAATTATTTGTAATTCGATCCGTACAATTTTATTCGAGTGTCGTTTTCGGTCATTCTTATCTTAGCAGATGGTTGTTTCCAAAAAGGCAAAATCGAGGGCAGATATGAGGAGCAGGTGGTAAGAGCGCCTCAAATAAATCCAGACGCGTGTTCCGTTTAGGGCTGTTACTTTGATGTGTTTGGGGTAAAAATAAATGGCTACTATTTATTTTAAAAAAACCCGCTAATCTCAGGAAACTACCAGTGATACTTGCGATAAATACCCCATTTACTAAGAAAGGTTAGTACCTACTTAAAATCTACGAAAAATATATATAACGTATAATAAATCTAGCGATCATTTCACAATGTATCTTCGGACTGAAGAATTGTCGCCCAGAAATGCGCAGCCAAAAATGCAATCCATGGTCTTGTGCAGAACATGTCGCGGATCCATAAGATTTCCCCCTACCAAAAATCGCGTCTAAAGAAGTTTTCATTTTACTAGTCTAAAATTAAATGTAAACAGAGATTGTAAGTTTGTTTGAGAAGTAAAAACGAAAACTACTGGACAGAAGAAGTTTAAAAATTGCAATTTGTTCGCATCTAAAAAATTTAAGCTAAAACTAAAATTAAAATTAATATACACGATGCTGTTTTAGTTCCATCACTTACGTACGGAAGCGAGACTTGGTTATGGAATAAGAAGCATGAAAGTAATGTAAATGCTGTCTTTACGTAGTCATAAGAGAAGAAAGCTTAATGAAAGATGATGTTGTGCTAAAATGAAGAAAAGTTGTTTACCCTAGTTTGGACACATTGAAAGATTGACTAAAAATGTATATATTAAAAATACACCTCTTGTCACGATCGTAGCAAATGGCATTCGACTCTCTTAGGATAAAAGGTATGATGATACATTACGCAGACGGTGGCGGAAAGTTAGTTGGCTAAAATAGGAGACATGAATATCTAAGGTAAGATAAGATAGCAAAAAACGGTTTTCGGAAATTCAATAATACATTCAGTATTCAAGAAGGTTTCTAAGGGATTATGTTCGTAATGTTAATAAAAATTTACTACCTACCTTGCCAAAATATGTTTTATACATTGTATAAACTTATGGGAAACCTCTATAGCGTAATAGTTAGGGATTTGGACATGAAACTGGAGGTCCAGGTTTTAAACTTCATTACACCCGGAAAAATAATTTTGTAGACCACCTTATTCTACACAATTCCTTCATACATCATTTTGTTATATCTCTGACGGATTAGACAGCATTTGCCATGAAAACTCGCTGGGGCTAACTTTTCCCCGACTTGGATCACTTATACTGTTAATGCTCGTCTCCTAAACATGATAGGTCCATGTTTAATACTCGTGAACCTTCCCGGTGAACCTAACTTAAAGTGAAATAAATATTTTGTTCAGAAATTCTAGATTTTTATTCAGTTTTAGTAGAGTTTTACACAAAAAGTTCGACATCTTTTTCATCTCTTGACTTGAGAGTGCTCGGACCTCATAATGGACAAGTTTAAACCGACTACACAATTTTTTGTTTGCTATAAAAATTACGTTTTTTTTATAAAGATATTTTGTAACAAAGTATTTTATTGCTGTGTCATAGTGATTGACAAAAAAACTGGTTTAGTGCGGAGTCGGACTCCCACACCGAGGGATTCGTGAAATTAACAGATGTACAACCTAGGTGCACTCTTATTGATTGATTGCAATATTAAAAGTACACACAATCGCGTTCGATTGTCTCTGCCTGTCCCACGTTGGATAAAAGGCGTGATGATAGATAGGTAGATTTTATTTTTAAAAGTTAGAAGTTAGGAGATAAAAAAAATCTTGAAGGAATGAAGCAATGCAGCGTGTACTTATACGAGTATATCTACATAAAAAAAACCATATTATAAAAATTGACACGTGTATTTTATCAATTGTAAAAATTTAAAAGAAGAACAACTTACTAAATGAGAACTAGCTTAAAAAATAATCCTACTCTAGCTTGACTTAACCAATTTTTGGTGTAAAATGAATTGACACCCCTAATTTCTAAAGCACAATAGAATAACAGACCCATAAGAAGGCCATTGTATGCAGCAGATGTTAAGAAGGTGTCTTTCTTTAATTTTTTTCTTATTATCTTCTTTCGAGTGCAGTTAACAACTTTTATCTCGGGGTGTATGCCACCCTCCAAATATTTTTTATTCCTTTTGCCCATAGTAAAAACATTGCTCAAATTGTGCTGTCTTTATTACGGTCTACCCTTACTTCTTTAGCTTCAGTTAGCAGATTCTGTGCTTCAGTTTTAACATTGTTTTCTGCAACAATTTTTTGTGTGAGATTAGACTATAAATACTGTTTACATGCACCTGTCTGCATTCTGCATCATGTCTAAATATACATGAGTTTCCAGAATAAGCCTTCGCTGATCTAAGGGGTCTGAGGCTGTCACATCTTATTATTTCCCAAGGATTTTGTGCCAACAAAATAGACAGATCACGATGGTCAATAGAAATTACACCAGAAAAAACCATGCTCCTGCAAGTACTACACGCGCACGCCCACATTCAACCAAGATCTGAGACATGGTTTGGATAATGTGTGCGTGCAGGCTTGACTTCTATCGACCCTCGTGAACTGTCTATCTTTATTACATGATAGAGGAAGTTGATTTTGAAACCTACTTATACTTTGTCATATTGATTTCAAACTTTGGTAGTGTAGGTAATTCGGATGATTATACAATAATTTGGTACCATCGAGCTGATCTGATCTACAAGGAGGCGGACTGTATATAACTCTTTTGTTTACGCAACTGAAAAAAAAACGTGTTTTTTACTTTTTTATCTATAATTTTTATTTGTCTTATAGTTGCCCTCGATAATTTCTTTTAGTAAATTGGTGCTTAACTTTTTTGTATTGTGAATCCAAGAATATAACGCAGCATCTTTCCTTACATCGTAATCTGATTAAGAATGATCCCAAACATAACAACTTCAACTTATACATTCATATGGCTTTGCTAAATTTCCAATGTAATTGACTTTAATAGTTTAGCTTAATCAATTTACAGCATCAGCATACATAGGGTGTGTCATGTTCGCCATTCGGAATATTAATCAAACAGATTATGTGCAACACCAAACATTTTGGGATTGCAACCATTGTGATTGGTAAATAGGGCAGTGTTAATTTTAATGCCTCTACCCCAATTCACGTCAAGCTTTGATCAATTTCAATAAATCATAACTATTGTATCGATAGTTCTAGATGTGCGTTGTTTCTTACGAGCCATATATAGTTTGCCGTTACTATGAAAGATGTCTACATAATATATAAATAATACTGTAAAGTTTTTCTAAGATCCCAAAATTGTAGGTCCTGGTTTATTGCCTTTGTGGTAATTAAGGGTCACGTATTTTGCCAACGATGTTACTCGACTTATTGCATTTTACTAAGTAATGTTTCATTTTTGCAAATAAACTGCATATATATCTGCTTAAGAAATAATTACTTAGAGAATTACTAGTCTCAGTTTTTTCTATAAACTGAAAAGGAGGCTTTCAATAATATTTAGATTTAAACCTAGTATATTTCGTATTCAAAACAAAAATTTCAGGCAACACTAAATTGTAGTTATAAGTTACCACTACTTTCTATATACTACTGACCTGAAGTATATGATTAAGGTTAGCAATGAAACAATTATAATTGTTTCGAGAATTATCCTCTGTGATTTAGCAATCTCAATTATACAGAGTGTTCGTCACGTTAGTATGCAGATAGGTTTCGTTTAACAGATTGAATTGGGTATTGAATTATTAATGTACCCAGGACACCCCTTCATACCGCTCCAAATGGCTATTGATTATAAATTTATAACTTGGCTTCCTTAATACATAAATAATATCTCAATTTGTATTAATTATAAATTTAGTGTCTCGTCTAATTGAGCTTAATAAGTTTAATTTTGCTTAATCTAACCCAGTTCTTAATTAAGTTACTTAGTCTTAAGTTGAACTTGGAAAAACAATTTTAAATGACTTATTTAAAAGTTTAGTATTCAAGCTTACATGTAATTAACTTTGCAATTTTTATAGCTTCTAAACATAATATAATTGTAATTGTTGCCAATAAATAGATGAAAATCCTACTTGAATGTTCTTGAATCTATCGCTACTTAAAAATAAACATTTTTCAAAACAAAACTGAAAAGATAAGTATATTTTTATTATCCTTTATATTCTGTAAATCACGAAAATGTTTCGTAATATGGAAAAATCGAATTTTCCTTTTCAACTTCTAATAAAAGCCTTGAACAACTTATTCGTCGAACGGATTTTTATCGGAAATTCACATTTATGTAAACACCCCTAGTGTATTGAATATGGGGTTGTTTCTGTTATCCGTGCATCTGCTTTTATGTGTTTTTTGCCATTTTCGATTATGACAGCCTCGCGGGGCGTTGTGTAGGAATAATTGAAATTTCTTTCTTTTATACTCAAGGAATAATATTTGTATATCGTATATTGGCAAACTGGATCGTCGTTTTCTTATCAAATAGCTTTGATGTAAAATACATATCTTTGTTTTGAATTGTTTAATTATCTACAGTTCTGAAATTGAAGGTTGCTTCAAAGCCATTTCAAAGCATTTTGGCGGAATCTACATCAGAATTGACAGTAGCTTTGTACTACTTAGTTACGGTTGATCAGTCACCAACATCAGTGATTTCCTCTGTAAAATAATGTTTTGTGAAATTATTATTGTCCTCCAAATAAGTTAAGTTACTGGAGTTTTTACCTCTTTCACTTATTAACTTTTATTTTGATTCATTACAATGATCTCCATTCAATTAGCATGATGAATAGAATTAACCAAATTATTTTAGATTCTACTTTTTTCGTCTTTTTCCTCCTCTTTCTAATCCTAAGTACATGGTTTGTTATAAATTCATTTAGCAAAGTTGGAAATGTTTAAATTATCTTCGAGTTGTTGACATCGTCAACAAATGCACCCAATCAATTTTAACGTAGCTCTGTCATGAAAATTTTAATTCATCAATTTGCAAGTATAAGAATTCAAACGAAATTAGTCTTGCTTCCCTTTTGAGCTTTCCGGTGATGGGAAAGTTTTTTAATTTTGCTGTCTCGAATTTTAAAGATGAAATTTTACGCGGCTCTGACTCGCTACTCGCGCCCCGTGGGTCATCTACAAGTAAAATTTGTATGGGATCTAATTTTACGGTAGACCGAATATTTGGTCCAATATTGTGTTTTTGATGCTTTATTACATTTTTAAAATAATATTTTATAATGATTCTTCAATTAAATATCTATATGCATTGCATGATTTTTATTTAGCCAGAAAAAGTTATCTCTTAAAGTTAGTGAGTCGGTGGCCGAGTGGTTGAGACGTCTGGTATTAATTAGGCAGACCACGGGTTCGATCCTTAATCCCGGCCATGTACCAATGGGTTTTTGAATTAAATACTTATGTACATAATCCGACAAACCACACTTAGAGGCTTTTCCATCTAAATATACCTCAACAGAACTGGCCACTCGTTAGGTATAATAGCCTCAAAAATACCATCGGCTAAACAAGGGAGACTTGGTCTTGTGAGCTGTAAAGCAAATAGCCACCCGTGAAGAAAGAAAAAAATAAGGAAATGGATTTTTCTATGCAAACTAGAGATAGATAATTAGATAAATTCAGACGCAGAAACCTCTCACTCAAAAACAGAACAGCTCCTTTAGTTTTTCTTATTTACATATTTTCTTATATCTACAATTAATGTATTACAAATTAAAAAAAACACACAGACATAAGATCTTTTTATGTCTATCTATGTACTTCTGCAAGTGAAAGATACAACGTTCAACCTCAGAACATTTCAGAAGAAACAAGCACTCGACTCTTCAAAGAACTTAGGGGAGGCCCGTCTAAACTACTTACATGACTCGAAGGAAAGTAGCATCTTAAACTGGGAAAGAACCTTAAAGTTAAGGGGGGATTTAACTAAGGAGGAAATACTTAGTGAATAGTTGAGAAGCCCACAGCCTTTGTTCACGTTAATTATGTACAAGTCGATGCTGAGCCGATCTGGGGGTGCACTCTTGATGATTTCAATTTCAGATTCCAAAATCTCAAATGAAATTGGACAGAATTGTCAATTTAACTGTCAAAATATGTCAGACTGTTTAGCTTCAGTATCGATGGCTTCAGCAGTTTTACTCTCGTTTAAAGGGAAAATAATAATTTGTTAAGATTTTTCAAGCCACTCTCCTATCTCCTTTCTAAAATAAAAGTAGCCTTAGATATGCTAATCCAGGACATAAACTATTTTTCATCCAACTGTTATCATATAAATGAGATTTGCTGACATTTAGCAAGCAAGTTGAATAAATGAGATTTGCTGACATTTAGCAAGCAAGTTGAGGAATGGCAATGACAGCTATATTGTCATTTCTGCAATTCCGTATAGATTTTCATTATTTGCAAGATACAATCGGCATTAAAATGCACAGATTTGGCAATAAGTGGTATTTTGGATTGGAATTGCGTTTAGGTAGATTATGATTTGAATGAAATTGGAATTGAAAACAAGAGTAAACCTCCAGGCTACCTCCTGTTTTTGTTTCGCTCCAATGCTAAAGATATTCCCTGTAGAATTAAAAAGGTTCCATCAATTTTATCTTTTGACGAGTTTTTAACCGTTTCATTTTCCTTAACCGTCCGTTGTTTACTTATATCAATCGATATAGCTGGCTTGTTGTCTCTGCCTACCCTAAAATTGAGTCAGGCGTGAGCAAGCTTAGTTGATTTTTAATTTTGGATAGATTTGTTTTAAAAATAAATAAAATTGAACGATCTGAACCAATATCTAAGTGGGACATATCCTATCATATCATAATATTTACACGATATTTAAGTATACCGAGGTACTATTATGTGCAGCATTCGATGGACACCACGGCTATATTCGCTTGTACATTAAATTATTCACTTTGTTTCCTTGCCACCAATGACATCAAATCTAAACTGACTTATTTTTTCCATTGTCATATTTTGACACTGACGGAATATTATAACTTGATAATTCAGTTACGCAAAATCAACCTTTTATATTGAGTATTGAAAGTAAATAAATAATATTTTTAAGAATGTTTATATTTATCTCTTCTTATTCTGATACAATCTGAATGCATACGGAAATCCAGTAAAGTATTGAGCGAAACTTTTTTTCAAGTGTATGTCCACTAATGCTCTTGATAGTAGGTATATAGAGCAAGCAACTGATTCTATTAGAATATTTGTCTGTCTGTCTATCAGTCCCCAATTCCCAAAAAAGGTAATGTAGATCTAATTTTTGTCTTTTAACCTTGAAATGAACCCATGCGACATCGGGGTCTATCATAGGTCCAGGGCCATGATTCTTGACGTTTATCTAAGTATATTTAAAAAAATTGACGATGTGGGAAATCAGGCGGGCAGAACCTGAGGGGTCTAAATTCCATGTTTCCATTATCCTTCTTCCCAAATCCCTATTGTCTCAATTTATAGAAAAATAATATAACTTTGTTTATTTTCAGGTACCTGGTGAATATTGTGCTATAGTGCGAAGTGTGTCAAAGTGTTGTCAGAATGTGTCATCAAGTGATGTGAACTCGTGTCATAATGGCGGACTCAAGCCCGGCCACCTCTATCATAGAGGGCACTGTGAAGTTTCGAGATGGGAAAAAGGTAATTTTTTTCTATATTTTAGCCGATGGTATTTGTGAGGCTATACCTAACTGTGGCAAGTTCTGTTGAGGTACTTTTAGATGCAAGAGCATCTTAAGTGTGCCGACGAGGAATGTAGGTTCAGACATATTAAAGTTTTTAATTATAAAACCCATTTAATATAACTTAATAATGAACCTGGGAGTGCGCTTTCAGAATTCATATATCCACACCTAAGATTTTGTACTGGGAAATCTGAGCGCGGCAGACCAAGTTTTACGTATAAGCAAGTTTCAATGTTGGTGTAATTTATATGCGGTTTTTGCCATCAAAAAAAGAAAATCCAACTTTCCCAGTTTATTAAGGCTTCTATTACTTATAGAAGTGAGTATAAATGCTTCAGCAATAGAATTATGTCATTAGATTGTGCGGAACTAAATGATGTTGATGATGTGACTAAAATTAATAAAATTAGTTTACGCTGAAATAATGAAGGATAAAGATTGACAAAAAAAGTTTATATGGCAGACATAAGTGAAAGGGAATGCTGGCAGAAGACGACCTAGGACCTAGATGTACTTTTATTGAACATAAAAAAAATATTGATTGAATGCAATGTTAAAGTACACACAATCGCCGAACATGAATGAAAGGTATATGATAAAAATATAAAAGAATTGAAAAAGGTATGTCAGGATCGTAGCAAATGGCATTCGATTGTCGCTGCCTATCTCTCTTAGGATAATAGGCATGATGATATATCCCAATAATATTATAAACGCGAAATGTATGGATGTATGTATGTTTGTTACTCAATCACGCCAGAACGGTTTAACGGATGTGGATGCAATTTGGCACAGAGGTAGATTATAGTCTGGACTAGCCACATATGCTTTATATCTCGGAAAAATGTATGGTTCCCGTGGTATAGATTTGTTTTTGTTTTCACGGGATCAACATGATTGTTTGCATAGTGGTAGTTTAGGGGTCAGAGAATTACATATATACTACTTTTTATACCACGGAAGCTTGTAGTAATATATTTCTACAGGACTGTGTTATTTGGAGGTCCTATGTCTCTGCATCCCGCTAAGCTTCACTAATGTAAAAGGCATTGTGACCCGCATAATTTATACAAACTTATCGAGCATGTCGAACTTTGCTGCATACGTCACTTTGAACTGTACAGCCTTTGTTTAATTTGGTTAGTTTACACACGTGTGTTCTGGAACTACGAGGGACGTGAATCTATGAAGTGATATGGAGAAGGCATTTCTATTATTTATTGTTTTTAGGTTAGGTTAGTTTTAGTCTGACCGTATATTTTACATTCGTATGAATCGTTTGTGATTCCGAGTGGTTACGACGTCTGGTGTACCAATTGGTGTTTATGATTAAAGACTTATGTACATAATCCGACAAACCACAGAGTCCTTTCCATCTAAATATACCTCAACTGGCCACTCGTTAGGTAGTATCACAAAGAGGGAGATTTGGTCTTCCCTGGGTCCGATGACACGTTTTCTGGTCTGTAAGGCAAACCGTTGCTTTGTTTTGACTTGAAACAGACAAACAAACAAACATACTTTCGTATTTATAAAATTAGTTAAGACTAGATGACCCGTGCGAGTACTTCTGTTATAGTTCAACTGATCTGATTAGAAGGAAAATAATTATGAAAATGGCGTATCAAAGAAAGAAAAAAATAGTGATTGTTTCCTCGAAACTTCACCAGTGTTTCTTGTGAATAAAATTAGCCAGATTGATAAAGACTTTTTTACATAACAGAAATGCCATATCAAAAGTATTTTCTAATGTTCATAGTTTTCGGTTTTGCACTGCGGGACTACATCTGGTCAACATGAACTGTTTGCCAATCCGGTCGTTCCTAGTTCACATAAATGCCCTTAGGTATTTATTTATTTATGTGGGTACCTAACTTATATATTATTGGACATAAACTTTGAACTTTCTGGAAAATCTTTTAGCCATTCTAAAAGAATTGCTTGTACATATTTTATATTTTTTTTTTATATATGACTGTTCACTAAAAAGCAAGAAATATTTCGCCGTTGAATTTGAAATTAGGCTAGGTAGTTTCTAATTTGGCACCAACCGTCTTCAAATTCATCCGGCGACACGAAACATTTATAATTATTTCTTACTTTTCAGTGAACAATTATTTTTCCCGAACCAATTTTTATCAATACAAAAATGGGATCAATCTGGAAGTGTATATCTTTTCAAATAAAAAATTCGGTTCATAAATGACGGAGTTCTGAGGTAACAAACATAAAAAAATACCTCTTCCTTTTTTTGGGTTTCCTACCCAAAGGGTAAAAACGGAAACCCTATTACTAAGACTCCGCTGTCCGTCCGTCTGTCTGTCCGTCTGTCACCAGGCTGTATCTCATGAACCGTGATAGTTAGACAGTTGAAATTTTCACAAATGATGTACATATTATGTTGCCGCTATAACAACAAATACTAAAAAACAGACTAAAATAGATATTTAAGAGGGCTCCCATACAACAAACGAGATTTTTTTTGTCTATTTTATAGATAAAAGTACCGAACCCTTCGTGCGCGAATACGACTCGCACTTGGCCGGTTTTTTTAGTTAGCGTTAGGCTCGCTTTCATACATGTGCTGTCATCATAACTTGTTTCAAGAACAGAGGGCTTAGACAATACTTTATGGGATCGACTGAAATACAACCACGTGACCTAACTAAACTATGACGAAACCAAGGAGTTTATATACTTATTGTATACAAACTTCTTGAAGTAGGTATAAACTCCTTGTAGAAAACGAAGCGTAATTATGTCATTTTGTCTTCAATTAGCGTCTGTAGATATCGCTGAAAAAAATGGCGAAGGTTTTCGTCGTACAGCTAATTTTTTGAGGTTATACCCGGTTGTTGTTTTTACTAGCGTTCTTACATTGTCTAAGGGGGCTGGAATGTTACCACCTTGTCGCTTTGTTTAGACTACAACTGTCACATCTTGACAGGTTCTTGATAAATACAGTGTGATAATCTCGATTCGTCAGAAATGTTTTTAATTTTCTATCCGTTGAAAAATATTCGTTGATAGATAAATATAAATACACTTTGTTTGCTACTTAGGTTTCCTCGTATATATGAAGAGGGAAGATTACATTTTTATCTGTCATTGCGCAGGTTTTGATAAAATATATTTATCTAATTCCAATATTAAATATTTCTAGTCACCTTGATACCTACTTTTATGTACTTTTTATGAAAATTTAGATGACTCGTGCGAATATATCGCACCGTTAGTGGTGTCAATATTGCTGTCATAGTTCAACTGATCTACAATTTTAAAAGAAACATTTAATTTACATTTGAGAGGGAAAAATAATCTTTAAAAGTTAAGGAAGATATTTGATGATAATACCCTTTTGACCGATTATAGCTATATCTTCTCTTTTTTAACCCCCGATGAAAAAAGTGAGGTGTTATAAGTTTGAAGCCTGTATCTGTGTGTCTGTCTGTTGCATCGAAACTCTTAAACGGATAGACCGAACAATAAAAAACAACAACCGGGTATAACCTCAAAAAATCAGCTGATCGATCAAAACCTTCGCCATTTTTTTCAGCGTTATCTACAGGGTATAGGCAGACGCTAACTTTGCGTTCAATAAATAGGGATGTTGACAATGAAATACACAATAATATTTTTTATATAGTCTATAACGTATATTACTGAAAATAATAATTATTTATTTGTTTAATAAATATTTCTTTTTTAATATCTAAATGAAAAATATTTAATTCATACATGTTTGTAATAAATAAACTCAAAAACTACTTAACCGATTCTAAAAATTCTGTCACTAATAGATATCCTTGAGTGACATAGGCTATATTTTTATATTGTTGGAATATATCTACGGGCGGAAACTATATACAATAAGTATATAAACTCCTTGGTTTGGTCAGAGTGAAGGACAGTATCGTTATGTCACGTGGTTGTATTTCAGTCGATCCCATACATTTAAAGTTATCTATTCTACATTCTACTAGTGATGTGCCGAATCGTTAAAAATGTATATCCGCGGATACGGATCTGAATACGGATATTTGGTCTCAAGATCCGCGAATACGGATACGGATCTTAACTTTCTTAGAGTACGCGGCGGTAAATATTGCACATCGACCTTTGGAATGAGATAATCTGTTATGGACAAAAGTTATTAACCTCTTTAAGAGTTAACTCTCATAACAGATACGATTTTAAGGAATAAAAAATAATCTGAATGGAATTTAACAGTTTTTCATTGTTACCTAATCACCTATATATATAAAATTTCATCTATGAATTGAAAATTAATAAGGTAAAAAATACGTAAAAGATCCGCCAAAAACTAACGGATACGGATACTTCTTCTCCCTTGGATATCCGCGGATACGGATACGGATATCCGGCACATCACTAATACATACATAGACTTTCTCTCTTCGTTAGTATTGTGCTACGTACGTACTTGACCTTTTTTGAGGTCTTTTTAGCAATAATTTTGAGAACAGTTGACTATTTTATGAAATGTCAATTGATGATAACTTATTTCAATTACAATAATTATGAGCAATTCATCTTCATTAACATCTTTATGACTGTTCTATTAATTATTGTTCTACATTAAATTATATGCCTCGGAACTTAATTAAAACATTGTCCAGAATTTCAACTTAGAGTGCGGCCTTCGGGACTAATCTCAAGATTTTCAGAGAGTTCAAAATTCATAAACAATTTTTTATATGCTCAGAAAATGTCGCCACGGGCCGAGTGGTTAAGACGTCTGGTATTAACTAGGCAGACCACGGGTTCGAAAACTTATGTACATAATCCGACAAACCACACTTAGAGGCTTTTCCATCTAAATATACCTCAACAGAACTGACCACTCGTTAGATATAGCCTCACAAATACCATCGGCTAAACGAAGGAGACCTTGGTCTTCCACTGGGTACCCTGGAACCGTAACATGGTTTCGGGAGCTGTAAAGCAATCCGTGAAGAAAGAAAAAAACATTGTTAAAGTTTCAGTCTGTATAAATAATTTTGGAGTGACCAATGCATTGTCATCGGAACTGAACCAACATGTAAAATCCGTAGGAATATTGCTGTTTTCTATACGAAAGTCTCCTATGAATGGTAAAAAGGCTGTGTTATTAAATAAAATATGTTATTATTTATTTACTTATGGCCATATTCATAAACACATTTTAGAAGCGTTTTAGTTAAAATATGTTTTGTCACTCTCTAACAAACCTATCTTTACTAATAATAGAAAGAAACAAAACACATTTTAACAAAAACGTTGCTAAAATACGTTTATGAATAATGACCTTGAATGACACCCTATGTTTTTCCAATAATATGCAGCACACTTAGTCATAGTATATATAAAAACTTTAAAAACTAGCAATAAGTAATAAAGGTTATATTATTTGTATGGCGTATGACAGTTTTGACAAAAAGTGAAGAAACCCTCGCCTAAAGCGCCCTCTGTCGGGATAAAAATGCAATTTTCTATCCCATTGTTTTAACCAAGTTCTAAAAATGATTTTACTTATAGAACGCTACGATATCCATTTTATTTTGTTCGAAAATATCCACGGCTGAAGTCGGGGGTGAAAAAGCTAGTATAAAATATCTATCTATCATCACGCCTTTCATCCCAAGAGGGATAGGCAGAGACAATCGAATGCGATTGTGTGTACTTTTAATATTTCCATCGATTAAAATATTTGTTATATGTTCAATAAAAGTACACCTAGGTCGTCCTCTGCCAGCATTTCCTTTCACTTCAGCCATATAAACTTTCTTCTTCTTATTTTATACAATAGCCGACTAATCGGTAGTTAAGATGTTCCCGCCGACTGTGATATGTCCTATTAATCACTGACAAATCACAACCATCACAGCACGGACGGGATTAAACTGGATTCCCCATCATCGCCATGACATGAGGTGGAATCCATATAAACCTTTTTAGTCAATCTTCCTTCCTTCCTTCATTCATAGTATAAAATAAAACCTAAAATTCAAGTCTGAGCCGTTGTACAGAGGGCGTTACTGTCTAGTATAGCCACAGAGTGTAAATATACAAGAACTTACAAGAAACGTTTGAACCTACGAGTAAGGGTTTGAACCCGGTTTGAAGTAGCGTTATATCGATAGAATTTTCAAAATCTTCAGCCTTGCAACATATTGACGTTATTAAACAATTTCCCTCATCCAGTCTTCCAATTAATCAACGCGAACAAACACGATCCAAAATTGTTCGCAACCACCGATCCAAACAACAATGCAATTAGGGTGAACATTAATTGTTCAAATTGAGTCGTCTCTGATTGGCATCCTTCTTTTCAAGTATTTTTGTTGTTTAAAGTTTGAATTCAAATATCTTGCACCGCCTGATACAGTACATACATTCTTTTTCTCCTTTCTCCAGAGCCCAAAAAAAATTGCGCGTACTAAAACCTCCTTCATGTTTTGTACCCTACCTAACCTTTACATTAAAACGGAGCGAATTAACATTTTTTTTTGTAAGTACAGACTTTTTATCCCGGAAAAATATCTCATTCATCCTTATAGGTAGAGATATGGCGACAGAAAGTGGTTGTAACCTATTTTTCGTGTAGTCTGAGCCCCCCCTCTACAAATTCTTGTAGGCGAGTAGGGGTCCAGCGATTGTTGCCAATTTACTCCCTGCAGCGACTTGCAAAATTCTTTAAAAAAAAGCTTTTAAAATTCCATACTAATATTATAAGGGGACATCCATTAATTACGTGAGCTCAAAATGGGGGGGGGAGGGGAGGGGAGGGGTTTTACGACTTGCAAAATTCTTTAAAAAAAGCTTTTAAAATTCCATACTAATATTATAAGGGGACATCCATTAATTACGTGAGCTCAAAATGGGGGGGGGGTCCAGTAAAATCTCATCATATCTCACTTAAACTGAGGGGGGTATAATTGAAAATCTCACGTCAACTTAAAAGGAATATTACATTGCTATATTTTTTTTTCTTCACTTGAAATGTCCCATTTTGCCCGCTCAAACATTTTACGAGTAAGAAAAAAAGTAAAAAAAGAAACATTTGGAGTTCTTAAAAGAAAAAAAGGTACTTATAGACAATACCGATTTTATAAAAATAAATGTAGTGTTTTAACAACTGTAGCGGAATTCTCACGTATGGGGGAGAGGGGGTCCCACTAAATCTCACTCAATCTCACCAAGGGGGAGGGGGGAGTCTAAATTTGAAGAAAAATAGCTCACGTAATTAATGGATGCCCCCTAAATGCAAAAGTAACTCCGTCTGTCTATTACGCTCCTACTGAACCGATTTGGATGAAATTGATACGTAGATAGCTTGAACCATAGAAAAGGACATAGGCTACTTTTTTAGGGTTCCGTACCCACAGGGTAAAACCCTATTACTAAGACTCCGCTGTCTGTCTGTCTGTCACCAGGCTGTATCTCATGAACCGTGATAGTTAGACAGTTGAAATTTTCACAGATGATGTATTTCTGTTGCCGCTATAACAACAAATACTAAAAAACAGAATAAAATAAATATTTAAGGGGCTCCCATACAACAAACGTGATTTTTTTTGCAGTTTTTATAGGAACGGAACCCTACGTGCGCGAGTCCGACTCGTACTTGGCCGGTTTTTTTTAAATCTAACGGGGTTAGGGTTGGTTAGGGGATGAATGTTAGTGAGGGACGGAAAGCTACCTACACGGTTCTGTGACCCATAAGGCAACCCGTGAAAGAATATAAAATTAATTCAAAACGATATTTCAGTCTACTTTACAGGGTTATTTTTTCAGTCGCGATAAAATTAATTAACCTTTTTTGCGAGCATGTTAATTAACTAAATTGGCAACGTTGTTATCAATGTTTAATATGGTCCTTGATAAAGTGAAAACCCTAAAAGTATATTTACATATGTTCACGCATGTATCCTGTTGAGGTAAATAGATTCTTTATATTGATCCGTAGACTATCTGTCACAGAAATCTAAAAAGTAAGCCTAAGGAGGGGCCATAGACGGGCTCCCCCTTTAGCCAAGGTGCGCAATAATAAGTTACCTTAGGTTTCGTTGCGAGACCAAGCTCTAGAAAAATAGTTAATTGTGATGTTTTAAATGGGAAAGGCGATCTAGGACGTCAAACTTGCGGGAACATAGTGTTTCCAATCATTAATTATAATTATTATGTTTGTAATTATAATCATGATATAACGTAAAATCCGTTGTGACAATAAAACGACAGAAACATACAGTGATACAGGGGTTAGTACTAGACGTCTACCAAAGTGGCAGAAAAAAATGTTCGGTGACTTTCCGCTTGACGCCTCCTTTGGTATATAATCAAAGGATTGTACAAATTAAAATGAAAAGATGTTCGTTGGTAAGCCGCATTTAGAACGGCTGGGCGGATTTGGCTATTTTATAAATTTTCGTAATGTCCTAATCAGATTTTTAGAGAAAGAAAACTTGGAAATTTTTCCCGGAAATTGAATTATTCAGGAAAAACTGAAAGTGCTACTTTCTATGGGATTTTTGTATGAACTTAGATAATAAGACAGTAACTACGGATAATTAAGATAACTCTCGAAATCTTCCTCCTAAACTTCTCCTACTTCTGAGGACACGTAAAGCGTGTGTGTGTTTGTTCATCTTTCGAGTCAAAACAGAGTAAACAGATGTTTTTTTTTGCACAGAGATAGTTGGAGGGCTATAATTTTATGTTTTTTTTTGTTTCAGTGGAAATCGAGATGGTGTGTCATGAGAAAACTGTCTCCAGTAGCAGGTATGTTATTTTAGTTCATTTATTTTACATTATTTATACTAATAATAAAGCTTTAAGAGTTTGTTTGTGGATTTGAATTATTTTTTTTGCGTTTCATAGCCCAATTCTTGAGCAAGGTTATAGGCTATATAACATCACGCTACGTCCCAAAGGAGCGGAGCAGTAACCATTACGCGGGTGCAATAATTTATACTTGTGCTCGGGTCGACATAATTTTGTATCAAAGATTTCCAATAAAAATTTTCCCGATGCTAGAAATATTTTATATTTTCCTGGGATAAAAAGTCACTCTCCGGCCATCTCCAATCTCCGTCAAATAATACAAACACACATACAAACAAATACACTTTCTCATTAATGATATAGACTAGTTTTCCGCCCTGGTTTTACTCGTGGAAATTTTTATATTACCTACCTGCTGACCCGATCCCATGATCCTTGAAACTTTCATCAAAATCCATTCAGCTGTTTCAGAGGTTCAATTCATGATGCACAAATCGAGTTACGATATTTCCTAGTTGCTAATGTTTTCTCTATCGCGTCTGTAGGGGTCTCTTTTTCACCGAACTTCAAAAGAAGGAGGAGGTTCGCAATTCGTTGGATTTTTTTCTTTTTTTTATGTAAGTATGTTCCCCGATTACCTACTTGAAGACGCCTGGACCGATTTGGTCCCATTTTTATTAGTGAAAATTGGTTCAGTAGTCTTTAAAAATTTTGAAAAAACTGACTTTATAAGTACCTACATTTTTCTTAATATCTCAATGAAATATGTACCCATTTTGACGACTTATTTTTTTTAAGGATATAGTAATTTTTCGACATTATCTTACAGATATAATCACGGAAATCGGTTTAGTAGTTTTTCAGAAATTAGAAACAACTTAGTTCCCAAATTCACTAATCTAGACAATTCATTAGGAACCTACGATCATCAGTACAAACATAGATAATATTGAACAGATCTTTATCTTCTTAGATGTTTACTTAGTTTTGTATCCTAATTTGGCACATACCGTCTTCAAATTCTACGACGAAATATTTATTATTTCTTACTTTTCTAAATTTTTGAAGTCGGTACACTTTTTTTAAAGTTAATTTATTACACGATTTATATTAGTTTCACCTGTAACTATGTATGTAAACAAATCTTGAAAGTCGAATTTAACCAACTTCTAATAATCGTATCGATTTGATGTTTTGGAAGTGTATGTAATTCGGATGACAATACAATAATTTGGTCTGATCTGATCTGATGATGGAACCAGGAGCTGGATAGTGGAACTCTGTAACGAAAAGACAACCCCATCGAGTTTAGGCTCATTAGGTTTGCGCAAGATGTGCGTTACTGATAAAATCGTGTTTTTTAGTTTTTTTATAAACAAGTTCATTTCCAATGGTCTTTAAAGGTCATGTGGTGCATGAGATCTGTGAATTTTGATTATATAGAAATAGATTTTAACAAAGGAAAAAACATTTGAGTACTACTTCTTAGTAAGGATTTCCACTAATCTATCCCCAAGGAGTGGCGGATTCCGTTTTGTTATTCTCCCCCCGTATTCGAGAGTTCTTGTTTTTTGGACATTTGTCTTATCTCTACTTATTCTTTGATTCTCTTTTGTAGTTTTATTGCAATTTATTTCTCGTGAAGGGAGGCTGGGGCAACGATTAGTGACCCGAAAACTGTCAGACTTTTACCTTAGATTAGTTTATAGCGTTTTTCCACCTGTTACTAGTGTTTCTGGCCACGTCGTAAGTCATAAACCGTGATGGTATTAACTATTTACAAATTCATTCAATATGCTATGGGCTAAAAGAGGAAGATTTGACTGGGACCTGCGAACCTATCCTATTTTCAACTCTACCCACCCCTGCGGGCCTCAAATGAATATACTAAGTATATCTTTAAAACTAACTGAATGCCTGTCTTTTTGCCAGGTAATTAACTAATTACTTGTACATTTTTTTGTTGTGCGTTAAAGTCAAAACTGGTTTAAAAATATTAAAATGCTGTAGAGTGTAGACTGACCAGTTTTTTGCAGTAATTAACTTAAAGCCTTAATAAGTATTTTTTGTTCTGACATAATAACTTAAAAATATAAATACCTATATTCGCAAAACAAGATATTTTTTCATTTTGGTAACATACAGTGGGGTTAGCATACTTAGGAGGTCAAAAACGACGGGTCCGCACCAATGGCCACCCAAGGAATGCCCGGCCCGAGAATGTCCAACACTAGAATGCCGAGCAAATTGCTAGGTCGGGTAAAGACGGTACACGGATTTGCCCTAGAAATACTATGAGTCTAGAATTATTATCCATGTAGCCGTTACAATGAATGTTTAAACTAATATTTCTTAAAATATTGTTTCGTTTGTATTTAGTGGTTTTCCAGTTTCTAATAATAATTCATTCATATGCTTACAATGAATTTGTATTAAAAATATAATCACAGTGTAAAAATAATACAGTAGACTAACTGAAGCGTTAAACTCGGAGAGCTACACAACACTGCGGATTATTAAATCAATGACTGCGGTGCGACGACATATCGCAAAAAACGACGTCGCACCATAGTTTCTTGTGAGCCATGGACCGCACTGGTTCTGGTTCTGCTTGCGTCAAGAACGATGTCAAGACGCATCAAGAAAAAACAGAAAAGTACTAGGTGCATCCATTTCTAACTATTTTGAATAACACACCGCAGTGTTGTGGCCTCACTGGAATTATTAATGAACGTATGAACAAATAGTCTCCGATCATTTCTAACTATTTATAAATGTAAATACTAATCATTATCACTGTCATATCACTATATATTATAAAACGAAGCCTCCATTATTTCTTAACGAAATCGGAAAATATAATTAAATATTTACTTTATTCAATATTACATTTTTTAAATTACTTTCTAGACTTAATTTACGAGAGCTTATTGTACTTAATCGTGTAAATCCTTCTCAAACCTTTATCTGCCTAGTAAAAAATGTAATTGGATTTCAATTTAATTATCAAATAAGACCCCTAAACCGTGACCTCGTCTAGACACGGCAAAGCATTGAGGTAAATTTATTTTACATACAAAAGAATAGAGTTTGCAATACATATAATACATACATACTGACATTCCCTTTACCTATATGAAATACGGTATACTTGACACCAAAGAGTATAATAATATGACATCAACATATTTTAAATCCAAACGAATATCATCATCATCAACCTTTTAAGATCCACTGCTGGATCATGGTTTCCCTCTAGCGCACCATTTTAGTTAAAGAAAATTGGTGCTTAGCATTTTGGCAGCGAGTAGGAATTGAACCCGGGACCTCCGGTTTCAAGTCCACCGTCCTACCAATTAGTCTGAATATACTTTGTTCTAAATTGAAATCACCCTTCGCCCCGATTGTGACATTATTATAACGTTTTCTTACTGCCATTCACCCATTCTATTCTATTTTTTGTGTAATGGCTCCATCAGGGTTTTGATGATTCCGCCAATGTCAAGTATTATAGACGTCACAGTAACAATAGCCAATTAATCGATAGCTAAGATGTTTCCGCCGACTGTGATATGTCTTATTAATCATCGAATAATCACAACCATCACAGCGCGGACTGGATTAAACTGGAGCATGCGTCGTCATGACATGGCGTAGAATCTGTCATTCACCTGTATGTGTAGTTCTTAACTGACATATTTTACGGATTCCACATCACGCTTTGGTGTATAACGCACGCGCCCGCCGAGACGTTATAGGGAATCCAGACGACTAATAAGACATATCACGGTCGGCGGGATTATCTTAAATACCAATTAATCGGCTATAAACACTATAAAGGCTATAATACTTGACATTGGCAAAACACCGATGAACATTGGTGGAGCCATAAATAAAGAAGACATATTTTACCTACTGCATATATTGCACTGTGTCGCCGTCGCCGATTCAAATGAAACCAGAATAAGTGATGAGTCATTTTCCTGGTAGTACAGGTAGAACAACCTTCGGTGGCCTTTCTAACGTCACTTTATTGTTACTAAGAACTTGTATAGATGAGGATAAATTGCACTACTTATAAAACTATGATACGAACGAACGAGAAATTACAGGAGTCCAATAAGTCTCATTGCAGAAAAATTGCAACATGAAAAATATGTACTTTATTAGTTACAAAACTGTTAGTTAGGCTAAATGAGGAAGACTTTGTCTTTCACTGGGGTACCCTGGGGCCGGCAACAGGTCCCGGGAGCTCTAAGGCAACCCGTGAAGAATAAAAAAAATTGTTAGTTATATCTGATGATATCGGGCCGTGGCTGTCGTCCATCTGTCAAAAATATGGCAAATCTCAATTAATCCTAGAAAAATGGCCGACTGCCAAGGACCCTGAAGTGGTGAGCACAAAAATGTTACGTTTCGCGGCTATCGCTCAGTTTAAATTGAGCTAGCGTCGAAATTACTGGATCGATTTTAACGAAAGAAACTGTATTTTATCCAATTTCAAAAAAAGGAGGTTTTCAATTCGTCGGAATCTTTTATATTTTTTTTATGTATATTCCCCGATTACTTGAAGACGCCTTTTTTTTTGTTTGAAAGGGTATAGGTACTTTCCAGGTGGTCCCGTGGTCATCAGGTCAGGATCTAGTGATGGGATCCTGGAGAAATAGAGAACTCTTCAAATTTAATAGGCACACTTGAAGCGAATTTGGTATTTTTTTTAAAGTGACTTGTGCATTTGCTTTCGGAAAGCACATTTTGGTTTCTTTTCTCCAACAAGTGTTTATTTATACAACATTTTCAACACAAATTGCTTATAGTTATTATTTTTCATTATTAAGAATTCTAAATAACGATAGTTTTTAAAACGCAATAGCAATGTTTAGAACACTAAATAATAAAAATATGGCTTAATATTTGAGTAGAATATGTTATTTTTCTAGGATTAAATTATTCTACTTAAATATTTTCCAGTTATGACTTATGACATTTTATATTTGAACTAAAATATTTAATTCAACTCGGGAAACATCAAAGGCAATATTAATTTACATTTTTATCTGACGCGGACGCTTAGATAAATTCCTACGAATTCGACATGACGGATCAATGATTAAGTAGGTTTCTAAAAACCTCGCCATTGCTGGTTGTAAAATCACGCCTCTAATTCCAAAACAGAACAGATGGCAAGCCTGTTTCTGCACTTATCGACCCAGATTTGTCAGTTCTTGTAAGAGTTTTTTTTAATTCCAGGTTTTTAAATATAGTCTTTATAAGTAAGTATTATTATTCGTCCAATCCCCGGCCGGTCGCCGTACGGTCCACCGAAACCGACCACAGACTCGTCCAATTCTTGTACGCGCGGGCCACCATCCGTTTTCAAATCGTTGTATTTGTGGTTGATTTCGATTACCGGAACGATCTGTCACACACACACACACATTCACACGCCTTTGTTTAATTGAATATTGTGTGTGTGTGTGTGCACCAAAGAGACCTAAGATTGTCACCTTGCCTCCACGATATTCGACTTAAGGTATGTAAATGTCGGTTATACACTGGATACTCATAAGCAATTAAGTTAGACATTTTTGAAGTCTAAAACGATAAAAATCAGGTCTAATCGATAAGCCAGTAAGTTCAGAAATATTATTTCATATCCAAACAAGTATATTTTTTGGATTAAAAGGTGCCGCTAGCTTCACAGAAATATAGGAAAGCTGCTAATATAAGGTAAATATTGTGCCAAAATATATTCCTTCGGCGGGCGAGGCGAAAATGTAGTGTAACGGAAACGCCTATCAAATTTCTTCTTTCATGTAAAAGGCAACATTTTCATAAAATATACCTTTATCCGTGGAGAAGGGAATATATACCTACTTCTAAATGTTTGTTTATGTAAAAAAATATAATTTCCTGTGAGGTAAGCAATAAGCATACTGATACTTACGTCATTGCGCCTATTTTGCGTGAGGTGGGATGATGGACATCACTCCTGCCATACCAGCTCCCCCAGGAAGTCGAGCACTCCTCGCATATTGTTGCAGGCCTCCAGTATTGTCCTTGGAGATCCTAGAAGCTCTGTCCAGTAGTTGGCTGCACCTGTGCATTCCAAAAGTATATCTGCGGCCGATTTAACAGTCTCCATGCATGCTCTGCATAGAGGGCTGTCTGTAAAACCAATATCGAAGAATTCCCGGCCCGAGAATGTCCAACACTAGAATGCCGAGGAAAGACAGTACACGAATTTGCCCGGACCTAATATAAATTAACTTTTAAAAAAGTGTACCGACTTCAAAAATTTGCACTGAAAAGTAAGAAATAATAAATATTTCGTCGTAGAATTTGAAGACGGTTGGTGCCAAATTAGGATACATAGTTAAGTAAACATCTAAGAAGATAAAGATCTGTTCAATATTATCTATGTTTGTACTGATGTAGGTTCCTAATGAATTGTCTAGATTAGTGAATTTGGGAACTAAGTTGTTTCTAATTTGGCACCAACCGTCTATAAATTCTACGACGAAATATTTATTATTTCTTACTTTGACTACAAGTATCATTACAAATATAAATAATCGAAATCGGCTTGGCATTTCATCGAGTTATGACAAAAATTGACTTAGAAATCAGTTTTTATTCAAAACCACTGAACCACTGGGACCACACGTGAAGCACCAGCTTTCAAATAAAAAAAGATACATCAAAATCGGTTCACCCAGTCGAAAGTTCTGAGGTAACAAACAAATATAAAAAAAACACAGTTGAATTGAGAACCTCCTCCTTTTTTTGAAGTCGGTTAAAAATTGAAAACAAACATTACCTTACTTTCTATTTTCCTGAACAACTGATCTTCTCTTTTCAGAAATTAACATAAACGCTCATCTTGTATACCTTTTTTTCTTTACGGGTTGTCTTACAGCTCCCGAAACCGTGTTATCGGTTTATAATAATACAAGCCTCTGTCCGCTGTTTCACCCGCGTGGAAATATATCCAAAAAGAAACAATCCCGTAGCTGTAATTTACCCCTCCCCCGCCCGCTTTCGCGGTATAAAAAGTAGTATATGTCATTCTCTGACCCCTAAACTACCACTAAGCAAAAAATCATGTCGATCCCGTGAAAAACAAAAACTAAACTATCCCACGGGAACCATACATTTTTCCGGTATAAAAAGTAGCCTATGTGCTATTCTAGACTATAATCCAGATCCGTTCAGCCGTTCTGGCGTGATTGAGTAACAAACATACATTTTATAATCCCACTAATATTATAAAACAATTATTATGTAGTAATTGTGAGTAATACTTCGCTACTGCCATGTAAACCTTTTTAGGCAATAATTTGTTCTCGCTGAATGTGGACATTGTTACCCCACAAACTATATATGCCGTAATGGTGCGTACATTTACCTTGTTAACCTTGTATTACATTGAGAATTTACGATATACATTGTGCTGTATAGTTAGTTACCTTAGTTAGAGTTATGCAATTCGAATGCCTTTTCTTGCAAGTTCATTGGCATGCTTCCAATACCTTCATTTATATTCACGTGTGTGTTCTATAAGGATGAGTAGAGAGTATCACGCAATATCCTTGAAGGGGTAGGCAGAGACAAACGATTTTCACTCCGACTCAATTCGGTATTTAAATTTATATTTCAAAGTTTAAAAAAAACTAATTTGAATATTTTTGTTTTCAATGATTTTATATAATATTTTTTTAAAGTTTTGCCGACGGACGACAAAGTGACATAATAATTTTTAGGGTTCCGTGCCCAAAGGGTGTCAACGGAAACCCTATTACTAAGGCTCCGCTGTCTGTCCGTCTTCCGTCTGTCACAGGGCTGTATCTTTTGAACCGTAATAGGTAGACACTTGAAATATTCACCTATGGCCGCTGTAACAACAAATAATGAAAATAAAGGTCCTTACAATTTAAAAAAAAAAATTTTTTTCAGTAATTTTGAAAGAAATTCTTTATACATTTGGTTATTTTTTACAAATTTCCCAGTACTTACCGTTTTCAATTAAACTATTTCAATTATCTGCTAGCAAATTCGGACACTGCAGTCATGGCTTTAATGCTGAAAACTTCATCTTTCATTCCACATTCATTGTTTGGAATGCAATCATTGCAATCAGTGAACATAAAATTACTGAATTGCCTTCCCAGAGTTACCGAGCCGACGATTATTACAGCGTAATTGAAAACACGAGGAGCAATTTCACAAATAAATTTAATTTCTATGTATGCATAACATATTATTACTAAACAAATATACGAAAACTCCATTAGCATTGTTATCGTTTCATTAACATTTCAATTAGGTAGTGTTTATTCTATTATTATAAAATTTGCTGTATTTTACAACGAGATATACCAAAAAGAATACAAAAATTGAGAAAAAATTCAAATACTATTCTCCTCACAAATAAACATTATTAATACAAGCTTCTGTCCGCGGTTTCACCCGCGTGGAAATAGATCCAAAAAGAAATAATACCGTGGCTGTAATTTGCCCCTCCTAAAAAAGTAGTATTAATTCTCTATAATTATGTCATTCTCTGACCCCTAAACTACCACTATGCAAAAAATCATATCGATCCCGTCAAAAACAAAAACAAATCTATCCCACGGGAACCATACATTTTCCGGGATAAAAAGTAGCCTATGTGCTATTCCAGACTATAATCTATCTCTGTGCCAAATTTCATCCAGATCCGTTCTAGCCGTTCTGTAACAAACATACATATTTCGCGTTTATAATATTAGTGGGATGGGATGGGATGTTTTGTTTCCCTCTTTCATATTGAGTATCAGATTTGTTAAAGAGATACAAAACATGCTAACATCACCATGTTATAATTTATGTGAAAACTACATAAAATAATTTTACTATCCGCATCTATTATGAAAAAATTAGGTTCTATAAAAATCTGTGCCTATTTTTTTTAATTTCTCTACGAAAACGGAAAAAAAGCAGAAATAAATACTCACTTTGAACCCTGAAAGTTTCATCAAAACCCATTCAACCATTTTGGGGTCTATTTTGGACAATCATTGAGACAGACGTTTCAATTTTTTCTTTTTTTTCTTTCTTTTTTTTATATTTTTCACGGATTGCCTTACAGCTCCCAGTTTACCCAGTGGAAGATAAAGTCTTCCTCATTTAACGAATGATTTTTGAGGCTATAGTACCTAACGAGTGGCCAGCTCTGTTGAGGTATATAAATGGAATAGCCTCTTTGTACGGTTTGTCGGATAATGTACATAGATTTTTTTATTATAAAAAAACCATTGGTACATGGTCGGATGTTAGAATTGAACCCGCGACTTTTCAGTTGCGAGCCGACGTCTAACCCACCTGACCACCGGCACCCCTCTTTTTTCATTTAGGTACTTATTACTAATGCGAGCGAGGTCGCTGGCAAAGGTTTAAAAAATTATATAGAAATATTTTCAGTATTGAGACAGTATTGAGGTAGTAGAGAGATGAGCCGCCACGATAGTATTTTAGCATTTATATTAATTACACTGAAACACGTCAAATATGTACGAGTTCCTACTTTTCCTTTCTAGTGGAAACTACAAAAAAATTCACGGTCTACTTGTTGTGTTACCGCTATGATAGCAAATGAATATATGATAATAGATTTAATAATATATACTTATTGAGTTTTCGTTGCAATATGTAATTATATACAAAGGATGGATAAATTGCACTGAAAAATTTAAAATACAGTCCGTATTTTGGATATTTTTGTGCTCTGATTATAAGAATCGGAAAAAAATTTCCCATAAACTTTTGTATCATTTTAAAAACCACGGGTCTTGACTCTTAAGACTTTGAAAAATACAATATATAAAAACAAGTTAGGTACTAGTAGATATTATTAGAACTGCTTTTGCTTGATAACCACTTTTCTGTCTTTAATATAACTACGCTAAGTTCATCATCAGGTCATCAAATACTCCACTTTTAGGGTTCCGTGCCCAAAGGGTGTCAACGGAAACCCTATTACTAAGGCTCCGCTGTCTGTCCGTCTGTCACTTTGGCTGTATCTTTTGAACCGTAATAGGTATACCTCCTTATTCATAAACGTTTATTAGCAACGTTTTTGTTAAAATTTGTTTTGTTTCTTTCTATTATTAGTAAAGACAGGTTTGTTAGAGAGTGACAAAACATATTTTAACAAAAACGTTGCTAATAAACGTTTATGAATAAAGGCCTTACACTTTAAATTTTCACAGAGTATGTCGCTATAATAACAAATAATAAAAAATTAAAAGGGGTCCCCATACAAGAAAGTTTTTTGCTGCATCTTAATAAATCTTAATAACATACTAACATCTTAAGCAAAACTACAAAATACACTATTGTTTCATAAGCCCTCATCGTTTGGTCCAAAACCCTTCAGGCTATTTTGAAAACATCATAATTAAGTTAAGTTTTCATTAAAATTTTAATGCATACATAATACCAGTAAATATAACCTCGTGAAACTAAATCTGCATTCTTATTTCTTGTCAGAATTGTCAAGTTAGATCCTGGACAGGTAGATTATAACGTCCGAGATAATTGAAATAGCCAGACTTGACTCAACGATAGGACGCGTCCCTTATCTTGAGGGGTTATCGCAATTTTTATGGACAATTTTTTGATGGGTAACATCGTAGGTCTTGTATGTGGCATTTGGTGGGACTTACATGAAATGTGTCAGGAAGCAAAGAGAAACGCGCGCTATTCAAATGATTCTTGAAGGGAGAAAAAATAACTTGCATTAAGTAGATTATTTATAACTAGCGACCCCACCCCCGGCTTCGGTTATTAGAGATGCTACCGCGGACTTTTTTGTATATAATTTTAATCTACACAATTCTTTCCTACATCATTTTGTTATATCTCTGACGGATTAGACAGCATATGCCATGAAACTAGCTGTGGCTAACTTTTCTTCCGACTTAATTCACTCAGCTCCTAAACATGGTCCATATTTAATACTCTTAAGGGGAGGAACGAATAATTTTGGTTGATTTCTGAACTGAAATTTTCGAATTTTACGAATGCTATGAACATACAATTTGGGCATCGAAAACTAGAGGATTTTATCTAGTATTGTGTAGGATGAAAACATGATTGGTGAAAATTTTCTCGAAAACTTAATTTTTTGAAATCACCTGTTCAAAAACACCTTTTTAGTCTTACAACCATACTCTGAAGGGATTTACGTTTAAATTTTCCCGTTGCAGGATGTCCGGCGGCATACTACTTGTAGGGATTCTGAAACTATTTTTGTAAATTATTTCAAGCGTGTCTTACGTTCCCGGGAACCATGTTACCAGGCCTTTAATATACCTAATTTTCTTCATTTAGCCGATGATGAGATGGAAAGGCAATAGATAGAGCTTGGTATAAGCTAGATAATTTAAAATTAAAAGATTACTTAAATATTCTCTTTTTGTTACAGGTAAACAATTATTGTCTTAGCTACAGTGTCCCTAGCTACGCCGCAAGGTATAAATACCGTGATGTTTCTTTTTAAATTTTCATGAAACTTCACGGATCAGTGGGTGCTTAAACTTTGAATTTGCTTTTTATTTAGATTCGATATATTGAAACCACACTTGAAGGCTGTTCCATTTAAATATACCTCAACAGAACTGGCCACTCGTTAGGTATATCCTCACAAATACCAGCTAAAAGAGGGAGACTTGGTCTTCCGCTGGGTACCCTGGGACCGTAACACGGTTTCCGTAGATAAAAATGAATTTCCTGTGCTAATGGGATCGGGCAATCATTTTCTAAGTTTTAGAAGACATTGTAATAGTTTGACTTGGCTACAAAATTTGCATACTCTTGAGAAAAAATATAGGCACACGGGTACAGTATGGGTTTAAAACAATTTGAATACCTACATAAATACGCTTATAACTACTTATCTATTAGAGATAGATATATGCTACCGCGGACCTTTTTGTAGATTATTTTATTCCACACAATTCGTTCCTACATCATTTTGTTATATCTCTGATGGATTAGACAGCATACGCCATAAAATCTCGCTGGCGCTTTTTTCCCCGATGTAGGTTTTGCGTAAATTGGACAAACGCGACGTGGGATTTTTTTTTATAATATGTAGTTATGATTATCTAATATTTTGCTCGGCCCGGACTTCGAACCCAAAACTGTTGCTAAACTTGTCTGTGAAAATGTTAATGCTAAGGTTTTAAGTTATCATGAAGTGATGGATGTTATTAATCTTGTTGATATACCTAGTTGCGCAGGCGACGTAATACTGCATACTTATGTTATCGTGAAAAGTTGCATAAACACTTGACGACTAATCCCACAAAAGTTTGTATGGATGTATGTTTGTTACTCAATCACGCCAGAACGGTTGAACGAATTTGGATGAAATTTATCACAGTGATAGATTATAGTCTGGAATAGCACATAGGATACTTTTAATCCCGGAAAAATGTATGGATCCCGTAGGATAGATTTGTTTTTGTTTTTTCACGGGATCGACATGATTTTTTGCATAGTGGTAGTTTAGGGGTCAGGGAATGACATATACTACTTTTTATACCGCGAAAGCGGGCGGGGGAGGGGCTAATTACAGCCACGAGATTATTTCTTTTAGATCTATTTCCATGCGGGTGAAACCGCGGATAGAAACTTGTATATATATATATAAGTGTAACCCCTTGTATGAATCTTGTGTCTATTTGTCTGTTATTTGAGTTAATGTTAAGAAATTATTATATCCTTAAAAAATTAAGTCAGCTTCTAAGTAAGGTCTTCCGCTGGGTACCCTGGAACCGTAACACGGTTTCGGGAGCTGTAAAAAGCAACCCGTGAAGAAAAAAAAAAAAAAAAAACTAAGTCATCAAAATCGGTACAGATTATTCGAAATATGTATTAAGAAAAATTGACTTATAATTTTTATAAAAAAAATGGGACCAATCCTGAAGAATCATCTGTGATATAAAAGAAATCATCAAAATCGGATCAGAACTGGCGGAGTAATCGATGTTCACATACATAAAAAAATACGGTCCGAATTGAAATCCTTCTTTTTTGGAAGTCTGTTAAAACATATATCTGACGGATTTATCCCGACTTAATTCACTAATACTGTGCATACTCAGCTCCTAAACATGATAGGTCCATATTTAATACTCGTAAGCCTTCCCGGTGAATCAACCTACCTAATAGTGAAAACCGCATCGAAATCCGTTCAGCAGTTTGCATAAAAACACGAATTTGGTACGGAACCATTTCCAAATCGAACTTGCACTTGACATACTTTTTAATTCACACGCTTTTTCGTACAGAAAGTCACAGAATGGCCCCCTGAAACCCATTTTCAGTAGATAGTGAAGCATTTCTCATGGTAACGCACAGACGAACAAACGTATATAAGGAGGTCTTTATAACCCGGTCACTGCACTGCACTCAAAGCGGCTGTAATGTTCAATATGTTTAAACTACTTGTTGTGTCTCGGATTACATACACTAATAATAACTAGATGCGTCGGTGGCCGAGTGGTTAAGAGTGTAGTGTACCGCGTCCATGTCCATACAAACGGAGAAAACGTTTTACTACCCCTAAATATTATTTAATTTTAACGATTTTGTAATATGTTACTGACATAATGAAAAGCTACGTACGTATTTTTTCCTTTTTTCAAAATTCGTAATAGGTCAAAAGTTATAAGCCCCTCAAATCTCGGTTTTTTTGGTTCATAACTTGCTGGTAATAAACCGTCTGTATTTGAAAAACAACGCAAAATTTCAAAAAAAGCAAAACGTACGTACGTAGATTATAATCTGCTAAAACGTTTGACACCAAAATTATAAGGTTTCGTTATAGTTTAGTAGGTGTAAATCGTTTTCGCCCAAAACGCAATTTTCAACGAAGAACATACCTACGAACACTCACGAGCTGCAGTGCTCTCTGTCGCACTGATGCCCGGGGGAAGAGCGCGCTTGAGACAGAATATGATTTTCTAAATACCTATTTCGCTGCGTACGCTAAGCTACACGATCCTCTTAAGACCTGGTATTAACTATGTACACCACGGTTCAATAAACCACACTGAGGCTTTTCCATCTAAATATACCTCAACTTCTGGCTACTTCCGCTGGGTACCCTGGGAGTCCAACTTGCCAACTCTTATTGATGGATTTGCAGGAGACTAGAAATTTACATGCTCAAAAAAAGCGGGACCTGCCTACAAATGTACAGAAACTAAAGAAAAAGAATTGTAATTTATTATTAATCACTTTTATTGTTTTAAATACTTATTACAAACTAATAATAAATAAAAAGTAGTGAGATGTCGGTGTCAACGTGTCTATCAAGTGTGGCGCACGGTACTCTTACTTCATTTGAATGGGATGTCTATCTGACCTAGCTAGGTTTTCCAAAAAGCGGGACAATCAGCGTCCCGCAGCCATGTTTCGCGGGACGCACTATTTGAGCCCTGAAAACGGGACGCGGGACGGTTGGCAACCCTACCTGGGACTGATAACACTGTTTCGGGAGCTGTAAGGCAACCAGTGTAGAAAAAACTAGCTATGGCCCTAGTTTCTATATGACATCGATGATGGTATGCTATTATTTTGGTTTAGGTGCTTCGGAGGGCATTTTTTCTAAAAATAATAGTTAGAAGTGTTGACAGCATCCGAAACGATGTCATTAGAGAAGAATGCGGAGTGAAAGATGAAGAAAAGTAAAAAGGTTTATATGGTTGAAGTGAAAGGAAATGCAGGTAATCTCTGAAACTATTGAACGGATTCTGAACATGATTTCGCTAATAGGAAGCTACATTATCCCTGAGTGTTATATGTTATATTTATTTATTTTTTTTCGTCACGGGTTGCTTCCGAAACCGTGTTACGGTTTATTTATTTATTTATTTATTTAATTTGGACGTGCACAACAGAAATACATTCATTTATGCTTAATGTTAAAAATATTAGAAAACAAAGCCACAATGCACTTCCCACAGGATGCACGTACATCATGAACAAAATATTTAAAATACCATTACTATACCTACAAGCGGGACACACCAATATACAACTCAACAATACAAAATCACAAAAAATAGAAAACCTATAAATAAAAAAAACCAAAAATCACAAAATCAAACACTAAAAAAATCAAACACACATAAAATTAGAAATTAGAATTAGATTCAAAATTAGAGCCTACTGAGGAACCGAAAACAATGTTTATTTCCTTCTTAAAGGAGGAGAACCTGTTGTTAAATATTCCGGTTCCAGGGTACCCAGTGGAAGACCAAGTCTCCCTCGTTTAGCCGATGGTATTTGTGAGGCTATATCTAACGAGTGGCTAGTTTATTTAGATGGAAAAGCCTCTAAGTGTAGATTGTCGGATTATGTGGTCAGCCTAGTTAATACGCAACAGTTGTTCGAAAATATCCACGACCGAAGCCGGGGGCTGAAAGCCATAATGAAAAAGCCTTATATAACAATCGTAAAAATCACAAAGTCATAGCGTCATAACTTTGTTTAATTAGCAAGGAAACCAGTTCTCGCACCTTACGCATTTCCTGTAAAATATTTGCCTTTTTATGACTTGGAACGTTTTTTTAAATATGGAATACGGAAACCGAAAAGATAACGACTTTAAAAAAATAAGTGTCACTTATTTCTTACTTATTCATGGCTTCCAAAATAATACAATACCAATTCTATGTAGGTATTTATAACTTCTTTTATAGCTTGTTTGGGTCATAGCGTGATGTTATAATTATAACCTATAACCTTTCTCAAGAATTGTGCTATGAAATGTAAAAATTTGAAATGAATTTCCAATCCGACTGATAGTTCCAAACAAACAAACAAACAAAAAACTCTTTAGTACCATTATCTATAAAAAAGGAAAAATAAATTGTTTGTTGTATGGGAGCCCCGTTAAATACTTATTTTATTCTGTTTTTTAGTATCTGTTGTTATAGCAGCAACAGAAATACATCATCTGTGAAAATTTCAACTGTCTAACTATCACAGTTCATGAGATACAGCCTGGTGACAGACAGACGGACAGACAGACGGACGGACAGCGGAGTCTTAGCAATAGGGTTTCAGTTTTTACCCTTTGGGTACGGAACCCTTAAAACCACGGGAGAAGCAAGGGCGGAACGCTAGTATAAAACTAAAAATTTACATTGAATTTACTTTTTTTAATTCTTTATCTGCCTTATGGTTGCTACTTTCTAATTAATTTCCTTTACATTCACCACAAAAAGGCTAAACTACAATAATTTACTACAATTTATTACGCCACAATATCTCAAAAAAAACTCGATCGCACTCACAAAGTCGTGGACCATCATAAATACCTTAAAAAGTACAAAACATTTCCAAGTTTTTTACTTTTTGTTAAAGAGCTTTCATCTGATACAATGTAACCTCATAAATAATGTATTATAGCACTACTAGACCGATTTTTATGCTTTATAATAATAAAGGTAAATTAATTAAACAGCCTCCTGTATTTATACCGTCAAAGCATGTGAGTGAAAAAATAATAATAATTTTACTGTGAGAGCCACACTTAGAGGCTTTTCCATTTAAATATACATCAACACCATACGGTGTTGGTGTCGTATGCTGCGGATACCTTGGATTGCACGCACAAATGTGTCCATAATGTCAGAGCTGAACATCAGGTCTAAGCCACGGCTCTCCACGAATTTCGGAGGCCTCCACGACGAAGCCCCAAACGATGGTCCGATCAAGTGTCCAATAACCTAGATACCTCTATTACGACAGCCCTTCATCAGGCAGAGGAGTGCACTGTGCAGCCGATGGAGGAGGATAATTGAGGAGAAGCTGATGAGTCAGGGTCACGATCCTCAGTAATGAGGGACCGACAAATACCATCGGCTAAAAGAGGGAGTCGACCTCGTAAGGTAACCTGTGAAAATACATGATGGTTTTGAAATCTTTGTATCCGATTTAAATGTATCTGATGTTGAAGAAAATTGTGTATACTTATTTTTGTTTCATGTAGGCAAAATACGTGTAATTGTGTATGTAAATAAAATAAAGTTTAATTGCCTTCTTAAAAAAGTGTACCGACTTCAAAAATTATGCACTGAAAAGTGTGCTTTCCGAAAGCAAATGCACAAGTCAATATAAAAAAAAATACCCAAATCGCTTCATGTGTGCCTATAAAATTTGAAGAGTTCTCGATTTCTCCAGGATCCCATCATCAGATACTGACCTGATGACCATGGGATCACCTGGGAAGTAACCTTTCAAACAAAAAAATATATTTCCAAATCGGTCCAGGCGTCTTCAAGTAATCGGGGAGAATACATAAAAAAGGCTTGTGTTTAAGCGGCGCCCAAAAATGTATCTATTTTAGTACCAAAAAAACTAAACGGTTACCAAAATGGATGAATGGTCACCAAATTACGTTTCCTAAAATATTATGAAATAGATCCATTTTTGGTATTATTGACTGCCATAAAAATATATAGACGCCTTTAAAATACACTTTATACTTAATAAATTTTATACTAACCTAACCTAACCTACCTACCTTACTTGGTGACCATTTATCCATTACTTGGTGACCATTTATCCATTTTAGAAACCAAATAAAATATTAGTACAAGGCGTGCGATTTTTCTGATGTTTTTTCTATTATTTTGGATCATAATATGATATACTTTAGGACACTTTTAATTGTGTCAATTATTTTATTTGGAGTTGTTTATTTTATTTGGTGCCTAAGCTTAGAGTCTTAAAAATATTTTTGGTGTCCGCGTAAATTATACCCCATAAAAAATATATAAAAGTTTCCGCCGAATTGAGAACCTCCTCCTCCTTTTTTTATAAGTCGGTTACAAATAAACGTCGGGTTTCATTGTGTACACGAGTTTTAAAACCACGGCTTAACTCGAGATTTCGAGGTGTAAACTAACTGTACCGGATAATGTAGATGTTAGGTATCGAATTACATATTTGTAATTTAATATTGGTTTAAAAAGGATGTGCTTAACCGTGTTTCCTTATTTCTGTGCAATAAGTTAGGAATACCAAAATAGAGAGACTTGGTACCCTGGGACTGACAACATGGATGAAAAAAAGAAAGGAATGTGCAAACTTTTACAAAACATTGTGCTTCTAAATAACCTATAAGCTGTCTAAATGTGGACTTAGCTACCAATATATCTGCCAATTCATTATTTTTACTTCTTTCATTGTTTTTACAAACACAAACACATCTTCACGACCTTGCGGTGTGGCTAGCACACCAAACAGACGCACTTTGCTGCCACTTGTTCATGATGTTACTTCTTTAACAGACGTGTCTTTTATTTTGTTAGAAGAAGTTTACTTGCCCTCCGAAGCCCGAGAAGTCGCACTAGTGAGATTTGAAGTACTCAAACCTGGGTCCCTCCTATCAACTACTATCTTTTGATATACGCGAAAATTATGCATAGAAAAATATCACAGAAAATGAAAAAATACATCCATGAAAATCAACCTGAAATGCGTTTCGCAAGGGAATAACAGTTCAGCCGTTACCAAGAATTGTTTTGTTAATCCATACATGAATAGTTCGTGTATTTCAGGTCAACTTCTGAATTTCAAATTTTTGTTTTCGCACTTTACGGATGTTAAGTTTCACAAATAATATTTGCACAGTTTCAGCTGAAAAACAACGATATATGTGCCACAGTCAAAATTACGCATATATTACAACTAGCCTTTGTAGCACCCCGTGGCAATTTTTTATTTCCTACAGCATACGCCATGAAAACTCGCTGGACCTAACTTTTGCCCCCGAATTGATTCACTTAAAATAAAATAAAAATAAAATAAAAAAGCCGATGTACATTACAATATAAATTACTAAGTTATTACAATCGAATTACTCTATTATAATCTTTGGAGTATACAAGAAGTTTCTTAAATAAATATCCGCAAAATGCCTATACTTTATATAAAAGTTTTTATTAATATAAAAACCTTAAATCAAATCTAAAGATTAAAAATAACTAAATAAACCAGGTCCGCGTGGAATAGTGGCAAGAATACTGGCTGCATTTCCCCGCTGATTCACGATGCTGATTCGTTGAGCAAGGAAGGAGCCAGCCCTCTTGTCACCAGAAGAGATGATCAGTCGAGGGCATACATCTTTAATAAAATTTTTGGCATTTGAACCCCATATTACAATCTAAATCTAAATGTTACCTAAACTAAACTATAATACTACTAATAAAACACTAATTAAATAAAATTTCTGTAGAAGTTGCCTCTTCGGCATAGGCCTCCTTCTTCTCTATTCTTCTCTATCCCTTGCTTTGGTCATCCAGTTTGTTCCAACTCTTTTGATAAATATATCTCTCCATCTTTTTCTCTGCCCTCCTGGTTTCCTTTTTCCGTCGCGTGGGATCCACTCGGTGACTTTCTTTGTCCATCTAGAGTTTTCGAGTCTGCAAATATGTCCTGCCCAATTCCATTTTAATCATCTTGTTCTTTCCTTGGTATCTAGTAATTTGGTTTTAGTTCTTATTATTCTGTTTTCTACTCTGTCCGAAAGCTTTATATTATACATAGCATACTTCGTTTCATTTTCCGCTGGCAAACTGATGATAGGTCCATGTTTAATACTCGTAAACTTTCCCGGTGACTCACCTTATCTATTCGTGCCGCATCAAAATCCGTTTACTAGTTTTTACGTGAAAAGTGCCAAAACAGACATGCCTTGCTCCTTTGGGTGTTACGGTTCCAGGGTACCCAACGGAAGACCAAGTCTCCCTCGTTTATCCAATGGTATTTGTGAGGCTATACCTAAAGTAGCCCACGCACTGGTCCGGTATCTCACAGAAAATTTTGGTCGAGATTGAACACAGGCCACACATTAACAATGTAAATCATACGATCTAGATAACATGCAATTCACTCACCCACACAGACACATAAGATTCGATTAAACAAAGGCATGTGGATGTGTGTGTGTGTGACAGATCGTTCCGGCCATCGAAATCAGCCACAAATACAACGATTGGAAAACGGATGGTGGGTCGCGCGTACAAGAATTGGACGAGTCTGTGGTCGATTTCGGTGGACCGTATGGCGGCGCGCCGGCGCATGGACGTTCATGAGGTATATTTAAATGGAAAAGCCTCCAAGTGTAGTTTGTGGGATTATGTGCATAAGTTTTTAATTAAAAAGCAATGGGCTTGGCCGGAATCCGGGATCGAACCCGTAGTCTGCCTAGTTAATACCAGACGTCTTAACCACTCAGCTACCGACGCACCTTTTGAAATCTTACTCAGCTTTATAATAATAATACTATAATAATACGTAGTCTGTGTTTTGTCCGGGAATCGAACAGGAAAGTCAAGATCTGTGTCGAATCTGCAAAAACGCCGCCGGCCTACGGAAACGTTACGCTCGAAAGACCAAAGTTGTTTTACTTGTATATAACATTCTTTGTGACTTATTCCCGTTTCCCACACGCGACAACTTAATTGACCGTTGCGAATGTAGAGAGCTCAACTAGGGTTGTCATGTATATACATTAATCTTAATAGACCAGTCAACAAATGCGATAGAGAAATCAAAAATTTATTTCCCCTATACATTAAATGTCAAATATCTATAAAAAAATCACGTTTGTTATTAATATTTAATTTATTCTGTTTTTTAGTATTGGACGTAGTTATGCAAAAACGTTCCAATCCACAAAGTGGTCAAAAATTTGTTTTTATATCCAAACTACTTGTTTTGGATCGTTCTATCAAGTGCTGAAGACACTGACTCTCTTAGGACAAAAATGGTAATAATAACCAAGTGGTCTATATCACAAAACGATCCAAAGAACATAATCATATTTGAAAAAAGTGTCAATTATCCTGTTTTAATTCGTTTTATAACAAAGAAGAAATAACCCGCAAAATTTGTTATAGCGGCAACAGAAATACTATATCTGTGAAAATTTCAACTGTCTAACTATCACGGTTCATGAGATACAGCCTGGTGACAGACGGACGGACGGACGGACAGCGGAGTCTTTAAGTAATAGGGTTTCCGTTTTTACCCTTTAGGTACGAAACCCTAAAAACAAAAGTTGGCAACTCTGTCCAGCATTCTTTATCTGGCGACTTCTCCGCGGACTGGTTACAAAATCCGCAGACTAGTTAGAAAACCCGTCTGGCGCCAAAGTAACTACATAGTACCAAATTAAATTAAATCCGTGATAAGAAAAATGTAGTGTGAATGCTGACCCTCCTTTTCCAAGTTAATACTTAATTTTCTTTGAAAACTTAAGGTCCCGGTTCGTTCCTCAAAATTCAGAGCACCATTTTACTTCTAATTCTTCTAGAATATAGAATTCTTTCTAGATTAACATCGACAACTCGCTAAATGTGTCCTTTTTTTCAAGAAAAGCATTTACAATTTTACCACTACGACTACTCCCGCGCGACAGTGGCCAGCTCCGCAAATAATATCAGTTCATTTGCAACTTACAACCAGCTCGTTGCTCGCAAGTAGATGTCATTTCTAGTATAAATGATTTGATATCTCCGGAAGTTGTATTGACAAGATCTAAAATATACAAATATTAATATAATAATTATAAATTATTATGGAAATGGGTACAGTAGTTTTCGAATTTACATTCTCACTTTGGAAAAGGGTAAACCAATATTCAAAGCCATCCTTCGAAGCTCCGTAGAATTACATACATCTGTTCGTAACATGCAAAAACATCAAGTTTTTCTTGGATCGCCAATCTTTATTTGGTACAGATTATTATTGGAGATACATATTTTAGTGAGCAGATGTACGGAAGAACAGGTGCTGCGTACATGTACAGATAGCAAGATAATTACGTTACTTTTTGTCAAAGACATTTAATATAGGTAGGTACTTTTTGTAAATCATTCACATTCATAAATTGTACATGAGGTCTTTTCAGTAATTAATATAAGTAATTTACGCTGGTTGAAAGTGGCTTATGGCTGAAGTGAAAGGAAATGCTGGCAGAGGACGACCTAGGTGTACTTTTATTGAACATCCCTTATTATTAATATAAATGCGAATGTAAGTTTGTTTGTTACGCTTTCACGCAAAAACTACTTAACCGATCATCATGAAATTTTGCACATATATTCTTGGAGGTATTAGAAGTAACATAGAATACTTTTTATTATCACGGCATGACGACGGGAACGGGGTGGGCTATGTATGAAGTGTATATGTTTGCCAACATTTTGAAATTAGAAGTCGTGGGAAACAGCTATCAAATATAAAGTAAAGAATGTGTCAAATCAAAATCTTCTTAAAAAGGAACTCTTTATACAGCCAAAGAGATCGAATATTATTCATTTCGGTCAGCTACAATTAGATACGAATTATAGGGTATATTTTATTTTGTTCGTAAATGTCCACGGGCGAAGCCGGGGGCGGAATGCTAGTATAAAAATATATGATCGATGGCGATATTACAAGTACACACAATCACCGAGCATGTAGGAATGGTATGATAAATATAAAAGAAACGAATGCGGTATGTCAGGATCGTAGCAAATGACATTCGATTGTCTCTGCCTACCCCTCTTGGATACATACCGTTATAATATTACTTGTGACGCGAACTGTACGTATGAAATAATATGTATGTCTGTTTTTAAAAACAACATGCGAAACAAGTTTCATTATCGGCATCTCATTTTTAATTAAATCCTGAATTTGCATCTGTTGGGTCGAAATACAAGCTGCTTTTACATAGCAACGCTCAAGGCTGATTTTATACAATCGTTTGGATATTTGTACATGATTTGGATAAACTTCAATACAGATAGGGTAACTTGACATTTTCGTTTTGAAAACGGGGCGGGAGAGGGTCATTATATCTAGTCGTGCCCTATTTTTTCCAAATCTACTGGACGAATAATCGAATTTCGTGTGCATCATGTGACACATCAAATGAAAGGCCTCATTATAAGAAAGACATTTTTTTTATAATTTTAAAATGCATAGTTTAAATTATATTAAAGAAAATATACGAAAATTTACCGTTCCCCTATAGGGCCTTTCTTATGCTTTACAGGAAAACTTAAACGAAAAAAGGTGCCCACTCATTAATTTGGTCCACCGAAGTCGACCACAGACTCGTCCAATTCTTGTACGCGCGGCCCACCATCCGTTTTCACATCGTTGTAATTGTGGTTGATTTCGATGGTCGGAACTATCTGTCACACACACACACACATCCACATGCCTTTGTTTAATTGAATCTTGTGTGTCTGTGTGGGTGAGTGAATTGCATGTGATCTAGATCGTATGATTTACATTGTTAATGTGTGGCCTGTTATCAATCTTGATCATACGGCGGCCGGACCGAAAATTTTCTGTTAGTATTAATTAAACCTTAAACCATATGGAATAATGTAGTTTTATAACTCGGTCCAGTAGTTTTCTAGTTTACTTCTTAGTAGGCAGAGACAACTTGTTCCAATTCTCACTCACTCAAAAAGCTAAGCCTGTGAGCTAAGCACTTTTTTTTTCACGGGTTGCATTACAACTCCCGAAACCGTATTACGGTTTCAAAGGTACCCAGCGGAAGACCAAATCTTCCTCGTTTAGCCGATGGTATTTGTGAGGCTATACCTCACGAGTGGCTAGTTCTGTTGAGGTACATTTAGATGGAAAAGCCTCTAAGCGTGGTTTGTCGGATTATGTACATAAGTTTTTAATTAAAAAACCCATTAGTACATGGCTGGGATCCGGAATCGAACCCGGGGTCTACTGCCTAGTTAATACCAGACGTCTTAACCACTTGGCCACCGACGCACCTAGCATGCAAATGTCATGCTTCAGAGGATACGTAAAGCTAGCGTACACACTTCTCAAAATAAGACATGACATTAGACGTTCTGTTTAATTTGGGCTAGGTAAATGTGTACATGGCTTTAATAAACTAGATAGCCTATACGAGTAAGTCAAACCAAACCAAAGGATTTGCATAAATTATGGCATGAACTTTGCTATGGGTTCATCTCTTGGGAAATTGATGTGAGTGCGTAGTGCATTCGTTAATTAGAAAAAAGGTTTTGTTTATTTTTATACTAGTAAAACGATCTAATTTTGCTAAAAGATAATTTTAATATATAAAAATTAAAAAAAAAATTAAATTGTGTTACGTGAATTCAAATTAATATAAAATTCAAAATAATATATATTATTATATTAGTTTTCGCTGGGATGAAAGATTGACAAAAAGGTTTATATGGCTGAAGTCAAAAGGTGTACTTTTATTGAATATATAAAAAAATTATTGATCAAAGGCAATATTAAAAGTACACACAATAGCCGAGCATGTATGAAAGGTATGATGAATATAAAAGAAGCGAAAGAGGTATGTCAGGATCGTAACAAATAACATTCGATAAAGATGATAGATACATAGATAACAAAGATAGAGTAAGGGATGCTAGATATGGTTTGGTCATATGATAAGAGACGAAAAGTATTATACAGAACAGATGTGACTGGAAGAGATCGAGAGCGCCAGCTGGGGTCTGATTTTTTTAGGGTCCCGTACAACTCCGATTAAAAATGGAAGGATCACTCTTGTATCTGTCTGTCACAGCTTATTTTCTCCGAATCTACTGGACGTAAAAAGTTGAAACTTGGTACATATATATAGAGTTTGATGACCCAATCACGGACGAATAGCGTTAATGATCGAATTTAGATTTTGGGGGTAAAAGTAAAACGTAAAGAAAACTGTTTCCGCGATATCCTTATTTCTTCATGTGGTCAAGCTAGCTCGGATGGAATATGATTCACTAGCTGTTTCCCACGACTTCGTACGTGACTATTTCAGCAAATTTGGCAAACATACACTTCATACATAGCTTTTGTCATGTTCACCTCTGCCCACACCGTTCCCGTCGTCATGCCGTGATGGTATATAGCCTATGTTACTCAGGGATAATGTAGCATTCCAATGGTGAAAGAATGATCAAAATCCGTTTAGTCGTTTTTGAGTTTATTCGTAACAAACATACAAAAATACAAATCTTTCCTCTTTATAATATTAGTATGATTAACCGACTTCGGACCGTATTTTTTTTTTGTGTATGTTTGGATGGACATCGACTACTCCGCCAGTTGTAAACCGATTTTGATGATTTCTTTTTTAATCGACGGATAATTCTTTCGAATTGGTCCCATTTTTATCTCATAGAAATTAGTTATTAGTTCATTAGTTTTTCAGAAATTTTGATGTACCGATTTTGACGAGCTATTTTTTTGGGAACAAAGTTGTTTCTAATTTGGCACCAACCGTCTTCAAATTCTACGACGAAATATTTATCATTTCTTACTTTTAAGTGCAAATTTTTGAAATCGGTACACTTTTTTTTTTAAGGTTTTTAACATAAGAACCCGAGACCTCCAGTTTCATGATATTCATGACCATTGCACTATCGACCCTCGTAAAGTATAACAATGTTAAACATGTTTTAATTTAATTTATAGTTATGCGCGGTGCATTCACGTGGCTTTACAAATTGCTTGTTAGTTTATTGGGCCATCTGTCCGAATGGAAGTCATTCCTAAACGAGCGGTGCACCAAATAGGGTTGTAGCATTTTATTGAAAATCAAGTTTTTTTTTTCTTCACGGGTTGGGTCCCAATCCCAGGGTACCCAGCGGAAGATCAAGAAAAATTTAACCAGCCAAGTGCGAGTCGGACTCGCGCACGAAGGGTTCCGTATCATCTATAAAAACGACAAAAAAAAAAACCCGTTTGTTGTATGGGAGCCCCCTTTAAATATTTATTTTATTCTGGTTTTTAATATTTGTTGTTAATAAGTACATCATCTGTGAAAATTTCAACTGTCTAACTATCACGGTTCATGAGATACAGCCTGGTGACAGACGGACAGACAGACGGACGGACAGCGGAGTCTTAGTAATAGGGTTTCCGTTTTTACCCTTTGGGTACGAAACCCTAACAAGAAGGAGCCTAATTGGTAAAGAGTTGTCTTGAAACCGGGTGGTCGCAGTATCATTCTAAAAGAAATGCGAATCACTAATTTTCTTTAAGAATATCTATACGTCTGTTAAAGAAGTGACACATCTAGGTCCATTAAGTGCAGCAATAGGCTTTCCACCTGTTCTGCTTCAATATGGACAATAGTCGTCAAGTGGACAATGTTACTGGTGTCTCTGGCCATACCGCAAGGTTAAAAGGCCGTGAAGGTGAAGGTAAAGAAGAAATAATTAAATATTTCGTCGTTGAATTTGAAGACGGTTGGTGCCAAATTAGAAATTACCTAACTCTAAATTTCACTAATCTAGACAATTAATTACGCAGATCTATTTTTCTTTTTAAGAGGATGTATAGAGCTAAATGCGAGTTTTATGATGCGTAAAAGTACATGATCCACTGCAGTGACCATAATCAAAAAAATATATGATATTCTTGAGGTTATGCGTTATTAAGATACTGTGTTCAAAACATAATACAACTATATGGATTCGATAGAAAAAAATCACGAATGTACCTCTAAAAAAATATTATACTGTCTAGAAACAGTACTAAAATGCATGCAATGATTCTGATTTTTTGACAGATTTTTTATCTAGCAATATACTATCGTAATACTGTTCTATTTTTTAATTAAATTTTCAGCAAGTTCCTTTATTCTCATTTTCGAGATTTTATGTACGCGTGCGCGTGTGTGCGTAAGCGCTCGTGTACCGACAGTACCGGCTGCAGCCTGATGCTATATTATTAGTGGCAGCCACGTCGTTTGGTGTGTATGTGTACCCGCGTGGGGGCGGTGCCATCTCTCAAGGTCATTGGCTCTATTCAGCGTCTTAAGTCTTTACACCTTTTGTACACTGAAGTGTACATCGACATTCTACCTACATTGATTTAGACTAAAAATACGTATCTTACACAAATTTTTTTTTCTTCACGCGTTGCCTTACAGTTTCCGAGACCATGTTACGATTCCAGAGTACCCAGCTGAAGAACAAGTCTCCCTCGTTTAGCCGATCGTATTTGTGAGGCTATACCTAAGGAGTGGCCAGTTCTGTTGAGGTATTTGTTGGTTTATGTACATACATTTTTAGTAAAAAAAAAACCCATTGGTACATGGCTGGGATCCAGGATCGAACCCATGGTCTGCCTAGTTAATACCAGACGTCTTAACCACACTTAACACCTGAAATATTTCTTATTACATATGTGTTGTTCTTGAACACTTGTTCTACACTTGTGCTTAGCTTTTTGGCGCAGTGAGGATTGCAGCCGGGGTCTTTATCAAAAGGCTTTATCAGTGTATCAACCCTGGTGGAATTTCAATATCAGATGAACCAGTCGGCTTATAACAAATTGTCACCTCCCCAGGGCGTCTCAAACAGTTTGTACCTATTGAAACCTGCAACGATGTAGTTGTTTCATTTGGCAAAGTATCAATTGGACCACGGGAACTGCATATTGATAGCTTATTATTGGGTTTGTAGAGCGAATACGGAAGTGTCGCAAATAGGTCAATAGTGTCGGACTTGATACCGAAGGACCTGGGTTCAATGATTACTAAAGCCAGAAGTACCATTTTTGATGTAAGACCGACTCGTATGTCGTGACGGAAAACTGCGTCATGCCTCGTCTCCCCGTCAGTGCTCTCTACTCCCTTGTGTGTGCGTGGCGATTATACCACCTACTTCGTTGCTTCTCCGTGTGAGTGTATATGTTACGGCTAAAGGTAGGCTGGCTAATCTTAAGTTTATGTTCATACCTACCTTTAGCCGTAACATATATACTGTTTATTCGAATACAGTAGGTATATTTGACGCGTTAATTTCTATATTTCACATCTGTCGGGCGTCCCGTGACGGCAACCTCTTCTGAATAAGTGCTTTCTTTAATCGACCTCTTTTGCTTTGGAGTGGACAACTTCACTTCATTGTATTTGTGACTTGACTAGCTTACAGCCCCGGCTACGCTAAGTGGAAATCTTTGGTTAGCTTAGAAACAAACAAGTTTGTTCAGCTTTGTTATATATATAGATAATTGTAGTCCCATTAACACCACCAGTTTAATTTAATATAGCATCTCGCTAATTATGGACATTGTTACGTCTCCGTACCACAAGATATAAATTGGAGACAATTTAAAATTGTCATCTCGCCTATTCTTCACTAATTTGGTTACATAACTTATTGTACCTAGAGCACCACAGGAATTTTATTTATATTTTCCATTTGAGAATGTTCCAAGTGAGACGAAACTTTACATCTCCTCAACTTCATCCTTTGAACCAAAGATAAAGTTTTCTACTGTTTAATGATATAGTTTAGCAACGTGCAATCCTCTTCACGAGTAGAAATTAAATTTTACTTTGTTCTCTACAAAAATAACGGAAGCTTAACTAAAAGTACATACTGACTAACATAGTTTATAGTTTAAACCTTGATTTACATATGATCACGCCTGTATCCCGATGGGGTGGGTAGAAACTAAGGACTGCTTCATCTAATTCATAGATTTCTTTACTCATACTAAATATACTATAGATTCGTGTCAAAAAATCTGTGTGCGCGCATCTAAGCACCGCAACTGAGTGTATATTTCTACAAAATATTTTCGTCGACTACGTACTTTTTCATTTCGACAGAGTAATTCACATGTAACTTAAAAAAAAGGCATAAGCAGTAATGGGGAGTAATGGCGACAGAAGTGAAAACTTAAAACAAATGTTTTTAATTTATAAATACCTATTAATAACGCCATCCAGCTATCATTTCATATTTATATGTAAATGTATCTGTCATTGATGGTACGGTCCAGCGGATAGAGGACGCTGCTATAGCTGTTATATTTCCCTTTCAATTATTTATGAAGAAAAGTTAATACCTAGGTTTACTATTATCAGGTACCTAGTACTTGGCGGTTTTATAATTTATGTTGGATATACACTTAAAACTATAAATAACAGTGATTTTTAATTTATAAGTATATAACGTATATCTATCTAGCTATCATTTCATATATAATGTACTTGTGTCCGGACTGAAGAATTGCCGGCCAGAAATGCGCAGCCAAAAATGCCCGAACTGATACGTGGAAGCCAGTACCCGAATTCCTGCCCGGACATTCTCGGGCCGTGTAATCCATGGTATTGTGCCGAAAACATGTCGCGAATACAAATCGCGAATCCATAAGATTCCCCCTACCAAAAATCGCTCAACGCGCCTAAAGAAGATTTCAAAAAGCAGAAACGAAAAATCTTAATTGAACACTGCTCTAAATTTTGATTTATTTTATTATCCATTTTGTTTACGAGTCAATTTCATCGAATAAATTAAGAAAAGTGCCCCATAAAGAATGAAAAGGTTTTTTATTTCTCCTTTTGTTTTATTGCTTTTGTTCTTTACTGTGATTTTGTATAAAATAGTCTTGAACAACTGTTTAGTTATAATATGTTTGTCACTGTCTAACATATCTCTCATTCTATAACACACATATTTTCACGGCCTTCATACCTTTTGGTGTAGCCCCACTCTTTGCCAGTTATCCATATTGTGGCAAGCCTGAATAGGTGTGTTATATTTAGAAGCAGTGCCGGTTTTAACTGCTCTCTGAAGCACAAGAAGTTACTGTAATTTAGCATATTCAATATATCTAAGTGAAATAGTCGTTATTTTTTCAATTGGTTTTATTGAATAGGAAATATGGGTGGTAAAATAAAAGATTATTTTGCCCCAGTTTTCTATTTGATAATCTTTCACAGAGCTATTTTTTAAGCGCTGTTTAACCATCTTGCATTTTTTGGTAGCTTATTGAACATTCGAAATAAGACAAATTGCGCTTTAAAAAGAGCTTTGTGATAGATTATGAAAGATAAAACAGGTGCAAAGTTTAACCCATATTTCCTATTCAATAAAACCTATTGAAAAAAATAACACCTATTTCACTTAGACATATTGAATAAGTAACTATATGCTAAATTATAGTGAAACAGGTGGATTATTTACAAAGAAATTGTAAATAGTTTATCCCAGAAAAATTATGGATATAGGAGCCTTAAAGAAAATTGGTGCTTAACATTGTTGGCACTGTACCCTGTACAAATTACGCTATGGACTTCTTTTTTACAAAAAAATGTAAAGACGCTTTTGGATTTCCTATACTTTATCTTTATTAATTCTACCTTTAAAACACTGTCGATAAATCAATGGGTCAGAAACAATTTTGGTGGTCCTTAGATTATATTTAATTACAACTATAAATTGTTGTAAGTAAATGGATTCAATTAATTTAAAGAATTATTACATTGTCCTAGCAATGCCCACCATACAAGATTCAAATTGTTTGAATTTCTTTTGAACTTTCTATCTATCTATCTCTATCATCGCGCCTTTCATCCCAAGAGGGGTAGGCAGAGACAATCGAATGCCATTTGCTACGATCCTGACATACCTCGTTCGCTCTTTTATATTCATCATACCTTTCATACTTTTCTCCCAGAATATTTCCCAAACATTGATATGCTTTGGCAATATAATTTTCGTAAGTTTTTCTTAAAACAACACTTATTTTATAGAACTAGGCCGTACGCGCCGACCTCGCACGGCTAGGTAATGTCCAAAAGAATGTGTTTATCTTTGAAAATCTTTATGTAAATATAATATATCCACTGAAAATTTATTACTAAAAACTACTGGTAAGAAAACAAAAATATTGAATAACTTAATCTTTGAAATAAAATATAGTTTTTTTTTACTTTACATAAAACTACTAAACGGATTTTGTTGCGACTATCACGATTAGATAGGTTGATTCACAAGGAAGGTTTACGGGTCTTAAACATGGTCCTATCATGTTTAGGAGCTGAGAGAATGAAGACGGGGGAAAAGCGCGTTTTTAATGGCTTATGCTGTCTAATCCGTCATAGATACATTATATTGTGTAGAATAAAATTATTTAAAAAAGTCCGCGGTAGCATATATATCTCTAAATAACAGCTATAAATAATAGCTCTTGTAAAACGACACTATGACATAGTTGTATCTGTAAGTATAACTTTGCCAAATTAAGAATGACAGTTAGTGGCTACTTTCCTTAACAAGAAGTAACCTGATCCACTGTAACAACCTCCCCAAATTAATCTCGATTCCCCAAAACGGTATGACCATGCTGTTTGCCATCAGGATTATTCGGCTTACACGTGCCTCCTCACATCTCTGGGATTAGTAGCAGAGACCATAGTTTAAATAAAACAGTAGGATAACTTCATACTAACTCACACAACCGCCAGCTATTTCTTCGATTTTATTGTATGAGCGAGATGAAAACGAGAGGCCCAATCCCATTCATTATGTAATTAATTAGGTTATGCACAACCACTACATAAACCATTGTTTCTTAAAATGGATGTGTCAGCATATATTTGACGTGACATCTTTCGTGTCGACCGAAAGGCCCAAAACGTTTATATCCGTACAGGACCAGCCAAACCCGGTCCGAGAATGTCCAACCCTACAATGTGCGGGCAAATTCTGAGTACTTGTCTTTGCCCGACCCAGCCTAGTGTTTGACATTCTCGGACCGGGCATTCTTTGGCTGGTCCTGTACCGACATAAACGTTTTTGGCCTTTCGATCGACACGAAAGATGTCACGTCAAATATATGCTCACCCCCTAGAGATCAATTTCGACTTGCTGTCAGCCAATGGGGCCAAACAGTTTGGTAGTCTTGCAAATGTTTTTTTGTAAGGCAATCCGTGAAAAAAAAAACTTTAATGCATTTTGACAATCAGATTGGAATCAATGAAATTGATGTCAAAAATAACCCTTGATATAATTCTCACAGGTTTTTATTCCATTACTTAGTATGAAGTTATCTTACTGTTTTAATTTAACTGTGCAGAGAATAAGGAATAGATGAATTGTCACAAGTGAGGTTTTACGAGGGTTTGCGGACCGAGATTTTGAGTGAAATGGTCTCATTCAGAATGGGAATAAATTAATTTTATTTTTTGTTGGAAATTATGCCAAGTATGTACCTATATACAACTTGCTAGTGTCCGTATTAATTAAAATGACATGTCGCTCTACTTTCTCATCTAAAATTTTTTTATAAGGACAAATATACCACGTAAAGTAAAACCGCCTGCACTTCTGTAGTCCTATAATGTGCAACGACAGGGTTCCCACCTGTTCTGTTTAACATAGACAACTGGCTAAATGTGGCCGTTGTTACCATAATATGAGAGCATTTTATAGAGTAGACGTGATTGGGAGGGTTTCAGATAAAACGACGATAGAATCCATACTAATATTATAAATGCTAAACCACTGAACCAATTTTGATGAAATTTGATATTGAGAACTTTTGATACTTATTTTTAAACCCCCCCCCCCCCCCCCCCCCCCCTAATAAGGAATTAAAATTAGTATGGGCCCCATGGGCGAACAGCTGGTATGTATAAAATGACAGGTGTATGAAGGTTGTATTGTAATTAGTTGTAAATACAAAATTCGTTACAATTTCTTTGTTTACATCACGTGTAACCTTCGTTGTTAGGTCACATTAGCATTATGGATGTGTCCATGGTCATACACCAATAAGGCCATAGTCTAAATTACTGTCATCTGCTATTTCCTCTTTAAATAAGTATGGATTAAAAAATCTTTTAACTTCGGGGTTCAATCCTCAAATAAGGCAACAATCTAAAAACTTAGAACCAATCTATTTCTGGTGCTTCGCAGGGCCTGCAGTAGAATTTGCTTGTCAAAATACGGTCTTAAAGTCGACATCAGCTTCAGAACTCCTATTGAAATAATAGATACCTACATTGCAGTCGACAAATTGTTTTCCTGACTTGATTAATTTATATTGTTACTGCTCAGCTCCTAAACATGATATATCCATGTTTAATACCCGTAAACCTTCCTCGTGAATCAACCTATCTAATAGTGAAAACCGAATCAAAATACGTTCAGCAGTTTTTGCATGAGAAAATTTATGAGTTCAGAGTTAGCATAAGTTATATTATAGGATCTATCTATCATCACGCCTTTTATCCCAAGAGGGGTAGGCAGAGACAATCGAATGCCATTTGTTACAATTCTGATATACCTCTTTCGCTTCTTTTATATTCATAATACCCTTCATACATGCTCGATTGTGTGTATGTACTTTTAATATTTCTATCGATTTTTTATATTGTAACGAGTAGGTACTTAAATCGCACAAATAAATACCTAAACACATCAAGGTCGATAGACGTCTCTAGAAACATCCAGAGAGAATCAACTACAAACGAAAATGGACCGTATGCGCCTAGCCATAAAATCGGCCGCGTCTGGTGTGTAGGTATTTGGCGCCGAGCTGCATCGAGGCGTGTCTACAACTTTGTACAACAATCTCGGCGTTTCTCGAATGTTCGGTGGGCAATATAAACAGAGGATCATTGCCGCAAAGAACACAGTGCGAATCAGAGCGACCAAAGCGAAACAGTGAAGTGGAATTTAGTGCGACTAAGTGTTATTTTAGTGTTTTCATTTATTTAACTGTGTTTTTGTGGTGTTAAAGTAAAGTTTGTTTATTTAATCGGTATTTTAAAAATCTCTTCGAACCCTAGCTCGTAACAAATTGGTGTCAGGAGTGTGGGATTCAAAAATGCCGATTACACCACGTGACTCGTCGTTATCACGGCGACCCAAAACACGACAAACTACTGCTGGATATCACGGCGAGGAGGTCGACGAGGCCGCTGCTGCTGGAGCCGCTGCTGGTGCTGCTGGCACTACTGCTGGTGGTTCCGGAACTGCTGCTGGTGGTGCTGGAGCTGCTGCTGGAGTTGATTCGGGTGCTGCGGGTTCTGCGGGTGCTCCCCAGGCAACCGACATGGGAATGCTGGTTCGGCTGATGGAGGAGCAGGCCAGACGTCAGGAGGAACAGACTCGATAGCTGTTGGAGGAGCAGGCCCGACGTCAGGAGGAACAGGCCAGGCGTCAGGAGGAGCAGGCCAGGCGTCATGAGGAGCAGACTCGGCAGCTATTGGAGGAACAGGCCCGGCGTCAGGAGGAGCAGGCCAGACGACAGGAGGAGGAGGCTAGACGTCAGGAGGAGCAGACTCGAAACCTATTTGAGGAACAGGCCCGACGTCAGGAGGAGCAGGCCCGACGACAAGAGGAGGAGGCCAGACTTCGGGAGGAGCAGACTTGCCGGCTGTTAAAGGAGCAGTCTGCTAACCTTAAGGAGCTGCTTTCAGAGTCACTGGGAAAGGTGACTATGGAGGTGAAGCAGCTACAGAGGGTTACAGACATGCACGAGGAGAGAATCGAAGACCTCGACATTCGTTATGAAGACCTCCAACAGCATTGCAAGGAAATACAGACTAGGATGAGCAGAGAACTGGATGCAAGACTTGACGACCGCTACGGAGAGTTGGAGGCACGACTTGACAGCCAATGCAAGGGGCTCCAGAATGAAGTAAGGAAACTGAAGCTGACCGCTCCTGTTTCTGGAGGCGTCGTCGTCTCCGGCCCTCGAGTCAAGGTGCCGCCGTACGACGGGACTACGTCCTGGACAGCGTACAAATTGCAGTTCCAAACGGTCGCCTCTGCCAACGGCTGGACAGACGAGCAATCTCTGACCGCCTTGACAGTGGCTTTAAGGGGTCGTGCACTGTCGGTTCTGGAAGCCTCTCCAGACAGCTGCACCACGTACGGGAACCTGATCGAGGCAATGGACTCCAGGTACGGCGACAAACACCTGGAGCACGTGTACCGAGCGCAGCTGAGGGACAGGACGCAACATGCTGGTGAGAGCCTGCAGCAATGGGCTCTGAAGATCGAGAAGATCGTGAGGAAGGCGTACCCATCTGCCGGACAAGAGTTCATTGCTGCGAACCTCGTTCAAACATTCATCGACGGCATCCGCAGCATGGAGGTAAGAGCTGCAGTTCGACTGGGCCACCACAACGCCCTGTAAGATGCACTGGCCCATGCTCTAGAGGTGGAAGCCGTGAGACAGGAGCCTCGTCCTCAGCGATTGCGACAAGTGGCGGAGGAGGCTACTCCAACAACGACACCTGTAGCAGAGAGGCGTAGCTACTTACCCCGCTGCTTCTACTGCCACAAGCTGGGGCACCTTAAAGCAAGCTGCCCGGCGCTTAAACGACAAGGCACGGATCAACGAGTGCCGAAACGGGACGTCGAAGCTGATGTCCGTGCCATAACTACGGAGCTTCCGGGAAACGAGTAACAGCCAGAGCCGCGGGGCGGGTACTGGCTGATCGTGACACAGCCCCAAAAGTTACCATCTGACAAGTTTTTGACGGGAACAGTCTGGTGATCGCTGGCGAGGTCAACGGGACGCCATGTGAGATGACGAACGAACATCGACGAGGACGGACGCATGGCAATGCTGACGCACTGTCACGCAGGCCGTGCCCTGAAGGTTGTAAACACTGCTCGAGGCGTGAAATCAGTGATTCTGTCATCAAAGTGATTACGACTAACAACCTTAGTGACGAATGGGCGAACGAGAGGACGAGAGACGAGCAACTCAAGGATAACAACTTGGCGCCGATAATGGAATGGAAGACGCAGAATGTTCCAAGGCCCGGCTGGAATGTTGTATCAGCCATGAGTTCCACCACGAAAAGTTACTGGGCTCAGTGGGAAAGTCTAGTGCTGCACAACGGGTTGCTGTACCGCAAGTGGGAGTCGCCCAGTGGACAGGAGACATTGATGCAGCTGGTCGTGCCTAGGTCAAAGGTGCGCGCAGTGCTTGAGTCCGTGCACGATGGATCCTCGGGAGGACATCTAGGCATGAATCGAACCCTGGCGAAAATCAGGAAACGATTTTATTGGGTTCATTGCCGGCAAGATGTCGAGGATTGGTGTCGCAAGTGCACATTATGTGCGGCCGTGAAGGGACCTACGACACGTACGAGAGGACGTATGCAGCTGTACAATGTTGGCGCTCCATGGGAACGAATTGCGGTGGACGTTGCTGGACCGTTCCCGGCCACTGAAGACTGAAGTGGCCAGAGGTCTTCGCAATTCCCAACCAGGAAGCGACAACAGTGGCGACTAAGTTGGTCAACGAAGTATTCTGCAGGTTCGGGCTACCAATGGAGATACATTCTGATCAAGGGCGTAACTTTGAGTCGCAGTTGTTCCAGGAAGTATGCCGTCTCCTGGAAATAAATAAAACGAGGACTACGGCGTATCACCCACAGTCCGACGGAATGGTTGAAAGGTTCAACCGCACTTTGGAGACTCATTTAGCGAAACTGGTTGAGGATCACCAGAGGGACTGGGACCGATATATTCCCTTGTTCTTGCTCTCATATCGATCCGCAGAGCATGAAAGCATAAAGGTGACTCCTGCTTATGCCGACTTTGGGAGAGAGCTCCGACTACCAGTTGATCTCCTGACCGGCGGACCTCCGGATGCGCCGCAACCTGTAAGTGACTACGTATCGAACCTGAAAATCAAGATGTGCGACATACATGACCAGATTCGTCAGAGCAGTCTTGTGGCCAGTACAAAGATGAAGACCAGGTACGATAGGAACTTCAATAGTAACGGTTTTGACGAGGGATCGTTGGTGTGGCTGCACAACCCGAAACGCCGAAAAGGCAAATCTCCCAAGCTGCAGAACCGCTGGGAAGGCCCGTATAAGGTCATCACGAGGATCAATGACGTGACCTATCGGATCCAACGATGCCCGCGTGGACAGTTAAAGGTTGTCCATATTGATCGACTGGCTCCTTACAAAGGCTCGAATATTGCTCGGGACGAGCAAGTCTAAGCGGGGGGCAGTGTAACGAGTAGGTACTTAAATCGCACAAATAAATACCTAAACACATCAAGGTCGATAGACGTCTCTAGAAACATCCAGAGAGAATCAACTACAAACGAAAATGGACCGTATGCGCCTAGCCATAAAATCGGCCGCGTCCGGTGTGTAGGTATTTGGCGCCGAGCTGCATCGAGGCGTGTCTACAACTTTGTACAACAATCTCGGTGTTTCTCGAATGTTCGGTGGGCAATATAAACAGAGGATCATTGCCGCAAAGAACACAGTGCGAATCAGAGCGACCAAAGCGAAACAGTGAAGTGGAATTTAGTGCGACTAAGTGTTATTTTAGTGTTTTCATTTATTTAACTGTGTTTTTGTGGTGTTAAAGTAAAGTTTGTTTATTTAATCGGTATTTTAAAAATCTCTTCGAACCCTAGCTCGTAACAATATGTTCAATAAACCACTTCAGCCATATAAACCTTTTTAGTCAATCTTTCATTCTTTCAACGTGTTCAAACTAGCGTTAATTATATTATTATATTCTGGAAATTAAATAGTTTAATAAAAAACGGTCATAAGTTTCCGAAGAAGGAGCCCTCTGTGCGCGAATCATGTTTTCACAAACGGTGACCCCCAAAAAGCTATGTTATGTCTACAAGTGTTGTTGTAAAGAAATCCAAGAGAACAAGAACATTATTGAACTCAGAAAAAACAAAGCCAACATTATTTTGTAATAAAAACAAATATTCGGGTCAACGTATATGTTCGTACCTTCACGTGATCGAACTAACAACAATCGTGTTGAGTCATTTCTCTTCAATTTAGATGATTTAGCTGTATTATGCTATACGTAATACAGAAATCTTTGTAACTATTGACTAAGATTCGGATTAGAAGCTAATTGTTGAGTAAGCGAAAGTTACAAGTAAATTGAAATTTCAAGTATGTGCAATGGTTTAAGGAGACGCCTCACAACTTTTGTCCCATACAAAAACGGACTTCAGCAATTCAAGTATTGTACAAAACTTATTAAAAATAGCAATTTCTAGTTAAAACTCAATATTTAAATTTCATGAAGCCCTGAAAGTGATCAATTTGACGCATATTTTCAACCGACTTTGCGACTCGAGTTCTCTTAATATATTTACTAATGTATTTTTTTTACATATCGAGTAAAAATAATTTCACATACTTTATGGATCCATTAACCAGAACTTGCTATTTCTAATATTTTTTTGTACAATACTTGAATTGCTGAAGTCTGTTTTGTGTATTTTATTGTACCGATTTTGTTTGGAAATTTTCTTACGCTCGGATATAGGGTGAAAGAGATGCAAAATTTTCGAACACGTGCGTTTTTTTAGTTGGTTACGCGACCAAGAGAGCTCTTAATGCGTGTTTCGAAGGACACTGAAGTTAGTAGAAGTGACAGCTAGTGTGTCATTGACGTCACACATTTATTTTCTTTGTTTGTCCTTCTCTCACGTCGGAATGGAGCAAAGGGCCACATAGATGTTTGAGATCCGAAGAGAAGAGGCTACTTTTTCTCCCGAGAAAATATCTCATTATTTCTGAGTAAATTCTTATTGGAAATTTTACGATATAATAAAGTTGATATTGAGATATTGTTCTTCTAGTAAAACTTTTCTATTTTGTAATCTAAATAAATTAACGCACTTTTGCACTTTGAAGTCTAGTTAAGTCATTAAAAACTTTGACAAGGCCAAATATGAACATTTATAAAGCTCAATATTGATTTGTCATTCTCTGCCAACATACTAAAATTATTCAAAGCTTTAACAAAATAAAATCCTTCCCCAAACAGATATTTTGCAGTTCCCCCTGATGCCTTTTAGAAAATAGGGTGAAGGTACCTAATGTCGACCATAAACTATTTCCACGCGATCGACAACACATTTGGAAAGGGAGATGATTCGCAATGCGTTAACTTGCAGCAATTATCTTCATGCGTGTATAGGGAGTTGATATGAGATATGTCCCAAGTTATGTATAATAATCCTTTTTAACCCGTTAGGGGTAGAATAAAAAATGCTGACAATCTCATTGCGAGCTTCTAGGATAATTGGTTAAAGCAGCGGTGATTAATGTCGTAGCAGTTCCTTAGTAGTTTTTCGGAAAGCTGGATTTTTATTTAATAGTGTTTCGGAGGGTACGTAAAGCCGACAACTCAATTCAATTCAGCCTGTTTATCGAGAAAGGTTGTAGGCTATATAACAAACGTCAACCAATTAAAATTTTCTACGGGCGAGACTAGCAGCGACACTTTTTTGCATAGCAAATCATAGTGCGTCGGTGGCTGATTGGTTAAGACGTCTGGTATTAACTAGGCAGACCACGGGTTCAATCACGGTCCCGGCCATATAGTTTTTAAAATAAAATTAAAATTATGTACTGTAAAGAGACGATGATGGATTGAATAAAATTAACGTCTTTACTAATTACTGTCTTTAATTTCCACTTTGGACACAATTAAACAATTAAACAGAATTAAAATATTACACAGTTAAAACAAAGCGACCATTTCATTTGCTGGCCAACGCACCACTCTCCCTCCGCCACCTGGCGGGCAAAAGACGTAACTACTAATCAATTGACTGTCTTCTTACATACTCCCCCTTTTGACCAAATATAGGACCACCAGTTTGGTCAAACAAACACAAAAGTAACACAAAGAGAAAGTCAGTAAGAACAATTAACAATAACAAAAAACAATTAGAACAAGGAACTTAAACATAATCTAATAGTTTAAGAGGTCGACCGCGTCTCCGTTTTGGGTTGACGGGTCGTGGCTTGGACTGATCACCCTCACACTCACGTGCATGGTAGCGAGTAAGATCGGACACGTGATACTTACCGATCGATTCATCAGGAGCTTCACGATGCGAAATTAAGTAAGTGGTGGGACTCACCTTCATTTTTATGCAGTAGGGCCCATCTCTTCTTGGGACGAGTTTCGAGGTTATACCCTTACCGGCATTACTCAAAACATGGCTACGTAGAAGGATTAGGTCACCAGGTGAATAGTCTTCCCCCACACGACGGGTCTCGTCTTTAGTAGTCTTAGGAAAATGGTTACCTGTATCGATGGTATGCTCGGCGAAAGGTGTCGCTCCTCCCCCTTCACCAAAGATGTCCTCGTACTCGTGAACTAAGGTTGACAATGCAGTTCGCTCCATTGACGACAGCATCGCCCCCTCATCAGGTCGAATCACGTCTGCAGCTGCACAACTCACCTTGACGCTTGACTTCTCGCCTTGCAAAGGATACACAGCCTGCGGGTGATCAGTCATAAACCATGAGTTCGCGTGTAAGTTAAGAACAATACGAGCACTACATAAAAAATCGATACCAAAAAGTGTTTCATTATTTACGGCGTTAGGTAAAACAATGAAGGTAGTTGGTACAACCTTACCCTCAAGTTTAACGTCGACGTCAACAAGTTTGACATTCATATCGCGCACAATCCCGTCTGCAAATTTTACACGAAAATTACTTTTACGAAACGGGTGACCTTGATCGCGTAGCAACGTATACAAACTATAACCAGCTATACATCGTTTGGCCGCTGTGTCCACTAAACCGGTACCACGAACCCCATTAATCTCGACATTGAGAATAGGTCGGTTACTGGTGCCGTTACTGTTGGAGTCAGACGCAAAGGCAACCTTCATTAATGGTAGCTTGTTACAATTTTGAATAGGCGACTTGCCTCTGAGAGGCAAGCTCCCCTTAGGTACAAAAGTGTTAGTACACAACTCGGTGATCTTTGACAGATGACCTTGCTTAATCTTTGACAAATTTGTATTAAACGAAAACGGACTCTTCTTTGGGCTACGATTGCTACGATTCACAGACATATTGTTACAACATGTACAACTACGATCGTTACTACGATTTATAAAATTTGGTTCATGACTCAGATCTGTAAATGGGTAGGTATCATCGCTCAAAGACTTGTCCAAAGAATGAAAATTACAAGAATAAAATGTATTACTAGTGTCTTTAGGTTTACTGTCCCCAGCATTACAATTAGCACACTTAGAACGAATGATGCCCTTAGCACCACAACCATAACACTTGATTTCACTATCACTTTTAATTTTAAGTCGCGGACACTCAGAGCGAGCGTGACCACTTTTACGACAATAAACACAATAACTTTTGTTACCTTGAAGAGGTTGAATTACTTGGTTACACTGTGTCGCCCGAGGAACTTCGCACGTCGAAGACCGAAGCGGAGTCTCGACCGAGTTACGAGCAGTCGTTGACCCGTGAAACACAGGTGACCGGAGTGAGGTGCTCGGCGCAGGCGCCGCCGTAGAGCGCGGCTCATGCCGGCCGGCACGAAGCTCCCGTTGTCCCTGAACAGGCACCGACGCTGCTTCGTCGAACTCGTCCTCCACCTGTCTGGCGCGCTCGATGAGCTCGTCGACACTATTAACCAGGTCTCGAGGTATTCGCTTTCGAATATTGATGTTTAGCAAGCCGTAAAGAAGGTCTAATATAATTCGTTCATCAAGAACATACGGTAGACTCGCGAGTTCCGCGCGTTGACGGCTGATATAAATATCGGCACGCTCGTGTCCTTGATCTGCACTGAACACGCCACGAAATATTTTGTAGGGAGGTTTCGGCGCACCATACATGGATCGCAAACGTTGTATTGCCTCTGTCCACGAAGAAATGGAGCCCTTTACTCCCTTGTACCAAACAGCAGCATCTGCCTCTAGTAATATTGGCAGACCGCGGAGCGCATGCTCGTCACTTATATTTGTACACTCTTTGTATACTATGATTGTATCAATAAAAGCATCCACGACACGTGGATCTCGATGAGCTCTCCCGCTGAAACGCGCTGTACAGTTAGCGAAGTTTCCCATAAGCGCGGAGAGCGGTGCGATGTGTGATGTCGGAGACAGGCTTGGAGCGCCGCTGTCACTGTTGGAATCCTTGGAAGCTAGGATAGCTGATATTAACTCTCTGTTAGACTCAGCTTGAGCCCTAGCAAAGGACGCGAACATCGCTGACATGCGCGACTCCACCTCGAAGTCCGCCTCGTGGCTACTTTGCGCACTTTTTCTTCTTGGCATTTTCACTTTCACTTAACACCTCGAAGATTGAGACAGTCACACATAAAACCAGCAAGATGCTTGTTGAAAACTGAATATATTTTAGAAACAAAATTTAAGAGTTCGTAAAAATTCGTTATTTTGGTTCGAAACTTTTATTGGCCACTAGTTGGGCTGCCACTTGTAAAGAGACGATGATGGATTGAATAAAATTAACGTCTTTACTAATTACTGTCTTTAATTTCCACTTTGGACACAATTAAACAATTAAACAGAATTAAAATATTACACAGTTAAAACAAAGCGACCATTTCATTTGCTGGCCAACGCACCACTCTCCCTCCGCCACCTGGCGGGCAAAAGACGTAACTACTAATCAATTGACTGTCTTCTTACAGTACGTATATAATAATCCGACCAACCACACTTAGAGGCTTTTCCATCTAAATATACCAAGAGAACTGGCCACTCGTTAAGTATAGCCTTACAAATACCATAATACACGGTTTCGGAAACTGTAGGTGAAGAAAAAAATAATGAAGCCATGTAAAATGTTTTTTGGCAAATTGCGCGATATGGTGAAATCCGATTAAATCTTAGAGCACTTTAAGTATTGCAGTATATCCATTACTCTTCACCCTTACCTACCATCAAGGACATTTGAAGTTACACACTGTACTTTATCACTTTCATCTCATAAGAGGGAGTGTTCTAAATGACTCACTTGAAGAACACACGGGGAACAAAATGCTTCCCCATATCGTAGACCCCATCTAACGCGAATTGTAGGAGACAAGGCTGATGCATTTGTCACACTAGAAACATTTTTTCTCCCATTCTCTTCAACACAATGGTGTGAATTTCTGTCATTTCGTCCCCCGTGTAATATACATGTGCTCTTAACTCCAAATAAAACTACTTGCCGATTCGGAGCTACCAAATTATATTATACTAACTTTCCATCAAACACAGTAAAATATATCCTATACTTATAGGAATAATGTAGCTTCCTATTAGTGAATAATTTTTTTTAAATTAGTTCAGTAGTTTAAGATATTACCTCCTACATTCAAACTTACAAACATTACCTCTTTATAATAGTATCTACAGGCTAACTGAAACTAAATTAACAGTCAGGTATTTTATGTTAATTTTATCAATTTATCTAATCCTAACTAATATTGCAAATACGAAAGTGTATTTGTTAATCCTTCTTTCACATCAAAACGGAGCAACGGATTTGTACAGATGTATAGGCCGGAGAGTGACATAGGCTACTTTTTATCCCGAAAATCCTTCGGCATTATTTCATCATCATCATCATCATCATCAACTTTTTTAAGATCCACGGCTGGATCATTGGTCTCCCTCTAGCGCACCATATTAGTAGTGGTGCTCATTGAGAGGAATTGCCATAGCCACCACGCTTGGCAGGCGGGTTGATGACCGGACGCCGGCTTTACGTGCCCTCCGAAGCACGAGGAGTCGATTTAAGCACATATTCTTAAAGAAAATTGATGTCTAGCATTTTAGCAGCGAGTAGGACTCAAACCCGGGACCTCCGGTTTCAAGTCCACAGTCCTACCAATTAGGCTATCGACTACCTCGGCGTTAATTATTATGTAGCATTACAAAAAAATCCACCAGGTCCATAATAAATAATGCATACCTTTTTTATTCTTACAACATAGCTTCACAAGCGAGATCCAAACATTAACGTTTGAAAGGAAACCAATTAAACGACATGTTTAGCCTATTCGTTTGTTGTTAGTGATCCCACCCATAGTCATACATGGTACCAATGTTACTTGTCTGCCTGCACAACAAGGTAAATTGGAACCATCATAAAACAAAATCTCCCGGCGCGTCTGTCTGTTTGTTACGTTTTCGCGCAAAAACTATTTGAACGGATTTTGATGCGGTTTTCATGAGCATTAAACATGGTCCTAACAATTTTAGGAGATCAATCGGGGGAAGAGTTAGCTCTAGCGCGCTTTCGTGGCATATGCTGTCTAATCCGTCAGAGATATAAAAAATCTAGGAAATCATTGTGAAGAATAAAATCTTTTACAAAAAAGTATAAAATGCTAAGTGGCCACTTCATGTTGGAACGTGCATTATTATTTCTCGCAATTCAGCTGTGTATTATTTTCGAACTACACACAATATTTTTACACTTTTATTTTCAAAAATCACGCACAAAGCTTCACGCCTTCACGTTTACAGCTCCAATTCTATTTACTTTCGTTGATCGTTGTATACGTGCCGCGAATGAAAATTTAATGTGGCTTTTGTTCTTCACTCGTTGAAATCCGTTAAAACTCATTTCTAGAACTGATTCATATTCATATTATTTTTTATTTTATTCTGCGTTCTCTTTTACGCACGTCCTCTGTTCTTTATGAAGCGATTCGCGAAACTCGTAAACAGAGGAAACGGCGCGTCTGCTCTGCCCGTATTTTATTAGCGATTTCGGTAAGTGTACCGTTCGCTATTCTCTTACGGCCCCAATACGAAACTTGAATAGATTGTATGGATTAAAGAAGAAATTCGTCTACTTTGTTGCTCGGATTTAGTCTTGAATTAGATGGAAATAAATACCACTTCGATCTTTCTGTTCTATCGTTCAATTTGTAAGGATGGTTTTGAATAATTTATAAATTAACTTTTTTTTAAATATACCGATTTCAAACATTGTTCACTGAAAAGCAATTAAATTTTTCCTTTCAAGTGATTTTGCTGTTAATAACATCATAATATAATATCATTACAAAAATAAATCATCGAAATCGGCATACATTTCATCGAGTTATGATAAAAATTGCTTTAAGTTTTTTAAAAATTTCTAAACACTACTTTCACCGACACAAAAATTGTACCAATCTGGAAGACCTTTCAGATAAAAAAAGAATTTTCCAAATCGGTTTATAAATGACGGAGTTCTGAGGTAACAAACAAAAAAAAACAACCCAATTGAGAACCTCCTCCTTTTTTTAAGGCGGTTTAAAACGGTCTTTAATCTTGCACTGTGGCCAGATAAACTGGTAACAATGACCACACTTACCTTTATTAAACAGAATAGGTAGGAAAGTCTTTCGCTATACTTATTGAAACTAGGTCTGATCACTATACATACGTAATGTATATTTATAAATGATAGCTGTTTTCCACGACTTCGTACGTTACTATTTCAGAATTTTGGCAAACATACACTTCATATATAGCTTTTGTCATGTTCACCTCTGCCCACCCCGTTCCCGTCGTCATGCCGTGATGGTATATAGCCTATGTTACTCAGGGATAATGTAGCATTCCAATGGTGAAAGAATGATCAAAATCCGTCCAGTAGTTTTTGAGCTTATTCGTATCAAACATACAAAAATACAAATCTTCCCTCTTTATAATATTAGTATAGATTAAATTAAATGACACTTATTCTTGAATTTTAACTTTTTTTTTATCAAATGTAATAAAAGTAAAAACTTTACTAATGGGTAGAAGACAATGATTATCACAAGAATACCTACAAATATTTGCCTTGTCTAGGATTCGTAGTCGTGACAGCTGGCTTTGCGGGTACGATCACTCTGAACCTGTCATCGAAGTAATTAATAATATTGACATTTACATTAAATTAGGGTCCCGTTAAAACTAACCATACTAACTTTAATATACTACTATATTTTCTGTGCCTAAGCAGGTGAGACTTCGGTGTCTGACAGTTTGTCACGAACGTTTTTATTGGTACCTAACTAGCGTTCTGCCGCCGGCTTTGCCCGTGAAAAATATAGCCTATATTACTAATGAATATCGTAGCGTTTAGTAGTTTGAGAGAAACATCATACTTTACAAACTTACCTCTATATAATATTAGTATAGATATAGACTAACTATGTACTATACTCGTAGTTTTAGAAGAATTTTGATCGGATGTTCTATGCTTTGTGAAAAAAATCACAGTAAGGGGCAAATCAAATAAAATCATATTTTTACTTCCCACACTGTAATTAATAAGAAGAGCTTGCTTTTAAGTTTTTTTTAATTTTAAGTTGCATTATTTTTGACTGCCATAAAATTAACTCCTTTTATTTTCGAAGTTTTCCCCGGCTCATCATAATAGACTTTTTATCCCGGAAATCTGAATTCCTTCATTTTTACGTCGTATTTCAAAAAATGCCACGGGCGAAGCCGGAGCGAAAAGCTATTCTATAAATAATTATTTAGCTTTTCTTACTTTTGTATTCTATATTGTATTTTTTAGTATTTATAAAATGCAGAACCCTCGATACGCAAGTCTTACTCACTTGACCGGTTTTTCATAATAATAATGACAACTTGACATAAATGTTTGCTTTTATCATTAATATTGTATTTTATAAAATGGTATACAATAAATTAAAACAAAGTACAATTTACAAAAAGTAATTTGAAATAAAATCACAATAGCACTCCCCCGGCCTTTATATAAGACATCATTTGTGAAGTTCGTTTGATCCCATCATCTGTTTCAGCGAAGTGTCTCTTATTAAAGACAAAAATATTCAAACAAAGAAAAAGTCATTTGGGACACTGAACAAAAGAGCAAATTGCTGCCATTTGGTCGAATCTTCGACAATACGTGGCGCGAATTTAAATTTGTATTCAAATGAACATGTACTAACTTACGTCACTCAGGCGCAAGATCGTGTATAGTGGTGCATTACGGGGACGTTTACCTTGAAAGTTTCTTAGAATTGTCACTTAACTTGTTCATATATTTAACTTCAATCCAAATTAATAGCTATATTTTATTATTGTCACATTTTATTTATTAATTGATGACGTAAGTTTATCACTGCGTTTATTTCTTGTATGCATGGCCAGAGATAGCAATGTCCACATGTAGTCCGTTTATTATTCGACATATCTCATTCCTTCGGGAAAATTCTTATTCCAAAATGTACACGGACATATTCTATTCTACGGATGTATTCTATATTCTATACCTACTAATAATAAAGCTGAAGAGTAAACGCGCTAATATCTGGAACAATAACCATGAACGCGGGTGCAACCGCAAGGCACAGCTAGTCTAATGATGAAACTTTTAACATTTGTATATTTTGCAGTCATGCATCTATCCTATGCTACCCTTTACTCTTGGCTTTTACAAAATAATATATTATCATAATACGTCCATTGCTACATTGCTACCCACTGATCAGTGACAACTTGACATTAATAAATTAATTTTAAATTTAAAAATAATTAATAAATGCAACTAGAACAAGAAATTAACTACGTCAAAAAAGAAATAAAGAAAACGTAGGAACTAGGAAATATATAAAACAAAGTCGGGTTAGTTACACTGGATTTATAAATCAAGAACGGCTGGACCGATTTTTAAGATTTAAGATTTGTTACATTTTATCTCCGCCCCGAATAGAAGCGCTATTAAAACATCGAAAAAATTCACGAATAAAAAATTTATGAAGAAAATTAATTTTTTCATACATTTTGTATGGAACGACTTTTTTGATATCTCGATACAAAACAAAAAAACACATGTACATAGATATCTAATAATATAAAAATCAATACTGTTTGTTTGTTCGTATTCTATAGACTCAAAAACTACTAGATGGGGATGAATTATATTCCGCGGACGAAGTCGTGGGCAACAGCTAGTAATAAATAAATAATAATTTATTGTTAATGAGAGCGCCATCTGTATTTAAAAATAACTGGCCAAGTGCGAGTCGGACTCGCGCACAAAGGGTTCCGATACTATTATCTATAAAAACGGCAAAAAAAAAAATGAAACAAACACGTTTGTTGTATGGGAGCCCCTTAAATATTTATTTTATTCTGTTTTTGAGTATTTGTTGTTATAGCGGCAACAGGAATACTTCATCTGTGAAAATTTCAACTGTCTAACTATCACGGTTCATAAGATACAGCCTGGACAGACAGCGTAACGAAATTTCACTTCAATAAAGTATATTTCACATTAAATAAAGGTACCTTTTAATAACAAGAAAGTTACCTAACTAACTCTAATCAAATATAATAAAAGTTGTCGTGCTACAGTCATTTTAGTTCGTGAAAAACGTGACTAATCTTCAAGGGGTAGTTAAACAGAATGTCTGCAAACTTTACTAGCATTTAATAATCACGACTTATCTCTTTGTAGTAATTACTAAGGCCTGGGACCTTAGACAAACAAAAATTATAAGGACAGATCACGACGGTATGCTGCTCTTGCTTATAGTTCACTTCTGTGGATCGTCATGATTTGTCTTTGTCTGTTTGTTTGCCCGAATGTAGACTCAGGTCTAACTAACGAGATGATCATTCGTGAAATAGCCTCAATGAAGGCTACATTAACTAAGCACCAACTTCTTTAAGAATCGTAGGGTACCTACTTCAAAGAGCACATAATAGGGCATAATTGCGTCTAGGATTCTGATTGGGTCAACTGACAAAATGTAGCCATTGTTACCAGTATCTGGTCACAAAAAAAGTGAGTGACCGTGAAGAACTAGGAACCGACAAATTTTAGCCAAAAGCTAAGCTTCTGTAATTATATTTTTAGTGACACCAGATGGGAAGACTAAAATATCTGGGCATCATTTCAAAACGTCTGGATTTTGTTTTGAATTTAGAATTTAGAAGCTGGGAATCCGGACATCATATGACATGTCAGGACAATACAGACGAATCCCGACCATCTAATAACCCTACCTCTAGCACAGACTATTTAAGGATTCTAATTAGGGCAACTGAGAAAATGTAGCCATCGTTACCAGTATCTGGTCACACCGCAAGCTATAGTGACCGTGAAGAAGCCGTTAGTAAAGTGGTTATCCAAAATAGGAACAGACAAACTTCTGCCACAAGCTAAATATTTAGATTAGGAGGCGAGCGACTAAAAACTGACGAAAAGTGCCGTATAGAGGTGTTGATTAATCGATGTTTGTTATTTTTAAGCTTTTAAGTAGTTAAGACGAAAAGGTAGGTTACAAAGTAGCTGTGGTACAACCGTCAACAGTGAAATCTGACCCATCTTCACGTGTATAAGTTTCTCCTATTTTTATTCCTGAACTACAAACCAATTTTGGAACCATTTTAGCAAAAATTTCATAGAAAATGTCAAAAGTTTAAAATCACATGTCAAAAAGTTGTTAAACCTTACTAAAACTGCAGAAGCTCAAAGTATTCAAAGTCTATTACCTCGAATCAACGATATGTTTGCCACCTACCATGTAGAGTTTGTTAGGAAGCCAGATTTCCGCAACCACAACTTCATATATCAAAATTAACACCTAACATGAACAGCATGAGGTAATAAATTGAATTTTGGTGTAGAGATTTATAACGGGTTTTAAGGCGATTTCAATGATAAGAGTAGGTTTTTATATTAATATATATATTTCAGTGAGTCCTATTTTACATCATTCCAGCGTTGCTGATGCCGGACTCTCTTCAGTCTCGAATTCTACAGAGCTTCAAATATAGTTTATAATTATTTGAAACTCTGTCCAAAAGATTAGTTGCCAGTATTAAAACATACAGCCAGTATTTTCTACAAAAAGTATGAATGAGTGCTCATACTTTACATCCCCCCTTCTACGAAAAAAGTTTAGAACTCGTTCGAAACTGAAGCTTACAAAAACTATAAAAAGATCTAACCTACCTAAGACTGGAACAGTTTACATCAATTATGACCCAATATCAGAAGTTACTACTAATAACCGATTAAGATAACAAACCATTACACCAATTATTATTAAAGAAAAATTAATAAAAAGAAAGACAATTAAATAAAATAATTGAAAATGGTTCAAGTTATTTTAATCCTAATCAATCAAAACCAGTCAAAAAATATTGATCATACTGATTGTTAGGTCAACCTACTTTAAACCAAAAGAACAAAATATTTTTAAAATTTAAAAAAAAAATTTAAATCCTAACTATAAATAAAAAACACACGCGCACTAGTTGTATAACAGCTGACAACCCCAAGGCTGTATAGGCTGCATGGACCTGCAAATGCTGCATCAGCAGTATGGTAGAACATCAGTCATCATTTTATTTAAAAAGAATCTGAAAATTACTAATGTTAATTCACATCCAACAAATATATTTAATTAGACTATAAGAAGTAAGTATCAATATATGACTGATATTCTTTCTAAGAAACAGTTGTAGTAACCTATTTTATAAAGGATAACTTAAAAAGAAACAAACTATTAAATAGTCAATATAGAAGTTCACTCTCAATACCTATCTCAATATCAACAATTAGGATAATCTTACCTACTCTATATCATATAAAATTACCTTACCACCCCCGGGAATAAAATGTCAACCATGTTTAAGTAGAGCTAAGATATTACTCCCTCCATGAAATATCTTCATATTGGAGTTTTAAATAAATATGGAAGCTATCCCATAAAGTTTTACTAGAATATCATAAAACCCCATCAAATAAATCCTACAATAAGATATTATCCTATCAAAGACATCACAATATTAAGATATATCCAAATAAATTGTAATTTGTTTACAAATTAGTATGACTATATACTACTATTAGTATATGAAAATTAATACTTAAAATCAATTAAAATAAATTTAGAATTTATACCATTAATTATTGTGCATAAATAACAGTTAATAAACTATAACTATTAAATTACAATTATAATAAAATTCCAATTTAATAAATTCAATAAATAATCAACATTGACAAGACAATCACAGAGCAATCAATATTGACACTTGATTTTACTCTATATCAAAGTCAAAGAGAATATAATCACGTCAAAGTCATAGAGTAAGAAAAATTAAAATGACAAAACTTTTATTGAAAAAAAATTTATAGACAAGAATGTCATATTCATAAGACACAAGTAATTGTCATTGTCAACTATGACAACTTACCTAAAAAAAAAATATATCTACATAAAAAAAATATTAGAGGATGTATACTTTTGATACCTTCACCTGTAGTAGGTTTCAAAAATAATGTGTCATTTTATTTGACCGTCAGAAAATATGACATAACAATGTTATGACAGACCAAATCCTGTGAAATAAATAAAATAAACGTGATGATATTTTATTAGTATCATCAAATCCGTAACTTAAAAGGTTTCATCGACTTATGATGATGAATCAAATTACGAGCACATGAATGACCTATCCTATACCTTCTTTAAAAGGAATCTGCCAATAACCCGAATTTACATCTAAATCAGCAAAATAACAAGAATCATCAGAATTTTTAACGAGTTTGGCTGGTGAAGAGTAAGGAATTCGCGATTCACAAATAATATTATTCAACAACATTTTATCTACATGTTCGCGTAATAAACGATGCTGCTCGTACGACAACCTATATGGAGCCTTATGTACGGGAATAGCATCCATAATGTTAATTTCAACTTCTGAAATTACACTGGACTCTATCTCATGTTTATCAAAAGTAACTTCATTTCTATATTCACACAAATCATTAATTAAATTATTGCTACATTCTATAGAAAAAGTTCTTGAAATATCTAGAGATTCATTAATATTCTCTGGACAAGAAATAGAATTTAAATTTTTATTTAAAGGCATAGCACAATTTAAAGATTTATCATAATTATCAGATTCAGATAAATATGGTAACTCTTCATACTCATCTGTTCGTAATTTGTTCATAAAAGATATAGGACCTAAATCAGGAAATAATACATTATTACTTCTGAAATCCATTGTTATTCCATACCTTCTGATAAAGTTATACCCTAAAATAATATCTGAAGTTATATTTTTAACTACAATAAACCTATTTTCTAGTAATAAATTTGACACAGAAAGCTTTAATATTAATGAAAACGTTGTTTCAAGAAATTTGCCATTGGCGACACGCACATAGGGCACTTTATTATTATTTAATTGACATGAACCAATATCTACTTTATCTAATATTTTAAAAAACAACTTCTCGGAGATCACGGAGACGCTGGCACCGCTGTCCAGTAAAGCACACGTAGTAATTCCGTGTATCTTCACTTCAATAAAAGGTGTCAGAGACGAAATAGAGGGACCTTCAATTTCCTCGGCGGCTAGCATAGTCCCGGTGTCTAGTGCCGTCGAGCATTTGGGTGCTGTTGCCTTACATCTTGAGATGGATGTTGTCTATTTCGCAAGGCATATCCATGTGTTGGCTGCTGAGCGACCATTGATGAGTCTCTTTTCTCAGAGTTTTGAAACGTCGGTCTCTGAGTGGGCGTCGAGAAATTATTTCCTCTTCCAGCAGAAAACATGGGTTCCATAGGGCGTATTGGTGTTGAAAAAACATCAGTTGGTGCCCGTCGATCACTGAATTGACTTTCGAAATGCACAATTGGTGCATTTTGGGTCTCGTCACGGAAATCACCCCGCGAGCAAGTATGTGGACAAATGTCCTTATCGCCAACCGTTTGTATTTTTAAAGGCAATGATAAGTGTTGTGACTGAGAGTTAAAAATCTCATATTCTTGTTTGGCCGCATTTTTAAAATCTTTTAAGGTGGTAAACAATTGCGTACCAAATTTTCGCTTATTATAAAAGGACAATGTGGATAATATTTGTTTAATAATAATTAACTCATTCGTAATTTCGGCTTTCTTTGCTAATAGAGTCATTCGATATATGAAATCTAAAGTGCTTTCACCTTGATTTTGCCTTGATGTATAAAATTGAGCAGCATAATCAGTCTGGGTGCTGAATTCTTCCTTTAATACTTGTAAAACTTCATTATAAGTCGTAGAAGCATCACAATTAGTTTTAAAAAAATTAAGAGCTGGGCCTGTTAAATAGTTTATAATGATGAGAGCTTTAGTTTCATCAGTCCATGAATTCAAGGCACTTAGTGTTGAAAATTGGGTCAAAAAATTTTCAAAGGAAGTCGAGATTCCGTCGTATCTCGATGTTGAGGACATTTTATTAATTTCAAACCACTTAGCTTTATATATTATCCTCTTGTTTCTTATTATTTTTTCTGTCGAATTATACTTCAAGTTCCAACAACTCCGTAACAGCTTCTTGTCTCCACAACTGCAATCTGGGTATACCTTCTTCTTCTTCTCTTGGTACACTCGCGATTTTACACTAATCCCGAATATACTCTATACTATGATATATTATTAAATTATTTTTTATATCACGTAAATACCGTATTTTAAATATATATACCCGATCAATACAATATTATCAATCGAATATATACTACCCGGCGCCTCCACCATATAACGGGTTTTAAGGCGATTTCAATGATAAGAGTAGGTTTTTATATTAATATATAACGGGTTTTAAGGCGATTTCAATGATAAGAGTAGGTTTTTATATTAATATATATATTTCAGTGAGTCCTATTTTACATCATTCCAGCGTTGCTGATGCCGGACTCTCTTCAGTCTCGAATTCTACAGAGCTTCAAATATAGTTTATAATTATTTGAAACTCTGTCCAAAAGATTAGTTGCCAGTATTAAAACATACAGCCAGTATTTTCTACAAAAAGTATGAATGAGTGCTCATACTTTACAAGATTTGTAATTTAGTATTACATTATTTTGTGCTATTTGACATGGGCAAGCTTAAAAAAGGCTGGAGGAGCCGCAATATAACCAAAGCCACAAAGACCCGGTTGGTAAGAGCGCTTGTGTTCCCCATATTCCTCAACGCTGCTGAGACGTGGACTCGTGAAGGCGAGAGGAAGAGGACAGAGGCTCTCGAAATGTGGTGCTGGAGAAGAATGCTTAGGATATCATGGACGGAATTCCGTACCAACGACTCTATACTCCAAGAACTCGACATAAAGACGCGACTATCCTCTGTCATACAGGCTCGCATTCTCACCTTGTCTCGTCGCGTTATGCAACCTATTTAACGCTTGGTGGTTCAGAGCAAGATTAAAGTTACTCGGGCGACGCAATAAATGCTGAAGTGACGACCACAACATGACAAGAGCATTAGCGACTGATAACTATATTATTTACTTTGGATTTCAATGTCGTTCTGGGTGTATATCCTTAGCCCCCCCCCCCCCCCGATACGGCCATGCCTAACCTACCTAGGTGTCCTTATTGTATATCTAGACACCTTTGGTTGCCACTGCATTCGAGCTAAGGATTATCGGGCAAACGATATCGGATTATCCGTATTCATATCGTTTATAACTTGGCCATCTTTTCATTGATTCTAGTGACAGATCTTATGTGAGCACACAATCATTTTGCAGATTGTTTTGTCTTACGATAGATCTTTCTAACATTCGTCCAGTGTATTAACTCCTTGTTGTCTATTCCAGTCACTAAACTACGAGGCGATCTTTGGAAGTGGTTAATGCGAGCTTTCACCCTTTGATTTTGAAGTTACTCTTTGATATATTATCCATTTTAGTTGCCCATTAATACGTAAAATGGTTCAGACAGACTCTTAATGTGTTTTGATAGAGGTCTCTCTTTGCCTATGTTATGGGAGATTTGTATAGAAAGACGCTGACAGGCGCCATTTTGGCGGAGAAATCATTCGTTATTATTTACTTCTTTTTACGATGTATTTTAACTTCAACACACAATATTTTCACGACCTTAAATTGCGGTGTGTGGCTAGAGACATCAGTAACAGTGTCCAATTTTGTTGCTGCACTTAATGGACATAATGTGCCCTCCGAAGCAAGAGGTTAAAAGCACATATTCTCAAAGATAATTAGTGCTTAGCATTTTTGGAAATTTCAAACGAGTGGGAATTGAACCCGGGACTAGGCTATCGACTCCTTTTATTTTTAGGGTTCCGTACCCAAAGGGTAAAAACGGAAACCCTATAAGACTCCGCTGTCCGTCTGTCTGTCTGTCTGTCCGTCTGTCGCCAGGTTGTATCTCATGAACCATGATAGTTAGACAGTTGAAATTTTCACAGATGATGTGTTTCTGTTGCCGCTGTAACAACAAATACAAAAAAAAGCATAAAATAAATATTTAAGGGGGCTCCCATACAACAAACGTGTTTTTTTTTTTTTTTTTTTTTTTGCTGTTTTTATAGATTATGATACGGATCCCTTCGTGCACGAGTCCGACTTGCACTTGGCCGGTTTTTTTATTATTATGTATTCAATCCATTCGTTGATCGTACTATGTGCAAAAAAAATATGTACAAATGTTACACATAAAATGATAAATTATTGTAGAGATTATGTTGAATGTCATCGTTTTATCAAAGGGTAAAGGTTAGAAGCAATAAAATATGTATAATAATGTATTATGTATTCCTTCACAATACTCCACATACCTACATGCTCACGCCTAACTCACAGCGGGATAAGGAGAGGCTAAGGATTACCTTGGTTTCTTAAAAATAACTTGTAGAATTGGAGTGAAAAATGATGTTGAATACAAAAATATACAGCTTAAACATCTTTACGACCTTGTACCTTGAGATATAAAGCAACATCTGTAAATTGTTCATACAAAAATGTATGATAGACATACAAAAAGAAGGAAACGCTTCCACAGCTAAAAGCATAAAACCCTTTATTAGACTCTGAAACCAAATTAAATTCTCAAAATGTTTTAAAGAGTTCTCTAAAATGCAAAATTACCTCTCTGTAATGCGTTTGTCCTGTTCAGTTTCCACTCTCAGAGTTAGACTAGACTAAATTTAAATTGAAACCTAGTCTAAGTTAGCAGACGGCAGATGTCACGATGAACTGCGCTAACTTCCCAAGATTAGGGCTGCCAGAAATAACCTTCATTTGTACCAATAAGATTTAAAGATCTAACACCAGTTATTAAACTACTTAAATAAAACTACATCTTTTTAACTTCAAAAAAAGGTGGAGGTTCTCAATTCGTCGGAATCTTCTTCTTTTTTAGGGTTCCGTAACCAAAGGGTAAAAACGGAAACCCTATTACTAAGACTCCGCTGTCCGTCTGTCCGTCTGTCACCAGGCTGTATCTCATGAACCGTGATAGTTAGACAGTTGAAATTTTCACAGATGATGTATTTCTGTTGCAGCTATAACAACAAATACTAAAAAACAGAATAAAATAAATATTTAAGGGGGCTTTCATACAACAAACGTTTTTTTTTTTTGGCGTTTTTATAGATAATGGCACGGAACCCTTCGTGCGCGATTCCGACTCGCACTTGGCCGGCTTTTTATGTATGATCCCTGATTACTTGAAGACGCCTGGACCGATTTGGAAAATTTTGTTTTTGTTTCAATAGTTACTTTCCTGGTGGTCCCATGGTCATTAGGTCAGGATCTGATGATGGGATCCTGGAGAAATCAAGAACTCTTCAAATTTTATAGGCACACTTAAAGCGATTTGGGTATTATTTTTATAGTGACTTGTGCTTTTGCTTTCGGAAAGCACACTTTTCAGTGCATAATTTTTGAAGTCGGTACACTTTTTTTAAAAGGCAATTATTAATCAGACTTACCAGTTGTTATTTTTAATTTTGACATCTGCTAAATTGAGTTTTTAAACTCAAGCAAATACCTCAGATCGTTGACTACAAAGTTGTATGGCGGACATGGCGGTACACATTTATAAGTAATACATGAGAAATCATCAGCCCCTTTTCCACCATTTACACTCACTTTTTCTGAAAATAGTACAAAATCGTTGATCTGCACTTTTCTGTCATGAAAATCCCTTTCATAATTTCAATGTCAAAACTAAATTAATTAAAAAAACATACAAGGGCAAATGGCACCCGCTCTTTTGCGTTAATAAATTCATGTGTATGCCATTTTGGTGTGGCACATCTCGCATAATACGTTTGTTATTAAAAGATAGAACTCGGCGCAACTCCCGACTGCTTAATTTACATTTGGATGAAGTCGCTTTTAAGTTTGTATAAACCGCCGGCGAAATTCTGATATTTGGGATGAGTTTTGCTAGCTTCCCCCCTCCGGCTTTGGTGATGTTTGAAATTGAAAAGTAACACCTGTAAAGATTAAAACAATATTTTCACATATTTCAACCGCTTTTTATCCCTTAGGTGTATAATTTTGGGATATTCTGAAATAGGTGTTTCTAAGTTTCAAGGTCAGAATACAAAAAAAAAACACTGTTCTTATTCATTTTTCTTTTTATCAAGAAATACAACAATCTGGCACACCATTTTAGTGTACACTTTTTAGCCTCAGTTTAAAGAATTTATGAGGATTCTGGTTTCAAGTTAAGCCGATGTCAAAACAATATTTTTCCCATACAAACTTTTCTGTCCCCTTTTTACCCCCTTAAGGCGACGCATCTCAGCGCAACGAACTCAGTTTTACGCACGGCTTATTCTGTCCATATATCTTTAGAAAAATGCAAGCGATATGGAATGCTATTAAAATCGATAAGATGACCAAGGATAAGGTAAGATAGACTAAGATTCACGTACCAGAAACCTGAGAAAGTACGATTTTTCAACAAAACTTATCTTGCGATAATACACGAAACGGACTTCGGCTGTAAGAATATCATACAAAAACTATTAGAAAATGCAAGTTGTAGTTAATGGTTTCTTAAATTATCTGAAATTATCTATGAAATAAATGAAATAAATTTGATTCCGTTTCAATTTCCGGGAATATAATTTTAATTTCGAACCCAAGAAATATAGTTATTGCGTAATTTACATATAGCTGCAGGATGTAATTAGTATGGGGCAAACGTTATGAAGGGAGTTAGTTATTAAGGGTTGAATTAAAAAAAAACATTAGCACGTTCCTATACGTGCTCTCTATTTTACAGTTCAGCGGTTTATTCAGGTTAGTCCTACTTTATTTCTGCGTTATTTTTCGACCCGTTTAAAATAAAAAATTGCTGCTTACCTACAATTTAGGAACGCACTACACTTTTAAAGTCAATTCAATATTAGCTAAATAAAGACATGTTACCCACTGTCTTTCCTAGTATCCGGAATTAGTCTTGTACATCAAATAACCAGTCCACAGCCTGAGGCTTTACTTAACATGAAATTACCAAATCACCTTATGCTTGCATGATCATAATTAAGTATATTTTGTTCTTTGAATTATCACAAAGTGAAAGGCTCATTAAAATCGGATCAGTCGTTTCTTTTGTGTTCTTAATTAATCTGAAAGAAGCCAGAGATATCAAAATCATGGCTTGGGGAAAATATTATGTTATAAATGGTAATATATTAGTTGTGATAAATTTTGTTGTCACGCAAGACAATAAAATAAATTGAAGGAAAATTAATATCAACCTTACACACACACCTTCACGGCATTTATTCCTTGCGGTGTGACCAGAGACACCAGTAACAGTGTTCACTTTTTGCCAATTGTCCATATTGAATAGAACAGGTGGCAAGCCCGTTGCTGCACTTAAGAGCCCTATATCCATAATTTGTATGGGGATAAACTATTCCAAATTTATCTGTAATTAATCCACCTGTGTCACTGTTATTTAGCATATAGTTACTTATTCAATATATCTAGTTGTTTTTCAATTGTTTTTATTGAATAGGAAATATGGGTGGGAAAATAAAGGATTATTTTGCATCTGTTTTCTCTTTCATAATCTATTAAAAAGTTTCGCGTTTTTTTTTGTAATTATTGAACATTCAAAATAATAATTATTTTATTATTTTTGACCAATTAAATATCATAAAATAATATTTAATTATTTTTTCAATAAGCTACAAAAAACCTATGTATATAATTGAACGTTTGGTCATTAAAAAAATTAAGAGATAGATTATGAAAAAAAAAATGGGGGCAAAGTTTAACCATCCATATTTCCTATTCAGTAAAACCCATTGAAAAAATAATAGCTATTTCACTTAGATATATTGAATAAATAACTATATGCTAAATTACAGTGACACAGGTGGATTATTTACAGAGACATTGGGAATAGTTTATTCCTTACGCACGAGGAGTCGATTAAAGCACATATTATCCAGGTATGATGAATATAAAAAAAAGCAAAAGAGGTATGTCAAGATCGTAGCAAATTACAGTCGAATGTCTCTGCCTACCCCTCTTGGGATAAAAGGCGTGATGATAGATAGATAAGGAATGATGTAGCTTTTTATAATAACATAACATAAATATAGATTGTTCTGTCTGTCCAGAATAGACACCGAAAAGTCTGAATGAATTATAATGAAAGATTCAGCGAGCAGCATCTAATATTTAAATATTTTTCATGAAGAGAAGTCGTTCATCATACTGGCTCTAATAAACAAGACATATATTATCCAAGTCTATATATAACGGCACATAACTTAACAATTATTGTCAAGGACACAAATAATAGATTATCGTTAAGGGTCGGTTATAAATTCTATGTGACATTTCTAGAAAAATCTTCTATTTTCGGCCATCCCTCGAGTATAATAAACGCACCCTTAAGAACTTCTTTAATCGGTGTACTAAATTTATATTCCACTCTCTTTTACTTTAGTTCTGTAGTTAGAAAACACACTAGGGTATATAATTTGTCGGAATAATGTTTTCAGAGAAGAATGCGGTTTGAAAAATCGTGTTGTGAGTCAAATTAACAACAGCAAACATTGTTATTTTAATAAAAAAATTGTTAATGATTGATGATCATTTTAGAAATGTTTGAGAAGTGTGATGAGTATAAAGACGAAAGAGATTGTAGCTCCCAAAATGTCTGATACCTTTTCACTGAATTGATTTTGAACCCTAGGGTAGGACAGGTCAATAAAATTACTAAATTAAAAAAAAAACGATTTTTTTTATATCTAATGAACATTATTCAAATTGCTTTTAAAATTAAATAAGACATGCACATCAAATACCTATTTTTCGGGTTCTAAAAAAATCTTCACGGTTTGCCTTACAACTCCCGGGAACCGTTGCCGGTCCCAGGGTACCCAGCTGAAGACAAAGTCTTTCTCATTTAGCCGAAGATTTTTTGAGGCTATACCCATAGAGTAAGTAGCAATCACTATGTTCTTTAATAAGAGTCGGGACTGCCATACATTAAAATGAGACAAACTTAGGGCTGAAAGGTACTGCCAACCTAACAACATCGTATCTACTGTGGATTGTTATAGAAATATTTGCTATCTCTGTCATCTGTATATGGCGTGAAAGAGATGGCGATACGACGCCATTAGTATTGGCTCATTTTTCCTAGCTTTCTAAGTTGCGCCAGCCTGGCTATACGTAACGAGTGGCCAGCTCTGTTGAGGTATATAATGCCTCTTTGTACGGTTTGTCGGATAATGTACATTAGTTTTTTTTATAAAATCCCATTAGTACATGGTCGGATGCGGGGTTCGAACGCGCGACTTCTCAGTTGTGAGCCGGGTTCAAAATGCAAAATTCTAGGTGTAAATACCGTATCAACAAAATAAATTCAACAGAACCGTCCGACCCCTTTCCTTTAAAGCATATTGAGTGTCATATTTCACAAACGCACAATTTTATAGCGTATCTGCCCCATTTTATAAAAATAAAGAAAATTGGTAAACATATAAATGTTTCACGCGTCAGTCAATCAAGTTGGCCCAGCCATTTCTCACTGACAGCTAGCGGAAACTAGATCTTTTTGTAAAAATGCAAATCGAGGGCGGTTTGGGTGTCGATTTTAAAAGGATCGCCGATGCATCAAATATGTAGAAGGGAAACTTAGGGGACTTCGATAAGGGTTGGACTGATTTTCATCGCGTCACCCCTTGGTTGCGTTTCGTATGTAAACAAAGATATCTTTTTGACATTAAAATTGACAGATTATTTCGAAAGTTTGATCGGATGTGATCTGGGATGTTGCACAACTCTAATATTATTTTTTCGTTGTATATGTGTGGAGTAGGATTTATGAAAAATATCTATATATCTATCATCACGTCTTTTATCCCAAGAGAGGTAGGCAGAGACAATCGAATGCCATTTGTTACGATCCTGACATATCTCTTTCGCTTCTTTTATATTCGATTGTGTGTACTTTTAATATTTCCATCGATCAATATACTTTTATATGTTCAATAAAAGTACACCTAGGTCGTCCTCTGCCAGCATTTCCTTTCACTTCAGCCATATAAACCTTTTTAGTCAATCTTTCATCCTTCATTCTTTCAACGTGTCCAAACCAGTGTAAACTACTTTTCTTCATTTTAGTCACAACATCATCTTTCACTACGCATTCTTGTCTAATGACATCGTTCCGGATGCAGTCAATACGCTTGTATATTATATTATAGAAAACCTACCTAATGCTAAAGTTTTTTTTTCGGCCTTAGAGCTGGCGTGGTCAAACACATGTAGAAAACTTGTAGAAAAATCACGTATCATCTCTTATAAGTGAAATATAGAATGTGCCAGCTCTATAGTATACTCAATAATACGTTACAGCAACTACGATCTCTGAAAGATTCACCCATTCAGCCGTTTCGGAGCATATTCTGTTCAAAAATAACAACCAAAAACATATATAATAACTTTTTTTAACTGGCACGCCCATGAATTTTTTAAAATTTAACATTATAATTTACACACTTAGGCATCACTACGTATATAAAACAAACGGTTTTTGTTGCGTTTTTCACTATTAGACAGGGAAGCTTATCATGTTTAGGAGCTGAGCATAACAGTATAAGTGAATCAAGTCGCGAAAAAGTTAGCCCCAGCGAGTTTTCATGGCGTATGCTGTCTAATCCGTCAGAAATATAACAAAATGATGTAGGAAAGAATTGTGTAGAATTAAATTATCTACAATAAAGTAAAAAGTCTACATCTATCTCTAATAGATAAGCAGTTATAAGCGTATTTATGTAGGTATTCAAATTGTTGTAAATTTTATTTATTAGTACAGCGCCATGTAATCAAAACAAAACCCCACTCCTATACAATTTCGTTAAAATTGCAGCACATTGTATGAAACAAGATAATGGCAAACGATATTACGTACAAAATTCAACCGAAATTATAGTGAGATTACCACGAAATAGCTGCTTTGTTAAAGAAACAACCAATTTGGTAAATAAAGGTGTTTTGATGAGCATCTTTATTGCGTGCCTACATGCTTTTGGAGTGCTAATGACATTAAATTTATTAGATAAGATAAGATTAGTTTGACTAGTGAAAATGTGAAACAACGTAGTAAATTGTGGGTTCGAATCCCAGCCTCAGCAAAAAAATGTTTTTACCTCATGCCTATAGCACAGAGTATTTTAGGTTGTGGCCACATAAATGTGTGGCCATCCAAATTCACTCAGCTGTTATGTCGATTCTGGCAATCTACTTATACTACGCACTATCACGGCATCTATATTTTTTCAGCGTGGAGAAAATACATGAAAAACTTCGGCTATTCAAGTATTGTACAAAAACTATTATAAAAAGCAAGTTATAGTTAATGTATTCTTAAACTAATGGATATTATCTACCTATATAATGACGTCAAAAAAAATACATTAGTAAATAATATTAAGGCGACGCATCACAGTGCAACGAACTTATGATTTACACGCGACTTATTTTGTCCATAATATCTCTTGAGAAAGATGTAAGCGAGATGGAATGCTATTAAAATTGATAAGATAACCAAGGATAAGATAAGATAGATCAAGATTCACGTACCAGAAACATCAAAAAGTACGATTTCTAGTACGATACACGAAACGGACACGATACAAAAATTATTAGAAAAGCAAAATATATGAAATTATTTGTGAAATAAACGAAATAAAATTGTACATTAATCAATATATTAAAAGAATTAAAGTCGCTTAATAAACGCAAAAAAATTGAGGACTTTCAGGGCTTTATAAAAGTTATGTGTAACTGATTTTGAAAATTTTATGTTCTTTTTATCATGTTTAATATAATATATCTATTATTGAGAAATCAATTTTAATTTCGAACCCAAGTCATGCAGTTATCGCGTAATTTACAAATAGTTGCAGCATGTAATTTATTAGCATGGGATAAACGTTCTGAGGCGTGTTCTTAAGAGAACTCGAGTCGCGTTCTGAAGAATACGTATTTTAATCAACTTCTCGTGCTTCTGAGGGCATGTAAACGCACTTCTTCTAAAGTGACACATTTAGGTCCATTTAGTGCAGCAACAGATTTGCAACAAATGGCAAAAATGGATATTGTTTCTGGTGTCACTGGCCACATCCCAAGATATAATGACCGTGAAGGTGTGTGTGGTTCTGGTTACCCAAGAATTCAGAGTTAGGCTACCCAATCGTTATTCAAGTCTCGTCGAATTGTTGAAACGTCAATCAAAACACGACCGCCAATCACTCAACGCCAAAACTCCCCCGCTAACATTGACAAATTAAACTAATTTAACTCAGATAAAATCCCTAAACAAAACCTAAATAAATATACTGAAGACCACCACGATGTTTGAATAAAATGCGTGACACGTTGCGTTGAATACAAATTTTCAACAGTTCGCGTTTTTTACGTAGACGTAGTACAAGCTGAAAACTGCCCTTGTTTTCAAAATCTGATTCATTCACAGAATTTTTAATAAAATTATTGAATACTCTGATAAGTTCCCAGCGGAAGACCAAGTCTTCCTCTTTTAGCCGATGGTATTTGTGAGGCTGTACCTAACGAGTGGCCAGTTCTGTTGAGGTTAATTTAGATGGAAGCCTCTAAGTGTGGTTTGTCGGATTATGTATATACCAGATAATACTTTAAATATTAAGCTAATTTTTGCAGCACAGTACGGCACAAACGCAGCACAATGTAGCACAATTAACGAAAATACACATTTCGAAAAGTGCGGGGCTAAATACGACCTTTATCTGTAAAAAAATGATAGTGATTGGATCACTATCAAAGTTACGCAATTAGGCTGCTGGTCCATAAAGGTTAAACATTAAAGTCACGCCTGTTTCCCAGAAAGGTAGGCAGTAGGCAGAGACCACGGATTTCCATTTGCTACGATCCTGACATATCTCTTCATCGTCAGTAGAACGCTTCCTATTTGATCTGCATACCTTTCTGATCTGCCTCATATGTTTGTTTATTAATCTTCTTACATCCATCATTTCTACATGCCCAAACCACCTTAGCATTCCTTTCACTTCACTTTGGTTATTAAATTATCGTGAGACAAGTATTTAAATGAATCTACCATCGTATGGTATTAAGCAATAGTGACGAGTCTATGAATGAAGGCAACAATTTCAACAAGAGTCGCTGGAGAGATGCTTTTGTACATTCGATCGCTTCATCGCCTCATTCACCTTTAATTTTTCTTAATGTATTTCGTAAAAGCCCAATTTTCACCTCACGATTTCAACACAGGTATAGTTCGCTTCCGTAACAGAATCTGTGTTCACGCACCAATAACGACGAGGCGCGTGCGTCGATCTTTAATTGGACTGCGCGCGCGGCGTGTGATCTTACCGACTTGTGGCACCATTCATTAATACTAGGTTTAAAATTTAAATAAAAAAAAGTAGTTTACGCTGGTTTGGACACGTTGAAAGAATGAAAGATGAAAGATTGACTAAAAAGGTTTATATGGCTGAAGTGAAAGGAAATGCTGGCAGAGGACGACCTAGGTGTACTTTTATTGAACATATAAAAAAATTATTGATCGACGGCAATATTAAAAGTACACACAATCGCCGAGCATGTACGAAAGGTATGATGAATATAAAAGAAGCGAAAGAGGTATGTCAGGACCGTAGCAAATGGCATTCGATAGTCATTGCCTACCCCTCTTGGGATAAAAGGCGTGATGATAGATAGATAGATAAACTTTAAATTATTATTATTCTATAATTTTCTTATTAACACTTAGCTGTATAAAACAGCTATACAAAAGCTGTTTAAAGGATTTTTGATGCTTTGAGCTGTTTAAAAAGTCCCCAAAGGTCATAAATTTGTTTTAGATCCACAAGAGCTGTATAGTAGCCTTAGAACTGCGAGTTAATTATTTAAATAGAAGTGTGGCCTAATTACCTAGCTAGAACTGGGTTAAAATCCCAATCAAAGTGAAATAAGTAATTCTATAAAAATGAAAATAGTTTTTATACTAACTGCTTCATCCCTGGTTTTTTTTAGTTTTGTTGACGTTTACGGTTGCTGCTATTAGCGTGATTTTATGTAGCCTATAACCTTCTTCAATATCTGATCTAACCTAACCTGCAGATTTAACTGCTCAGTCGGACTTTTAAGATAAATCGTAAATCGGGGTCACCAGTTTAGTTCTCAGTTTTGCGTACTGCCCTCGCAATCAGTTTAAAAAGATTGGATTGCATCTGAATTTTGTTGACATGAAAACGAGAGATAATCATCAGACTGTATAATCATAAACGCGCGTTTTCGATCGCATTGTTACTGAATTGTCCATCAGATGTCCCCGCAAATTGGCCGCGACGTTTCAAACGCTTCCAGGAAGGCGGGCGATAGTTATTGCTTTCTTCCGTTTCCAATTCTACAGTCTCATATAAACATTGCTTTTGATGTTACAAACGTTCCTCTATGTTCCGCTGAAACGCTTAACAAAATACTATTATATTCTTTGTTTAGGCACAATATGGTTTTTCATTTACGTATGTTAAAGAAGTGACACATGGACAACTGGCAAAAGTGGATACTGTAACTGGGCAGGTATAAAAGCCGTGAAGATTCCTTTGGTCTCAATAGGGTCCAAATACGGCACTCTACCCTACACAATATATATAATTCTAAAAAGGCAAAAAATTAAGACTTGTCCTTTGATAAAATAAAAAAAAAATAGATATGTGACCATCACTTTGTGACACCTAATTTACGAGTCCACGGTCTCATAGATTGTCCGTCGCATTCAACGCTGTCGTTGCACACTACGCCACTGAATGAAATCATAAATTTAATTAAAATGCCATCTTATGTGTTTCGCGGGTGCACAATTCACTCAAGAACAAAAACTAAATTAGTGTGGTCACGTGTGGTCTAGGTACGACGGACTGGATTTTTTGATGAAACGTTAGGACGTAACGTATCTATATTTTTTATTTTATCAAAGGACTTGCCCCCCACTGCGGCTGGTAAATACAAAAATATTGGTCAACCTGGGACCCGAACCCAGGTACTACATACATAACTCTAATTTCCAACTTTTTATTTTTTTTACAAACAATTAAAATATGTTAAAATTGTCATAGCGATTTGTGTGAGTAAGTACCACATTTTTCTAGTCTTGCCTTATTTGATAAACAAACTTTTTTTTCTTTACGGGTCACCTTATAGCTCCCGGGAATCGTTGTTGGCCCCAGGGTACCCAGCGAAAGACAAAGTCTTCCTCATTTGGCCGATGATTTTTGAGGCTATAACTAACGAGTGGCCAGCTCTGTTGAGGTATGTAGATGGAAAAGCCTCTTTGTACGGTTTAATCGTTTTAACCGAACTTCAAAAAAGAAGAAGGAGGTTCTCAATTCGTCGGAATCTTTACCTACTTCCCAGGTGGTCCTATGGTCATCAGGTCAGGATCTGATGATGGGATCCTGGAGAAATCAAGAACTATATAAATTTAAAGGCACATTTGAAGCGATTTGGGTTTTTTTATAGTGACTTGTGCATTTGCTTTCGGAAAGCACACTTTTCAGTGCATAATATTTGAAGTCGGTAAACTTTTTTTACATATAAATTAACATTTTTAACCTATTTTACACTTGCAGAACTCATCATATTAGAATCATATTTTTAAACTGTTATTTAAAAAATTTACAATTTATTTTGTTTACCAAATAAGATAAGTAAAAATACCGCCCAAGTACGAGTCGGACAGTAAAAGTTAGCCCCAGCGACTGTTCATGGTGTATGCTGTCTAATCCGTTAAAGACATAACAAAATTATGTAAGAAAGAAATATGTAGAATAAAATTATCTACAAAAAAGTCCGCGGTAGCATGTGTCTATCTCTATTCAAATTACTGCAGTTCGAAGTCGAGGGTAAATATATTTTAGGATCTTGTATTCATTTTAAAATGAGCTATTTCTTACCTTGAGTTTGAGATTTCGAGGGTGCCCTACCAAATTAGATATTAATTTAAATCAACGACCCTCTGTTTCCAAAGTTAGGGAGCTGGAGGTAGAGATTATGCAAATATTCATACTCGATTACCTAAAACCTCCATTAAATAAACATTCAAATACTTTTCTGTGGTCTGATTGATTTTGAAATTAATCTCAAATCCGTTTGCTTGGGATCAATGGATTTGGAATTTTTTGTTCGGTTCAATTTGGAAATTTAAAAAGTTTTTCGTTCGGTTTATTTTTAAAATTGGTTTCTGATAAGTCATTTATTTATTTCTTCCTTTCTGAACTAACATTCCACATATAAAAGAAGCGAAAGAGGTATGTCAGGATCGTAACAAATGGCATTCGAATGTCTCTGCCTCCCCTCTTGGGATAAAAAGCGTGATGATAGATAGATACATTCGGCCTGAGAACAATTTTAAAAAATTTAAAATATCATATCATATTAAATATTATTTAGTTGTAGATAATTCTAAGTATGAGTTTGTTCATTTGTTTGTTTGGTTATGTCAATACAGAGCAACGGATCGACGTGTTTTTTTGCACAGAGATAGTTGGAGGCTACTTTTCCACGGACGACGCTGAGGCGGAAAGCTAGTAAACTTCTAAGTTTTCAATTTCAGGGTTCAGAAGTCAAATGACAAAACGGAAACCTTGAGATAAGACTTCAGTGTCTGTCTGTCTAGTATATTGCTATCGACTTGAAAATTGTCATTTTTATGATTTGCTATTATAAAAACAAATCCCACTAATATTATAAACGCGAAAGTTTGTATGGATGTATGTATGTTTGTTACTCAATCACACCAGAAGAGCTGAACGGATCAGGATGAAATTTGGCACAGAGATAGATTATAGTCTGGAATCCCGGTTTTTTTTTCACGCGATCGACATGATATTTTGCATAGTGGTAGTTTAGGGGTTAGAGAATAACATATACTACTTTTTATACCGCGAAAGCGGGCAGGGGAGGGGCAAATTACAGCCACGGGATTATTTGTTTTTGGATCTATTTCCACGCGGGTGAAACCCAATTGTAATTTATACATCGAACCTTGAACCCTCGCATACAATGAGGTATGTGAGACTACAAGAAATTTAACAAATTTAATCCACTTACACACACGGCGGGCGGAGCTTCAACCCCAAAAGTTGTTTGTGTGAAAAATCGCCTACAAACCATTGGGTTTGCACGAAGCGGAAAAATTGCCTCGCCAGGGGTATCTACCCTTTTAACGACACATTATGAAACTTTTACCTATAACCTTCTATTACTTCTATGCATATAATAAAATTTCTATGTCTGTTTGTTTTGCACAATTAGAAATATATAGTATGAAAACTTGGCAATTAGAAATTATTTGAAACACGTTGAAAGAATGAAGGATGAAAGATTGACTAAAAAGGTTTATATGGCTGAAGTGAAAGGAAATGCAGAGACCGACCTTTTGAACATATAAAAAATGTATTGATCGAGGGAAATATCAAAAGTACACACAATCGCCGAGCATGTATGACGGTTTGTCAGGATTATAACAAATGGCATTCGATTGTCTTTGCCTACCCCTCTTGGGATAAAAGGCGTGATGATAGATAGAGATAGAGAGATTGGTTAACGATCACCCATCCAACTACAGGTACCTACTGTGCTCAGAAATTTGTGAAAATTTTAGTAAATTTTCCGTATTCAGATTTTCCAAAAAATATAGCTCAGATACATATATTATATTATGGTTATTTCGGTAGACAGAGACCAAAAAAATTCGCCTTATTCAAACTCATACATCTGTAACATCTCTTCTATTTCGGGTGCTTTTCATCATTTCTTCAAGCAACTCGTCCAGTCACATCTATTCTATAATATTATTTAAGAAATAATAATTTAGTCCACTCTGGCATAACACCTTTTCCCGAATGACAGAAGTACAGGTGGGTGCGGCCAAAGATTTTAGTTTAATGTTCTTGTACGTTTTACGGACCCTCAGGGTGGCTAAACCTTAAGACCCCTATGAGGGTCGAGGGTATGTTTATATATAAATACTTATATTTCTGTATACCTTTGACTTTCCGAATATTTTTTTGGATTGTTAAGTAGATGCTGCCAACGGCTTCGTCCGCATTCTACTCGCTGAAACTAATCAAAATTTATCCAATCCATCCATTTCCTATTTTGAACAATTATTCAGACAGACATTATTTTAAAAACAGTTATAACTTAGTGATGATATAATGCTACCGCGGACTTTTTTGTACATTATTTTAATCCACACAATTCTTTCCTACATCATTTTGTTATATCTCTAACGGATTAAACAGAAAACGCCATGAAAACTCGCTAGGACTTTTTCCTGCCTTGATTCACTTATTTAATTAATGCTCAGCTCCTAAATATGATAGGTCCATGTTTAATACTCGTAAACCTTCCTGGTGAATCAACCTACCTAAAAGTGAAACAAAATCCGTTTAGTAGTTTTTGCGTGAAAATGGCACAGTCAGACAGACATTTACATTGTTTAAAGATAAATATGCAGCTTTAGTTGAATCATAAATATTAGAGATGCGCCGAATAGTGGTTTCACCGACTAACCGAATACTATTCGGTTTAGCCTTTACCGAACCGGATATTCGGCCGAATTATTCGGTTTACCATTTAATTGTTTTGCCGCGTAAACAGGTTCTAACTATACGCTTTGTGTCACTGCTGGGCATGGCTAGATGACAATCGTGCCGTACCTCACGACCGCGCTATCACTTTTCTTCGAAACATCGCACGATTACGTTCCAAATAAAAATAAGGATGTATTATTTTAAGTTTATAAATAAATGTTGCCTTAATTAAGGTTTCAAAATAAACGTTGATTTGAAGTTTAATTGCTTTATTTTATTAGCTTTATTCAACACATTCTTCATAGGTTTTCTTTGACTTATACATAAATCTTACATAAGAAATGTTGTCTTTTAGTTCTATACCATGTCATGTAGCCAAGAAAATAGAAATACTCGAACCGAATATATTCGGCAACAAAACCGAATAATTCGGCAGAATACAAATAGTGGAAAAGATGCCGAATACGCCGAATACCGAATATCAAATGAATATTTGGCGCATCTCTAATAAATATCATAGTATATATGATATTAGCTTTCCGCCCCAGTTTCGCCCGTGGATTTTTTTTAGTGTGACAAGAACTTATTCCGAACGATTTCCGGGACAAAAAGGACTCCGCTGTCCGTCCGTCTGTCTGTCTGTCACCAGGCTGTATCTCATGAACCGTGATAGTTAGACAGTTGAAATTTTCACAGATGATGTATTTCTGTTGCCGCTATAACAGCAATTACTAAAAAACAGAATAAAATAAATATTTAAGAGTGTAGTGTACCGCGTCCATGTCCATACAAACGGAGAAAACGTTTTACTACCCCTAAATATTATTTAATTTTAACGATTTTGTAATATTTTACTGACATAATGAAAAACTACGTACGTATTTTTTGCTTTTTTCAAAATTCGTAATAGGTCAAAAGTTATAAGCCCCTCAAAACTCGGTTTTTTTGGTTCATAACTTGCTGGTAATAAACCGTCTGTATTTGAGAAACAAAGCAAAATTTCAAAAAAAGCAAAACGTACGTACGTAGATTATAATCTGCTAAAACGTTTGACACCAAAATTATAAGGTTTCGTTATAGTTTAGTAGGTGTAAATCGTTTTCGCCCAAAACGCAATTTTCAACGAAGAACATACCTACGAACACTCACGAGCTGCAGTGTTCTCTGTCGCACTGATGCCCGTGGGAAGAGCGCGCTTGAGACAGAATATGATTTTCTAAATACCTATTTCGCTGCGTACGCTGAGCTACACATCCTCTTAAGGGAGCTCCCATACAATAAACGTGATTTTTTTTTGCCTTTTATATAGATATTGGTACGGAAGAGTTCGTGCGCGAGTCCGACTCGCACTTGGCCGGTTTTTTATATTGCTCGTCAGTGTACTATTATAATATTAGTAGTAAGGATTTAATACTTTGCCTAAATTTGCCATTTGCCTAAAAGTTGGCTTATTGCCTTCTTTAGCTCCTTGCCCCTCTGTTATTATTCTCATATTTGTTACAACCCCTATTGAAGTAGATATTAATTATTATAATATCTCCCAAAAGTAGCATCTTCTAACCCTCTTATAAGATTAAGGGTATAATTTATAAGACGTACTAATCAATTCGCAATCTATTACGCACAAACTTGAAAATTGCGCCCCCAACGCTTCATCCCTACATATTCGCGTCGTTATGGCAGAAGATGAGAATTTCATTGCGCGTTCACAGTTCAATAAAATTCAGATGTGAAGATTCGTTGTCCTACAACCAGGTACCTTACTATTGACATCGATTTCAAATTTAAATCCGAAAATCCTGAATTTAATTTCGTTGCGACGACATCAGTGACAAGTACATGTCGCGCAACGTAAGATGAGCACAATATAGTACCCACACTAATAGAATTTTAGAAATATACGGACCGATTTTCGGATTTGGTTATTGGCAATTTTGGGTTACAATATCGGCCGATGAAATTACGTGTTTTTGGCTCAACTTACGCCGCGCGACCTGTAGCTACAGTCGCCACTGCAATGAAATTAAACTCGGGATTTTAGGATTAGGACTGCAATTTACTTTTTTTTCTTCACGGCGTGCCGCTTTACAGCTCCCGAAACCGTATTACGGTTCCAGGGTACCCAGCGGAAGACCAAGTCTCCCTCGTTTAGCCGATGGTATTTGTGAGGCTATACCTAACGAGTGACTAGTTATGAGGTAGGTATATTTCGATGGAAAAGCATCAAAGTGTTATTTGTCGGATTATATAAGTACATAAGTTTTTAATTAAAAACACATTTGTACATGGCCGGGATCCGGAATTGAACCCGGGGTCTGCCTAGTTAATACCACTCGGCCACCGACGCTTTAACTAGTAAGATTTACTCCCATGGAATCGCAGTCTCTATTGTCGAATTGATTTTTAGGAACTTTCTAACATTCATCAGGTAGAAAAAAATTTTGATAAAACTGGTAACAATTAGCGAGTTTGTAAAGCACTTACTTAAAAACATAGCTATGTTTTACGACTAGAAATGTCACTTTTTAAATAGTAGATACAAATCGATTAAAGCACTTTGAGCTTTTGATTCGATTGAGTTTGTAAATGCGAAAGTTCATTTTTATTACAGCTTATCAAATTTAGATGACAATAACTGAAGGGCATTGATTTTACCACCTGTATATTTATTTTACTGTGGCAGGGGTGAAAGTGTTCTAAATTTGAAAATAACAACACACAACGGAAGTACCTGCTTTTACGGCTTAACCGGCCGCGAGAAATGTGTTCTATATGTTTCATTGTGTGTAATAGGAAAATAAAGTGAAGATATGTGTTTTACAAATTACAAAGGTATTTCACCATGTAACGCTTAGCTCCTAATGATATACTTCCAGGGCAATATCCCTTCTTCCCCTTTTAGGAACCGCTTGTATATTTACACCTATACTAATATATAAAAAAAAAAAATTTGATTGTTTGTTTGCATTGAATAGGCTCCGAAACTACGGGACCGATTTGAAAAATTCTTTCACCATTGGGAAGCTACACTATCCCCAAGTGACATAGGCTATATTGTATTTTTTTTAATTAGGGATCCTTACTAAAACTCCAATAATGTAACCCAAGGTGTAAAAAAATTACCTACAAAATTTCTTAAATCGCGTGCGCTGCGAAAACTATTGATGATAGAACAAAATAATGTACTACGACTTTGCAGAACACATCATTATCTACAAAAAGTGTCAAGTCAGCATATGTCTAACTATTATAGTTGTGTCACAATAAGTCTTCTTTTATTTTAAAAATTAATTGAAATGCCGCCGCTAGAAAAGGCTCTTTATTTGTACCTTGGTATTAATTAATCCTTAACAAAATAAATTACTAGTAGGAGTAGTGCCAAAGCCAACGTTTGGGCAGGACAACGTCTACCGGGTCCGCTGGTATAGTATAATCACGCCTGTTATCCCGTAAAAGGTAGGCGGAGACACTTTATGGAGATATTCCACTGAATTTTTCTTACTTTTTAAATTTTCCAAACTAGGAACTAATTGGGCAGTGGAGTCATATCAAATGTCGGCTTTTCTTTAAGGGTTCTGTGGTATTTACAGATTTGCTTATTTTCTTTGTTTTATTTACTACAATTTATTTCATCTTGCAAACTTCAAATTAAAAGGCGAGGGATTTATAAAAAAAATATATAAAAAATACCTCTTAATTTATTTAATTGCAGGCTAAATGAGTTATTACAACAGTGACTTTTAAATCCACAGCAATTTTGAGAATTACTGTTAAAAAAAGGTCCGAGACATACAGACAGACAAGCTATCACTGAACCCTAATAAAATCTAATACATTTTATCTACAAACAAGTGTTTGCGTCATATAATGTTTAGATAGGGAAGCACTTTGAACATATTATTTTATTATCGCGAGTGACCCCACGAAAATGTTTACCTATTGGGCATCGAACCCGGTGATAGTGTTAGTGGAAAAACTGTTCAAATATTATAATCAGACAACCTTATTGGCCCTTGGTAATGCGTTAACAGTTTTTCACATATATTTTTTTATCGTTTATGATAGGTACTAATATTATAAAGAGGTAAAGTTTGGATGTAGGGGGTAATAACTCAAACTACTGAACCGATTCTAAAAATTATTTCAAAATCCTACGATATCTCTGAGTAATGCTACCTATATTTTATTTTGTTTAAAAATATCCACGGACGAATAGCTATTTTATTTAAACTACTCGAGTGATTTAAACGTCGAGATTCATTTGAAAATCATACTGAAATCAATGACTTTCTGATTTTAAAAAAATTTCAAATTGGATCTTTTTTTCTTATTTACACATTTTTACAACCTTAAAGTTAATCTAAACATTAAAAATAACTACTACTTTACTTATAATTAAATTCAATTAAAATAAATAATTATTTATTATTTATATCTTTTCTGATTAAAATAATATATCTATAAGTATCTACTAATAATATGGCTGAAAATTTTGAATTAAAAAAAATATTTTTGTAATTGATAACCCAATTCTTGAGGAAGAAGGGGATGAAATGGGGTGTAATCGTTATATTCTTAATAGAGCGCGTACGAAGTCGCAGGTAACTTGCAAGTATTATTCATCTGCGATTTTATTACATCTGTTGACACACAACTAAATACGAACGTAGGCAAACCTTGATACATTTTCACAATATATTCTCTATAAATAAAACACAACGCCTACAAAAGAAAACATTAAAATACTACTCATGACCTAAATATTAAAATTCATTAGTAGAATATGCAATTTGGTATTTTGGGTGTGGGATTTGTACCATAAAATCGCATATGGTGCCGAAATATTAAAAAAAAGCAAGCACAAGTCACTACAAAAAAAATACCCAAATCGCTTCAAGTGTGCCTATAAAATTTGAACAGTTCTCGATTTCTCCAAGATCCCGTCATCAGATCCAGACCTGATGACCATGGGATCATCTGGGAAGTAACCTTTCAAACAATAAATAATAACTTATGATCTATTGAACCTCAACATTTGCCTTGGCTAGTTTTCACATACTAGTCAACTTATTTGATTTGCTGGTAAAAACTAGCCAAGTCAAATGTTGAGGTTCAATAGATCATAAGTTATTTGCTTTGTGTAAATAATTCGACTATTCAAATTTTAAAAGTCATATTTTTAAATAGCAATCGTTGTTGTAGCAGAAAAAAAACAAGTAATTGTTTTCTAAAGAATGTTATACGTTATTATAAATAAATTTCAGGATTGTCTACAGAACTTGGCACCCATTTAGATCTCAAATCTTTTGTCGGTGAAGCCGACAACCACACCATAATTATCATAATGTTGAACTTTGCTCCCATTTTCACATTTATGTTTTTGGTGGGATATATTGTATTACATTTTAAAAATCAAATAAAGTATTTATTGAAATATTACACTGATTATATCTATACTAATAATAAGCTGAAGAGTTTATTTGTTTGAACGCGCTAATCTCTGGAACTACCTGTTGGATTTGAATAATTGCATTCAATAGCCTATTTTTTGAGGAAGGTTATATAACATCACGCTACGACCCAAAGGAACAGATCAGTAACTATTAACTCTGGTGCAACCGCAAATCACAACTAGTACAAAATATACGAGAATTATGATCCATTATAAAACGTTATTCAAGAAACGATGCACTCTTTGTTCAGCGTCACCGACCCGAGCGTGACGGTTCAATTTCGTTTACTGTTCAGAAAGAGCTCAAAATAAAGAAGTTTTCACTTCAAACCATTTTATGGTACGTACACGCATATCGCACTTGACCGCTTTTAGAAAGGGACAATCGAACAAGCGTTTATGGCAAATAAAATTTATATCCAGTGATATAAAAAATGGACATTAATGTCCTACTCAAATGACGTTTATAAATGTTTGTCACGTACTGGAAATTAAGTGGGCAACGGTTCCGTATCAAATTAAATTTTATGTAAGAACTTTCTTAAATAAAATTAGATGGTATTTCACTCTGAGAAGCTTTTGGACAGACAAATTGTATGTACGAGCCACGAATGCTTCTTTACAGCACACAATAGCCATTTTTCACAAGAATTATTTTGCTGCAATTTGCTATTTATAGTAAACAAGTTTCCGTCATCTAAAATGTTTTATATATATAAGTATTTGTCAGAAATTCAGAATGTATTGACGTATAGAGACATGGAAAATTGCTTAATGGTGTGTTTGCAATTCTTTTATAAATGTTTTCTTTTAATCATTACTACTTGTAATTTTTTTTTATAAAGGCGGGGGAAATGCCTCATGCACACCAGGAAATGGAGCCCTGGTAGTGTCGGACTCCTGTCTTAAAAGCGACAGACCTACCGACTAAAACCCCCTCCGTTATGTATTAACTTAGGAGAGCGGACCACGCGGCGCTAATGGTATAGTACGCTTTGTGGTCCGCATTGGAATGAACTGCCATCAGCTCCTTGTAACTCCGAGCTGTCCATAGACGATCCTGACAACTGGGAGCCGCAACTCCGCATTGCTATATGGGCATCCCCGACAATTCAGAGCTGCAACTCCGTGCTGCCACATAGACCGTCCGGACAGCTCGGAGCCCCCGATGTTAGGTGGGATGAGTGATTTTATGAGTTGGGTTTGGATGTTGTTACCCTGTACTGGTAGCATCAGTGCATAGCCAGGGTGATAATATTCGAGTATTCGTAGTGCAATTGTGATATAGAACCACACTTGCGGGTAATGGACGACTCGGTGAAGAAGGGTGCCGCTTAGCTTCACCGTGGGTAGTGAGGAAGACCAACTCTTTCGATCACGACGGCTACTGAGCCCTCCCCGCCACGGCGGCCACCCACGGGGGGGTGAATACTTGTAATTAATAATATAGGTACGTTGTAAATAGCTTTTGAAGTTTTCTTCCACATAAAGAAGATTGTACACCCATACGAAGCCGGGGGCGGGGTCGCTAGTGTGACATTATAAAAAATATCTGTATTGATGCAAATATAAAGCATTTTGATTGATTGAAGTTGTGGTTAACATTTTTAATACAAGCGATGGTATTTGCCCCCATTGCCATACACCATTCTAAATACCAAATAGCCAATTTAAAGTCCCTGCGGTACCCTAAAACCGTGACGAGTCAATAGAGAGCGAGTATCGCGATGTTCCGTAACACCATAAATCAATATTCGTAAATTGCCGCTAACACTTGCGTCCGCCCGCCCTCACATAGTCAATTTATGAAATGACAGCAACCGTTACAATTTTAGCTATAATAAAAACAATCATTACTAGTTTAATGGAAACCAAAGAACTACACGCGTTGCCCTACGGATCCCGGAAGCATATGTAATTCTACCTCAGTTCTAAAGATTTAAAAGCCTTACAGCTTCCGAAACCGTGTTATGGTTCTAGGGTACCTAGCGGAAGACCAATTGCTCCCATTGCTCCCTCGTTTAGCTGATGGTATTTGTGAGGCTATACCTAACGAGTATTTTGTAGAGGTATATTTAGATGGAAAAGCCTCTGTGGTTTGTCGGATTATGTATATAAGTTTTTTTTTTAAAAAACCCATTGGTACATGGCCGGGATCCGGAATCGAACCCGTGGTCTGCCTAGTTAATACCAGACGTCTTAACCACTCGGCCACCGACGCATAGTTAAATACCAACTGTCTAAATGATACATTTTATGTTTACTAATCCTAGACAGGCTATAAATACTTTTGGAATGAAAAAGTTTGTCGGATTTTATATTGCAAAAAAATGCTTCGTAGGGCACGCAATTAATAGATAGGTCTAAGAAAGAAAGAAATATATGTGAACATTGTTGCCAGTGTCTCAAATGATACACACAAAAAAAAACAACTAAAATATTTATTTTTTTTTTACTTCAAAAAATAACTCCCAATTTCACTAATCTAGACAAAAACTGACACTAGCTGACTGAAAGAATTATCTATCGAATAAAAAAGAAATCATTAAAATCGGATCAGAACTGGAGGAGTAATCTGTGTACAATACTTACATAATAAATTCATCCTAATTGAGAAATTTTTTTCTTTTTTCAAAGTCGGTTAAAAATTGTATTTGTCGGATTTACTTGAAACCGAAACAGGAGACTGTTTTTGAAAACGAGGTGTTACTTTTCACTTTTCAACAATTTACAGGTAAAAGCGGGGGCGTAAAGCTATATCTAAATGAACATACCTACCACAATTTCCAGTCCCTGACTAACCTACTAAGCTGAATATCAACAATTCATTGCACAATATCTAAATGTACAAACGGAAATGCTCGGTGCATCTTAATTCATCTCAATTGGGCTGCAACTGGCCCTGACGGGAATAAATGGATGGTGTTATGCAATAAACTAAAACTTTAGCGGATTTTCACTCGGGTTCATATCCTCTCGTTGTTAAACAAATGTAGCATAACGCTTGGTGGAGCCCTATTATGGTTCATACAAGAGCACTTTCCGTTTTCCCCTAATTTTCCAGTCAAGAAATGCCCGGCCCGAGAGACACAAGAATGCCGTGCAAATTGCTGGATCTGGCAAAGACAGTACACGGGTTTGCCCGGACATTGGTACCGACCCGTCGTTTTTGGCTTTCGAGTCGAAACAAAAGATATCGCAGTGCTAAGTATGTTAACCCACATAAACATGCTATTTCCTGTAGCGTTATTTTTTATGACTTCCGCAGCCAAAATTGCTAAAAAAAACGGATCTCTTATTTATTTATTTATTTGTTTAAGAACACAGAAAAAAAACAGCTCGCAGGCCAAGTCTTAACATGTCTAATACTTTGTCACATACTTATAGTAAAAAAGGAATACACACTATATACAATAAAACATGTCAGAAGTAAGGAAATTCAAGAAATAACAGCAACAACCAAATACCTTCTGACCTTTTTTGATGAAAGAAAGCTTGCTGTCAGCGAATACGTCGGCATCCGGAACCTCGGCACATAAGCTATTGAGCAGTGCGAGTGCTCTAGGTGTAGGCGCATTACTGTCCTGGTCCTAACCCAGGTCGGCAGCGAGAACGTGGGGTCCCTGCGGCGCGGTTCCGCTGTGTAACCTAGGCCACGATTATGGCGACACGGCACCAACAGCCCCATATTTCTCAGTACTGTCGGATTGTCAATTTTATTGTTTACTATTAAATAGTAGTGCATTATAAGCAGCAGCTTGAGTCGTACCTCCAAGGTGTCAAGCCCAACTATACCAGAAACAAATGCTGACGGATACAGGAAAGGATAGTATCCATACACTCGCTTATACATTAGCCTAGCAAATTTACGTTGCACACTTTCTATCATCGACGCATATTTTCTTTCATTAGGGTCCCATACCATCGCTCCATACTCTAACCTACTGCGAACATATGCGCAGTAAAGGGTCCTGAACTGCGAAGTGACTCGATTCTTATATCTTTGTCAGTCGTGTTATCGATCACAGTGTCTCCCTCTTTTAGCCGATGATATTAGTGAGTCTATACCTAACGGGTGGCCAGATTTGTTTAGGTATATTTAGATGGAAAAGCCTCTAAGTGTTGTTTGCCGGATTATGCACATAAGTTTTTAATAATAAAAATCCATGGCCGGGATATATAGGGTCCGCCTAGTTAATACCCCCCTTTGCTACTTAGGAACCCTAAATTTGTTTTAGATTTGGCCTAGCACAGAAATCCAGCAGTTGGCATCGAAATGAAATATTATTTTTTCCGAAGGATTTATGAGACAAATATTTGAATTGAAGGAATCCGACTCGATTGGATCAAGAGCTCACTAGAGGCAATCTCTTCATTGAAGTACGGTTTGAGTAACCACTCAGACCCGTCTTTTACTCTTTTGGTCCAAAGATTTATTTGGACTTTGGCAAGAATTTGTACAGCTTTGAACGTGGGTTTAAGTGTGTGTCAAATTGTTTTTTGGTTAATTGAAAAGTAATTGTGAGTTAGTCTAGAAATCAAATATCAGTCATTAACCGACTTCCAAAAAAAGAAGGAGAAGGTTCTCAATTCGGACCGTATTTTTTTTTATGTATGTATGTACTTCGATAACTCCGCCAATTGTGAACCGATTTTGATGGTTTCTTTTTTAATCGTCAGATAATTCTTCCGGATTGGTCCCATTTTTATCTCATAAAAATTGGTTCATTAGTTTTTCAGAAATTTTGAAAAAACTGACTTTATAAGTACATTTTTCTTGATATCTCGATAAAATATGTACCGATTTTGACAACTTATTTTTTTCAAGACATAATAATTTCTCGACATTATCTCACAGACATATGACGAAAATCGGTTCAGTAGTTTTTCAGAAATTCAGTAATTAATTTCTGTTTACGGCTGAAAATTATGTATCAGAAAAAGCCTTAGCAACGGTTGCTATTGACACGAAGTTGTCAATTTTCGTGACGATGGTCTAGCGGTTAAATGTAATGGAGTGCATAGGATGCACAAGCACATTAAATGGTTCAAATCACATCCACAGGGGTATTTTTTTTTTAATTTTCCATCAATATTTTTTTAGTTGCGATATTATTCGTCTGTCAAGGCAGCAAAATCACTTAAAAGGGTAAAATAAACCTTTTAAAAAAAAGTGCACCGACTTCAAAAATTTGCACTGAAAAGTAAGAAATAATAAATATTTCGTCGTAGAATTTGAAGACGGTTGGTGCCAAATTAGAAACAACTTAGTTCCCAAATTCACTAATCTAGACAATACATTAGGAACCTACGATCATCAGTACATACAAACATAGATAATATTGAACAGATCTTTATCTTCTTAGATATTTACTTAGTTTTGTATCCTAATTTGGCACCAACCGTCTTCAAATTCTACGATGAAATATTTATTATTTCTTACTTTTCAGTGCAAATTTTTGAAGTCGGTGCACTTTTTTTTAAAAGGTTTATTTTCTAAATAAAGTCGACGATATTTACAACTATCAACAATTTGAGTTGAATATATTGTATAAATAAACTCATTTTTCTAGGATTAATTGAGATTTGCTTTATTTTTGACAGATATAAGATGGCCGACAGATCTAAATGAAACAAAAAACATATTTAAAATCTATATCCCCACTATGATTGGTCAAAGTTTCATCAAAATACATTCAGCCGTTTCAGAGCATATTTTGAAATCACAGACGCTTGAATTCTATTAAAATTTGAATAGATTTCAGTGTGCTTTTACCTTTATACATCCAATCCAATATTGGCAGTCTTAATACCTTAGCTCAAAGATATCTACATTCAGGTCTTAGCTTGCAAGCTTTATCTTGTCAATAGATCACTTGGTGTTCTCACGAATAATACTGTCTAGGTAGCGGTGTATCAAAGGAACTGGCCTATATATTTAGTAGTGGGTCTAGGATACAAAGCAAACACTATTAAGTCACTACAGATTCTGAGAACCGGATTAACTGCCTTCCTAGGGTCTGGGTTTGATTCTTGGGCATATACAAAAAGGTTCGTAAATACAGATTATAGACTCTGTAGCGGTCTACTTTTCTGGAAATTATATGAAAATACTTCAATGTGGTAACTCTTCCAGAGCAGGTTACTAGCCGATTGCACGCGACTTTGTACGCGTTGCATTAGGAATACAATTCACCCCCTTAGGGTAGGTAGCGTGATGTTAAATGGCATAGACTATAAAACCTTCCCCAAGAATTGGGCTATCAAATGCAAAAATATGTTTTCTAATCGGTCCAGTAGTTTTTAAATCTATTAAATACGATGTAGGTAAAATATGAATAGAAATGTATGAAAAATACTCTTAAAACTTAAGGCAGGGTGCAAACACGATATCTACTATAAACCTTTTAAAAAAAAGTGCACCGACTTCAAAAATTTGCACTGAAAAGTAAGAAATAATAAAAATTTCGTCGTAGAATTTGAAGACGGTTGGTGCCAAATTAGGATACAAAACTAAGTAAATATCTAAGAAGATAAAGATCTGTTCAATATTATCTATGTTTGTATGTACTGATGATCGTAGGTTCCTAATGAATTGTCTAGATTAGTGAATTTGGGAACTAAGTTGTTTCTAATTTGGCACCAACCGTCTTCAAATTCTACGACGAAATTTTTATTATTTCTTACTTTTCAGTGCAAATTTTTAAAGTCGGTGCACTTTTTTTTAAAAGGTTTATTTTACCCTTTTAAGTGACTTTGCTGCCTTGAGAGACAAATAATAACGCAACTAAAAAAATATTGATGAAAAATTAAAAAAAAAACGCTGTGGATGTGATTTGAACCATGTGCTTGTGCATCCTATGACTCCCCATTACATTTAACCGCTAGACCATCGTCACGAAAATTGACAACTTCGTGTCAATAGCAACCGTTGCTAAGGCTTTTTCTGATACATAATTTTCAGCCGTAAACAGAAATTAATTACTGAATTTCTGAAAAACTACTGAACCGATTTTCATCATATGTCTGTGAGATAATGTCGAGAAATTATAATGTCTTAAAAAAAATAAGTTGTCAAAATCGGTACTTATTTTATCGAGATATCAAGAAAAATGTACTTTTAAAGTCAGTTTTTTCAAAATTTCTGAAAAACTAATGAACCAATTTTTATGAGAGAAAAATGGGACCAATCCGGAAGAATTATCTGTCGATTAAAAAAGAAACCATGAAAATCGGTTCACAATTGGCGGAGTTATCGATGTACATACATACATAAAAAAAAAAAAAAAAAAAAAAAATACGGTCCGAATTGAGAACCTTCTCCTTCTTTTTTTGGAAGTCGGTTAAAAAGTGGCATTTTTCGACGCTTACTTTGCAGTGTCAGGAATCAAAGTCAATCTCAAAAAAATATAATACTACATAAATTTTTAACCGCATATTTTTTCATAAGTGTTTTGGTCTATCGAAAAAAATTTATTCAAAATACCTCTATAAAACAACTTTTGTGCGTAAATTCACAATATTTTGCGCGACAACTATATACTTTTTTTAAGAATAAAATAGCTTGAATAATCTATTAAAACTTTAACCGATTACTTTCACTGTTTAACTGTTTTTCTTTAACAAATTTTAAGAAAAAGCTACAAAGTAAGTGAAATTTCAAGTGTAGCTGCATGACCACGTAAAGTTTGCCAAGCAATATTCAACCTTATATCGTCCTACATAAGCATCCCCCCACCGGAGTGCAAATAGTATTTTTTTATCGAGTTTGATCCCTGCCTAACATTTTTCGTCCAGTACATTCAGAGAAAATTAGCTGTGACAGACGGACAGACAGACACAAGAGTGATCTTATAATGGTTCCGTTTTTTCATTGGATGTACCAAACCCTAAAAAATATAATAAATAATTAAATAACCGATTAAAAAAGTAGATTAAAAACTTTAAAATGTTAATCTAAATATATAAAACTGTCGTGTCGCTCACTAAATGACAATCAACGCACATCCTACACCACTGAAGATATAAAATATGGAAATGGAAAGGTTTATTCCTTAGGGAGTGTAGAGATGCATCATATTATTTATATCATGCGTGCGGTATTTACATAAAATACTTCAGTTCGAAGTCGTGGGCAACTATAATTTTAAAGACAATTTATTTAAGAGTAAACTTCAAAAAGAATCAATAACATAACCAAGGTTAAAATAAGATAGGCCAAGATTCACGTACCAGAAACATATGAGAAAGAACGATTTCACAAAAAATCGGTCTTACGAAAATACACAAAACGGACATATTATGCTCTTCCAGTATTATACAAATACTATTAGAAATATAATTATCTATAGGATAAATACGAGAAAATGGTACATTGGTAAATATGTTAAGAAAACTCGAGTCGCAAAACCGGTTGAAAATACGCGTGAAATTGGTGACTTGAAAGTCTTCATAAAACTTAGATTTTAATTTTTTTTTTAAATTCGTACCTACCGTGTCAAATATATTTATCTTTCGTAAGCTATTGAAATTTTGAAACTAACTAATGGGATAAAAGTTATAACCGTTCATCCATATCAAACTTAAATTATTTATGTTGTTCAAGCACCATAAAATTTTCCAGAAGTTAACAAAAACCGGTTCAACCCCTTTTAACTCCAAACCGTCCAATTCCCATTTCGATTGTAAAATGTAGTAGTTTACGACAACATTATCATTTTAGCGAGTGCTCGGACCGAAATGGCCACATACAATATGCGCGGCTGGGAATTGCATTGAAACTTTTTTATTTTTAACTATTTTCTAAAAACCGAGCGCTTAAACTGCTTCCCATATTAAAATTTAACATACAACTATTATATCTAGCATTTAATTAAAAGATAAATAAATCAATTAGAAACTAGACAACAACTAGAAACAGATTTTCTTGAATCATAGCTAAGAACATTCTCGATCAAGCCACCTTTCAAACAAAAAAACTAAATCAAAATCAGTTCATCCGTTTAGGAACTACGATGCCACGAACAGACATATAGGTATCTATTTTTAGGGTTCCATACCCAAAGGGTAAAAACGGAAACCCTATTACAAAGGATCCGCTGTCCGTCCGTCCGTCCGTCCGTCCGTCCGTCCGTCTGTCTGTCTGTCTGTCACTAGGCTGTATCTCATGAACCGTGATAGTTGAGACAGTTGAAATTTTCACAGATGATGTATTTCTGTTGCCGCTATAACAACAAATACTAAAAAACAGAATAAAATAAATATTTAAGGGGGCTCCCATACAACAAACGTAATTTTTTTTGTCGTTTTTATAGATAATGGTACGAAACCCTTCGTGCGCGAGTCCAACTCGCACTTGGCCGGTTTTTTAATTTACATACTGTCTACATATCAGCATCAGCCCATTAGTGATCAACCACTAAAGTTCCACCCAAAATTGCTTTTCCAATATAGATCAAAATTTACCATTTAACTTTGCCAATTTTGCATCTAGTTTAAAATCAGTTTTAATGGACAGATGGAGAAATGTAACAGCCTTAGTAATTAATAAACACTTGTTCAACTTGAGTTCAGGAAATAACGAATTCAGAGCAGATGCCTAAATGCCTAAATAAGTCGAAGCATTCCCTAAATAATCTACACTAATATTAAGTTTAGATGTAGGAGGTAATCTCCGAAACATACATATCCGATTTTAAAAATTCTTCCACGAATAGAATTCAAATTCATAATAAAATTCAAAAGATCGTTTATTTCCATACACAACATACACATTACATTACAGCAATTTAAAAAAAATACAATTTAAAAAAAAAATTGGATACAAAGTCTGAAATTCATTAAAAAATATACAATTAACTTTTAAACTTATACACTCTTATTAATAAACTCGAAGTAGCGACGTAGTAACTAAACTGTATTTTGTCTCCCTCTGACAAATCTGCAATTCATTATGATAGACTGAGACGAAACACAGTTTAGTTACTACGTCGCTACATCGAGTTTATTAATAAGAGTGATAATGCTTATCATTCAAGTATTCTGATATACTCTAGTATGCATTTTAAATTTAATCGTATCTTTGAAATTAGAGAATGGAAGATTTTGTATATGAGAGGGGACCTTATTGTAAATATGCACACCAGAAACCTGCGATATACTGCGATATTTTATTTTGTTTGAAAATATCCACCACAGGCGAAATAAAGTTGCTAGGACGATTAGCACTTAGAGGGGACCTTTGTCGTAACTGAAAATTGCTTGTGAAACATCACTATTCTAATTTTTTTTCTTATTTTTAGCTATCTTCTATCATCACGTCTTTTATTCCAAGAGAGGTAGGCAGAGACAATCGAATGGCATTTGCTACTATCTTGACATACCTCTTTCGCTTCTTTCATATTCATCATACCTAAGTCGTCCTCTGCAAGCATTTCCTATCACTGCTATATAAACTTTTTTTGTCAATCTTTCATCCTTCATTCTTATCCAAACTAGGTACTTTTTTTCATTCTAATTATCTCCACATTCTTCTCTAATGATTTAAATCACGTGAAAAGTTAAAAAAATATCTTCAATTGCCACTTTTTTATGTGAATTTGATTAGAATTAATAAAAAAAATGGCTGAGTTGCAGTTAGTTTATATATTTATGAAACCAATAGAAATTGAAGTTGTTAGTCAGATTTTTAAAGCAATTTAGATTTTAGTTTGCGGTTTTCACATGTCTGGCAGATATAAACAGTGCAACACTGTAAAACGCCGACGAAAATATTTTATCAGCAAAACCACGCTACATTGGTTCCCATGAAACTTTAAAGCGATTTCTATTGATAGAAAAATCGCTGCAAAAAACGAAATCCAATGCAATCTAACTTTTATTGCAGTAGCAATTCATATAGTTTTATACTCTGTATATATTCTATGCAAGCGATTCCATACAATAGATTCCAAAAGGTTTGAATGTATTTTCATTTTAATTTTTTTTTTCTTCATGTGTTACAGCCCCCGAAACCATGTTACGAGCCCAACGGAAGACTAAGTCTCCCTCTTTTAGCCGATGGTATTTGGTGGCCAGTTCTGTTGAGGTATGAGATGGAAAAGTCTTTAAGTGTGGATTGTCGGATTATGTATATAAGTTTTTTAATTATAAAAAACCAATTGGTTCAAACCCGTGATCTGCGTAGTAAATACCAGACGTCTTAAGGGCCCATGGTCAAGGTCATTTTACAACTGTCAAAAATATGGCTAATCTCAGTTAATCCTGGAAAGGTGAGTTTATTTATACAACATTTCCTTACCACACAGTTGATAGTTATTATTTTAATTGAGCCACATATTTTCATTATTAAGAGTTCTTTATAGCCATAGATTCCAAAATGCAAAAGCAAAGCTCGTTTTGGAAACTATGGCTAATTAGAACCCTAAATAATAAAAATATGGCTCAATCCAATTTAAAATAATAACTATCAATTGTGTGGTTTCTTCGCGCGTTGCTTACGGCTCCTGAAATCGTGAATATTAAAGTACCTTTCAATTGTAGACCTTGTATAATGTACTATTGTACATTTTAAAGCATTTGCATAAAGTATTTATTTCTAAACTTACTGCTCCTCTCCTATGGGTCGTAGCGTGATGTTATATTATTTTCAAATCCGACTGATAGTTTCAGATATAGACGCGTCCAAACAAAAACGCTCTTCAGTTTTATTATTAGTATACTTTAATACTTTTCTAATTGAATAGTATATAATTGTACATTATTCTGAGTAAAAAAAATTGTGATCAATCTAGGCGCGTACGCACCATGAGTCACTGTCGCGACTAGTATGCAAATATTTCACACCTGTCTCTTGAGTTAGGACAACGACCGCGCCTCTATGTTCCTATTATGCTACTTAGAAATCAATTTGCCAATATTTTGAGGTATGGTAACTTAACGGTGCTGATCAATCGTTAAGTTGCCTTAAGAGCTCTCTTTCACCCAATATCCGAGCGATAGAAATAAATAGAGAAAGAAATTTTTCAATCAAAATCGGTACAATAAAATACACAAAACGGACTTCAGCAATTCAGAAGTACTGTACAAAAAATATAAAAAAACAAGTACTAGTTAATGGATCAATAAAGTATGTGAAATTATTTTTACTCGATATTTAAAAAAAGTAAAATATTAAGAGACAAGTCGCAAAGTCGGTTAAAAATATGCGTGAAATTGATGAATTTCAGGGCTTCATAAAACCTAGGGTATAGCTGATATTATCTTATTTTTACATATTGAATATAGATAATAATACTTTAAGGATACATTAACTACAACATGATATTTTTAATAAGTTTTGTACAATACTTGAATTGCTGAAGTCCGTTTTTGTATGGGACAAAAAGAAATGAGGCGTCTCCTTAAGAAGGGTTTTTTATCTATCCAAAAATTCAATTGATTAAAGAAGATGTTTAAAGTACTTGCTCATAAATCGCCGAGTGTATGAAAGTTATAATGAATATAAAAGAAGCGAAGGATGTCAGGATCGTAGCAAATGTCATTCGATTGTCTATGCCTATCCCTCGTAGGATAAAAGGCATGATCATAGATAAATAGATCAAAAGTAAATTAATAATATTAAATATTTTTGCACGGAGATAGTTGTAGGAAATCCTTCAGGGTAATTATTTTTGTCTCTTTAAAAAAAATCGGACGGAAAGCTTGTTCTCAAATTAATATTCTTGCATTAAAACTCTCACAATATGAACACTTTATTTTTACATCGTATAATAGTGTTGTTTTGCATACGAAATTATGGTATGACTCGTTATCGGTAAATCTAATTGAGGGGGGTTTGTTTAAATCGATATCGACTATAATTTCATGGTTGGGGCTGCATTATTCTATCGTGTCACGTGACCACATAATTATAGGATCATGTTTTCGTACTTTGTTAAATGTACAGCGGTTTGTTTAGCAGCTTATATCCTTAAATCCTAAATTTAAGGTTATTTGATCCGGCGGCATACGTGGTACTATTATTAGCTCAAACATCGACTAAAATTTATAAATATTCAGAAAAAATCTCAAAATATATATATTTTTTTAATGAATTCTTTTATCTATCTATCATCACGCCTTTCATCCCAAGAGGGGTAGGCAGAGACAATAGAATGCCATTTGTTACGATCCTGACATATCTCTTTTGCTTCTTTTATATTCATCTTACCTTTCATACATGCTCGGCGATTGTGTGTACTTTTAATATTTCCTTCGATCAACATATTTTTTATATGTTCAATAAAAGTACATCTAGGTCGTCCTCTGCTAGCATTTCCTTTCACTTCGGCCATATAAACCTTTTTAGTCAATCTTTCATCCTTCATTCTTTCAACGTGTCCAAACCAGCGTAAACTACTTTTCTTAATTTTTGTCACAACATCATCTTTTACTCCGCATTCTTCTCTAATGACATCGTTCCGGATGCGGTCAATACGCTTTATATCACACATTCTACGTAAAGACCGCATTTCCACTGCATTTATTTTACTTTCATGCCTCTTATTCCATACCCAAGTCTCGCTTCCATAAGTAAGTGATGGAACTAAAACAGCTGTATGTATGTTCATTTTACTTTTAGTTGTAAGTTGTGTATTTCTGCATACATTATTTAGTCCACCAAATAAATACCTTGCTTCCCGCTTTCACTCTCCTTTCAATTTCTTTGTCTATCTTTCCACTTCTTGTAACCATACTACCTAAATAAACAATTTCATTCACTTGCTCTAACTTACATCCTTTCACACAAATCTTATTAATTTGCAAACAACTAGCTTTTGCATTAAAATGGAAGAATCCTTTCCGTTCCTGTGATATTCACGGGACCAAAATGCACCAAATTCTGGGTGTATTGTCCCATCTTTAAGCCCATCATGTCTACCATAAGCCTATAGTTCCCTACCATATTCGCACATAAATCAATCGGCGAGTTGACGTAAGCAAGTCGTCCGTAAAAGGGTGAGGCCCCAATAATAATTAATAAGAAAGACGTTTCCACATCAGAGTGCTGACATGCAATAATGCCTCCTTAGGAATGACTGGCGAGGTAACAGCTGAGTACTCCCAATTCCTTACCACTGAGATGGGCAAAGAATAACTTAATTGTAGACGTGCAGAAGTAATTAAGTTTCTTACTGACTTTTTTTACAGCTCCCGTGGCTAGTTCTGTTGAGATATATTTAGATGGAAAAGCCTCTAAGTGTGTGGTTTGTCGGATTATGTACATAAGTTTTTATTTAAAATACCCATTGGTGCATGGCCGGTTCTGGGATCGAACCCGTGGTCTGCCTAGTTAATACTAGACATCTTAACCACTCGGCCACCGACGCACACTATGATACCCTTCATATCTATGTTATTTCATTTGGAATAATTTGAACATTTTCGTTCCGTGCTTCAAAAATAATAAGTAATGTTTGTCTGCATATCTGTCAGTCCGTTCGTTTTCCATTTTCCAGGGCACGTGGTGGTGCTTAAGGCGACGTCTCCGTACATTTTCTCTGAAACGTCTATTTTTTTGTCGCTAAATGTGGACATATCAAGCCATTTTACAAGTCCGAAAAAAAATTTGTGAATAGTGAAATATATAAAGAAAATATATAAATAATAAAATATTATTAAATCTTTGTAGTATCTTTAAAAAAAAAATCGCAAGTTACAGCACGAAAATAATTTTTGCTCTCAAAATTCTCAATATTTTGAGCGACAACTAACGTTAAAAAAAAACTATATTGTAGGAAAATCAATGTACTAAAGACATTGCTTAAAAAATGGCAAATTAATAGCGTGTTTATTTTTTAATTAATTGAAAAGCCCGAAATTCCGTAAATATCGGCAGATGGCGGACAGATACCGCCGGCAGCGGACGTGTCCCGGACGCTCTGGTGAACTCGCCTGATTATAAATTAGCGATGTTTTTCTCGTAATCCTATTGTCTGTCCCTTTCACACCCGAACTTAAACGTCTACCACTATCCCGCTCTAGCTATCTTATTAGAAACAGCGGGCTTTCTATACATACTAATACTACTTAGTTTTTAATAAACTACCATATGTATCGGTTTTGCCTGTGTAAATATCTGAATTTATACCTACTTAGGTCTTGATGGACTAGGCTTTTCCCGGCTTTACCTATGTAAATAGGTAACTTATACCTACTAAGTTTTTCATAGACTACCCTAATGTCTCGGCTTTGCCTGTGTAAATATTTTACTTTATACCTACTTAGGTCTTGATGGACTAGGTTTTTCCCGGCTTTGCCTGTGTAAATATCTGACTTTATACCTACTTAGGTATTGATGGACTAGGGTTTTACCCGGCTTTGTCTATGTAAATAGGTAACTTATACCTACTTAGTTTTTCATAGACTACCCTATGTCTCGGCTTTGCCTGTGTAAATATCTGACTTTATACCTACTTAGGTCTTGATGGACTAGGCTTTTACCCGGTTTTGCCTATGTAAATAGGTAACTTTATACCTACTTAGTTTTTGATAGACTACCATATGTCTCGGTTTTGCCTGTGTAAATGTCTGACTTTATACCTACTTAGGTCTTAATGGACTAGGCTTTTATCCGGCTTTGCCTGTGTAAATAGGTAACTTTATACCTACTTAGTTTTTGATAGACTACCATATGTCTCTGTTTTGCCTGTGTAAATGTCTGCCTTTATACCTACTTAGGTCTTAATGGACTAGGCTTTTACCCGGTTTTGCCTATGTAAATAGGTAACTTTATACCTACTAAGTTTTTGATAGACTACCATATGTCTCGGTTTTGCCTGTGTAAATGTGGTGTTTTATACATACTTAGGTCTCAATGGACTAAGCTTTTACCCGCCTTTGCCTGTGTAAATAGGTAACTTTATATCTACTTAGTTTTTGATAGACTACCATATGTTTCGGTACTGTTTAGATATATTTACTGTGGCCGAGTGTAAGTATAAAAGGTTATGTACATACGTAAGCTTAATTTCTGTACTCTCACTGTTTTGTAGTATTCGGCCGTAGTGCTAATACAAAATAAGAAAAGAGGAACACCGGGACGAGGAGTAGTGTATAGGCAGAGCGTATGCTACGTGGCAGGCACGCTGAGCGGTTGTATTACTCCATCTTTTCTTTTTACATTGATTGAAGATATTGAATAATAAGGATTTTGTATTATAATTTCAAATATTATACTTACTCAGAGTCAAAAGTATGTTTTTTTATATTCTTCTTACGTCGTTTTCTAATACAAATCTTACGTAGTTCTTTATTCCTTTTATTACCCATTATTTACACTAAACTATAAATTACTACTTATTAGTTAATACTTAATAAAATAAACTATAATATAATCACAAAAAAATACAAAATAAAAATAAATTGTGTAACGAGATTTTATCAACAAATTTACACGATATGAGAGGAACGTGCACTTTCTAGACGTCTCAAGTCAACGGCTGTGACGCGAAATAGTCGCGCGGGATATGTTCGCGCGTGCATCATTTTATGAATACAGCGTGTTTGATATTTCTCTCCCTCACAAAGTTTTATAGACCAATGAAAAAATATTTTTAGTAGGATGTATCTACCTACACTAGTAAGGGCATGTAATAATCTCAATATTCTGATTATCAATATTCCGGTATATATCTTCCATAATACCGATAATTATTACGTACTAGTTTTTATAATATTTTCTGATTCTAATAAAATAACACACTGAAATACAATGTTTATTTTAAATTATATTACTTTATTTGATATTTTATTTCTTCTTAAATTATCTCTGAATAAAATATAGATTTGGTACCTACTATTGGCCACGCACTCGAAATCCACAGTTTACTTACTACTCTAAACAAAATAGGACGTTTGAAGAAGAGGCAGTGTTTATTGGCTTGTGATTGTGATAAAGAAGAAAAATACATCATGCAACTTTTAATTTAAATTAATTTAATACTTAAAATTTCACTCAGTAAATTTTAAAAGATTTTTTCTAACAAATAAAAATAAAGCTTCTAAAGTATAAATAAACAAAATGAAATAGTGATTTTAAATTCACACATTGGTTATAATAATTGTTCTAGATGTAACATCATTACAATGGAATAAGTTTTTATACCTATTCCTTTCGAACAAACAACTTCAGACACAAACTGAACCTTTTTATTGAGTAAATACTTGATAAAAACCTTATAACTATCTATAATTCAACACAGATGTTTGAAATATTTTTACTGTAACAATAATAAACACAAGAAACATCCTGTGAATGTAAAAAGATAGTCGCTAAGTCCTTTGATGCCGTGTGGCTCGCGCCGCGGCTAATCGACCGGCCGCCAGGAGAAACCGCCAAAGGCAAAGGGATGCCGCAAATCGATGTCAAGAGTTGGCAAAGCAAAGTGTCGATTACGCAATTTCTAGTTTCTTTTATAGTTAGGCACCTATAATAATTAGGTGGGTAGAAATAAAAGTACAAATTAAAGAAATTTTTATATGGAAATGACTTTCGGTCAAATTTCACGCAATTTTGAGAATAGATTCGTTTCGTAATTCTGAGCAAAAGTCTCCAAGGACGCGACTTTCGAGTTTCAGAGTTATTGATAAGAATTGGTCTACAAAAAGGCAGCGGTAGCGGTATAATATTTTTTTTTTTTTTTTTTTATTTTAATTTAATTTTAGAGAATGATTAACTTATATTACACTTACGCATTGGATGTAAAACATTACTATTATTAGGCACAGTTAAAACTCATACATGCTAAGTCGCTGGCAAAACGAAAATTAATTATTTCAGTCCGATTATTCCTATGTTCCTAGATTGTGATGTCGCGGTCTCGGTATGTTCATAGTAGGCGCGCCGCATCTCCCCGCAAATCGAAGCTTGCATCACTCCGCCTCACCCCCTCTACTGATTTTTTTGCACAAGCAGTGAGGGCCTTAACGGTTGTCTACAGGGCAGTTTTTTTATATGCCCTGCGGCGGAAATCGTAGTCTAACAAACGTAGTATTGTATTGTGTAGTTCAATTATTATTGAAAACTACAACTTTGTGCCGTTTGGTGTAGAAACTCTAGGTCCGTGGGGTTCAAATGCCAAAAAGTTTATTAAAGATATACTCGCTCGACTGATCATCTTTTCTGGTGACAAGGGCTGGCTCCTTTCTCGCTCAACGAATCAGCATTGCGATTCAGCGGGGAAATGCAACCAGTATTCTTACCACTATTCCACGCGGAACTGGTTCATTTAGTTATTTTTAATGTTTACATTAGATTTAAGGTTTTTATATTATATTGTGTAAATAATTAAATTAATAAAAATAATATTAAATATTATAGTTGACAAAATATTTAGTTATATGGACGCTTACTCGTAAATATAATAAAAAATGTCCGTCCACCCGTCTCTATTATTTTACTTAAAACTTGCTAAAATAATTTTGAGTCATTTGTCTCATCTGAATATACTTTAATCTATACCCCACACGGATAAAATGACATATCAGGATGACGGCTTTATATTCTTTATTGAGATCTTAATTTATTTCTTTTCTCGTTAGACAGCATTTTCTCATTTTCTTTGTCAAAATATCTAAGGCTTTTCAGACCCTGAAAAACGTAACGGCTAAATGAAAAATGAGTTTCATATATATTCCCAATATTTTTGGTACTTTATTTTGATATCTCTAACTTAGACAATATATTATTTATTTATTTACTATCTTCGAAATAGTTTAAAATATTATAATCAATAGTTCATAAAAAACGCACACTTGCGCAAACCAAATGAGCCCAAATGCCCAAGGGTTACGTCGTTTCTGTTTTTTGCTTTTTAATTTCTCCCCAAAATTTAAATTCGATTATTTACATGATTAGGTAAATAAAAATTGAGCAATATAAAAAAAAACACTAACTTATCTATACTAATAGATTATAAAGAGGAAATATTTGTATTTTTGTATGTTTGTTACGAATAAACTCAAAAACTACTGGACAGATTTCGATCATTTTTTCACCATTGGAAAGCTACATTATCCCTGAGTAACATAGGCTATATAACATCACGGCATGACGACGGGAACGGGGTGGGCAGAGGTCAACATGACAAAAGCTTTGTATGAAGTGTATGTTTGCCAACATTCTGAAATAGTCACGTACAAAGTCGTGGGAAACAGCTAGTCATGAAATATTTCCTAAACCACGCCAGATAGCTTTTTGAAGTAAAAAGCAACATTCAAGTGATTTAATAACTTTTTTATATTGCTTTTTTTAGGCACTTTGCAATTGGCTTTTTTTATTGCTCGTCAGTGTATGTACAAAATTTCAACCTCCCTCGACCAGTAGATTCGGAGAAAATAAGCTGTGACAGACGGACAGACAGACACAAGAGTGGTCCTATATAAGGGTTCCGTTTTTTCATCGGATGTACGAAACCCTAAAAAAACCCAAAAAGACACTTCAATTTCATTTACGAGTATTTGTGTAATATTTTTTACAATGTATGTAAGACTTTTTCTTTGTGACATGTTAATTCATATTGTATGCAAAACAATGCTAATAGGATTGTTGCAAGGTTATGAATTGTTACTTTGTGCATACATACAAAAAAAATGGAAAAAATATTCTAGATTTTTATTCTAACTTTGTTTGTATAATACAATTGTATTACATAATTTAGGTACACCTAAGGACCAATTATACTAATTTAATAGCAACAGGTACGCAAGGTGGTAATTCTGATGATTTATTTATAAAGTAAATTTGAATACATGAATATTTGGTGGGATCACTTCGGTGGTCGAGTGGGTAAAAGGTCGGCTCACAACTGAGAAGTCACAGGTTCGATCCCAATGGGCTTTTATAATAAAAAATCTATGTACATTATCCGACAAACCGTACAAAGAGGCTTTTCCATCTACATACCTCAACAGAGCTGACCACTCGTTAGGTATAGTCTCAAAAAATCTTCGGCTAAGTGAGGAAGACTTTGTTTTCCGCTGGGTACCCTGGGGCCGGCAACGGCTCCCGGAAGCTGTAAGGCAACTCGTGAAGATTGTATTATATTGGGATCACAAATAGTACACACTCTGTACAAGTAGCGGTCCCAACTTCGAATCCCAGATAGAGCTAAACATATACATACATCTATATCTTGTTTCAACGCTTATAAAAGTTTTTCAAGTGAAAACTTCTTTAGGCGCGTTGAGAGATTTTTGGTAGGGGGAAATCTTATGGATTCACGATTTTCGTCTATGGATTGCTAGACCTGAGAATGTCCGGGCAGGAATTCGTGTAATCGCTTCCACGTATGCCTAGATCGGGCATTTTTGCCTGTGCATTTCTGGCCGGTCAGGCCGGAGATTTTTTTTTAATTGAAAACTTCTTTAGGTGAGCGCTAGATTGCGTTATTATACGTTATATACTTATAAATAAAAAAGCACTGTTATTCATACTTTTAAGTTTTCATTTCTGTCAGCAGTCACCATGACTGCCTATGCCTTTTTACTCATGGTTTGCCTTACGGCTCCTGAAACCGTGTTGTTAGTCCCAGGGTACCCACCGGAAGACCAAATCTTCCTCTTTTAGCCAATGGTGTTGTGAGGCTATACCTAACGAGTGGGCAGGTTTTTTACCTGCTTATGTGTTGCTATCAACATTAAATTCGTAGACTTGGGACTCAGTTCCCCATAAGATACTATTCAAAATCGGTACAATATTTTGAATGTTATAAAAACTTTCATTGCCTGTCTTTCACCCTATTTTTATCCTCTCCGCTCGCGTGGATATGAAACAAAGAAAATTAACCTTCCTGTAGCTAAAATATATTTTTCTATGATTTTCCTTTCCTGTTCCGATTTCCCGGATAAAAGTATACATACTCTTTTTACCTAATTAATTAATGTCCAAATTCATTCATTTAATTTATTTTTCTTTCTTTTACAGGTAAACATAGAGTTTTCGTTACGGCATGGGGTACGAAGCAATTTTTCTTTTCTGTACAACCAAGTTGTTCAAGCGAGACGTCTAACTAAAAGGACCATCAGGGTGGAAACGCTTGTGAAGGTTTTCGTCAGGTTTTCTTTCTATGAACGATATACAACTATTTTTACGTGACGCGACCTATATTCCTATGTGAGCAAAACATATCTTCGAAAACTACTGTACTGTAGAGTTAATTCAATTTCCAATAGTGCCAAAAATGCTAATCACTAATTTTCTTTAAGAATATGTTATGAATCTGTTAAAGAAATGACACATATAGGTCCATTAACTGCAGCAACGGGCTTGCCACCTGTTCTGTTCAATATAGACAACTGGCTGCAAGTGGACACTGTTACTGATATCTCTGGCCACACCGCAAGGCATAAAGACCGTGAAAGTGTGTGTGTGTGTGTGAAAAATTATTTCATTGTTACTAAAGCTACAGTATTTAATATTTGTACCAAGTTTCAAGTTGATTCACGCAAGAAATAAGATTTTCCATACAAACGTATTTACCCCTTTGGACCCCCTTAGGGGTTGAATATCGAAATGTCCTTCCTTATTCCTTGTCTACATAATAAAGGAAACCTTTATGCAAAATTTTTAGCTTCCTAGGTCCAAGGGTTTGTGCTGGGCGTTAATGAGTCAGTGAATCGGAACTTCTCTTTTTATATATACAGATTGACATAGATTATGTTTTATATCCTTCCTTGCGAAAGTGTTTGTCACATTTCATAAATTTTCACGGGCAAAGCCGGAGCAGAAAGCTATACATTATACTCACACTCACACCTGCGTCCCAAAGAGGTAGGCAGTGACTAAGGAGCACATCTTTCCCTTACAAATTAATTACTTAATTATGAATAAATGAGATGCAATTCTTCACAAAGTTAATTCATTTTCTTACCCTATCTCTCTCAAACAGGTGCAATCATACTTAGATACGTACCATCTTCCACCCCCAATTAAGCTTAAGGGTGAACGCTTTGGCCTAGCTCCTAATAGATGGAACTTGAAAGATTGACTAAAAATGTTTATATGGCTGAAGTGAAAGGAAATGCTGGCAGAGGACAACCTAGGTGTACTTTTATTGAACATATAAAAACTATATTGATCCATCGAAATATTAAAAGGAGGTACACACAATCGCCGAGCATGTATGAAAGGTATGATAAAGATAAAAGAAGCGATAGAGGTATGTCAGGATCGTAACAAATGACATTCGATTGTCGGCGTGATGATATATACAAGAAATATATGTTACTAACCAATAAAACAATTTTGTATTTAAACACATATAATATAAAAATGCGCCATCTACTGGAAGCTAGGTTCAAGAGGATCCCACTTAAGACCATCCCTTCAAACAAACGGGTCCCTACAAATCCTTTCCTAAAGTCTACCCTTATCTATAGGTATTTACAAAGATAGATGCCCCATTAAGGTAGTAATGTTGCAAGAAAATTCTCCCTTAGATCGAATAAAAGCGATCGCTCTCAAATTTGTCGATGTAGGGTGTCTGCTTACCCTATTTTATATTATAGCGTGATTATAACCGCAAAAAAGCCTAGAAAATCACTGTCCTGCCAAGAAGGCTAGCAGCGTTTCCTCGCTGTATGGCTATGCTAATACGTTGCTCTAGGTATGCTCCAGTCCTCTTGTCACCTGAAATGTCCTTGTATAATTATTTGCTCCACGGACCCATGGTTTCAACCTCAAACGGCACAAATAAGTAATATTGTGCAAGGGAAGTAAATAAAATTGAATAAAAATTTAGCAACAAAACTGATCCAATTTTGGTTTTAATAAAAACGGTCTATTTGAATTGAAAAAATCTAGATACGCAATACTTTAGAAAATTTATTTACGCCTTTTTGACAGAAAATCTTCGAAAAAAAAAAAAATAAGTCTGAAAATTTTCACCATATCGCTATACAACCTTAAAAATAGTCCGATTTAAAATTTATTGACGCAGATCTTTTTGCAATGAAGAAATCTAGACTCAGATATGCAAATAGATGTTAAATTTTCACTAAATCGTAGTGATTTTTTGATGTCTTTCATGCGTGCACATAGAATAGATCTCAAAATCCTTGTTAGTTCCGACACTGACACAGTTTGCGGTCACCCATCCTGAACCTATCCTTGCTACTTAACAGCGACGAACGGTCTCATTTACCATTTAATCTTACCATCAGTTGTATGGTAGTTGTAAAGTTGTCAAATCTACGCCAACATAAGGGCCCGATAAATTAATTTAATTAAGTAGATAAGACCGTCATATCAGATGAGATGAGGTACGCTGTATAAATTAATTAACGCTATCTAGATGTTGTTAGCAATATCATTAAAGTACACCCTATGGGGGCAAAACTGGATAAAAATATATGTGTATATATCTATTCTAATCTATACTAATCTATACTAATAATAAAGGTGAAGAGTTTCTTTGTTTGAACTACCAGTCGGATTTGAAAAAATATTCTTGCATTTGATAGCCCAATTCTTCAGAAAGGTTATAGGTTATAACATCACGCCACGACCCAAATGGGCGGAGCAGTAACTATTAACGCGGGTGCAAAATACCAACGGAACCCTCAACACGCATGTCCGACTCGCCCTTGACCGTTATAAACGACCTTGTATTCCATTGTTAGCATGTGACAGTAATTGTCGTCATAATAACATGATAATAGTTGAACCAGACGCAAGCATCGTGTGATAATAATTATTATTGTTTTATGTCATGATAGCTATTGCCTGTGGTTTTACCTACGTGGAATGGAACAAAGATTGGATTAGATTAGAATTATTATATTATTAGGTAGGGGGAATCTATTCTATCATTTCTATCTATGTATGTAGCATCACGCCTTTTATCCTAAAAGAGGTAGGCAGAGACAATCGAATGCCATTTGTTACGATCGCTTCTTTTATATTCATCATACCTTTCATACATGCTCGGCGATTGCGTGTACTTTTATTATTTCCATCGATCAATATATTTTTTATTTGTTCAATAAAATGACACCTGGGTTTTCTTGACATTTCCTTTCACTTCAGCCATATAAATCTTTTTAGTCAATCTTTCATCATTCATTTTTTCATCGTGTCCAAACCAGCGTAAACTACTTTTCCTTATTTTAGCCACAACATTGTCTTTCACTCCGCATTCTTCTCTAATGAGATCTTATGGATTCGCGACATGTTTTCGGCACTATACCATGGATTGACCCGAGAATGTCCGGGTAGGAATTCGTGTACTGGCTTCTTCTGCCCAAACGTTGACTTGCTTGCACTACCCCTAGCCCTACCACTACCACTAACTTTGGATATTATTCATACAAAAATACTAAAATCTCGATTAAAAAATGGGGGGTGGGGGTAGGAGGGTGAAAAATAGTTAACGACCTATTCTCAGACCTACGACTATTCAATTTGGTCGCGTTCGCGATATTATCACTTTTGTTGAGTGTCGGAACGCGACATTAGATTCTCCAACACGCACGCGAATTTTAAATTTGTGCGGTGACATTAGGAACACATCTACATTGCATAGACAACAATGAGTGCTTTTAATTTAAAATTAACTTTATTGAATAGCAATAAGGTTCAAATTGACTCTGTTATTATGAGAAAAAGAAAAGGGCTGTTTTTAGGGGGTTTTCGGCAATTATTCGAATTGTCTCACCTTTAAAACCTTCCCTGGATATCTAGGAATATTTTAAGACTAAAATCAGCCAAATCGGTTCAGCCGTTTTCATGTTATGTCGTGACAACGGAAAACGGGTTTCATTTTTATATATATAGATATATAGGAAAGTTAATTTGGGCTCCACGGGCCAAGCCGGGACGAAAAGGTAGTCTATAATCAAACAGGCAGTCGAACGTTTTATACCTAGTCTATTTTATCGATTATACATCAACGTCACATGCTGACAATAAATTGGCTATAAAAATTATATTAAAATTATGTCAGAATTTATATAACCTATAACCTATCTTTTGAGGGTCAGTGTTTCTCAACCTTTTTAGTATCACGACCTCCTCATGATATCTTTTTTACGGGTTGCTTTACAGCTTCCGAAACCGTGTTTTTGGTCCCAGTGTACCCAGCAAAAGACCAAGTCTTCCTCTTTTAGCCGATGGCAACTTCGAACAAAAAATTGGTTCTATGAAAATTGAGCCAATATTAATGGCGTCGTATCGCCATCTTTTTCACTCCATGGTGCTATCTCTGTCTATCGCTGTCAAAGTTGCAAATGGCGGCAAATTTGTTTTGTCTTATTTTAGTTTTGAAATATTAATAAATAAATATATAATGTGATGCTTAAATCGTGATTGTAATATATTAATTGTAAATATAAAATTGTAAATAAGTATATTGTTTTACAATAATTGTATTCAATAATTAAGAATGAACACGTAAACAGTGTATAATATGTGGTACAAGAGGCGGCCGCGTAGACCGTATCAAGCGAATATTTATGACAATATTCCCAATAAATAAGGATCGGTAAGTTATTACCAATTTATATTAATTTAATTAAGTAATTATTCTTTAAAAAATTCATATTAAACGAACAGCATTTTGCTGAAAAATAGTGATGTACTTTGCATATTGTACAGTTTATCGATATCGATATTCTGACTCAAACATATTTGTTTCACATTCCACAAAACTAACCCATTATAACCCGAACCAAATAAATTGAGCCATTTCTTTTTGCTGCAGCAAATTTACTTTACGCTTTCCAGATTGACGTGCAATTTGGTGATTTTTAAACAATCGTTCAAATCCAGCTATGTTTGTGTCTCTTACAGACTCGTTGTAACATCGTTTTTGCACACCTCTTAATACAATAAAAAAATCATTTATACTTATAGGTACCGGGACGGTTCTTGAGCGGTGGTCGTTAGATGCGCAGAACACAATTTTTGGGTCTGCTTGACGGTATGAGATATTCATTTTAATTTTACCAGCAGCAAAAAGCAATCGTAAAAACAAACACAAATAAATCAATTATAATAAATATACAAGTTATATTGCACTCGAATTACATATGCGCAAACATTCCCCCACTTTTTCGTCGAGCGCTCAAGAACCGTCCCGGTACCTATACTACTAGTTATTACTTACCAAAATACGCCTAATACTCATTATTTTACAGGTACGCAAAGTTTTCCTATCATTGCCTAAATTCACTTCGGGAAGCGGTGCTGAAATAATTACCTAAGATGGGTCTTAGATTAGGTCATTATATATTATTAAATTTCAATTTAATAACCTATTTCACTGTAATATTGATAGGTGTATTGTTTTTAAGAGGTCGGTGAATTGTATTTGTATATGAGTTGTTTTTTTAGGTTAAACACAAATAAATTATAGAAAAATATGTGAAGTTTTATTGAAATGAAAGATCAAAGAAGTTAAAATTTAATAATTCCTCCCAGACCCTTGATCTACTACGTAGTTTATTCAAATCCTATAAAAAAATGGTTGTGAATTACCATACATTTCAACTTCTTCGATTATACTAATCAACAAAACCGAGATTTTAAAAGTAGGTCACCTACCTATGATCCAGGTTTTGCATATTTTTTATCAATATCGACAAAAATATTTCTGTAGGAAGGACAGCACTAGCCGTATGTTTTGACTTTTGTAGTTGGTAGCACTGATTTCCTATTTTCCCTCCTTAAGAGTGTAGTGTACCGCGTCCATGTCCATACAAACGGAGAAAACGTTTTACTACCCCTAAATATTATTTAATTTTAATGATTTTGTAATATGTTACTGACATAATGAAAAACTACGTACGTATTTTTTCCTTTTTTCAAAATTCGTAATAGGTCAAAAGTTATAAGCCCCTCAAATCTCGGTTTTTTTGGTTCATAACTTGCTCGTAATAAACCGTATGTATTTGAGAAACAAAGCAAAATTTCAAAAAAAGCAAGTAGATTATAATCTGCTAAAACGTTTGACACCAAAATTATAAGGTTTCGTTATAGTTTAGTAGGTGTAAATCGTTTTCCCCCAAAACGCAATTTTCAACGAAGAACATACCTACGAACACTCACGAGCTGCAGTGTTCTCTGTCGCACTGATGCCCGTGGGAAGAGCGCGCTTGAGACAGAATATGATTTTCTAAATACCTATTTCGCTGCGTACGCTGAGCTACACGATCCTCTTAATGTTGTTAGGTTGGCAGTATCTTTCGGCCCTAATTTCTTCGATTTCATTTTAATGTATGGCAGTCCCGTCTCTTATTAAAGAACATAGTGATTGCTACTTACTCTATGGCTATACCTAAGTGGCCAGTTCTGTTGATGTATATTTGATGGAAAAGCATCAAAATATCTCTGAACACCAGAATAGTGTCAGTTGCTTCCAATTAATCAACAAACAAAATTATTTTGTTTTCCTTGAAATGACAGAACGTCAGATTCAAACTCGATATATTCAATTTTTCATTTTAGGCAATGGTATCTTATAACAATTATACATCAAAAACGTATCCTTAAATCACCATCGATTGATTTTACAACATTTTAATCCTTGAAAACTGCAATGTGTACACCACTTAGGTAGCATATTCTAGAACAGCCATACTCAAAGTGTGCTCTGCGGAGCCCTGGAGTTCCGCAAAGCCTCTGTGGGGGCTCTGCGAAAATACTGGTCAAATCCGGTAAAATGTATCTAAATATTCCAAAAAATTGATAAGAGAGCACCCATTAGATATTTGATAATTAATTTTTGATTACTTTAGGGCTCCGTCAAATATTTTGCTTTCCAAAAGGGTTCCGTCGGCAAAAAAGTGTGAGAGCCTATGTTCTAGACTAACAAACAGATAGACAATTGTTCTAAAAACATATAATCTCACTTTTGACATTGCATAATACATTATTTATTTGTATAGGATAAAATCGATTATGGAAACTTCTTACTTTCCCTTGTTATGACTTTCATTTTGAATAAAAATATTTGATTTAGTAGTCCCTGAGGAATTTGAATGCGAACAACTCAAAATGAAATGTACAGGGAATTGTGTGAAAGATTCGTGCAAATGGATATACCTACTCCCCTGCTTACGCTCTTGGGATGGGGCCTTGTATATATGAATTTGTAAAAAGGTTTTCCCCAGTCGAATATACCTTTATCATTGGATTTCCGATCACTGATACGTCTGATACCAGAGAATATACGTTGCATTATGAGCAGAATGAAAAAGATGTATCACTGTACATTATAAAACAAAGGTTTCCACCATTAGATTCATAGTGAATAAAGTCAGGCTAATCAAGCCAGCGCGCTTTCGTGGTGTATTCTGTCTTGTCAGAGATATAATAAAATAAATTTTCAGGAAATATTCAGCGTCCAGAGTGAGTTTTATAGGTTTTTGCTCTGCCCTTGTATTCGAAATTTCGAAAAAAAAAAATTTACATAGGTAGTTTAGTTGGTTTTCAGAACACTAAATAATAAAGAAAATTATTTTAGATACTTTTGTACAGGCTCTAGAAAGTAATTTTTATGATCTCTAGTATCATATTCGCGCATCGAAAGTTCTATAAATTTAACAGATTTGATTATTTTTTTCTTCACGGGTTGCCTTTCGGCTCCCGAAACCATGTTACCGGTCCCAGGGTACCCAGCGGAAGACCAAGTCTCCCTCTTTTAACCGATAGCATTTGTGATAGGTATATTTAGATGGAAGAGACTCTGTGTGGTTTGTCGTCGAACCGTAGTCCGCTTGATTATTTCTGAAAGTATTTCACTTGAAATACTAGATGCAGGATTTTTTTTCCAAAAATCTCTATTACCTAGAAAAGCAGTTATGACCTACAAATACTAAGTTTCCACTATCCGGTTTAGGTCGTTTGACGTAAATTTTATCACTAGATCAAATCAGATTATCACACAACTAGTTCAAATGTAACTAATCCATAACGACATTATCTCAAATACCTCTAACGCAAGCTACACAAATTGAAAGCTTAATAAACAATTTATTTGACGTTCAGAGCTTTCACAAAGAGAGCCGAAACTTGCCCATTCAAAATCCTTTAATGCGTTAAACTTCTCAATTTGTTTGAGTGCATGTTTCCATTGTTATGTTGGATTGACAGTAATTAAATCTATTATACTAGCTTCTGCTCGCGGTAGAAATGCAACAAAGAAAAGGCTTTGAAAGGCTAGAGTTTTTTATTAAGCAGCATTTCTTTATTTCTAACTAGGCTACTCCGCCCTCGGTTTCGCACGGGTACAATACGGGTTGACAACACCTACATTTTGTAGATCTTTTTATTCTATACAATTCTTTGCTACAATATTTTGATATATCCCTTACTGATTATACAGCAATCGCCATTAAAACTAGATGGGGCCAACTTTTCCCCCCGACTTCATTCACTTATACTGTTAATGCTCAGCTCCTAAACATGATAGGACCATTTTCAATACTCGTAAACCTTCTCTGTGAATCAACCTATCTAATAGTGTAAACGGCAACAAAATCCGTTGAGTAGTTTTGGCGTGAGGCGGTCACAGACAGACAGATGCGGCGGGGACTTTGTTTTATAATAATATGTAGTGATGATAGTAATAGTGTTTAGTTTAGATGGATCTCTAGGGTCATCCAATGGGGAACAAAACTCAAAGCTAATTGTAGATGGCGCTCTAGGCGACGGTTCCCAGATAACTGTCAATTTTGTAGTTATTTTACATTGTGTGGAGTTTAGTTTTGGTATTCCATGATGACAATATAAATTACAACTAAAAAATGAATTTAAGAAACGAAAGTCTCATATGAATGGTAAAAAGGCTGTGTTATTAGATAAAATATTTATATTTATTTACTTGTTCTATAGGAAATCAATGTACACCTATTAGACCAGTTGGATGCTGTAAAAGCTCAGTGTAAACTGGATGCACCTGACGTAACGTAAAAAAATTTTTTTGGATTCTTTGTACGATAGAGAACGTATCTTGTGTATTTTTTTATTGCGAACAACTTTTGTCTAATAATATTTTGGCCTAAAACCCTCAGATTCCAAGTTATTCGTGCAAACGTAAAAAAATACGCATTTTTCATTATAAAAATCATATTTTGTTGATTTGAACAATGAAGCGGGTACTTCGAGGGGGCGCAACCCACGGATCTATATTCTATATCGTACAAAGAATCTGAAAAAAAAATTTTTGCGTTACGTCACGTGCATCCACTCTGAAACAGCATCCGACTGGTCTATAATATGCAGCACACTTAGTCATAGTATATATAAAAACTTTAAAAACTAGCAATAAGTAATAAAGTTTATATTATTTGTATGGCGTATGACAGTTTTAACAAAAAGTGAAGGAACCCTCGCCTAAAGCGCCCTCTGTCGGGATAAAAATGCAGTTCTACCCCATTCACCAGTATTTTTTGCTAATTGCCAGTGTTTAGGTAGTCTTATTGACTATAATTATGTAAGATTCAATGTCTCCAGATTTATCGGGATAAAAAGTTGCCTTGTTTTATTTAATCCAGAACATAAACTATTTATGCACCAAGTTTCATCAAAATCCGTTAGAGATATAACAAAATGATGTAGAAAAGAATTGTGTACAATAAAATCATCTACAAAAAAGTCCACTGTAGCATATATTTATCTTTAATAGATAAATAGTTATAAGCATATTTATGTAGGTATTCAAATTGTGATAAACCCATTTGTACCCGTGCTAAGCCTTCTTTTCGAGTGGAATCGCGAGCAAAAGCTAGTCTATACATAAATATCGATTGCTCATATACAAGGCGGATAGAAAGTATTTAAATATTTTCATGCAACAAAACGTACGTGACAATGGAAACACGCCCAATCGCATTAATTACATCCGTGTTAATTTACACGCATGCTGTTAAACTATTACTACGGAACCACTGACGGAATTTACATATTACATTTTATATTGTGTCGATTGTAATTATTTAATACTAATTGATTTTGGTCGTTGATATTAACTGGATTAATGTTAATTATATTACTATTGTTTTGTATACACAACAGAGACACCAGGAGCAGTGTCCATTTTTAGCCAATTGTCTATATTAGAAAATGAGTGATAAAAGTGCAGAATGCATTTATATAGAATCGCGCGCAAACAGTACGTGAGTCATATTGAATTCAACATAAGCGATATTTTTTGTTTAAAACGCAATTTAAAAAAAAACTTATACAACATAGAAATAATTTTACAATGAAAAGATAGATAATTACCAAAAAAATATTCTTGTTAATTTTTGTAATGATACCATCTATATTATAGCCATAAAATTTGATAAAGATTTTTTTTATCGAGTAAAATTTTTCTAATCATATTTTCTAAACAATAAAAATATTTGTCATATCCTTAAAATCAATTTATTTATTTTTTCAATATATTTAAATAGATCAGGTTTTCTGAAAAATTTAATTAAAAATTGGATTTTCATGACTTATTTCCCCTTAAAGGACCTAGATTTGTTTCTTATTTAACATAAATTATGATTCCAGCTTAACTTGCTTTCCGAAGCACATTTGCACAAATTGTGGCAAAGTACCATAGTTTCACAGTATGTAAAATTGCTATTATTATCTAAATATTAAATGTCATCTAAATTAGAACTTTTCATTTGAATATTAGAAAAAAAATGTTTTACAACTATTGATCTGAAAAAGTCTAAAAAATATGGCGACATAGTACACTTTTGCGCAATCAAGTTTCGGATTAAACTTCAAAAGAACTTACGCTCTCAATATATAGCGTTGCCAGATTATTTTTTTTTTCCGCCCCAGCTTTACCTGTGGATTTTTTTTAAATGTGACAAATGAATTTATCCTGAAGGATTTCAAAAATGCAAAATTGTGCAAAATCACGTTGATACATTGCTCTGTTTTGACGTAAAGGTAGGACAAACACACTTTCGCATTTTTTATAATATTACTGAAGACTTTTCAGGATAAAAAATCCTATGTTACTCTCCGGCCCTCCAGCTATATCTGAGCAATAAATCATGTCGATCCGTTGCTCTGTTGTCCATGAAAGAAGGACAAACAAACAAACACAGTTTCACATTTTTTATATTAGGTAGTTTATTTAGCATTAGGATAGTTAGGAAGTTAGGATTAGGATAGTTAGGAAGTTAACATTTTACTTTACTATTATGTCACCGTTTTTCCCTTAGGTCGTTTTATCCTAATTTAGTTATAAATATTGCTATAACTTACTAATACAAATATTTTGAATTTACTTTTTACCCGAAATTCAAAAGAAGGAGGTTCTCAATTCGTTTTTGTTTTTGTATGTTTCCCGATTACTTGAAGACGCCTGGACCGATTTGGAATTTTGTTTTTGTTTGAAAGGGTATACTTCCCAGGTGGTCCCATAGTCATCAGTTCAGGATCTGATGATGGAATCCTGGAGAAATCGAGAATTCTTAAAATTTTATATATTCACTTGAAGCGATTTGGGTATTTTTTTATAGTGACTTGTGCATTTGCTTTCGGGAAGCACACTTTTCAGTGCATAATTTTTGAAGTCGGTACACTTTTTTTAAAAAGGCAATTATTACAATCAAACTCTCAGTCTCTTCATTGTCTATGACTCTAGAGTCTAGACATGGAGCACATCAGCGAACTAAACATGTAATCTGGCAACACTAGCTATTGCTAGGAGGGTATCGCGGATGTTGTGAACGCGGCATACATAAATCTCAAAGTTGCCAGGATTAAGTACTCGTTAGTCGGGATATTCGCGGCAACACTGTCGAACTTAGAGCTCAGTCGATTTATTTGTTTTTGAAACTGGCGACGTTTTCGGTATTTGCTCACCACAAAATTGTGTTTACTCTATATTGAAACATCTGTTTATTTGTTTGGTTCTAATTGGTATACTTGTACCGTACATACATTTCATATAAGCTTTTGCCTGAACGACAGAAATACGCATTGCCGTTGCTGTAATGCATAAAAATATGCAACGGATCGGCGTGATTCGTTGCCAGAGAGGGCTGGCCCATTTCAAAATTTTCCACGGACGAAACCTGGACGCAAAGCTAATATCCTTTCAAATCAGTTCAGCCGTTTTGGTGTGATTCTGTAACAAACTTTTCATTTAGTGAGGTTAGACATTGGCAAATTCATCTTTATGCAAATATCACCGGCTAAATGAAGAAGTCCTGTCTTCGAGTACCAAGATTCCTGGGAACCGCAAAGAGTAGGGTTCGTACGAAGGTTATGCTTTTTCAATGAATGTTATGAAATTCAGCACTCTCGCATTTCTTGAAAATGTCCAATTTCCTTTTGTAATAATTTTTCAGTTTTGTCACTTGTGTCATGTTATGGATGTGTCACTTCTTTAACTGATTTAAGTATCTGTTATTATTAGAAACGCTTTAGCTGCCCTCCGAAGCACAACAAGGTCTATAGTGGTTAGCATTTTTCCTCAATTAACCGTGGATTTTTTTCAGAAGTGTCGCATTTCTTGAAAATGTCCAATTTTCTTTTGTAATAATTTTTCAGTTTTCATGCAAATGGAGAGACCGCTTTGTGCCGCAGTTTCGGAACAAAGCGAATTGTACTTAACATGATACATTGCCTGTTACCGTGATTCTCTCCCGCCCTTACCCTGTCTGTACTAACTATGCAAATATTCTCAAATTATATATATCAAAATGATTTGTGGGTTACAAAATTCTGGAATTTGTAGGTCATTTTCAAAATTACGCACTGTTAAAAGTCCTGGTTACAAAATGAGGATTTTCTCCTTCATGTGACTCGTCATCTACTTGGTGGAAAATGGATATATGCAATGGGTGTCCATGAATGCAGGTGATATACAAAAGTGCATTAGTCTCTTTATCACCTCCACTATGCCACGTGCTACTGATGTCTTTGGCATCGTAGCTCCTAAAAGGATGAACAGATTTTGATTTACTTTCTTTTTGTTTGAAAAGCGACTTGATCGAGAGTGCTATGATTCAAGAAAATCTGTTCAATCGTTTGAAGATCATCAGCTTTTTTCTAGTCGTTGAAGGGAATATGTGACCAACTTACTTGCTGATCGATTCTGTAACTTCAATGATATTACAACAATATGGTAACCTTGACCTGATGCTGCTGCATCATCTGGCAGCAACCAGATACAGATACCCAACTCCTCGCTAACTCGGGGGTTTTTAAATTTTAAATTAAATTTACATGAAATGTTTTTTATACTTTAGTTTATATACATTCTTTAGTTTGCCAACCGCATAATACAACATGTAATGATCACATCAAAAAAGCAGTTTACATTATGTTTTAGAGGTTTTAACCACAACCACTGGGCCTTAGTACAACCGCGGTTTTTACTCGGAAATTACAACCTACCGACTGCGTGCCTTTATTAACGTAGTTAGGGGAGACCCTTTCATTGACTTCAAACCGTTTAATTTCAGATTAACCCTAATTTATGTAGGGTATATACATGGGTAGATAGGAGGTGTATAATTATACATCCCTTATTCACGCTCTTACAGGATAGATGGAAAATTTGTGATGCTTTTAAACTCTAATTGTATTGTAATTTCTTATGCAAATGTAACAAATGAATAATTTTCCACTACAAGCAATTGGTTCTTTCATCAAAATTCATTTACTCAATTTCAAAGCCAAATCTGAACAGACAGATAAAAATTCCACTGAAATACTACATTATTTCATTTTTAACCGACTTCGAAAAAAGGAGGAGGAGGTTCTCAATTCGTCGGAATGTTTTATGTTTTTTTTTTATGTATGTTCCCCGATTACTTGAAGACGCCTGGACCGATTTGTAAATTTTTTTTATACTTCCCAGGTGGTCCCATGATCATCAGGTCAGGATCTGATGACGGGATCCTGGAGAAATTATAGGCACACTTGAAGCGATTTTGGGTTTTTTCATAGTGACTTGTGCGCATTTGCTTTCGGAAAGCACACTTTTCAGTGCATAATTTTTGAAGTCAGTACACTTTTTTTAAAAGGCAATTATATGTTCAGTCTATATATTTCTAGCCAAAACACTTGCAAAATGCTTTTTTCTTTAGTAAATTTAATATTGAATAAGAAAGGAAATGTCATTTTTAAAATATCAGTTTCATTTTATGTTGTTAAACGAATCGTTAGTACAATATACGTGAAGGGTTTTCTAAAAACAGTTATCAAAGGAAATTTCATTTTCTCTGAGGACTCTCGGAAGGGTAAAGCTGACGTTTGGCAAAATGCTTTATTACATTTATTTTATTATTTGTTTTGATTTACTATGTGATGCACGCTGCTTTCTCCGTATTATTTTGATGATACCTTAGATAGATAGATTCAGGCACCTTAACATAATATGTGAGCAATAACTATATTAAGGGGAAGTGGTCGATGAGAAAATGAGTGATGAAAGAGCAGAACGTATTTATCTAGGGCTTGTGTTTAAGCGGCGCCCAAAAATGTATCTATTTTGTACCAAAAAAATTCTAAACGGTTACCAAAATGGATGAATGGTCACCAAATTACGTTTCCTAAAATATTATGATATAGATCCATTTTTGGTATTATTGACTGCCATAAAAATATATAGACGCCTTTAAAATACACTTTATACTTAATAAATTTTATACTAACCTAACCTAACCTACCTACCTTACTTGGTGACCATTTATCCATTACTTGGTGACCATTTATCCATTTTAGAAACCAAATAAAATATTAGTACAAGGCGTGCGATTTTTCTGATGTTTTTTCCATTATTTGTGATCATAATATGATATACTTTAGGACACTTTTAATAGTGTCAATTATTTTATTTGGAGTTGTTTATTTTATTTGGTGCCTAAGCTTAGAGTCTTAAAAATATTTTTGGTGTCCGCGTAAATTATACCCTTTATCTAGATATCTAGAGCAGGATAGAAACAGTAAGGGATTCAACGTAAGCGATAATTTCGTTTAAAACGCAATTTAAAAAAAAATCTTATATAACATAGAAATAATTTTACAAAGAAAGGATAGAGAATTACCAAAAAAATATTCATGTTAATTTTTGTGATTGTACCATCTATATTATAGCCATAAAATTTAGTAAATAAAGTTTTCAGAGGTGTATTTTGATTTTTTTTCTATCGAGTAAAAATTTTATTAAAAATTGCATTTTGATGACTGACTTCCCCTTAATTATTTATTTAAAAACAAAACACATTTTATGATTGATCACAGTGTGCTTAAAATTCTTCACCCGTTTCAACCTGGCTAAAGAAAAAAAAATCTTCACGGGTCGACTTACAGCTCCCAAGAACCGTTGCCGGCCCCATAATATTCAGCTGAAGATAAAGTATTCCTTACTTAGCTTTGAGTATTTACCAAAGGAGACGTGAAGGGTATAAATCATCGAACAAATTTTTCTGCCACTTTTGGCGGGGGGGGAGGTAAACGCCTAGTACTAGCCCCTGTACCACTGTATTTTTCTGTAGTTTTATTGTCGCAACGGATTTTACGTTATATGATGATTATGTTAAAATACAAACATAATAATTATAATTAATGATTGGAAACACTAAGTTTGACGCCCTATATCGCCTTTCCCGTTTAAAACATCACAATTAACTATTTTCTTAGAGTTCTGTCTCGCGACACAAAACGATACCAACGAAATCTAAGGTAACTTATTACTGCGCACCTGGTCAGTATAACTGGTCAAAGGGGGAAAAATTGGCGAAAGGGGAAGCCAGTCTATGGCCCCTCCATAGGCTTAGTACTCTATGTTACTTAGCCTAAGATTTTCTGAGGCTATACCTAAAGAGTGGCCACCTCTGTTCAAATATGTACATAAATGTAGAGTTTGTCGGATAATGTACTACATAGATTTTTTATTATAAAACTTATAGTGATACTCGCGTAGTTTCTCGTGCGAGTGTGGTCATTTGCGTATACACTTTTGTCTGTCACCTCCAATCATGGCATCCATAGCCACTTTCCACCCAGCGGATGACGAGTCACATCTATAAATAATCTATCTATCATCACGCCTTTCATCCTAAGAGGGGTAGGCAGAGACAATCGAATGCCATTTGTTACGATCCTAACATATCTCTTTTGCTTCTTTTATATTCATCATACCTTTCATACATGCTCGGCGATTATGTGTACTTTTAATATTAATATTAATTAATAATAAAACAATGTATGCAGAAATACACAACTTACAACTAAAAGTAAAATGAACATACATAATGCTGTTTTAGTTCTATCACTTACTTATGGAAGCGAGACTTGAGTATACTTAGACTAAGAAGCATAGAAAGTAAAATAAATACAGTGGAAATGCGGTCTTTACGTAGAATATGTGATATAAAGCGTATTGACCGCATCCGGAACGATGTGATTAGAGAAGAATGCGGTGTAAAAGATGATGGTGTGATGAAGAAAAGTAGTTTACGCTGGTTTGGACACGTTGAAAGAATGAAGGATGAAAGATTGACTAAAAGGTTTATATGGCTGAAGTGAAAGGAAATGCTGGCAGAGGACGACCCAGATGTACTTTTATTGAACATATAAATAATTTGTTGATCGATGGAAATCTATAAATAAATGTTTTGCAAGTACATTTTGCCATTGAACAACATAGGTAACTGAATAAGTAATAAACTGTAACGCTCAAAGAAACTTAGAACTCCTGTGGGGTGAAAACCTTTGTATTGATATCGACTGACGCCTGAGGGACGTCTTGCATAGATACCGTAACGTGGTCTTCTAAATCTGGGGGAGATAACGACGAATGACAAAAAATATATGGAAAATGGGGCGAGCTTTCTCGCGATTGTTTGCTGAAAATATTTTCAAACAGCGATTTTTTTTTCCTTCGGCGTAATCTGATTTGCCGCAAATTGTCATATATACCTTAGACGCTTACTTAATTTTAGGGTTCCGTAGCGATGAACGAAAACAAATAATAACTGCCATATACCGATTAATCCGGGACGGAAAAGTTACTATTAAATATTAGAATAGCTAATATAATTGGAATATAGTAAATGCAGTCTATAATGCTAAATATATTTTTTGCATCTATCAAAATGGGGCAAACATAGACTGATCTTTACGTAGAATGTGTGATAAAAGCGTATTGACCGCATCCGGAACGATGTCATTAGAGAAGAATGCGGAGTGAAAGATGATGTTTTGGACGCTGGTTTGGACACGTTGAAAGAATGAAGGATGAAAGATTGACTAAAAAGGTTTATATGGCTGAAGTGAAAGAAAATGCTGATAGAGGACGACCTAGGTGTAATTTTATTGAACATATAAAAAATATATTGCTCGATGGAAATATTAAAAGTACACACAATCGCCGAGCATGTATGAAAGGTATGATGATTATAAAAGAAGCGAAAGAGATATGTCAGGATTATAACTAATGGCATTCGATTGTCTCTGCCTACACCTCTTGGGATGAAAGGCGTGATGATAGATAGATAGACATAGACTGACAATTTCATAACATATTAGCTAGACATAGTCTAGAGATTCTAGCGTATTGACTAACTAAATCAATATGTAGCCCGAACTAAATCCTTTCACCTTTGACCAGACTTGAACGTCTAAAAGCATTACACAAATTATATACGCAAGACCTGCACCGAGAATCTCAAATTTCTACTAAATAACTATATTGATTCAGAAATATTTAATGGAGGTCCGTCTGTTGCGGATCCCGGCCATGTACCAATGGGTTTTTTAATTAAAAACTTATGTACATAATCCGACAAACCACACTTAGAGGCTTTTCCATCTAAATATATTTAAACAGAACTAGCCACTCGTTAGGTATAGCCTCACAAAATACCATCGGCTAAACGAGGGAGACTTGGTCTTCCGCTGGGTACCCTGGAACCGTACTCCGGTTTCGGGAGCTGTAAGGCAACCCGTGAAGAAAGAAAAAAAATGTATAACAGAAATTCGGAACCAATTTTGTTGAATGTTGTTCAAAATGGTCTTGTAGCTCTTAGTGCCGGATTCCCTCTTAAAAGTTTTTACATTTTTGATCGTTGACGTAGTCGTACTAAAACAGGAAACTAAAAAACTTCTCATTGAAAAAAGGAAATCAGAAAAAACTCTGTAAGTAAATTAACTTTTTTTAAATAAAACAAACAATCTCTACCTGTAGCTGAAATCGATTCAGTATTTTTCGAGTTTACTTCTTATAAACAAACTCTTATTATAATATTTCTAGACTTCATTAAAAAATATAATACTTCAAAATTAAATAAATAACACTGGTCAATACTGATTTTGTCACACAAACTTTGGGACGATTTTTGTTTGTATTGGTGAACCCTCATTACAAAAAAAAATATTATTTTGTTCCCGTCACATCCAGTTTTTTTCTGACGGCTTTGTATTGATTTTTACCTTATTTACGTGTTTTTTTTTTATTCAAGGAGGTTTACCGCCAGGTGGCGCCAGGCAATATTTCGCAAGTTAGGCTACCCGCTACCCCCCCCCCCCCCCCCCAAGGCTTCAACTCTACCCTCCCGCCCCTCCCCTAATTCTAAACTCCTTAGTTTGTCAGTTTGATTAGCTTAACTTCGGTGACTAGATAAATACCGAATTTGACTAACTTAAATTTTTTTACGACGTTTGTTAAGCTGTAAATATGCATCGAATGTGCATAAACCACCCGGACAGTTGTTTGTTATGTGTGTGGAGAATTAACTTTTGCATCTCAACGTCGAAAATTTACACCATTGATAGAAAATTTTTATTTAGACTATTTTGGTTTTCCTGTGCGTCATGAAGACAAATCCCTTAGTTCCATATATATGCTGTGTAACATGTATGAGACTCTTATCAGGTTGGGCTAACAAAGAATCTAGACATTTGCCATTTGCTACACAAATGGTTTATTGTAATGAAGTAAGTTTTCATGTCGCAAAAAATTCTGATGTGTCAATTTTTTTTCATTAATATATTATCATTATGTGGCCGTAGTACATACAAAATTTGATATAAGTTTTCGTGTGACAAAAAAAAGTTTGAATTTTGTTGACCAGTGTAATTATTACAGGCAATGACATGCAAAAGGATGGGGCGTGTAGATAGATTCTGAAAGGAAATTACATATAATGCATCACTGATCTTTCTTTTTTTTGAGTAACTCAGATATTCAATACTAGCTGTGCCTTGCAGTTACACCCGCGTTAATAGTTACTGCTCCGCCCCTTTAGGTCGCAGCGTGATGTTATATAGTTATAAGCTTCTTCAAGAATTGGGCTATCAACTGTATAAATATTTTTTCAAATCGGACTTTTAGTTCCAGAGATTAGTGTATTCAAACAAACAAATTCTTCAAATTTATTATTAGTGTATAACTCCCGCGGTTTCGCCCGCCATAATACATAATATTTGCTGTGGCCTTAAGATTTTTTTTTTGGGTCGTGAGTAGAATCTCTAACCAATAGCCTTTCTCCTTCCTCGCTTAGTTTTTCGCTATAAATCTTATCAAAATCGTTGCATCATTAAGTAAGTAATTGTTATCATGGATAAAGGATTTAAATTTCTTTCATCTTAATTTAGTTCAGGGGTTATTGTTTGACAGTTCTCTATGGAGTTGACACTGCTCAGTTTTCAAATCTCCCTTAAGGCCCGGGGCGTATCGTTTTGTGTTATAAAAGAAAATTGTGTTTGCCGTTTATATATATTTTTCTCTATCGCGTTCCAAGATTTAACTTATATCATGAGGAATATCTGATATTTTTCTTGTTACGGACCAATTTACGTTCGAAGCGCGTAGTTCTGACGTACCTTTTTCTTGGAAAGGGTTTTTTCCAACAAAATTATTTCGCAAAACCTATTCTTATGGAAAAAATAATACTCGCGTGATTATACTGCGAAAATAAATAATGGTGTGAAAATTACGACTTCTCTATATAAATATTTTTGTTAGATATATTTCTCATGATTGTTAAATACTATCAACCCTTCCACGGCTTCGCACGGGTACAATATGGATTTCATATACAATAGGTACGTAATTTAAATTATAGATACGCTTATTACAACTTATCTATTAAAGATACTGTGCAATTTCTTAGACCATTGTATTTTCTACACAATTATTTCCTACATAACTCTATATCTGACGGATTAGACAGCACACGCCACGGAAACATGCTAATGCTCAGCTCCTAAACATGATAGGTGAATAAATCTATCTAATTATAAGAGCTGCAATACAATTTAGTAGCAAACTTTAGTAGTTTCGGAGTGAATCGGGCACAGACTAACGCGACGCGAGGGTTTTTTTTGTATTATGTAGTTTTAAGACTCCGAAATATTATGATTTTTCATGTTTTGAAAAGGTAATATTTATTTATTTATAAGAGAATTTACAAAAGGTGTAGGTAAAACAAGACATACACAAGATAATCATAAAGTGAGGAAGTGCCCTTTAAATTATTCTCACCAATAGTTTTTTGCAAAATTCTAAATAAACCAATAATTAATTAATTAAACACATTTGATATAGAAATAATTTAGAATTAAACGAACTTACCTTGTGAAGTTTAATATCTAATTATATGAAGATATTTATTGTATATGAATTAACGAAAGCAGCATGTCTTAGTGCGCTGCCAAGTATCACACTATTTAAAGCAATCTAAAAAAAAACATTGCTTTATATCTACCTACCTACTACATCCACACATAAACCAATAATTAATTAATTAAACACATTTGATATAGAAATAATACGGGCGAATCAGTGGGAAGTATATAGTCTTCATTTACGCGACATTTGCACACACGCAATCGAACAAACCACAAAATAGAAATATAAAGAAAAATAAATCGAAACGTGATACTTACATTTCGTAAGTCTATCGAAACGTCACGACAGACAAAGGAATTGTCGACATATCGATAAGTTTTATCGACAGCTGACACAACTATCGACGTTGGTACACTCATTAGTGCGAACTCGTGAGGGCCGCCCGTAGTGATGTCAAACTTAGATGTCGATGATCGATAACGACAATTTGCTTTTCTCTTTTGGTGATGTATGCTGGTACCTAATATCTAAGGTAACTCTGGCTGTTTGTTACGTTTTTACTGCTAAACCACTGAACCGATTTTGATGATAAAGAGAAAGCTTGCACCCTAGGAAAGGACTTAGGCATCCAGAAATCCAGCAAAGCCTGGGCGAAAAGCGAGTTTGTATATAATTATAATATTGAGTGACTTATTTATGTGACTTTGGTATATCACAATTTTTTGCTGCCAATAATTTTCTTCGTCGAATTTAGGCGAATACAATATAAAATAATATAATAATGCAGCGATAGACTTGCCGCTGATCGTTGAGGTAGCTTCATAATGGAATATCTTATTAAATCACATTCTTATTTTATTATTGTTTTAATGAAATTAACTTTTGACATGTTTTTTTTATTATGTATATTATATTTGACTGGATGATTTTATAGAATAACTAATATAACTATTTGTCTGATTGTATTTGATGCTCTTATTGTAATTATTTGACATGTGTGTGGTAATTGTGCAACTTTATTGATTGAGTTTTGGATTTAACATTGAATTGTATAAGCGTGTGAAATATTGACTGTAATTTGGAATATTGAACATCCCAGACTTAGCTTGTGGGTGGGTACCTGCCTGTTATTGTATATTTGTACACCGTAATACGGTAGAATGTGCTGCACATCTAGAATTGCTCCACCTGTATTATGTACTTATGCCATATTCTGACAAATAAATAATCATTTCATTTCATAAAAAAAAAAATCATTTCATTAATCATTTCATTTCATTTCATTTCATAAACTCACTGCAAACCAATAGATCAAACAAACACATTTTCCCGGACTTTACAACGGCACCTGTAACAGTGTCAAATTTTTGTCAGTTGAACAGCAGCAGTTTTTGAACAGCCTGCTTCTGCTTTCTGTCTTAATGGACTTAGATGTGTCACTTCTTTAACAGACGTAAATATATGTTATGAAAGCACATATTTCTAAAGAAAATTAGTGCTTAGCATTTTTGGTACGAGTGAGAATAGAACTCGGTACCTCCCGGTTTGAAATCGCTTTACTAATTAGGCTATCGACTCCTTCCAAGATAACTTCAAGTATATTAACAAAGTACCCGCCGCGCCGCGCTGTTTAACTGACAGATCTCATCTCAACATGTCATAATAGGGCCACTGTTACAAAATGTGTGTTATTTTATTAATTACTCCATCTGACAATGACCTCGATTGTATGTAATTGAATTAGTACGGTTGGGATATTTATTATTTTATCGATATATTATTATTTTATCGATATATCGATAAATATATATTTTTATAATCATCGTCCTAATATAATAAACTAGATATAGACACTGACTTCGCACGCCTTAATTAAAGGATTGGATGATTTTGACAGATGCGCACTGAATAGTATAAAAGCGTCATGTGGATTCCACGTCACGCCTTTGTGAATAACGCACGCGCCCGCCAAGACGTGATGGGGAATCGATTGTGATTAGTCGACGACTAACAAGACATATTACAGTCGGCAGGATTATCTTAAATACCGATTAATCGGCTATAAACACTATAAAGGCTTGACATTGGCAATTCACCGATAACATTGGTCATACTTCTCGCCACGATACTTGATAATTTCTTATTTTATTAAAATGTAGGATAATATTAATGAAAAATGACACCTATTCTATAATATGTTCTCATTCATTTCTCTTAAATTGATGAGCCTATTTTTAGCCTACGCGTATAACTAGAGGCTTATTTAAGGCTATATCAAGTCAAACGTATAACGTAACTTACCCTAAAAATTGACAGTAATTATTTCCCTTACAGAACAAATTCGGGCAATTTATTTATGTATTCCGTAATTTGATGGCGTTTTCCAAATAAATGATACTCATTAATACAAATAGCTTCATTAAAATGTAGCTATTAATGCTATATTCTGTGTATTTACGACTCGTGACACTCCCGTAGAAACCCGGGACATATTGAGTCTGGAGTATGCATTAGCATCAACAAATTACAATAGCAAATGTTATACCACAGACTTAGGAATGCTTGGAATTTATGCCAATGTCTTTATTCAATTTGTCTTCACGCTATATATCGTTGGAAGGGTTGGCAGACGTATTCGAGTGTTATTTGCTACAAAATAATAGACTTCTCCTGTTTCGGAAGACCGGTAAAGCATGACCGGACTTTTTCTAAAAATAATAAATACGTCTTTTAAAGAATTTTTTTTTTTCAAGGGTTGCCTTACAGCTCTCGAAACCGTGTTACCTACGATACCCAGCTAAAGACCAAGTCTCCCTCGTTTAGCCGATGGCATTTGTGAGGCTATATCTAACGAGTGCCTAGTTCTGTTGAGATAAATATTCAGATGGAAAAACCTCTAAGTGTGTTCTGTCGGATTATGTACATAAGTTTTTAATTAAAAAAACTCTTTGGTATTTGGCTGGGATCCGGGATCAAACCCGTGGACTGCCTAGTTAATACCAGACGGCTTAACCACTCGGCCACGGACGCACGCACAGAGAAGTCATGTTTAAATAATGCAGAAACAGGCTTGCTATCTGTTCTAATATGGTCATCTCTGGCCACACCTTAAAAGTTTAAATGCCGTGAATATGTGTGTGTTTTTCCCCACGCCATATTTTTCAGTTATCAATATTTCAGTTTGTGTAGTCACGTCCTGGTGTCTGTACATCGACCATCACGTTGTGAAAATCGACAACTATGCGAAATAACATTACCTACATTCCATTTCCGTACCGAAAGGAAGACGTGAAAAGGAAAAATAATTTAATATATTTTCAATATACTTCGAAATACATAGACATGAAAATAGAAAAAGAATTGGTTTCATTTGGCAAAAGTAAAGACATCGTCAGTATTTCAGAAAATAATATTTATGTTGTGATTTAAAAGACAGCTACAACATAAAATAACGCCTATTATCCAAAGGGGTAGGCAGGCACAGAGAGGATAGAGCGTCACTTCTTTTGATATTTGCATGCATTGTTAAGTGTTTTTAGGGTTCCGTATCCAAAGGGTAAAAACGGAAACCCTATTACTAAGACTCCGCTGTCCGTCCGTCTGTCTGTCCGTCTGTCACCAGGCTGTATCTCATGAACCGTGATAGTTAGACAGTCGAAATTTTCACAGATGATGTATTTCTGTTGCCGCTATAACAACAAATAATAAAAAGCAGAATAAAATAAATATTTAAGGGGGCTCCCGTACAACAAACGTGATTTTTTTGCTCGTTTTTGCTCGATATTGATAACATCAACAGGTAGACGCTTGAAATATTCACAGAATATTTAGTTTTAAAAATAAATAATTAAATTAAAATAAAATTAATATTTAAGGGGGGCTCCCATACAACAAACGTGATTTTTCTGCCGTTTTTATAGATAATGGTACGGAACCCTACGTGCGCGAGTCCGACTCGCACTTGGCCGGTTTTTTATATTGTGTTGGAATTTCATAGTATTTTGGAAGAAAATTTTGAAACAATTTTTCACAAGACAAATCATGAAAAGCAAATCTTCTTATAAATAAAAATGAAATGGTGTTCGTTGTTAAGCGCATCACTTGAGAACGGCTGGACCGATTTGGCTAATATTTTTTTTATGATCGTAATAGTCTAAATAAGGTTTTTGGGGAAAGAAAAATTGGAAAAGTTGCCTGAAATATTGGAAAATTCTGGAAAAGCTGGCTCCACGGGCGAAGCAGGGGTGGAAAGCTAGTAGAGAATAATTATTGGTACAAATCAGAAATGAGAAAGCACCCCGTGGAAATGAACACAAAGCACACAATTTAGAATCGGTGGCAAACATTGGTATTAGCCACGAGTCACGTCCTTACAATTAGAGTGGGGACCTTTCCTATTAATTCGACGTTTAGGTCTTCTATTCGTTAAACATATTGTTATGTCAACGTTGAACTCGACAATGAGAATATTATGTGGTTGCTTTTAAATACACAGAAATGAAATTTATCCCTACACATCTATCTATCATCACGCCTTTTATCCCAAGAGGGGTAGGCAAAGACATTCGAATACCATTCGCTTTTATATTCATCATACCTTTCATACATGCTCGGCGATTGTGTGTACTTTTAATACTTCCATCCAATACATTTTATATATGTTCAATAAAAGTACGCCTAGGTCGTCCTCTGCCAGCATTTCCTTTCACATCAGCTATATAAACCTTTTTAGTCAATCTTTCATCCTTTAATCACTCCGCATTCTTCTCTAATGGCATCGTTCCGGATGCGGTCAATACACTTTGAGAAATAACTACTATTCGTCATTGGTATAAAATAACATGACATGGAGTGCAGACAAAGAAAGCTGCATTCGGCGAGCCACCGCGAAACAGGTCGGCGATATAATTTTAACGAAATTTTAACATGTTTATTTAAACAGTTTAACATTGTATCAAAATATAAAAACATGAAATTATTTCAAAGCCCTTTATTTAATTACATATTCGTTCACGAAGTCGACAATGAAAGTACTTTTACAGAATACTTGCTCATCACTCGATGTTGATGTAGTGGTTCCTAACAAATACTGCCACCTTTTGTCCCTGCTGCATATAAATATGGAACTTACGACAATGGCTTTTAAGTTGATTTTGCCATTACTTGGAATATTATAATTAGAGAAAATTTTGTCTAGTCTCAGAAAGTACTCAAACTGTAGGGGCTAGGCTAGGTGTCACGATAGTCATTGCTGACTGGCAAAAGTTTGTTCTTACCCCAAAATTCCACCCGTTTATTTTTAGAACTAGCTTACCGCCCCGGATTCGGCTCTTTGAAATAATAATAATAACTCTTTATTTGTAAGAATATGGCACATAACATACAGTACAGCTGTTAAAGTTCTTTGTCTAGCCTATTCTACCGAATTTCGGTGTACAAATATTATTCAATATACAATTATTAAATTAAGCAGAATAAAAGTAAAGTAATTACATCAGATAAAATAATAATTAAATTTAAATTATAAGAAATGTAATGAAATTTAAATAGCTAAACAATAAAAACAATTAATGTCAATCTTATACAATAAAAAAATGTCAACAAATAACATATAGTTTAACACAATAAATATACAGAAGATAATACAATGTAGCATTATCAGTCAGGAATTCATTTACTGAATAAAACATTTTTTCCAGTAGTAACTTTTTAAGTGTCCTTTTGAATACCTGTGTGGGAAGTTTATTAATGTGTTCTGGAATATGGTTATATATTTTGATTGCCATGCAGTAGCAATTTTTTGAGTACAAAGACAGTCTCTGTGGTGGTACATATAACCTGTCCCTATACCGTCTTCCCCTACATTGCATATCCGCATTTGTTTTAAATAAACCTGGATGTTTGTGAACAAAGTTAGCCATTTCGCTTATATACAGGCAAGGCGAAGGCAATATATTTAGCTGCTTGAATATTGGCTTACAACTATCTCTAGTGCCGATGCCCGACAGCGCTCGAAATGTAATCATATATCAATCCGTTGCTTTGTTTTAATGTGGAAGAAGGAGAAACAAACAAATAACCACTTTGAATTGGTGTACCTACTTGGTTTACAATTTTTTGAAAATCAAATTGGACTTTTTGTAATTTGTAAAGTACCAATGGGTTTTTATTATAATTAAAAACTTATGTTACGTGATACGACAAACCACACTTAGAGGCTTTTCCATCTAAATATACCTCAATTGAACTGGCCACTCGTTAGGTATAGCCTCACAAACACCATCTAATAAAAGAGGGAGACGTAAGGCAACCCGGGAAAAAAAAATGTTCTCTCTAATCAAATGAGATTTTCATGAAATTTCACCTCTGTTTTTACAGTAATTTCCGTTTAATTCTTATAATTGCCTGAAAGCTCCCGAAACCGTGCTATCGGTCACATCGGAAGACAAAGTGTTCCTCTTTTAGCTGATGGTATTTGTGAGGTTATACCTAACGAGTGGCCAGTTCTGTAGAGGTATATTTAGATAGAAAGCCTCTCGGATTATGTACATAAGTTTTTAATTATAAAAACCAATTTGTGCATCGAATTGAACCGTGATCCGCCTAGTTAATACCAGACGTATTAACCAATCGGCCACCGACGCACCTTTTTCTTCAAAACAAATCCACCAGTTCAGATTCTAGTGCAGATATTATCTTAGTTCCTGTAAACATTATAGACCCTTGAAACCTCACAAAGTCAGAAAATATTGGATATAAAAAAGAAACATCAAGGAAATTTGCGTTCTACGTCCTTCCATTTAGGTCCAAAATTGCATAACGTATTTAATTTTAATTAGTAAATGGTTCCGTAGGTTACACGATTTAGGAAGCTTGTTCGTTCATTAGTGATTGAATTAATATTACATTTTGTGCTGAAAGTCAACATCGGCTGAATTATATATTGAAGGTTGGATTGGGGATGTTTGCTAGGCTTCAGATTACATTATTAAGTCAACCAAGATTTGTATCACTAATTTGTTGGCTCTGATACGAAAATCTTAAACGGATATGGATTCATAACTTTTATTAAAAAGAAAATCCACGAATCTAGAATTAAAAAATTTCTACCTGATATTACAGAAACGAAAAATATGTGTTATTCTAAAAGATTTAATTATTATAGACTTGTTTTCCGCCCTGGGTTCGCCCATTCGCTTGTTCAGTTTTTCCAGAATTTTCCACATTTCCAATTTTTCTTTCTCAAGTGATGCGCTTACCATCGAACAGCATTAAATTTTTATTTATATAAATAACTATGTTTCCGCCCCAGCTTGCTTGTGGAGCTCATATTAACATATTGTAGTCTTGAGTTCATCCAAAAATTCCTTTGAAAAAGCACTTTTTTCCAACTTTTCCAAATTTCCGGGCAAGTTTTCCAATTTTTTTCCCTAAAAACCTGATTCGAACTACTATGATCATTAAAAATTTTTTTTTTTTTATTTTGTAATTATAAAAATATATTTTGTTTTTCTATAACGAGCCCTTTCATTTGATATGTTCGTCACATAATCCACTGGAAAATATATTTTTTTAATTTTTTAATTTTTCCCTCAAAATTAACCCCCAAAATCGAAATTCGATTATTTACGCTATATACGTCCGTGATTGGGTCATCAACTCAACCTTTCTCGTCTAGTGCATTCGGAGAAAATAAGCTGTGACAGAGTGACAGACAGACACAAGAGTGATCCTAATAAACCCTACCTAAATAAAATTAACCAATTCTGTCCAGCCGTTCCCAAGTGATGGCTTACCAACGAACGGCATTTATTTTTTATTTATATTGATAATAATAATTATCCTATTTAGTTTTTTAAACTTTTTAAATGTGATATGAATTAATCTTCGTTAGCATTGCTTTGACAGGCCTAGTACCTCAGTACCTACGTATAAGCCGATTTCACAGTGCATATTGTCTAGAGGTCAGATATCATACACAGGAAGTAGACAGTCCCAGGTTCGACCATTTATCCTTTCTAAACAAAACATAACCCATATCTAACTTACCTCTATAACAGTGAAATATTTTTTCAAATCAGTCCAGCAGTTTCGAGTTTGCTTCTTACAAACATACTAGCACTTATTATTAATACTAGCTGACACGGCAGACGTTGTCCTGTCCAAACGTTGGCTTGCCTGCTCTACCCCTACCACTACCACTACCACTACCCCTACCACTACCCCAACCCCTACCACTACCAACTACCACTAACTTTGGATATTGTTCATACTAGAGTTTGGTTACAAACACTGTGACACGAGATTTTTTTATATATACTAATGTATTAGCTATGTCAGGTCCCTAGTTCTTCAATATAGAAGTAACACAATTTTCAAAGCAATATAGGAAACACGAAGGCTGTTAAGCTATCGAGGAAAAGCCCCCAATTTCCAAAAAATCGCGTAAATAACAAAAGGCGCGTAAGAAATCTTATCTTTCATCCCTTTTCGGAGGGCCAGACTCTCAAAGGTAATAAATGACCTTTACTTACAAAGGAAAGGGTTCTTTAAATTATTAGAGCTTTGTACCTATCATATTTGTAAAACTATAACCAATATTAGTGAAAATAAAAGGTAGCATATGGGGAAAATGTTTGGGATATTTCTACCCTTTCTTGATGAAACTTTTGAAAGGTAAATGGAATATCTGATGTGTTTTGACTGTTTTATAGAACCCGGCTTCACTCGTGTTTGAAATATAAAAAATAATTGATCCTGAAGGATTTCCGAAGTCGATCCATTGCTCTTTTGTCGTGAAAGAAGGATTTATAAATAAAGACCCGTACAAATACTTCGCACCATTAGTGGTGTCAATATTGTTGTCATAGTTAAACTGATCTCCAAAAGATGGCGTTAATAAATTAGTCTAATTTTAAAAAATATGTTTGTTTAGTTTTCGTCATAAGAGCGAAAATTAATCTTCAAAATGGCGCATCAAACATTATATTATAATATTATAATATAATATAATAACTTATATAGAGATATGGAGAAAAGTAAAAATCTACCATTGCGGTCGTATGTCGAATTTATCCGGTTCTAATTGCATATATCTTAAGGAACCCTAAATTTAAATAATATCCCACAAACCACACAGAAGCTTCTCCATCTAATATACCATCTCAACAGAACTCCACTCGTTAGGTATAGTTTTACAAATACCATCGGCTAAAAGAACGGGACTTGGTCTCCCGCTGGGTACCCTGGAACCGTAACACGGTTTCTGGAGCTGTAAGGCAACCCGTGAAGAAAGAAACAAAAAAAACCGTGAAAGATTTTTTCAAATCGATTTACCTTTTACGAATAAAAATGTTTGAAATTGATCAGTCGTCAATAAATGTTGCTACATGTTATGGAACACTATTATTTTAAGTAAAGGATAGTGTTTCTTTCTATTCGTGAAATATTTTTAGAAGTTCTAGATATTACCCCTACAAACAAACAAATTAAACCTCTTTATAATTTTAAGTAACTAGCTATGCCTTTATTATTTGTATAGATAGATTACTTGGTTATACGATCACAATCCACGTATTTTAATTTCTCCTTTTGTCCCACAGATTGCGTGCACCTACAACTCTACAAGGACCTCAAGGAGCGACAAAAGAACGGGCAGACAAAAGCATCCTTGTCTCTCCAACAATACCTAGGTTTCGAGTCCAGTTTTACATTAGACAAGGAATCTAATACGCTAGCCATATTATGTGAAGATGTGGTCCCGGTCTTAGCGTTTGATACGCGAGAAATACTTATACAGTGGCGAGTTAAGGTGAGAAAATCTACTTATAATCTATGTTTTTGTATAGGGAAAGAAAAATTGGAAAATTTGTCCGGAAAATTGTATAATTCGAGAAAAACTGAAAGTGGTTTTTTTCTATGGGATTTTTGTATGAACTCAAGACCATAATAAGAGAAGAAAGTGAATATGGGCTTCATGGGTGAAGCCGGGGCGGAAAGCATAGTTCATAATAAATTTTCACATTCGGACACTGCAGAAATATTGTTAAGAACATATTTAAGAGTCCTATATTCATAATTTGTATGGGGACAAACTATTCCCAATTTCTCTGCAAATAATCCACCTGTGTCATTGTAATTTAGCATATAGTTACTTGTGAAATAGCTGTTGTTATTTTTTCAATGGGTTTTATTGAATATGAAATATGGGTGGTTAAACTTTGCCCCGCTTTCTCTTTTATGATATATTTCATAAATTAAAAATATGATATATTAGTAAGTGAAATATAATAAAATAATTATTATTTTTAATTTTTAATAAGATATGACAGCGCTTTAAAAAATTTAAGAGCTTTGTGATAGATTATGAAAGAGAAAACAGGGTCAAATTATTCCTTAATTTTACCACCCATATTTCCTAATTAATAAAACCAATTGAAAAAATATTGGCTATTTCACTTTAAATAAGTAACTATATGCTAATTTACAGTGACACAGGTGGATTATTTACAGAGAAATTGGGAATAGTTTATCCCCATACAAATTATGGATATAGGTCTTATTCTGAAAAGGTGACAGCACTGTTCTGTTTATTACGAGCAAGTCGCTAAATGTGGACATTGTCAAAATCTTTGATCACAATCATTGTACCTTTTTATACCTCCCCGAAATACCCAGAGGAAGATAAATTACAAATATAATTAAATCCACAGGTTCAACACAATTTGGGAAGCAGCAGAGAATTTGCGGCTGTATTAATATCAGCGCCAACTTCAACCGGGGCGAAGTCAGGTCCAGTCAGGTTGCATGCTTGTGGCCCGCGATTGGCACTTTGTGTGAATCGGCCACCAGAAGTATTGGCTCTTTGGGATGTTAAGTTACTAAGGTATGTTAAATATTTTAAAATTAACAATTTTCTGTTATTTTTGTCTAGAGGGGCTTTGAAATAGCTGAACCAATTTTAGTGAAACTTTCAGCGGGGTAATGCTCTTTGTTTCTAGATATCTAGTTTGCTGTTAGCATGAATTATGCTGTCTAATAATTGTATGTTCTTTTCAACGCAATATTAATTTTGAAATTTTTAAAATAATTTATCCCAAAGATTTTCTAGTAAAAAGTTGCTTGTCACTCTTCAGCCTTCTAACTCTGTTGCTGTTTTTGTGAAAGGACAAACACACACACTTTCGCATTTTTGATATTAGTTTTATAGGTTTGCTTCGCAGCTAGGACTACACGTGACCACACTAATTTAGTTTTTGTTCTTGAGTGATTTGTGCACCCGCGAAACACATTATATTTATGATTTCACTCAGTGGTTGATGAGTGCGACGGACAATCTATGAGACCGTGGACTCGTAAATAATTCCTATCGCTATAATTAAAATTAAAATTTTGTTAAATTCTCTTGTCAAAAGAAGCAATTTCTATATGTCTCGTATATTATTTAGAAGCTGTCTATGTCATACAATATTCATATTTAGCTTTCAAAGCAACATCGCTCTCCTAATCATAAAAGGGAAGTGACAATTGACGTCATAAGTAGGTCAAACTTTTTACAGCTAAGGGGGAAATATACCCGCTTTTCTTCCCACCAAAAAAGATCTCAACAAATTATGAACGTCATTTTTTACGCGACTCGATCTTGCGGTTGACTTTAAAAGATTAGTGCTCGGTTTTCGGGTGTCTACGGAATTTTTGGTGAATTTTTTTATTTATGCGAGTTTGGGGCGCTTCCTGTAATGGCTTTGAAGGTTTTCGTTCCCTTTCGTTGACTTTATCGCGACATATGTGAATTTATTGGTCGCGGTTTGGTTAAGTTTTTTGTAATAAATAATCTTCGCCTGTCACATAGGTGACATTCTTGAAAAATAACTTGTACAAAAGAAAGTTTATTTGTCTGTTTCTATACTGTATTAATGGCTTTTTAAAAAAAAGTGTAACCGACCTGAAAAGTGTGCCTCGATTTCTCCAGGATCCCATCATCAGATCTTAAGCTGACTTGGGAAGTATAATCTTTTAAACAAATTTTAATTGAGCTACCAACATTTTTCGCCCCGGCTTCTCTTGAAAATTTATTCTGAATGATTTCTGCAATGAAAAAAAGCCTAACTCAACACATGCCTTCCCTCCATCCAACTATCTCTGTGCAAAAAAAAAATCAATCCGTTGCTCTGACAAACAAACACATTTTTGCATTTATAACATTAGTTAGGATGTTTAGCCTAGTTAGTTTTTCGAAAAAGCAATCTGTCCCGGCTTCGAATCCCAGATGAAGCAGAACACAAGTTTTTGCTGAAATTATTTGTCTGTGATATTTGGTGTTGATAGAGGTTCAGTATAGATTTGTATAAAAATTAAAGCATTGTTTAAATTGGTTTAGTTTCCATTTACTGTCTACCTCAGTTATTTTAACTATGCGCGCATCCTGATCGGATGATCAATTTTTTAATATATATATTAAAATAATTTTCTTATCAAAATTAATCTACTAATATCTATCTCTACTTACGCCGAATAAAGCACGTTTTTTGTTTATTGGCCCCCCTTTAATTTTTAACTTTATTTTATTTTTATTATTTGTTATAGCGACCACAGTACACACTCTGTGAAAATTCCAAGTGTATCTATTTGGGTTCAAAAGATAGCCCCTGTGACAGACGGACGGACCGACGGACAACGCCTTAGTAATAGGATTTCCGTTGTCACCCTTAGGGTACGGAACCCTAAAAAGACATGCAAAGATTGGTTACTAAATAAGACAAGTCTCGAAAAACGGACCTTATCTGTCTTGATTTTTTTTTACTGTTTCATTTCGATATCTTAAAGAGCTTTCGATTTTTCTCGAAAAGAAAGGCTATTGTCGGTTCAATTTTTCATCTGGACCCCGAATTATAATGATGGACAGATATTCATTGAGACATCCGCACGGTCTTTGTAAGTCGTTGAACGTTTTACATAATGGCTTCTGAGTTTTTCTTCGCACCTTTAATAATTCCTTCATTTTGTCGTTTTTCAAAGACGTTTTGATAGAATTTTTTATATATTTTATTACAAATTGAACTGTCTGTCTGTGATATCAAAATTAATATCAAATATTACATTTTTTGTATATCCATATCATAATAGTTAGGTAGATTTCGAAAAAAAAACAATGTAGATTGTGGAACGACTGAATGAATTAATAAAAATGAATGGTTCTAAGCCAGCCGTGGCATGTGTATTGTGCATGAGACGAGTTCTGCAGTATTTCGGACATGCACGAAGAGAAGGCATCAACCTGGATTTGTGGTGATGGGCAGGGTGGAGTGAAAGAGACCTCGAGGACGAAGCCCCAAACGATGGTCCAATATCAACCGACCTTTATAAAAATGTCAATACACACAAAAATCCAACAACTGTGGCTAAAATAAAACTGAAAAGTTGTTATGCCAATCTATTAAATATTTTTAATAGCGCGATATTGGTTTTAATTTCAATATTGTGAGACCGCCTCATGACTCCTTTCCCAGGAGGTCGATACACTATGAAACCAACATCCGTGTAGCGTAGTCAGCTGTGATGGACTGTGATTGACAGCAGTGCGGAATCACATGTCGTCATCGGGGCTTGCCCGGGAGGACCTGGTAAAGACTACATGTCGTCAGTGAGAAGTAGGAGTAAGATGCGGGGTCTTAAAATGTTGCTGGACAGGCTGTAATCACGTCGGAGTCACCAATATAGAAATAAACACAACAATCCAACGATTATGAATAAAAGGCAATACACCGCAACGCGTGTCGCTGGAAAGTTGTATATATGCCAATCTATTTAATATTTTCAATAGCGCGATACAGGTTTCAATATTGTGAAGCCGCCACACCTCTATTGCCAGAGCCCTTCCGAAGATAAATTCAGGTTGTATGTTTGTCTTTCTTTCATGTCAAAACAAAGCAACGACTGAACGATATTTTTTTGCACAGAGATAGTTGAATAACTGGAATGTGACTTTTTATCCCGCGAAAATATCTCATTAAGTCGACGCATCACAGCGCAACGAACTCAGTTTTACACGCGGCTTATTTTGTTTCTTTAGAAAGATGTGAGCGAGATGGACTACTATTAAAATCGATAAGGCAACCAAGGATAATATAAGATAGACCAACATTCACGTACCAGAAATATGAAAAAGTACGCTTTCTCAACAAAATCGATATTTCGAAAAACACTAAAAGGACTCCGCCTTTTCTATGTTTTTACAAAAACTATTAGAATTATCATAGTCTACTTAGTGTATTCATAAATTATGTGAAATTATCTATCTTTTAATGTCGAGAAAATTGTAAATTATTAAATATATTAAGAGAAATCGAGACGCAAACTTGGCTGAAATACGGTGAAATTGAGCATTTTTAAGGCTTCATAAAACTTAGGTGTAACTGATTTTGGTTATTTATTTTCTCTGAGAAACTTTAAAATATATTTATCTTTGAAAAGCAATTTTAATTTAGAGCCTAGCACATACAGTTATCGCGTAAAACTGGAAAAACGAAACATCTGATTTGTATGGGACAAAAATTTTTCATAAAGAAATATCAAAATAAGACAGGCAAAGCTGTATATTTAGGCCTTTATTCATAAACGTTTATCAGCAACGTGTTTGTTAAAATATGTTTTGTCACTCTCTAACAAACCTGTCTTTGCTAATAATAGAAAGAAACAAAACACATTTTAACAAAAACGTTGCTAATAAACGTTTATGAATAAAGGCCCTAGTGTCTAAGCTTCTTGAAGTTTCTACCTCTATATCGTCGGACAATTATGTATTGTACGAGAATTAGTGTGTAGTTCCTTTGTGCACTCTTTTTGCACTCTAACAAGTATTTCAGTTCTCTATTGTTAGAGGAATTTTTTACTTTGTTACGGCGGGCGCTTGTTACTGTCCTTTTATTTTCACGTTCCGTTTGTATTAGAAAACCGTAATTCTATCAACATTTTATTAGGACAAATGTTCTCTCTTTCAAAGGTAATAGCGATTTCTAGTTATTTTTCTTATCTATCTATCTATCTATCATCAGGTCTTTTATCCCATGAGGGGTAGGCAGAGACAATCGAATGCCATTTGTTACGATCCTGACATACCTCTTTTGCTTCTTTTATAGTCATCATAACTTTCATGCCTGCTCGGAGATTGTGTGTACTTATATTCAATAAAAGTACACCTAGGTCGTCCTCTGCCAGCATTTCCTTTCACTTCAGCCATATAAACCTTTTTAGTTAATCGTTCAACCATTCATTCTTCCAACGTTTCCAAACCAGCGTAAACTACTTTTTTTCATTTTAGTTACAACATCATCTTACACTCCGCATTCTTCCCTGAAAAACTTGTAAAAGATTAACAATAGACATGTATAAAAATATGGGGATCAAGAGATATGGTAGGTAGGTCCTCTTTTGCCTACCCCTTTGGGAAACATACGTGAAGCTCTTATATCAAATAATTCTAGTAAATTCGGGGGAGGCGCGACAAGCGAGTCGTTCCTATTGTAATGGATTTTTTAAGCCTGGAAAAGCATATATGCCTGCTGATTGTGACAATTTTCATGGACTCGCCACTATTGCTTAGCACAATTACTGTTGCACGATACACTTGAATCTTCCCACCTCCATGGCACTGCAGTCAAAGCAGGACAGGCGGCGGAATCAGCTGAAACTGGCAAAAGGTGCAAATATGAAGATATCAGTAGAGATCATTATATTTGCGCCTTTTGCCGTGAGGCCCAGAGACAAAATAAATGTTGGTAAGTAAGAAAAAAATAAGAAATGTAGTTAAGAGCAAGCTTGTTAGCACAATGAACTCAATAAACCACGCGGCTTATTTTGTCGATATCTTTTTAAAAAATTGTTAGAGATACACTGCAAAAAAAATCGATAGAATAACCAATGATAAGATAAGATAGGCCAAGATTCACTTACCAGAAACATGAAAAAGAACAATTTCACAAAAACTCGGTCTTGCCAAATTACACAAAACGGACATATGCTCTTCCAGTATTATACAAAAACTATTGGAAATAGCAAGTTGTAGTTCAATGTTATATAAATAAGTATGTATCTTTAGAAAGCTATTTAAAATTCGAAACTAACACATATAGTTATCGCGTAATTTAATAAATCGTGAAGCTACACTAGTGTAATTTGTATGAGACAAAAGTTATGAGGCGTCGCCTTAAGAAGAAGATTAATGATATTGTTATTCAATTGTAAATGAAATGAAGAAAAAATAAATGAAATATGTATTGACAGAAGCATTTACATAACAGAAGGGCCAGAAAATTTCACTATTGAGGATTGTATCTGCCTACTTTTCCTGAAATAAAGGTCGTGATGTTAGACAGAAGAAGCATAAAATAGGTAGCAGACAACAAACCAAAAGACACTCCACAAATTGCAACCCTACCAATCAAAAGCGATGTCGAATCAAATATTTGTCTCTTGTTTTGTAAGTTGTAATTCAAAAGAATATTATTTACAGAAATTCTTCAGAAGTTTCTCTTCTGAAATATCTCGAAGATGACTCCGTAGTATCTTTCAACCATTCGTTAAAGAATGTTCATTAAAGACTTTAAGTTCCAATTACTTCACTTTAACAAAGATTGTTGAAATTCGAGATTTTAGGTATAAAATACAGATCTATCATCACGCTTTTATCCCAGAAAGGGTAGGTAGAGACAATCGAATATCATTTGCTACGATCCTGACAAACCTTATATTCATCGAACCCTAAATCCAATTTTTTATAATAATTTTCAGAAAACCTGTTCTATTTAAGAAACTGGAAAATATATCTTGATTTTAAGAATATGACAAATCTTTTTATTGTTTTGAAAATATGATTAGAAACATTTTACTCAATAGAAAAAAAATCCTAAACACACCTCTGAAAACTTTATTTATCAAATTTTATGGCTATGATATATTATAGATGGTATCATTACAAAAATTAACATGAATATTTTTTTTGTAATTATCTATCTTTTATTTGTAAAATGATTTCTATTTTGTATAATTTTTTTTTTATATTGCGTTTTAAACAAAAATATTTGCTTACTTTGAATTCAATATGACTAACGTATTGTTTCTACCTGCTATTCTAGATAAATGTGTTCTGCTTTTTCATCACTCATTTTTCCATCGACCAAGTGAAGTCACTTTAATGTGTCAAAATAACAATATCATTTTTCAATGCGCATTCTGTTCCAACTTGCTTGTTACCCCTTCTGTTTAATAACGATGCATTGTCGGAGCAAAATAAACGACTAATTGATCTGCGGAAATTTTTGGTTCTAGGCGGATCGCTAGTTTGACATAATCATGCCTTAATCCCAACAGGGTAGACAGAAAGAAACCCTTATTTCATGCTGATTCATACTTTCTGATACTCTTTGCTAATAAAGTATTTTTTTCTTACACAGTCATGCTATTACGGCTGAATGGATAAAGAGATAGATGTATTCTGGATTATGGCGAGGGATGGGTATTACTTTCACGCGAGCGGAGTCGCGGGCTTTGCCTAGTTTTTTTTATATAACTAAATATTGTAAGAAAATCCCTCGCCATTTCTGTCTGTATGTATATTTTTCTTTTTAGTCCGAGTAAAATATATAAATATTGGGAACTAGCTTACCGCCCCTGACTTCTCTTCATTTCCTATTATACCCTATGTCATTCCCTAGGGTTCAAGGTTATCAAATTTCATTAAAATGAGTAAAACAATGCTTAAAAATAATTAAAGAATTAGCTTAAATTAATATCAAAATAAATAAGTTTTTGTTAGATCTTAAGGGCCACGGCCTGTTAACTAACCTGAAACTTGAAGGTTTCAAACAGACTTGTTGGATCGGACGGGCGATGACAGACCATCGTAGGCCTCATCGGACGCGACGGTTCCCACGACCTGTCGGTCTGGCTAGGCGCGGCCTGACCTGTCAGAAAACGGGCCATGGGACAAAGTTATGTTCGCCCCCTAGGTCAAAAGTAACATACCAAAGTTACGAGTTTATTAAGTTGTGTGTCGCTCAGCTTCAACAAAGTTCCCTTTATACCAAGTACTGAATTTTTCACAGAAAATTACTTTGTTTTCCTCTTGGCGTGAAAGATTAAAAGGTACTGGTGTATATTTATCTTGGGCAATTTTTCAAAAGTAGGAACGTTTAAGCTCGATCCCATCCCAGGCGGCTAATTTAGGGAGCTGGGCGTTTCTCCGGATTGAAAAATGGCTTCAGAACAGATTTTTAGGAGTATTTCTTAAGAAAAACGGGACAAATTAATTAAGTAATCTGAGACATCTTTGTTTAGTCTTTTAATTTGGACAAAATTCATTAAAAACTCTGCCTCGTGGTAACCATGTCTACAATTAGCCAGTTACTGCCCTATATTAACAGAACAAGTAACAAAGCGCTATTATTTCTTTGCTAGATTTTTTTGGCCAGAAGAAGTTCAGCATCATCTTTACGCGTGCTTTCTGAAGCACATATTTTCAGTAAAAGCATACTTTTAGATCCAACACGGATATATACAAAAACAAAACATACCTTCACAGCCGTGTGGCCAGAGAAACCAGTAACACTGTCCACCTTTTAGCATCTTTCCATATTGAACAAATCTCTTGAAATTAGTCCTACAAAATATCATAATGAAACTGGAAATAATTGAAAAATTAAGTTAATAGCCTTCTTAATATTAATAAAAACGTTGATTTCATTTGAGTTGAATTGTAAAAAGTTTTAAGAGCAATCCATTTTGAGTTTCGCCTCCTTAACTGGGTCAGTTCTGCCATTAAAACAACGACTTCGCGCCTTAACACTGCGAACTGAGAAAATTCCAATGAAATTAGTGCATGAATCAATACTAGTATTCGCTCTTGGATTTTCTTTCATTGTTATTTTATACTTTTTTGATGCAGCCCGGCCAAGTTTCTCTTAGCCTTTATATCTGTCTACCCCGCTGAGATGCAGTCTTATATTATTTTTCCTTAACTCACCAATGATTCCACCCTTATAGTTTAAGGGTTTTTCTGTTACAAAGGGTAGCTCCCCCCTGTACTAAGTGGGTGGAAGTCGCGTCATTTGTCATCTTTTTGTTAGCAAGCTATCAACCTTTTAAAACAATGCCTCTGTTTATATCTCTCTTGAGAAAAACTGATGATATTTCAATATAATAAATCTTTCCCAACAAAGGTTATTGTTCGGTCTGTGGAAATAGGATTCTTTATACAACTAGCTTTTGCCCGCAGTTTCATCCGCATGGGAATGGATGATGATATTCCAAGGCCACTATTCCAAAAGCAGAAAATATTACCACTACCCAACATGTACATCAGAGACATGTGTTTTTGTGGACTCCCACCCTGAATATTTTAAAAAACGCGGTGAAGTTTCAGAGGCTAACTAGAGCTAAAATAATGAATTTATAAAACCAGCGTGATGTTATATTATAGCCTATAACCTTCTTGATAAACGGGCTATGTTACGCACAAATAGTTCAAATCGGACGGGTACTTTCTGGGATTAGGGCGTTGAAACATATAAATGACTAACTATTTTCATTTAAATCCATTTAGTCGTTACTCAGCGCATCATTTCTACTTTTTTACTTCTTCTGACTTCTGACGCCAATATGGCTTGAAAACCGCAAAATGGATGTACAGGATAGCCGTTTGGCACACAGGTAATTTATGTTATAATATACTACACCATTACCTTTCGGCCATCTGTTTTTTTAAAATCCAAAAAATATTTTCAAAACAAAACTGCTTCAGGTAGGAGATAGTTTAGTATTTTTTTGTAAAACATACGCCAAATGTCTCTTGATATAATATCTAATGTCAAAAAGGCGATTTTAAATGGGAATTCTGTGACAAAATAGCAATAATTTACATATATTCCACCACAGCAAAGATATATGAGAAGTGTGCATAAGATACATTTTATGAGTCGATGTGTCTCCATAAAATAATGTGTAGGGGCCGCGTGACAAATCATTACAAGTGTTGTTTACATGTTTGTCGAGATCACAATGGTGTCAGGGTTTTTGGTGGGAGAAAATGTGCTAGAATTTTACTCGAGATCGTAACTTTCGTAATAATCTATACTAATGTTACAAAGAATGCGGCTTTGTCTGTTTCTAAGAAGTAGACACGAAAACTACTGGATCGTTTAAAAAAATTTTTTACTGTTATTTAAAAAAAATATATATAAGAGGGTTAGGGTTCCGTAAGACAGCAATATTTAAAATTGGAGAAGGGCTAAGCCGGAGCGAAAAACTAATCTATAGTCTATCCAGAGGTTCCCAAACGTTTTTACGCCGTAGATCCCCTTGCTAGATTTTTTAAATTTTCTGTAGACTTAGTACTTTTTCCTTGCTGACGTGAACCCCTCAGCAAGTAGAAATCGACCCCTGATATAGACCATTTTAAAAACGATAGTCTATTTATACTAATAATAAAGCTAAATATTTTTGTATTTGATAGCCCAATTCTTCTATATAACATCACGCTACGACCAAAAGGAGTGGAGCAGTAACCATTAACGCGGGTGCAACCGCAAGAAACTAGTTAGTATTCCATAAAGTGCGTGTGACCGAGAGCGAATAGTTCGCAGATCCTATATCAGATTTTTAAGTAAAACTTCCGTATATTCTGACAAACTGTATTAATCCTTTCGATCTTAAGAGTGTAGTGTACCGCGTCCATGTCCATACAAACGGAGAAAACGTTTTACTACCCCTAAATATTATTAAATTTTAACGATTTTGTAATATGTTACTGACATAATGAAAAACTACGTACGTATTTTTTCCTTTTTTCAAAATTCGTAATAGGTCAAAAGTTATAAGCCCCTCAAATCTCGGTTTTTTTGGTTCATAACTTGCTGGTAATAAACCGTCTGTATTTGAGAAACAAAGCAAAATTTCAAAAAAAGCAAAACGTACGTACGTAGATTATAATCTGCTAAAACGTTTGACACCAAAATTATAAGGTTTCGTTATAGTTTAGTAGGTGTAAATCGTTTTCGCTCAAAACGCAATTTTCAACGAAAAACATACCTACGAACACCCACGAGCTGCAGTGCTCTCTGTCGCACTGATGCCCGGGGGAAGAGTGCGATTGAGACAGAATATGATTTTCTAAATACCTATTTCGCTGCGTACGCTGAGCTACACGATCCTCTTAAGGCAGGGATCAACCTCAATAAAAATACTATTTGCACTCCGGTGGGCGGATGCTTATGTAAGACGATATAAAGTTGAATATTGCTTGGCATATTTACGTGGTCATGCAGCTACACTTGAAATTTCACTTATTTTGTAGCTTTTTCTTAAAATTTGTTAAATAAAAACAATTAAACAGTGAAAGTAATCGGTCAAAGTTTTAATAGATTATTCAAGCTATTTGATTCCTAAAAAAAAGTATATAGTTGTCGCGCAAAATATTGTGAATTTACGCTCAAAAGTTTTTTTATAGAGGTATTTTGCATAATTTTTTTTCAATAGACCAAAACACTTATGAAAAATCTATGCGGTTAAAGTTTTATGTAGTATTATTTGCTATCCACTATATTTTTTTGAGATTGATATTGATTCCTGACACTTCAAAGTAAGCGTTCAAAAATGCTACTTTCGTGTTTGCACCCTGCCTTAATATACCTCAATTGGCCAAACGTTAGGTGTCCTTAAAATGACGAAAACTCGTCTTCCTGTGCGTAACGGTGTATCTGTTCTATTCTATGTTGCTCTCGTAAGCCAAATTGGTGATGAGGAATGTTTGCCTGGTTTTGATACGGTATTGCCTAGGATTGTAGGATAGAGTAAGGGTTCTCATAGTTCCATTTCAACTTTCCATCACGTATCTTTAGAGTCGTAAAAAATGTGGAAGCTATTATGTTAGCACGGAGATAAGTAAACGGGGTTAAGTTAATCTAATACTTAACTGTAGATAAAGAGCCACGGGAATCGGATTAAAGGAAATGTTGCAATTCGGTATGTAAAGTAAAAGCTAAGGTACGATTTTTATATTTTTATTTTAAAGATTAAGCTATTTTAAGAAACTAATTTGAATATTTTTGATTTCTATACAGTAGTTTTTTTATAATATATTATTAAAGTTTTGGCACTGATGACGTCATTTTGTCGGCTGAATACTTCAATACCTTTGATATGTTGGTACAGAAAAAAGAACATCTGTGTTCTTTGAGTTTGACATTTAACAAACAATAGTGTTGCCGTCTCTAAATCCTACAAAATCTACCAAAACCTACCACTTCTACATAAAACATATTAAAACAACAACAAAGAAACACATATTTACGGCTTTTATACCGTAGTCTGCACAGTTTTTGTGATACAAAATATATCAAAGAATATCCTACCATAAAAAATGCTTAAACATTCTTCCTTAATAATAAACTAGGTTAGTTATAAAAACTACTGAAACAGTAGTATATCTAGTAACAGGGTAACATTGGTTGACAAGTTGACAAGTAAATATTGCTTTTATTTAGCCGATATAATGACGTCATTCATATAGGTGAAATGTAGGTTAAGTAAATTATTTGTTTTTGAAAAAATAAGGACAATCTCACGATTTTAAGAGTTATAAATTGAAAAATACGGATTATTAAACCAATGTCTCGAAACGGTTTTGGATTCAGCATACCTTAACTTTTACTTTACCTACCGAATTGTTGATGGGTTTAGCGGACTTTAGCGGTTAAGGTTCTGCCAGAACCGTTTTGGATATTCTCGATTTTACACCTTTTGGTACTAATTTAGGCCTGTTATTGGTATAGGTCGCGTCAAATAAGTTTAGACTTCGATAGCGACTAGTGAGAAGTGTGCGCAGGTATTCACGGGTTGCGGAAGACAAAGTCTTAAGATTTTCTTGAGGCTATACCTAACGAGTGGCCAGCTCTGTTGAGGTATATTTAGATGGAAAAGCCTGTAAGTGTGACGGGGGAGGGGCAAATTACAGCCACGATATTATTTCTTTTGGATCTATTTCCATGCGGGTGAAACCGCGGACAGAAGCTTGTAGATAAATATAACTGAAATCATCCTTTAAAGTCCTTTTTTTTTTTTTTTTTTTTTTTTTCTTCACGGGTTGCCGCCTTACAGCTCCCGAAACCGTCCTTTTTGAGTGGATATCCGCCTATTCTATTCGCACATCCCAAAGCACTACTCAAATCCATCCCACATTCAAAGAAATAGGTGTAAATCTGATAATGCGTCTGCATCAGGCATTCTAAGCGAAAGTTTGAGATGCTAGTTTGTTGGGAACTTGGGGCGCGAATAGAAAAGTAGTTTGCACGTGACTGTACAATTTAGATTTCACAACTGTGGCCTGAACTTGGGGCGGTCTTCAGTTTTGTTATCTAGAGGAACTGAAAGAGATTTTGTGTCCATACTATTGGTCAAATTTCAATTTTTTTTTAATCTTTTGCCCACGGTTTGACCCACTTGGAAGCAGAACAAAAAAAACTTGTGGCCCCACTCTTTTTTTCCGGGATAAAAGTAGCCTCATGTTCTAATCCAGGACATATTCAGTCTAAAAGTCACTTGCTATACAGAATAAATGCTGTGATGGTGCGTTTTTTGTACCTATATTTAGGGAATAGAAATTTCCTCTGCCCAAAAGGACCAAGTTTCACAAATGTGTAGAAATTAACCATTTATATCGTTACTAGTGACCCCGCCTCCGTTTTCGCACAGGTGCAATAATTATGGGTTTACAACAATTTGAATAACTACATAAATATGCTTATAACTTCTCATCTATTAGAGATAAATATATGCTACCGCAGACTGTTTTGTAGATCATTTTATTCTACACAATTCTTTCCTACATAATTTTGTTATATCTCTGACGGATTAGACAGCATACGCCATGAAAACTCGCTGGGGCTAACTTTTTCTCCAACTTGATTCACTTACACTATTAATGCTCAGCTCCTAAACATGATAGGTCCATTTTTAATACTCGTAAACCTTTCCGGTGAATCAATCTGTCTAATAGTGAATGAGTTTATAATATGTATGTATAGTGATAATACAAGGATTGTGAAACTAACTCATAGGGTTTATTTAAATGTTTAGTTCCAGTTAAGGTAACTAGATTTTTTTGAGTACGCCCTTAGAAGTGTTGTGAGTGTGATAAACAAGATTGCTATATTTAATATTATTTTTCTACTGGTTTCTACTTAGTGAATAGCCATAACAGCTTCGAGGTTCACTAGTTTTATTGTTGTTTTTGTCGCTACTACGTGGCGTCACACACTGTCACTTGGACCGCCCATTTCTGTAACTCGAAGTTAATTTAGCGTGAGTTTTGCAAAAAATCTACATACATATTCTTCTTCTTCTCAGTCGTAGCGCACTTGACAGAGCAATCGTGGTCAATCATGGCGTTCCACAGCATGACGCACCTTTTGACTCGCCATGGTTAACTTTTTTGGGAAGAATAGTGCAGTGGCTTCCCCTTCTGCACCAGACATTTTGAGACTCGTTAGGTCTTCAGGCTCACTGTAGCCTCTTCCAGCCAGTTGCCTAGCTAAGTATATGGTTATAGCGCCATTACTCGGTCGCCAGAGGTCGGATAGATCTTATTCCGTTCTTCCCCCTTACATACATATGCTCACGCCTTAATTCCTTTAGGGTAAGCAGAGAGAGACCAACTCTTTTTATGCATGCTCTTTGATTTTATCTAAAAATCTACTTCATCTACTTGTATTTTTTTAATCACACGTACTTTTAATCTATATAAATAAATAAATGCTGTTCGTTGGTAAGCGCATCACCTGAGAACGGCTGGACCGATTTAGGATATGGGATACGATTTAGGATAGGAATTCGAGATAACCACTGAAAGTGCTTTTTTCTATGGGATTTTTGTATGAAATCAAGACCATAAATAGGGGATGAAATCTTGTTGATAATATTTATTTTACATATCTTTAGTTTTCATTATTTACTTATAATTTAAAAAAAAAAAGATCATATTACTTAAAAATTGACACATGGTTTTTCTTTTGATTTTCTGTAACAATCTAGATCAAACAATAAATCTAAAAAGACTGTGAAATTCTAGTTTTAACACCTAAATTGGTTTTTTTCATCACTTTCGAGTTAACGAGTGAAGTGAGTTACCAAAATGAGCCAGTGGGCTGTTTTGGTCTCCCTTGAAATGTAATGTTCGGACCTTCGCCGATCAAACTAAACTACTTATTGAGTTTCTCCAATTACTTAATAATACAGTTCATTCTCCCATCTGCCCTATAACGTAACTGTATTCTCGCATTGTTTGGAACATTTCCAATAATCTATTTATTATTACTTTTGTTTGTATGTTAAGTGAAGTAAGATTTAACTGTATTGGCCAAAATAAAACTAATGTCATCAGCAGATTTTTTTTAATAATAATATGTATCTTGACACTTTTTTCACAGCTCTATGAACTCGTTTTCCCAAGTCTATATCTTAACCAAGTTTCATCCATTTGGATCCCGGCTATTCCCGGGTACCAATGAGTTTTTTTGTAATTAATAACTTATGCAAGTACATACTAAACCACACTTAGAGGATTTTCCATCTAAATATACCTCAACAGAACTGGCGCCACTTGTTAGGAATATCCTCACAAATACCATGATCTCAAAACGGGGGACTTGGTCTTCCGCTGGGTACCCTGGGCCGTAAGTGTACCTGTGAATAAAAATCATACCTTTATGCTTCTTTAATTCTGACATACATGTTTCATACATGGATTTCTAGTGCTGCGATTTTTTTTATCAAAGATACCTTGTACAATTTTTTGCCCCATACTTTTATCCGTGTAAAAAAACCACGAAGGAACAACAGACCAACATATTTTTACCTCATAAGCCCTTTCTCATTTATCATTCGGTTTTCTTATTTCGCTTCACAGATTTCTTTGCTTTGAATTTCCATCTCAGCATTGACTTCTCAATTGCAATATGTGATGTTATGTATCTAGAGTCAGTGGTACATATTCAATTGGAGCTCATTGTTATTGTGAACGGCTGGTCTGATGTAGACGCGTGCACTGTAATAATCTGTCACTGGCTATGATTGATCATCATTCTTGCCCCTCCTCCAATTATACTCATCAATGCAATAATTATTAAAGCAAAGCTATCCGACTTTAGACTGAGAGCTTGTGGCACTTTTTTTTATACAAACTTTAACACAAGAAATTGTATGTCACATACGTTTTTGGGTCCTAAACGGTATTTGCGCTGTAGTTACAACATTATCTGATTAGTTTCATAAAGGTTTTGTTTCTAATTGTATTTTACTAATTAATTACATATTACAAATTGTCTCTGCCTAACCCTCTTGGGATAAAAGGCGTGATGATAGATAAATAGAATAGATCGATTTCAATATTAAAAAGTTAAAACTTGTGTATTGATAGAAGTGCTGGTATGGGTAAAACTTGCAATATTACGTTACGCAGCAAAATACAAAATGACATTTGCGAATCTAAATACCTAACAAGTAGTCAGCTCTGTTGAGGTATTTTGAGAACGAAAAGCCTCTTACCTTCCTCGCAAACAGCTACAAAATGTACCAAGCTCCTGTACTACCCTATAGTAAATTAAGACCAATTAACGGCGCGTCGAGGAAGCAGTGATCGATCGAGACTGCGAGCTTTTTTCTAATAGCATCATAAGTTACATGTTCTATGTTCTATTAGGCTGCTACGTAAAACAACTTCTTTCCTTACTTCGCACTAAATAACTCATTTTTATTTACGCCTTTACTATTTTAGACATATACTTTAGTTCACTTGCCTTCTAAGTTTTAAAAGAAAAAGATAAATAAATAAAATATCTAATTAACCACAGACTATATAGATAGGTACTAAGTCCTTGCCGCGCTGTAAAAAAGTTTGCCCCAGCGAGTTTTCATGGCGTATGCGTATCAGAGATATAACAAAATGATGTAGCAAAGAATTGTGTAGAATAAAATTGTCTACAAAAAAATCCTAATCCAAATATCTATCTCTAATAGTGAAATACATATGCATATTTACATAGGTATTCAAACATACCTTCACGCATGTTTCCCAAAGGGGTAGACAGAGACTATGGAGCGCCACTTCTCTTGATTCATCTACATCCATACATCGTTTCATCAGTATGATCGCTAAAAGTTGGAGGCTTTTCTTTTTAACCGAACTTCAAAAAAGAAGAAGGAGGTTCTCAAATTCGTCGGAAACTTTATTTTTTTTTATGTTTGTTCCCCGATAACTTGAAGACGCCTGGACCGATTTGGAAAATTTATTTTTTGTTTGAAAAGGTATACTTCACAGGTGGTCCCATTTTTTTTAGTGAAAATTGGTTCAGTAGTTTTTTTAGAAATTTTTCTTAATATCTCGATGAAATATGTACCCATTTTGACGACTTATTTTTTTAAGGATATAATAATTTCTCGACATTATTTCACAGACATATTATTATGACGAAAATCGGTTCAGTAGTTTTTCAGAAATTCAGTAATTTTCAACTGTTTACGGCTGAAAATTATGTATCAGAGAAAAGCACCAACCGTCTTCAAATTCAACGACGAAATATTTGTTATTTCTTACTTTTCACTGCAAATTTTTGAAGTCGGTACACTTTTTTTTTAAAGTTAATCTATCATAAACACGAACACGTTTCCATTGCGAGTATGTAAACAAATACGCTTATAACAACTTATCTATTAGAGATAGATGCTGCTGCGGATTTTTTTTGTAGCTCATTTTATTCTACACAATTCTTTCCTACATTATTTTCTTATATCTCTGACGGATAAGACAGCGTACGATATATGGTCAAGATATACGATGATAGGTCGGTCCATGTTTAATACTCGGTAAATCTACCTATCTAATAGTGAGAAGGGCACAGACAGACAGACGCGGCAGGGGCATTGTTTTATAATATGCCATGCTAACCCCCACAGCCCAAAGCCTATTCATAATAAATGTGACTGGACCAATTTTCGTGTCTATCCTTAGGCGACGGCAACTTTATTATAGTAAAAATTTACACCCCACCAATATAGTTAGTGACGCCTCAAGCAATCTCATAACACTCTGTTTGCTATACCAACGTTCACTTAATCCTGGGGGATAAAGGCGAACACGCGCGGTGGGACGCGCCTTCATAATAAAATTAGGTAGCAATATATTATTAAATAAAAAAATGGGCCCGTTTCACAATCTGTTGGTAAAATAACCACTTCTGATGAAGAAATAAAACCGCTTTCAAAACCAAAATGTGCTTTCCGAAAGCAAATGCACAAGTCACTATAAAAAATACCCAAATCGCTTCAAGTGTGCCTATAAAATTTGAAGAGTTCTTGATTTCTCCAGGATCCCATCATCAGATGACTATGGGACCACCTGGAAAGTATACCCTTTCAAACAAAAAAAAATTGAAAATCGGTCCAGGCGTCTTCAAGTAATCGGGGAACATACATAAAAACATATCCTTTTTTTGAAGTTCGGTTAATAATGTTACAGCTGAAGAGTTTGTTTGTTTTTGCATTTACTAGCCCAATTCTTGAGTATATAACATCACGCTGCTAGCTAAAGGAGCGGAGCAGTGACTATTAAGGCGCAGCTAATCATATTAATAGGATTACATCATAACTATAATGAATCAAGTCGGGGAAAAGTTTGCCTCCAGCGCGCTCTTTTGGAATATACCGCCTAATCGATTAGATATATATAACAAACTAGCTTCTCGCCCCCGGCTTCGCCCGTGGATATTTACCAAAACAATAAAATAAAGCCTAAATATTACTCAGGGATATGGTAGCTTTCTATTCGAGAAATATTCGCGGTAGATGTGCGCATATTTACAATAATAAAATCATTCAGTTTTAAGGGAGGTTTAGTAGCTGAAAGCCAGACTGAATTTAGTATTTTTTTCTATAGTCACACCTTTTATCTTATGAGGGGAAATAGCAATTAAACGCCAATTGTTACTATCCTGACACACCTTTCGTCTCTTTAATATTCGTCACACATCTCAAGCCTGCTCGGCGATTGCGGGAAAATTGCCTTCTAAGTTTTTCTTTTCCCCAAAAACTCAGCCTCCCTCTAATCAGTTATCCAGTATATCCGTTTCCGAGAAGACAAACAACTCGACAGATACGAAAAGAAACTTCCAAAGAAAACAGCGAATTTATAATTCTCTCAAAGCAACACTCAGGAATTCGCAAAGTTAAATAATTTACAGAGATGGAAATGACTCGACTAACTCCGCTGTCGACTCGCTTTTGGGAGTCCTGGGGACGCAACACAATTATAATAGTTAAGATCCGAGAGGAAAAATTATAGCCAAGGTGTTCAGGGATTTAAAAATGTCGATGACATTGGCTAAATGAGGAATTGTCTTCTCCTGGATGCCCTGGAGACGGTATCAGGATTCCAAGCTAGTAAGAGAATAGCTATATAAGTGTGTTGTGATCATGTGCTAAATACACTGACGAGCACTAACTTATCATGAAATATTTCCGAAACCACGCCAGATAGCTTTTTGAAGTAAAAAGCAACAATCAAGTGTATTTAATAACGGTTAAAAAACACCCAATGGAAACTAAACAAATTTAAATTAAATGTGTTAAACAATGTAAAAACAAAATAGCGCCATTTGGGCAAAAAAAACTGCAAGTGGCTTTTTTATATTTGCTCATCAGTGTACTTATATTGTAGGTACCTATATAAAACTGCATATATTTTTCCTTTCCTGTCATTGATATTTTTTCTTTTCTATTCTATTCTATTTTTTGTGTAATATATAATATATAATACTTCTAACGGAGACCGGCGATCCACGCTCCAAAGCCTTTTTCATACAACGCATAGCGCTAGAAATTCAAAAAGGTAACGCGCTATGTGTTCTAGGCACTATATGGCAGCGGATTCGGACTCTCTGGAAGAAATTTTTAATTTGTAGTTTTAAGATTTTTTAATTATTAAGTTATATTATTATTGTTAAATTATATTTTTAAAATTTATTATTAAATTTTTTTTGTGTTATGGCTCCATCAGGGTTTTGATGATTCCGCTAATGTCAAGTATTATAGACGTTATAATATCAATATAGCTAAGAAGTTCCCGCCGACTGTGATATGTTTTATTAATCACAGACTAATCACAACTATCACAGCGCGGACGGGATTAAACCGGATTCGCGTGCGTTGGTCGCCATGACATAACGTAGAATCCTGATGTTATTTGTCTGACATTTCATTGCTATCAGTATCCTGAGAGTTTAAAAAAATTGCGTAATTTGTGTGTGGGATTTGGCACATTTTATTGCACCTCGTTTGACACATACCATACATGCTAGCTTTTAACATTTGAAAAGAAATCACTTAATACACTTATAACTACTTATTAGAGATAGACAACTTTTTCCCCGACTTGATTCACTTATTTTGTTAATGCTCAGCTCCTAAACGTGATAGGTTCAAGTTTAATACTCATAAACCTCTCCGGTGACTCAACCTATCTAATAGTGAAACTGAAACAAAATCCGTTCAGTGGTTTTTGTGTGAAAAGGTCACAGACAGACAGACGCGCCAGGGGACATGCAATAACTAACCACTACCCCTAGCCTACCGTTTCCATAATATTTCTTAATATTATTTTATTACAGAACCCATTTTCCTCCATAACGAGTGCCCAAGTCAAACAATTTCGCGTAGAGTTATTTAACCCTCAAGGGAGAAGAGATAATTACTGGAAAGGGGATGATAAAAATTAAACTCCATTTTAATCTTTTTGGACCTTTTGTGTAAGGTTCGCGCCAGAAATCCACTTTTTAAGGTCAAAATTACTTCTCAACTCGATATTGAAAACTGATTTTGAAAGGAAAATGGAAATGTTAAATTGGTGAAGGAATGAATAATTGAATAAAGTAGACTTTATAAGTATTTTGCGGGTTTTAACAATACTTTTAGTTAAAGCGATGAAATTTTGTAATTATATTCAAAGTAATTCGGCTGTCTTCTGCACGCCTGTGTCCAAGTGGGGTAGACCGTAGACAGAGACTAATCTCTCTTGTAGGGCAACTACATTCATTAATTGATTTATTGTTTTCGGACTTTTATTGCAAATATTATTCTTAAGATTTTTAATAAGTTGGCACTTTTAAAATATTGTAAATAGGTGTACTTTTATTGAACATATAAAAAATGTATTGATCGATATAAATATTAAAAGTTCACACATTCGCCGAGCATGTATGAAAGGTATGATGAATATAAAAGAAACGAAAGAGGCACGTCAAGTCTGGATCGTAACAAATGGCATTCGATTGTCTCTGCCTGCCCCTCTAGTAAATTAATTACGTAATTCTCAAGTTAAAGGAATTAGAGCACGTACTTTAAAAAAATTAATATTATTCCTGTAAGCGCATCACTTGAGAACGGCCTATTTGGCTAATTCTTGTTTTTTAAATGTTTTTAGGGAAAGAAAAATTTAAAAAGATACCCGGGAAATTGGATTTATAATGATAGAGTTGTCAGTGAGAGAGACAAACATATCATAACTATAAACAGTTGTTCATCTACAGCTATACCACAGATTATTTAATAGTCACGCTATACTAAAACTTAATTAAGGTAGCATTATGTCAAGGTATTCCATATTAAACTATCAAAATTAAGGGTCCTATACTGGGAATTTGTATGGAGATATTACTATTCCCAATTTCTCTGTAAATATTCCACCTGTGTCACTGTAATTTAGCATATAGTTACTTATTCAATATATCTAACTGAAATAGTCGTTATTTTTTCAATTGGTTTTATTTAATAGGAAATATGGGTGGTAGAATAAAGGATTATTCTGCCCCTTCTGTCTCTTTCATAATCTATCACAAAACTCTAATTTTTTTTAAAGCGCTCTTATACCATTATTCTTCAATTATATATATCGATTTTTTTTTGTAGCTTATTGAAAATTCAAAAAAAAAATTTATGATTTTTTAATTTGGCAAAAATAATAAAATAATTATTATTTTAAATTTTCAATAAGCTACCAAAAAATTCGACATATATAATTGAAGGGTAATGGTATAACAGCGCTTTTAAAAAAAAATAGAGTTTTATGATAGATTATGAAAGAGACAGCAGGGGCAAAGTTAAACTACCCATATTTCCTATTCAATAAAATCCATTGAAAAAATAAGAGCTATTTCACTTAGATATATTCAATAAGTAACTATATGCTAAATTACAGTGACACAGGTGGATTATTTACAGAGAAATTGGGAATAGTTTATCCCAGAAAAATTCCCAATATAGGACCCTTAATGCAATTAATTATATAGAGTCATCAAAGACAAGAATGCCATTCCCAAATCTTCACAAACAATTTAACTTAACTGTCTTTTAACATAAAACTTGGTATGTTTCTTGAAAACTTCAGGCAATTTCATGCCCTCACGGCTTCCTGTCCTATATTAAGACGTTAACTTCCATAATTTTGATACAACCTTCAGGTTATAAGGACCGGAATGGGTTCCTTTGCCTTTGCAATTAAGTAAATTAAAAAAAGCCTTCTTTCATTATTGTGCCAGTTTGGATGTTTATTGAAAGGTTTTGACTTGTTGAATTTAAGGAAATTAAATAAACAATTTTTTTTTTTCATCACGGATTCACAACTCCCGAACCTGTGTTACGGTTCCAGGGTACCCAGCGGAATACCAAGTTTACCTCGTTTAGCCGATGGTTTTTGTAAGGCTATTACCTAACGAGTGGCCAGTCCTGTTGAGGTATATTTAGATGGAAAAACGAGAAGTGACGTCACATTCATCTAAATTTTAAATAAATAACCACAGTCTACTAACTATATTATAATAACAGTCTGTCAACCTGTCACTGACTAAGTTATTTTCTTTATTATCTAATCTGTGACCATAATGTTGTTGATTTATATGAATGTGATGTCATCATCGCTCCCAAAACGTTTTCGCGGGAAATTTAAAAATAAAATTATTTAAATGAAAATATACGAAAAATTGGGGCTAAGGCCATTGCTGAAACAAAATTTGAAATTAGCCAGTCCTATTTGTTACCCAGTTGCTCGTATTAAACAGGTCAGGTGGCAAGCTTGTCGCCACACTTTATGGGACATCTATCTATCATCTCGTCTTTCATCTCAAGAAGGTTAGGCAGAGATAATCGAATCGTAGCAAATGGCTACGATCCTGACATACCTACCTCTTTCGTTTCTTTTATATTCATCATTAGCTTCGCACGGGTGCAATATAGATCTACAACCATTTGAATACCTACATAAATACGCTTATAAATACTTACTTATTAGATATAGATATATGCTACCGCGGACGTTTTTCCACACAATTCTTTCCTAATTTTGTTGTCTCTGACGGATTTCTCAGCATACGCCATGAAAACTCGCTGGGCCTAACTTTTTCTCCGACTTCATTGACTTATGTTAATGCTCAGCTCCTATACATGATAGGTTCATGTTACTCCTTGTAAACCTTCCCGGTGAATCAATCTATCTAATAATGAAAATCGCATCAAAATCGGTTCAATAGTTTGTTTTTAACCGACTTCAAAAAAGGAGGAAGTTCCCCGAGTACCTACGTGAAGACGCCTGGACCGATTTGGAAATGTTATTTTTTGTTTGAAAGGGTATACTTTCTAGGTGGTCCCATGGTCATCAGGTTAGGATCTGGTGATGGGATCCTGGAGAAATCGAGAACTCTTCAAATTTTATAGGCCCACTTTGGTTTTGAATGCGGTTTTTTTTTCTTCGTCACATAATATGTAGTGATATCTTTCTAACATACGGACTTGAGCTATCTATTCTATTATACAAGATGCGGGCACTGACTTTACCTATCCTCCGAAGCACTAGAAGTTCAACGTCCCAACCACTGCTCTATCGACGCTAAACTTTTTGTTTATATTCTAGTCAAGTGTGTAGTTTGAAAAGGGAGTCTTTGTGTTAATCAAGTACAAGGAAACTGTTATCACTCGATCGGGAAGTAAAACTTTTATTTCGATATAAAAGCCCACTTTTTGTTAGTTCCAAAGAAATCCTTCCGATACGCTTTTACGAGCGCAACGGAATCACGTCGTGCAGATCCGGGAGTTAGATATTCTGTGGCCGCTTTTTGTGTTGCTTTCATTTTGTACACTGCATTATATGTCTCGAGATTTATCGTCTAATCTTGTGTCTCGAACAGCCGGCTCACTGCATCGGTCAATGTGACAGTTCTTTTTTTAATTTATTTACTGGGACGCGGATTTTATACTCTACACGTAAAATGTCCAATACATATATAACTATTTCGCAAAATTCCACATCCGGTCATGGCGACGAACGCACGCGTTTTCGTCGTGGCGTGATGTGGAATCCAGTTTAATCCTGTCCGTACTGTGATGGTTGTGATTAGTCGACGACTAATAAGACATATCACGGTCGGCGGGATTATCTTAAATACCGATTAATCGGCTATAAACACTATAAAGGCTATAATACTTGACATTGGCAAATCACCGATAAACATTGGTGGTGCCATAATAAATAAGAAGAAGAAATTACCAAAGTCCTTTTCACAATGTGATATATACTGCAATTCCTTCAGATATCTCATTATTTGCTTAAAAAGTAAATGTCAATTGGTAAATTTGCTTACTTACCTATTTTATTTAAGATAATTTTCATTTTTTGATATGTATTATGGAATACATTTGAACTTATGTTTATTAAGTGTCCAATCCTGCTGTGATTCCCCAAAGGAATGTATGAACGCGCTGATCTCTGGAACTACCAGTCGGATTTGAAAAAATATTTTTGCATTTGATAGCCCAATTCTTGACGATGCTTATATAACATTTAGGCTACTACCCAAAGAAGCGGAGTAGTAACCATTAACGCGGGTGCAACGGCAAGGCACAGCTAGTATCCTATAAAATACTGAAATAGTGATGCCGGGAATACATTACAGCCATAGAAACACTTGAGTCGGTCTACTATATCCACATCGGAAATGACTTTATAAAAATCTTCTTATCTTATGACAACAAAATATAAACTTAAGATCTATCGTATCGTGTAAGTAACATTTTAGGTACTTATTAAACAGAGCTACAAATAAAAATAAGCCTCCCCGCTATTGTTATAAAAGCGTATTTTGTTTGCCATTATCAATTTAACTACAAAGTGTTAACAGAGCGGTTTTATTATATTATAAGTATTACTTGTGTTTAAATTGGGCTTAGAGGAACGGTCGGAATTTTGTTGTTTTAAAATTCGTTTTATGTTCGTAGACATTGTAAAAGCGATGCGCTTGTGAAAGTCTACGTTTTAATTTAGTTTTATTTTGTGCTGACAGGCCCGCGACTTCGTTTGTTGACGGATGTCGGATTTTGTACCCATAAACCCATTGACCTTTAATATCTGCGTTCCTGTTAACTTTTAGTGTAACATATACTTTATGGAAGTTGTTCGTTATGAAATTCTCTAAAAAATTAGCACTGGCAGAGGTCGCTAGATGCAATTGTTAACTTGCAAATAGCCTCGAAAACTTAAAAACACGTTTTACACAATTTTTTTACTCAAAACCTACTGCATAATATTGAAGATGGTGACTATGTTAATCCGATAATGTTCAAAAAAATTCTGCAAGATCGGTTTATTACAGTATTTTTTTTTGCTTAATTAACAATAGTGTCATTTTTTTGTAAATAATTCAAACTATCCAAACCAGGCTAGAAATTTCAAAAAACTATTAAACAAAGATATCCCGTTCTATAGTTCTAACCGATTTTACAGAACTGGCCACTTGTTAGGTGTAGGCCTCACAAATACTACCAGCTAAAAAGAAGGAGACTTTTTTGTGTTTTTATCTAGAAAACGCATTCTAGCTATTCTGCCCGAGTTCAAAAAAAAGTAGGTTAAGAGTTTTTTTTAATATATTAGATTATGGTTCTTTTTCATTGGATATAAAGGTATAGGTACCTATAGCATAGACCCATTCTGCCATTACTAAACGACCAAAATAAATTGGTACCGCTTCAGTCTGCATATCAATATCACAAAGGAAACCACAAGGATGCTTTCTAGGGTCTTTTCATCTTGTCTAGGATATATCTAGTTGAATTCGTGGCATCTATGAAATTTAGCATGCCGCCGACCGAAGGAAATGAAATTCCTTTGTGGTCAGATAATATTCAATCTTGGCTGCATCCTTTGTCTTGTGCCGTATCCCTGGTTTTGCTCGTTCATTCTATAATATCTTTAGGATTTTTTTATTTAAGTAAATATCTACTTTTACGCCTATACTTAAATTACGTAATAAAAGCGATATTGTTTCGATACTATTGAATCTCTTTGTAAACGTCAAACCATTTTTTACACTTTTTTGACGTTTGACGTCCAAAGCGATTATAATTACCGTCACGAAACGACATATATGTTACATACGTTTTATTTGTTAAAGAAGTGACAAACTCAGGTTCAAATGTAATGCAAAAAACCGTATCAAAATCGGTCCAGCCATTTTGAATGATAATGGTAGCAGACATATACAAACACCCTCTCACGCATATTCTCTCGTAAAAATGATGTAGGAAAGAAGTGTGTAGAATAAAATCTAAATTATAAAGAGGTAAAATTTGTAAGTTTGTAAATTTGGATGTAGGGGATAATCTCTAAAACTACTGCGCCGATTCTGAAGAATTTTGAAGCTACATTATCCCCGAGTGCTATAAGCTATATTTTAGTTTGTTTGAAAATATCCACGGGCGAAGCCGGGGGTTGAAAGCTATCTATATAAATAAAAATCAATTGAGAACGGCTCGACCGAATTGACTGATATTTTGTTGTGTTTGTAATTGTCAGAATTTGAAAAAGTTTCCCGGTAAAATGGAGACTTTGGGAAAAACTGAAAGCCGAAGGAAACACGGGCGAAGCCGAGGGCGGAAAGCCAGTATTCTATAAATATATGTTTCTACTTGTTGTTCTTTTTTCAAAGTATCTTAGTTCCGACCACCCTACTCGTCAGTACATAATTAACAAGTTTGTTCATTAGAGAATATTACTGTAGCTAATTGATTAGACATTGCTTGTATGCGGGTCGTGTCGTGTTAAAAATAATCATTTTATCGTTTCGTGTTAATTTGGACAGTTATATTAGCTACATTTAGATTTTTATCTCTTTTTGTCTAGAATGAGTAATAACTTACAGGAAAAAGACATTCCAACTTTTTGCTAGAAACTTTTATAAAGCAAAATAATTAATGTGAAATTCAGCCGTTTCTGAGCTTATTCTGGACAAATGTCCAGACAGATAGACAAACAAAAGACCTAAAAACAAATATTCATTCTAACTTTGAAATTATGAAAATATGTTATTGAATCACGCTTGGTACGGAATCCTACATGCACTTGGACAGCAACTTTAAAAGTCTTTGAATATCCTTCGTTTCAGTGATTTTACAATTTCTAAATGTAAAACGATACCACTATACAATCTCTTCATTATTAATTTTAATTAAGACTTCCAAGAAATACCAACGTGTGTGCATTAAGCGGAGCCATGTAAACTATTTTCATTATAAAATGTACTAGTAGAGAAATATTTTCCTGTTTTACAGACGCTACGGGGTTGTCGAGAAGAGGTTTTGCGTCGAAGGTGGAAGTCGATGTGGGAGGGGGGAGGGGTTGTTTGTGTTCGCAGCTGACAAAGGCAGAGAATTGACAGACCTGCTTAACGCATCTCACATGGAAGTGCAATCTCGGCTGAGCATCGCTTCTAGAAGTGGATCTGGTAAGATAATTGTTTACTTTATTTTCATTGACTTTGAACCTATACGACCTATATTCCGACAAGACCGTTTGTTAAAAGCTACCTTTACTAACTATTTCAAATGCTAGTAACATTTTTACATTCGTGGGCATCAGCTGAATGAATAACAAATACTAAGAAAATCCATACCTAATCACGACTTTGGCATAAAATATATCCTTGCGGATCCAGTTGGGAAGTAAAACAGTATGGTGTATCTTGAAATTAAATACTTCCTTTATTAATTACTAATGAGCCGCCCCGGTTTAACACGGGTAGGGAAGTTGTTTATCAATAATTAATTTTTCCCGGGGGAATGACATATTTTCCCGGTATAAAATCACCTCGATCCTTTGTTCCGTTTTGTCGCGAAAAAAAGTCAAACAAACTTTCACATAATATTATCTAATTTTCTTACAGTTTTGGATAAAAGGTTCTCCGACACAAGTTCCTGTATGGATGACTGCTTCCATCCATCAATGCGTTCTGTGTCACCATCGTGGGCAGCCCCTTCAAGCCAGACCATGCATTGCTTATCAGAACTAGACGCCAGCTTAGATTCTACTTTAGGTAGCGAAGCTGGCTTTTCTAGAAGACCTACGTCTTTGCCTAGATGTTCTAGCTGCATTGGAAAAATTGGTGCTCAGTTGTCAAGGTGAGGGAAATAATTATAGAAATTTTATAGAACAACAATATCAGATATCAGCAAGGAATTTGTGTTTTTGGACATTCCAAAATCTTATTTCATTCATTATTTATCAGTGTTTTAAAAATGTTTGTGGTCTTCTGATATACAAAAAAGTACATAATCATGATTTTATAAGTGCCAGGTGAAAATCTGAATAATAAGATTCTGTGATTGAATTATTTGGAAGAAAAACTAATTGTGTTTTCCTTTAACTAGATTGTAATATAAAAATAATATAACCAATGCCATTAGAAGTGTTAAAACACCATAAATAACTCTGCATAAAATATTTTACGTATGTATTTGCAAAAAAATATAACTCCGAATTAGAGATCTAGGTCTACCACTTATCTTAAAATTACATGATTGATCAATCATGACTTTTGTCTTCCAGGTCATCAACAATGACTGCAACTCCCGGCTCAGTCATCAGTCCAATGTGGACAATGGAAAATATAATGGAAAAGCGTTCTGACTCAGACCGCGCTTCGATCTATTCAAGGTCTAGTGGCAGCGCATCCGAATATTCCGTGCCAAGAAACGCATGCCTCCTCGACAAGAGTTTCGAATCCCGTTCGAGTCCTGTCGGATGTTGCACTCCCACTATTCCGGCTAAAACTGGCAACGGTTGTAACTGCTGGCAACAACCCAAGGCTTGTTGCTGTCGGAAGAAACAGTTCAGTGGGCCGTACGAGAATTATGATGTACCAAAGACGCCAATGCCGTTGATACATGTGAGTATTTACTATTTATTTTTTGTTTACTTGCTTAAAATATATCTGTAAGCTATTCGCTTTTGAAATGTGATATTAGAATTTATCCCAAAGGGTAAAGGGGTAAAAAACAAACAAACACAGTTTCGCATTTATAATATTGGTTAGCATTCTCTATTACTATGAGATAATTGCCCATGACATGGCAAATTGTAATTTTAAAATGTTAACTTTAATTTCAGGAACATACTGGTGTAGATAGCAATCAAGCAGCAAGCCTATATGACACACCAAAGAAACTTAAGTGTCTAATATACGGGCAATCATGCAGTTGCTCCCTAGAGACCATCGAGCCAAAAATAGATGAAGACAACATTAAGATCGTCGCAAACAACGACACATGTGATATTATTATAGAAACGGACGATGCGGAAGGCAACCCTATAGAAACACATTCTAACTATGTCAATATAACTCCAGTTGCAATAACCAAACCGGAACCACACGAAGATTACGGAAATTACGCTAACGTCGACCTTAACGCAACATTAGAAAAATTCGAGAGCTCCTTGCAAATATTAAAAAGTGCTGGTTTTAGTCAAGAAGAATTAGACGCTCTTGAAGAAAATCCTAAACAATGTAACGAATTAGCAAATTTCAATTCTGTACGACCTTCAACAGAATGCTGTAATGAACATTTAAATTATTTACATATGGACCCATTAGAGATAAGCAATTCAAACAGTAAAATGTATGCTGACAACATAAGTAGAATCAGTCATGTATCAGACCCTACACAACATTCTGACACAGACAATACAATAAATACAGTAAGATCGAGTTCAGCAGATTTTACAAAAAGACAAGACGATATGGACTACGTTATTCACAACAGATCCATATGCTATACCCCATCAATTATACGAAAGACGTGCAAAAACGATTGTATAAATCAAGCTAAATCCGAAATCGTTGAACAGAAGTCAAACTTTAAAGCACCAGAGCCTATGACGAAAAGCGAAAATTCTTTCGTCGCAAGATTTAGAGATTCCGTTAAGATTAGACGGTCGTCGAGCGTGCCGAGTAAATCGGATAAAAACAGAGATTCGTCCAGTTCGAACGATTCTGGAGTTTCGACTGGATCGCTAAAGCACCACAGATGCGATTTTAACGAATTTGAAATGCCGATAACGAATTCTAAATCATGCAAGAAACATATAAAATGCAATAAGCAGTTTCGGAAAACTATGCCTCCGTCTGTGAATTTTATTAAATCGAGCTCCACGGATCCGATGAAGAATATTACATTTCAGTTTGACGAAGTAGCTACACTGACCAAGTCTAATTCATGCGATGTTGATACTTTAACGAGGAGAATAAAGCGAACTAGTAAGTCTTCTTTTTTTTATATTAGACATCAAAAACAGCTAAACGGATTAGAATAAAATTTTAACACAACACATATTAATCCTTCCTTCAATGAGTTTGTTGAAAAGCGCAAAAAATAATAATAAAGCATTTTGTGAAAAAATAGACGTTACTTTTTTTTTCAAGTTAAAAAAATCACAATAAAAGTTCATTGACTAAAAATAAGGATGACGGTACACCATAGAGGCGGTGCTCTTATACGAACGCAGTGTCCGTCCGTTCGTCCGTCCGTCTGTCACAGCTGATTTTTTCTAAAACTATTTTTTTTTCAGTCGAAACGGACAACACAGCACGCCATAGTCAAGTGACTAACAAAAGTACGTCCAGTGGGGCCTCCGATACTTCAGACTATATGGAGTCTCTATCAGTATCGTCATTTAGTTCGTGTGACGTGTCAGCAGACAGGCATGCAGCTAGGCCTCGCTCGGGGAAGGAATATGCAGCTTTGGACAGAGCTTCCTTAGCTACGGTCTGCGATGTGTCCCATACTGTGTAAAATTTTAGACTATATATCCCCCTCCATCTCCGGTTGGGTTGAGAAATTAAGCACGCACGGCAAAATAACTGTAACTTCAATAAAAATATTTCAAAAAATAATATTCATTTTGTTAAAACAAAGCAACGGATCGACCTGATTTCTTGCCCAGAGATAGTTGGAGGGTTTTTTTTTATACCGGGAAAAATCTTATTAAAATCTTCGATATTTTTTTTGTCTAAAGTTACAATACCTATTAATATTCGAAGTTATAGTTATTTTATCTTGCATACCTCACTCTTCCCATCGCATCTATAAATCATTTTTTTTATTTTAAAATCAGAAGCCAAAATATTATTTGAACAGCGATACATACAGTCAGCTTCAAAAAGTAAAGACCTCAGTAATTTACAAGACACGTTTAGTATACTTTTGACGTTGGCTGTACGATACGATACGATTTTTTGTATGATAATTTGGCAACATTATCGCCGGCTGTTATCGGAACCTATTTATTTCTGTCATATTCTTATTTGAATTGATTGATTAAATTTATACCACTATTTATAATATTACTAATCTCATTGAAAGTTCTTAAAAAATTACAAAATGAAAATTAAGGACATTGGCTGTCCCTTTTTATACAATTTAAAAAAATCTAAAACGAGGGGTTTTTTTATGTATAAATGTTATAATAAAACTTGCGTGCTACATGATTTGAAAAAGGGAATTGTTTTAATTGTACTTACTAATAGTTCCTAAGATATTATTATTTCTAACCTTGCGTTACACTTAGGCGACAGTTTAAGCCAAAATGTGAACGCAACTTAACAATTCTGTACGAATTTAGTTTTTTAGTAGAGTGCCAAAAATATTAGCTGACTTCATAGTTCTGGGTAATGGGTAATTAGTAATAAGTAATTGTATTTAAAATAGTAGAAATTAAAATATCTCTCTTGTTGATTTCTCTTGAGTAGGTACTTAATATTTGTGCCTTTATATGTTTACATAATATATATTTTTTTTGTGAATATGTTGTTCTTTGTATCATTAGACATTAGGTACTTAATTTTATTGTAGTTGTACATTTAGATAGTAATATAAAACTATTATATTATAATGATATCAGATCGCGATATCTTGCCCAAAGTTTTAAGTTTAAAATATATATATTTCTTTACTTAATTAAAATTAGATATTAATTAAGCAGTTCTTAATTCTTAAAACTTTAGAATTACTTATTGGTTTGTAACCATAAGAACATGGTATTTAATTTGTGTGGAATAAAAATATTTCTTAGTGTAGTAAGATTCAAGAGTGATATTACAGGTCTGGTTATAGGCAATATTTATTAACAAAAATAAGTATAAATATTTTAAATCTTCCTATAACTGTCTCTGTTGATTGATATAAATATTTGTAAATATAATCTAAAATTAATTACTACAGTAAATAATCCTGCCAAATTTACATGTAAAAATAACAGGTTTTCTATATTAATCTTACTAAAGTTTCTTGTTACCATACTAAATAAAATTAAAATTGATATTTTCCAATTCGTAGATGCCAAGGTAAACATTTTTTAATCAAAATTTAAATTAATTTCTAGTCAAGGGAAGTACTTGTAATTTGTTTTATATTCATAGAACTAATCGCATACATTATTGTATTAGATTATTATCTGTTCTAATGACACATTCAATATTTTTAATCAAAAATCTTAATTAGTAAAATAAAAATGAGAATAAAATTTTGTTTTTAGTATTTTAGGTGCTTCTTGAATTTGTATGCACAGTAGGTAAATGTTTATTTTTGCACAACAAGTGTACACGTAGAATTTTAACTTGATTTTCTTATTATATTGTATTATGTACCATCAGAAGGAATATACTACTTTGGTTTAAAAATGTGTTTTTAATTATTGCCACCACAGATCAACAATAGCTTATTAATAAAATTATATATTGGAACTGAATATAAATTGAACTGTGTGTCTGTGATTCCAATATTATTGATATTTACACGACACGGTTTTTAGAATTTTTGTCCCTCTGCTGTAAATTCAAAATTGGCTGTTTTTTGTACATAACTTTGTAACCTGACCACCTACCAGTCTGAAATTTTATATGGAGCATGCTCTTGACCATATCTATAGCAGCTTACCGTACCATTCGAAAACCGATTCTATAGATATACTTATTTTCTTTTTTTTCACGGGTTGCCTTACAGTTCCCGAAACCGTGTTACTGTTTCAGGGTACCCAGCGAAGACGAAGTCCCCTCGTTTAGCCGATGGTATTTGTGAGGCTGTACCTAACGAGTGGCTAGTTCTGTTGAGGTATATTTAGATGAAAAAGCCGTGGTTTGTCGGATTATGTACATATATAAGTTTTTAATTAAAATTCCCATTGGTACATGGCCGGGATTTGGACTCGAACCCGTTGTCTGTCTAGTTAAATACCAGACGTCTTAACCACTCGGTAAGTATATATAGATATACTATACTTAAAAATTAACTTTAAAAAAAAGTGTACCGACTTCAAAAATTTGCACTGAAAAGTAAGAAATAATAAATATTTCGTCGTAGAATTTGAAGACGGTTGGTGCCTATCCAGAAGAATTATCTGTCGATTAAAAAAGAAATCAAAATCGGTTCATAAACGACGAAGTTATCCGCGAACACACATAAAAAAAATATATACGGTCGAATTGAGTAACGTCTTTTTTTTTGAAGTCGTTAAAAAATGGTCCAGAACATCCTAGATTCCCTCCCGACAACTTATTGGCGGCTTATGTGAATAGGCGGTTCATCATCACTTAGGCATAGTTAGTGAACAATCTTATTTCACAGAGAGCAGACGGTTTCGTTACCTTTCGATAAAATCAGGCACAGCTCCCTGACTATATGCCGCAATATGACAAGATGAAAATCTTCGCCAGTCATCTATTACAGATATATTAAAACACACGCCAACTCAAATCCACCGTATTTAAACCGAATTGCAGAAACCAATTTCCCTTCTGTAAACGCAATAATGCTATAAATGGGGCCCCAGAGATCTCTAAAAGGCTTCCCCTTAAGCCATCCGGGACAATTTAATCCGGACCCATGTGTCCACCCCGGACGTACTCTCAGATAGGCAGAGATTTAAAACAAATAAACATAACAAGTTTCTGTAAAGTGGTTGGAATGTTTAACTAAATATATTTGTAGCTTAGATTAGTCTAGATGGTGTGTACAATCGTTAACAGTGGTTAAGTATAATAATCAGACAATGAATGTGTGATATAGGTATGAACTGGAACAGAAACACACCCTAGCTATAGCTAACAATCCCTCATAAAACATTAACAAAGTATTGAGTTTCTGAAGGAACCATCGCCTAGTAAATTTTTTTCTTATTCCAAAAGGTGGTGTTTGAAATTCGAATATAATAATTACTGCGTGTAGCGAGCGTGAGTAAAAGTGATTTTGATGACGCGTTTTTGTTGCGAGTTATTACGCACCAAAAGCGCTCTTTTCGTGCTGGAGAGGTGAAAATAACCTATTGTGTAAGTAAAGAAAGGAAAGTAAGAGACAATGCCATTCGTCAGGACATTCTCTTCTCACACCTAAAATAGCTTTGGCCACTATGACTTTGACAGCAGTCATGGTAGGTGCTAGGGTAGCATAACATGTTATGGACTACCACTACGCACATGCACATGTTCTATATACACCACCAAAGCTACTTACTGATACCCAGGTACTATTTGGTGCCCAATTCTAGATATTAGAAACTACTAGGGCAGCATAAGTAGGTAAGTACATGGTCTATCTACGTCACAGGTTCTACCACCAAAGCTACTGATACCCTGGTACTATTCTTAGATTCGGCTTTTTTATGAAATATTGAAAATTACTAGGGTAGCATAACATTATGGACTACTACCAACGCTACTGATACCCTGGTACTGGTTATGTAATATTTAGTAATTTTTAATATTACATAACCAGTACATAACAGTAATCTAAGAATAGTACCAGGGTATCAGTAGCTTTGGTGTTAGATCCTGTGACGTAGATAGACCATGTACTTACCTACTTATGCTGACCTATAATATCTAAGACTACCACCAACGCTACTGATACCCTGGTAGTGGTTATGTAATATTAAAAATTACTAGGGTAGCATAACATTATGGACTACCACCAAAGGACGGTGGCTATGGCTAATAATGTGTACTCGTAGTTAGATATTAAGTGCATAACATTTTTTCAGCAGCAGTTTCATTATGAATGTTGAAGTGGATATCATAGACTACCTACCTATATAAAGGACGTGACCTTGGACGACTAAATCACACTAAAGCTACTGACTGATACCCTGGTATTATTTTGTGGCCAGTTCTCATGAAATATTAAAAAGTACTAGGGTAGCATATATGAGTACTTCTAATTTGGTGGCAGCATAGATTAAATAATAAGTCCATCCTTCTCAGGATTCTCTTTCGCCTGCTCTATTTCATAGTGTAGGCATTGCCAAGCCCGTATCCAGTAATTTAATTCGGGGGAGGGGGTGGGGATCACTTTGAAAAATCATGTCAAGGTATAATGTATGATGTTCTCGTTCTGGATTAGTTCAGCTTATTTTCTAGGGTTCGTCAAGCGAAGTGTAAAAAGATTTACATAAAATCGCACGGACGCGCGACGTCCGAATTCGCCATTTAGCTGGGAAGGGGACTATAATTACTTTTTAGGATTCCGTACAGTACATCTCCGATGAAAAAACTCTCTTATAATTTACAGAAAAGCCTAAACGAAAATCCTGTATAAAGTTCTGACCGAGAAAATGGTCAAACAGCCAAATTTTTCAAAAAAATCAACTTGTCATTGTATTAGTTTTCTACACTGTAGAGTGTAGACTCAGACAAGTTCAGTGCCGTTCAAACCTGGAAGAGCCTAGATCAAGGTCCCAAAGGTAACCACCAAACATTGCCTATTACCATTTGACAAATAAAACACCATATTTCTTCAGATATTTCTATATTTATTGGCCTTAAAATATGTATATTATAGAACAAGTTATTTCAATTAATTATTTAAGATTAAGATTACAGTACCTACACGAGACAAAGTTTCAAGAATAATTAAGTACTAAGCTTTTAGACTTAGACAGCTTAACCCAAAGACAGAGTGATAGAAAGATTAGACCGATAAAATAATAATATTGACGATCGTGTGAAAATAGAAAATAAATATAACAATAGAAAATGGGAGAGGAAATGGAAGAAAGAAAAGTTGGGATACCTTGTAGAACATGGTAACGACATTAGGAACTGCATCATTGAAGGGAAGAGAGGTTGGGAAAGACCAGTCCTGGAGTTAGTGGGTGGGAGAGTGGAGAAGAGGCCGAGAGTCACACCCACGGTGATCGCGCGTACTCTTCGTTGGGGAGGGGATATCAGTTAGATAAAGATAATTAACTAATGAAGAGGTATTGACGATTGTGCGGAAAATGATCTTCACAATAAAAAACAGGAGAGGAAAGACACCTAGTACGACATGATAAATAACTTCATAAAGAACTGCATCATTGAATGGAAGTATGGAAGACCAGTCGTACCAGGAAGTCTTAAGAGCGAGCTTAGAAGAGTGGCAAAGTAAAAGCTAAGGTACGATTTTTATATTTTTATTTTAAAGATTAAGCTATTTTAAGAAACTAATTTGAATATTTTTGATTTCTATACAGTAGTTTTTTTTATAATAAATTATCAAGGTTTTAGCACTGATGACGTCATTTTGTCGGCTGAATACTTCAATACCTTTGATATGTTGGTACAGAAAAAAGAACATCTGTGTTCTTTGACTTTGACATTTAACAAACAATAGTGTTGCCGTCTCTAAATCCTATAAAATCTACCAAAACCTACCACTTCTACATAAAACATATTAAAACAATAACAAAGACACACATATTTACGGCTTTTATACCGTAGTCTGCATAGTTGTTGTGATACAAAATATATACAAAGGTCAAAGAATATCCTACCATAAAAATGCTTAAACGTTCTTCCTAAATAATAAACTAGATTAGTTATAAAAACTACTGTATATAGTATATCTAGTAACAGGGTAACATTGGTTGACAAGTTGACAAGTAAATATTTTGCTTTTATTTAGCCGATATAATGACGTCATTCATAGGTGAAATGTAGGTTAATTATTTGTTTTTGAAAAAATAAAGACAATCTCGCGATTTTAAGAACTATAAATTGAAAAATACGGATTATTAAACCAATATCTCGAAACGGTTTTGGATTCAGCATACCTTAACTTTTACTTTACATACCGAATTCGGTATGTAAAGTAAAAACTAAGACAGAGCTATTTTAAGAAATTTATTTGAATATTACAATTTTTTTTAAAGTTTGCCTACAGAAGACAAAATTGTCCAGTAGCCATTCTGCCCCATTTCTTAACTCATTTGTATAGTATTTGCTTCAGATTTGCTTATAGTGCCACGGGCACGTTCGGGGCAGTGGTACTACTTTTAGCACAAACTATTAGTGCCACAGGACAAAAACCCTACTTTACCAAAATTATGACGTAATTTTGTCGTTTATATTTTGAAAATATATTATATAAAATTACTGGATAGAAATTAAAAATATTCCAATTAGTTTCTAAAAATAACTTAATATTTGAAATATAAATATAAAAACACATCTTAGCTTTTACTTTACATGCTGAATTACTCCACCGACAAGATCAGCTCTTAAATAGAGGAAGAATTAAGCTTTAAAAAATCTTTCGTAACTTCACTGTTGTTTTGTTTAACAAACTCAGTAGTGGTAATGAGTTCAGAGCCGGTTGAACACAACCCTGGAAGTACGCAGAGGCTTGAGACAAGGTCCCGAAGGTAGCCCAGCTTGCAGTGGCATCCGAGTGAGCAACCTCGCGGCCGAGAGTCGCACCCGCGGAGGTCGCAGCGAGCTTCGCAGCCATAACGACACACGTACTCTTCGTTCGGAAGGGGACACTTTTCTGAAAAGTTAAAAAATAACTCTATAAAAAATATTTTTGATTAGTTTAGAAGGGGGCATCCTATTGTTATTTATAGTAAGTTATAAGTAAGGGTGAGTAAATCACAAAAAATAAGAAAATCTAAATACTTTCTTTTTACTTATTAGTATTTTTGAGATGAAAACTTCTTTAGGCGCGTTGAACGATGTTTGGTAGAGGGAAATCTTATGGATTCGCGACCGACATGTTTTCGCAAGTTTGTCCGGTCCGAGAATGTCCGGGCAGGACTCCGTGCACTGACAATTTGCTATGTAAGGTTTTGTTTTAAGACAAATGTCTAAATAGCATTTTATTCTATTTTTTTAGATTTTTGTTAGCAGTAGTTGGAACCTTCCCGTTGCGGCGACAATGTCTCAGGGAGCAACAACCAAGGGTATTTTCTTTAGACGCTTTTTTTGCGCCAAGGTGGCTAGTCTTCTTCACACTCGGTCCAGCTCTAGTCATCGTCTGACCAGAGCAGAGGCTCCACCAACTCCTGTAATTGACTATTAAAATAAAGAAATTTAAAAAATACCGAAATTAGCGAATTTTCTCTCCGGACACAGACATATTGTGAAGTGATCGGTAGATGGCGCTATATACCTACTTTTTTTATTTCTTTTTTTTTCTTTCTTCAGTTGGTTCCAGGGTACCCAGCGGAAGACCAAGTCTCCCTCGTTTAGCCGACGGTGTTAATTATATACCTACTTATAAATTAAAAACTAATGTTATTCATAGTTTTAAGTTTTCAATTCTGTCGGTAGTCACCATGACTTCTATGCCTTTTTTTAATTTAAATAAACGTTACACTGTGAGCACAAACTTTCTGAGGGCTGCGACGTCCTTTGATACTAACCGTGGCGGTAAATTATAAAGTGTTAACAGTTTGTACAGTTTAATCAATTTAGTAAAAAAAATAACAAACATTTAAAAAAAATCGTCAATACCTAATTATATTCACAAAGTATTATATTGGTAGTGAGATTAGTACAACTAAATTTATAAGAACACAATTTTTCTTCAAAACACAAAAATAAATTTAGAAACATTCAAAAAGTTCACATCAATGAACTCAAAAATAACTCACAAATTAAATAGTCCCTTGTTTGATGAATATGTCCAATGACTCAGTTCTATAAAAAAAGACAAACTCATTTATACGAGTAATGTCACATATTTTGATAAAGGTGACCTAGGGTAACTATATCGGAAGAATAAATTTACCTCAGCCAATATATTTTTTTAAAACCGAAAGGCCAGCTTTCAATCGATGTATCAATGCTTTTGCGCTCAGTTTATTATCGAAATGCCCGTCAATTGCACATCACAAATTGCATATTTTGACGTTGTATTGTCAATTGCAATTGTTGTCAGTCGGCGATCTTACTTTTGTAAAAATATGGCAAATCTCAATTAATCTTAGAAAAATGAGTTTATTTATACAACATTTTCAACTCAAATTGCTGATAGTTATTATTTTAAATGGGATTAAGCCATATTTTTATTATTTAGAGTATTAAATATTGTATAAATAAACTCATTTTTCTAGAATTAATAGAGATTTGCCATATTTTTGACAGATATAAAATGGCTGACAGCCACGGACCCGCTGTCATCCATCTTTGTATGACTTTAAGTAGGTACTAAAAGGACCAAATACCTAAAACTGAACAATATAATGGTTTTCCATTTACCCTGATTTACCCTCTTGGAATTGAATTTCGAAAACTCTAAAAATAAGTAAAAACTGTGCCATATTTGAAATCCGCGTCTATCTATCTCCTTTAAGTCCTATTTTCTCTATAACTTCTGTCGAGCGTCATATGGTATCTACTGTCTATATTTTCACAGCAGAAACGTAAAAAAAACAATGAGAAAAGAATTGCTTATAATTAATGCACCATGCACTTCAACCCCATAATGCAGGGTTACTACTAAAAGTGGCATTTTTAGACGCCTAGTTTGAAGTATCAGGAATAAAAAAAAATACAGCATAGAATTTTCAAAACTTTTGATCTACGTAAAAAAAATTGCAAAATACCTCTATAAAAATTACTTAAAATATATGTTCACAATATTTTACACGAAACTTATTTTTTCAATAAAATAGCTTTAATATATTATATAATTATACTAGTGACCCCGCCTCCGGTACAATATGGTATGCTACAGATTACCGCGTTTTTTTTATTGCCTGTGTGCTATTCTGATGTAGCTATAACATTGGTAAGTTCAACCTTATATATCGTCCTGTATAAGCATCCGCCCACCGAAGTGCAAATAGTATTTTTTGTCGAAGTTGAAAAATAAACGTAAATGCTTTTACATTGATAAAAATTAACTAACGATTGTAAAAAAGCTATTTTCTACATTACTCATTCTACATTCTTCAAAGTAACAATGTCAAGTTTTTAAATAAAAGCGTGTTACACTCGGGATTCACGTCATGTCATGGCGGCCAACGCTCGCGTTCTGTCGTGACCCGCGCTGTGATTAGTCTGTGATTAATAAGACATTATCACCATGGCGGAATCATCAAAACCCTGATGGGGCTCCATCATAACACAAAAAATGGAATAGAACAGTGTTACATTTGACAGCAGGAGAGAAAAAGTTTGAAAACTTGACACTGTAAAGGTTAAAATGTAGAAAATGGCTTTTTTACAATCGGAATTTATTTTAAAATTTTTAACTTTTTAGTATTATATGATGGCAAAAACCAGACAAATCAAATAAGCCCAAGCTCGATAGGGTTACGTCGTTTCGTTACAGAGTTCCTGTGGCGACCTTCAGGCTCCATCATCAGACCAGCTATATGACATCATTGTCATCCGTTCAATCGAACACGGAAAAATTGTTCAAATTGAACTTGCAAGATTTGACCATCACAAACATTGTAAATTAAATAAAAGCTTGTAAGTAATAATAAATACATACGAGGTAAACAATTCTTTGGTTCCACACACTGTCCACTAAAATGTCTTAGTAAAGGTGGACGACATAGACATCCCCTCGTACAGACACCCAAAGGACAATGAGGTTGAGGCTCTGAACAAGTAGGTTCGCACCAACCGCATGATAGGAACTCTTCATCAGGAGCACAATCTTCGACTGTTAGCTCGTGGTGACTTAAGGCTGCGTATAATGCTGCGAAAATTAATGAATTTCGGTGAAACAAAAACTCATAAAATATATTTTATTTTTCAAAATCACTAATAGCAGCAGCGCTAGGTAATCTATAAGTGATATTGTTTTATTATTTTTGTCTAAATAACATGCGCCAAAATGAAATAAAATCGAAAATCAATGTAAATAAGAGGTTACTTTGTGATTTTTTTTATCGACGTTTAATATCAATACGATTTTAACCAAAGGGATCTCTAAAATTAGCGTGTAGAAAAAGAGGGTATGTTGAAAAAATTAAGGATTAAATATTGACTGAAAAGATTTGTATTGAAGAAGCGAAAGGAAATGCTGGCAGAACCCGACCTAGGTGTATATTGAACATATAAAAAATATTGACTAAAACATTCAAAGTACACATAATCGCCGAGCATGTATGAAATTATGAAGTATGTCATGATTGTAGGCAAATGGCATTCGATTGTCTCTGTCTCTGCCTACCCTGCTGGGGATAAAAGGCGTGATGTTAAATTGTTTGTTTGTTTCTTCTTCTTTCATAGGCTACTTTTTATCCCGGGAAAATATCTCATTTCTACGGGAAAATTCTTTCGATAAACATTTTCGAGTTTCTTATAATGAAGACTATGCTGTATGGTAGTAGAAATGAAATTTACAGAACCAAAATAAATGTCAACAGCACTTTGTTAAGCGGGAGGAAAGTGACCGCAATTACCTACTTTCGTCCCTGTTCTTACGGTTGATAGGTACTTTCCGAGCAGTTGTACTGACCTCTTGGACATTGGTCCAAAGTGACACATAGTCCAGTAGAATTCTTCACAAAACCAGGTTTACAAAAACATCCGGTGACACACTGCGACGGGCACACTGGGTTCAAATTGTCGCAGAATTTTTCACACGGACCACATTGTTTATATTCTTGGTTCGGGCCACAAGCACTCAGTGATGAATTTCGGTGTATGGTGCTGTTTGCTACTGCTGGAAAGTGTAAAAAATAGGGGTAAGAGGACGTCCAAAGCGTTCATTGTTTACTTACAAGCTTTCTAACGGCTTCCTTTTAGTAAATTTTTAAAATGGGAAAAAATAAAATTTCTTAAAACTCACGGGGATGGGGGGTAATGATAGTCGCATATGATGTGTAACATCTGACATCTCACCTTGGTACACGCACACACTGTTGGCTGACAGTACCAACCTCTCGGATAGGTTGGTACCATCTGACGGAAAACTCTACCGCCGCGCGCGCTCATTGGTCAAATCAAAACGCGCGCGCTTCCCCGGGTTCCTCTTACACACGTCCATCCCGTTTCACGAAATCACTCCCACAAATTGCAAGAAAGCGAGAAAGATGTTACACATCAAAAATGTTTTATTCATAAATTCAATTATAAGGTGTTTTGATCGGATTTAATTTTCTAAATGAAAAAAAATGCGCACGGTTGTAGCCGGAGGCAGAAAGCTAATAATAATGATAAACTTGTTTAATTATTTATGTTTTAGAATACTTACGCTAATTTTCAAGTAAATAATACCAAAGGAATATATTTCACATACATTTTTTTATGGAGGTACCTAAGTCTGTAAAAGGCCTGACCTTGGTCAATAAGCCTTTAAAATGTTTCATAATTTATTTCTTCACTGCTTGCCTTACAGCTTCCGAAACCGCGTTACGATCCCAGGGTACCCAGCGAAAGCCCAAGTCTCCCACATTTAGCCGATAGTATTTGTGAGGCTATACCTGGCCAGTTCTTTTGATGTATATTTAGATGGAAAAGTCTAAGTGTGGTTTGTCGGATTATGTACTTACATAAGTTTTTAATTTTTTTTTTATAGAGAAGACGACAAGTGACCTTGGCACCGCCTGATTGTTAAGCATAGGTGGCTGGTCCATGAATGCGCGCGACTGGCAGATCGTAACACAGTCCGCCAGTCGCGCCCACTATGCTTCGCTTAAAGGACCCAAGGTTGTAGAAAGGAGGAAAGACCGACGCCGGAAGATCATATATTATAAAAAATCGAACTGATGGTCTGCCTAATCTTAACCACTCGGCCACCGAAGCACAAAACCTTGCTTCTGATCTCATATAAAAGTATCGGGTGTCTAGGACAACGTATTAGTTCGGCTATACAAAGAGGGAATTCAGCAAGTGTTTTGGGGACCCTGCCACGGGAGTCACAGTACAGCAATCTTGAGAGGCTTTTTGATGTGGAACATCTATACGCGCATTAGACTAGGTTAAAACCAAGACGTTTCAAAATTCAGGAGACGCTTGGTTTGGAACTTTGGACCTACGCCGTCTGCGCCTACCGCTGTGCGCACGTAGAGGGGATAACGCGTTGTCATGAGGCAATACCAAGCGTCTCACAATTCGGAGACGCTTGGTTTGATCGTGTATTCTTCGTCATACTAACTTTGATGTTTTTATTGTTTAATGTTTATTTATATATTTTTTGTTGTTTTTAAAACAAAACCATGGTAATGTAATGTAATGTGCCCTAAGTCCTACCTTTTGATGTTAAGACCAACTTTACGCTGGACTCTAAGTCGTTTCCTCCTGTAACAAATAAAATATCTTACGGAACCCTATTTCATTTGTAATCACAAGACATGTAAAGATGTTATAAATATATTTTAATTGCAAATACTCAGCAAACTATCTAAGTGACTGTCTATGTGCTAGGTTTTTCATTGCATCATATATTATTTATTTAGACCTGTACATCCCACAAAGCAATTGGGCCTCTGATGATGATCCAAGTACAAACTATATGAGATACCTACTATTTTTTTTGAAATGTTAGAAGAATTTATCTCGAAGGATTTCCAGGATAAAAAGTAACTTAAGGGTCTTTGGCAGGCGGCCATTTTACTTCTGTCAAAAATATGGCAAATCTCAATTAATCCTAGATGAAGTTCGGTTAAAAATTGAGTTTATTTATACAACATTTTCAACGCAAATTGCTGATGTTATTATTATAAATCTATCTATCTATCTATCTATCATCACGCCTTTCATCCCAAGAGGGGTAGGCAGAGACAATCGAATGCCATTTGTTACGATCCTGACATATCTCTTTTGCTTCTTTTATATTCATCATACTTTTCATACATGCTCGGCGATTGTGTGTACTTTTAATATTTCCATCGATCAACATATTTTTTATATGTTCAATAAAAGTACATCTAGGTCGTCCTCTGCCAGCATTTCCTTTCACTTCAGCCATATAAACCTTTTTAGTCAATCTTTCATCCTTCATTCTTTCAACGTGTCCAAAACAGCGTAAACTACTTTTCTTCATTTTAGTCACAACATCATCTTTTACACCGCATTCTTCTCTAATGTCATCGTTCCGGATGCGGTCAATACGTTTTATATCACACATTCTACGTAAAGACCGCATTTCCACTGCATTTATTTTACTTTCATGCCTCTTATTCCATACCCAAGTCTCGCTTCCATAAGTAAGTGATGGAACTAAAACAGCATTATGTATGTTCATTTTACTTTTAGTTGTAAGTTGTTTATTTCTGCACCGTTGTAGAGTGGGTGGACAGTGCTCAGCCCCGTTTAACATACATCGTGGTGTTAAACAGGGCTGTGTAATGTCACCTTGTCTGTTCAATCTGTATCTCGATAGTTGTTTGACCAAATTACAACAATGAGAAATGGGTCCTACTAGACTTTGCTGTCTTTTATATGCCGATGATGCGGTATTAATTGCATCTTCGGAGCAAGAGCTGCAAAACCTGGTTGCACTTTTGAATGAGGAATGCGAGAAGAAATTCATGAAAATTAATATTTCGAAATCAAAAGTATTAGTATTTGAAAAGGATGATGAAAGGACGGACTGTAACATTTGTGTGAAAGGAAGTAAATTAGTACAAATGAATGAATATGTTTATTTAGGTAGTATGTTTACAAGAAGTGGAAAGATAGACAAGGAAATTGAAAGAAGAGTGAAAGCGGGAAGCAAGGTATTTGGTGGACTAAACAATGTATTATAAATTGGTTTATTTATTTATTATAAACAGCCCAACAACACCTACGTCCACACATATGCATTGTACATTTTTATAACTTAGTAGACGCAGTGTCAATATTAACATTTTTATAACAACAACACAACAATGATAAGAAAAAAAAAGTAATTGAATAATAATAATAACACAAAAAATACAATAATAATAATTTACACAAAAACAATTTCTAAACTAATAACTAAGAACACTCAAAAAAAAATCGATTTTTCCAATCGTAGATTGGAAAGTGGCCCGAGAACCAAACACATCTAAGTCATGTCGCTTATGCATCATCAGAGACTAGACCGAGGACCGTTTTCGATCTAGCTAGCAGGAAGGGTAGGTACAAATGCGCTAGCTCTGGGATTTCGTATAGGAGCATATAGATTCAACTGTCCCAACCAGTTTGGACAGTCGACCTTGGAGTTGACCAGCTTGTAGAAGAATTCGGCATTATAAGAATTAAGCTATATTTTCATTATTAAGAGTTCTAAATAGCCATAGTTTTGAAAATGCAATGCAATACTTGTTTTAAAGACTACGGCAATTTAGAACCATAAATAATAAAAAATATGGCTCAATCCCATTTAAAATAATAACTATCAGCAATTTGAGTTAAATGTTGTATAAATAAACAATTTTTTCTAGGATTAATTGAGATTTGCAACAAGTAAAATGACCGCCTCTCCGACTTTCCAACTATCTCTGTGCAAATCACGTCAAATAAACAAAAAAATACACTTTCGCATTTATAACTCATATTAGTTCAGATTAGGATTCAGGTGATATGTACGGTCATATGGTCCAATTTATCATTTATTTGTTTGTTTCCCAAAGAGCTGAAGGTACAGCGATAATCTCGCCTCTGGCCACAAAACAACACAGAACACTCAAGAAAAGAAACTTGTGATCTTGTAAAAATATTTTTTCAGGCGTCCATATGATCACAAAATGGAATTTTTGTTAAAAAACAGGTTAAAAAAGAAAAGAAAACAAGTATTATAATTAAGTCAATATAATTTAATAAAGAGCAACATAAAAAAACAATTATTTACAATATTTACAAAAGTGATTAGGTTAATATAATAAGAACTAGCGCATTTTGAGAATAGAAATTGTGAAAATTGTGCACTGTGAAAAAAATATCCCAAGTTACATAAGATATGTAGATTTTTTGAAAACGGTCCGCTGAAACCGACCACACACTCGTCAAATTCTTGTAACGAACGGTCCGCCTAGATCATCCGGCGGCCGGATTGGGAAATTTTCGGTGCGATGCCGTACCAATGTGTGGCCTACTTTAGTAAAGACATCTGTAGTGAAATCTGACCCATCTTTGTATTAAATATCTATGAATGTTACATTGATCTTTCTAACCATAAAGCTCATTTTCCTATCACACAATCATTATGTCTCTAATTTCGGTATAATTGGAGAAATAAAAAAAAAACAGATTTCCCTGCAAGTAATTTTTACATGATACTAGATGTTAGTTCAACTAAGCTCCAACAGATGGCGTCTTTTACAAAATACATAAATTAGTCTAATTAGTAATTAGTAATCTTGAAAATAGCATGCCGACACAAAAACATCATTGAGAAATAATAATAGAGATAAATTGATATCTACAAAATTAAAAATCCCAAAACATAATAGATTATTCCTGTTCCAATTCGTTTGACTTACTTGACATTTCAGCTTTCCTGCATTGACTCAACTTGACACATTTACCGTGAATATCTTTGACAAATCCATCTTTACAGAAACATCCTCTGGTACATTGGGAGGGACAAATCGGGTTCGGATTGTCACAAGTACGGAAGCAGGTTTCACAGAATTTGTACTCCTCGTTATCACCACATTTCAAATTTTTGTGTTTTGGCTCTGATGTGTCTTCTTTGTAAATGATGTCTGTAAGTCACAAAATATGTGTGAAAGGATGTAAATTAGAGCAAGTGAATGAATTTGTTTATTTTGTACTTATATGTTTACAAGAAGTGGAAAGAATAAAGTGTAAGCAGTATGTAAAATGTATGCAGAAATACCTACACAACTTACAACTAAAAGTAAAATATGCTGTTTTAGTTCCATCACTTACTTATGGAAGCGAGACTTGGGTATAGAATAAGAAGCATGAAAGTAAGATCAATGCAGTCGGTATAGCGTATTGACGGCATCAGGAACAATGTCATTAGAAAATAATGCGGAGTGAAAGATGATGTTGTGACTAAAATGAAGAGGTTTAGACACGTTGAAAGAATTAAGTATGAAATATTGTCAAAAAGGTTTATATGGCTGAAGTGAAAGGAAATGCTGACAGAGGACGACCTAGGTGTACTTTTAATGAACAGATAAAAATTTATTGATAGATGGCAATATTAAAAGTACATACAATCGCCGAGCATGTATGAAAAGTATAATGAATATAAGCGAAGCGAAAAAGGTATGTCAGGATCGTAGCAAATGGCATTCGATTGTGTCTTCCTACCTCTCATGGGATAAAAGGCGTGATGATAGATAGAAAATAATGCTATTTTTGTTACTACTGGACGGATTTTGATGAAAATTTACAATATTATAGCTTATACATCAGAATAGCACATAGGCTATAATAGACAAAAAAGTCCGCGGTAGCATATATCTGTAGCATACCATACGTGTGAAGCCGAGGGCATGGTCGCTAATCCTATATAGGTTTATATATAAATATACATTATTAATTGTAATTTCAGCGCTCCATCGAGTCTGATATTAAAATACTTACAATTAGGTGGACATTCCGACAAAGGTATACAATGGCCAGTGATATTCCTAACTAGATTTTCAGGACAATAGCATCCTATTCTGCATATAGCCGCGCACGCTGGTTCTGGATTTTCACACGTTTTCTGACATCCACCGCATGATAGGTACCTTTCGTTTGGTCGACATAGCGATGAAACTTGACCTGAATTAAAAAAAACTAATTAGAACCGAATTAGAGATGGTCAGAAGGTCTATTTATCCAGTTTATCTAGAAAAACAAGAACAAAAATAATTACTTAATCTATCTATCATCATGCCATTCATCCCAAGAGGGGTAGGCAGAGACAATCGAATGCCATTTGTTACAATCCTGACATACCTATTTCGCTTCTTTTATATTCATCATACCTTTCATACATGCTGGGCGATTGTGTGTACTTTTAATATTTCCATCGATCAATACATTTCCAGCATTTCCTTTCACTTCAGCCATATAAACCTTTTTAGTCAATCTTTCATCCTTCATTCTTTCAACGTGTCCAAGCCAGCGTAAATTACTTTTCTTCATTTTAGTCAGAACATCATCTTTCACTCCGCATTCTTCTCTATTATTAATTATTAATTTATTTAAAAATATTAATAAGTGCGTTGGTGGCCGAGTAGTTAAGACACGGATCACGGTTCGATCCCGGATACGACAAACCAGACTTAGCAGCTTTTCCATCTAAATATACCTCAACAGAACTGGCCACTCGTTAGGTATAGCCACACAAAATATCATCGGCTCTAAAAGAGGAAGACTTGGTCTTCCGCTGGATACCTTGGAACCGACAATACGGATTCTGGAGCTGTAAGGCAACGCGTGAAGATAAAAAAAAATTATTTGGCCAAGCATGCGTTCAAGAAACCTCATTACAACCATTTAAAAATCATAACTAAGGATCGTACACACAAAAACCGTACTAGTTTTCCACCCCGGCTTCGTCTGTTGATATTTTCGATTAAAATAAAATTTAGCCTATGTCACATATCGTAGCTTTCTATTAGTGAAATAATTTTTGGAATCGATTTAGTAGTTTTAGAGATTACTCCCTACATCCAAACTTACAATATTCTATCTTAATTATGTTTAGCCTTTTTGGTGACTCTAGGACTCTAGAATAGAATCTAGTGCAGCAACAGGCTAAAAGTGGACACTGCTACTGTATATCTGGCTACATCGCAAGATATAGAGGCCGTGGTGTGTTCGGTTTTGTTTTTGTTTTAACTTGAAAATCCTATCAAAGGTTTATACAGTATTTGTAAATATTCGATTGTGGTAAAAGAAGCGGGTTTAATAAGAATTTTGTCACATGACACATTGATGACCTGAACTCATTGTTCGTATGTTTGTTATTTTTCACTAAAACACTTCTTCGAATATTTCGGTATTTTGAAAATATACTGTAGTGTAACGCTTTCATTTCATCAAGGGGTAGACAGATGTTGTTAAGATTTAATAATAAAGCTGAAAAATTTGTTTGATTTTCTTGAAGTCGTATTTGAAAAAATATTTTTTCATTTGATAGCGCATTCTTAAGAGCTCTCTTGGTCGCGTAACCAACTAAAAAAACGCACGTGATCGAAAATTTTGCATCTCTTTTACCCTATATCCGAGCGAAACAAATAAATAGAGAAAGAAATTTTCCAAACAAAAATATTAGAAATAGCAAGTTCTAGTTAATGAATTAAGTATGTGAAATATTTTAATATTAAGAAGAACTCGAGTCGGTTGAAAATATGCGTGAAATTGTTGACTTTCAGGGCTTCATGAAACCTAGGTGTAGCTGATATTGAGATATTTTTTAAATATTGAGTATAGATAATTTTGTATGGGACAAAAGCTATGAGGCGTCTTCTTAAGAAAGGTTATATGTTATAACATCACGCTATACGACCTAAAGGAGCACATCAATGATATAATTTTTCGCATTTATTATTAGTAGATTTTTTATAGCTACCCTAGCCATAGAGTACTAAGCCTATGGAGGGGCCTTAGACAGGCTCCCCCTTTCGTCAAATGTTTTGCCCTTTGACCACTTAAACTGACCAGGTGCGCAGTAATAAGTTACCTTAGGTTTCGTTGGTATCGTTTTGTGTCGCGAGACAGAGCTCTAGAAAAATAGTTAATTGTGATGTTTTAAATGGGAAAGGCGATCTAGGACGTCTAACTAGTGTCCATTCATTCATTATTATTATGTTTGTATTTTAGCATAATCATCATATATCGTAAAAGCCGATGACCCCCGCCCCCCCACCCGTCAAAAGTGACAGAAAAAATTGTTCGGTTATTTACACGCTACACGTCTACTTTGGTATATACTCAAAGACCCCAGCTGAAAGCAATTTCAATTTAATAACATTTTATCTAAAGAATGTCCAGTTCAGATTCAGAGATCGAATTATTTAATTTGTAAATTGTCAAAAATTGTTTTTTCTTGATGATTTTCTAGGGGCGGGTATACCTTTTAGTTCACAAAATCGATTGTAATTCACTTACCCAAAACACAGGTCCTGTAAAATATTGTAACTGAATATAGCACTCCGAGCAATTGGATGGTTTGTGACATTTTGCCCTTTGTACCAAATTGGATTAAATAGCAAATAAGAATCTGAAAGAAAATTATTTTATTTAGTACAAAATAATTAGTAAGACAGGCTTTATTGAAAGAATGAAGAATGAAAGATTGACTGAAAAGGTTAATATGGCAGAAAGAGAAAGGGAATGGTGTCTCGGTATACTTTTATTGAACATATTAAACAATATTAATAAGGCAATGTTAATTAAAAGTACACACAATCGTAACATAAGCTGTAACAGACGGACAGACAGACAGACACAAGATCAGATAAAAATGATCAGATTCTAAGGTTTATGCTCCGTGAAACTTCATTCAGCCGGCTTGGATTTTCGGATCGTATTATGATCAAACATTGTAAAAGACAGATAAATAATCTTCTAAAAGTATATATTATAACGTAAATATATATATATATTTTCCATTTATATATAATTTATTTTTAAATAGAACTACAGAATTTCAAAATTCAGATCTTCATGATAGCTTTTAAATTTTACGTCGTCTACGTCATGTCATATCGACCAACGCACGCGTTCCGTCGTGACATGATGGGGAATCCAGTTTAATCTGTGATAACGCTGTGATATCTTAGATACCGATTAATCTATAATCTAAGGTTATAATACTTTACATTGGAAAATCATCGATTAACATTGGTGGAGCCATTATAAACATTAAAAAGTAATGTTAAAATATAAGTATAATTTAAAATTTTATTCTACGCTACGATTTATCACTTGTTGTTTCACAGTAGGTACAAGACAAAGTTGGTGTTCTAAGAGACTCCAGGAAAACTATTATTTGTGTAACTAGAAATATGTAAAGTGAATTTGAACGACTGCTCTTTTATTTATATTTTCGCACATAACCAAATATTTATTTTCGAATCTTAAGATTGTGAACGAGGGAGACTTGGTCTTCCGCTGGGTACCCTGGAACCGTAACACGGTTTCGGGAGCTGAACCCGTGAAGAAAGAAAAAAAAAAAAAAAAAAAAAAAAGATTGTGAATGATAGCTGAAAGTTTCATAAAAATAAATTCAGCCTTTTCCGAGTTTCAGTCGGGTTATATCATTAAAACTATTTTTAGTTTGTTCTAATAAAGATTTGGTGTTAAATTTTTGTCCCCAACATTCACTAGCAAAATTGGATTTTCCCAATCATAAATTTTAAAAACAAAAACTTAGTATTTTAGAAGAATAGAATTCACACAAACCGCCTCAACCCGAGTCCAATCAACAAATAAATGCCAGACACAATCACAAACAGAAGCGTCCAAATTAAAAAAAACTAAAATAAACTCACTGTTCGCAAAATTCCGAAGCCAATTGTTTAAAAAAAACAACTTTTGGCGCGAAACACTCGAAAGCGCAAACACTTATGATACTGTTCGTAGACTGCGATCAAGTTTTATACAGTCAAACAAGAATGACGTTGCTGCAACGACGGAGTTAAAGTAAATGCGGGTAATGCAGATGAAGCAAGGTTAAATATGATTAAGTTTTTGACGCAACCAATGTTACGATCATGGTAAAATATTAAGGATGCATTCAGTATTGAGGACAGAGCGTCATCAAGTGGATTACGTCATAATAATACATTCGTTAATTAATCGCCTATATATATGTTCTCATACAGTTAGTTGTGCGTGAGTATGCAAGAAGGACGTGCCTTGTGAAAGTACCTACAGTAAATTTTTTTAGACTAATCTTATATTTTGGACACGTTTTTTTAATTGATTTTTTAATTCAAATCTATAATTGAAGAAAAAAAACCGCCTTTAAAACCAAAATGTGCTTTCCGAAAGCAAATGCACAAGTCGCTATAAAAACCACCTGGAAAAGGGAAAGTAGGTACATATACCTACCCTTTCAAACAAAAAATTTTTTTTCCAAATCGGTCCAGGCATCTTCAAGTAATCGGGGAACATACATAAAAAAACATAAAAGATTCCGACGAATTGAGAACCTCCTCCTTTTTTTGAAGTTCGGTTAAAAATAGGTTAAAAATTATAAGGTATTTTTGAGAATTTTAAATGACAACTATATCAAATAAGACAAAACTTCCAATGCCTACACAACTTCCAAAATTGCCAAAATTTGCAATACTAATAATAAAATTCTGAAACTTTCCCATTTAAAGTAGGTAAGTACGGTTTTTGCACCCGTGATGAGATTTTTATATAAAATATTCAGTAGATGCACCTACCTAGGAGCTAGCTTATACAATACGTACCTATGACCTATATATAAAACTTTGTCTATATTTTGTTTTTCTTTTCGTATTAAAAAAGTTATGTAAAAATTTACGATTTACTAGAAGAAAATTTGTTTCTAAATCACCCTCGTATATCAGTCAAGCACACAAACAAGTATTCTGGCGCGGATATCTATCAAAATTTAAATGTTAATTTATGTAATCTTTAACTAGCGCCATTTCCCGACTTCGCTTCCATTAGGTATCCATGATTTTCATATAGTATTTTAAACATTTATTTGACCTACGTTGCCACGCCGAATTAATGTCGCGAAGCTGTTTTGAATCACACGCGTCCCGTCTCACACTTTTTTTAATTGTCCGACAAGCAAATGACTCTATCACCGCATGGTGTTTAGCAATTGTGGTGAGGCTATGAGTGTTAGTAACTATGGCAACAAAAATCGTTATTATTATAAATATGTATATTTAGTTTTTAAATAAATTATTTATTATTTATTTATTATCGTACATTTTAGTTACGCTAATTTGCACATATACAATCCATCTGGAAAAAAATCTAAAGATACATATATAACATTATATAAACGAAATAAAATTATTTACACACATAAGTTTATGAAGCCCTGAAATTGGTAGTATTAATTGGAACCTCTGATATTGCTAGTAGACACTAATTAAGGCATGCTGGATGGATTCATACATGTATGATACGATTCTTTCATGATTTCATTCATGTTCATACACAATTTTTAAACATTTTCTTTTAATTTTATTGCTGGTGATAATTATCTTTATTGGTAGGATGTCGAAATTAGTATCGAAGGTTCAAAAACCATTTGTAAACTTGTTAGGCTGCGTTGTAAATTTTATTGCTACAAACTACATTGGAGGTGTAATTTAACAGAATTTAAGGATGTGGTGATAATGAAAACATAAGTGTTTTAATGTTTTTGTTTAAAAAGTTTTTTTTTATTCCCGAGCAAAAATAGAAAACAAGAATACTACAACTTTTAGTTTGGTGTAGAAAACTCTTCTTATACACAAGCTTCTGTCCGCGGTTTCACCCGCGTGGAAATAGATCCAAAAAGAAATAATCCCGTAGCTGTAATTTGCCCCTCTCCCGCCCGCTTTCGCCGTATAAAAAGTAATATACGTCATTCTCTGACCCCTAAACTACCACTATGCAAAAAATCATGTCGATCCCGTGAAAAACAAAAACAAATCTATCCCACGGGAACCATATATTTTCCGGTATAAAAAAAGCCTATGTGCTATTCCAGACTATAATCTATCTCTGTGCCAAATTTCATCCAGATCCGTTTAGCCGTTCTGGCGTAATTGAGTAGCAAACATCCATACGATTGTAGAATATGTATGATTGATAATAAAAGGGGCAGCGACATCCGTTGAAAACTTAAAACGGCTTAAATATGGTTCCTTAGGACAAGGATACATTGTGTGCCTTTTGGTGGAGGAGGTCTCTGATCTCATAAAAGTATCGGGTGATCAAAGAGCTGGTACGTATCTAGGACCGTTGTCAGCTTGGCTATACAAAGAGGGAATGCATTGCAGCTAGTCAAGTGTTTTGGGGGCTATGTCATAGGACAGCAATCTTGAGAGGGTTTTTCATTTGTAAGTAGTAATTAATACCCATATCTAAACGTTACTGTGCTTCAGTAATTAATTCTCTCTCTGTCTGTCCCAAATGTCCCAATCTTTGTCCAGAATAGGCCCCATTCAGGTTTTGCTTTTGATCGAACTTTCAGGGATCATAATGGGTAGGTTAGGGTCCGCTAAAGACAAAAATATTGGCCGTATACCATTATGGCTTGGCAGTGATATTAAAATTACACGGGCGCAGCCGGGGTGGAAAGCTAGTCTATATACATAAAAAGTAAATGCTGTTCGTTGTTAAGCACATCATTTGAGAACGGCTGGACCGATTTGGCTATTTTTGGTTCGTAATAGTTTGAATAAAGTTTTTAGGGAAGAAAAATTGGAAAATTCGTTAAAAAAAATGAACTCTTTTTTATGGGATTTTTGTATGAACTCAAGACCATAATAGGTGACGGTCAAGCCGGGGCGAAAAGCTAGTCATAAATAAATTAGCACTACATATCCGACTGCTTACGACAGATCGCCTCCTCTAACGACCGATCCCAATAGTCTGTCTATCGGCCATTTAGCCATACTTGGCGTATGTTAAGGAGCGTTGGTAAATGTCATCTTGTATCTGTCAAAAATATTCCAAATCTCAGTTAATCCTGGAAAGGTGAGTTTATTTATACAACATTTCCTTACCACACAATTGATAGTTATTATTTTAAATTGGATTGAGCCATATTTTTATTATTTAGGGTTCTATAGTCACAATTTCCAAAAACGACCCTTGCTTTTGCATTTTGGAAGGAAATGTTGTATAAATAAACTTACCTTTCCAGGATTAACTGAGATTTGCCATATTTTTGACAGTTATAAGATGACCTTGACCATGGGCCCTTAAGGCTGACACGGATTCAGTGGCGGCCCTGTGGTAGAGCGAGAGGAGCGGCTGCTCTAGGCGCCAAAATACGATCATCAACCGCGAGCGAAAAATAAATTATTATTATTGCTGTCTTTTTGGTGACCCACATGGAGATGTGCAACAGGGACAGGCGGGGAACCAGCATGTTTGCATTTTATTACCAGAAACTAATTATTTGATTCGAAGGTGTCAACCAAAGACAATCTCGCTTTACCCTGATAAAGGATGAGATCAAAGTTATACAATGTTCTGTCTCCCTTTAATATATTGAGTGTCATATTTATTAGACGGAGATGAAACAGTAAGGGGGTTATTAGGTATCTGGTGACAAGACCAAGGTCTTAGTTTAGATCATAGGACAAAGTTGACGTCACTGGACTTGGCTGGTACGATGCGGGTAGCCATAAAAATATTATTGGTTCTGTGTCACGCCTCTATACTATATCATCAAGTTTACGGGATTTCCATAGTAAGTAGCAGACGAATTTTTTTTTCAAAAATAATTTAGTACAAAAATGCGAGTCTGACTCACACTTGACCGGTTTTTATTATTTGTTATACTAGTTAGACGTTTGTCTTATTAAGATCGAGCAAAAAACGCCGAAGAAAACACGTTTCTTGTATGGGGACTCCCTTTATGTTTTTAGTTTATTTTATTTTTATTATTTGTTGTTATAGCGGCCACACTCTGTGAACAAGTGTCTACTTATTACGGTTCAAAATGTTGGTAGGTACAGCCCTGTGACAGACGGACGGACGGACAGCGGAGCCTTAGGTTTCCGTTGGTACCTTTTGGGTATACGGGCCCCTAAAAAGGAACACTATTAAGAGGATCGTGTAGCTCAGCGTACGCAGCGAAATAGGTATTTAGAAAATCATATTCTGTCTCAAGCGCGCTCTTCCCCCGGGCATCAGTGCGACAGAGAGCACTGCAGCTCGTGAGTGTTCGTAGGTATGTTTTTCGTTGAAAATTGCGTTTTGGGCGAAAACTATTTACACCTACTAAACTATAACGAAACCTTACAATTTTGGTGTCATATGTTTTAGCAGATTATAATCTACGTACGTACGTTTTGCTTTTTTTGAAATTTTGCTTTGTTTCTCAAATACAGACGGTTTATTACCAGCAAGTTACGAACCAAAAAAAACGAGATTTGAGGGGCTTATAACTTTTGACCTATTACGAATTTTGAAAAAAGGAAAAAATAAGTACGTAGTTTTTCATTATGTCAGTAACATATTACAAAATCGTTAAAATTAAATAATATTTAGGGGTAGTAAAACGTTTTCTCCGTTTGTATGGACATGGACGCGGTACACTACACTCTTAAGCCGGGGCGGGAACCTGCATTTAACATGATGCTATCTATCTCGACCTGTTATTCCAGCGAACCTAAGTCTGTCTAATTTATTAGAAGGACTACTAACTATTTAGACATGTGGAGGACATGTATGAAAGGTATGATGAACATAAAAGAAGCGAAAGAGGTATGCCAGGATCGTAGCAAATGGTATTCTATTGCCTCTGCCTACCCCTACTTACTATGGACCACAACTAAAACAGACTCAATTATTGGAGCACAGCCGTTTGCAATATATACTTATCTCGCATAGTTCAATGCAAGTAAATATTATACTAACCACGGCTCAAACTATTTGGCGCGAGATATCTAAGTATTTGGAAAGGATCTTTGCTACAAATCCTATATCTTTAATAATAAGCAAACAGTGGTATAAAAGGACCATAGTATAATTAATTAAGACTTACCAATATTATTTTAAAAAACGTTCGTCTAATTTTTGTAAATGTTCACCTACCAAATGTTCAAATACAACTAAATATTAGAATTTGGTATAATAGGTTATTGTATTTATTGATTGAAATGATAACATTACGTAATGCATTGTTTTGTATTGTTTATTTACCTGTCCTAGAGGGTCAAACTTTTGTGCTAATGCTTGGTTTTTAATTTAATTTTGTAGTGGCCCGAGTGGCCCGACAAGTGGCCCAGAGAGTCATGGCCGTATCTTGGGGTGCTCGCTGCCTGGCACAACACTTTAGTTAGATTAAACACCCGAAAGGGGATCTACGTCTACATGTCTGACTTATGTCCCCATGCCCCATGCAAGCTTACAAAGAACCGGGTATTTTATAGTATTTACATTTTGAGTAAAAAAATAATAAACTGGAAACTAGCGCCATCTATTTACAGTTAGGTAAGCAGAGACGTTTAACTTTAGCTGTATGGTTATTAGTTTACCCTTGCCTAATAAAGAACCAAAAAAAAACGAACCTATCAGTCAGTCAGTGTCAACCTCACCAACTCTCAAACAACCTCAAAGTCAAACAAGCAAGCAAGTGTCTGTCTGTCTTTTACTTGCTCTGTGGTGTCTGTCAGTCAATTTTAAAATGGCTGAGTTTTTTTGCGGTTTTTGGATAAATTGAAATTTAATTTACTAAGAAAAAGGATTCTTCAATAATGTTTTATGTAAATATTTAGATAATAATAAAATAAATTAAAAATGAGTGACAAGTTAAAGGAACTGCGCGAAAAGTCGCAAAAACGAAAAAAATTGATTGCCCAATCGGTAAGTTCTTGTTTTTCACAGGATAATGAGAAAAGTAAATAACGTACTTAAAACTATATTATTTATTTAATCGACATTATCTACACGATTTTTATTCTATGAGGATCTATCTACCTAGGTACTATTAGGATAGCAACAAGTTGCACACATTTCCTTTAAAATAAACCCTCCTAAGCTATACAACTAAAAACTAAGCGTCTTCATTAGTGAGATCCTTAGAGAGAGAGGAATTTAATTCCTTAACCCAACCCCAACCCAAAACTAATGTGAAATATCCAAAAAAATGTTTATTTAGGTAGTATGTTTACAAGAAGTGGAATGATGAACAAAGAAATTTAAAGGAGAGTGAAAGTGGGAAGCAAGGTAATTGGTGGACTAAACAATGTATGCAGAAATACACAACTTACAACTTGAACACAATGCTGTTGTGGCGACTGGCCACATAGATTGATCTTGTATGTGCTTGTAATGACTTGATGTTTGAATTGTCAATAGAGAAAATAAAATATGTTACTTTTCACATTTCGTTATTTTAATAAATATTAAATATACTTAGGTATATCTGGTGACCTTTCGACATTTTAAATATAATTTATACAATGGACACACCAACAACACAAGATCAAAAATCTGCAGACGCATGTTCAACAAATATTGATGCAATTTCACTGTCAAGTAAAATACCTCCATTCTGGCGAGACCGCCCACGACTATGGTTTTTAAAGTTCGAAGCTGTGATTTCACCTTAGAAATTAAATAAAGAATCGCAATTCAATGTTCTCGTAGCTTCACTGGAAAAAGAAGAGTTGGACCAGGTATGCGACATTCTCTTTACAGCCGATGAATTGTCATCCACGGAAAAATATATACAAACCAAGTCACGACTTCTTGAAGTTTTTGAAGAAAGCGAAACTAGACAGTTTCAAAAACTAATAAGTGAAATACAACTCGGAGATCAACGACCATCTCAACTTCTACGACGCATGAGAGATCTTGCTCGTTTGAAAGTACCTGATGAAACACTCAAAATAATGTGGACTGGTCATCTTCCTTGTTCTGTGCGAGCAGTTCTTGCGGCTAGTGATGTTCAGGATTTAGATAAGTTAGCTGTCATTGCTGATAAAGTTATGGAAGTAGCTACGACAAGTATATCTGCTGTCTCAGATAATCCATCAACCACCACCGAATCTGTGGCAAAATTAAATTCCTGCTGCTCGTCTGTTGAGATAAAACAGCAGATTGACAAGTTGACCGCTGAGGTAGCTGCATTACGGGGTTCATATTCACAACGCAGAAATCAATCACGATGGCGATCTCCATCACCACATCCTCGACGGCGCCGATCACCTACTGATCCGGATTGGCTATGCTACTATCATCTTAGATTCAGAGATGATGCTAAGAATTGCGAAGCGCCATGTAATTGGAGTAAAGGAATACAAAAAAACTAACTAGTCAGAGGCGGATGTCTGCGCTGTTGTTCCCGCCCAAAGACTAACTGCTACAGACCGCCACACTGGATTGAGGTTTCTTGTGGATACGGGTGCTAACCTGTCTGTTTTGCCTAAAAAAGCAGGTACTCGTGCAGAGGTATCTCAATATAAACTGTATGCTGCTAATGGATCAGAAATAAAAACTTACGGCGAGAAAACTTTAGTATTGGATATAAATTTACGTCGCCCATTCAGATGGACATTCATAGTTGCTGACATCAGTCAACTGATACTGGGTGCAGATTTTTTAACTTATCACTCAATTATTGTGGATGTTCGTAACAGGATCCTCATTGATGGTATCACTCGGTTGTCTACACATGGAATGCTGGCTAGTATTAATGACACTGTAATTAAAACTGTTGATGTACAACAACCTTACTATGACTTGTTAGACCTTTATCCTGATATTACTAAACCGAGTTCTTTGATGAAACCTGTTAAACATAATGTCATACACCACTTAAAAACTACAGGACCACCCATTTATGCACGTTCACGACCACTTGCACCCGATAAGTTTCATAAGGTTAAGATAGAGTTTGAAAACATGTTAGAGTTAGGTATTTGTAGGCCATCAAAAAGTCCCTGGGCTACTCCGTTACATGTAGTTTGTAAGAAAAATGGTGAGCTACGGCCTTGTGGCGATTACCGTCGCCTCAATGCAGTCACCAAGCCAGAAAGATACCCTATTCCGCGTCTTTTGGATTTCTCTCTTATTTGTTCCGGAAAATCTATATTCTCCCGTCTCGATCTCCGTCGTGCTTACCATCAAATTCCTGTTTGTTCAGAAGATATTGAAAAAACGGCAATAATAACTCCGTTCGGTCTTTTTGAATTCCCAAGGATGACATTCGGACTCAGAAATGCGGCACAAACTTTTCAACGATTTATAAATGAGGTTCTCAAAGGTTTAAATTTTGCTTTTCCCTATATTGATGATATTATTATAGCTTCTGCCAACAGTTTACAACATCGAGAGCATCTAGCCAAGGTTTTCGAGCGACTAAACGAATATGGCGTCACCCTTAATACAGAAAAATGCGAGCTGGGAAAGGCAGAAATAGAATTCCTCGGTTATCACGTCTCTTTTCAAGGTATTAAACCTTTAGATAGTAAAATCAAAGTTATTTGTGATTATCCTAGACCTATTACTATTGCTGAACTTCGAAGATTTCTCGGCATGTTAAATTTTTATAGGAGTAATATACCCGAAGGTGCTCAACACCAAGCCTATTTAAATGATTTACTTCATGGTTCCAAAAAAAATGACAGAACGAAAATAATTTGGTCAGTTAAAGAGATTCAGGCTTTTGAGCAATGTAAAGTCAGTCTACAAAACGCTCTTACACTTGCTCATCCATCAGCTTGCGCTCCGTACGCATTGATGACAGATGCGTCGAACACTTGTGTCGGAGCAGTTTTGCAACAATTTGAAAACGGATGTTGGAATCCACTCGGATTTTTTAGCAAAGCTCTGAGTCAAACACAGCAGAAATATTCTACATATGATCGGGAGTTACTCGCGATATATATGGCAGTAAAACATTTTCGTTATATGATAGAAGGTCGTTATTTCACAATATTTTCTGATCATAAACCATTACAATTTGCGTTTTCTCATAATAACATAAAAGATAATACTTCTCCAAGGCGCATTCGTCAGCTTGACTTTATCAGTCAATTCACTACTGATATCAGGCATATTAGCGCTTCAGATAACCCAGTTGCAGATGCTCTTTCACGTATTTATGGTATATCGTGTCCATCAGCTATTGATTTTCAGGAGTTAGCTGATCAACAAGAAGCAGATTCACAATTTAAAGATTTAAAGTTAAACAATCCTAATCTAATTTGGAGAAAAGTTGTCGTTTCTGGAGACAAAAGTGTATTTTGTGAAACTTCAACTGGAAAGATGCGGCCTTATATTCCAGAATGTCTCCGAAAACATATTTTTAGCACTATTCACAATCTCAGCCATCCTGGAGTTCGAACTAGTAGGAAACTTATTGCAGAGAAATTCTTTTGGCCAAAAATGAACATTGATGCGGCTCGGTGGGCAAGAGAGTGTGTTGGTTGCCAACGTTCAAAGGTGCATCGCTACACAATCACACCATCCGGTTCATTCGATTTAGCAGAGCGGTTTGATCATGTTCATATTGATATTGTGGGTCCATTACCCATATCTGAAGGAAGTCGTTACATTGTCACAATGATTGATCGTTTCACTCGATGGCCTGAAGCAGTTCCTGTCAGAGAAATTACTGCAGAAGTTATAGCTGAAACTTTTTATCGTAACTGGATCACTCGTTTTGGCTGTCCGTCTACTATTACCTCAGATCAGGGAAGACAATTCGAGTCTGAATTGTTTCGGCATTTGTCTGTTTTTCTAGGCGTTCATAGAGTAAGAACCACCGCGTATCATCCAGAAGCAAATGGTGTTTTGGAAAGGTGGCACAGAAGTCTTAAAGCATCAATAATGGCTCGAGGTAATACAGAAAATTGGTTTTCAGAGTTGCCAACCGTCATGTTTGGTCTTCGAACAGCGCTACGAGATGACTCCGGTTTAAGTGCGGCGTTTTTAACTTATGGCACAAATATTCGTATACCAGGTGAATTTCTTGAGCCTTCTAAGCGAGAAATTGATCTGGATGGTTTTGTTAGACGGTTGCAAAATATTGTTAAGGATCTATCGCCTGTTACTAGTTCAAATCATTCAAATAGGAAACCATTTATTAATAAAGAACTCGAGACTTGTAGCCATGTTTTCGTTAGAAATGACGCTGTTAGGAAACCTTTAACTCCTCCCTTTGATGGACCTTTTAAAGTTTTAAAACGTAATCCTAAATTTTATACAGTTAAGCTGCCGAACAGAACTGCTGTAATTTCTCTGGATCGTTTAAAGCCTGCATTTTATTTTCAGTCACCTTCAGTATCTTCTACGTTATCCAATACTCCCATTCTAACTCCAACTTTGCCTTCCAATGCAACTAAACTCGACTCCACTGTTACCACTACACGTTACGGGCGTACGATTAAACCTACAGTGCGTTTTAACTTGTAATTAATGTAAATAGATTAATTTTTTTATGGGCGGGGGAATACTGTGGCGACTGGCCACATAGATTGATCTTGTATGTGCTTGTAATGACTTGATGTTTGAATTGTCAATAGAGAAAATAAAATATGTTACTTTTCACATTTCGTTATTTTAATAAATATTAAATATACTTAGGTATACTGTTTTAGTTCCATCACTTACTTGGAGTATGGACGCGAGACTTGAGTATGGAAGTAAAATAAATGTAGTGGAATTGCAGTCTTTACATAGGCATATTAAATGCATCAGGAAAAATGGAATGTAAGATGATGTTGTGACTAAAATGAAGAAAAGTAGTTTAAGCTGGTTTAAACACGTTGAAAGATTAACTAAAATTTATATGGCAGAATTGATAGGAAAATAATGCTTGCAGAGAAATGAGTCAGAGTGGAGGAAACGGGGCACTAAGAAAAAAGACTTAGAATATTTTTTAACCATTTTTATATGAATCAGCGACTTAGACGAAGCTCGAAAATGCAAAAAAATTTTTTCATGATTTTGAAAAATTTGAAAAAAGGACTAAAATTACGATCGATTTTTTTTATTTCATATAACACCCATTTTTTATGATGCCATCGGATGAAAGGCGTCACAAGGAGCAACTTCTGTCCTGGTCAACTTTCCCGGTAACCCCCCCTGACCCGCCAGGTCAGTATAAAGAAATCTTAGGTTTCCAGTGTTTCGGCGGCGGCTGCCGCGGCAGCGCTCGCTCGCCTTGCCCTTTGTTTTAGCACCATCTAAACCACGCTCGTCGCTGTGCTCCTCGCTAACCTATTTTGCGGAGTAAAAAAAATTCGATCGAAAATTTTCTATGACTTTTCACCGATCTAGCGGTCACGGGAGGGGTTTCCGGGATTGGTGTCCAGGACGAAAGTTGCTCCTTGTGATGCCTTTCATCCGATGGCATCATAAAAAATGGTTGTTATATAGAGTAAAAAAAAAAGTATTTTTTTCTTAGTGCCCCGTTTCCTCCACTCCAACCCAGAAATGACCTAGGTGTACTTTTATACTTTGTTTTTTATATTATATATGGTACCTGATATACTCATTATTACCCATACCATACTTTCTTTTAATGAAATGTGTTTCTTTAAAAGAAACTGGCATTTTCTCTTTATAATATAAGTATAATTTAATATTTCAGCTGGGAGTATCAAGTGTGAATGAGTTAAAGTATGCTCTAGGAACAAACCTTGATGCTCCAACAAGAAGACACTCTTCATCCACTTCTGGCTCCGACAAGTCTTCTAGCCAGAAACCTAAAGATGACTTGGTTTATACTGACTCCTCTACATTTCTTAAGGTTACTTTACTTTTAAAAATTTTGGGCGAATTATTAAAATAAAAAAAAAATGTTTTTCTCAAGTACTTCATGTGACATATAAAAAGGGCTCCTTATAAGGAATACAAATATATTTTTTTATAATTCTAAAATGTACCCCCTTATCTCCGAATGTACCTACCGAGTCTAAAAAAAATATGGAATATAGAGCCTTTTATATAGTTTACAGGAAAATCTAAATGTAAATCCTGTGTGGGAGTCGGCCAATTATTTTTATTTCAATCCAGATGATTACAAAAGGATATTTTTGAAACTAACAACATCAACAAAGTTTTTAGTTATCTACATGGCGCCAGCAATGCTTCTTAAAATATTAGATACTTATGTCTGTTAAGAGTTTAATGAAAATTAACATTTTATTATTAATTATTATAACTATATAAAAAACCTTGCTTGAGCATGCTAGGGCTGAAGCTAATAGATAATAGACATTATTGCCAGCATAGGCTCAAGAAAGTGGAGATGGGCTGCACATGCTGTGTGGTGCAAAGTAAACAAATGGAGCCATATGGTCACCCTTTGGCACCCAAGGGACAGAAAGAGGGCTATAGGACGGCCTTTGAGGAGATGGGAAGACGACTTGAAGCTCACTGCTGGACCATACTGGACACGGGTGGCAAGAGACAGGAGTCACTGGAAGGAGTTGGAGGAGGCCTATGCCAAAAGACACACTGAGATTAGGGATTTAATTTAGTCAAACATTATATGTATTTAGTTTTATTTTGTAAAGCTCAGAAATAAAAGGCTATATTATTATATAAAAAACCTTAAAATTAAGTATAACTAAGTAAACCTGGTTGGCATGGAATTGTGGCAAAAATACTGGCTGTATTACCCCGTTATATGATGATGTTGATTTGATGAGAGAGGACAGAGGAGATGATCAGTCGTGGGGATATTATGACATATCTAGATCTATTGAGTGCCGCAACAGCTTTGTCCTTGGCCATATGAAGATTGGAAGATATTATGAACTAACAATTTTATTGTATGTAGGTACTAGCCTATTTTTAGCTTTAAAATTTTAATAAAATGGATTGAGGATATTTCTGTAAATCCCCCTATTTTATTTAAATGTATAATTTCAATGATTTCAGGGTACACAATCATCAAACCCCCACAATGACTACTGTCAGCACTTTGTGGACACTGGTCAGCGGCCGCAGAACTTCATCAGAGATGTGGGACTGGCGGACAGGTTCGAGGAGTACCCCAAGTTGAGGGAGCTTATCAAGCTGAAGGACGAGTTGATAGCAGAAACGGCTTCCCCTCCTATGTATTTAAAATGTGATTTAAAGGTTATTTTTTTTAACGTCTATACTAATATTTTAAAGAGGGTAATCTGTGGAACTACGGAACCAGCGTTGTGGGATATTCTATTCCCTTTGCTTTGTCCCCCTCTACTATTTTGAATGACAGGTTTAAAGGTGGCCACACATTCGTCCAATCCCCGGCGCGTCGTCGTAAGGTCCACCACAACCGACCTCAGACTCGTCCAATTCTTGTAACGAATGGTCCGCCTAGATTATCCGGCGGCCGGAATGTGAAATTTTCGGTGCGATGCCGGACCAATGTGTGGCCTACTTTAAAAGAACTATAAATAATCCAGATCTGTATGGAATACTGGAATGCTTATTCATTTAGTAAGAAATGGAAGGCGATCCGGGTTTTTGATTTTTATGATGTGACCTTCGAGAGTAAGACGTAGTATGCGTCATGCCTCTTCTCCCCCGCCGCTCTCATCTCGCTTGTGTGTACGTGACGCGTATACTATCACGACTATATACTTCGTCGATTCTCCGTGTGAGTGTGTGTACTGGCGTGTGCCTCTCTATTCGACTATAGCAGTGTTTCTCAAAGTGGGCGATAACGCCCCCTTGTGGGCGCTGGAGGCCTAGAGGGGGGCGGTAAGGGGCCCAGAAAAACTAATATAGCACACTATATATAAATTAAAGTAATGAATTTCATTGTGATTTTTAAAATGTGGTAAAGTAAAAAAAATGGGGGGCGCTGAAAAATAATTGATTTTCAAAGTGGGCGGTAGACAAAATAAGTTTGAGAACCTCTGGACTATAGTATACTTGACGCGTCAATTTCGTTGTTTCACATCTGCCGGACGTCCCGTGATGGCCCCCTTTTTTTGGTATTGAAATTCCCTGTTTCACAAAAAAAATGTCAGGACTTTTTATGGAAGTCAGCTTTCAGTTTTAATAACCCTATTTCGTATTGCTATTTCAGACGTTCGACCTCAAGGAGATCGGTACAAGTTTCGATGTGATCATGGTAGAGCCGCCGCTCGGTGCGGGCTGGCGCTGGGAAGATGTGCTGGCTCTCGATATACAGCAGCTGGCCGAGCCGGCACGCAGCTTCTTGTTTCTCTGGTGCGGGACCTCTGAAGGTACGGTCGGTCGGCGACAGTGACATCTGACTCATTGTAAAGCCCCCGTGCAGTCTACCGGTTCTTACAAGGGTCCACCAGATTAGTGAACGTCACAATTGGCGTGTGCCGTACAGATTACCAATAGATGGCAGACTTAAATTTGATGGGAATCGGGCATCAAACGGTCAAAAACATTTTGCGGGGATTCAAACATAAAATTTACAAAACCTACTAAACTACCAATAGTAATTACGCCGTCAATAACAAATAAAACGACATCGTTATGGCCGACTACTCGCCAGGCGGTTTGACAGAATAAGATCTAAGACGAGTGGTTAAGACGTCTGGTATTAACTAGGCAGACCCCGAGTTCGATCCCGGATCCCGGCCATGTACCAATGGGTTTTTTAATTAAAAACTTATGTACATAATCCGACAAACCACACTTAGAGGCTTTTCCATCTAAATATATCTCAACAGAACTAGCCACTCGTTAGCCTCACAAATACCATCGGCTAAACGAGGGAGACTTGGTCTTCCGCTGGGTACCCTGGAACCGTAACACGTGGCAACCCGTGAAGAAAGAAAAAAAAGATCTAAGATTAACCTGGCCAAGGTTCTAGGGGCTATTCTCCGGGGGACGTCAATGTAGTGCTTGCAGTTTCGCTCCTAGCCGCTGGAAAGCAAACATCGCCGCTGAGGAGATGGCACATGAAGATGATTTCTTTTCTTACAATGATACTGTCTTTTTCTCTTTCCGCTGAGCACCTTGCGTAAAACGGTTTGTCAAGATCCGTAAATTGATAGCTAATACCTGTTTCCAGGTCTCGACATGGGCCGGGAGTGTCTCAAGAAGTGGGGTTTCCGCCGCTGCGAGGACATCTGCTGGATCAAAACGAACATCAACAACCCTGGACACTCCAAGAATCTAGAGCATAATGCAGTCTTTCAGCGTACCAAGGAGCATTGTCTCATGGGCATCAAGGGGACGGTTCGGCGGTCTGTGGACGGGGACTTTATACACGCTAATGTGGACATAGACTTGATCATATCGGAGGAGCCGCCATTTGGCAGCAACGAGAAGCCAGTGGAGATATTTCATATTATTGAACATTTCTGCTTGGGACGGAGAAGGTATGCGGACAATTATTTTTTACTATTTTCCTCATCGGCTCACTCGGCTGCTCCGCTCCTTTGGTTCGTTGCGTGATGTTATATAGCATCTAATCTTGAACACAAAAAGAAAGTATCAAAGCGGATTAGCATGTTCAAATATACGAACTCTTTAGGTTAAGATCAATTAATGTGCTCTGAGCATTGGTTAATTTAGTTAATACTGTTTCCAGACTCCACATATTCGGGCGCGACTCTACAATCCGTCCCGGCTGGCTGACCATAGGCCACGAGTTGACCAACTCTAACTTCAACAAGGAGCTGTACGGCTCCTACTTCACCGAGGGTCACGAGACTACAGGCTGCACGGAGCGGATAGAGGCGCTGAGACCCAAGAGTCCGCAGAACACGAGCAAGGGGTCCAGGCCGCGAGGGCGGGGCGGGTTTCGGGGGCGCGGGAGGGGCAGGGGAGCTATGTAGGGTTTTATTGCTAATGTTGTCAGGAAAAATAATTTGCCAAAATTTTTACAGTTGGTTGCCAATCGCCGCTGCCGATCCTTTGTTATGATCGATTGATTGTTATTGGTTTTCATTTCATTCAAAGCCTGATTTGACAGTTTTCATAATTGATTGTTCCTGCGTTCATTAGATTTTTTTTATTTAAATTTTAAACGAATTTCATTTCATTCAAAGCCTGATTTGACAGTTTTCATAATTGATTGTTCCTGCGTTCATTAGATTTTTTTTATTTAAATTTTAAACGAAAATGTGTACCTATATTTATACGCCAGCTTACTGAAAGTTGCAGTTTTTTTTTGTGATAGGCCGCCCCTTGTATTGCCTCACTATTATGTAAGGGTATGATATTGATATTATTACCACTAAGTTGCGTAGTGTAAAATATTTTAGTTACTGTGAAGGGAGTACATTTAATAATTAATTTAAATTTAAGAATATGTGTAAATATACTTTTACAATTTTATTGAGTTTTTAATATTAACGTATTTGTAATATTAGGCGCACTAGTTGGTCCGTGGGACAAAAATGGTGGGACCACAGGTAGAACAGGAGATACGAAGGACACGAGAGAAATACAGTACCCGTCCGAAAATAATACACTTCAAACTTTATACGGGGTTAGTATATTTAAGAATCATGCCATCGTTTGTTCGTCTCGAAGGTCAAAAACAACTAGACCGCACAATCACTTATTTTACTGTGTACCAATGATGGTACAGTGGAAGGTAAATTTTAACCGCTGTACTCTTGGCCGTGAAATCCTATCAAATTAAACGAACAGATGTCATTAACTAAAATCTTATTTAGCTCAAAACAACAGTAAGACTTTAGATTATAGACAATACAACATTTTTCTGTACCTAATGTGACTCCTATACCCATAATTTGTATGGGGAAAACTATTCCCAATTTCTCTGTAAATAATCCACCTGTGTCACTGTAATTTAGCATATAGTTACTTATTCAATATAATTATCTAAGTGACATAGCCGTTATTTTTTCAATTGGTTTTATTGAATAGGAAATATGGTGGGTTATGTAATAATTTTTGAATATTTTCGACCTACTATAGTCATAAAATAATTATTATTTTGAATTTTCAATAAGCTACAAAAGAACGCTATGTATAATTTAAGGGTAATGGTGGACAGATTATGAAAGAGAAAATGGGGCAAAGTTTTACCACCCATATTTCCTATTCAATAAAACCGATTGAAAAAATAACAGCTATTTCACTTAAATATATTCAATAAGTAACTAATGCTAAATTACAGTGACACAGGTGGATTATTTACATTGTTACAGAGAAATTGGGAATAGTTTATGCCAGAAAAATTATGGATATAGGAGCCTAAATGCTACTGTCTCTTTGATTATTCTTTATGCGTAATTGTCTTGAATGATTTGTTTCATTTGTTTGAAAATTGACACTGATCATTTTATTATTTATTCCGAAACTGAATAATAATAATTTTCCTGGATTTTAGCATGGAATTAATGGAAACTACAGATGATATTCTTTTTATTGCAAGGAATGGCGGCATTCTTTTATTACATGACGGTCGTCAATATTTAAAAAAATGGCCAGTCAAGGAATATCCAACCCTAAAATGGCGCGGTTCTTAATATGCTGTAGAACGTGTGGCAACTACTCAATCTCGTTTGTTCACAAAATTATAATAAATGAAACATCACAAATTTATATACATCAATATATTTTATTTTACATAGGTTGTCTTTAAATCAACTCTACTATTCCGAAGTTCCTCAAAATATAAAAAAGACAAAACAAAAAATATGACATATGAGATCTTTTACTTACTAAGATAAGAAAATTTACATATTTTTTTCCTCTTAATAGTTTTGAACTAAGATTTTTAAAAAGTCCGCGGGCAGGGCCTTATTAAGATTTTGAAAACTGATATTACTTTAACATAGCCGGGATTCATTATGGAGTTGTAACCGTGTGACTTGGCAAACTACTAAGATTTTTTATGAAAAAGTTTGACTGCCATCGCCGAAATTAAATTATGTGGCTATTTCATGAAAGCACGTAAAAGATAATACTCATGTAAGTTATTACGTCAAGTAAATAGAATAATACGTTCATCTTTCGCAATGGGAAACTGCTACAATGGCGCCCGACGCGGTCTAATACAAGAGTTTATATAAATGGTCGAATAATGATAAATCTGCGCGTATTACTGTCCAGTATTTGATTGTTAGTTGAACCAAGTGGCACGGTTATCGCTCGCATAGCAGTTCGACTTTTACAAGTAAATGTGAACAAAATAAAGCCCATCACGCATTTCTGTATCCAATTGACTGTAGTTCACCGCACTCTTACATAATTATATCATTTTCGTTATTAATATACAAGGCATACCTCTTTGTTGCGGTCGCAGAGCACGTAGATATAGAATTCACGTTATATAAAAAACTATATAAATTGAAAATTAATTTTATATATTTTTGAAAGTTCACATGTACTCAGTCAAAATAAATTCGGTGCCACAAATTAAATAAACTAAAGTAGTTATTATTATTCTAAGTAGTTATTATTGCCTGTTGCCGAACACTGGGCAGTGCGGTGTTCTGCGACCGCAACACACTGCGAACTCCATTTTAAGTATTAACTCGTCATAAGATCACAATTTATAAGGCAAACAACAATCTTTAAAGCTATTTGACGATGACTTAGCGGAGGAGACAAGCCACATTCCTAAGAGTTAACAGTAAACTCAAGATCTACAACACGGATAATTAACTTTAGTCTATATTGAGGAGTTAAAGGTGATTCTTTTTATTAAGAAAAATATCTATACAAAATAACTAAGGGGTATTTTTAAGAGCTAAATTTTAAAGTTTTGCAAGTAACTAGGCTTATAAAAAAAAGACTCCATCATCTTCCTCAACTATAAAGGTAATATCTAAATTTGTACTTGATGATTCATCGCTTACTAACAACCAGCCAATAGAAAAGTAACAACTTCTGATAGGTTTTGGGGCCGGAACACCGCCATTTGGCAGAATAGAGATACTAACATAGCTATGCAATCACACTTGTCAGCATTCATTCACAGTTTCTATGGACATTTGGACAATGGTATTTTGTATCATGATGCGTATGCGCCAACTCGCCTTTTCTCATACAAGTTTTTAATCATTCAGCCAAATGCGAATTAGTGCTAACAAATGTAATTTCGGCTATAACCTGTCTTGTTATTTTTGTGTTTCCTTTATAAGGTAAAATAATTTAGGCTTTGACAGCGCGGCCAACAGATGTCGCTCATGTTGCGTTCCTTTGTCACGGTAGATGGTGGATCATACTAGCGCGACGGAGCGCCATCTACCGGCGGCCCCATAATCAAAGGTAAAGTTGTCCAGCTAAAACTTGATAACATTCACACTTTTCAAGCAATATATATATAAAAAAAATTAAACCTAATTTAAAAAAAAACATAAGTTCATGAGACTTAAATTTCGAGTGGAAGCATTCATAGGAACGGACGGGAAGTGTCCGAACATAATCAACAAAGGGGGACATCTCAAAGAACTAGTCAAATTTAAAAAAAGAAACAATTAGATAAAAAGCCTAAATGCGATATAAAAAAATATTTTTATACATGCATATATTTATAATTTATATATTTCTTTTATACGGTAGCTTTATAGAAATATGGACCAGCCTTCACAATCGTTACTTAACGTACTAAGCGTTCGCACACGAGTCGTATCGTATACATTACAGCGTACGATAAGACTCATGTACGTGCTCCAATTCTGCACCAACACGCGACGGGACTAAACTGCTGAACCTAATGGACACGGACGCAGTAACAGATCTCATTAACGCTAGCTTTATATAGTAACACTTCTTTTTAATTATATTTACAAAAAAGAAAAAAAGCGGCGCAGTTGTAGTCAAAAATTTAAAAACCCATTCGCAACAGGTGTAAATGCCTATGTCCTATTAAATTTTTTATGTACCTATCTACCTAGGCCTTCTCCGGTCAAATTTCTATTCTCCTTTACGTGATGAAGTGTGATCGGTTCTTTGCTAGGCTAAAGTCGTTGGGGTGGAAGGCGCGAGTACCAGAGCAGCCATCTTGGATTAAAACTGCCAATGTTTTTTTTTATAATAAGTACCTCATACCACAAAAGACAAGGACGAATTTTTGAGCCGTTTTTTTAATAAAAAATTTTGGGTTCTTTAATCCAAGATGGCGGCTCGCACATTTCGCCCCAAAAATATCAAAATTACGCCTTTAATATAATTTATATTAGAAACCATGCAATATAAATCTAGTAGTTGTTATAAGAATATATTTAAGAGAATAGAAATTTGGCAGGTTACCTCAATTCCTAACCCCTCTTACAATTACAAGTTCTTAGCCACTACTCTCTTCCTTTCACGTTCAGTACAATATCACTTCGCTTTTCTGCTTTTATTGATGATTCTATCTTTTCCTTTAACACGAAAAATAAAATAAAAAAAAACACCGTAGCGTCAAGAAACAAGCCACTAAGTTGCATTATTAAATCTCAAATTTATATATCAATACAAAAAGAACATGATGACAGGAAAAAATCCAGCTTAATTGTAAAGAGCCTTATTAATATTAGCGTTAGGCCTAATACATTTTGTTGCAATCTTTGAAATTACTATAATTATGTACTAAAAAATCCAGAAAAAATGGTTTAACAATTAAAATTGTGCAACATTAAATAACTACATCACACATTCATTACTGTATAGCGCAAATCTTCCTGAGCTTGGTAAATATCATGTGCAAATAAAGACACGCAGGTATCAACAGCGCCCAAGGAATTTTGCGCGTATTGTAGATGTTTCTACAAATTAAAAGATAAGCGTCGTATTCGCGATAAGTATAATATTTCTTTAACACAAACCGTAAAAGCAGCATTTTTAACATTTCAACCGCATCAAATACAAAATTTTCAACAACTATTTCGGGCAGTTTCTGAGATCGTTAAAAAAACTATAAAAGACAAAAAAATTATATATCCTGACGCGGAATATAAAAATTTAGTTGATGGTGGGATGTTTGCCTCGTCTGCCGGCCGTGTACTTCTACTATAAACTATTGAACATTAAACAACTCAACTACAGCTCGGTTAACTAGAACTGGCGTGATATATTCATATATCGAACGTGCCAGATCCCAGCTAATCGACCTTTACCTATACGAAGGAAATAAACATTTACGACATTTCAAAGACATCACAATTTACTCTTTTAGACTATGGAGCATGATCATGTCAGTTTTAAGTGTAACACTATTATTTTATGCATGATATAGAGGCTAATTCTGGCTGAAAATTCGAGCTTTGGAAAGAGACTTTAAACCCGTTCGTTTTTGTAGAGCGTTGACTCTTTCATTCACACAACAGAGACGACGCTCTACAACACGAAGGTAGCCGATCATGATCGACGGTCTCTTTCCAAAGCCCGAAGTGTATACGGCACATACTTAAAAGACGCTAAAATAATTTAGCCGATAGACAGATACTACAATGTCTTGCACCGATAACTTTGCCATAAATTGTTATGCCATTGCCAAATAACATAACTGAATAGCCCCCTACGAGTCTGTTTCACAGTGTATAGTTAAATAGCCACTAAACTGTCGAATAATCTTCAAAGTTCGTTTCACAAAAAAATGTTACAATTTAGCTTATTTTAACTACACTTTTATGGGACAACTTTCAATGGTGTGACCAGCCACCAGAGTTTAGCACTTAGTTTTGACAACGGTACAGGCAGAAAAATAGATAAGTATACGTGTAATAACATGCGTACTTGTCTATTTTGTCGACTGTATGTAACAATGTTTATATGTTAAAATGAATTAATAATTATTGCAATACATGCATCAATCGACAATTTACTTAATTATGCATGCAACATTATAGAAAAAAAGTTGCTATTCTGTCCAAAAATTGAACCACTTTTCGACCTTTTGATTCTGTCTGACTTTTACTGACAAGAACGTAAACATTGTGACCGATACGTTAAAAAAACTCAAGAATTTGTCAGTAAATAAAAAAAAGTTATTTGTAACCCCGCACACACTCCACAAACCGTTTGTACAAAACGACAGTTCGTCCAGCACTCATTTGTATCACAAATTTAATATAATTTTTTACCAATTCTGTACAATTCGGCCGCACTAACACATACAATCTAAACAAAGTACACATAAGAGACACTAAGTGTTTGCGACACACTACTCAATCTTTCACTTAATTATTATTGTAGACATCAAGCCCCCTTAAGGACTACCTTGCCTCGATTGTGTCTAACTATAAGTAGACAAGCGAAAGTCGTGCCAGTCGCGCGAGGCCGCCGGCAGCTGCAGTCATACTCACAAGTATGTGGATTCACCTGTAAAAACATAACACCCGTGTAAGCCACACACCTCGACTTATGCACATGTACCACAAACTATTGGCCATCATCACCAACTACTGAGAAATTAAAAAAAAACTAAAAAGTAAACTGACCAATCGGTTTGTGGTAAATGTACATAACAGGAATTGATACAGTGAGATTTGTTAGTTCGAATTTTTACAGTGATATTGTTTTTTTTTAATAATGTAAGCACAAAATGGATGATTTTTACAAAATTATTATGGGAAATGAGAATACAGAAATTAGCAAGTGTCAGTGAATTAATGTGATATACAAAAAGAAAACTGGCTGAAAGAAAATGTGTTGCAAGATTATGTATATAAAAAATTCTCAGGGAAATTTTTTTGCTTAAAACGTTAATTAAAAAAAAACGTCCCCCAAAACAGTGCAGTGTGATGATAATATTATGTTAATAATGTGAGTGAATGCAAAAAACGTATGTACACACAAACACACACAAAAAAAATCAACAGGTGACCATTTCACAAACAACTCAGTTACAAAAACAAAAAATTTAAGCTCGAGACAAAAAGGTAAACAAGCATGCTTTGCACAAATGACAGCAGAGGGTACACCAAAGACCTTAATTTCCATCAAAAATTCTTTCATACATTTTTATATAGAAATTTTGTTTGAAATTAAAGTCTTTGACTGTACCACAAATTAGCACATGACAGAGGTTGCAATTTTTTTTGTAAATGAATTGCAATGGGTTTTGTGAAAAACATTAAGATAAATAAATTGCATTATTGACAAAGCCTGGCATCAAACGAAAGCCTCGACAAGATGATTTGAACGAGAGCAAAAAGCAACCAAAAAAATACAGAAACTGCTCAACGGCGACGAATGTACTTTGGAGCGAGCGGCGTTACAAGCTAACAAAACGAAAACTAGCCTTGCGTTACACATTCTAGAGACCGTTCACACTGGCCGGGAATCAAGGAGCACATATTTTACACATAATAAATTTCGGTGCTGTTCAAAATCTCCCTTCGTGTAAACGGCCTCTTAATGATTTATTAGCCGCATCAAAATGGAGTGTGATAAAAATCAAAGAAACACAAAACTGTATAAAAAAATATGTCGCTCAAGTGTACAGTCAAATGCTATTAAATATTAATATGATTATATCGAAATTCTTAAAAAAAAATGTTTAAAAGTTAGCAACTCTTGACTGTACTACCCAAATGCAATAAACAACAATCGCCAAATAACTGCACCAGTGTGAACACGGCCAAATAAAAATGGTTCGCATAAATAAAATCATGAACTTTTTCACAATAGAAGAAAATATATATATATATATATCTCAAGACTAATAAATTGAAGTTTCATCGTAAGAAAAACAACCGACTCTACCACCGCCTGATGTAAAGCAGCAGTTGCGCTATCGTCGCATTAACTAGGACAATAGATCCCGTTTCACTTGAGGTCGTAAAAGATATTTTCTTATGAAAGAAGGAGGTGAATATAGCATAGCCACTGGTATATAAACACGGTCCGTTTTTCTAGACTTGTCTTATTTAGTAAACGATCTTAGTATGTCTTTTTTAAATAAATTGTCATTAAAAATTGTATTTGAAGAACTAAATATCATGTTTTTTAATAATTTAACAATAAAAAGGCATGCAAAGTTCGTTTACCAAATAAGACAAGTACACAAGTTAGTTGGCGATTGTTGCAGCTCCCTCCCCGCCCCTCTAAAGCGCGTGATAGTTACGTCAGGCAGGCTCCTTGTCCGGCTCTGGTGACAGCTGCCTGTACCGACCGACGTGGGTGGTCGCCGCGTCGCCACACCTCCCGCCAACTGTTACAACCAAGCAACGCTCACTACCACCGCACACGCTACTTGTGTCCGTCTGTCTGTCCGCTTAGAGCATCATTAATCAACCTGGGGCATCGCAATCTGTCTAACTAAATTATAATATAACACTTGGGTAACGATTCAAATATGGTGTTAATAGAGTCGCGACACTAAAAATGTTGAGAAACACTGGCTTAGAATATATATCAGGATACTAGCGAAGTATGAATTGTAAGCATTGGTAAATGTATGAAAAGTGTAATAGAAAACCTGCTTACACTTTAAACTTCGGGACGCGGCAATACAATAAATTGATAACTCCGCCCCGTTCCTTTCTTCCTTAGCGAAGCGACTCTTAGCGTAATTTACCAAGTTTTAAGACGTTCTCAAGCAATTCCTAATCCATACTACATTATGACTTAGACATTGCTTAACGTCTTAAAAAACCAACGACCAGAATAGATTTTACACTAAATTATCCATCAAAACTACACTACAAGAAAACAACAATCAAATCAAAAAATCTCTAATACACATTAAGCCGCATATATTAGTCAAATTGCGACTTACTTGATGTCGAGTTAAATTTTGTTGTGTATAGTGCTTGTGGATATCGTCGATACTATAATATAGAACCGAATTCACGCGTTAATACGACACTTGCCCATGTGTTAAATTTTGCGACAAACACGTACCGTCACCTCTAATTATATATTTGTGTTGTATTTTCACATATCTAACCACGACATAGACAAAAATGAGAAATACACCAAGTATTAAATAGTATAACAAAAGCAATGAAAATACAACCGAAATATAAACAAATACATTCAGAATTGGTAAAAAATCCTACTTCGGCTGAAGTGTTAACCCACATCATGGAGATCACAAAACAATTAAAAATAGATTTTAAAAACTTGTCTCCTCGCGCTCTTAACAATAACAGTATTATTTTAATTTTCTCTTAGCAACTACAAACGTGAATTTATTATATTGTCCAAGTCTCACTTCCCATAATGACTGCAGCGATATTCGGTACTATGCAATACTTTAAAATTTATAAACTTGACATTCGGATTCGGAACCTTCTTTGAGTTATGTTAAAGCATGGCGCGTATGACAATCCACAACATTTCAAAATTTTAACACCCTAATTTTATTACCTTATATGAAAGTAGGTGAAAAATTAAGGTACCCGTATTTTTTGTTTTTCTAAAATTGAATACTCTTAAATTAATTTTTAAATATTGCATTTTTAGAAAAAGCCGATAACGGCTAAAAGTATCAGGTGTCTATGCGTATTCTGTATTAAAAAAAAAGAAATGACATGAGCTGCGTGCGTTCGTTCGTTTCATTCGTTCAATAGTTCGTTCATGGTTCTTTTGCTTCATTCATTATTGTTTATTTTTGAGGTTATTAATTTAAAATTAAATTTTATTCACTTTCATCAACAAAGATGGGTAGAGAAGAACGTAAATTAAATTCCCTTGTATCTATTCTATTCTATTTTTTCGTGTTATGGCTCCATCAGTAGTACCCTTGTATCCTGTTTTGTTTTTACAACTACAACTAATACTTTTTAATGCCAGTTTCCCTTGAAGGCAGGGAGTATAGTAGCTTTGAGCGGTACTCGTTACACAGTGTAGTTTTTTCAAAATATCTCCTAAACCACTGAATAAAAAAATAATTAAATATGTGTATCGTGTTAAGCAAAGGAAGATCTCCAAACGGATTTTTAATTTTGGTACTTAACGAAAAATGAAATGTTGTGAATTATGTCAACGTGTTGTCATGTATGGATATATTACATACAAACAACGGCCTTATTAATACGTTTCTTCATAATATATACGAGACAGAACATATCAGTCAGACCTTAACTGTACTGGGTTTGATGGATTATATAACTCAATATAAAAAAAATCGCACCGTAAAATCTACAATACTATAACAAAAATAAATATAACGATCTTAAAGGATTGCATGGCACAGAAGACGAGCGAGCCGCGAACCGATCACTTTAACACAGCCACATATATCCTTAGTTACGTATGTGCTCTAAACGTCTTTCGTATCCGTCTGTCCGTTGCGACTTTTCTTCTTGTCTTTAGAATGTTCCGTGGCGTGTTTGTCACTAAAGCCGCGCCACGACAGCACATCACCCAAAGACAACCGCGGCTTGGACATGTTAGCGGTAAATTCGTTCTTTTCTTCCGCGCTGTCCTTCTTCCCGGTTTGGAAGAAGAGGTATTTCTTCTTGTTCGCCTCCGTGGGACTCTTGCAGGTGCGGGAATCGAACTCGGCGTCGAGGGAGTGATCGGAGGAAACTTTGTGCATGTTGCCGGACGGCTGGGAGACGTCCGTGAGGCCGGTCATGCCGGACGAGACAGAGGCGTTGTCGGTAGCGGTGCAGCCTATCGAGTAAGCGCCGTATTCGCAATGCGAGGGGTACTGCACCGGGTCCGAAAGTGATTTCTTTTCGTTGAACAGTTTGGGCGGCGCGCGCGTCCATCGTTTCGCGGGGTAGCACTCGTTGTTAGCGCTTGGCGCACAGAGCGGCGTTTTCTCCTGGCTATCCCAGTAATCTTGCGGTTGGTGCGCTTTCTCACCTGCCAGATTAAGGTCAATTCAGAACATTTTGCGTGGAAAATATTTAACGGACGGCTGTGCGAGTCGCGCGGTCTCTTGTCGCTCTTTGCTGTGTGAATAGAGTATTTAATGTATCTATTTAATAACTTACCGCCTTACTAAACGCTGTGTAAAGTTATACAATGTTGTTGTCTTCCTCTATCATATTGAATAAGAGATTTGTTACGACGTGGCACACACCTCTTTGGTTGCTACAAGTTTCTTGTTACCTGTCACTAGTACCACGCCAGTGACTGAACAGAACATTGTATATAACTTTGTACAGAGTTTAGTAAGGCGGTTAATATCTAGTGTTTTAATTAACCGATACTTCGTAACATAGTAAATATTAATGTTTTCCCTTTCGCACGCATTATTAAAGGGGCGGCATTTTTTCGAGACTTCCGTGTTGGTGAAATGTTCACTTATTTAAATCAATTTTAAAATTACCTACTTACCTAAAAAAAATAACCTAAGGAATCAACCTAGCAATAGCACGGCAAAAGTTATCATACTGTTATCTATATTACTATGACTTAAAGGAGACCAATCAACATTAAGCTCTGCTGAGCTAAGCTATGTTTTAGACAAATAACTTAAAGCTGAGCTGCACTTGTTATTTACATAGTATTGCATTAGTTACGGGTGGTGATGAGAGGTACGAGATTGCGAGTTCGTTTGTATTTTAAACAAAGCACGTTTTTATTTGTTTCCTCCTACTAAGTGAGAAGCGAATTAGAACAGCGCAGTGTTAACCCCACCGCACACAAGCACACTCGGGCCGGAAACTACGTGAGTAGCACTATATAAAACAAAATATCTGCTCTTAGATAAAACCGCGTATACGTCCATATGGAGACGTGACGAATCTACTGGTTACATGTGATACTGGAATAGTTTCTCATAAGAGTGTGGTCATGTGCGGCGGAGCTAACACAGCCTAATGTTGATTGATCACCCTAAAGCAGCCTACGCAAAACCCTGCGGACCCTGCCAAAATCCCTTTCTCTTTCTTAAATTGGCCCTGTAAATACGTAAACTACTTAATAAAAGCGATATCGTTTCGTGACGATTGAATCGTGCGGTTTGACGTCTTCAAAGCGATCGAATCGTCACGAAACTGCATCGCACAATTTGAGTAGATCGTTCAAGTGACACTATACGGGCGTGACCACGGTCGCTGGCCACGCCCTCTTTCGACTTCTCGTCGACACTCACCCGAGTCCCAGTGCTCGTCGTTGTCCGTATCCGAGTCTGTCCGCTCGGAGGAGGGCGGGCTCGGTGTGGGAGAGACGGACGAGGCGCGCTGGGGGAGGTCAGCACTACGGTGACACCACACGGATGAGGTGGGCGGCCGTTGGACTATCAGCTCCACCTGATGATTAGAGGGTTAATAGTTGAAAAATGGACAAAAAATGCTGGCAGACTGCGACGATGTACTTTTATTGATCATATAAAAAATATGGAATGATAAGGTATACACAATCTTCGAGCATATAATATGAAAGGTATGATGCAGATGAAAGAAGCGAAAGAAGTATATAGAAATAGCATTCGATTGTCTCTGCCTACCTCTTGGGATAAAAGGCGTGACGATAGATAGACCAATTACAAAATCTTGTAACACAAGATTTATGGAGCCGTAACAGGGTTTTGTTTTATTATTCCCAATGTTAAAAAGAGTCCGTGTGATCCTGGCGACATTATTTTATAGAGAAGGGCATGGATCACGAATGCGCGCGATTATCAGAACAGAGTCTGCCAGTCGAGCCCGCTATATAGATGATTTTTCACGCTTCGTTTAATTAAAGGACCCCAGAATCCATGTTACGACACAAAAACAAGTCACCAAACTTTTTTCTTTCGCGCAGAACGTGTCGCAGCTATATCTCGAGATTTTGTGTGGCCTTTGGGTTATTGATAATGATGATCGCCCTTTCATCAAATCATTGAAGGCATCGAGGAGATACTGAGCGGAACGATAGGTACAAGATAAAATGTACCTTAAAGTCAGTGCTGTACATCTTGTTCTGCTTGTCCTTGTGCGCGTCGTCCAGCTGCCACTTGTTGAGACACAACTTGAACGTCTCCACCTCGGACGCTGAAACGTATGTACCCTCACCGTTAGACCAATAATATTATAAATGCGAAAGTATGTTTTGTTTGTGCTTCCTTATATCACATTTTCCATCGAGAATATTTTTCTAGATTCTAGTGTAAGTTTCTGGAAGGTGGACTGATGTGATTAGATCTGTGACGTAGTGTTGGAATTAATGCTCCCATGAGGATGTGAATCGTAGCTGGTGGAGAGTGGCGACAGTGTTACAGAGTGATCCGTAATCACGACAACTATGTCAAGAGTGTAAGACTTAGAAGAAGAAAGTATACTAACAGTCGGCCGGCGACTGCACCCTTGTAGCCCCCACCCCGTTGGCCACGAAGAACGTGTTGAACCAAAAATGGAACAGCTTCTCGCGACGCATCATCTTGTGTTTGCTGAACACCTCCACTTTGACGTCGCCCGAGAGCGGCGTGCACTGGGTGAGCGACAGTTGGATGTACTTGTCGCAGCGGGTCACCGTGCAGCCGCCCTGCTTCTGGAATGGGGAAAGAGGGGAAATATTTTAAATACGATAGTGTATTTGTTTTTCTTTCCGGTCAAAACGGAGCATCGGTTCGACGTGATTTTTTGCACAGAGATAGTTGGGAGCACCGGAGACTACTTTTTGTCCCGGAAATTCTTCGAAATAAATTCAATGGCGAAGCCGGAGCGGAAAGTTAATAAATGAAAGTATGTTTTTGCACAAACATTTTGGAGGACCGGAGACTAACCCCCAGTTTCTGAAAGGTCAATCAAAAGTTAATCTACGATTAGTAAACATAACAGTTGTCAAATACGTGAAAATGTATGGATTTTGACAGTTGTCGATTAACTAATCTTTGATTAACTTTGACAAGCCTTTCAGAAACTGGGCGTGACTCAGGCTATTTTATATTTACAATTTTTTATTATAAGATAAGATATAAGAATTAAAGATGGACTAAAAAGGTTTATATGGCAGAAACGAAAACTGATAGATTCTTGTAATAAAGGCGCGATGATAGATAGATAGATTTATTATAAGAAGAATCTGTAGGCTTGGTTTTCCATTATCAGGAAAGCGTCGATAGCGTATTGGTAAAGCGTTGGACTTGAAAGGTTCAACTCTCATTCATGCCAAAATTGTCCATTAAGTGCAGCAACAGCTTAATATATAATAACAGCAAAAAGTGAACACTGTATTTGGCCACACCGTCGTAAGGTCATTAGGTTGTGATGGTGTTTGTTTGTGTATACCAGCGGTCCGCAACCCTGGGGTCGCGACCCCGTGTGGGGTCGCGAAAGATATTTACGGGGTCGCCGAAAAAGTCAACAAGGTCCTGTACTTATCGAATTTTATTAAGGTTTATGCATAAAATATAACCTCTCTTTACATACACAATGTCCTTAAAACGGAGAGAATCGAAAATAATTACGACGTGAGGTGAGGTTGTGACGGGCGGGACTGGACAGGTTACGACCGCCCCTGCGCCCGCACCCCCACCCCGATCTCTCTTTCTTCGCTCAGTCTGTCTGTTCAGTCAGTTCTATCCGCACGTGCTTACTCATCGCCGCTTTGTCGATTGCAAATACATACTAAATTCATGTCAAAACACGGAAGATTACTTCTGTTGAAAGTTTTTTTAGAAGATTAGTGTTCTCGTGGATAACCACGCACACGGTAAGTAACTGTGCACTCATACTTAGAATTAATCGTTTGGAATACATTTTTTATTTATTAATACGTATTTATTATTGCAGTTAACAATGGATAAGTGGCTAATAAAACGCACATCTACAGATGCAGGTGGCGGAAGTCCTAATAACGCATCACAAATCAAAAGAATTAAACACGTAGTTCTTGACAACAGTGTCGCCTCAGATTCTACAATGACAACTACTGTTACGAGTAATATAAGTCGTGAAAACAATGCCGCCACTTCAAGTACTAGTAGTGTTATTACTATCGATGAAAGCAGAGCAACATCTAGTTCCACTACTATAACTATTAGTCATAACAGCGATGATTGTAGTTCAACAGCCACATCTACCTTACACATCGATACAGAGAGTGACGCTTCAACTTCAACTAAACAAGCAACAGCTATAAAGGAAACAACTGGAAAGCGTCAACGCATTTTTAAGGAATCGTACATCCAGTTTGGTTTTAAATGTACAGTGTTGAATTTTGAACAACGTCCACAGTGCGTTGTTTGTTCGGAGGTTTTGGCAAATGAGAGCATGAAGCCGGTCAAACTGAAAAGGCACCTAGAAACTAAGCATTCACAGTTAAAGAATAAAGATGAATCTTATTTTAAACGACTTGCCACCAAACTAACGTCACAGCAGGTTGATTTCCAAAAATACACTACAGTTAACCAAAAAGCCTTACAAGCATCTTTCGAGGTTTCCTTTTTGATTGCCAAAACTAAAAAACCTCACAACATTGGCGAGACGCTCATTTTGCCAGCTGCAATGAAAATGGTTTCGATCATGCAAGGAGAAAAGTATGCCAATGTACTGAAAACAATTCCACTATCAAGTGACACTGTTCATCGTCGTATCAATCTACTTGCTGATGATATCAAAATACAACTTATAGATCGCGTGAAAGGGAGTCCCTATTATGCTATTCAGCTGGATGAAAGCACTGATGTAGCTAATGTAGCTCAACTTCTGATATTTATCCGATACCGATATGAAAACGACATATGCGAAGATTTGTTATTTTGTCAGGGATTAGAAGGAAGAACAACCGGTGAAGCAATTTTTAATGCAGTTAATACCTTTTTTGAACTACATGACATAAAGTGGGAATATTGTGTATCTGTGTGTACAGACGGCGCAGCTGCATTGACCGGCTCCAAAACAGGATTCAAAGCAAAAGTAACTGAGATTGCACCTCACGTAGGCTTTGTTCACTGTATGATTCACCGTGAAGCCCTTGCAGCAAAACATTTGCAACCAGATGTAAATAAAGTGTTGGAACAAGTCGTAACAATAATAAATTTTATTAAAGCTCGCGCATTAAACAGTCGCCTTTTCAAAATAATGTGTCGTGAAATGGGATCAGAATACGAAAATCTACTGTTACATACGGAGGTCAGGTGGTTATCGCGAGGAAAAATACTCCGACGTGTATTTGATCTCAAAGATGAAATCAGAATATTTCTACTTGAACGGGAACCAAAGCTAGCGGAATATTACTTGAATGAAAATTGGCTGGCAACAGTTGGCTATCTTTCGGATATTTTTGAAAAACTTAACGATTTAAATCAATCGTTGCAAGGGAAGAGTACAAATGTATTGATTTTAGCTAACAAAATAAAAGCTTTTTGTAGGAAAATAAGTTTGTGGATAGACGAAATCAGTGCTGAAAACTACGAGATGTTTGCATGTTTGGAGAAATTTTCTGAAGAAAACAATATAAAGCTCGAAGAAGAAATTAAAACCAAAATCATGATGCATCTTACAAACCTTAAGCAAGACTTGGAAATAAGATTCCCAGATACGTCACACGGCGACCAATGGATAATTAATCCATTCACTTGTGATCTTAACACTGTGAAGATGAACTTAAAAGAAAAGGAGCAGCTGATCGATTTAATGTCCGATGAAAGCCTTCGATCTATTTTCAAAACCACGGATCTATCCAAGTTCTGGATAATGACGGAAAAGGAATATCCACTGTTATTCAAAACATCTCTGCTGAAATTGCTGCCATTCGCATCTACATACCTTTGCGAGACAGCTTTCTCCAGATTAACTGCTATAAAAACAAAATATCGCTCCAGACTTAACGTAGAACCTGATTTGAGGGTGTCTGTTTCTGATAATATATCACCAAGAATTAATAAACTGACTGCAAGTGTGCAAGCACAAGGTTCACATTAGTTTGTAAGGTTACGTATATGTACCTTCTTTTTAAATAAAATATTAAAATAATTGCTTGTCTCATTTAATGCCATCATAAATATTACTCGTATGTTAAATGCATATTTTCTAGTTTGCTCTAATATTACTTTCCAAAATAAATAAATTCTTCAATATAAATAATTTACGAAATAAAAACAGCTAACTTCGTTACCTGAACCCACCTTTGCACTTGTTAACTTAGTGATTTTTTTTCTGGGGTCGCTCATAACTCTTTTTTGAATTTTGGGGTCGCAATATCAAAAAGGTTGCGGAACGCTGGTGTATACAACTATGAACTCAAAAACATTATTATCACGCCGGGATCACCACATATACAGTACCGAGTCGGCAGCCCGGCGTCCCTCCTGCGGCAGCACGGCCAGGTCGAGCGCACACTGACTCCCGTAGAGCGCGGGCGGCGGCGACATGCGCAGCTGTCTTACGTGGAGCGCGCACGGCCGGTACTGCAGCCCGGAGCGGACCAGCGCCGCGTAGTACTCCACGTAGCGGCGCTGCGACGGGATCGTCACACCTGGAAAAGTTATTAAAATTGAGGTATAGTATGCCGAAAGTTTGCAACCGTGCTTCGTGAGCTTTCGGTACTGTAAAGGATATTAGAAAGTGTCTTGCGTGGCGCTGAGATGCTCCTCTTTGCGTCGGTGAGACGACACGACGGATTGCTACCCCTCGGGGTTTAGTTTAGTCATTAACATGCGAGCGAGTTTTCGATACTCATCGGAGATTCCTACTTGCTGGCATTCGTTCTGTCTTGTTTTTTGGTACATATATATAGCAATGATGGACTGAATCGTCAAAAAACTAGAAGCCTTTTTCATAAGAATGATTCAGTTATTTTCCTATTGAATCGATTTTCATAACAAGCCCTGACGTTGGATAATCTTGGTCATAACATCCAAACATGACTCACCACGATCAATTTTATAACAGATTCGTTACTACACACCCCGATTGTGAGAAAAGCTATTGTAACCGGCCAATAACACAAAGTAGTTTTTTTACCTTTTTCGTCGTGCGTTCTTTTCGTCCCGTAATAATTCAGCGCCTCGTCCGCCGTCGCTTTCTGTCCGCTATACAGGAGGTAGCAACAGACCATTGTACCTGAAATTTGACCATAAAAAATAATTGTAAAAAATACCAATAAAGGAAGGGAGCGCAGTTTTTAGGGCGGTTTAAAAAGGTCAATGTCGTAAAGCTTTCTTCCATACTTTTTGTTGGCAGAAAAAAATAATTATAAACTAGCTGTCGCCCGCCCCGGGTATGCCCATGGATTTTATTTTATGGGACAAGAATTTATCCCGAAGAATTTCCGGGATAAAAAGCAGCCTACAGATGTCACTCTCCGACCCTATAAGTCTTACATCGACCCGTTTTGACGTGAAAAACCCACTGAAAAAACAAGCAAACACACTTTTCGCATTTATAATAAAATGGAAATTATTGAAACGCGCAAAATTAACAACCCTCCGGTTTAGTTACGAATACATGCTAAAAATTACGAAACCGAAAAAAAAGGACGAAGATGCGTCGGTGGCCGAGTGGTTAAGACGTCTGGGTATTAACTAGGCAGACCACACGGGTTCGATCCCGGATCCCGGCCATGTACCAATGGGATTTTTAATTAAAAACTTATGTACATAATCCGACAAACCACATTAGAGGGTTTTCCATCTAAATATACCACAACAGAACTGGCCACTCGTTAGGTATAGCCTCACAAATACTATGGGCTAAACGAGGGAGACTTGGTCTTCCGATGGGTACGGTACCCTGGAACCGTAACACTGAAGAAAACCCTACATTGTATAGGTACCTTACTTTCATAAAAGTGACAGAATTTTCAAATAATGTCAAGTACTTTTAACAAACTCACACACTATAATATTAGCGCAGATAAACATACATAGCATATTTTGATAAAGATGTTGCCGTAACATGTACCCCAAACCAGGCATTGAATTTCCATCTAGCATAAGGGGCTTAAAACATCGCTAATATACAAAATCTCAATCCTCAGGAATAAGCGAGAGTTTTCCAAAAAGATCAGTGAAATAGAACATGTAATGTTCAGTGGGTGAATATTAAAATATTAATAGTTGCTCAATAGGGGTACAACCATTTAGCCTTTAAATTAAAACCAGGGGGACTATTCTTCAATAAAAACACAAAAGTGCTCTAAAAGATCCCTTGAGGGCACATTCCTTATTTATTTATGGCACAGGGACCTATTGTACAGTCACCCACCGAAGGAGAGAAATTGCGCAATCTGTAAAAAGGCTTATTGCCTATTCTTGAATTTATTAACAATTTCTTTTAAGAAGGGATTTTAGGAGATTTTTTTTCGTGGGGCAAATGGCACTAAAGGACATTATTCCCAGTTGGAGAGCGAGCCCATTGTTGTAACGCAGCAAATCACCCCCTTTGAACATGTTTAATACATTTAATGTTTGAATGCAAGCGGAGGGTGGATTTTTTAATACCACCTACCTATGTTTAAATACGAAAATTGTTATAATATTGCAACCCTTTTAGAGATTATTTCATACATAAATCTAACGACCCTGCTTCTTCCAAACTTGTATGTGAAAAGGGGACGAAATGAAATTCAATTGTCTACCTCTCCTGGAACAAACGGCGTGATGATAATATGCTGGTATACATACAGTCTTAAGATTCACACATACATTATGCATCTGTTGGGGATCCATGTCTTCGATATAAAAGATAATATATTTAGTAGACGAGAGTTTCCGAAATATAAAATAAGGACAATAATATAATCGTCATCTGTTCCTTGCTATCTTTACAAAGGGTCGTCCGAGGTCTACTTCCTGGTGTAAAAAGAGGCCCAACAGTTTCAATCTCTCTCTCCACAGTCGGTCCCTCACTGCTGAGGATCGTGACCCCGTCTCATCAGCTTCTCCTCAATTATCTTCTTCCATCGGCTGCGGTCCTCTGCCTGATGAAAGGCTGTGGTAATACTGGTGTCCAGGTTTTCGGACACTTGATCGGACCATCGTTTAGGGCTTCGTCCTCGAGGTCTTCTTCCCTCCATCCTACCCAACACCACAAGCTTTTCTAGGTTGTCAATCTACATTACACAAAATGATAACCATCCCACGTCGAATGGATTTAAAAAAAATGTGGACCAAACGTACCGGTCCGGCCCTTTCCCGCCTTGCAGTGCACCGCGGCCACGTTCTCCGGGTGCGCGTTGAGCCACTTGTGCACGTCTTCGCAGAACGGCTGTATCAGGTCCATCTTGGGGGGCGTATGGTCCTGGAAGGGGTACACCGACACCTGGAAACCGGGGAGAGATGGGGTTACTATCAGAACTTCAAAGGACATTTAAAAAGTTCACGGGTTACTTCCAGAACATCAGGAATGCAATACCGGGATCCCGCATACATGTTGCGGGATCCCGCTGGACTGGCGGGATTACAGAGAAGTGTGGTACATACGTGTTTATCTAAGGTGCGGGGCGCCGAGGCCTAGGGGAACGGTGTGAAGGCGCGAAGCAAAGATGTCCCCACCCGCGCCCCTTGTTTGATTACTTATATTTTGAAGTTACAACTTGTAATTATGACGCAATGCAATGATTTTTTCATTGAATATTGATTGTCATAGAATCTATAGATAAATCAAAATCAAACTGAACTTTATAAGAAATAATATTATTTTGGGCCGGGTATACGGTGCCCTGCAAACACCTGCGTCACACCTGGGACCTTTTCTAATAATTTTATTTTTTATATTTATTGCATATATTAATAAACCATTTAAAATGTACCAAAAAGCTTATTTAATTTGGGTTAAAATTAAAACCATGAAAACGAGGTCTATTAAGTCTTTATTACGATTATTTACGATTGATTTCAGAGGTTTAAGTTGACCCTGCGGGATCCCGCAAATACCTGGATCCCGCGGGACTAAGATGGTACAGTCCCGCAAATACCGGGATTGAAATTATCTTGCGGGAATCAGGACAAGTTAAAGCTTAACTTCTGAGGGTCTAAATTTTTTTATTGGTGTATTTTACAAAAAATAAAAAATCTGTGGTATTCCTGAGTCTGTTATTTAGTAAAAATATTTAATGAAGTACGTTACGTACACTAATTGGCTAAGTTCACTTTGACGCTGGTGCAATATCACCAAGCTCAAAAGATTATTTGGACACACACACGCCTGGGTCAAAGGTCACTCAGCAACCGGAAAATTAAAAACCACCAGGCGGCAACAATCACTGAACCTTTATCATTATCAAAGGGCCCGCACTATTAGTGCTTTAGACGTATTTTAAAAGCTACGAGTGATCGATGGCCGGGCTCTCTAGTACGATTACACAATGGCGACCCAATCAATCATACCATCGACAAACACGCCCGGCGAGAACAGATCTAGCTGGAATGTCACACGTTTTAGTTGCGAAGGTAAGGCCGGCTGACTTGCTATAATTTAATATCGGAGCTGATCTTGTATAATTAGCTTCAAAACCTTTTAGTTCAAAACTGGCCACTCGTTAGATATTTAGAAAACATCATCACTGCATACTATAAAACAAAATTAGATAAACTGTTTCAGGGCCCTATCACCATAATTCGTATGGGCATATTACTATTCCCAATTTCTCTGTAAATAATCCACCTGTGTCTCTGTAACTTAGATATATTGATTCAATTATTGAAAATTTTAAATAAAAATATTTTATGATTTTTTAATTGGTCAAAAATAATAATATAATTATTATTTCGAATTTTCAATAAGCTACAAAGAAACCCGAGACGTTTAAGTGAAGGGTAATGGTATAACAGTGCTTTTTTTAAATTAAGAGCTTTGTCATATATTATGAAAGAGAAAACGGGGGAAAGTTTAACCACTCATATTTGCTATTAAAAAAATTCCATTGAGTTAATAACAGCAATTTCACTTAGATATATTCAATAAGTATCTATATGCTAAATTACAGTGACACAGGTGGATTATTTACAGAGAAATTGGGAATAGTTAAAATTATGGATATAGGAGCCAAGAGTATTAAACATGAACCTATCACGTTTAGGAGCTAAGCATTGACAGCATAAGTGAAGCAAGTCGAGGGGAAAGTTGGAACCAGCGTGCTGTCATGGCTGTCCAATCCATCAAAGATATAACATAGTTTGAATTACGCATTGTGTAGGTACTTTGTTATTCATATTACTACCTGTGCGAAACTATACCATACTGTGGTGAGTTTGTTATTTGTATGAAAAATACCAAAGTGCATCCAGCAGTTTCCGATATTAAAACTAAAACACGGCGGGGAACACAGTGTTATAAATGTTATAACACTTAGCAATATATTAAGCTACATTACATAAGACAAACACAGTACACACGTCCAAAGTGTGTGCATTATCTTGAATATATAATCTCTAGCTTGATAAGCTTTTAAAGTGGGTGGGATATAGTTAAATTAGCGGACGTAGATAACTAACAAATACAATATTTATACTAGAAACAGTTTAAATTTAAATAAACGTGGTCTTGAGGCGTATACGGATAGTATTCCGGTTTTGGCAAAATATATTGGTGCACAGCGGAAGGCATGATATATGTCACTAGCGTTTGCCTGCGACTTCGTACGCGTTGTATTAGGAACACCCCATTTTGAGTTGCTTTTCGAAAAATCCCTTCTTAGTGCACTCCCTAAGGAATTTACCTTCCAATTTTCATATTTATATCTTCAGTGGTTTAGGCTGCGCGTTGATGGTCAGTCAGTCAGCGACACGACAATTTTACATATATCTAGATTTACACGATAATAATTTAAACGATTTTATGAAACTGTCAGGGATTAGTTACATTATCAAAAAAAATCTCTGATTTTTGTTTAATCACGATATTTTAAAGGGTTCCGAAAATATTTCTGTTAATTCAATTTTCTTGAAATTTCACGTATAATAGCTACATTAAGACAATAATGGATAGATCGTATCCTTAGACCCCGGTTTCGCCCGTAGATATTTTCGTACAAAATAAAACACAGCATCACTCGGGGATAACGTAGCTTCCTATTAGTGAAAGAATTTTCAGATTCGAATCAGAGATTACCCCCTACATCAAAATTTGCAACCTCTTTATAATATAAGTATAGTATAAAGATACATAAATCATTGTAGGCGATATAATTCTCATCCAAATTCAGCAGGCCCTCAATAAATTGCATCAATCTCTCTCCGGTAGAGATCCGAGTGGCATTCTCTACGTGACGCACGCGAGGCGAGACGGTTCCAAACGGTACAGATACGAGCCTCCATCGCCACGGGGGGGCAACAGGAAACGAGAAAACTCGTGCTCGCGTAAAAAAACCGGCACGGTGGCTTTAGCCGGAGTGGCTTTTGACCGCAACTTCATACACGACCAGTTTGTCGGTGTCGCTAATTTAACGTGAATTCGAAATTCAACCCCTGCCTGAGTGGGAAGAGGTGAAAAAATATTTTTTGGTCGGATTTACTTGAATTACGTTATTATATTAAGGAGTCGATAGCCTAATTGGTAGAGCGTTGACTTTAAACCAGGAGGTGCCGGGTTCAACTCCCATTCGTGACAAAAATGCTAAGCACCAATTTTCTTTAAGAATACGTGCGTTAAACGACTCCTTGTGCTTGTGAAAATAACAGATATTTACGTAAAGAAGCGAGCGACACATCTAGGTCAATTTAGTGCAGCAACCATGTTCTGTTCAATATGGACAACTGACAAAAAGTGGACACTGTTACCGGTGTCTCTGGCCACACCACAAGGTATATAGGCCGTGGTGGTGTGAGTGTATTTTTTACAATTCAAAATTTTTCATGCCATATTAAAAAAAAAACTTTAAAATGGAACAAAAGCGCACATAGTTCTCAAATAAAATCACTTCAAAAGTCAAGCACGCATACATTGTCATTGTAGGCTGACATCAAGTAATACAATACCAACGACCAAATGGTGGCCCAAAACTATCCGATTACCTACCGATGTGGCCGAGCGTCATAATTCCCATTCACGGAGACACGTGTGGTGTCGAAAAGAAACAAATAAAGACCTTTAAACGAGATTACGCAACGCTAATTGGATTATACACGGGTTGGAGCTAAAATTACATACAACATACCACAACTCTCCGGTGAGGATTTCCTTTCAAATCGCTTTTCAAAGTGTACGGCCAACAAAGGATTATCGCGGCGAGATCGAGAAAGAATCTGGAGAATATTGTCATGACAACTGTCATCACCTTGGTTTTTGTGAAAAGGAATAAGGCGTGCTTTGTAAATGTCATGAAGACTGAATATTTAAATCGGGGAAAATCCTTTAATGAATACAATTTAAGTTTGTTTTGATGTGTTTGGCGTGACGCTCTCTTATGCCGTCATGCCCCCCTCTCCGCCGCCGCACACACTAGGCGCATATTTATTTATTGGTTTTCTCTTTCAATAACCATCAATTCCGATGTTTCACATCTGCCGGGCGTCCCGTGACAGTCACATTTTTTTAAACTCAAAAATAATATTTATATCATCATTTCTCAACCTCTTCAGAGACTCGAGTCGTGACCACTTTTAAATAGCAAAAAGATACCATCCTCAAATTTTTTTTTTATAGGCCAGGTTGAAAAACGGTAATTTAATCTAAGCTATTTTACATTCATAGCGATCACACCCATACAGTCTTTAATATTTTCTTTTGGAACCAATAGAGTGTGGGTTTGTTTGCAAGAGGAAAATTCGAAACTACTTGATTTCGGAAGGCCATCGGCTTAAGTTTTGTTAAAATAAAGTTAGGATTTCGTTACATATAGCAATATTTCTAACTAAAATCAGAGGATAGTTATGCATTTTTCGCATTATGAGAATTTTCACGGACCGAAGCCGGGGCAGAAAACATATATTGTCACTAGAACGAATTTCAAACGCGCCAACTCACACGAAAAGCGCGCCAAAGAAGATAACCCACCCACACGCACCGCAACTTGTCAGAGTTAGGTCTTTCATAAAGTCTAGACTCGGCGGTGTCCTTGATACAAGCAAGTTAACATTGTGAATGATAACGTTTATCAGTGCTCGATAGTGAGGAAACTTCACATCGCCCGAACGCCGCGCCGCCATCTGGTCTCGACCGTTGCACACTCACAATAATTTTATAGTTTCTTCCGCAGCTAGATCGTGGAAAATTTTCAAATGCAATTAAGTTATATAAATATTGCTAATGTTAAGAGTATCGTTTAGTTACATAGTTCGGGCGCTGTGCGTTTTTCGAATATTTGCTATCTCATCAGTCACCCCGCGTTCACTTACACGTGTGCGATAGAGAGTTGCAGGCTTCTGACGAAATTGTCTTGAATTACGCGCAAAATAGGTGTTTAGGTGTTTACGTTTTACTATACCTTTTTGATTTTAGTCTCTATCGTTTTGTTACATTTTTTTTTTCAAAATTTTGATTAGTTTCATAATTATTTCATAACCGACATAAAAATACAGTGGATACAATTTAAATATGTACTCCGATTTTAAGTACTACCTATGTAAGTACTTAATAAAAGTAGCTTTATTTTACGGAATCCTAACTAGAATCTATCTATACTAATATTATAAAGAGGTTAAGTTTGTAAGTTTGGAATTTTGGATGTAGGGGGTAATCTGTCAAATTACTGAACATATAGATAGACATATTATTTTATTTTGTTCAAAAATATTCACGGCCGAAACCAGATCCTGACCTGATGACCACATGACCTGGAAAGTATACCCTTTCAAACCAAAAAAAAAATCCAAATCGGTCCAGGCGTTTTCAAGTAATCGGGGAATATACATAAAAAAAAGATTTCGACGAATTGAGAACCATATCGTTTTTTGAAGTTCGGGTAAAAACAGAACAGTGATATTAGAGTTTCTTCACGGGTTACCTTACAGCTCCTGAAACCGTGTTACGGTCCCAGGGTACCCAGCGGAAGACCAACTCTTCCTCTTTTAACCCATGGATTATCTCCAGTTTTAGTTGCAAATATTACTGTAAACTTGGCATTTTTAAAATATACAGTTTTCAAATCGGTCCAGTAGTTTCGAGTTTACTTCTTGCAAACAAACAAAACAATTTTTATATTTATATTAAGTGTACATATAAAATACGTTCTGTTTGCCTTCAGGCTGCGTTTTTTACCGATATGAACAATTTCTCTATTTGATTTGCACACATATCCAATTTTGCAGCTGCGAACACAGTTTTATCGGATTTTCGGTAGACATTCTGAAACATGTAGGTAAAAAGTCTGGGTAAAGGAAAACCTATGTGTAAAATATTGTAGAACATAAAGAATGCGAGTATACTAGTGGTTAATATTATGAAATCGCCAATTAAATTTGAAAAATGTCCAAAACGAATCTACTTTTAGTTTGTAAGAAAAGAAGTAATGTTTGGAAAAAAACGAAACGCATCTATTCGCGCCTTGGGGGTAAGACAAGACTCGTATGGCGTGACGTAAATCTGCATCATGCCCCCTCTCCGCCGCTGCTCTCTACTCCCTTGTGTGTGCATGGTGCGTTTACTATATGTACGGCGTGTGCCTCTCTATTTGACTACAGTATACTTGACGCGTCAATTTCGATGTTTTACACCTGCCGGGCGTCCCGTGACGGTCACATTTTTATTAATATTAAAAGCGAACTAGGGTGGATCGCTAATGTTAGATACAAACACAACGGCTGAGCGGATTTGGAATAAAAATCCGTCCACAACTTCCCCACGGTAGAGACAAGGAGATTTGATTTTCTAGGATTACATAAATTATAATATAACTGTTCCAATTAGTAATATTCAGAAGATAAAGTAGTGCGGATCGTTATAGCCGTGGCTGTCTCTAGCGAAGAGGCCGCTTATATACCAACAAGTAATCGGTGTTAATACCTAGTAATTAAAAAAATGTGTGTGTGACGATAGAAGTGAAAACTTATATGATTTACTAATTTTAAAATATTTGACGACTTTAGTCGAGTATACGGGTTTCAGCGTCACCGACCCGAACGTGACAGTTCAGTTTCGTTCACTGATCAGAAAGAGCTCAAAGTAAAGAAGGTTGCACTTCAAATATCGTTTCGATCAACCAGAGCGACAGTATTTTATAAAGTGGAATAAAAGTAATTCTTAGATAGAGCTATTCTAATCTAAGTAAGTAAGCTGGGTTAAAATATTTGTCTAATCCCGACAATAAACAACCTTGGAGGAACAGTCTGCCCGGGATCTATGGTGTGCCATAGTGTCCATTTCGAGGTGTTCCGGCAATAGTCACCTCCACATTGACCTGGTGGTTGGTAGTCATGCAAAAATCGAAAGTTTCAAAGACCACTCCGATTAATCAAGGTCACCCCCGCGCGTCTCCCGGTGGTCAGGTAGCGGAATTAGCCGAAGCGTGCAATTGAGCACGTATGTAAGATCGTCCGATGCACTGACTCACCGGTCGAGAGCAAGCGCGTGCAACTCCTGATTGTATTCTCTACAATGATAGGATGAGTGCGGCGCGTAAAAGTAGACGACAAACAATAGGAAATTGTAATTATCGTTTTCTAATCGTCAAACCTTTTCATTTGATAGCCATGTCGAATGAAAAAGTAATCCGCCATCTTGGAGTGGCCGGCCATTTTAATTTAACTGGTTTAAAATTCAGTTCCTAGATTTGAGCCGCAACTACTACTAAAACTAACTGAATTTGCGACCGCAATTCCCATATATATGCGCTAGCTAGAACATCAACGAAAAGTCAAGTGAGGTGACACGCAGTGAGAATTTATGTAGTGGTTGTTTATGGGCATGTGTGTGTGCAAATCGGTGAGTTCGTATATAAAGATAAGATAATGCTCTCTGTTTATTATGCTAAATTGACAGATCCAAGTTCCATCAAAGTCCATGAAATAAAACCGTCGTATGCAATTTAGAATTTGGGTGGCTAAATTTTGGTGGTTGCATATAGCTATTGCAAATACTTTACAACGACGAGCTCGACATTGCGCAAACGTGTGTGCAAACAGAATGGCAGCCACTTGTGTTTGTTGTGGCGGCACCAATGTCAGATAACTTGTTACCACGCCGCGTTACGTAACCCATTTTGTGGGAAATTATATTGGGTGTTTGCTTAAGTGACATTTTTCATTTCCATTTCCTTAAACTCATCACTTTACTTGTCGAAATGGCAATTTCATAATTTCTTATGAGAAAAAAATGTCTCAAACCTAAATGAAGGTGCGAAAAGCTTGTCGCTTTGGCTTTTCCAATTTTTCTGTTGAACGACTTGCGTTAAACGGTTGATAAAACGAGAACGGAAACAAAAACAAAAAGATTTGAGATTACATTGTTGTCTTTTCGTGTGATGAATTAGCAAAATCGAACTAAATTCTACGAAGCTCTGAAACGAGGACCCGCAAACATAATTTTGCTGAAATATGTTGTATGTGAAAAGCAGAAGCAGTTTCGCGTATTTACGCAAGAACGATTTCGTATTGAATCACCCGTAAGTCTCATACACTAACACTACACTAATCTTTAGTGTTCCCCGTTTTCGCGATAAGATTGTCCTTAATCCTTTAATCTGAAATGGAACGGACGGTCTGTCTTCCTCCGTGTTCCCAACCACATACAACCTTGGGTCCTCCAAGCAAAACCAGAAAAAGTTATAGACTCACCACTATTGCCTATGGGTGCGAAGTGCGAACACAAAGGATTCTTTAGGCGAGCCAGATTGAAACACGTCGTTAGCATATGATTCGGTCGTACATTTCAGCACAACTTTTATAAGGGGTATGGCTAACTCTACAGACAACCTTCTTTCTTAGTGTTGGCAGCTTAACACCAGGCGATGGTCTTGCAAATACATAATAATTACTCACCCTCTCGTGAAACTTGCTCCTGTCGTAGGAGCGCTCGCAGCACAGGTTGTATATCTTATAGCGGTCCTTGTGCTTCTGCTCCAGGAAGCGGCACACCTCGTCTATATGGTTCCTGTAGACGCCCTCCAGCTTCTCCGCGGGGAAGCCCATCGCGATCAGCCTGTCTGTTATATCTGATTGATGCGGGGTTAAGGATCAAACTCGAGTAATTTGGTTAATAGTGTTTTAACTGGAAAACCATATTGTAGCTGCTTTACAGTCTGATGAAAGTAACAATTATTCCTGCTTCCCCTAGACATAATTACCCACTCGAAAACAAAGCGAAAATGAGTTGATACATCGATTAAGAGCTTCAAGAACTTTCAAAAGAAATATCGGTGACCCAGCGTCAAGGGATCCCATAATAATTGCAATTATCGAGTGGAGTCCTGTATAGAGTTGAGCGAGGATGCTGATGGGCTTGACGAGCTGGAGATCAATGCTTACATAATACTCGTAATCGTTCAACGAACAAGTTTAAGAATTCATTAATTGAAAAACTCAAATTGCTAGATTTATAGTCGTTTTGTTGGTTGTTGGTTTTTTGTTTTGCTTTATGTTTGCTTTATATTCATTAGGTGAAATTATCTGTTTAATTTAGTTGATTTGTTTTGTTTAGTTTGGTTGCTTGCTTGATTGTTTTTGTATTTTGTAGTTACTTGCTGATATAAATTATTCATAAGTATACGGTTGAAAAAAACGGTTTGTTTTTGAAAAATTGTACGTTTCCGTACCTTGTAGGTACATTTATTGTAATTATCGTCACATGTAGGTCTTATGTATTTTAATTTTAAGTTCATTGTAATTTGCATGTAATGACTGTTTTGTGACAAATAAAATAAAATAAAATAAAAAGGATTAGGGATTTAATTCAATTAGAATGTTACAAAGACATTTAATATAGGTAGGTAATGTTGTAATTGCACAGATCCCCATTATCACAACGCATAGTAACGCGGGTCCACATGGTCTTTTATATTTGACGCACCGTTTCAAATTACACCAAACCAGTGTGGACAGAGCACACCAAATCCGCTTATTGTCATCAAACAATACATGTATAGAGAGTCAGAATTTAAGCTGCTGCTTAAACATCCAGACATCCTAACCAAATAAATCGCGGAATATTCAAAGACGGCATCCTAAACATACAATCTTGAACACAAAGTAATAATTCCTTAATTAAGTCGCTTATAGCGGACGGTTTAAGTATATTTTAATCACTTCGTAACATTTGAAATGGTATTATAAAATATTTATCTTTGCTTCTTATTACACCTATTAATTCCTCGATAATAGTCATTGCATTTTTCTGACTTGCTCGCACTGGTTTAAATCGAAAATCTCGCATTTACCTTATGGTACTCTTGAGAAGATGACAATTTTACCGATTAGACAACTAATTGGATTTGAATTGCATATAGCTGAAAATTGCAATGAAATTGAAAAACTCAATTATAAGCCGCCAGCTTACTTCAGCGTCTGCATTTTGCACAACCCCCCCCCCCCCCCCCGTGACAGAACAAAAATAAAGCACGAAAAGTTTTCAATTAACGTCACAACTTTTCCCTTCTTTATACGTACCTACCTATATTCTATTACACGTGATTAGAAGACGAGGGGAAGAGATTTAGATACAATTTCTGAGAATACGTCGCTTACAGCAATAACTGGAAAACTATCTGATTACAGTTAAGCGAGGAACGTAGTTACATTTTAGTATCAATATATTTTCGTTATTGCATCGTGTGATAGAAGGGACACGTGTCAGTGACGGAAAAATGCTTACGTGGGATTTGAAGATGTCGTCTGTCGGCCATTTAATTCGATACCAAATACCTGGTGCGTCGGTGGCAGAGTGGTTAAGGCATTTGGTATAAGTATAATATCAACGCTGACCACGGTTTGATCCCGACCATGTACCAATGGTTTTTTTACAATTAAAACTTATGTACATAATCCGACAAGCCACAAGGCTTTGCAATATAGATATACCTCAACACTGGCCACGGATAGATACCATCTGCTTCGTCTACAGCTGGGTACCCTGGGATCGATAACACGGTTCCGGGAGCCGTAAGACAACCCGCTTATAATAATATGTCAGATATTGAGTTTGGGGGACGCCTTCGACTAAACTGCACGTCCTAAGTAAACAAAGCATTGACGATATAAAAAACTTTGCAATAATTGCAAATGAAGATAACCCCCTCGATTACAACATAATAATCAAGCACAAAGGATTTCTTTCAAACAACAATCGATCAGACTGTCAGTAGCATCCAAATTGAGATAAAACTAACGATTACCATACAAAGAGACTATTTAGTGCAACAAAGTTATTATCTCAATATATAAACGTAATTGTGGTCACCAATGTTGCCATGTCAACAATGTAAGCCTACCATTCATGGCAATAACATTTAAAAATAAAATAATAAAAGTAGTTTACGCTGGTTTGGACACGTTGAAAGAATGAAGAATGAAAAATTGACTAAAAAGGTTTATATGGCAGAAGTATAATTATTAAAAAATATTGATTGAAGGCAATGTTAAAAGTAGGTACATGAATAGTGAATATAAAAGAAGCGAAAGAGGTATGTCAGGATCGGAGCAAATGGCATTGTGGAAACCCTTATAGAATCACTCATGTGTCTGTCTGTGTGTCACAGCTTATTTTCTCCGAATCTACTGGACAAAAAGTGTTGAAACTTGGTACATATAGAGTTTCATGACTCAATCACGAACGTAGGTATAGCGGAAATAATCGAATTTAGATTTTGGGGGGAAAATTAAAACTTTTTTTTCTAGCGCGTCTTGTGTCATCAAATAAAAGCGCTCGTTATAACGTTTAAATAAGGAACACAAATATATTTTTTTATAATTTTAAAATGCATAGTTTAAATTATATTAAATAAAATATGTATACGAAAATTGACCGTTCTACTATCTATCTTATACTAGCTCTCTCCCAACCTACTGAGTCTGAAATTTTGAAAAAAATATAGAGAATATAGGACGAGATAGTTTACAGGAAAACCTAAACGAAAATCCCTTCGAAAAATGGTACGGAACCCTCAGCGCGCGAGTGATACTCGCAAGTCGCAACTTTGCCAATTATTTACTTTTAACACCACCAAAGCGTCAAAATCGTCACGATGCAAATGAAATAAAAAAAGGAGGGTAAAAAATCGTCGCATTTTATCTCGCCACTCCAGACAAGTAGTGTTTTATTAATAACATTGTGTATAGAGATAACAAAAACAATACATACATACACAATATGTATATGCCGAGTTATAAAATGTTTGCAAAATGTCCTACATTCGTGGCTCCTTGACAGTTTGACACGGGCGTGAGTGTATTATCGGCGACGGCGGCTTCGCTAGCATGCGCGCTACTTGCCAACGAATCGAACGCGATATTCGAATTTTAAACTGACTGATTCCGATAATAAAAGATGGCCGACAACCCTTTTCGTTTCAGTCAGAAAATTTAAAGAAAAACCATACTAATTTGTAACCACGTCACCATTCTGACATCTATAAAGAGGTAATAAAGTACGTAAGTTTGGATGTAGGGGGTAATCTCTGAAAACTACTGGTCCGATTCTGAAAATTCTTTCACTAGTAAGAAACTACTATATATTTTATTTAGTTCGAAAATAGTCAAGCGAAGCCGGTGGCAGAAATCTAGTTGATGTATAAAACGATGATAGACCTTGGTATAATTTTGAATCCAGACAGTAGAATGACTTCTTTCATTCAGTCTCATACGTTCTCTCAAATTACCAGTAATCCTAACCTTTTAAAGTTCTTTGATATAAAAAAAAGTATAGGTAGGTAAAACCAGCGCCTAATCAGTACATTATTTTTCATCATTGCGAAACTTCATTAATTCACGAGTTCGCTGACCATCGAATGCAGTCACATGTAGGGCTCCGATAAAAATAGGTAATACATAGTTAATAACCATCGAACTAAGTATGCGGCGATAACCAGTATAATTTCAATGATACACATTCATATTATGCATCTTCACAAAATATAATAGGTTATGTTAGGCTGGAGGATGTCCAACCATAGAATGTCTGGTCAAATCCGTGTACCGACACTCTCAGGCCGATCATTCCTTGGCTGGCCTTCTAGTCAAAACGAAATCAACAATTTTACTTTTAAACCTTGCTTGCCTACTCGTAATTTAATAAATTAACTTTGAAAAAAAAAGGGTATCGACTTCAAAAATTTGCACTGAAAAGTAAGAAATAATAAATAATAAATATTTCGTCGTAGAATTTGAAGACGGTTGGTGCAAAATTAGGATACAAAATTAAATAAAGATCTGTTCAATATTATCTATGTTTGTACTGATGATCGTAGGTTCCTAATGAATTGTCTAGATTAGTGAATTTGGGAACTAAGTTGTTTCTAATTTGGCACCAACCGTCTTCAAATTCTACGAGGAAATATTTATTATTTCTTACTTTTCAGTGCAAATTTTTGAAGTCGGTACCCTTTTTTTTAAAGTTAATTTATTTTTTCCTTTAAAGTGATTACAAATATAAATAATCGAGTCATGACAAAAATTGACTTAGAAATCAGTTTTTATTTAAAACTACTGATCAAACCAATTTTCACAAAAAAAATCATCAAAATCGGTTCACCCAGTCGAAAGTCCTGAGGTAACAAACATAAAAATAAAAAATACAGTCAAATTGAGAACCTCCTCCTTTTTTGAAGCCGGTTAAAAAGAAAGAGCTAGTTACAGTAGTCGCCAATGATGTACGTAACGTCTAAAGAACCTCAAAAATATATTCGAAATTCGAATTTCTTTGCTGTCTTTACAACAAAAGTTTTTGCTCAACTTTTGTTGAGCAAAAAGTTTGTACAACAACCCATCTACTTGCGCAATATATTCTTAATTTGTCACAATTGCGAAATATTACAAAACCTTCCGAAACATATTTTCGAAAATTCGGCTCCGAATAGTCCGAACTAATCACATCGTGAAATCGTGGTTTGTGGTAATTTCTCACGAACTACACCACGAAATGTCCAAGGGATTATAGATAAATAGATATTTCACGACACTTATGACAGCCCTAAATCGATAGAGGTAAAGTAAAAATAAAACAGTAGAAAAACTTTATACAATGTCACCGATACCTCTATGTTTATTTTATTGTAAGACAAGCAAATGACTCTACCAGCGCTTGTTGCTATGCAATAGTGGTGGGTGAGTTTATGAATGAAGGCAACCATTGCAACGAAATTGTAGAGATGCTTAAATAAAGCTGAAGATTATTACTACGAGTACCAGTTGGATTTGAAAAAATATTTTTGCATTTGATAGCCCAATTCTTGAGGAAGGGGTTATAGGCTCTAAGCCTACTCTAAGGGGGTGAAATGGGGTGTAAACGTTTGTATGGAAAATTGTAGTCCCTGCGTTTAGTAACTTGAAGCTTGGTACAAATACTCTTCAAAACGAATAATAATACACGTGTTTTAGGATATTTAAAAACAATACTCAAGGAGGGGTGCAACGAGGATGTTTGTATAGGGAAAATGTTGTATTATATGACATAGGAGGTGACCTAAAGAAGGATTATTTGAACAAAATAATAATTTTGAATAATATTCGTATGGAATATCTAGAAATTTAAGACAAAATAAGATTTGGCCGAGCCCCCCACTTCTCGTACCACTTTATAGTTGCTGTGTTCAGATTTCACTGTAAATCGGTGACTTCGCTGCAGTTATCATCTGTTCTTATTTAACTATGACACGAGCTTTGAAACATGTAATCGAAAAGGTGCATTTGGCGCAGTGTCGTTGGCCGGCCGTCTATATGTATCTTATCCGACATGATAAGTCGTGTACTAGCAGAGCATCAATATTATACCTAAAATTATCACATTCAGTATGTAGGTACCTACCTATTTTCATTTTCAATATAGTCATGACATTGCCATTACTTCTCATGTTTTTTTTTGTGTGGAGACACGAGCAAAGTCTACTAGAACCTAGTGTGGATAGGTAGAGAGATGGCGACAGAAAATGGTTGTAAGCACTTGCCGGCAGAAAACCTGTTTTTCGTGAATTCTGAGCTGCCCTCTATAAATTCTTGTTGTCGAGTAGGGGTCCAGCGCTACTCCCAGAATCCCTTTACTCCCTTGGCAGAAAATATTTTTCCTACAACCGAGAGGTCCCCACAAATGCTGTTCACTCATTTTGTGCCACCTAGTAGGAGTTTGTTTTTTTTTCTTCTAAAGCGCCTCAGCGGCGTACCGACAAGCGCTGGACCCCTACTCGACAACAAGAATTTGTAGAGGGGGGGCTCAGACTACAAGAAAAAAGAGGTTTTCTGCCCGCAAGTGCTTCCAACCACTTTCTGTCGCCATCTCTCTACCTAGGATGTTTGTTGCTCAATCTCGCCTCAACGTATTTTAATAGAAATGTCAATAAACTTTACAGGAAGTCACGTGATTATTTCTTTTATTTTGCTTTATTTCTACAATTTCTACAAGTTAATAAAATCAAGATCTAAGGTCATATGTTTTTCAAAATTGTAGAGGGAGACAATGGATAAAACGTCATATTCATGTGTCTGTAAGTTTCATCACATATCAGTTTTTTTAGAGATTCGAATGCACCCCTAAGTAAGTTTTAGAATTTCCTAGAATTTTGGGGGAGCAAACTAAAAACGCTGTTCAACATATTATTATGGATTCAATATAGTTTCCATACATTGACAGCATCAATCCGGTGTGGTTTGAAATCAACCCATTCAAGGGTAACCGATCGAGTTTTAATAAAAGATTCCTATCTTATACGTGGAAAGGGATGTTATCCATTATAAATACGATATACATAGCGATAAAATACGATTCAGTCTCGCTTGAAGGACCTTAGGTTATCGGAAGTTGAGAATATGGCGGAAGTTTGACCGTACCCGCCTATGTATTAACGTCCCGGCTTCGACTGTGGACATTTTAGAAATGCGAGGCCAGTTTTTTTTTTTTCAATAAGTTTTCGAATTTAGGTCTAGAAAAAACAAGTAAACTTTTACATTTTATTCCAACCTGTTAGATTTCTACTTCGATTGATCTAACTAAAAAGTTTGAACAAAGATTTTAGATTTTAATTGATATCTAAAAGTTCTAGACGGAAAAATTCCAATAATAAAGTACAAAAAGCAAACTCTGCTTTTGACAATCATGTGATAAAAGAAGCGAAAGAAGTATGTCAGGATCGTAGTAAATATGGCATTCAATTGTCTCTGTCTACCCCTCTTGGGATAAAAGATGCGGTAATAGATAGATAGATAGTGATAAAATAAAAAGCCGACTAAATTACCCGTGTGAATAGCTTCGCACCGTTAGTTCAAGTGATCTCCAACAAATGGTCTTTTACAAAATTAGTCTAAAGTAATTTCAAAAGAAACATTTATTTTTGATTTGTTTGATTATTTTTCGTCATTTTAGACGAAAATAATCTTCAAAATGGCGTATCAAACAGGGAGATATTGCGTACCGACAAAAAAATAATATTAGAGACTTTAAGTCCTAACTATGTCCCTCGTTCACGTCAAAGCAGAGCCACTGATTTATAGTTGGAGGGCCGGAGATTCACTACACTACTACTTTTTACCTGGAAAATATTTGGGGATAAATTCTTATGCCATATTTAAAAAAAAAAACTTATTAATCTTAAGCATATCCAGCTCTCACAACTAAGAAAATCCTCGCCTTAACAAGGCAAAGAAAATGAAAAGAGCACGAATTTCTCCATCAACGTCACACTCGCAGAGGCGTTTCGTTTGACATGTTAAGACCCAAAGCCCCTAATGGTATTAAAGTGATACTGAAAGGTGTCTTTAAGTAATCAGCAAACAAACGTTAGGCACACTGTCAGATACGGCCACAATGTAAAAAGCAAATGTAATGTGCCGATATATGCCGAGACATTTCTTCGTGGGTGTTTAGGCGACAATCTCGTCAATCTCGCCAAGATACAGAAGGAAATAACTATACTTTCTTGACTCTCTGGAATCTTACAAACTTTTGAAACCTTCAATCGAAAGGTATCCGACTAAATTAAGAATTCGCATTATGTCATTGTAATTTAATAATTTTTACCTCTATCGAATTCAGTTATTTAAAATGTAGATACACTTCTATTAGGAATACAACGTTACACGTTAGTGCAACCTTCCACAAGAATTGGGATCAAATGGAAAAATATTTTTTCAAATCCGACTGTTAGTTCCAGAGATTAGCGCGTTCAAACAAAAACCTCTTCACCTTTATTATTAGTATACTTAGATATAGATAGATTAGTTTAGTTACATACTTGGAGAATTAGAGAAGGGAGAGCTTCAATAAATATTTCTAGCTATAGTATGTAGTATTAAAAATAAGCTATTTATTATTTAAATATTAACTAAAATAAGAAAACATATTCTGAAATTGTGGCACGTTTTCAGTTAATACAACTTAGACAAACAGTGGTTCAGTGACGCAGAACAGAAGTCCAGTGCAAAAATGCATTTCAGTTGCATCAGCAGACGTGAATGTCAGGTGGAATTTAAAGGCGGACAGAGAAAGGGAAAAGTACCTTAAATATTAATGCTAGCTTTACTCAAAGGACACAGTCCTTTCTTTTTTTTAAATAAGTACCTACAACTGCATTCAAATATAATACAAAGTCAAAATCGAGGCATGTGGAGGCCTTGCCCACTGGGATACAGGCGTGAGTATAGGTACCTATATTTAGATTATTTTATGTTTGAGCGAGAGTGGATATCATGAAACATATTGCTACTAAATTAATTACAAAGTCTAGATCAAAAGTCACCGCCCAAAGTTAAGCGCACGTGCTTTGGCTACAATGGATTCGTCCCAATTCCTTAATTCAATGGAACTTTAAGCACCACATAAATTGTGGTGAACTAGCCACAGCTCATACGTGACCCACATTGAGGAAACTAAATCAACAGTGGCTGCGATTTTTCTGTCAATTGAGGTCTTAAGGCGTGTTAATTTATGCCTAAGGCGCAAGGTGCTAAGCGATACGTAAATGGTATTATGTAGGCGACTGCCGCGACAGATTTTGTTGTGTCAACTTTTTTCAAACCCAGAACTGTTAGCTTCGGAATCCAAGAAACGACGCGCAACAGTCTACCAGACCTAATGGTACAATATTCATACGTACCGTAACCAGGCAGAAAATACTACCCATCGGGCTTTATAAAGCACTAAGCTCTCCGCCCCTGGCTTCACAGGTGGATATTTTCGAACAAAATAAAATATAGCCTAGATAGCACTCAGGGATAATGTAGCTTCCTATTTGTGAAATAATTTTCAGAATCGCATCAATAGTTTCAGAGTTTCAAACATTACCTCTTTATAATATTAGTATAGAATTGTTTCAGTCGGGTACAGTAGCAATAAGGTGAATAAATGATCAATTATAACACTAGTAACGCTATAAAAGAGTTGTAATACACCTTCGTCTACAACGTAGAACAATCAAGGCTCGCCGAATGTAAATTTCGGCACAATTTCGGAGATATTACCCGGTTCGCCTTGACTATTGGAGGTTTCAGTCGGTTTACATACAAATGGTTGAATCTATTGCTAATATTTTTATGTATTATTACATAGTGGCCTTACCACGTGGGGTCTTTTTAATAAAAAAAGCAAACATCTACGTATAAAATCACTCCCAAGCGAGAGCTAAGATATTACACATCAATAACTTTTATTCTTAGATTGTTAGGTTGTAATCAAAGTTCATAATATTATTTTTCGACTAATTTAAAACGTTGTTTAGAAAGTTATTATATGCAATGTTTCATTTCGCTCCAACACATTGATCGTCATATTTGTTTGAGTAAGACAAAAAATTTATAACTTTTATAATAAGGCGGTTTCAACTGGACTGATTTACAAAAGTTTCCCCCAGACATAAATTAATAGTGGCGCTGAGAGAAATAATTTAATGTTAATTAATTTACGATACTAGACGCGTCGCCATCGGAACTCATTTTTACGTCTCAGTAAGGCAACTATTTTGACGTCAACGGGTCCCTGACCCTCGCTAACATAAAAGTGAAACATTGTCCGTTTGTCTGTATTTTAGTTTCAGATGTTAACACTGCCTGCGTCTGAGAAGTGATTCCGAAAAAATCCTAGAGACAAAACCTTTAATCATCAGGAAACCCCTGCCAATTCTAATCACTGCAGTGGAGGAAAACTCAGTCGAGATGTCAGCAAATGAGTAGATATGCTTGAAGAGTTCTTGGCTGAAGTAGATAGGTAATAATAAGTTCCAGACAAGACAGTTTATTAGAGAGAGTCTGGATTTGACCTCTACAGGAAAAAAATCACATCGGTTCGATGCCACTTGACAGTCAAGACAAGACTGTTATTAAAGGAGAGTCTGGATTTGACCTCTCCAGGAAAAAAATCACAACGATTCGTTACCACTTGCCAGTCAAGACAAGACTGTTATTAAAGGAGAGTCTGGATTTGACCTCTCCAGGAAAAAAATCACAACGATTCGTTACCACTTGCCAGCCAAGACAACTGTTATTAGAGGAGATAGTCTGGCTTTGACCTCTCCAGGAAAAAAATCACAACGAATCGATAACGGTGTGAAGGACCAAACTTCTTCATTGACAATGTCAATTTGACATGCATACACGAATGCAAAAAGACTTGTAAAATTCCACATTTTAATCCAATTACAGCCCTCATTACGATGCTTACACAAACTAAATAAAAGGTAAAACTAACCAGATCGGTAACATAATATGGCTCCAAATCCAATTACGCGATCAATGACTAAAGGCTGACAATAGAAAATAAGCGGGTAAGAGGATCAATTGTTGAAAATGCACTGTTCGCAATAACCGACCCAAATACGATATGACACATAAAGGGCACATATACCTTAGTCATGCGTTTTGTTTAACTACAAAGGGGGCTGAATGAAGCGATTTAGTTAAAACTATGGCGTTGTAATGTGATCCAGTTCTGTTGTTCTTAGGATTGCCAGATATCAATCAGACATAAAAACATTTGCAAGGGAGAAAATAACCTCATACGACTAGCTTACGATCGTGTAAAAAAGAGATGACAACTCAAGTCTCGGTAACGGGTAACCGAATTTAAATGAGGATCACTTGTCATGGGATCGGTAACACGGCTCCATGTATATGAAACTGCTGAAATATTTTGGAATCCTGTTTTCAGCTATCATCTGAAAATCATGCTCCATTACAATTACCTAGTATAAAAACTAAATAGTGTGCATCGATGGCGAGTGGTTAAGACGTCTGGTATTAACTAGGCGGAGCACGGTTTGATACCAGCCAATTACATAAAAATATAGGTACGAACCAAACATAACTTCATTAACAAATAAATAAATATAGTATAGAAGAAACATGTACCTACACAAAGTCGCGAATAAATAATAAATATAACACACGATAAATTCAATATATTATTAACGTTGAATCACATTAGAACAAAAGAGCCGACCTATTATAATACAACTGTGGTCTGTGCGCGACAGGAAAGCCGATGTCGAATCACGCAATACCTAACTACCGATATGTGAAATGAAAAAAAGTTGCCAAGTGCGAGTCGGACTTGCGCACGAAGGGTTCCGTACCATTTTCTATTAAAAAAAAACACGTTTGTTGTTTGGGAGCCCCGTTAAATATTATTTATTTTTAAAGTGAATATATAACTAAATATTCTGTGAATATTTCATGCGTCTACCTGTTGCCGTTATCAATATCGAGCAAAAACGAGCAAAAAAACTCACGTTTGTTGTATGGGAGCCCCCTTAAATATTTATTTTATTCTGTTTTTTTTTTTAGTATTTGTTGTTATAGCGGCAACAGACATACATCATCTGTGAATATTTCAACTGACGGGTTCCACGCAAGGTTTTTTTACTTTTTATTCCCCCCCCCCCCCCCCCAAATCGTAATTCGATTCTTTACGCTATACGTCCGTGACATATGTACTAAATTTCAACCTTTTTCGTCCAGTAGGTTAAATAAGGTGTGACAGAGAGACACAATAGTGTTCGCATAAGAGTTCCGTTTTTTCATCGAATGTACGAACCCCTTCATTACAATATTATAAATCACCTATATCTTCAAATTCTACGACGAAATATTTATTATTATTTTTTTCCCTTTTAAGTGATTTTGCTGCCTTGAGAGACAAAATAATAACGCAAATAAAGAAAAATAATGGAAAAATAAAAAAAAATATACCTACTGCTGTGGATGGGATTTGAACCATTTGCATCCTGAACTGCACCATACCATGCCACCTTTAGCCGTTAGACCACCGTGAATACAAAAATTGACAACTTCGTGTCAATAGCAACCGTTGCTAAGGCTTTTCTCTGATACATAATATTCAGCCGTAAACAGAGACAAATTACTGAATTTCTGAAAAACTACTGAACCGATTTTCGTTATATGTCTGTGAGATAATATCGAGAAATTATTACTTATATCCTTAAAAAAATAAGTCGTCAAAATCGGTACATATTTCATTGAGATACTGATAATTGACTTAGAAAGTCAGTTTTTTCAAAATTACTGAAAAACTAATGAACCATTTATCTGTCGATTAAAAAATAAATCATCAAAATCGGTTCATAAACGACGAAGTTATCCGCGAACACACATAAAAAAATATATATACGGTCGAATTGAGTAACGTCATTTTTTTTGAAGTCGTTAAAAATAATAATACATTTCCATCGACCACAAAACGTCATACGGAAGAGCCAAGTTCAACATTGATCGGAACTGTGAACCTCGCCATATTTGGTAAATATAATAATTGTAAACTAATGTAGACGCAATTCAGATTTATTTATAGAATTTGAGGTAAATTTGCTGAAAATTTACAATAAATTACACATTACACAAATGAATGGAATATTATGTGGCAGGCAAGCAATGACATATTGTGTGAAGAGAAGTATTGGTAAATCGTAACAAGCGCAGGTGTCTATAGTACCTATCTGTCTACTACAGTAGGACATACGCGTGAATAAATCGTTTGTTTGTCCATCTTTCACGCCAAAACGGCGCAACGGATCGACGTGATTTTTGCAGAGACTTTTTAGTTTTTACCCGTGCGAGGCCAGGGCGGGCCACCAGTACCACAGTACAAAGTACAATATCGACGCTAGAAATGTAATAAAGGTGGTTTATAAGCTCGTTCACTAAAAACCCATTTAGAGCACTGCAGTTAAAGAGTTGCGGTTTTTTTTTTGTGACATCTTCACTCACCAGGTAGCCTTATTAAGGGCCCCACCCCAGAGTGAAGATACCAGAAAGCGAGGCCAGGGCGGGCCACCAGTACCACAGTACAAAGTACAATATCGACGCTAGAAATGTAATAAAGGTGGTTTATAAGCTCGTTCACTAAAAACCCATTTAGAGCACTGCAGTTAAAGAGTTGCGGTTTTTTTTTTGTGACATCTTCACTCACCAGGTAGCCTTATTAAGGGCCCCACCCCAGAGTGAAGATACCAGAAAAAATGGCAACTTTTAACTAATTCTTGGTAACACAGAACAAGAGACCAAAGAAAACGAGCTTATATGAATCATCCTTTATTAAGAATCTATCTCCAAGCGATCAAAAACTATGAAAGGATTGCATCGACTATTAGAACCTAGCTACAAAGAAAGGAAAAAAACGCCCATAAAACCAAAAAGGAAGTCGGAGGCAAGAGAACATTTCAAAGCATCAAATGGACGTCGCGCGATAAAAAATCTATTGCCCAAGGAGCAAATACATCCGGGCTGCTATAGAAGGGGATTTAAAAAAAACGGAGCCATTCTGGACCTTAGGGGCCCCATTCACCCTTTCTGTGCACGGACGACACCGTAAAACTTAATTAAGCGAGAGGCGCAATGCTTAGATATGCAAATGGGAGCAGACTTGATAGCGACTAGCCGGCCCGTTTGGTAATGTCATTTTCATTTCACAACACTATCCTGATTCTACCTGATGAAGCTTCTTTTGATCTATACTAATATTATAAAGCTGGCCGAGGCGGAAAGCCAAATTCCTCAACCTAAACGGAAGTTCGACCCTCGTCCATGGTGCAAGGCATCGCTGATAGTATTTTTTATGTGATGTAGATCACAGCCTCTAGCGTTTATAGACCTCATCATAGATGCTTATTCAATCCCTTCACAACCCATGTGTTAAGCAGAATTCACAACATTTCATTTTTCGTTAAGTACCAAAATTTAACATCCGTTTGGAGATCTTCCTTTGCTTAACACGATACACATATTTATTTATTTTTTTATTCAGTGGTTTAAGAGATATTTTGAAAAAACTACACTGTGTAACGAGTACGGCTCAAAGCTACTATACTCTCTGCTTACAAAGGTAAGCTACTATACTCTCTGCTTACAAAGGTAACTGGTAATAAAAAGTATTAGTTGTAGTTGTAAAAACAAAACAGGATACAAGGGGACTACTGATGGAGCCATAACACGAAAAAATAGAATAGAATAGATACAAGGGAATTTAATTTATGTGCTTCTCTACCCATCTTTGTTGATGAAAGTGAATAAAATTTAATTTTAAATTAATAAACTAAAAATAAACAATAATGAATGAAACAAAAGAACCATGAACGAACTATTGAACGAATGAAACGAACGAAAACACGCAGCTCATGTCATTTCTTTTTTTTTAATACAGAATACGCATAGACACCTGATACTTTTAGCCGTTATCGGCTTTTTCTAAAAATGCAATATTTAAAAATTAATTTAAGAGTGTTAAAGTTAAAATTTTAAAAGAGCAAAAAATACGGGTACCTTAATTTTTCACCTACTTTCATATAGGCTAATAAAATTAGGGTGTTAAAATTTTGAAATGTTGTGGATTGCCGATTTGGAAATCGTGTTTATTAACTTCCTGCAACTGTCTCGAAGAATAGGTCCAGAGAGTCCTTATATTTAATACAGACAGACGGACAGACAGACGCGAATTTATTTATACAATGTTGAACAAAACTGTAAAATATTATAAATGCACAAAACCTATTTGTAGGGTAGTCATTAGACCATAAATCTGGCTCCATTCCACGACCTTGCCTGGAAGTTAATACGTCAATTCGCGAGTCTATTAGGCGATCACGTACGAAGAGATTATGTATTTGGATGAATCAAGATGTGAACAGTCTTTGGATAAGCTACCACGATAGAAATGTTAACCGTCTAAGCTGATGGTCAAGGGTTCAATTCCCAGTACTGGAAAAATATTTGTATACAAACATAACTGGTTGTGTTTTAGACTCTTTAGTCAGTGCATTGTTTCCCAAAGGAGACACTTCCAGTTGTTGGGGGTCCATGTGTTAGCGAGAATGTTGATAGGCACCTTAACCTACATTGGAAAAATTTAATATTTGGTAGGCAGGAGTCTATGAGACAAAACCAGGCAGTTTGGAAACCTTTGCTTTAGTTAGAGCGTCAAAAAATACCATACCGGCTAAATAAGGAAGACTGGCTTCGGCTGGGTACCATGGGGTCGGGAACATGGTTAAAAATTTCCAGGGTTTTATCTTTGAGACTAACGCAATATCTAGTACTATATGTTACTTACAACCTACCGTTTCTAGCATTATCGCCGCAACGCTACATCACTAAGGAAGCGTATCTCTGCTTGCTTAGCACAACGACACGTTATTTAAACACAAAAATGTGTTAAATAAAAGTGGGCCGAAATGTGCAAACGTCGACAGCCTCCAAGCACCCCAAGGTCTTAAGGCCGATTTAGACGGTTCTAGTGGTTAGTAGAGTGCGTTAGGATAGTACACTAGTTGAAACATGTAAACGATAGTTTCCAGTACTCGTACTAGTACGTTCCACTCGCCTTTCAACTAGAATCAAATAGAATCGCTTTTTATTTTTGTTTCAAGTGACACCCTCCCGCGCCCGCTCAACCCCCCGCGCGATCCTGACTCGCTACTCGCTGTAGTCTAAACGGTCAGTTTTAGTAACTTGCACAAGTTGACAAGGAGAGTTATGTGTGTTTTGGCCTACAAAATGGGCAATCTACTGGAAGAAGTATAAACGTCACTGGAAACCTACTAATGCACTGGCATGCGAGTGCTACCTACGCACTCTACTAAACACTCGTAACGTCTAAATCGGCCTTAAGGTACTAACGGCATACGACAAAGGTCGGCAAATATAACGAAGAGGCTAAGCAGTTGCATAACACACACCCAAATTAAATATATTCGTGTCTGAAATGTGTAATCTTAAACCCAGAGACAATTTGACGAACTTGTGAGAAAAAATACCTATATTATAACAGCTCCCGATACCGTGTTACGGTCCCAGGGTACCAAGCGGAAAACCAAGTCTCCCTCTTTTAGCCGATGGTACTTGTGAGGCTATACCTAACGAGTGGCCATTCTGAAATGTGTATTTTTATTAATTCATTGTAGGTAGGTACAATACCTTATAAACCTACATCTACATAGAAACACGCGGTGGAAAATGTGATATCAAACGTTTATCGTTTATAAAATTCGATCAGGTTGACGGTTTGACCAAATGGTTTAATGATCTCCTACCCAAGAAGCAAGAGGATTTGTATATTGGGCCGGTAGAAACCTTTGAATGTCATATCAAGTTTGCAAAATCCTCCACAATTCCACATCCCACGGACGTGACGAAATTATAATGGTTCCATTTTAGCCATTTGACTACGGAACCCTCGAAATGCCATTGAGTGCAGCTGCAACACTCCAAGCCAATATTAGCTAATTGCACAAGTTTCCTTGCACCCGAAACCCGATCGCCGAGACGTGAGAATATGTAACAGCGATGCTGTATAGGTACTATGCAACATAGGGTTGCCGCTTGCCGCGTCCGGTTTGGACCGACCGCAGCTGCAGGCCACAGCGACACTACTGGTTTGATAGATCATATAAAATGATCAGTCCAACATGAACAGCCTAAACCGATGGCCCTACTATTTCTTGAGTACCCTACGGGTGCACTAAAGAGGGTTTTTTTTAATTACCATCCCTAAATGGGTGAAAAAGGGGGTGTTAAAGTTTGTATGGGGAAATTTTTTTTTTAGTTTCCTATTATAAATAAATAAAATAATACTCGTTTTATTTATTTTGAAAATTCATCTCATAAGGGGGTGAAATGAAGGTGTAAAAAAAGTTATAAAATGTTGGATATAATGTTGAACGGATGTGTGATGAAAGAATGACGAAGGAAATATATAAAGATATAGTACTCAAATAAATAAAATATCTGATGTCCTTAAAAAGGTGGAATACGTAGTACAAAAAAATTATAATGAAAAAATAGAAAAAGATCATAAGAGAAGTATGCAAAAATCGAGAGAAGTGGCGCTCCATGCTCTCTGGCAACAGTGCCAACCCCTTTGTGAACCAGGCGTGAAGGTACGTACCTATGTATGTAAAATGTATCAAACCAGCAGTATCGCCTGCAGCTGCGGTCGTGCTCGATTTCGTCAGTGTTAGCAGCAGTGGCAACCCTATATGCACATGGATGTAAAGACGAAACAGCACATGGCAACCGGCAGCACGCGCCACTAGGAAACGTTGACTCACCAAAATCCATTCTGCACAATAAGTGTGCGCACAATGGCTGAAACGCGACCGTTTTCAATGCACGAGAAAGAAACGAAATCCCTACTAGTCAAGGCAATGGCACGTCAAGCCGATGTTAGACAGGCAACCGGATGGCGAGTGGTAATCTGGGCCTTTGAGTGGTACAGAGTCCCATGGTAGCGGCCAAAGTGACCCCAAATGGACAAGTTCGGCGATATGGGGGAGAGGCAAAATCGAATTTTTTTTGAAAAGGCAACCGGATAAAAATGCGGTAGCATTAAAGGAAATAATCTAATTATATAATAATTTTTTTTTGCCAGCCGAAACACGCGGGCCGTTCTTGCACTAGCGAGTACAAAAAAAAAGTGAAAAGGCAACCAACCGCTTCAAAATTAGTGAGCATACTTATTGACACCACCAAACGTTGGGAAAAAATTGCCATCCGATCCTGATGGGCAGTTTCGGAGAAACAACCCCTCAAAGTCGCCGAAAAACACTTTTTTTCGATTGTTTCAACAATTATTATAATTAAAAAAAAAAAAATTGTTCAAATCGGATGGCATTCGAAATTTATACTGTCCTAAGTACAAATAATGGTGTGTATCAATGCCATCCGATTTCGATTAAATTAACCCCTATTTAGCCACCCCCCCAAACCTCATGAAAATACCAATAATTCCATACGCTGCAAAAAATTAGGACAATGTGGGCAACAAGGGTTGGTGGGGGGGGTTGTTGGGGCGGGAGGGGGGATTGTAATAGATAATGAGCATACACAGACCTTTTAAAAGTCCAAGCAGTCGTTAAATATTAATTGATAAGGATTTTCAACAATTTTTTGCAGCGTATGGAATTATTGGTATTTTCATGAGGTTTGGGGGGTGGCTAAATAGGGGTTAATTTAATCGAAATCGGATGGCATTGATACACACCATTATTTGTACTTAGGACAGTATAAATTTCGAATGCCATCCGATTTGAACTATTTTTATTATTCTTTTTTAATTATAATAATTGTTGAAACAATCGAAAAAAATGTTTTTCGGCGACTTTGAGGGGTTGTTTCTCCGAAACTGCCCATCAGGATCGGATGGCAATTTTTTCCCAACGTTTGGTGGTGTCAATAAGTATGCTCACTAATTTTGAAGCGGTTGCCTTTTCACTTTTTTTTTTGTACTCGCTAGTGCAAGAACGGCCCGCGTGTTTCGGCTGGCAAAAAAAAATTATTATATAATGGACAACATTTCATTTTTCGTAAGGTACTAAAATTCGAAAACCGTTTGGAGATTACATGCTAGAAAGCTTATTTTTCATTTTTTTTATTTTTTATATCCTTTAATTTTCGAGTTATTTTAAAAATACTGAAATATTGAAAATTAAGGATTAACAGGTGCCCTAATCTGTGCTAACCCTCTAATTTAAAAATACTAATGTCTGTTGGCAGAGTTGTTAGTTATTGAACTCAGGTGTTGCCTTCTATTAATTTTACCCATTTTTATTCCATTTGAAGCTAAATTAATAATTATTCTTTAAATATAATTATAAAAATACTTCTTTTATATAATATTTTTTGGAAGTTTTGCTATTTTCGAATAGGCTATTACAGGAAATATATTTACGAGTGAAACCGCGGACAAAAGCTAGTATTATTATATACATTATGAATAATGTTGTAGGCGATTTGAGTTCCGGCTACGGCAACACCTATTTGGAACACGGTATATTATACTCTTTGCATTTCTATAACGTATACTCTGTGGCTTGACTGACACTATCAGTCACTTTCTTTGGGTGACAGTTTATATTTCTTAATTTTAGTCCTAGCTAAGGTTTTTAGTTTATAAGTCCTCAGAATTTATAAAAATTCATAATTAAATTAAAAATATAAAAACTCAACCAAAAATAAAATATAAAAATACGTGTAACTTATTTTTTAATATATTTTTAATTAAAGTAACAAAAATGGGTGATTAAAAAAATGAAATGTTGTCCATTAGGGTATTTCCTTTAATGCTACCGCATTTTTATCCGGTTGCCTTTTCAAAAAAAATTCGATTTTGCCCCTCCCCCATATCGCCGAACTTGTCCATTTGGGGTCACTTTGGCCGCTACCAGGGGAATCTGTACCACTCAAAGGCCCAGATTACCACTCGCCATCCGGTTGCCTATCCAACATCAGCTTGACGTGCCATTGCCTTGAATATACAGAGTGTGGCGAAAACTTTTGACCACGACTTCGCTTGGATGAACTAATACTTTAAATGCGAAAGTTTGTTGTTTGACCTTCTTTCACGCCAAAACAAAGAAATGGATCGACGTGTTTTTGAAGTGAAGCGATTTTTAGTAGGAGGAAATCTTATGGATTCGCGACGGACATGTTTTCGATACAAGACCATGGATTACCCGGCCCGAGTATGCTCGACCCGAGAATGTCCGGGCAGAAATTCGTGTACTGACTTCGGCACAAGAACATGGATTACCCGGCCCGAGTATGCTCGACCCGTGAATGTCCGGGCAGGAATTCGTGTACTGACTTCGACACAAGACCATGGATTACCCGGCCCGAGGATGCTCGAAACGAGAATGTTCGTTTATCTTCCACGTATGCCTGGGTCGGGCCGGGCATTCTTGGCTGCGAATCTCTGGCCGGCCAATTCTCGGTCAGAACCGAGTTTTTTTTTATTGAAATCTACTTTAGACGCGCTCTAGATGGCGTTATACCTTACAGACTGTTATTATAGTTTTAAGTTTTCACTTCTGTCGGCAGTCCCTACCCTATGACTGCCTGCCTATGCCTTGTGACATATAAGTGGCAAATCTTTGGCTTGCCACAACTGGCTAAAATTGTACCTACATATTTTACAGTACCTACCCGACGAAAAATAATACCCGTCGCCATCGAGAGACTTGTAGATATTAGTAGTATTTATTCACGCCATCTCTCGTTAAGCGACCTATACTATACACTATTGTTTGACAAGAAAATATCCATTTATGTATGGGACGACTTCCATTCATGGGCATTAGAGTCCGTCTTATCTGAGACCGTGGCAGTATTTTGCCACATTTACATAAATGTCTTAAAGCCCGCTTTTCCGATGGCTGAACGGCACTATAAAAATGTACGACTTTTTTTTATTGAAGGGTGCCATGTGACTAATTCACTTAATGGTAGACATCTTTCCTTTCGATTTGAAAACCAAAAACGACGGCACCGATGGCCACCCGGCCGTACATTCCTTGCCCGACCCAGCAATTTGCTCGGCATTCTAGTGTTGGACATTCTCTGGCCGGGCAATTCTTGGCTGGCCATTGACCCGTCGATTTTGGCCTTCCGAGTCAAAACGAAAGTCCTAAGTATTTTAACCCCACTGGCACCCTTAGTTTTAAATTAAGCCCCCCAAAGTTCGTTTGTCATACGATCAGTGTAATTTGGAAAATTTCATGATTTGACACGGTTTTAGCGGTTTACAGAACACACACAACGTCGGCTCGGGTACTTCGCACAAAACGATAAGTATTATTTATCAGAGACAAGCGGCGGCCCACCCCCGGTACAATATGGGTTAAAACAATTTTAATACCTACACATTTGTATAACTACTTATAATTAAGATAGATGCATGCTACCGCGGACTTTTTTGTAGATCATTTTATTCCGCATAATTCCTTCCCGCACCATTTTATTATAATTGTAATGAGGGATCATTATTGTACGCCGAAAGGACTTAAACCCTTTATTACCCGGGAACACAATAATTTAATATATATTTTATTTTAAATAATTAGAAAAAAAACAAAAATCGCCTCCAACCAAACCGAAAACCGCCTCTTATCAGACGTGAATCAATATAGGAAGAGTTGTCTATATAGTTTATTATCATTAGCCAACAAAAAAATACACAAAAAAGCCTTGCCCAAGCCATATTTTATATAGTGAAATGCAGGTAGGGTAAAGGCAATCTAACATTATCTATACTACATCATAAGCAATTTTAGACCTTATCCTTTTATATTAAGGTCGAATATGCAGCGGCAATAAGCGAGATCTAACGCAGTGACTGGGCGTTCGCTGTTGCTATGAGAGGTTACACAATTTTCTCTGACCATCTTTATGAATGACCTTGAATGTACAAACAATACTTTTTATAATATGGAAATTAAGTTGGGACTCATAAAACTAATTTTATATTGTTACACACTAGTTTTTTTACAACCTGGTGGTCCCCGGTTAGAGACCTAGACGAGATTTGAGAGAAATTGAATTTTTCTAACATTTCTTGTTGTAATGCGTCTGAATCGGCGACAAGCACCACGGCCACCTATCACAGAGAATGGGGGGGTCCATGGTCCATCACATCTTAACGGTCCTTATACCTTGCAGTGTGGCCAGAGACATTGTCCCATTGTCCATATTAAACAGAACAGGTGCACGCCTGTAGCTGCACTTTTAATGGACTGAATCTGAATCGGCGACAAGCCCTACGCCACCTATCACAGAGGATGGGGCTCCATCACATCTTAACGGACCTTATACATTGCAGTGTGGACAGACACATTGTCCATATTAAACAGAACAGGTGCACGCCTGTAGCTGCACTTTTAATGGACTACATCTAAATCGGCGACATGCACCACAACACCTATCACAGAGGAGGGGGGTCATCTTAACGGACCTTATACCTTGTAGTGTGGCCAGAGACATTGTCCATATTAAACAGAACAGGTTACATGCCTGTAGCTGCACTTTTAATGGACTGAATCTGAATCGACGACAAGCACCACGCCACCTATCACAGAGGATGGGGGTACATCCATCACATCTTAACGGACCTTATACATTGCAGTGTGGCCAGAGACATTGTCCATATTAAACAGAACAGGTGGCACTTGGATGTGTCACTACTCACTTCTTTAACAGACGTAAGTGTTATTTTTGGGAAAGTGCGGACGATAGGTGCCCTCCAAAGCACATATTCTTAAAAAAAATTGGCATTTTTGACATGAGTGAGATTTGAATGCGGGTACCACCCTGGTGGGTACCCTATATATGGGGAGGTCCAATATTAAATATTGATTTTATAGGGATAGAGATTCCATCTCACTTCTCAATGGGCTAGACCAGTTAAGAAGCCTGAGGGCACCTGTGATCATGCATCACAAGGATGACACTGAGGACTTCCTCTAGCCATATCATAGAATCACAAGAGCAGCATGATAACTTCATTAAAAATTTAAAGACATTAATCTGTACCTAAGACATGTTATTATTGGACTAGACATTTAGATTTAGGTACATTATTATTAGTTTGCGATTTTGTACAACCAAGGGACAATGGATACTATGTTTTTTTTTTCATTATAAAATGTAGGTAACAGACAAATATGATGTATGGATGTGGATGAAGCAAGTGAAGTAAAGATCCAAAGTGGTGGTCCATCCCCTCTGACGGAGCCCCCATATCTATTGGAGTTCAAACTCCCCTGAAATCCCAATTTTTATAGCTTCGAATGTACAGTGGTACTCAGATTATGGTACAGTGATGTAGGTATGCTCTCATTTTACTATGACTACACCATGGTCCTAATTTCCTTATTGCAATTATTCAATTGTATTTTACCTCCTAATTTTATTTTGGTACTTCGAACCAAATTTTTATTGCGCACTGAAAGTCAAAAGGCTTGAACTATATTTTATCTTACCTAGAGCCACCTAGATGGCAGTATTTAGGTAATTCACAGACTAGTTCAGTTTTAATTGAATTAAATTGATTATTTAATAACCTTCATAGGTTGGAAATTAAGTTTGTTAATTGGCAGATATAATTTGCCACTATTCACTAGTAATGACTGTTTTATAGGTTTTGAATGTCTTACAAAGAGTTTGGGATTAGCATCATACATTAATTAACCAAGAAGGAATACCAGATCATAGCAATATATTGATATGAACTTCTCAATAATTCAATTATTAATAGATTGTACAATAAAATATGGTTATTAATATTATATTTCCTACTAGGTTATGGAGAGCTTACAATTAAATTCTTACTATAACTGAAATAAAGGCTTTTGTCTTTTTATATTTTAATTAACTGCTTGTTTGGTTAAAGTATTAACATTATAGACCATAGGTTGGGCACTGTTATAGGCAATTCCTTAAGCGCTTACCCAGTATCTAGTTAGGTAGATTTGACCAGACCTTTATATGAACTAAATCTAAAGTTTCTGACTATACTCCTTCAGTAAATTTGGGCAGTCTTACCTTAGCAGCACAAAGGAGCACACAACACTATAAGCACATTACAAAGGATACAAGATAAGTCCAAGTTGAAGCCGTCTTGGATGTAGCGCTTCTTGCTCTTGCTGACCATACCCTTGATGGTATTGGTCATCTTGATGTTGGAGATAGAGTTGGCCATGTCGGCCAGGTCGGGCAACTCTCCGGGGACCTTAGCGCGGGCCGGCGCCGTGGCCGTACCTTTGTCCGGCGCCTTCCGCTCGCGGCGACGGCAGCTCACGCATACACCCATAAAATAACCTCCGCCGCGCCGCGCTCATCGGGCCGGCTATCTGTCTACCGCACTGCAGTCTACATACACGGAACACAGAGCTCCCTAAACGATAATGGGGTGAACGGGGGCTCCATCGCGCGTCCAGGAGCCGCACGCCCCGGTTAAAACAGTTGTGAGTTGCACAAGTTATGATGGCCGAACGAAACTACACTTTTTAGTATTTTATCTCGCTCTAGAGACGACACCACACAAGTGAAGGAAAAGGACGGAACACAACCTTAATTTCAGCTCGGGCGCCCTTTGTTCATTTTGTAGTTCGAAATTTCTACGTATGGTGGCGCTGCGGTGCAATCCGCTGTCTTCTTTGTTAGAACTATTTCCGGTTTGCACTGCTTTATAATTAATTTCACACATTTACTATTCAAATACACAACTCAACTATAAATTAGAAATTATTAATCTTAATTCAAGTGATTATCGTAATGTTTATTACATTAAACTTCGCTTTAACAATGCGTTTATTCTTTATATTAAAAGTACAGTAACTGAGCGAACTTTCCTTAGTTTCGTCTAATTATACGTGCAGATGGCGCTGTAGTAGACTTATAAAGTAGTTTGCGGGAAATTTAAATAAATAAGACCTTCACGGACAGTCATTTATAAAGTCCATGGATAGATTAGGTCCTTGGCTTAGATTATGTCACTCTCCAGTCCGGCCCAAAATTTCAAGAAAACCCCACGGAAATAGAAAAGTTTTCCTTGTTTAGCCTATGACACTTTTTATCTAGATTTAGACATCCATTTTTCGACTTTACACCTACTTCTTTTCATCAGCGACTGTATTATAGGTTCTATACAATGACATCAGTTGCTTTCTTCATGATCTAGCCATGAAAATATCTAGATTATATCGATCTTCTTATACCTACATAGACGCCTGCCCACCTATAGAGGTAATCACTAGGCAAAGAGAACGGCCAAAGTCGATTCCCAACGCTAACTTTGACCAAGGGAGTCTCGCATCTAAATAGGCAGTTTTGATTGTGCTGTCTATGCATAATGAATGAACACCCTAATGTTATGAGGCGATTATTATAGACAGAAGACTCTTATCTCAAATATCACCTCATTCACCCTCATCTAAAACACTATTAGGTACCTAAGTAGAGTTTCCAAATGTTGAGTTGATTTCGGCTTTGTCGGAACTAAAATTATTATCATGTCATTGTGGTTTTTTTTTATTTTATCAACGGTATGTACCTAGCAGGTACTACCTACCTAGGCTAGAGGTAGGTTACAATTCCCCGTTTTTTTTTAAGTTTTCAGAATAATTCTAAATAGTATGTATTCAGACAACTTGATTTTTATTGTTACCTAGGTACTTCTAGATTTCCTTCATTCTCAAGTGAAGATCATTGAGCGATTCACGGAGTAATGATTTTTTTTCAGCGTAGCTCCCGAAACGAAAAAGCCCCTAATTACTGATAATGTTTTTTTTTTTGTTTGCACAGATGTAGGTTCTGTCTGTGTCACTACTTTCTGCAACCATTCTAAATTGCAATAAAATTAAACAGTAGGTAGGTATCTAAAAGTACAAGAGAACATACTTGACTCGCCACATTCGTCATTCCCGGTGATTCACGTGGTCTACCTGCTAACTACCTATTAAGAAAAACATGAATTTGAACGCCTTGTGCCTAAACCAAGAGTACCAAGACGTTGCAGGCGTTTATGGAAAACATAAAAGTTTTTCTACGTAGCTTTCTTGTGATGGGGTAGGACACCACTAATTTCACTCATACAGGATTCCATCGATTCCCTCTATCCATTGATTCCTAACTAATAGATTTAAATAATCCTTTTTTTTAAACAACAACTTTTCTTCTTCTTCTTCTTTTTTATTATGGCTCCACCAATGTTCATCGGTGATTTGCCAATGTCAAGTATTATAGCCTTTATAGTGTATATAGCCGATAAATCGGTATTTAAGATAATCCCGCGGACCGTGATATGTCTTATTAATCACTGATTAATCACAACCATCACAGCGCGAACAGGATTAAACTGGATTCCACATCACGCCACGACGAAAACGCGTGCGTATGTCGCCATGACCGGATGTGGAATCCAAACAACTTTTCAAGACAACGTTGCAACAATTAGCATAATGAAACGAATGTGCCAACCACATCCCCAAACGGTTTTTATAGAAATGTTACGATGGTCGATAAAACGGTTATAAATAATCACAATCGTAACATTACTAATCACATAGACATAACTATCTACACTTAGCGTATCTATAAATCTAACATAGCAACAATTATAATTATACAATGTCATACAATATTTCTTTAACAATTTTAGACCTTACATTTAATGCCTACGGTTGAATTTCGTATGTATTTTCCGTTTATATTGTGCAATATGCAATGTAGTTGTCAGCACATACATAGGTACTAGATAATTGGATGCGCGTTGTAGACAGCCTGTTGCCAACCGGCAGCGGCGAGCCCGTATAGCCTAGATAGGTAGCTCCTCTGATAGTGTTGTATATTTTGCAAATGTCGATAAAATATTTTTTTAGGTGATTAGGTCAGTCTATAGTTTTAAGATGATTGAATCGGGCGCAGCTTGGGGAAAAAAATGTGTGCTCTTTATAATGACGTTACCTATTACCTACCTACCCTCATGATATATTATAATCTCTGGATATGGAACATATACCTAATAATGTCCCAAACATTTTTAGAAAATTGAGATTAATTACGTGTGTATCAAGTATCATGATCTGAAATCGACTGGCCTGATAGGACTTGGTCATCGCATCACATAATTATCACAAGTAGTTTATTTATAATGCGAATAAATTGATTGTGGTGATTTATTGAAGTACCTAGGTAACTCATGGAATCAACCATGAGTACCTAATTACATGATTAATGCTATATCTATATTATGCTAGCACAGAATAGATAAAGGTATAGTACCTACCTGCCTGCTGACGTATTAACGTTAAATGAAATACAGTAAATAGGTGTGTCGGTGGCCGAGTGGTTAAGACGTCTGTTATTATCTAGGCATACCACGGGTTCGATCCCGGATCGAATATTATAAATGCCAAAGTGTGTTTGTGTCCCCTTCACGTAAAAACACAGTAACGGATTGTTGTGATTTCTTTTTGTACAGATATAGTTGGACGGACGGAGAGTGACATAGGTTAGTATACTTAGATAATATAAAAAAAATCACTGGACAGCAAAATTAACTATAAAAAGAGCGAATCTTACTGGTAGTCGCCAATCAATTTTATTATGTGTACCATTTTTAAAGGATATTAAAATATTGAATTCGAAATTCTTTGAAATAGTTTGAATGTCTTTACTTCTGGTTACGCATTTCACACACTAAATGACTTCCTACTTTATGACACATAGGAGCTAAGATGATGTTAACACATCAAAAAGGAATTGAAAAGTTAATAAATTTTTTTTCTGGTAGGTAAGTAATTTGAATTCATTCTCTAACATTCAAGTGAATGGACTACATAATATCACAAGTTATCAAATAGATATACAAAACTTTTAACTACTCTTATCTAAAATATTAGATTTTATACTTATCAACAAACATGATATAAGGGGGTAATCATTGACTTATTTCTAGGTCATAATCACGTAGTGTTACTATGCTATCAATTATTATTTAATATACGTAAATTACTTCCAATAAAAATTACTTATATTATATCTTGATGAGACAAATAAACTTTACAAATTAATACAAAATAAACAGCATGCAATATGAAGTGCTCAAATTGGAGTAGAGACCACGGAACCTGTGTGTGGTCCGACACGTACTGGGCCTGTTTTTTTATTACGCGATTACTATAGAATAATAAATGGCAAGTCTCATACAAGTAGGTAGTCGCAAATATTACCTACATACATGCCAATTTCCTATAAGCGCCATTCCTTCACCATGGCTTGCTGGGTAACTCGATAAATGTTGGCATTGTTACGTGTCCTTGGATGCTATAAGTAGGCTAGAAAAGCATTCTTTATTTTTACAAGAGTCGCCAAACTTTTTGAGTCGATGAGTTGAACGTGAAAAATAAGTAAGAATTTATCGACATCGATACGAATGCAAAACATTGATAACTAAACACATCACTAAACAAATATAATGCGCTTGCACGGTTGTACGTTTGATAGAGTGGAGTTTATCTATGAGTATTTACTTATAGATATAGGTATAACGTATTATTATACAAATACAATACTTTGTATGGATACGTACCATACCATACCATGTGTAGGAAAGTGACCTTCGTTCTGTTTAATCGTTGCAAATGTGGCTTAGGTTTATTTAAAGAAGATAAGTACCTACAGCCGGCCAAGATACACAACTGGCGAGGGAAATCAGTGCAAAAAATTAATACCTAAACTTATGAAAAATTATTATAAATAATATATAAATGCTGTTCGTTAGTGCTCACTTGAGAACGGCAGGAGCGATTTGGCAATTATTTTCAAAATAAAGTTTTTAGGGAAAGAAAAATTAGAAAAGTTGAAATTGGAAAGTGCTTTTCTCTATATGGTTTTATATAAACTCAAGACAGTCAAGGGGATAAAATTAATGTACCAATAGGTTTTTAATTATTTTAATTAAGACCACATAGAGGCTTTTCCATCTAAATATATCTCAAAAGAACTGGCCACTCGTTACTGGCCACACAAATACCATCGGCTAAACGAAGGAGACTTGGTCTTCCGCTGGGTACCCTGGAACCGTAACACGGTTTCGGGAGCTGTAAGGCAACACGTGAAGAAAGAAAAAAAATTAAGAGGGTGTAGGCATAGACATAAGACCCCGCGTGCCCTATCTGAAGCCAGGAATTGATTTCGGGGGGGTTTTACCTTTAAAACCCCCATACGATGCCCTATCTACCTATATAGGTAGAAAAGTGTCATGAAATCTATAGAACATGAAGGAAGAATATTTTAATGAATACATAGGGTTTTTATAATTAAAAACTAACATAATCCGACAAACCACACTTAGAGGCTTTTCTATCTATATACCTCAACAGATGGCCACTCGTTAGGTAGGTATAGCCTCACAAATACCATCGGCTAAAAGAGGGAGACTTGGTCTTCCGCTCGGTACCCTGGAACCGTAACACGGTGAAGAGAAAAAAAGAGTTGTCCCTCTCTGTAGACCCTTTTTTGTCCTTCCTTCATGCCACAAAACCGGGTGTCATTTTTACACAGGGATGGCTGAAGACCTTCAGAGTGACATAGCTTACCTTTTATCCCTGAAATCCTTCGGGATACATTTCGTGTCACATTCCAAAAATTTCCACGGACGGAGCGTTTAGCATCCAAAGGACAGCCATCACCCATTAGTACCTAAGTAAATCGCCTCTTTCCACTCGCCTTTTTAATCGACCTTCAAAAGAAGGATGAGGTTCTCAATTCGTCGGAATCTTTTAATTTTTTTTGGTATGTTTCCAGGTGGTCCCATGGTCATCAGGTCAGGATCTGATGATGAGATCGTGGAGAAATCAAAAACACTTCAAATTTTTGCGCACATGTTTTTTAGGCACACTTGAGTATTTTTTTATAGAGACTTGTGCATTTGCTTTCGGAACGTACATTTTGGTTTTGAAGGCGGTTTTTTTTCTTCATCATTATGTCCAAACTTTACAATTTCCGTGTTCTTCACACAAAACTCCCAAAACCTCATATAAATTCCCTCCCCCACCCCTTAACTATTATATTAGGTACTATGTTAATGTATAGCCATAAAATTATATTAACTAATTACAGGGTGAAGTTTAATCAAAAGATTGTGAACTCGCAGTCAGTCTTTTATTCAAAATAAAAATTGGCCAAGAGCGACTCGAAGTCGCGTGGAGAAGGTTTTGTACCATTTTTGTGAAATAGGATATTCGTTTAGGTTTTCCTGCACACTATGAGCGAGGCCCTATCTTTTCTATTTTCGTTTAAAAAAACAAGCCTTTTCATTTGGTCACATCATGCACTTTTTTTACTTTTTATTTTTTTTTTAATCGAAAAGCAAATGTCCGTGATTGGGTTATCAAACTCTATAATACCATATACCAACTTTCAACCTGTTTCGTCCAATAGATTCGGAAAAATAACCCGTGACAGACGGACGGACGGGTTCCATTTTTCATAGGATGTACGAAAACCTAAAAACCGCCAAGTGAGTCTTTGTGCATAATTTGTATGGTTTTGTTTTACCATGAACTTCCGAAAATATAGGTAGTTTTACAAATTCTACAATAAGTAGGTAAATCGTATGGAGTGCATTGCAGTCTAACTATAGCAGGTTTGCCACCTGCTGTTATTTTTTTGTAATTGTAAGTAAGGATATCAAATAAGTGGAACTCTTGTGGAACTAAGTAGATAGACTACAAATCGTATCGGTTTGAGCGCAGTAGCTTAATATTACTTTCTCTGAAATAAAGTTTTAACAAACTCGGAATGTATTACTTACTTAAACTTTTAGCTTGTGAACAGAACCCTAAAACTTCTAGAGCGAACGTACACGGGTGAAAATTCATATTTTATGGCTCGTTAACCTCAGATTGTAAAACAAGTTACTATATAACATCGTTTATACAATAGATTGTGTGATTTGTATAGAGATATCACGTGGTTTCTGCTAAGGTGAGGTGAGACCACAGAGTTTACAGAGGTTCGACGGTACCCCTCTAAGTTTTGATGAGTAACATCTTAGCTCTCAGTATGTGGCTTTTGATGGAAGTAATTTCGTGAAATGCGACCGAAATGTACACATGTACAGGAAGTAGGAAAAAGCGTGCGCATTGAAATTGTTTTTCAGTGCGCCTACAGTTTGGTGCTTGTGCTCCAGTGTCTCAGCGAGCACGACTAACACTATCATCTTCATAACGTTAGATAGTAATAGGGATCTACAGACTAATCGGCGACTAGTCGGTAAAGCCGACTAATCGGTTCTTATGGTGGTACAGGAAACGGGAAACGAATTATACTAAACGCCAGTAGGTACTTACTATATTATACTTTTTTATTAAAGGAGCAAATCAACCAGTTTTAAACAATCTCAAATCGGCGACTAGTCGGTCATTTTGGGGCCGATTAGTCGTTAGTCGGCCAATCCATAGCTATCACTATTTTGTAAAGAGAGAGAGAGAAAAAAGGAGAAAGAAAGGTTATCGAGGTTAGATGTTACACATAATGGACAACATTATCACACATATTTTTAATATTTTTTTTAATAAGTAGGTATTAATTTTTTTTGTTTATTTTATTATAAATATAATTTGAAAATTATAGACATAATAACTGATAAACGGAAAAAAAAATATTTGTAGCGCTTGCTTTGTGCAGATAATCTTCAAACGGTTTTTGAATTTTGTTACCTTACTACCAAAAATGAAATTTTGTCCAAGAAATAGAGTCTTCGTTAGATATCGTTATGAACTAACACTATTAAAGACTATTAGGTATATGATTTTAATGTTTATGGGCGTTGTCCTACTGTGTATCTCTATACTGTGGTCATAGTGCGATGAGGGGAAGTCGTTTCCGCTAACAGCTGCGATAGTAATAATTAATCTATTTTTAATAAAAAATGCATTAAAATGAGGTGCTTAGTTTTTGTCAGTTAAGTTTATAGTTATTGTAAAACAAGCAATGATTCTACCACCGCTGCATGAGTCTGTGGGTGAGTCTATGAGTGAAGGTAACATTGCAACATGAATCGCAATGGGCTTTTTCACATTTCGCTTGAAGAATGTACAAGAATTGGACATTTTTGCACACTGTAAGTCACGGTAGGGCTTAGAGCTGGTTGTTTTTTTGACAAACTGCTTCAAGAAACAGATTTTTGCCATGTAACGAACGAACGCTTTTATGACAGAAGGAAAATCAGTTTTTTTTTAAAAAGCAGGTTTATTGCTTCGGCGATTCAACTGTACGTACGTACAATAGAGCCTGGTCGTTTTTTTTGACTAACCGTTTCAAGAATCAGATTTTTGCAACCATTTACATATTGCGCTTGTGTGTGTAGTGTAGTGCCTGTGAGAAGTGTGAGAGGTTCTAGCTTCCTATTAATGAAATAATTTTTAAAATCGATTCTATAGTTTCAGAGATTACCCCTACATCAAATCTTATAAACTGTACCTCTTTATAATATTAGTATAGATTAGATACATGTACCCATAACACATGCTTTGGGGTTCCGTGTTATCATATTTAGAACCGCGACATCTTTCGTTTCGACTCGAAGGCCAAACCGACGAATCCATACAGGGCCAGCCAGGGAAGGAATGCACGGCCCGAGTGTGTCCAACAGCATAATGACCGACCCAGCAATTTGCTCGGCATTCTAGTGTTGGACATTCTCGGGCCGTGCATTCCTTTTCATTACCGATGACAGTACTTTCTATGCAAACAATAAATGGCTAAAATAGTTGTTCTAAGTTTCCTCGTTCTGGTCAAAATAAAAGATGTAGCGGGGGGTCCTATGTATGCTAAAAATAAAAATTCTACCAAAAATATTTACGACGCGGTTTTGAAAAAGAAACTGGTTTGCTGTTCTTTTAATATGGAATTATGGACGCTGTATAGTGTATAAATACATTAGACTGATATGGTACAGACTGTCGAATAAACGGTTTTTTTGAATGAATGAATATAATATGTAGTATGTACGATTTACGCCTTATGAATAAAAAGCCGTTTCTTTTGGCACTGCTTTTCGAAGCAGTTTGTCGATTTATAAAATGGGTTACGTTCCGTTTCACGTAAAATACGAAACGACCCAGCTCTAGTAGGGCTATTGGACTATATGTAGTATGCACGCACGCACACATGTAGGTCTGAAACATCTCTGGCAAATAAAAATTATGGCATTTCATTTTTCATTTCAAGTTATTTCATTCGAAATTTGATACCTATTTGTAGGCCGATTTTTTAGCCGATGGTATTTGTGAGGCCTTAACTAACGAGTGGCCTCTTATGTCGAGGTATATTTAGATGGAAAAGCCTCTACGTGTGGTTTGTCGGATTATGTAGGTACGTACTACATAAGATTTGAATTATAAAAAGTGGGAGACTTGGTCTTCCGCTGGGTACCTAGGACCGTAAAACGGTTTCGGGAACTGAAAGGCAACCCGTTAAGAAAGAAAAAAAGTAGGACATACGTAATTTCTGAACGAATATATACCTCGCGGTGTGACCAGATACATCAGTATCAGTGTCCACTTGAACAGAACAGGTGGCACATCTTGGACCTAGTGTCACTTCTTTAACAGACGTAAATCTGTTATTTTTAGAAGAAGTGCTTTTTTGGAACGAGTGGGAATTGAACCTCCCGGTTTCACGACAATGCTCTACCTATTGACTCCTTTAGTACCTAGTAGGTAATGTAATAAGGTAAATAACATGGAACTTGTTTCTACTTTTAAATTGTATGTTATTTGTCATATCAATTAAATAAAAATAAAAAGGTGCGTCGGTGGCCGAGTGGTTAAGACGTCTGGTATTAACTAGGTAGACCACGTGTTCGATTCCGGATCCGGGCCAATGGGCATTTTAATAAAAAAAATTACATTAACCGACTTTTCCATCCACATCAACAGAACTGGTCAGTCGTTAATATACCATCGGCTAAACGAGGCAGACTTGGTCTTCCGCTGGGTACCCTGGAACCGTAACACGGTTTCGGGAGCTGTATGGCAACACGTGAAGAAAAAAAATCTATGAAATACACACACACTTCTTTACGGCCTTTAACTTGCTGTATGACCAGAAACATCAGTAACACGAAACGTCCACTTTTTGCCAGTGTTAATATGGACATTAAGGGGCAAAATATGGCAAATCAGCAGTGCCTTTGCGTATCGAAAACTACGGCTCTTTAGAACCCTGCATAATAAAAATATGGCTCAATCCAATTTCAAATAATAACAATCCTTTTGGAGTGAGGAGATTTTGTATAAATAAACCCACGTTTCCAGGATTAACTTAGATTTGCCATATTTTTGACAGATACAAGATGACTGAGAGCCACGGGTCCTTAAACAGAACAGGTAGCAAGGTTGCTGCTCTATATGAACCTAGATGTGTCACTTGTTATTTTTAAAAGAAGTTCCGTCCGAAGCAAGAGAAGTTGATAAAGTATTTGTTAAAAAAAACATTGTTACCTAAATATGTATTTGTATTATAGAAAACAAGCTTCTATCCGCGGTTTCACCCGCGTGGAAATAGATCCAAAAAGAAATAATCCCGTGGCTGTAATTTGCCCCTCCCCCGCCTACTTTCGCGGTATAAAAAGTAGTATATGTCATTCTCTCACCCCTAAACTACCACTATGCAAAAAATCATGTCGATCCCGTGAAAAACAAATCTATCCCACGGGAACCATAAATTTTTCCGGGATAAAAAGTAGCCTATGTGCTATTCCAGACTATAATCTATCTCTGTGCCAAATTTCATCCAGATCCGTTCAGCCGTTATTGAGTAACAAACATACATACATACATCCATACAAACCTTCGCATTTATAATGTTAGTGGGAAGTGGGATGTGCCACTATTGCAGGAAGTAGAAAAACAAAAAAAAACTTATTAAATGCTTTATTTAACTTAAATTATGCCAATATATTATCAACCTCCATAGTCCTCTTTTTAAGCAACTCCATTTCCCGTTCCGTGTACTTATTAGTCTTCTTCCCCGTGTACCTTCTTACAAAATGTTGTATGAACAACCTTAGACTATCCCTAAACATTTTAAGTTTGGGGGACGTAACAACGTCCTCAAATATACCATTAACACATACTGTATCAGGATGAACTATGATAGTGAGTAATATTTGTCTCATGAACCGCACTGTGTTTTTATTAAGGTCGGAGAATTCTATTACCTAAAAGAAAAACAAAGTTTAATTTATAACAATAAGAAGGCAATATTAAAAGTACACACAATCGCCGAGCATGTATGAAAGGTGTGATGAATATAAAAGAAGCGAAAGAGGTATGTCAGGACCGTAGCAAAAGGCATTCGATTGTCTCTGCCTACTCCTCTTGGGATAAAAAGCGTGACGATAGATAATTGGTATTTTTTTATTTTTTACGCGTATGACCCAGGTGGACTACGCGGGTGTACTACGGGCAACGAACGGCAATTTTGGGAGCCGTAAGGTAACCCGTAAAATTATAAAAAAGGGTACTGTAAGTTCTTGCTTCGCTTCGCCCGTGGAATTTTAATATCACATGCTTACCCGATTTGAATAAGGAACATTGAAATTGTTGGCTACTGCTCTACTCCCAAAGGATGTAGTGTGATGTTATATAGCCTATAACCTTCCTCATGAACCACTCTATCTAATGGTACCAACAGTAACAAAATCGGTCTTTGAGTGTATTGAATACGAACAAAACAAGACACAATAAACAAGTGTTAAGCTAAATTATGGTTTTATCACTCTCATACAAATCTGTCATTCAATATGAAAGACTAAGACAGAACTATGCGTACACTAAACACTGATTCAACACGGTGTGGTGTTGCAGTACGAGGTCGCGGGCAATGATCGCGACTCCCGCGCCCTCGCCGCACACCACAGCGGCCGCCGCGGGCAGCGAAGCAAACCGATCGAACAGTGATCACACCGCAGCAGACACACACCGCTATAGTAACCGCGCGTCGCTCGTTAATTTCACTCAATCAATTTCAGTTTTATTTAGTTCATACAAATCATTTAATATAATCTCTATTCAATTAGTTTGTTAAAAGTTTAATATAATTTCCCAAATATACTCTACTATACTATACAAGTACCTACCTTCCTGTTGCAACCGACCAAGTACATCTACAACCACTCATTCCACAACGGTTTTGTGGTAAGGGGATATGTGTTATATGGGTTTTAAATTTTTTGTATACACCCGTGTTTACATACCTTTAATACAGACAAGGGCAATGCCATCTCCATAATCAAATGTACAATAAACGTCGATAAGATCCCCATGGAAGACTTAGACAGAGACTCCAGATCTTTAATTTTATCCCAGATAGCGTACTGAAATGACAACTGGAAACACAAATAAAGGAATTAGGGCATAAAGTTAAGAACTGCAAATAGATAATATTATTATATGAAGTATGAAAATATGGAAAAGGTGTGTATTAACTAGGCAGACCACGGGTTCGATCCCGGATCCCGGCCATGTACCAATGGGTTTTTAAAATTAAAAACTTATGTAGGTACATAATCCGATAAACCACACTTAGAGGTTTTTCCATCTAAATATACCTCAACAGAGGCCACTCGTTAGCCTCAAAAATACCATCGGCTAACCGAAGATGACTTGGTCTTCCGCTGGGTACCCTGGAACCGTAAAAAAATGTCAATGCGTTCCAAATAAGTTTATGTTACTAATAATAGAAATACGGCTAAATAACTTAGTAGATAATTTAAAGCAAGTTATTCAAAACTTGTGAACTATACAATTTGGCCGGCTTATACTTATGGGTGCGACTCCGTCTCGCCTTCGCACGGGTACAATATGGGTTTACAACAATTTGAATACCTACGCGTAAACTACTTATCTATTAGAGATAGACATATGCTACCACGGACTTTCTTGTAGATCATTTTTCATTTGGTCAAAAATCATGAAATAATTATTATTTTGAATTTTCAATAAGCTACCAAAAAGCGCGAGGCATATAAAATTGAAGGGTATTGGTATTGTTATACGCATTAAAAATGTACGGAGGCAAAATTATCCTTTATTTTACCACCCATATTTCCTATTCAATAAAACCAATTGAAAAAATAACGGAGATTCCACTTAGATATATTGAATAAGTAACTATATGCTAAATTACAGTGACACAGGTGGAGTATTTACAGAGAAATTGGAAATATAGTTTATTCCATACAACTTGACATAGGGCCTGTCATATCTGCGCTCCCTTAATCATTGGGGAGATTATGGCGTACAGACAAAATCCACCCTTAAGGCAGGGTGCAAATACGATATCTACTAAAAGTGGCATTTTTGAACGCTTACTTTGAAGTGTCAGGAATCAATCTCAATCTCAATAAAATATAGTGGATAGCAAATAATACTACATAAAACTTTAACCGCATAGATTTTTCATAAGTGTTTTGGGCTATTGAAAAATTCACAATATTTTGCGCGACAACTATATACTTTTTTTTTAAGAATCAAATAGCTTGAATAATCTATCAAAACTTTAACCGATTACTTTCACTGTTTAATTGTTTTTCTTTAACCAATTTTAAGAAAAAGCTACAAAATAAGTGAAATTTGAAGTGTAGCTGCATGACCACGTAAAATATGCCAAGCAATATTCAACCTTATATTGTCCTACATAAGCATCCGCCCACCGGAGTGCAAATAGTATTTTTTATCGAGGTTGATCCCTGCCTTAAGAAATAAGAGATATATATATATGTTAATAAAGTAGTGTGTACTTACCCTATGTTTTCTATCATATTCACATAGTTTTCTAGCCAGTACTGAGTAGTATGGGTTGTATGTTTTCTCATTCAATAAACAAACCAATAACACGTGAGCTATCTCCCGTTGTTGCGGACCCTTTAGTCCTAGATGTTCCAGTTTGTCAAAGCCATCAATATAATCCTGAAATATTATTGAAACATTACTGAAAATCTTTCCAGAGTTCAAAACTCACTTGTGTCAAAAATTAAGAATATGTGCGATCATCATCATCAACCTTTTAAGATCCACTGCTGGATCATGGTCTCCCTCTAGTGCACAATTTTTAGTGGTGCTTATTGAGAGGTATTGCCATAGTCACCACGCTTGGCAGGCGGGTTGGTGACCGGACGCCGGCTTTACGTGCCCTCCGGAGCACGAGGAGTCGATTTAAGCACATATTCTTATAGAAAATTGGTGCTTAAGTCTGAAGTCCGGTCAAATTGACTCTTGTCGGGATTTTGGCGCTAATTAAAACTTTATTTTTCCAATAAATTTAAGAAATATCTTCAAATATTTTTATGGGATGTAAATATATGTTATATTAGTAACAGCAACATATTTTTTTAAATCTTATTTTTATGGTCTTTGTTATGTAAATGAAGCTTTAAATGCAACTCTCCTGCGTCCAACTGCATTTGGAGTAGTGTTAGTGCACTTACTACGCAATATTTAAATAATAAATTAAAAAATCGGCGCAACGCATAAGTAGCTTAACATTCTCGTTTTCAAAATGTGTTGATTTGTTTTTTCGAAAAGTCTATAATTATCTTAATTCTGATGACACAACATCGCCAAATTTCTCAGTATTTGTTTCAAAATTAACTGTCAATATCATAGTAATAAGTCAACATAATATATGTAATAATTCGAATTTCATAAAGAACAAATATTCGATAACAGGATCGATAAAAAATATTTTTTATTAATTCTAAAATTAATAAATGTATAACAAATCAAGAGACAAGTAAAACATTGCTTTTATAAACAAATATCGCCATGAATATTCCTTAGTGACCATTGAGTGGTCGCAGCGTTCAGACGTCTGATCCTCGTCAATTTAGTGCAGTGTTCTCGCTCTAACAGATATATCTCTTTCACTCTAATAGATACCTAATACAGTACGTCGGGCTTGAGAAGTGCTCTACTTAAATGTATAATTTTAATTTGTTTTGTAAAAGTAAGTTAATTTGTAAATATTGATTTGATTTTTTTTTCTAGCATAGCTCCGAAACGGCTAAATATATTTTAATAAATATTTTTCTGGTATAGCTCCGAAACGGCTAAATATATTTTAATTAATATTTTTCTGGCATAGCTTCGAAACGGCTAAATGTATTTTGATGAATATTTTTCTATCATAGCTCCGAAACGGCTAAATGGATTTTGATGAATATTTTTCTATCATAGCTCCGAAACGGCTAAATGGATTTTGATGTTTTTTTTCTATCATAGCTTCGAAACGGCTAAATTGATTTTTACGAATATTTTTCTATCATAGCTCCGAAACGGCTAAATGGATTTTGACGAATATTTTTCTATCATAGCTCAGAATCGGCTAAATGGATTTTGATGAATATTTTTCTATCATAGCTCCGAAAAGGCGAAATGGATTTTGATGAATATTTTTCTATCATAGTGCCGAAACGGCTAAATGGATTTTAATGAATATTTTTCTATCATAGCTCCGAAACGGCTAAATGGATTTTGATGAATATATTTTCTAGCATAGCTCCGAAACGGCTAAATGGATTTTGATGATTTTTTTTTTCTGGAAAAATGTTTTCTTATTAGTGCAGTATGTGAAACCAAAAAATAAGTGATATCGGCAATTTTTTTATGATTTAACGCGACCCCATGGAAAATGTTTGTTCTGGTGAATAAAACGAAAGTCTAAAATTTCTACTTCCGAAATTGACGGCAAATTTCGCTATTTTGGGGTAGTTTGGACAGTTTTAGGGGAAGTTCGTAAAAAAATGCTATCTCCAGTTGTATTGGGAATTAAGAAACCAAACTGGAACCCTTTTATCGTCAATGTTTAAGGAACCCCCAGTTCAAATTTCAAGTTAATCCGACCTCCCCCCTCCTTGTAATATAATATATACATATAAATGCAAGGGAACTTGCGTGTCGTCTAACTCAGGGAGTTTTCAACCGATTTGGCTGAAATTTGGATCGAAGGTAAGTTTTATGCCCTCAAAACTGCCATATAAATTTCAAGTTAAAATATGAAACTGTTTCCGAGAAATTCAAGTGTAAATTTTTTAGCTAATTTTCAAATTGAGATATCTCATGTAATTTTCATCCGATTGACATCTGCTTGGCGTCAACATGTAGGTATTCGCATATACTTTTACGTGGTAATCATCGTTTTTATACTACAAATTTAGACTTTTGTTTTATTCACCAGAACAAGCATTTTCCATGGGGTCGCGTTAAATCATAAAAAATGTTGATCAAAATGTTTCACATACTTCACTATATAGTTTACAAGAAAACTAAAACGAAAATTTTACGAAATAATTATTTTATTACTCCTAAACTAATATAATGTAAATAAATATTTTGTTATATATTTCTAAAACATCATGTTATAATTATTTCTTCCATAAAGAATTATTATTAGTAGAGCATTTATCGCGACAGTCTATATGTAGCGGGGCAGCGCGCGGCATCTGCCGTTGCTAGTACAAAAAGTCGAAATCTTAGTTTTGTACAGCAAGACTGCAGCCTTAAGCATTTTGGCAGGGGGTAGGATTCGAAACCGGGACCTCCGGTTCCAAGTCCACCGTCCTACCAATTAGGCTATCGACTACCGTCCACGGTATTTAAGATGATCCCGCCGACCGTGATATGTCCTATTAATAACAGACTATTAATTAAACTGGATTCCCCATCATGTCACGACGGGACGCGTGCATTGGTCGCCATGACATAAGCGAAAATCTACGGACTTCTTATTGAAATAACAGATTCCAGTATAATTATGGACAACTGGCAAAAAGTGAACACTACCAAAAAAGGATACATGCATGCAGTATAGTCGCGCTGGCGCTCTACAAGATTGGCAATGCAAAAGAGAAAGCGCATAGATACGCGTACGTTAAAGCGAGACAGGTAGACGAGACCGTTTTTTAATAACTCTAACAACCTGTAACAGCCTAGCGTCATTAGTAATTTCGATTATTTTTGTATTATATCCTGTTTTTAAGTATAAATTAGTATTTAGTAGACATGATTAGTTTGGTCACAAACACTGTGACACAAGTATATTATATATATACTAGCGGGCCCGGCAGACGTTGTCCTGCCCAAACGTTGGCTTGCCTGCTATTTACTTTCCTTCGTCCGTGGAAAACAACTACCACTACCGTTACTATCCTATGTCCGTCTCCTGGCTCTAAGCTACCTCCCCACCAATTTTCAGCCAAATCGGTACAGCCGTTCTTTAGTTATAAATGGTGTAACTAACACGACTTTCTTTTATATATATAGATTAGGGTGGTCCTTAATACGGATGTATCCAAGTTTCCCATGTTATTTCTATGACAAACTTAGGTTGGAACGCGGACTATCTTAAAGTTAATATTAAGAGCTAAAATTTTCAGGCAATTTTTTTTATGAATTTGGAAGCATTTGAGCCCCAGGGAGCAAAGAAATTTGGATACATTTGTATTAAGGACCACCCTAATATAGATATATAATAGATATAGTCCACACGGCACAACTAGTACACATGTGTAACATGCCATCATACCTCAGCCGACATAAGAACACAGAATATGCTTCTCCTTATGTCAGTATTCATCCTCTGTTGTCGCGCCAGCTCTAACAGTTTCTGGTCGTAGGTCGGACCAGCTTTCTTAATCTCGTGAGTACTCCTGCCGCTTTCTCCCTCCCACGCCGACCCAACTATCCACCATTTTCCTCTTTCATCAGCTGAAAATATAAATATTAATGATTAAAAAGTACTAGAGACTCGCCCTGCTAGAAAAATTTATCATGAAAAAACCCCGGGTCTCTTTCTGGCCCTCCAACTATATGTGCAAAAAATAACACCCATTTCACGTGTGATGCTGGCTTCCCACGGTGCGTGATAGCACGCACCAGGGGGCCGATTCTCGCTCTTTAGACATTTAGTCGAATCAGAGAAATCTCTACGTCAAAATATCACAAAAATATCTGCTTTTTATAAAAGTTAATTCTTGGGAACGACTTGGATGTCGTATGTCGAGGAATAAACTTGTTTTTACTCGTTTTGTCTCACGTTAGATATAATAACTACTACAAGATGTTGACAGCTACGTCATTTGAAATCCGCCATGTTTTTTAGACGTATCTCTATTCCTAGCGCACGACATGGTGTCGAGTGGTCATTTTGTAGTCGACATTGATGTCGCATGGACTTGTTTTAACCTCTTTATAATATATTTTATTTGGTAAATATTAAGCGAGATATGAGCTCTTAAAACCCCGAGGTACATAATAACACATTTTTCACATTGTCAAAAACAGATTTCAGTAATTTTCAGGATATATGAAAAAGTACAACTAATTGCTTTTGTATGGTATTTACAAAAAAAGTATTAAAAAATGTTTTTCAGGATTTTTCAGGAATTATGAAAACAATAAAATTGTTTTTATATGCGTTATTATTAATTGCTTAGTATAAATTTGCATGAAAGGAAAATGTGAAAGAAGAGTTTTTCAGGAATTTTCAGGACTATGAAAAAAATTATGAAAAATATGGGAATAATTAGTACCTACTCACTTGTCAAGATTTACATGAAAAATAAAAATAATGAAAAAATAATTTCAGAAATTTCAGTAAGTAATTATTTTATGAAAAATGTAGGTAGGTAAATTGTTAAGTTATTTAAGTTAAATACTAAATAACTAAAAATCCGTGACTTTAGAGTTCGTGACGACAATATTTGATGGTACGGAACCCTCTGCGCACGTGTCGTACTCGCATTTAATCTCTATCGTTCGACAAAATGTCTACAAACGCGAGAATCGGCCCCCAGGCCGCACGACAGACCAAAGAGTATAGTAATATCAGACGACCGCGGACGGCCACGCACAAGTACGCACGAGCTCGCACCGCACCTTTGAAGTTACCGACTCGCAGCGGATCGGGCGCACCGCGACGCACGTGGCCGCGCTAGCACGGACGAATACCCTTCCCACGGTGCGTGTCGGTGCGGGCTGGTGCGCGTCCGTCCGCAATATCACGCACCGTGGGAAGCTTAAGAAGCCCAAACAAATACACTTTTGCATTTATTTATAACTAGGCGTCTGCTCAGGGCTTCGTTCGTGAGGCCTGTATTAACTTTCAGCTTTAAAATTGGCCTCACGCGCTGAGGGTCCGTACCATTTTTTCGGTCAGAACTTTGACAGGATATTCGTTTAGGTTTTCCTGTAAACTACACAGACGAGCAATATAATAAAGACACTAACTTATCATGAAATATTTCCGAAACCACGCCAGATAGCTTTTTGAAGTAAAAAGCAACATATCCAGTCGTCATTATTTTTGGATCATTCATTTTTTTATACCCTTTTTCGACTTCTGTGTCGTAAATCCTAATGGCCATATTCATAAACACATTTTAGAAGCGTTTTAGTTAAAATATGTTTTGTCACTCTCTAACAAACTACTAATAATAGAAAGAAACAAAACACATTTTAACAAAAACGTTGCTAAAATACGTTTATGAATAATGGCCTAAATATATAAGTATGTAGGTATATAAAATTCTCGTGTCACAGTATTTGTAACCAAACTCCCCCGAAACGGCTTGACCGATTTGTATGATTTTTTTTTGCACCAGAGTGTTACCTTACACAGTGTCCACTTTTTGTCAGTTGTCTAAACAGAACCGGTGGCAAGCCTGTTGCTGCACTTAATAGACCTAGATGTGTTATATATATCTACGTACATTTCAACAAATCATCCAATCGAACATTCAACGCGGTGACGTAGTTCCCCTTCCTGATGACACTTCTTATCGCCTTCTTGAGCTGTTCACTATAGCTAGGATCGTAATTAGGTATCTTTGTCAAGTTGTTGTTCTTCACAGCTAGCAGCACGTCGAGCAGAAATTTTATTCTTGACCTGGAGGGGGAATGGTTATTATTTATTATACGAGTTTAACGCCCTGGCTTTGCCCGTGAAAATCTATTAAATGTGACAGGGCCTGTCAACTATCTCACGTCTGTTGCTCTGTTCGCGTAAAAGAAATACAAACAAACAAACGAACACATTTTTGGCATTTCTCATATAAGATAGGATTTCGTATAGGAAGAAAAGTAGTTTACGCTGGTTTGGACACAATGAAAGATTGACTAAAAAGGTCGGAAGTGGAAGTATATGGCAGAAGTGAAAGAAAATGCTGGATTGAACATATAAATAATTTATTGACAAGAGGGCTGGCTCCTTTCTCGCTCTACGATTCAGCTGGGAAATGCAGCCAGTATTCTCGCCACTATTCCACGCGGACCTGGTTTATTTAGTTATTTTTAATGTTTAGATTTAAAGGCTTTTCATATTCATATATAAATGAAAATTATTTGGGACTTTTGAGCAAAATCTAATAAAAAAATAAATATACATTTATATCAATACTAGCTTTCCGCCCCGGCTTCGCCCGTGTATCCCATATTAACTTTCATCCCTTATTATGCTTTTGAGTTCATACAAAAATCACAGAAAAACGCACTTTCAGTTTTTCCCAAAAATTTCAATTTTCCGGGTTACTTTACCAATTATTCTTTTCCTAAGATATCTAATAGATAGACATGGGAGGATTATTATAGTTTAAACAGCAACTAACCCATCAGAAGCAGCCAAACTAACACCAGTAAGTTTCCCCTGCGTATCATGTATGAAGGTCCGCAACGCCGCCGGCTCTTCCTTCCTCAAGACACCGCCCACAGTACGGAGCGCGACTAGCACGCACTCAATATTCTTCTCAGTCAATCTCGTTAGAAGACGCCCCAAGATATCGTAGAGGAGGTTGGCGTGGTATATCTGTAATTAAATTAAAAAAAGTTAAAATATTGGAAAGTAATTCAATTCATTATAGTACAAAATCTATACTAATATTATAAAGTTTGTAAGTTTGGATGTAAGGGGTAATTTCTCAAAACACTGAACTGATTCTAAAAATTCTTTCACTAATAGGAAGTGGAAATGGGCGGGACACGTAGCTCGAAGACACGATGGTAGATGGACGTCAAGGGTTACTGAGTGGAGACCTAGAATGGACCATAGAAGTGTCGGCAGACCACCAGCGAGATGGAGTGACGACATCGTGAAGAGAGAGGGTAGAGCGTGGAGGAGAACTGCCGAGGATAGGGAAAAGTGGCGCAATGCTGAGAAGGCCTATGTCCAGCACTCGACGGACACAGGCTGAAGAAGAAAAAGAAGAAGAATTATCCCTGAGTGCTATAGACTATATTTTATTTTGTTCGACTGCTTTCATTGTTTTCCCGGAATGATAGTAAGTAAATATCAGCATGGCATTTAATTATATATTAAAAAAAACACGTTCCATACTCTACACCAAATGTTTATTTTAGTTACCTGATGACGCCAAAACGTCAGAACTGATTTGGATACCCTAGCTAGAGAGACACATTGGGTACGTCCATCCCGTAACGGGAAGAGGGAGAGGCTTGCAATATACGCGGGCGAAACCGCGAGTAAAAGCTAGTAAACAAACCTTAAAGCTATATAAATGAGCTAGAGCTGATATTAAATTGTCCAACTCTTTATTCTCAACAGCTTGTTCGACGTCCATCATAGCATCAAACCTCTTCACTAAAACTTCCAAGAAATGAGCACCTGAAAATTATTAAAAAAAAAATTATCAACTAATGTTTACCTCGGGCCGGCTTTAGGGTACCCAGTCGTTAGTATTTTTAGATTATTCATTTTTAGGGTTCCGTACCCAAAGGGTAAAAACGGAAACCCTATTACTAAGGCTCCGCTGTCCGTCCGTCTGTCACCAAGCTGTATCTCATGAACCGTGATAGTTAAGACAGTTGAAATTTTCACAGATGATGTATTTCTGTTGCCGCTATAACAACAAATACTAAACAACAGAATAAAATAAATATTGGGGGCTCCCGTACAAAAAACCTGATTTTTTTGCTCGTTTTTGCTCGATATTGATAATGGCAACAGATAGACGCTTGAAATATTCACAGAATATTTAGTTATATATTCACTTTAAAAATAAATAATTAAATTAAAAGGGGGGGCTCCCATACAACAAACGTGTGTTTTTTGTGATGTGATGGTTGTGATTAGTCGACGACTAATATGACATATCACGGTCGGCGGGATTATCTTAAATACTATAAAGTTGGCAAATCACCGATGAACATTGGTGGAGCCATAATAAAGGAAGAAGAAGAAGAAGACTATAGTACTCTTGCCGTCTATTGTGACACTCGCTGCCCATTTACATATAAAAGTTAGTATAGACAGTTACCAATCTCCACCCCAACATTGGCCTGCAGCACCGCTACTAACGCCGCATGCTCCGACATCAAGCGGTCTGGAGTCGCGGCCGCTTGCACCGTGGCGTCCTGCCACAGCGAGCACAGTGTACTACTGACGGAATGTCTACTGTTTGTGCCGTAGAGGTTCTCTATAGTGGAGCACGCCCAGTGAAGATTTGTGCCCGCTATTTTGTTTAGTACACCTGCAAATTCATATACAATTAGTCCACGATGCTACTCAAAACAAACTAGTTTCAAACTCAAGTCATCAATATATTTCAATGGAGTAAAAATTAAGATTAGAGTGTAAACTTGAACCATTTAACTTAAAAGTTAACAAACTTTAAATTTACTTAAAAATTGTACTAAAAACTGGAGTTTGACTTTGGCTTTTGAGATGGTCATGGCTTTAGACAAAATGGCTCAAAACAAACTAGTTTCAAACTCAAGTCATCAATATATTTCAATGGAGTAAAAATTAAGATTAGAGTGTAAACTTGAACCATTTAACTTAAAAGTTAACAAACTTTAAATTTACTTAAAAATTGTACTAAAAACTGGAGTTTGACTTTGGCTTTTGAGATGGTCATGGCTTTAGACAAAATGGCTCAAAACAAACTAGTTTCAAACTCAAGTCATCAATATATTTCAATGGAGTAAAAATTAAGATTAGAGTGTAAACTTGAACCATTTAACTTAAAAGTTAACAAACTTTCAATTTACTTAAAAATTGTACTAAAAACTGGAGTTTGACTTTGGCTTTTGAGATGGTCATGGCTTTAGACAAAATGGCTCAAAACAAACTAGTTTCAAACTCAAGTCATCAATATATTTCAATGGAGTAAAAATTAAGATTAGAGTGTAAACTTGAACCATTTAACTTAAAAGTTAAAAAACTTTAACTTAAAAATTGTACTAAAAACTGGAGTTTGACTTTGGCTTTTGAGACGGTCATGGCTTTAGACAAAATGGCTCAAAACAAACTAGTTTCAAACTTAAGTCATCAATATATTTCAATGGAGTAAAAAATTAAGATTAGAGTGTAAACTTGAACCATTTAACTTAAAAGTTAACAAACTTTAAATTTACTTAAAAATTATACTAAAAACTGTAGTTTGACTTTGGCTTTTGAGATGGTCATGGCTTTATTAAAGTCCAGATGTCCCTTTGCTTCCTCTACATGTTAATTTGGTAGGGAAATTTTAATATTATTGTTTAAAAAATCTTAAGCATACAATTTGAATATTTTTTTCCAAGCAGATTTGAATTTTCAAAGGTTTGCCCTCAAATCACATTATAAAAAAATATGTAAAAAGCCTTCTTCTTCTTCTTTTGATATATGGCAACAGTGCTGACTTTCGTCGCAATTTTGCCAGTCTCCAGTGTTTAATCTTGTGCAATAGTATGCCGATAAATCGGTAGCTAAGATTATCCCGCCGACTGTGATATGTCTTATTAATCATTGACTAATCACAACCAACACAGCGCGGCCGGGATTAAACCGGATTCCACATCACGCCATGACGAAAACTTACTCTTGATTTGCCTCTTCAGTTGCGTCAAGTCCTTCTCTGAAGCAGAATCTTTGTTTCTCAAATGAGGTGGTATGTACACTCCTTTTTCTTCCTGAAATATAATTTTAAACATAATCATTTTTTATGGCTGTGATTCAATATAGATTTGATTTAGTTATGTTGCCATGAAATCCTTGAATAAGCCGTGTCTAATTTAAGTATTATTATTAAAATGAACTGCCTTTTTAATATATTGCTGGCGATGTTGAAATCTAGGATTCAATTCCCAAATGGGATATATTCATGAGTTTTAGCCAATCTGAGTTACCCTGAGCTAGGACAGACAAAACAAGGATAAAAAAATCTGGTACATGGGTATTGAATGCATTTACCTTAATTACTTTTCCTTCTTTATCTCTTTTTCTTCCATAAATATCCTCCCAAACATCTGGTTTGACACCTTCTGTTATGTTATCATCACCATTATCATGATCATCATCATCATCATCATCATCATCATCATCATTAGGTTCTGAGTCATTATCTGTACTTTGACTTCTTGAATCATTTGCGTCTTCTGTCATTGAATTACTTTTACCATTATTATTGCTTTTTGTTTTACACTTTTCCTTATAATTTGAGGGTTCATTTTCATTGTCTGTTAGGTCTGACATTTCCAAATTTTCATCGTCATCATTATCATCGCCTTCTTCACTTTCTGACATCATTTCAATGTCTTCATCTTCAAATTCTTCACCTAACTCTTCAGATTCAGATACATCAGAATTGCTCATATTATCTTCAATTTCTAAAAAAATATTAAATTAAATTACTTAAATATAATTTTGTCTTAAGAATCTGGGTCTGTGTCAAAATTTTAATTAAGGTCATATACTATACAATATACGTTTTAATCTTAATAATAAATTACCTTTATCCTCATTATCATCTTCTTCACCATCAGACATATCTTGATTATCGTCAACATTGTCATCTTTAGTATTTACTTTTTTACTTTTCTGAGTTTTGCCTGTGATTACAGCTAAATCTTCTTCAAAGTCTGACTCATCATCCACATTGGCTAAATGTTTCTCAGCAGCAACTACTTGTTCTTGGGTTGTCCTATCACAAATTTCTAATAGATCTGAATTGAAAATGTTTAAGGAAATTGAACAATCATAAAATTCTGAACACTTTCTGAAAGTAATAAAATCACAGCTATATAGTTAAGCACTTAATTATTTTTTTCCTTCACAAAAAGAAAATAAAGAGAAACGTAAAACACAATACATAAAAAAGTTCAACATTAGCTAACTTGACAGATGGCTAAGTTGGGTTGCTATTGAAAATCATAACTCTGTACTTGTACTCTTTTCAAACAGACTTTAGTAAAACCAAAGGTATTCTTAATGTAGTAATGTATTTAAAAAGGATACAATCTAGACCATCATCAGTAAATAATTTTGTTTTATTCTTAGATTTACTTAAACCAAGTTGTTTTTCTAATTTCTTTATCATTTTATCTTCATCTTCATTAGCCTGTGTTAACATTTTCTTTCTTCGTTTATCCATTTGACCTTTCAGGGCATCTGTCTCCTTTTTGTCTTTCTGTCTCTCTTTTTGTAATATTTCATGGAATGTAGGCATGTTCTGCTTCTTCTTCTAAAATAAATTAATTGTAATTTAATCTAACATAATTATAAAGAAAAATAATAGGGCAATACAGTGTACAAGTAGGGAAATTTGGATATGGTGTCTTTTATGCTTATACTGTGTAGATTACAAGCAAGACTGAGACTTAAGCACAGTGACAAATTGAGGCTTGTCTTTTTATCTCCTTCGGGCACATATACAAAGGCAGCCGGTTGTCTGCATTCAGCAAGTTAGTGCGATAATATAGCTGAAGATATCCATACCAGTTTTAATTAATATTAGAAAAAATAATGTTGTGCTGTATTATCCTGCACATTATGCTTACTTCACCTACATTTTTGGCGCTTACTATAATATATGGTGCACTACAGATACGTATCATTTTGGCACACCATTTAAACAATGAGAGTTTATTTAATGTTCTGCATAGTATTTTAGATTTACAAAGATAAGTTGGTCATATAGCTCAATCTCCATATTATTTAGAACGTCTAGAACAATTCTTGAATTCTTCCAAATACCTACCTGTTAGATTTTAAAGGAAAGAAAAGTAAGTTTAGTAAGGTTATAATAAGATCAGAAGTTCTAGTAGGAACATACTTTCTTTTTCAGATCCCCTTTTTCTTTGGAATCAGTAGCTAGTTTTACAAATTGTCCAGGGATATTAGAAATCTGTTTGACTTTCTTCTTGTTTGTATAATGTTCATTACGATTAATTTTCTTTTGTAATCTTTTGTTTTGTCGCATAGCTTTCCGTGAGTTTGTTGCTTTTGGGTGAACATTATTGGGCTTCATTATAAAATATACACTTGATTACATAAGTCAAAAGAAAATAATTTATATTATTTAGAACACAGAGCAAGAGAAATGTGGAAATTTTTAGGTTAATTTGTTTGTTGTTTTATTGACTGATTGACGATTGATTTCAAATCAACTCGCAACTGACAACACCTTTTTTTGGTCTACTATACTGTTTTTGTTTTTTTTTTATAAATGAAAGGCGAAGATTTTTAAAAATCATACAGCCACAGTTTTAAGTACCTATATAATATCAATATCAACGTTAACACAGTAAGTTGACATGGTGATGGTGGCATAAATAACTTCACCTTTACGGCCTTTATACCTTGCGGTATGGCCAAAGACACCAGTAGCAGTAACAGTTGTCTAAATGTTACTTTTTTAACCGACGTTAAAGTGTCAGATCCAAGAAACGCTTCACCGAGCATATAAACAAAACACTACAACATGCATTGCATGTAGGCCCCAGGGAGACCCTGGGGTATAGTTTATTATTATCTAATTAATCATAGATTTAGGACTATCTGAGTAATTAATTTTATGTTCGCGTCAATCCGCGTCAATTTCTGTTTAAGACACTAGAAGTAGAACGCCTCAAGAACGCCCTTCACCACGACCTCGGAGACCACGACCGACAGGACCACAGACTATATAGATAGAGATCTGTCTGCTGGCTGTCAGTCTGACAGACGGAAATTCTGTGCTTTTCAGAGATTTTTTCTATGGTGACGAAAGTGCTTTAAAATTCTTATATTATGCAAATTAGTACAAACTGAAGTAAATGTCATAAATAGTTACATAATAATACAACAGAAGCAATAGTAGAATTGTCTTATTTTTTATTATTCAATAAAACAACGGCATGATGGTTGAAGGCTCCGCATTTACCCGCAACGATGTGTTTCAAATGGCCATACGAGTCGCTTTTGTATCTGCTGTTACATATTTCTCTATAAAATGGCTTGTGAATCAAATAGACCCTACTTCAAAAGGCCGCAAGAAAGCTGAAGAGAAAGCCCGCGAACAATTGCGCAAGTGGGTATCATACTAATTTGGGGATGTCTTCTGCTCTTTTGTCTACATATTTCTTGGCTTTACCTAGATTATATATTTAGAAATAACCTTAGTTATTATTCGAAAGCAATCTAGTATATTGCATGATGATATTTCATGTAGGTATTAAACAATTAGCTGGCATGCTTTTACCAATCACACAATGTTGGATAGATCAGTTTACTAAGCACATTATGTATGTATTGTCATTCTTAATTAAATTTTGAGGTTGTTTTTGATACAGTATCTAAATCTCTCATGCCACTCAGAACCGACTTTAGTACCTACTTGGGTAATATCAGTTTGAGGCTCGACTTTCCATTTTAACTGTTCTTAAATAATACTGATAGTATTAATGAATTTGGGGAAAGTGTGATCCAGGGTCTCGGCTTGAACTTGCCCCTTAGTAAAAAAACATAACCTCAAAATCAGCAATCTGTAGAGTTTGCATTTTGCATATTATCTGATTTGAAAAATTCTTTTGCAATAAATTACCTGTTTATTGAGTAAGGTTATAGGCTATATAACACCACACTACAACCCAAAGGAGCGGAGCACTGACCATTAACAAGGGTCAAATTGTGGGGTACAGTTAGGGTTCCCAGATCAAAAAAAATCGAAATTCCAGAGAAAATTCTTGACATTTAATGAAAATTTCGGACTTTCTTGTAAATATAATATTAATGTCGTTAATGCATCGGGCATGTGGAAAAGCGATGCAAATTTTCGAATTTTTTATGTCACTCTACTTAATTGTAAAAATTCCAAATGGTTTAGGATTCCCCCCGCATTCCGGACAAATACCTATGTTTCCGGACATGTCCGGAAAATTCTGGACGTATGGCAACCCTAGGTACAGTTAGTAATCTGTAAAACTAGTAATTTACTTAATTTGTATTGCAGGGCTGGTTTAATTGGTAAACATTCTGTGGTGCTGGACAAGCTGACAGATCATGAGATGATGATAGCTTCTCAACTTGTAGTGCCTGATGAAATAAGTGTAAGTGTGCTGATACTTTTATGGACTTGCTAAAAAGTTGTACTCTTCTCAGTCGTTTAACTTGTAATTACAAGGTGCGTCGCGCTTTGAACCACCATGATTGACCACGACTGCTCTGTCAAGAGCACTATGACTGAGAAGAAATCTGGAATTAGTTCAGATAGGTACACAAATGCCCATTTACTTTTGATTTTATGGCAAATCTCACTTAAAGTTTATAATATTATTAAACAATTTTAGGTGAACTGGAAAGATATAGCTGGCTTGGACCATCTTATTCAGGAGCTAAGGGAAACTGTGATACTGCCCATACAAAAGAGAGAACTGTTTGCTGACTCGAGGCTCACACAGCCACCTAAAGGTGTTTTGCTGCATGGACCTCCAGGTATGGACTTCTTAGCTATTTTTAAAACTTATAAGATTATTAATAAAAAAATAAAAAAATAACAAAGATCTCAAAATTAATTGGTTATAAAAGTTGAATTCAAATTAATAAGTGTATACTATAAATTTTTTTTTGTTTGTTTGTTCGTATTCTATAGACTCAAAAACTACTGGAAAAATATTTTTGCATTTGATAGCTGCATTCTTGGGTGAAGGTTATAGGCTATTTAACACCACACAGGGGGTGAATTGTATTCCTAATACAACACATACTAAGTAGCGGGCAATCAGCTAGTTATATACAAATATTTCTTAGTTTGTAGACTCAAAAACTACTGGACTGATTGCATTACTGTTTGTGCGATTAGAATCTACTTCTACTTTCTTCTACTCAACCCAGAATGGACAACATTTCATTTTTCGTAAGGTACCAAAATTCGAAAACCATTTGGAGATTACATGCTAGAAAGCTTATTTTTCATTTTTTTTGAAATATTGAAAATTAAGGATTAATAGGTGCCCTAATCTGTGCTAACCCTCTAATTTAAAAATACTAATGTCTGTTGGCAGAGTTGTTAGTTATTAAACTCAGGTGTTGCCCTCTATTAATTTTACTCATTTTTATTCCATTTAAAGCTAAATTAATAATTATTCTTTAAATATAATTATAAAAATACTTCTTTTATATAATATTTTTTTGGAAGTTTTGCTAGTTTCGAATGGGCTATCACAGGAAATATACTTACGAGTGAAACCGCGGACAAAAGCTAGTATTATTATATACATTATGAATAATGTTGTAGGCGATTTGAGTTCCGGCTACGGCAACACCTATTTGGAACACGGTATATTATACTCTTTGCATTTCTATAACGTATACTCTGTGGCTTGACTGACACTATCTGTCACTTTCTTTGGGTGACAGTTTATATTTCTTAATTTTAGTCCTAGCTATGGTTTTTAGTTTATAAGTCCTCAGAATTTATAAAAATTCATAAATAAATTAAAAATATAAAAACTCAACCAAAAATAAAATAGAAAAATACGTGTAACTTATTTTTTAATATATTTTTAATTAAAGTAATAAAAATGGGTGATTAAAAAAATGAAATGTTGTCCATTGGAAATTTCGTCAAAATTATGCAAGCTCATCCATCACATTGACTACCTGTGCAAATTTTGTCTGTCTTTTTTTCAGTGAATTAATTTAAATAAAACATTTGACTCATTTTATTTTTTTTATTTTTATTTATTTTTTAATTTGTTACTCCAGTTGTACTTATTTTTATTATTTTTATTTTGATTTTGGCAGTGGGGAGGCATGACTAAAATAAGTTTGGGAACCTCTGGATTAGATAGATTAATTCATGAAAAAGGTGTTGGTATATAAAACACCTTTTGGGAGCCGAGCAGGCGATTCTGAGAGCGCGCCCGTAGCTTGTTCTAAATAAACCATTCTGCCCAAATTTCAGGTTGTGGCAAGACCTTGATAGCGAAAGCCACCGCCAAGGAGGCCCGCATGAGTTTCATAAACTTGGACGTGTCCCTGTTGACTGACAAGTGGTACGGAGAGTCGCAGAAGTTGGCGGCGGCCGTGTTCAGTCTCGCTGTCAAACTTCAGCCGTGCATCGTATTTATTGGTGAGTGTATAGTGGGTATAGTCTCTCAGCTGAATATCCACTCATTCGTATGATAGTTTAATTTCATACAACTACCTTTTTTTTTATACTCCCAGAAACGTTTATCGTCCCCAGGGTACTCAACAGCAGACCCATCCCCCTTACCACAAACTGACCTAATGAGTGTTTAGTTTAAACATAGTTTTTCATATTGAATGACAGATTTGTACAGTGATAAAACATAGTTTAACTAAACAATTGTTAAATACCGTTTTGTGGTAAGGCCCATCATGTGTGTACTGTGTAGTATAAATTATAAATCTCCTAAGTCCCTTTTTTCTAACTTTCCTTTTAGGCAATGGTAATAACCTTTAAACATCAAAATTGCTTTTTTTTCTAATATAATTATAATCATCAATAACTGAATTTACTTTATTTTAATAATCCAAATGTCACAAAAACTGCAATGTGACACTGAACAATAACAGTATTAGTGAATCAAGTCAGGAGAAAAGTTAGCGCCGGGCCGCTTTCATGGCGTATTCTGTCTTAATAATATAATACATTTATGTAGGAAAGAATTGTGTAGAATAACATGATCTACAAAAAAGTCCAGGTAGCATTTATCTATCTTTTATTGATATAGATAAGTAGTAGAAGCATATTTATATTATACTAGCGACCGCCCGCGGCTCCGCCCGCGTAGAAACTATTGCACACAGGTTTGGGATAAGTTCATATATTGTGTAAATCGGCCTTAAATCTCGAAACCAACCAAAGAAATGTCACGATTTTTTCAAACGCGACCCTGCTATAGACAATGGAACTTGCGATTTTATTTTGCTTACTATACAAAAATTACACATCCAATATCATAATTTCTTAAGTTTTACATACATACATACAAATTCCTAAGAAGGAGTACCTACGCCGTTTGGGGGAAACGTGTCAAGAAAGTTTTGTAAAGGGCCATCCCGCTCTCTCTCGTTTTTTTTATCTCGTTCTAGTTTTTCGATTTTATTATATAGATAATGTATTCAAATTGTTGAATATTGTACCCGTGCGAAGTCGGGGGTGGGTCCCTAGTACCTATATAATAATAATATTTGGTATTATATCGTTTTTCAGACGAGATAGAGTCGTTCCTGCGCACGCGCACGGCCCACGATCACGAGGCGACCGCCATGATGAAGACTCAGTTCATGTCGCTGTGGGACGGACTGATCACGGACCCCGACTGTACTGTCATTATTATGGGTAAATAAATATATATAATAAAGATGTTTCAATATTGTATGGGCTGTGGGCTAAGGATACAATTGAGTGGCCTGTGCGACTGTCCCAATAGGCTCCAAAACATCATCAATCAATTATTTATCAATCATGTAGAATTGAAATGTGCTCTTTGTTTAATGGGCTCCCGAGGGGCGGAAAGCTTGTATCACATAACATAAAAAATATAATTTTAGTAGCGATTTATACCGGCTTCTTGATTGTATTTCAAACATACCATTTTCCCGGAAGACTTCCAGGTCTTCTGTGCAAAAGATCACGTCGATCCGTGGCTCTGTTCTGGCGTGAAAGAAGGTCACACGAACAAACAAACTTCGCATATTAGTTGGGACTAGTACAAATAGTATAGATTTACATGTTTCCAGGCGCAACGAATCGGCCGCAAGACCTCGACAAGGCGATCCAGCGCCGCATGCCGGCCACCTTCCACGTGCCCATGCCCAACCAGCTGCAGCGAGATAGGATAGTCAGGCTGATATTGAAGGCAGAACCTGTTGCTGATGATGTGAGTCCCATATATATAATATATAAGTATATATTTTTGGGTTTGAGTTCTAAATATATCAAATTTAGATTTCTCTTATTTAACTAATAAAGGGAAAAATAGATTTTTTGGTTAAAGTTTGCTTTTGTAGAAACCAGAGCCACCTGTTGCTCATACAGTCAATTAAAATCTTCAAAACTTACTTATCGACGTAAAACAACAAAAGCAAACTTTAAAAGCTAAAAATTTTTTTTTGTCGACCTGTGTAATGTTCAGCGGGCCTATTCTGCTCAAAACGCACGCGATAATCGTTTGGTTGCGATACTATTACGATGTTAGAATAGCGCTGTCAAAAATCCGTATTCTCCTACTATTGTGTCAGAGCGGTTTGAAAACTTCCAAGCGATATCAAAACTTCCTGAGTAATGATACCATCGTAATAATGTTAATCATTATATCAACAATTTTTCATGTATATTTTAAATTTATTAACGATTTTATTATATATACCCTACCCCTACCCCTACCCTACCCCTACCCTACCCCTACCCCTACCCCTACCCCTACCCCTACCCCTACCCCTACCCCTACCCCTACCCTACCCTACCCTACCCTACCCTACCCTACCCTACCCTACCACTACCACTACCACTACCACTACCCCTACCCCTACCCCTACTCCAACCACTACTATCATATGTCCGTCTCCTGGCTCTAAGCTACCTCCCACCAATTTTCAGCCAAATAGGTACAGCCGTTCTCAAATAACCTAACTAACCTACTTGGCCTACCGACTCTGGAATTAACACATTTCCGTGGTAGAAAGTAAAATACAGCGCCATCTATTGACGTTTGCAAATACATTTTAGTACACATATAAAACTCAAGATGACGCCATATATTCACAATTAAAATTTATAATTTTAACTACCCCTACTCCAACCCCTACCACTATCCTATGTCCTTCTCCTGGCTCTAAACTACCTCCCTGCCAATTTTCAGCTAAATCGGTTCAGCCGTTTTCATGTTATGTCGTGACAACGGAAAACGGGTTTCATTTTTATATATATTGATTTCGATTGTAGAACCATAAATACTTCGATGAACACTTAATGCTATTTTTTATTTGCCAATAATATGAATATGAAAAATAAATCTTTTTTTCGAATGGCAACATGTTGGTTATAATATTATGACAATTTTTTTTTATTTAACTTCCATGAAAAAGGCAATAAAACTATTATTATATATTATATTACTATACAGCCAATTCTTATTTTATTTTTATCATAAAAGTAATTAATTTCGTGAACGTCAGACAAAATATAATACGCTGACTAAACTATTGTGAAACACAGATAAATAAAAGACTAGGTAGATGTTTTCGACTTTTATTTTGGTCAATTCTGCTTTCTCCGTCAAAATATGGGCGTAATGTTTCTTAGCGATGGCTTAAGTAGTCAATAATTTGTGATAAACACTAAATAATGGTGAAAAAATAACAAAAAGTCAAAAGAAACTAACTTTTTGAAAACCATTTCATTATCGTAGTTTGACAGATCGGCGAACTTGTTTAAACGAGGAGAATACGAATCTATGAAGTTCCATACAATGACCTCGCGTAACAATTATCGTTTGAAAATCGCTAAAGCGACATTGCTGCGATAATGACAATGACAAGGAGAGTACGGATATTTGAAATAGCGCCAAGATGGCGTTGCTTTGGCGCTGCTTAAAACGAGGCAGAATAAGCTCGCTGTAAGATGCACGTGATTTCGAATTTTTTTTAACACTGCCAGTGGCTTAGCTTAAATTTTTTTATATTCGCAGATCGACTACGCGCGTCTGGCCGCGTCCACGGAAGGCTTTTCCGGATCGGACCTGCACGAATTGTGTCGCCAGGCGGCCATCTACCGAGTTAGGGACTTCTCTAGGGACCAACTGGCGCAGGCTGACGAGGTAATAGCAGATTTATTATAGAGAGAGTAAAATAAAATGGATCCTGGCCATGTACCAATGGGTTTTTTTTATAATTAAAAACTTATGTATATAATCCGGCAAATCACAGAGGTTTTTCCATCTAAATATACCTCAACAGAACTGACCGTTAGGTATAGCCTCACAAATACCATCGGCTAAAAGAGGGAGACTTTGGTCTTTAGCTGGGTACCCTGGGTCCGTAACATGGTTTCGGGAGCTGTAAAACAACATAGGCCTTCTCAGCATTGCGCCACTTCTCCCTATCCTCCGCAGTTCTCCTCCACGCTCTACCCTCTCTCTTCACGATGTTGTCACTCCATCTCGCTGATGGTCTGCCGACACTTCTATGGCCTATTCTAGGTCTCCACTCAGTAACCCTTGACGTCCCTCTATCATCGTGTCTTCGAGCTACATGTCCCGTCCATCTCCACTTCAGTGTCGCAACTCTAGTTCCAATGTCCATCACTATTATCTATCTTATATATAAAATTCTCGTGTCACGGTGTACGTAATTGAACTCCTCTGAAACGGCTCGACCGATTTTCGTGAATTTTAGTGTGCATATCCGTTAGGGTTGAGAATCGGACAACATCTATTTTTCATCCCCCTAAATGTTAAGGGTGGTCCACTCCTAATTTTTTTTATAGGTAGGGTAGAGGTAGAGGTAGGGGTAGGGGTAGAGGTAGGGGTAGTGCGGGCAAGTCAACGTTTGGGCAGGACAACGTCTGCCGGGTCCGCTAGTATTATATAAGCGTATTTATAATTATATAATGACTAAAAAGGTTTATATGGCTGAAGTGTAAAAGAAAATGCTGGCAGAGGACGACCTAGATGTACTTTTATGGAACATATAAAAAATATGTTGATCGATGGAAATATTAAAAGTACACACAATCGCCGAGCAAGTATGAAAGGTATGATGAATATAAAAGAAGCAAAAGAGATATGTCAGGATCGTAACAAATGGCATTCGATTGTCTCTGCCTACCCCTCTTGGGATGAAAGGCGTGATGATAGATATATAGGTAGATAGTATTTATAATTTTGTTGTAAACCGATACCGGAAGCGGGCGTTTGTGTTTCTTGTAAAATAATTGGTTGTGGACCAACCTGAACTGGAACGTAAATCGATAATTTCTTATTTCTTTTTCAGAAAAATCCCGACAAAGTCACCAACGGCACGGAATCCGAAGACGAGTTCCTCGACGCCGTCCGACCCATCACTATGGACGACCTGAGGCAATCTCTGAACAAACTCAAAGAGTCTAAAATCCAGTGCGGAACACTGGCGGCTCCGCTCAGGATAGACTTAGACTAGGTAATATAGTTGACGCTAGTTGGATGCGGATTAGACTCTGATATTAAATACCGAGGACTTTCTAGGTTTTGCCTGATTCCTTTTTTTTAAGTAGATATTGATTTTTGTCTATGGCCTTGTTCGCATAAAGGTTTAGTCAATTGTATAGCAAGCGGATAAAACGGCTTGCTTTTTGCACTAACTTAATAATTTTAACTAAATCGGGTCGTTAGTTTTTGTATGGTTAACGGATGTAAGTTATAAAAGAATGAACGATATGATATAATGAAAATTTAACCACTGCACGCCACTGATCATGCATGTAAAGTACATTTTTTAGGACTAGTCTTATTAGGTAAACAAACTTTGCATGTCTTTTTATTGTTAAATGTTTAAATAATAGGTTAAAATTGTTAATTGACAATTTATTTAAATAATTGTAAAATAAAAAAAAACCCCGACTTGGTGAGGAGTTGGCTATCTGGCTGCTTCCAGATGATGCAGCAGCATCAGGTCAAGGTTGCCATGTTGTTGTAATATCATTGAAGTCACAGGATACTAAATTTCGAATCGATCAGACCAGTAAGTTGCTTACATCAACTAGAAAAGAGCTTATAGTCTTCCAACGGCTGAACGGATTTTCTTGAAACATCGCATCATTTCAAACAAAAATAAACGAAATCAAAACCGGTTCATCCGTTTAGGATCTACGATGCCACAGACAGACATTATAACACCCCATCATTTTTTCGTCGGGGGTTAAAAAGACATGCTGAGTTTGTTTACCAAATAAAACTAGAAAAACGGCTCTTACATGCGCCGTATATGTTGAGCACAAACGCATGACGTGGTGGACGTTTATATGGGCGTCATTACTACTGGTTCTACTTTTATTAAATCTTATTAAATTGTATCTTTAAATATGTATTTTTAAAGAAAAATTGTTTTAGCAATGTAGTTTGTTATTGTCGTGATATTAGAATTTTTTTAAATCTCTTTTTCTCTCTTACAAATCTGTCATTCAATATGAAAGACGAAGACAGAACTATGTTTAAACTAGTTAAAAACCCGGTTTTGTGTTTGGGGGGAGGGGGTTAGTTCATAAATGATCATGAACTATGAGTATTATTCCTTTTTTTTATTTGATCACTATATATTTTGCCCATATCCCCAAACCGTTATAGCATTTTTCTTTCTATTTTAAATGACTCTGAAATCTAAATACAAGGCTTATTTTCTTGTCCCACAGACATTTCATCTCTCCTTTGATTGTTTTTGTCTTTTTAGCTATTTGACATAGGTATGTATTTGAACGACTATTTTTTATGAAATCGTACATGTTTATGAAATTGCCAGCTTTTTCTCGAATGTTATTTTTGCCATCATGATTTCGATGTTAAAATATATTGAGGATTGTGTGTTTATGTGAATCAGTGTCCGTACAAGATCATGTGAATAAGTAAATTTACAGAATACAGTCATAAAATATCAGGTTTTCAAAGCAGTGTTTGTAGGATATATATAGGTTGTGTCACATGAATGGAGCGCTATGTTTGTCTGTAAGTCTGTAACTTTTTGTGACTGCGCCTTATTATTTTAATATTTATCACTAGCGCGATGTATTGTTACTGTAACGCCATCTGTTATCAACTAATGCTTTTATCATTCAACTTTAACGTTAACAAACGTCAAATGAACTGTCAGTCTCCAATTTTTACTAAAATTTTCTTAAATTGCATTGAGGATTGAGGAGTATGCGGGGCGGGGCGAAGGGTAAGGAATAAGGATTTGAACATTTTGGCGTCAGTATAAGTATTATAATATACCTTTGGCATCAATTACACCCTTTTATAGGTGTAGTTTTGGTAAGGGGATGTCTTCTTATTTTAATTCGTTTTGCCAATGTCAAGTATTATAGACGTCACAGTAACAATAGCCGATAAATGGGTAGCTAGGATGCTCCCGCCGACTGTGATATGTCTTATTAATCAACGACTAATCACAACTATCACAGCGCGGACGGTATTAAAATGGATTCCCCATCATGTCGCGACGAGTCGCGTGCGTTTGTCGCCATGACAGGACGTGGAATCTGAACTCTATTATTTGTATATAAATTTTTTTTTTAACTCAATTGACAGCCGATTTGACGTTTGTAAACATTAAAAATAATAGTGCAATTCAGGCTTAAAGGGCCGTGCTAGCATGACCGTGTAGAAAGAATCTCTACGTAGACAAAATCTCCGTTAGAAAGAGAAATATATAATGTCCCATAGAGATACTTTTTGTCTTGCTTTGTCACTACGGGATATTATATCTTTCTCTTAACTGAGATTTTGTGTACGTTTGAAATTCTTTCTACACGCGTCACGCTCGCACGGTAGTATATTTTTGACAGCGTCGCGTACTTACCAAATAATTGACCTATTTCACCGTGTATGTATTAGTTTAGTATAGTTAGGCTGTGCCTATATATAGATTGTAGAATGTGGGACTAATTATAACAAGCGGACAGGGCGCGCGCATGAAATGCTGTTCTTCATTTGTTATCAATAATTCGTAAAAAATCGTGCGCGTCGGCCTGGGCTATCTATCACCTGAAATTTGAAAGCAATAAAAAAAAACACCCAATTTTTAAATAAAAAAATCTAGTCAAAGTTCTAAATCAGAGATTAGTTAAATAGCAACTGTCAAAACCATATATTTTCACATATTTGACAACTGTTCAAGTCAAATATTATAGACGTTACAGTAACAATGGCCGATTAATCGGTAGCTAAGATGTTCCTGCCAATTGTGATATGTCATATTAATCACTGACTAATCACAACCATCACAGCGCGGACGGGATTAAACTGGATTCGCCATCATGTCACGCGTGCGTTGTTCGCCATGACATGACGTAGAATCCAGATTACCTCTTAATGTGTATGATTTTGACATTTGTCTTTAACTAATCTTTGATTAACTTTGACTATACTTTGTTCGCCGAGAGTTAATAGATATTTAGAAAACATCTCGGAATAGCGACTGTCGCTTAATTATCGCAATCTGTGTGACGGGCGTCGCTTATCGCCGCGCGCAATGAGTTTTGTGGTACGAGGCACGCAGCTGTTGTCAAGCGCAAGGCGAGGCGGTCTATCGTAGAAATAATTAGCGGGCCGCAAGTGTAGAAACCCTGATTTTTTTTTATCAACTCTCGGCGAACAGAGTATGGTCTATCAGAAATTGGGTGTTAAAGTTTTTAGACAATTTTAGCGCTTGTTATAAACTAGTCCTTGGAGAACACAATGTTTTACCGTTTGATTATTTTTAAAAAACATTTTCTTCGATTGCTAACTTGAAATAATGTGAATTGGTAGAAATTATTGTATTGATGCTGCAGTTGAAGTCAAGTAGTTGACGAAATTGGTGCTTATATACCTAGAGTTGTCGTTTTGACATTCCAATACAATTAGATCGGTTCTAGCATTTTGGAAGAAAATTACATGAAATTATTTATTATGGTAATTAATATCAGCTAGAGTTACATTGGATTGCTATTTAAAAGGCAAATGAGGAATATTATCTGTTCCGGAATCTTGCCTAGCCTAAATTAGGGTTCCATGGTAGTATTGCAACTAGCTTATGCAATGAGATATTTACCAAAAGTTAATTAATTTAAGAAAATTATCTAGAATATATAATGTTACAAGCAATATATGTATATAGCGGTATGTGAGTTTAAAAAAACATTTATTCTTTGCATTTGCTCAAACTTTTCTGTGTATTTTTGTATTTATTTATATTTTTTTTTATTATATTATTGTATCTAATGATTTCAGTTTATATGGCATTTCCTTTTTGTTAGCTGTTTATTATGTTAAGTAATCTAAGAAGTGTATATATAATTTTTGACACAAATTTTTTTTTTCTGTTATATGAAAAGTAATATGTTATAATTATATCCTATATAAGATCAGTCTATCACAGATGGAATACAATGTATCTAAATTAATTTAGTCGTACTTATACACTTCTAATTCAGTGGTATAAAAAAAAATTATATATGAATAATTAAAAACGTCAGCACCTAGTGTTAATTTAAGCTTTGTATATAATGTTTCGTTCATGTTATTTGTATTTAATAGATTGGACGTGTAAAACTGCTGTGCTAGCTATATTTATTGTGTACATAGAGGCAATAAATTGTTGATTATACTTCATCGTGATTTTTTTACTCTGTGGTTATGACTAGAAAGGAGATGTTTCAAAACTATATAGGCTGTCCTTGTAAAATAGTATAGCACGTAACTTACAAAATCATTTTATAAACAATTTTTTCTTTATAAAATGAACTATTCAAGATGGCGGCAGTATAGCCATAGAGCCAAATACTTTTTTTAAACTTGTACCTACCCAAAAATGTGTCCCGAAATTAAGATACTTTTGTTTATTATGATTTTTTTATAGATCATTTTAAATGAGATAGTCCAAAATAATACATCTCCTTTGAAGGGAAAAGGAGGAAGCGGAAAAGTGGCATTTAACGCTCCTTGTATGAGGCAGTTAGTATCTGCCTATCTCATTAGGATACGGGTTCAATTTTGCTTTTGATAAATCTGACCCTTAAGGCGAGTTCCAACCCACTTATTCTATTCTATCATCTATTTCATAGAATCCTATAGAAAGCCTGTTCACATTCATATAACAAGTGTAAACTCGCTTTTGGGTGGTAAATTAATTACTTTCAATCTCGACTTCTTTTCGGTTATGAAAATCCAGTATTTTTTTAGTATGATTCCTTTGTTGCTCGTGGACTTACTGCTTGGCACTATCAGTAGTGTTACTTGAGATTTTCCCGTCGCACTAGTGCCATTAGTAGTGCCATTTCTATACAAGCTGCAAAAAAGTGTACCCAAAAAATGGTACAGTAGCAATAAAATAACAGTATCAACAGTATGTTTTAATAAAAAATAAATTAATAATACCTATATTATATACATGAACACAACACTTTGTACATTCCTATTACAAAAATAAAAAAACGTCAAAATTATCAAGACATGCTGGTGTTTTAACTCAGCATAAAATGGTGGATCCCACTCGATGGGGACGTGAAAATACCTTAGAAAAAAAAATCAATGACTCGTGGTTTCACTGTGACGTAGGTATGTATAATAGATGTAAATAGCGGTTGATATGTAATTGAAAATTATATTCATATTTTATTTGTACTTCTAGGTAGGTAGTTTTTGGTTCCACGAATCTGACATAAAAAAGTTACTCATCGATATGGTTATCCAAATCTGCATACAATTCTTGTTGCCCTTGTTGCACATTAAAATACCCATGTCTCAAATAGAAATATAACGGGTAAGGCAAATCTTCATAACCTTCAGGCCTGTCTTCCATCTCATCATGATCCCTGGTCACTCCAATCGTAATATCTGAACAACCCCAGAATGTCTCCTGGTTTCCGCAACCCAGACCTTGGGTACCGTTCTGGCAAACACCCCAATTATTCCCTGCTGTGTAATGCCATTGCAATACGCAATGATCACAGACCAAACCTCTTGGTAGTCTATAGGACACGGTATATTTGGCACTGCCATTTTCTGGGTAAAACTTGGTACCTCCCACCTCTAATTCTACTGGGTATTCATCAAAGCATTCTTGGTCGTTGTTTTCTGGGTCAGGACATATTTTGAACTCCCAGAATCCTCTGTGGTAGGCTGTTATTTCGACGGTAGTTGTAAAAACTGCGCCTGGCTGGTAATGTTCCACTATAACTCCTTGTCCGTATATGCCACCAAGTTCGTGCGCTCTGGGTGTCGGTCTGTCGTATGCATCACCACAAATGCCACATCTGTGAACAATTTTATTTTTGTTATAAGACAAGTAAGTTCCTGGCAATAGTGACGAGTCTATGAATGAAGGTAGAGTCAAGCGCGCATCCACCGTTGTGGGCAAGATGGGCATGCCCACAACCCTAATAGACTTGTGACGTCACACTTTCGCCGATTATTGAGATGTATAGGCTGATGATAACTATTATATCCAATGCCTTAATAAAAAAAAAATTAATCGTTAAACAAATAGTTATAAAATAGATTCTATTTTTTTTTAATTCCATCGGGATATAATTTAAATAATTTCTTAAATTAGGTACCTATTATTTTAATTTTGAATTTCTCAGTTGGATCATAATCAGACAATCACATAAACTTTTATGCATTATGAAATTAAGCTTCGAAAAAAAATTGATCGTTAATAACTCTAAAAGGTAAAAAGCGATCGTTTTGAAATTTAGTGCACTTATTTATATTAGTAATAGCAACATTTTCTGAAAATTTCAAGTTCACAGATATTTTAATTGTTGAGATATTAAATGTTGAAAAAAAAACACGCTTTTTTAAACTTTTTTGAGGGCTGGATCCGCGCCTGGGTAGAGTGTCGCATTCGCTGTAGATATGTTTTCAAGTTTCTTTTGAGGCTGGGGACATGGAGGAAGGCAGACTTCCATTTTCTATAGCACCATGTCATTTCATATATGCACAACTAGCGACTCCGCATTTGAATGCATACACAAATACGCTTATAACATGGAGGAAGGCAGACTTCCATTTTCTATAGCACCATGTCATTTCATATATGCACAACTAGCGACTCCGCATTTGAATGCATACACAAATACGCTTATAACTGCTTACCTATTCCAGATAGATATATGCTACCGCGAACTTTTTTGTAGGAAATTTTATTCCACACAATTATGTCCTACATCATTTTGTTATATCTCTGACGGATGACACAGCATACGCCATGAAAACTCGCTGGGCCTAACTTTTACCCCCACTTGATTCACTTATACTGTTAATTCTCAGTTTCTAAACATAGGTCCATGTTTAATACTCGTAATAAGCGTGAAAAGGTCACATAGGCCAGTCTGTGTAAATTTTTTGGACCAAAATCAAGATACAGCAAACGAAGACATGTCAAAAATCGGAAATATTCCGTAGAATTCAATGCACTATTTTTAAAACAACTGACATTAGGGGAACAGAAAATGGCGGCCAAAGTTGGTAAAAAACACTATATTTCGTTTTAAAAAAAATATAAGCTGTGTTTAAAAAAAGTTTAATACACAAGTTGTGGAACTATTTATTTCGGATCGGTCTAGTCCGGTCCGATGTCAATAAATTGTAAAATATATTATTTATTTTAAAAAAACCGTAAAAAATCGCATTATTTTAAAACGCCCGTATCTCTTGAAAAAAAAATTTTTTAAAACTGAAAAATAGTGAAAATGTAGCTCTTGACAAGCCAAATAAGAGCGTATTTTCAAATTTTAAAAATATTAAAAAGATCTTGCAGAAATTTGATTTTTCGAAAAAAAAGTGTTTTTTTTAAATTCCTATAACTCATAAACCCGTGACTTTTTATAATCGTGTCTATGCTTAAAATTTTCTTTAATAGTTGCCGTAACATGTGCGAGTATTGCGCGCTTTATTAACTGATCGGTAATATGCGAAATATCGGTCGAAAAATAGGTATTTTTCGGAAAAATGCAGGAACCGCGTCGCGACAGTCGCTCATATTCATGCGACCTCGGTCGGCTCTCCCCCCCTACTCCACCGCTAGAGCTGAAGTATGGTACCACAGCGCTAAGCTCCGTGTGTGATTAATTTTGCAGTGCTCAGCGACGGCCAATCGAGTTCTCGTATTTTTTTATTTCAACTATAAATAATGAACTTTAACTCATATAACTTTTAGCTATTAATATTAAAAAACGGCGCCACAGGATTTTTTTCAAGCAAAAAAAAAATCTTAGCTCCAAGAAACCGAAGGTCGGTGAGGAAAAAATTGTATTTTAAATTTACAGAAAAATACCAGCTATAACATCGCGTAAACGTCAATTTTATACAATTTTAACTATTAAAGATAAATTACGTTTTTGGAACAAAAAAAAGAAACCGATTTTTTGACCGATATTTCGCATATTACCGATCAATTAATGAAGCGCGCAATACTCGCACATATAACGACAACTATTGAAGAAAATTTTAAGCCCAGAGACAAATCTAAAAAGCCACGTTTTTGTGATTTATTGGAATTTAAAAAAATTGCTTTTGTTTAGAAAAATCAGATTTTTGCAAAATCTTTTCAATATTTTCAAATTTGCAATTACGCTCTTTTTTGGCTTGTCTAGGGCTACATTTTCACCATTTTTCGATTACATAATTTTTTTTTCAAAGAGATACGGGCGTTTCAAAATAATGCAATTTTTTACGGTTTTATTTAAATAAATAATATGTTTTACAATTTATTGACATCGGACCGGGCTAGACCGATCCGAAATAAATAGTTCCACAACTTGTGTATTAAACTTTTTTAAATAAAGGCAATTTTTTTTTAAAACGAAATAAAGTGTTTTTTAACAACTTTGGCCGCCATTATATAAGTTCCCCTAATGTCAGTTGTTTTAAAAATAGTGCATTGAATTCTACGGAATATTTCCGATTTTTTACATATATTCGTTTGCTGTATAACGGTTACGAAAAATTTCCATACAGCTCAAAATAGCCAGACTGGCCTAACAGACAGACAGACGCGGCGGGGGACATAATATCTATATAGTAAAATCGAAAAACCAGAACGAGATAAAAAAAACGAGAAAGAGCGGGATGGCGCTCTACAAAACTTGACACGTTTCCCCCAAACGGCGTACCTTCTCTTTCTCAGGAATTTGTATGTAATTCGATTCCTTGATCTCGGGAATCGCGAAATACTTAAGAAAATATGATATTGGGAGTGTAATTTTTGTATAGTAAGCAAAACAAAATCGCAAGTTCGAATTTCGAGCCAAAAGAGAGCGAATCCATTGTCTATGCCAGTGCAGTCGTTTGAAAAAGTCGTGACATTTATTTGGTTGGTTTCGAGATTTAAGGCCGATTTACACAATAATATTTTCTTTGGTTGGTTTCGCGATTTAAGGTTTTTATATTTTTTTCTTCATGGGTTTGCCTTACAGCTCCTGAAACCGTTTTATTGGTCCCAGGGCCCAGCTGAAGACCAAGTCTCTTTAGTTTTATTTTTAAACCTACATTATCTATTGACATAAATCTGGAACATTGTACTATATTGTTTCAAAGAAATTAATATTGAAAATTATGAAATTGAGAATTGTATGCCATTTGATATCTATTATCTAATCATTTAGTAGTTTTGTAAGTTTTGACGTCACCTAGTTGTTTGTGATTTCACAAAGCTGTCTTGGGTTCGAATTTTGAAAGTCATGTATGTTATTTTTTTGTAATATATCTTTGGATTCAGTTTAAGTTAGGCCAGGTGTTTGGTCGGTTTAGAAGTGAAACTTCGCAAATAGGAAAGTTTTTAGAAGCGAAAGAGGTATGTCGGGATCGTAGCAAATGTCATTCGATTGCCTCTGCCTACTCCTCTTGGGATAAAAGGCGTGATGATAGATAGATGAGTTTGATGTGGTTTTTTTCACGTGTCAGTTCATGTTTTACATTTAAAGCGAAAAGAAAAAATTACCTGCCACCGTTGTCGCTCCATTGATGCGAAAACCCTCCACAGTTCAGGCCATCGTCATCATAATTTGGGTTTGTAGGGAATCCCATCCGCCAAGCAGTACCGCGCGCTGGTGGCTCCAGGACTCTACCATGACCTACCACGGTGTATACTATAGCCGATAATAAAAGTAGAATTCTCCACGCCATCTGTAAAAATGGTAAAGATTTGAACGGATTCGGATGACTTGACATATTACGAGCTTTTTGGTTTCCGCTGATAAGGTAAGAAATTGATTTTGACCATCGGCTAAACTGAAGTACCCTGAAGCCGTAACAAATAAAAAAAAAAATGTTGAGTCCTGCCGTGCGAACATGACCGTGTAGTAGAGAGAATTTCTCTACGTATACAACATCTCAGTTAGAAAGAGAACAATCCCATAGAGATAAAAGCAAGATAAAAAGGTTTCCGCGATCCTACTCTCTGGTCCCGGGTTCAATTCCTAAAAATTCGTGTCAAAAATGCTATAAGCATCAATTTTCTAAAAATAACGAACCCAGTTCATTAAGTGCAGCAACAGGCTTGCCACCTGTTCTGTTCAATATAGACAACTGGCAAAAAGTGGACACTGTTACTGGTCTCTGGCCACACCGCTAGGCATAAAGGCCGTGAAGATGTGTGTAATTTCATTATCATTGAAATTATTTAATAAGCTGAAAGTTTGGCCTAGTTTAATCAGCTGTAAACACGCTTTCATTCACAATGTATTTTTAGTTTTTAAGGTTCTGTATGTACCAAAAAATGTAAATGTTTGTCGTGGCTTCAATGTCATTTCAATAACTGCTTAAATGTTCGAGACTCACGCTTGACCGTTTTTAGGGTTTCGTATATCAGATGTAAAAACGGAACCCTTACACTCTTGTGTCTGTCTGTCCGTCTGTCACAACTTATTTTCTTCAAATCTACTGGACGAGAAATGTTGAAATTTGGTACATACTTATATAGAGGTATGAAGACCCAATGACTGAAGTATAGCGTAGATAATCGAATTTTGATTTTATGGGGAAAATAAAAAAAAAGTATATCATGTGACATATCAAATAAAAGGGTTCATTACAAGAAATACAAATATATTTATGGAAATTGAGCGTTCCCCCTTATCTTCCATGCTGAGTTTAAAATTTTCAAAAAAATAGGAAATATAGAACCTCGCTCATAGACAGGAAAACCTAAAAGAAAATCCTGTTTTAAAGTTCTGACGAAAAAAAATGATACGAAACCTCCAAGCGAGTTCGACTCGCGTTAGGCCAATTTTTATAAAGCAACCCAGGGATATTTTATCAAGATAAAAAGTAGCCTCCAGCTAGATATCTGTACAAAAATTAAGCCTATCCGTTGCTCCGTTTTGGCTTAAAAGAAGGACACAAAAAACACATACTTTCCCATTTATATCTAATATTACGCCCGTAACATCACGTCTTCGAATGACCGCCATTTTATTCGCACAAACGATTAGGAGAGATGATGTCGTACAATTTCGATTTTTCACTTTGTTTTATTCGTAAGAAAATATTTTTAACAATCTTTGAGTCACAAGTGCGAAAGTTTTTCACAAACCGAATTCAATACATTTACCTAATGTATATGAAAAACCACTGAACCGATTTAGTCATAATAGGATATTTTAGCAAGTTTTTCAAAATTCGTAATAGCTCAAAAGTTAGACACCTCAAATTACAAATTTAAAAAAAGTAAAATTTGCGGACGAAAATTTAATTGCAGTTAGATAATAAATAATTTATTATTTTTTCCTGACAAGATTTTATATAGAACACAAACAAAAACTCACCTTTATTATAATAATTAAATCACATTAAAATAATAATTAAATTCAATTATCTCGCAGCTTTACTATGAAAATTGTAAGAATTACTGTAAGGACATAATAATTTCCGCACACTTTATATAGGGAGGTGACAAGCCACACTATCAGCCAGATAAGAAACAAAGCTAAACAATTAGAACAAACTGTTCAATACAATACTCAATCAAACCAAGGTAATATTTTAGGGGCAATAATATAGGTAGTTAGTTGAACTTATTCAGTAGAAAATAAAATAAACAAAGGGACTGTAAACTGTATCTTATAATAACGTCATCTAGCGAGCATTTCACATATAAATATATCTGTCATTGATAATAGGGTCCAGCCCGGTCCAATACAGCGGATAAATGGCGCTGCTATAGGTGGGCTATTTCTTTGTTTGCACCTAGTAATTTATAAGTAAGTATATAACGTATACTAACTAGCGATCATTTCACATATCTGTGTCCGGACCGAAGAATTGCCGGCCAGAAATGCGCAGCCAAAAAGGCCCGAACCAGGCATACGTGGATGCCGTACACGAATTTTTGCCCGGGCATTCTCGGGTCGAGTATATCGGGCCGGACAATCCATCGTCATGTGCCGAAAATAGGTCGTGAATCCATAAGATTTCCCCCTACCAAAAATCGCTCAACGCGCCTAAAGAAATTTTCACTTCAATAATTTATTTAAGTACAAAGAAATTGGGAATAGTAATATCCCCATACAAATTATCTCATGGATCACAGTTGTCCGAATTAAAAGATTTTATTTATTTATTTAGAGAAAAATTGTGGTTTAACCCTAGTTTATCGACTCTAACTATTTGAGTTGCGTTCTGCAATGCATCTTTAATCACGACTAGCTGAAGTTTAGTTCATGTTGTATTCACATTCCTTTTCTTAAACCATGAAAAGTCCTCAATTTTCTCGGATTCACAAGAGATTTCTTTGTGTACAATATGCATGAGAGGAAAGGCACTGAGGAAACATGACATCAAGGTAAAAGTGTGTTAACCTACTTACTATATGGGTCGACATGAAAATGACGTACAACCTTGAAATTGAGGAGATTAATATTTTTTGTACATATTTTCAGTTGAATTTCTTGCGGAACGGTCAGATGACTCTATCTATATTATTCAATGTCCCATTTAGCGAGTTATGACAAACGTAACAAAGTAATTACGCCTCTCTCCCGCCCCAGATGACAAGTAACAATGTGGTAAATGCAGTCATTTTGTCGATATCTGTATTCGACGCGAATCTAGTGGAATTGATTGTAAAAAATTAAAAATAATCAAGTCGATCAGTTTCTCCGTTTTAAGAAGGCCAAACATACACACCTACGGACCCATGGTTTCAACTAGTGATGCAACGGAAGTGACAACGGAAGCAGAAACAGAAAAAATATATTCTATTCGTCCAAACCCCGCCGCGTCGCATTACGGTCCACCGAAACGGACCACAGACTCGTCCAATTCTTGTAACGAACGGTCCATCTAGCCTAGATCATACGGAGACCGGAATGGGAAAATTTCGCTGCGATGCCGGACCAATATTTGGCCTACTTTAGCGGAAACGGAAAGCTGAAGTTTAAATATTATAAAAAAGTATATGAAGTAAATTATAAATAAAAAAAAAAATTAAGTTTCTAGCTAATATAACAATAGCTATGCCCACGCGTCTTCTGGTATAAAAGTTGCGGAAGCAGAAACTGCATATAAGTAGGTACCTATTCTCAGTAAAAATGAGCAATATTTATTTGTAAAACATAGGTTTTTGCTTCTTGCATAATGACATGTATTAAATAGATAAAAGTAGTTATGGCCGTATTTTGATTTAATTGTAATCTATTTTCATGGCGGCAAAACCTATTGCCCGATTAGATCTAAACAAACATATTAAAATAAAGATTCGTATAATTTAGTATCGTTTATTATCAGTTATCTATGACTAGGTAGGTACTCCAAATTAAGTGGAAATAATTGCCTAGATAATAAAACTATGCGATAGTTCTTTGTATCTGCAAATAAATTTTATAACAATTACTAGCGATCCGTCCTGAATTCGTACAGGTTAAAGTAGTTTCTCTGGATAAAAAATGGTGTTAAGGCGACGTCTCCGTACATTTTCTCTGAAACGTCTATTTTTTTGTCGCTAAATGTGGACATATCAAGCCATTTTACAAGTCCGAAAAAAAATTTGTGAATAGTGAAATATATAAAGAAAATATATAAATAATAAAATATTATTAAATCTTTGTAGTATCTTTAAAAAAAAAATCGCAAGTTACAGCACGAAAATAATTTTTGCTCTCAAAATTCTCAATATTTTGAGCGACAACAAACGTTAAAAAAAAACTATATTGTAGGAAAATCAATGTACTAAAGACATTGCTTAAAAAATGGCAAATTAATAGCGTGTTTATTTTTTAATTAATTATAAAGCCCGAAATTCCGTAAATATCGGCAGATGGCGGACAGATACCGCCGGCAGCGGACGTGTCCCGGACGCTCTGGTGAACTCGCCTGATTATAAATTAGCGATGTTTTTCTCGTAATCCTATTGTCTGTCCCTTTCACACCCGAACTTAAACGTCTACCACTATCCCGCTCTAGCTATCTTATTAGAAACAGCGGGCTTTCTATACATACTAATACTACTTAGTTTTTAATAAACTACCATATGTCTCGGTTTTGCCTGTGTAAATATCTGAATTTATACCTACTTAGGTCTTGATGGACTAGGCTTTTCCCGGCTTTACCTATGTAAATAGGTAACTTATACCTACTAAGTTTTTCATAGACTACCCTATGTCTCGGCTTTGCCTGTGTAAATATCTGACTTTATACCTACTTAGGTCTTGATGGACTAGGCTTTTGCCCGGTTTTGCCTATGTAAATAGGTAACTTTATACCTACTTAGTTTTTGATAGACTACCATATGTCTCGGTTTTGCCTGTGTAAATGTCTGACTTTATACCTACTTAGGTCTTAATGGACTAGGCTTTTACCCGGCTTTGCCTGTGTAAATAGGTAACTTTATACCTACTTAGTTTTTGATAGACTACCATATGTCTCGGTTTTGCCTGTGTAAATGTGGTGTTTTATACCTACTTAGGTCTTAATGGACTAAGCTTTTACCCGCCTTTGCCTGTGTAAATAGGTAACTTTATATCTACTTAGTTTTTGATAGACTACCATATGTCTCGGTTTTGCCTGTGTAAATGTCTGACTTTATACCTACTTAGGTCTTAATGGACTAGGCTTTTACCCGGCTTTGCCTGTGTAAATAGGTAACTTTATACCTACTTAGTTTTTGATAGACTACCATATGTCTCGGTTTTGCCTGTTTAAATGTCTGCCTTTATACCTACTTAGGTCTTAATGGACTAGGCTTTTACCCGGCTTTGCCTGTGTAAATAGGTAACTTTATACCTACTTAGTTTTTGATAGATTACCATGTCTCGGTTTTGCCTGTGTACATGTCTGACTTTATATCTACTGAGGTTTTGATGGACTAGGCTTTTCCTATGTAAATAAGTAACTTATACCTACTTAGTTTTTCATAGACTACCCTATGTCTCGGCTTTGCCTGTGTAAATATCTGACTTTATACCTACTTAGGTCTTGATGGACTAGGCTTTTACCCGGTTTTGCCTATGTAAATAGGTAACTTTATACCTACTAAGTTTTTGATAGACTACCATATGTCTCGGTTTTGCCTGTGTAAATGTGGTGTTTTATACCTACTTAGGTCTTAATGGACTAAGCTTTTACCCGCCTTTGCCTGTGTAAATAGGTAACTTTATATCTACTTAGTTTTTGATAGACTACCATATGTCTCGGTTTTGCCTGTGTAAATGTCTGACTTTATACCTACTTAGGTCTTAATGGACTAGGCTTTTACCCGGCTTTGCCTGTGTAAATAGGTAACTTTATACCTACTTAGTTTTTGATGGACAAGCCTTTTTATCGGGTACATAGGGTAGTCTATCAAAAACTAAGTAGGTATAAAGTTACCTATTTACACAGGCAAAGCCGGAAAAAAGCCTTGTCCATCAAGACCTAAGTAGTTATAAAGTCAGATATTTACACAGACAAAGCCGAGACATAGGATAGTCTATCAAAAACTAAGTAGGTATAAAGTTACCTATTTACACAGGCAAAGCCGAAAAAAAGCCTAGTACATCAAGACCTAAGTAGGTATAAAGTCAGATATTTACACAGGCAAAGCCAAAATAGGGTAGTCTATCAAAAACTAAGTACAGGTATAAAATTACCCATTTACATTAATTTTACAAAAATTAAGAGGACAACCCTAACGCTCCACTGGAGCGTAGGTATTTATTTTAACAAATAGGCCTAGTTTCGGTACTGTTTAGATATATTTACTGTGGCCGAGTGTAAGTATAAAAGGTTATGTACATACGTAAGCTTCATTTCTGTACTCTCACTGTTTTATAGTATTCGGCCGTAGTGCTAATACAAAATAAAAGAGGAACACAAGACCGGGACGAAGAGTAGTGTATAGGCAGAGCGTATGCTACGTGGCAGGCACGCTGGGCGGTTGTATTACTCCATCTTTTCCTTTTACATTGATTGAAGATATTGAATAATAAGGATTTTGTATTATAATTTCAAATATTATACTTACTCAGAGTCAAAAGTATGTTTTTTTATATTCTTCTTACGTCGTTTTCTAATACAAATCTTACGTAGTTCTTTATTCCTTTTATTACCCATTATTTACACTAAACTATAAATTACTACTTATTAGTTAATACTTAATAAAATAAACTATAATATAATCACAAAAAAATACAAAATAAAAATAAATTGTGTAACGAGATTTTATCAACAAATTTACATGATATGAGAGGAACGTGCACTTTCTAGACGTCTCAAGTCAACGGCTGTGACGCGAAATAGTCGCGCGGGATATGTTCGCGCGTGCATCATTTTATGAATACAGCGTGTTTGATATTTGTCTCCCTCACAAAGTTTTATAGACCAATGAAAAAATATTTTTAGTAGGATGTATCTACCTACATTAGTAAGGGCATGTAATAATCTCAATATTCTGATTATCAATATTCCGGTATATATCTTCCATAATACCGATAATTATTACGTACTAGTTTTTATAATATTTTCTGATTCTAATAAAATAACACACTGAAATACAATGTTTATTTTAAATTATATTACTTTATTTGATATTTTATTTCTTCTTAAATTATCTCTGAATAAAATAGAATTGGTACTATTGGCCACGCACTCGAAATCCACAGTTTACTTACTACTACTCTAAATAAAATAGGACGTTTGAAGAAGAGGCAGTGTTTATTGGCTTGTGATTGTGATAAAGAAGAAAAATACATCATGCAACTTTTAATTTAAATTAATTTAATACTTAAAATTTCACTCAGTAAATTTTAAAAGATTTTTTCTAACAAATAAAAATAAAGCTTCTAAAGTATAAATAAACAAAATGAAATAGTGATTTTAAATTCACACATTGGTTATAATAATTGTTCTAGATGTAACATCATTACAATGGAATAAGTTTTTATACCTATTCCTTTCGAACAAACAACTTCAGACACAAACTGAACCTTTTTATTGAGTAAATACTTGATAAAAACCTTATAACTATCTATAATTCAACACAGATGTTTGAAATATTTTTACTGTAACAATAATAAACACAAGAAACATCCTGTGAATGTAAAAAGATAGTCGCTAAGTCCTTTGATGCCGTGTGGCTCGCGCCGCGGCTAATCGACCGGCCGCCAGGAGAAACCGCCAAAGGCAAAGGGATGCCGCAAATCGATGTCAAGAGTTGGCAAAGCAAAGTGTCGATTACGCAATTTCTAGTTTCTTTTATAGTTAGGCACCTATAATAATTAAATTAAAAGTACAAATTAAAGAAATTTTTATATGGAAATGACTTTCGGTCAAATTTCACACAATTTTGAGAATAGATTCGTTTCGTAATTCTGAGCAAAAGTCTCCAAGGACGCGACTTTCGAGTTTCAGAGTTATTGATAAGAATTGGTCCACAAAAAGGCAGCGGTAGCGGTATAATTTTAGAGAATGATTAACTTATATTACACTTACGCATTGGATGTAAAACATTACTATTATTAGGCACAGTTAAAACTCATACATGCTAAGTCGCTGGCAAAACGAAAATTAATTATTTCAGTCCGATTATTCCTATGTTCCTAGATTGTGATGTCGCGGTCTCGGTTTGTTCATAGTAGGCGCGCCGCATCTCCCCGCAAATCGAAGCTTGCATCACTCCGCCTCACCCCCTCTACTGATTTTTTTGCACAAGCAGTGAGGGCCTTAAGGTTCCTATATCCATAATCTTTCTGGGATAAACTATTCCCAATTTCTCTGTAAATAATCCACTTGTATCACTGTAATTTAGCATATGAGTAACTCATTGAATATATCTAAGTGAAATAGCTGTTATTTTTTCAATGGGTTTTATTGAATAGGAAACTTTGCCCCCGTTTTCTCTTTCATAATCTACCACAAAGTTCTTAATTTTTTTAAAGCGCTGTTATACCATAACCCTTTAATTAAACGTCTTGCGATTTTTCATAGCTTATTGAAAATTCTAAATAATAATTATTTTATTATTTTTTACCAATTAAAAAATCATAAAATATTTTTTAGTTTGAATTTTCAATAAGCTACCAAAAAAACGCAAGACGTTTTATTTGAAGGGTACCTAATGGTTAAACAGCGCTTTAAAAATTTTTAAGACCTTTGTGATAGATTATGAAAGAGAAAAGAGGGGCAAAATGATCCTTTATTTTGCCCTATATTTCCTATACAATAAAATCAATTTAAAAAATAACGACTATTTCACTTAGATATATTGAATAAGTAACTATATGCTAAATTACAGTGACACAGAAGGATTATTTACAGAGAAATTGGGAATTTGTAATATAGTAATATCCCCATACAAATTATCGATATAGGGCTCTTAACAGAGCATTATTCAAATGCAATAAATTACCTACATAAATGGTAAATTCTCACAAAAATTGCCTTCCCCCTTTACGAGTTGCCTTAAACTGTGTAAGGTCCCAGGGTACCCAGTGGAACACCAAGTCTCTCTCTTTTAGCCGATAGTATTTGTGAGGCTATACCTAACGAGTGGCCAGTTCTTTTGAGATTATTTAGATGGAAAAGCCTCTAAGTGTGGTTTGTCGGATTATGTAGGTATATAAGTTTTTTTGGTACATGGCCGGGATCCGGGATCGAATCCGTGGTATGCCTAGTTATAATACCAAACGTCTTAACCACTAAAATTAAATATTATATAATAAGTATGTGTTAGTTATTTGGATTTGATATTTTTATATTAAACAATGACATAATTTATCTTTAATTCTAATTCGCGCACAATTTTGTCTTATCTACTACCTAGCTAGGTACCTCTACACAAATAAAACGCAAATAATTAGGATGTTTATTCGCCGTTGGTTTGTGTTTATAACAAAATATTCAATAGTGACACCTCAGACAAGCTCGTAGCCAGGATTTTCCGTCAGGGGGGGGGGGTCCAACCACCAACCAAGCCATTATTTACGACTTTACCTTTTATTACATCTTTTCTGCAATAGGTCAATATCCTAGCTCGCTTGACTCGACCTCATCAGCTGAGCTGAACTGATGGTAAATACCTACTTTTTTAAATTCTGTCGGTGACGGATTTCGGGGGGGGGGGTCCGGACCCACTGCACCCTCCTCCTGCCCCTGCCTACGTGCTTGAGTCCTATAGTAGGTATAAAAAGTCATAAGTCTAAAATATACGAGATTTTCCGCACCCGTCTTACTTCTCGATTTTGGTATAATTTCTTATATCAAGGGATATAATAATATTAATAAGAAATAACACCTAATATTTTTTCAGATATAAGTACACGTAACATTAGAAAAACTTTAAACTATATTAATAATAATAAATATAATAAATAATAAAATAAAAATAACCGCCCGGGCTACACTCCGGTTTGGCCAAAAAAAAAACACCTAATCTATGTTCTTATATTTTTTTCTAATATTGTCTTTTTATCAAGAAATACAACAACCGTGTACCTACTCTATTTTAGTGTACTATTTTTAGCCTCAGTTTGAAGAATTTATGAAGAGTTTATTCTGTATTCTGAATGGCTATCCATGTTTGAGAAATTTACAGAATAAATCTTCTCATTTAATCTCATTTAATTCTACAAAATAATGTGAAAGAGATGGTTTGAGAGGTTTAGGAGAGCCAGCATGCAATAATATTTTTTATACATATATAATTAAGTAGGTACAAGTAGTTATTATACTTAGCATTATTTTTCATGTTTCTATGTTTTTTTTTAAGTTTATATGGCTGAAGTGAACGGAAATGCTGGCAAAGAACGACCTAGGTCTACTTTTATTGAACATATAAAAATGTATTGATCGATGGAAATATTAAAAGTACACACAATAGCCGAACATGTATGAAAGGTATGACGAATATAAATTTCATTGTCTCTGCCTACCCCTCTTGGGATAAAAGGCATGATGACAGTAGCGACGTAGAATCCCGTCGCTACTGTCGCCATCGCAAGTAATCGCAACAAAATTAAACTTTACGTTTGAGAAATATTGATTGCCAAGTAGTAAGTTTTCTGATCTTTCTATAGTCTCTGTCTACCATATTCTAGGATACAGCGTGGTATTTCTAATAACTATTGAATGAATGAAACTGAAAACACGTCGATAATTATCAAGATTTTAATCAGTGTAATACTAAAAAGAGGAAAATATGATATCTTTTAAACATAGTTCTTGTTAAAATATGCCATTATCACATATTGCGCATAATATGGCATGAGTGTGCTAACCGACTACGGAGGAAGGGACATGATGGGGTTATGTACGTTACAGTTCCGCTCCCGGCTTCGCACGGTTACAATACACGCTTATAACTATTTATCTATTATAGATAGATATATGCTACCTTTGCTTTTTTGTAGATAATTTTATTCTACCCAATTCGTTCCTACATCATTTTGTTATATCACTGACGGATTAGACGGCATACGCCATGAAAACTCCCTGGGACTAACCTTTTCCCAGATCACTTAGAACAACAAAACAAAACACAAAACACAAAAACAATTTCTAAACTAAACTATGTACCTACTACTAAGAACAGTAAAAAAAATCGTGGATTGGAAAGTGGCCCGAGAACATGCATATCGCATATCTTTAATAAATATATCTATTATTGTCACAAACACGAGTAGTACATTAAAAGCACAGATTATTTAGCTCAAGTGAGGATTGAACCCAGGTCCTCCAATAAGTAAAATAGGTAAAGTTTGTAAGTTTGGATGTAGAGGGTATTCCTCAAACTTCAGGCTACGATATCCCTGAATAATAGGTATAGGCTATATTTGTTCTAGCTAGTTAGTATGTAAATACATGTATACGTACCTTTGTACAAACAACATCACAACTGGTTAATTAATATTAAAGTAATTTTTTATCACATTTAACTACATACGGGTATTTATTCATTTTTTTATTATTATATATTAATTTTAGTTATTTTATTATTCACTAATATTACACAAACATTTTTTACTATGGAATTGCTATTACACCGCCGATGGTAGTCGATTTGTGATTATTCTGATCAATCCGTCACTTGCCCTTTCTAATTCGTGAATCAGATCAAAATGGTATACTTTCTCCTAATATTTAATTTTCTGGTAGCCGTCGCTAACTTGAGAAAATTGTTAAGGGCCTACGAACACTGGCAGACAATTTAAAAAAAATGGGTGTGTGTACTTATGTACGCGCGTTAGAAGTTATACTTTTTTAGCATACATAATACAAATAAGTTTATTTAGCACGCAAATAATAATTGCCTTTTAAACAAAAGTGTACCGACTTCAAAAATTATGCACTGAAAAGTGTACTAAATTGTCTATTTAATATAAAAATAAACTTGCATCGTGCGCGCGCATCGTGAAATTTTGTCGAAATATCACTCTCGGCAACTTCATACTGTAACTTTTTGTTACATCGTAAAATTTCACTCTCACATAATTTTTTCATAACGCGCCTAAAGAAGTATAACTTCAAAAATAATCAGATTTTAACTAGATGTCTTGGGGATAACAATTTAAGGTCACACGCTCCTAAAACACTTTAGAAGAGGTCTAAAGGACTCTCCTGGAGAATTTTATAAACAAACATTCAGGCGGTTGCAATATTTTCCATGATTTAAAATCTAAAGGTAATTTTTGTAATAAACATAAAATTCAAATGTTTCCACAATACCCATAACTATAAGACGGCCAAATTTAATAGTTCACAAAAAAATTTGAATACCTATTATTTTTATATTTATTTCGCTTTAAACCTATTAAATTTAAATTTAAACATATTGAATTAATGTAGCGAAAAGAGGAAAAATTACTCTTCCAGTTTGGAAGTATCTATTGTATTTTTTTCATTTTTACTAAATGGAAATTCAGTTAAATTTAACATTTTTAGGACTTATTCATACTCTTGAGCGTTCGATGTCCTCTTAACTATTATCTATTAGAGCAAAACGAATGCAGTTTTCTGATATTACATAAACTAAAATACGACCTCCGTCCATAAATTTATATATATAGATAGTAAAAATCTGGTACCTGTACTGTTTTACGAATGAAAATAGAAACTTTCCAAAACTAAGATTTCGTCTTTTTAAACTAGTAGCGCTGCGGTCGCGAAAGTTGCTCTACTTACTTATGGAACAAACTAAAACATGGTGTTTTAGAATTACAATATTACATTACAATTGATCATTCATAGTTTCACTTGACCCTTACTATGGGATATATCATATGTTACCAGCCCTCAGAATACCCAGCGAAAGACTTCCTCATGCTACATAGGGAGTAGAGAAATACTAGTGGGACTAAGAGTCTCCCTCGTGGTCCCATTGATGGGACAAAGTAGTGGGACCACATCTCCCGTAGCACTACTGGTAGTGCCAACAAATGGAGTCTAGAACCTATAAATGAAAAGCAATAAATTTTAAAACAGCATTTTATTTTCAAACGTGTTCCTTGCCATAATTTTAGATAAATAAGTTAAATAATAAACTCACAACTTAATGAATAATTACTTAAAATTAACAGCTATCACACGAATTTAAAATTTACTTATTGCATACCCAAACGTAAACCCAAGATACGCTGCGTGTGACAAAAACATTTACTTATTTCCTATGGCAGGTAAAATGGTTTCAAAAATGAATTTAAAAAAATAAACACAGAAAAATTGTGTGAGATAGGTAAGTACAGATAAAATACAGAAAGTTTGGCTATGCGGCTAGAACATAGGATTATCCAAACTTCATATTTTAAGTCATTCATTATACGGCTGATTTTTTAAAGTCTCTCGATATGAAAATTATATTTGAAGTTTGAATAATCTTAAATACATTTCGTAAAAATAAAATTTTGCAATTAATAATATCTGTTATAATTTCTTATTGTTGACAAGACAATCCTAACGAGTGAGTACATAAGTAGGTGTGAACAGCCATTCACGTAATTATAAATACCTTATATTTATGTCTACGTTTTAAACATTTTTTTTTGGACAAATTATAATAGACGTCAATATTTTAGACCCAGTTAGTTAATCAATAAATTAAGTACAATATAATCTGTTTAACTAATTAAATTAAGTACTGATTATTAATCAATAGGGTCTTATTTTTTTGTTATTTTTAAGTTTAATAAATAAAAATCAATGTAGACACAAATAGATAAAGTTAATGACATTTTTAAAATTAACGTAATCGACATACTTTGTTTAAATAAATTTTCATCAGCATTTCCTTGATAACTATTTATATTTTTATTTACATTTATTGTAAAGTTTAATCATTTCAAAGTATTAACTTTTACCTAAATGTACATCACAGATCGAGCGTTAAAATAATAAACAGTTATAATAAGTTGTTATTATTTTCATTTGTCAAAGTATTACTGAACTTAAGCAGTATGTAATGTATTGTCTCGTACAAGTGCAGATAGTATGTCATCATATCACTAAGCTGACCGTTTGTCGTTATATGAAAATCTTAATTCATTAAACACCCTAGGACTTTTACTTAGATAAACAGGTAGGTATACATTGTCTCATTTTTATATTCAATTTATAATTATCATAGCTCAAATGAGTAACAATGATTACATAACATAAAAAATCCCTTCCAAAACTTTTCACCACAAAAATAAGTCTGCATTAATAACGGAGACTATAATGTTCGCTCACCAATAGATACTTCAGTTTTGGAAGTACAATAATGTGGTTGGTGTAGAAGATTAAATGTCCAAAGAAGTACAAAATTACAAAAACCCTAAAATAGCCAAAATTTAGAAGTTATTTGTAGGGATTATTTTCACCTATATGCTAATGGAAGCGCGTTATGCGAGGGTCAGCCAAGTACTGCTCCTCTGAAGAGATATTTAAATGGATAAGTCTTCTTGGATCTTGAATTCAACATTTAAAGAGTTGAGGACATATAAAAGTATTAATTACCTAACAGAGAGTAACGAAAAAATATGATTTGATGACATTTAGTCGTGGACTTGCGAGTGTAAAACACTAAGGTAAAATAAATTTTCTAGAGATGAGAAAGTAATCGAACATAGAAGAATTATAGAAATTAGTGCCTAAGTAAAAAATAAAAATGTGCAATTAGGAACTAAAGTGCATCTAACGAAACATTAATTAAGTCATGGTCAGTTATCTAGGAGGCAAATAAAATATTCCTCTCAAAAAATTGGCAAGCGCTTACACATAATAGGATAATCTTATTTTTACAGTTCTGATTACTTCACTAACATTTACAGGTAAGGGCTCGATCAATTACACTACTGACTAGAACCTTCGATAATTTTATATAAAATTTGAAAACATTAGACTCAAAGAAAAAAGAAAAAAAATACAAACGTAAATATAGAGATACAAAAATTTTTCTACTGTGTCATAGATTTGGGTAAAATAATATAATTATGATAACGTTACGCTTATTGCTTTTCGGGCGACGGACCGCCCGCTTTACTAGTAATATTCTGTTTTGGTTTTTCTGTTTCTTCATCGTTGTTATTATTGTTTAGAGTCTCAGTAACTTGCTCGTGATTGTCAGCACAATTCTCCTGAGATTTAGCTTTAGCGTCATTTTTATTTTGAAACTCTTCAGTTAACAACTTCTCGAATTCTGAAGAAACCTTATTGACATTCTTTTTCATTGATGAATCTGGATAGCTCTGAAATTTTGTATGATATATTTTTATTATCAGACAAAAGTCCATAAGGCGTCGCTGGCCGAGTTGGTAAAGATATTGTGTGGATATATAGTTTTCTTTTTTTAAAAATATGTAAATATCTACTAAATTAAAAATAAAATAGCCTACAAGCGTAATCGGTTAAATCGTCTCCCGCTGGGTATCCTGGGGCTAGCAAAAACCCATATTACAACTAGGTTGTAATAAAATCCATCGTGAGATTCTAAGTAATATGAAATGATCTCGAGAAAATTAAATGAAAACCCACCTTAAGGTAGAGTCGAACATTATTGAAGATTCGTCGAAAATCTTGCACAACTTGATCTTGGTCAGTATATGAAGAATTTTTCAACTTGGCCGATATGTCATGCAGGCACATAGGATATCTGACGACTTCGTAAAACCGCGGAGCCTGAAACAATTTTTGTGTATAGTTATTGTATAATATTAATTTCGATCGGCCACATATAGACAACAATATATAATACTTACCACTTTAATATCCATGTCATCTTGAATAAACTTTGCATCTTGAATTTGAGACAAATTGATTAGAATCGACTCAAATTTCTTAATTGTAAGTGCTGGTAATGGTTTCTTCTTCTTTGGATGATACCAGTTTCCAGACACCTTATTTTTTGTGTTAGGTTTTTTACTCGTGTCATCTCGAACATAGTTTCCACTTTGATCAAAACTTGAACACCGAATTCTATCTTTTGATTCGTTTTTTGTCTCTGAAGACTCTAATTGGTCTTCTGGCTCTGGTGAAAGGGACACTGTTTCGGTAGCAGTCTGACAATCTTTCTTTCCACCAAGTTCTTGATCCCATAAACTTGGTAACTCCTTTGATAGATAATGGTTACTAGGCCACATATCAGGATGAAACTCTTCTTGATACTCTTCGCTTGCGACATTTAATCCCAAAGCATCGTAAAGACGTGCAGTGTCAGATTTAGAGCCCTCGTGGATAAAGTCCATCAGTTTTGGGGCAGATTGCTTAGCAGCCTCCCACGCCCTATCTGAGGACATCGAACTTAAAATATCCAGTGGATCGGCGTGTCTAAGATCTAAACAAGGCATGCCTCCTCTTAGCTGCTTCTGTTCGTCACTAAACAAATCTTCAGCACGTCGAGGCATCAAACATGGCCACGACTCTAAATTATACTTTGGGTGAGGTGCTAGTGTCACCGCAGTGTATTGTGGCTTGACTTTTAAAGTCGGTACTTCCTCTGCAGTTACATTTTCAAATACAACTTCTTGAGAAGATCCCGGAGCGAAGGGTGTAATTGGATCCGGTTTTATAGGCACTTTGTAACTGCCGGGCTTCATATAAACTTTAGACATTTCGTGAAACTCATCATTTTCGTGATCAATAAATTGTACGGGGCCAGAGATATTAGATATAGCCACAACGTTAGGTGGAACCTGTACGTTGCGACTCTGATGAGTTATAAAATCATTAGGTTCTTTTTGGACCATCTGACCCCACGCCGCAAAAAAATCTGACTCTTCTTTAGTGTCACCGCAGCTGTTGTTCTTTTGTATATAACAACCCCTCACGTCAGGGTTAACCGCTATGTTAGGTATCAATGTTTTTTCCACGTGACTTAAGGGTATCATTTTAGATTTCAATTCCATTTCCCGGCGTAGTAGTAAATCATAGTGGACGTTGGACATTGGTGGTTGACCAGTAGATTTGCCGAGTTCCGCATCTATTTTGTGTTTTAATTGTGCGTATATTTCTCTTTGATCTGATTGGCAAAGACCTTCTAAGGAACGAAAGTCAGGAACGTTGGTAATAGTCCAGGATTGACGCGGCTTCGCTTCTTTGAATTGGCTCTTTTGAAATACGTCAACCTCGTTCGGCTCATTCAACGGAAAAAAATTATGTGTGTTAGGTGGTGGGATTACTGGAATCTTTTTGCAAGTGACACCTGCCCGGGCCGGCCAAGGACTCTCAGTAAAAGTTTGACTGGTACACTGGTTTTGATTTTGAATCCACGGAGGTTGTACCACATTGAACGAAGGCGGGGAGGCATTGACGGGCCGGGGGGTGCTGACGTGCGGCTTCACAGTTTGAAACTTGTTCTGATTTTGGTGGCGCGGTCCTGCCGAGTTGGTAGCATAATAATTATGGGTGAAACTTTTCTGCTCCATTGTGAAGCCGTGATCTAGACATTTAAATGTTTTGTAAATATGAGTGAGCATCTCCTTGGTCACGGCTTGCCATTGAATGAAGCATTCACGGATATTTGGACTGTAATATTTATTTTCAATCCTTGAAAATGTTTCATGTTTTTCACTCAGCAACTCCTTCACTCCTTTCCACCCGTCAAGTATTCTTACAAAGGAAAATATAAAGTTTTTAATCACCCACGGTATACCTTGTGAATGTAAATTTGCTACAGCACTATCAGGCTTTTGTACATTGGACCTTGTTTTGGCACATATAGAGTGTATGTTTTTGAAACAAGGACGGTTGTGATGAGCTATAGCAATATTTTCAGCGTCGGTACAAGCCTCGACTGCAAGCTGTACAATCTGGTTAGGTATCTGATCATGAATTATAATCTTGTCAAGAGCTGTGAGCAGTATGTCAGATGAGCCAGAAGATCTTGGCTTGTCGTCGTCATTGGTTGAACATTTCACACTTTGTTTTTGAAAATTGTTAGCATCAGCTCTAGCAGCGTTAGTTTCTGATACATTACACAGCTCTGAGACCATGCGTTCTCCTTCAACGAAAAAATCCAAACTGGACGTAGACTCTGAAGCAAAATTTCTATCCTTCCTTTGACGATCTTCATCATTGTCTCTGAATCTATCATGGGAGTATCTGGGATCGTTGGCATAGATACTTCTCTTGTCTTGGCTTTTCACAATTTTCTTTTTTGCGCCAGTACCAATGGGTTCTTGGTTGGAATTAGACCAGGAGCCGTGAGCGCGACGATCATTGTTCACGTTGCGGTCACCCATCATGCCCGGACCTGTGTAGTTGGGCAAGGATGGGTCGAACACCAAACCGACCAGCGGCGAATTTGGCGGTGAACTGAAGGTCGGCACCGAAGTATTGGAATATCTGTAAACATATAAATGACAATAATGAAAAAAACTCTCGTGTCTGCCTGTCTGTTCTTCTGTCAAAGCTTATTTTCTCCCGAATCTACTAGACGAAAATAATATTCTGTACATATATAGAGTTTTATGACCCAATCACGGACGTAATAAACGGTGATTTTGGGGGAAAAATCCGACAGACCGACGGTATATCCTATAATAACGCCATCTAGGGTGCGCTTAAAGATTTAAAAAAATCTCGGTCCGGACCAAGAATTGCCGGCTTATGTACATAAGTTTGTCGGATTATGTACAAAGTTTTTAATTATAAAAAACCCATTGGTACCTACATGACCGAGATCCGGGGTCGAACCCGTGGTCCGCCTAATTATTATTATTAATTAATTATTAGTATTAACCAGACATCTTAACCACTCGGCCACAGACGCACGATGGTTATTCTTATTCACAGAACACCTTTCTTCGTATTCGCGTTGTTATTTTAGTAAATAAATTCCACGAGTCACTAAAATATTTGTGTATTCAGCTATTTGGAAAATATAGCAAGCATCAATGTGGATCTATTGCACATTTGTCGGTTGGTCAAATATTTTGGCAAATCAATAAGTACAAAAATATGACGCAATGAAAGCTGGGGATACCTAGACTTCTAGGTATGTAGTAACAATGTCCATATTTAACTGTTGCCCATAATAAACAGGCTACCTGTTACCTACCGGACCGGAGATATGATAACATAGTTTTGGTATGTTTTTGTTCGCAACTAACCTCGTATTTTGGAATTGTTGATGAGATGAATTAACTTCAAACACTCCGGTAGCGGCGCGGCAGTACGTCACGATATTCTGGTCTTGTATATCCTTAGAATAACCTGAGTGATACAAATACGAGCATTATTATATAAAATTGCAAAATATAAAAAAAAAATTAAAGTCAATGTTAAAAGAAGGCATGTATGAAAAGTATGATGCATATAGAAGAGGCAAAAGAGGTATGTCAAGATCGTAGCAAATGACACTTGATTGTCTTGGGATTAAAGGTATGATGATTATTACAAGAACTTGGCTATTCCACTTTCTAAACGTTTACGGATGTCTCACCACTTCCAAGAAAGTCTTCCTCATTTAGAGATAAGACTAATTGGCTCTTGAGTGTTTGTGTTGAGGTATTTGAGAAATTGATGATTTGAAGAGTTTGAGAAGATTTCTTACTCTGCTACGAACTAATATTAAAGAATCGTAGAACTAGCAAATCTATATTTCTAAACATAGGTAATACCTACCTACTTTTTCGAGATACCTACGCTTGAAAAAACTAAAATGGAGGTTTGCAGTAAATATTGAAAACTAAAGTTATATCCTCTTTGCTTATAGAAGTCCCGCGGACATGAGCGGAACTATATTTAAATAAATTAATTTTAATTTAATTTAAATATATTTAAATAAATTAATTTAAATTGCGTTTAAGGTTTGAGGAAAACAACGAAATCAATGATCAACGAATTACCTCGAACGACTACACCGCCGTGTCTGCAGAACTTCTTTCGTGTAAAGGATGCTAGTTTCAATTTTGTCACCAATGCTGTCCAGGGTTCTAGGACAGTGTCGGAAATTGGAAGCAAGATATCTATGAAACTGAGTGTCTATTTTACTAAGGGTATATTTCAATGACCAATAATTAAAAAAAAATATCAAACACAAAGTAATTACTTTTATATCGCTATACGACAATTGTGAAAACGAAATTTGCCAGTTTAGTTCCACCTGTAACCGCCAGTAATAGTATCAACTGTTTGCCAGTTGTCAATCGTGCGGACGTTGACATTACGTGCCCCCCGAAGCACGGACAAGTAGATAAATAATAATATTTACCGCATCCTTTGTGTTGAATCAGAGAGACATTGTAGTGATGTTGTACATTCTGGTAGCGACATTTCGACACATCATTCTGCTGTGACGAAGGCTGGCTATTTTCACAAATATTCTCGTTTTCCCTATATTCTCCTGTCTTACTCGTGTCTCTGTCACCATAATCTTGCATTTGGCCCGAAGACGGATCACTTGCGAAAACGTATAAAAACAATATTAGTTCCTATGCGCTACATTTGAATCAAACCTCAAAGTGAAAATGCAGGAAGCGATCGCAAATAAAAAAATCCACAGCGAAAATCAAAGCGATTCAATATTTTCGTTACTTTTTCCACTTTGACGTTAAATTTTATTTAATCCTGACATAAGTATGGTTCATAAAATCTAGTTGGTGCGGAGGCCAGACTGTAGAAATTTAGTAGCATTTTAAAGCCTAATTTTCTTGTCTTAACAAATACGATGACTTCGCAAGGTTTTGTACGTATCAGAACGTAAAATAGATGGATTTTAGTTCCTATGTGTGAATATTAGTAGATTTTAGCCAAAAAATGAAATATAACTCACCTTAATGCGTCTCCTTTCCTTATAAACGGTAGCCTCGGACTCTATGCATTTCTCTATACATTAGACAAACACTTAGCAAAAAAGTCTTCTGTCAAATAATACTTTGTAAAAATGAAAAATAATCTATTCTTATGAATTAACAGAATTGATTTAACACAATTTTGATGTTTCTAGTTCCTCTTCTAACTTATTTTCTAATTATATTTGTCTTCATTAATACGTTTATTGGACATTTATTGTGTGAGATACGCTTTGCAAAATGTGTGACTTGCCAAATAATTGAAAGCAAGCATATGATCGATCACAATTGTTTTTTATGACACAATGTCATTCGATTTATGCTTTTCATAGATGGACAAGATGGTGAAAAACCAGGTGGTCTGATATCTCCATGAAGTTTTCAATTCGATATACTTTGTGTTACAAATTTGTATAAAAAATTAGGAGTTTTATTATTTTTATAACGACCTAAGAGTGCGAAACGGCGATATTCAATATTTATTCAAAACTCATAACTTGATTTTTATAGGTATCAAATTATATTCAATAAGTAATTCTGGATTACAATTATTTTCTCGTCAAATATTTTCGATTAGAACTTTTTGGTATTTCAGTTTTTCTTTCATTTGAATTAATAATTATAAAAATAAACACAACAAAAACGTGGAAGAATAAATAAAAAACATTTTTTTAATTCGTATACTTTTATGCCTTTACCTCAAAAAATTCTACGCACACATAGAAAAATAATTAAAAAAACTTTTCGTAATTAATATGAACGCGATTTAAATGAAATAATATATAATAATGCTATTTATTATAAGTGAGGTAGCCAGGTTAGAGACGGTAGCTGCGTTACAATAGTCAGTAGAGCATGTGCATACTTCCTGTCGACTTCCAAATCCTGATCGCTGGTAGCATGCTCTCTGAAAACCCGATTAGAAAAACCTTTCAAATACAATATATCGAATCTCACCAATATATTTTTATATCATTTTTATAAAAGGGTATACTTTCCAGGTGGTCCCATGGTCATCAGTTAAGGATCTGATGATGGGATCCCGGAGAAATCAAGAACACTTAAATTTTTATAGGCACATTTGAAGCGATTTGGGTATTTTTTTTTATAGTGACTTGTGCATTTGCTTTCGGAAAGCACACTTTTCAGTTCCAAATTTTTGAAGTAGTTACATTTTTTTTAAAAGACAATTATTGTTACAGAGCTAGGGAACAAAATAATCCAGTAGTTCTATCAATAGAACTGTCAGTAGAAATATATTAAAAATCTAATTATGCATGGACCTAAAAATGGCGTTAATATGGAACGAATTTTCTTCTTCCTATCTATCTATCATCACGCCTTTTATCCCAAGAGGGGTAGGCAGAGACAATCGAATGCCATTTGCTACGGTCCTGACATACCTCTTTCGCTTCTTTTTATTCATCATACCTTTTATACAAGCTCGGCGATTGTGTGTACTTTTAATATTGCCGTCGATCAATACATTTTTTTATGTTCAATAAAAGTACACCTAGATCGTCCTCTGCCAGCATTTCCTTTCACTTCAGCCATATAAACCTTTCATCCTTCATTCTTTCAACGTGTCCAAACCAGCGTCAATTCCGCATTCTTCTCTAATGAAATCGTTCCGGACGAAATGAAATACGCTTTATATCACACATTCTACGTAAAGACCTCATTTCCACTGCATTTATCTAACTTTCATGCTTCTTATTCCATACCCAAGTCTCGCTTCCATAAGTAAGTTCTTCTTCCTACAGTCGTAATATTAGAACTACTAGCTAATCTATGCTATAACCTAGAGTCCTTGAATCAGGTGCTTTACGGCTGTCATCCAGCCTCCAGGGTTCCAGAGGGTCGAGTGGGTTCAGTCGACATAATAATATCAGTATGCCTTACAGCTTCCGGGAACCATTGCCGGCCCCAGGTTACATAAAAACCCATTGGTACATGGCCGAATGGTTTTACCCACTTGACCACCGACGCCCTTTAGAAAAGTATTATTTAAAAAATCGTAACCTATTGACTAATGAAGTCGCAGCAGATGTAACCACAGTTTTGTAAGGGATCGTCAAAATTACCTTCTTTTTACCAGTTGCCCAACCACAAGATCTTACAATCCTGCTTTTCGGTACTAAGCCATTGACTTCATTGTCAATGTGTTGTATAATTTTTCTACATAATGAGTAGCTCATCCCCCGATCTAATTCTGAACAATTTCTTCTAAAATTTTCCGGTAAATTTGGACCGGAGCATCTTGGATTTGTAGCGCTGTTGCATTCATAGCAAAATATTGCTGACGCTAAAATAAATATGGTAAAATTATATCAAGAAGTTGTAGATGATAGATTTACAATTTGAAGTCACATAAATAATATTATAACTACTTATCTATTAGAGATAGACATATACTTCTGCGGACTTTTTGATGTGAAACATCTACACGCGCGTTAGACTAGCGTAAAACCAAGACGTCTCAAAATTCAGGAGACGCTTGGTTTTGGCCTACACCGTCTCTACACGTAGAGGAGATAACGCGTTGTCATGAGGCAATTTCGGAGACGCTTGGTTCTGGCCTACGCCGTCTGCGCCTACCGCTGTGCCCAGGTAGAGCGGATAACGCGTTGGCATGAGGCAAGAGCAAGCGTCTCACACTTCGGAGACGCTTGGTTTTGGCCTACGCTGCGTGCGTCTGGTCGTGTATTTCTTCGTCTAACAAAATATATACCTACGAATTTTGATTTTTTGAAAACTCGTTGGGGCTAACTTTTCACTTATACTGTTAATGCTCAGCTCCTAAACATGACTCATAAACAATACTCGTAAACGTTCCCTGTCAATGAACCTATAGACTACTAGAATACTATAGACTACTAGGTATTCACTAGAATACCGCAAGAAAATCCGTTAAGTAGTTTTTGCGTGAAAATTTGTAATAATGTAGTTTCGTTCAACTTCAAATTTAAGTTTTCTTTATTTTTCTTTTTTCACGGGTTGCCTTACAGCTCCCGAAACCGTGTTACGGTTCCAGGGTACCCAGCGGAAGACCTAAGTCTCCCTCGTTTAGCCGATGGTATTTGTGAGGCTATATCTAAAGAGTGGCTAGTTCTGTTGAGATATATTTAGATGGAAAAGCCTCTAAGTGTGGTTTGTCGGATTATGTACATAAGTTTTTAATTAAAAAACCCATGTGCGTCGGTGGCCGAGTAGTTAAGACGTCTGGTATTAAGTTTTCTATATTTGGCATTTAGTAACTTTTCGCCCCGGCTTCGTTCGTGTAAATATTGCCTAGTTCAAACACACAAAGTTTTCAGCTTTATAATATTACAAGCTTCTGTCCGCGGTTTCACCCGCGTGGAAATAGATCCAAAAAGAATTAATCCCGTGGCTGTAATTTGCCCCTCCCCGCCTACTTTCGCGGTATAAAAAGTAGTATATGTCATTATCTGACCCCTAAACTACCACTATGTAAAAAATCATGTCGATTCCGTGAAAAACAAAAACAAATCTATTCCACGGGAACCATACATTTTTCCGGGATAAAAAGTAGCCTATGTGCTATTCCAGACTATAATCTATCACTGTGTCAAATTTCATCCAGATCCGTTCAGCCGTTCTGGCGTGATTGAGTAACAAACATACATACATCCATACAAACTTCCGCGTTTATAATATTACTAGCATTCCGCCCCCGGCTTCGCCCGTGGACATCCCTATAATTCGTATCTAATTTTAGCTGACCGAAATGAATAATATTCGATCTCTTTGGCTGTATAAAGAGTTCCTTTTTAAGAAGATTTTGATTTGACACATTCTTTACTTTATATTTGATAGCTGTTTCCCACGACTTCTAATTTCAAAATGTTGGCAAACATATACACTTCATACACTGCCCACCCCGTTCCCGTCGTCATGCCGTGATAATAAAAAGTATCCTATGTTACTTCTAATACCTCCAAGAATATATGTGCAAAATTTCATGATGATCGGTTAAGTAGTTTTTGCGTGAAAGCGTAACAAACAAACTTACATTCGCATTTATATTAATAGGGATAGCTGTTTCCCACGACTTCGTACGTGACTATTTTAGAATGTTGGCAAACATACACAACATAGCTTTTGTCATGTTCACCTCTGCCCACCCCGTTCCCGTCGTCATGCCGTGATGGTATATAGCCTATGTTACTCAGGGTGAATGTAGCTTTCCAATGGTGAAATAATTTTTGAAATCGGCACAGTAGTTTTTGAGTTTATTCATTACAAACATACACACAAACACACAAAAATACAAATCTTTCCTCTTTACAATATTTATAGATAGTATTAGGTGACTAAATCGAGAATTATTGAAAAATGTTGGCATTACCATCGAATCATGGTCCTAATATATATATACAAAATGTAGTCTGTATTGTCATGAAGTTTAATTGGCTTAATTATAGGTAGAGATATAAAAATTTTAACATTGGAATGCAAAACTATTTTTCAGTATTTTCAGCGCCAACCTTTATAAAAAGAAAAATGAATAACTCACCATCATGTAAAACTGCAACTAAAAACACTGTAGTCAGGTGTATTTTCATTTTGTTCCATATATGATCGTGTCTTTGGCCAAATTGCATGTGAAATGAAACAAGTGTTGCTCATGAGATAGTCTGACAATTTTAAAAAGGAAGTCCCCTATTTACGAGCAAGTGACACAGATTGCTCCAATTTGTACGTTGCGCGTTGGATAGAATAACAATTCAACTACAAAAAAATATTATTGTATCTATTAAGAAGAGGAAGAAAAGAAGAAGAAGACCTTCTTTTTCATTTAGCTGAAGACATTTTTAAAGTAGCCAAATACCTTAGCAACAACCGACAAATTTCCATGTTATTTTCATTTTTTTTGTTAATCTAATTAATAATAATTAATATAATAACAATATTTATAAATAAAACACAAAATCACTATGTATTTTTATAATAACAATTTGTAAATGATCACGTGACTATTTTACATTCATATAACAAAGGTTAAAATATTTACAACTGACATGACAGGTTTCTTAAACCAATTAACGGTCTTATAGTAATTGTAACCCGACTGCGGAGAAGCAAAAGGTAGGGGTTATGTAGTTTTATAATATATCTAATAATCGTTACATTGGCAGTGATTATTACAAGATTAATTATTTATTTATAAATTAATATTTATTAATTTTTTTATTTATATTAGCTACAAATAAACAGGATATTACAGATAGATATATAGAAAGGGTACCTACCAAGGTACAATAGGTCGACATATTTGAAACTTCTTTTTTCAGCAAGTAGTATATAGCTAGCACATGTTATACAACAAATAAGTATAACAAAAAGACAATAATCGTATTCCAGAACGCGCGAACATCCGCATAGCAAAATTAGTTTCAATTACATATAGCAAATTATTGAAATCTGTCTGTATGTTCGACTCTAACCTACTTAGGTACTAGATAAACATAGTTGAACGATTGTTTATTTTATAATATATTTTGTCACATCTATTGGAACGCCTTGGTGGTAAGACCGACTCGTATTTCGTGACGGAAAACTGCGAAAACCCCCTCTCTCCCGCCACTCTCAACTCCCTTGTGTGTGCGTGGCGCGTATACTAAATACTTCGTTGTTTCTCCGTGTAAGTGTGTGTACTGCGTGCCCCTCTCTATTCGACTACAGTATACTTGATTCGTCAATTTCGATGTTTCACATCTGCCGGTCGTCTCGTGACGGGCACCATTTTTCGTTTAGGGGTAGTTCGAAAATTGCGCCCGCTCGAAAACAGGGTTATAAAATATCTTGTGATGCATTCACAATACTTTTGGAGGTTTATGGATAGATTAGTTACAATAATACTAGATAAAAGTTTTTACACAGCTAATAAAAAATAAAATGAAGTACGTGATCATTTAATTATTTCTTGCTCTACCAGAATCGTACCAGAGCTACCGACGCCAACAATAGCAAGGTACCTCCAATATTAATAGAAGCCGAGTTACATCCATCTTCTAAACATGAACACACTTCTTGTCTTCCACCAAAGCCAGATCTCTGGTAGCACCGACCCTGAGAAACATTTAAACATTTCATATTTTATATTCGCCAAATGTGGACATTGTTTCTTTTTAGGGTTCCGTACATTGTAAAATCGGAAACCCTTATAGCATCACTCTTGTGTCTGTCTGTCCGTCTGTCACAGCTTATTGTCTCCGAATCTACTGGACGAAAAAAGTTGAAACTTGGTACATCATGTAGAGTTTGATGACCCAATCACGGACGAATAGCGTAAATAATCGAATTTCGATTTTGGGGGTTCATTTTAAGGAATATATGGAATATAAATATTTTTTTTTTATAATTTTAAAATGCATCTAGATACGAAAATTGACCTCCGAAGCAACTAAGTCTAAAATTTTGAAACCTAAAAAAAAAACTGAAAAATGAGTCATAGTCGCAGCTCGGCTGGCGAAATATATAACAACCCCATGGTACCCCGCGGAAGATAAATTACTTACTTGCAAGCATGAGAAAATCTACAGGGGTTAGACAAAATCTATGCATGACGTTCTCAGTAGCGTCAGTTTGTCTCTTTATGACATTTGTCACGTGATCTCTTAGAAGACAAAATATTTTACATTTTGTCAATATGTCTACAGTAGTGAGATTCTTTCTACACGCTTCATGCTCGCACGATTTGGGTGAAAAATTATGATTTTTTTTTTCATTAAAATTGTTTCAGTACTAAGTTTTTCTTCAGGAAATAAACAGATATAATAATAGAATAACAGAAGTAAGACAACAGGCTTGCCATCTGGTTTAATATGTACAACTGGCTAAAAGTGGACACTGTTACTCATGTCCCTGGACACACCGCAAGGTATAAAGTCCGTGATGGTGTGTAAGAAGAAGAACTGATATTTATCTTTGGAGGCATTTTTCATACGTCTGTCTGTTACGCTTTCACGGCTAAACCAGTGAACCAATTTTGATTAAATTTGATACGGAGAAAGCTTAAACCCTAGGAAGGGAAAAATACTAGTTTTTTTTAATTCGACCCCTTAAGGGGGTATATATGGAGAAACCGGGGCGAACAGCTAGTATTTAATAAAATCAAAGATTCAGTAAAACCGAAATTGGCACCTATTTATTTACCGTCTTTCAGTTTAGTTACTCCCTAACAAAAATATCATACTGTATATGATTAAGGGGAAACAAAACCTATTATAACTAATCAGTTATTGAACTACGTTTAAACATACCTTATAACTAGTTTCATCCCAACCACATCCTCTAATAACTCTGCTATCTGGAGGCATGCCGTTCATCTCAAATTCTACAACTTGAGAAATTTTCCTGCACATTGTGTCCTTAGGGCCGCAGGGCAGTCGCAGAGTGTCTGGCAAAGCATCCAGTAGGCAGCGGGAGTCATTGTGACTGTTGCATTGGTAACAGGTTATTGCCAACCCTGGGGGAAAATATGACATATAAGCAGGCTCTAATGGTAGATGGACAACCAAAGATGGGTAATGGGTACACTAAAGGCAGGAAACCCCAAAGGGAAATGGGTAGATGAAATAATGAAAACTGCAGGAGATAAATAGGAGGAAGTGGTAAAAGATAGGAAAATATGGAAGAAGATGGAGGACACTTTTACCGCCGAATGTGAACTGTAATATTTAATAGTTAATATAAACGTTATTGTAAATATTAGAATAAGTAAGCAGGTGTTATAATAATAATAAATATAATAAGGCTTGTGGCGAGCCGTGGGTGAGTAGCGACACCTCTGAATCCGAGTGCTCCAGAGGTAGGTCGAGGCAGGACCCCTGGCTTGCCTTAATTGGCTGTTCAGGGTGGAGTCGTTAGAGTATAATATTAGATATATATTACAATCTGGAGTGGAAGTGTCTAAAGGCGTAATAACGGGGAATAAATATGTGAAACCGGTACCACACCCCCAGCCGCTTACACCAATGTTGCCTTTCTTACTGGCCTGCAGAAATACTTAAAAAGGTGGTTGTTTTATAAGGCCCATTTAGTATAAACGGCGAATCACCACCTGTCAATTTTCCGTTTCATGACCGTTGTCTCAACCAATAGATTGATAAACCTATAGAAATGAACAATAAAATGACTGTGAGTAAAAGGGAATACTCCCTAACGCTTGTCGCTGGAAAGTTGCCTATGTCAATCTATTAAATATTTTCAATAACGCGATACAGGTTTCAATTTCAATATTGTGAGACCGCCACATGACTTCCTTCCTAGACTAGAGGTCGATTTAGTATGAAACTAACATCCATGTAACGTAGTCAGCTGTGATGGACTGTGTGGTGGACTGCAGTGCGGAATCACATGTCGTGATGTGGGAATTCAGGGCATGCACGGGAGGACCTGGTAAGGACTGACATGTCGTCAGCGGGAAGTGGACACAGATTTTCTATTTTAAAGATCTGTGGAAGTGGAAGTAGGATGCACAGGCTGTGTTCACACGGGGTCACCAATATAGAAAGGGCAATACACACAAGAATCCAACTACTGTGAGTAAAAGGTAATTCTCCCCGCGATAAAGGTTTCAATATTGCGATCCAATCAACACCCCAAAAAATAGCCCAATTTTAATTTAATTTTATCTCTGCAATAATCCAGGCATCTGTCTGTGAGCGCATTGTCTCTGATACATTCAGGGATAGGTCCCGATGGGTGCTAACTAGCCACAACACTTTAGATTTAAAAGATTTTAGATCTAAAGGGCCTCTATGTGTTGGACCTATGTTACAGGACCGGGTATTATGCCCGTGAACTTGAGAGTTACATAATCATAATAATGATTGGTTCAATGTTCAATAGTGAAATAACGAGAAATATTCTACTGTAAGCTATACATCGATGAAGCTATATTATTATATAGGATGTCTTAAAAGCCAATATGTCCATCCTTAAAGGGCTGATAGACCAGCTCAAGACTGACCATAAAATGTCAGTCTTTGGCACTTTTGAATAAAAAAATCGACCAGATTTTCAAGGACCAACCCTTCAAAATATCCATATTATTATTACAAGCATTGAGTTACAAGATTAAATTTACTTATTCTTCCATATTTCTTCACAACAGTAAAAAAAAAATTTTACGATTACAGTCACAGCTTATTTTCTCAGAATCTACTGGACGAAAAAAGTTGGAATTTGGTCATGTGATAGGTAAATAAATGAAAGGCTGGTTATAAGAAATACAATTTTTATAATTTTAAAATGCATAGTTTCAATTAAGTAGGTAGGTATATTAAAAAAATAAATTTATGAAAATTGACCGTTCATTATCTTCAAAACTACTGAGTCTAAAATTTTGAAAAAATAGGGAATATAGGGCCTCTAGATTATAGTTTATAGGAAAATTTAAACGAAAATCCTTTCTGAGTTCTGAGTTCTGACTGAAGTTCTGTCTGAAAACGAAAACCTCAGCGCGCGAACCGTACTAGCAACTTGGTCAATTTATTTATCTTTGAAAGTCTTGAAACAAAGACCAGTTTAATCCTAACTAATCTACGAGTATACCTACAAAGCTGAAGAGTTTGTTTGTATGTTTGAACGCGCCAGTCTCAGGAATGCCTTCTCATCACGCTTCGACCCAAAGAAGCGGGGCAGTAACCATAATGTCAACTAAACTGAAATTTCCACGGGCAAAGCCGGGGCCGAAAGAACGACGTGAATTTGTGACATAAATTATGGGAAAATAGTTTTTTTAATAAAGAACTTCTATGCCCGTGCTAATCCTCACTAAAGTTTTATAAAAAAAAATACACTGTTTCAGAATGTTTGTCAGTCTGTCTGTAAGATTACAACAATAAAAGAATGCTCCAAAATGGCTGAATTAATTTTCATTTTTTTTTGGATTTTTCAGTCAGTCTAGCTGAACGTCCAGAAACTGCTAATAAATATGAAAATTCCATGAATCATACTTAGTATTTTTTAACGAACACGCATAAGTAGGTGAATGTGAGTGAATGGAATAGATGATAGATGTATGACAGCAAATATTAATGGAAAATTGGTACGACTATATATGAAAAGGATATGAAACATATGAATCCAGGACGAACAGGACATCACCAAATCTAATTTAGAACAAATTATAACTAACCTTGTTGTATAAAACTGCATAAAACTACAAAGAAGCAGATATTCAGGACAGACATCCTTCAGGACCTACGACCTTTTTACCGGTAAGAACTAAATACACCCGCAATAGAGTGAGTTTGATAAAAGACTGTAACAGACCGTCGGCGCACGCGCAGACGTGGGCGAACAACAAGGTTGTCACATCCATGTGATATTGTGTGCTATGATGGCAGGCCAAACTGGAATATTTCATTTATATCTTTTGTAAGTTTCAATCTCTGAAATTTTTTTCCTTTCCCTCAGTGCTATTAGGTTATATTTTATTTTGTTCGAAAATACTCACGGGCGAAGCCGGGGGCAGAAAACTAGTGTTAAAATAAAACTGAAGATTCAGTGGGGTGTCATTTACACGATACTGGGGCATAAATGTCTCTCTGTCTGTCTCAATGTTTGTCTAGAATAGGCTCTGAAACTGCTGAACGAACGGATTTTGTTAAAATATTTCAGGGATCATAGGAAGTAATCTGCTCTTTGTAACATCACGATTTTTTATAGGTACCAAGCTCCCAAACCCATTTTTATTTATTTGGGACAGTATTAAAACTAATTAAATATTAAATTCTGATAAGAATTTTCATAAAGCAATGAAATATTGCCTTGAAGAAAAAAAAAGCCTATTACTCTATCTTTCCCAGCCCTTCTCTGTACAAAAAATTAAGTCGATCGATCCATAAATCTTCTCTATCAAAACTAAACAATATTTATACAAAATCTAACTGTGACATGATGATATATTCTTGACCGCATAGCGAAACATACACTATAAAACAATAAAACTAGATGTAGTCAGAAAAGTCGCACCATATACCTTCCAGCGAAAGATACCTGGTAAAAATAACCACATAAAAAGTGTATGAAAAACTTCGAACGATATATGTACGAAAAATATGCATATGAAGATACCATGAGAAGTATCTAAGGACGTCGGCTTTACGTGCCCTTCGAACTACGAAAGGAGATAAGCGCTTTTTTCTAAATCTGGCCAAAAAAAATCTAACCCAAAATTTTCGTAATAATATGTTTTGAATCTCTAATTTAGTTCTCGCTGACACAGAATAGACCCCTGAGGGTCCAAAAAGCACTAAATATTAGAGAAGCAACCCTATGTCTAGGTGATCCTATCACGGCAGCTAGGAGCAAGTAGGTTACAATTGACAAAACCCAACACTTATTCAATTGTCGCAATTGGAGTACAGGATGAAGAGTTCCATTGAACATGCTACAAGTACCTACCTATCTGTATTAACTATTTAGATCAGTAAATCCGTTCGTATTGTCTCACGAACTTAAAGATTTTTCATTTTTAACCTTACAATAAATTTGAACCATGCGGCGTGGGCAGACACCAGTAATACTGTTTGCCAGTTGACCGTATAAAACGCTGCACTTTTAATAGACCTAAGGGTGTCTCCCTCTTTTATTAGCCGATGGTATTTGTGAGGCTATACCTAACTAGTGGCCAGTTCTGTTGAGGTATATTTAGATGGAAATCCTCTTGCTTTGTCGGATTATGTACTTACATAAGTTTTTAATTATAAAAAACCCATTGGTACATGGCCGGAATCGAATCACGGTATTTTTAATTGGCTCTATAAAAACCTACTTACCAAATGAACAAATGGACATATCGCTATCGTATCGTGCAGTTTTTCTATAACATTCTGTCTGACACTTGCTATAATGACCGACGAGTGGCGCTGTCAAACCATAAAAAGGTTTGTTCTCAGAGTCAGTTCTCGGACGGAACCCGGCCGTTGATGGTTCTGTTTTGAAGTCAAGTATCATCTCACCTCGCACCCGGATGTTACGAAGGAATGCTCGAGTTTTATTGCGAAAATGCGCTTGTATATCGAGTAACAATACATAATAATAGGTATGGATACCTACTAGTCATGACGAAGCTGACAAATGTTAGTTACGAAGACCCTGAGCTCGTGGAGTAATGATGATAACATTTCTTTTGCGAGTTACAAATGTTACATGTGTTCATTTGGCACCAAACAGTCCCAGATGCCAAACAAATATATTTTCGTGGGAAATTGTGCAATTTTCTCTAATTATTAAAAATACGAAAAAATCGTTTCTTGTTGGATGCATGTGAGAGTTCGATGCGTCGCGACTGCAGAAAGAAAGAAAAAAAAAGAAAGTAAAATGCACTTGTGAGGCAATTTGCTCGGCATTCTATAGTGTTGGACATTCTCGGACATTCATAATTATAAAGACGATGCAGTGACTTAGCGGGAAAATGCAGCTAGTTATTCATTACAAACAAAAAATCAAAGGCGTCGGTGGTCGAGTGGGTAACTGTCGGCTCGCAACTTAAAAGTCGCGGGTCGATACCTACATCCGACCATGTACCAATGGGTTTTTTATAATAAAATATCTATGTACATTATCCGACAAATCGTTCAAAGAGGCTTTTCCATCATCTACTAAGCTGGCCCACTCGTTAGGTATATAGCCTCAAAAACTCATTGGCTAAATGAGGAAGACTTTGTCTTCCACTGGGTACCCTGGTACAACGGTTCCCGGGAGTTGTAAGGGTAACCCGTGAAGAATAAAAAAAAACCTCTTTATAATATTAATATAGATAGCGACCCTCGCCCAGCTTCGCGTTGTTTATGAATTTAATTTTATCGGTATAAAAAGTATCCAATCTCCAGCTATCTTGGAAATTCAGAAAAATTAAGTCGATCCGTTGCTCTATTTTTACCTGAAGGAAGGTCAAACATACATAATGTGAAAGTGTGTCACATTCATAACATAGTTTTATAATAATTAAAAAAAAAATTCAGTAGTGTGATCGCCGTTTTACGTCTTCTCCGAAGCACATATTCTTAAATTCTCCAAAATTTTTCTTGGATAAACTATTTCCAATTTCTTTTTAAATAATCTACCTGTGTCACTGTAATTTAGCATATAGTTACTTATTCAATATATCTAGCTGTTATTTTTTCAATGGGTTTTATTGAATAGGTAATGTGGGTGGTTAAACTTTGCCCCCGTTTTCTCTTTCATAATCTATTACAATGCTCTTATTTTTTTAAAGCGCTGTAATACCATTAAGTACCCTTCAGTAAAAAGTAACGACTATTTCACTTAGATATTAAATAAGTAACTACGGTATAATTATGCTTTACAGTGACACAGGTGGATTATTTACAGAGAAATTGGGAATAGTACCTAATAAAAATGCAAAATAAAAATTCCTACACTCTAGCAATCAAGGCTCTTTTTATAATTTTGTATCAAAAATTACATATAGGCGCGAATACAAAATGGGGCAGATGTCAGAGAGGTCATGACCTCCCTCAAGTTAAAAAAAAACAAAAAAAAATGCAAATACACCTTCACGGCCCTTATACCTTGCGGTGTGCCCAGAGTGTTCCCGCGGTAACAGTGTCCACATTTTTGCCAGTTGTCCAATGTCCATATTGAACAGAACAGGTGGCAGGCCTGTTGTTGTATTTTAAGGATCTAGATGTATGTATCGCTTCTTTAACAGATCTGTTACTTTTAGAAGAAGAAAGCATATATTTAAAAAATTGGTGTTTAGCATTTTTGGGCGTACAGCTTAGAAAGGACCGGGCATTTTGTCCGTGAATTTAGAGCCACATAATAAACACAATTTTTTTTTTAATAATTAATTAAAAAATTTGATTCTTTATTGAAATCCAGAAATGCAAAAATAAATTAAGTACCTACCTACCTAAAATTTTTTATAAATTTAATATTTCAAAGATATTCTGAATATAATAAAAAGAGAAACCAACTTTAAAAACATGTATATTTACTTTAAAAATGCGTCGGTGGCCGAGTGGTTAAGACTTCTGGTATTAAGTAGGCAGACCACGGGTTCGATCCCGGATCCCGGCCATGTAGGTACCAATGGGTTTTTTAATTAAAAACTTATATCTACATATTCCGACAAACCACACTTAAAGGCTTTTCCATCTAATTATACCTCAACAGAACTGGCCACTCGTTAGTTATAGCCTCACAAATACTATCGGCTGAACGAGGAAGACTTGGTCTTCCGTTGGGTACCCTGGAACCGTAACACGGTTTCGGGAGCTATAAGGTAACCCGTGAAGAAAGAAAAAAAAATAGAGGAGGAAAATTGCTATTGAATTCTTTGATCAGCAATTTTGTCTACCTGTCATGAAATCAAATTGTAGTCAGTAGAGGAGTTAGCAATACTAATTTAATCTATGGCAATACTTAGGACTGCGAAATCCAACTATCTTTGCCCGACCCATCAATTTTTTCGGCATTCTAGTATCGGATTTTCTCGGGCCGGACATTCCTTGGCTGGTCATTGATGCAAAGAAGCCTTCTGAAAGCATGATGAAAAAAAATATCCTTGGTACATACTAGTGACGCCATCTAGTGATAATTTTATGAACTATTATTATTGATATTCATACTGAGATGGCAGCACGTGAAATATTTTACCTGCCTAGGATAGAATATCTGGATAATGAAAACACAACCAGTTGCTAAAATAATAGCTATTTTTTATCATAAATATACTCTACTAACTTTTCGTCCCAACTTCGCCCGTGGAAGTCGGAGCCTATTCTGGACAAATATTGGTTTTTGCTTCAGCATTGTGTAAATAACATAAAATTTTATTTATTACCTCTTTATAATATTAGTGCAGATTTTTTTACTTAATTATCCATATACATATATACTACAAGACCAAGTGAATTTATATAACTCTTTGAAAACTATAATAGATTAAAAACTAAAAAAAATATTTCCAAGGGGGACCACACACTGATACCATTACGTGCTATTACCGTATCGTATTGTATTGCAATGCTTTTTTTTTATATAATTGGAGCATCTTATCACCACTGTCTCGGAATACTCGTCTACCGAGCTCCTGAACAAAGAATTCAGTGTTCCTGAATTATCGACACCAAATGCTACCTCGACAACTCGACTTGCTATTATGGACACCGGGAGTTGACGGTGTTGCCGAAGTACCAGAAAAGTGGTTTTTCATAGTACCACGGCACCAGCGTATATTTATTTGTAAGATATAATTGCTATGTATGAAACCCTAACCTTTTATAACTAAAAATAAATAGGGTGTGACCAATGACCATAGATAAAAAAGATCTACGGGTGTGACTCTACTACTCATGGTATTTTTTCTAATTCCAATTATTTATTATCTACTAGCGACTTTTGGTTTCCAACAATTTGGATGGCTACATGAATATACGCTTTAACTATTAGAGATAGATATGTGCTATTGTGAACTTTTTTGTATATCATTTTATTCTATATAATTCTTTCATACATCATTGCGTTATATCTTTGACGGATTAGACAGCATACGCCTAGAAAACTCACCGGGCTCAAATTTTTCTTCGACTTGATTCACTTATCCTCGTGAATTAACCTATCCTCGTGAAACCCGCATCAAAAGTGAAAAGATCACAAACAGACAGATAGACGCGTCGGGAGACTTTGTTTTATGTACAGATAAAGTAGGTAGCCTATAATGTTCTTTCTTAGGAGCTATTAAATTATGGAATGCTATTAAAGTCGATGAGATAACCAAGGATAACATATGAAAGATTCACGTACCAGAAACATGAGAAAGTATGATTTCTCAACAAAACCTGTCTTGTGATAATACACGAAACGGACTTCGGCTAAGAATTATACAAAAACTATTTAAAAAATCAAATGTAAGAAATCATCTATGAAATAAAGAAATCTTTGTAAATACATATAATAAAAGAAGTCGCAAAGTCGGTAAAAAATAAGCAAAAAAAATTAGAACTTTCAAGGCTTTATAAAACTGATTTTGATAATTTTATGTCGTTTATATCATGTTTGTTATATTAATCTTTAGAATGCAATTTTAGTTCCGAACCTAAAAATAATAGTTACCGCGTAATTTACATATAGCTGCACAATGTAATTAGTATGGGACAAATGTTATGAGTTAAGTTCTTAAGCCATCTTTACCTACTCCAAACATCAAAATGGGTTCAGTGCACAGAACTTCTATTCTGTGGTTCAGTGGTTTGTAGATCCATATAAACATCAAAAATGTAGGGGGAGTCCGGGAGAGTTGAACTGCTTTTTACATATACCATCATATTTTTTTGTTCGTAGAGTTTAGAGAATCGATTATACGTTTTTGCGATACCTTATTATAGTATCTACATTTGTGCATAATTGTAATTTAATATAACGCGCAGGTATAAATTTTATTTGTATTTTTATAAAAAATGAGATACGAGTCAAGTCTCCCCACCAGCAGGGACACTTGAACCGGGGTATGGGGAGAGTTGACCATACTATTTTGGGGAAAAGAAAAATAATTTTCAGATTGAATCATAGCTTTATTAAGTTATCTTATACAATAATTAACTAGCTTTTAGTACTCCCAGCAAGGAAAACATAAAAAAGTACAAATTTCCATAACAATAAAATTGTAATAAAATGTTCCAAAATGAACAAAACTACAACAATAATCTTTTTAAACAAACATGTTATTAAGTACTTATTTTAGTTTTTTTTATTATTAACTTATTTCTAATAATTTTGCATAATTTGCTAGTCTCAAAATTATTGTAAATCAATATGAAATCTTTTTAATTTATATCTTTCTCAAATAAACGTTACCTTAACCAAATTACCGAACATTAATTATTAACTCAGATAACATATTACTATCAAACTTTGTAACAATCAGTCTTTATTAACTTTTTTAAAACTATTAAATAATTTCTAATAAATCTTTGATCGGTATCAAAATTATTTTAAATCACATAAAGGTTTTCTAATAGAAGCGCCTTCCTTAATTTCGCATATGACATTTTCTAACTCCGTTTTTGTGTATTTTTTTCGTTTGCGTGCATTTTCAGGAGGCTTGTATTGAAAGGGCATCGTGTAGGAAGGTTCTGTAAATAAACATGGAAAATTAAGACAGAAAAAAAACACTTAAATGATTTATAATTCCTACAAAAGGAGACATGAACCACTGAGCATGTCTCCCGCACCCTCCCTGGTTCAACTCTCCATCTCACACTAGTTTCATATTTAGCTCAAGGCATAGAAAAACCTCCAATCGTAGAGAAAAACTACTCAGCACACCTCAAACTATATTAATCTGGTAATATAATAATAGTAACAAACGTACGTACCTCAATAAACACGACTGCAATCACAAAATTACCTAATTAAAAAAAAACACTCTGCAGCAACCAAAACACGTTTTACATCATCACTGCTAAATAAAAGAGCTTTGATGCAAAATGGCGGCATACTTGTAATTGGCCTCTCGCATGTGACCAATGAACGCATTGACATTCCGTTCGCGCTAAATTTAAATATAATTTTGAAAGATGGTTCAACTCTCCAACCTGGGCAAGTCTCCCGGATTCCCCCTAAGCGTAATATTAAGTATCTCATAAACATACATGAAAACCTAAATTGGGTGAATCAACTCTCAAAGCCTTTTGATACGGACGGATGTTGCAATGTATCAATTTTGAACAATTAGTCGTCATGCCCACTAGTTACCTTTATTATTACAGTTAAATCCAATTAATCGTGGGTTATCCTTTCACCATTCGCAATATATTTCAATAGTATCTAGCTATATCATATTTGTGTATTATGTGGATAAGAAAGACATTTGGTGCCGTGGGAGCGGGGTCGACCGTTGGTTTGGGATGCAACATGCGCTGACACCTTCGCCGCCTGCCACATATCCAAAAATACCGAAGCCGCAGCCCTACATGCCGAGAACACAAAAAAGAGCAAATACTCATGCCTCTCAGCGGACCATTTTGAATTCCTGGCGTTTGCGGTGGAGACTCTGGGTGCGTGGTCACCGGACGCTAGTTTTTGCTAATACAATCGGGAAAATACTACTAACGGAGACCGGCGATCCACGCTCCAAAGCCTTTTTCATACAACGCATAGCGCTAGAAATTCAAAAGGGTAACGCGCTATGTGTTCTAGGCACTATGGAAGCGGATTCGGACTCTCTGGAAGAAATTTTTAATTTGTAGTTTTGAGATTTTTAAATTATTAAGTTACATTATTATTGTTAAATTATATTATTTACAACTTAAAAAGAAAGACAATCATATGGGAAGGTCCGAGTGGAAGTCAAAGACGATCCGATCAGAGAAAAGATGGGTTGATGAGGCTTTTACATAATAGGGTCATTTAACACTTTTGAATAGTGTTTCTCATACGTGTATCATAAGTTCTTTTTGCATTATTAATTCTATGTAACTCTCAAGTTTACGGGCGCAATGTCGGTCATTTGTATGGCTTGCATGGGGACATTGGTCCAACCAAGTCCAACACGTGTTTAGTTTAAAGTGTTGTGGCTAGCAACCATCGGGACTTATTTCTGAATGTATCAAAGACAATGCGCTCACCGAAAGGTCCCGTTAGGTGACGGACTATTGCAGAGATAAAATTAAAATTGGGCTATTGTTTTGGGGTGTTCATTGTATCGGTTTATCAAGTATATTGGTTGAGACTACAGTCAGCTGTCTGTATCATTCATCTCATAATACGTAAAATTGGCAGGTGGTGACTCGCAGTTTACTAAACGGCCGAGTTAGCATACATTTTGACAGCGACACTTTCGTTTCGGTCGAATGGCCTTGAACAGGCCAAAACGTTCATTCCAACAAGGACCGGCCAGAGATAGCCCGGGGCCGAGAGGTCCGGCCCAACAATGTGCGTGCAAATTTGCTATGCCGGGCAAAGACAAGTACACAGAATTTGCCCGCACATTGTTGGGCCGGACATTCTCGGACCGGGTATGTCCTGCACAAGAATGCCGAGCAATTTGCTTGGCCGGACAAAGACAAGTACACGGAATTTGCCCGCACATTGTTGGGCCGGACCTCTCGGCCCCGGGCTATCTCTGGCCGGTCCTTGTTGGACATGAACGTTTTGGCCTGTTCAAGGCCATTCGACCGAAACGAAAGTGTCGCTGTCAAAATCTGTGCTAACTCCCCTGGCCTCCTAACACAAGACAAACATTAATAATAATATTATCGATTATATATTAGCCATCATTGAACGTCATCGACCGTTTCGTCGTAAGAACTATTTGGTAATCTGTGGATTCATTAACATTCATAGCGAAAAGTTTAAAATGTTGTTTGTGTTTTGATGTTTGAATCAAAATACTTTACACTGCATAATATGTGTCAAACTTGAATACTATTTTACACATCTGATCTCATAATGATATTATTATTTTTGTTATGATTATATCCGCGGCATCAGAAAGTTAATTGCGCAACGGTCGGGTTATCAAGGTTGCACTGTACATGTACTTGGTTATTGTATCACAATAATTATACATTAGGAGATCAAATGTCAACTCGGACAAGTAACTTGTAAGCAGGAACGCGAAGGGAATATCGCAGACTGACTCACTGCTTCGTCACGGTCACACGACATTTTCCTTAAATTTAATATTTTTTAATATATCAATCTAAATAACAAATATGAAGTTGTTGACATTTGTGTGTATGTTCTCTGTTTATTTTGGAGTTGGTACGTTTTTTTTATTTGCTTAACTTGCAATTAATAAGCTTAATTCCTAACTTTAAATGTTTTTTTTTAAATTATTGCAAATACTATCATTATCACAACGCATCGGTCTGGCTGTGCCCTTTTCACGCAAAAACTATTGAATGGATTTTGTTGTGTTTTTCACTATTAGATTCACCGGGAAGGTTTACGAGTATTAAACATGGAAATATCATGTTTAGGAGCTGAGCATGGACAGTATTAGTGAATCAAGTCGGGGAAAAAGTTAGCCACAGCGAGTTTTCATGGTGTATGCTGTCTAATCCGTTAGAGATATAACAAAATGTTATAGGAAAGAATTGTAGCACATATCTATCTTTAAGTATTTCTCCACAAATAGGCGTAGGTTTTCATTTTTATTAATTTTTTTTTATTATTATTAGTATTTTTTATTTTTATATATATAATTATTAATAGTAAGTATAGGAAGGTACGCGAAAAAGTGGTTTCATAACTAAACTATAATTTTCAGAACTCCTGTTCAGATATGGGGTAAATCTAGGTAATAATAATAATCTAGCTATATCATATTTGTGTATTATGTGGATAAGAAAGACAACCATATTAATGGGTTGATGAGGCTTTTACACAATAGGCTGGTACCCTGGGGTCGGCAACGGTTTCGGGAGCTGTAAGGCAACCCTTACAGATCCCGAAATCGTAGCAAAATATGGCATTTGATCGTAACCTACCCCTTCGTGATGATGACTGACTGATATCCTTTCTCTTTGTGATTTGCATTCGTCTGTCGATTAAAATATTCTTAATTTATATTTTGTTAATTCGATCAATAATATTACCGGTGTACTACTCTGTGTAAAAAGTATCGGGAATATGCATAGAGTACTAAGCCTATGGAGGGGCCATAGACGGGCTTCCCCTTTCGCCAATTTTTCCCCCTTTGACCAGTTAAACTGACCAGGTGCGCAGTAATAAGTAACCTTAGATTTTGTTGGTATCGTTTAGTGTCGCAAGACAGAGCTCTAGGAAAATAGTTAATTGTGATGTTTTAAATGGGAAAGGCGATCTAGGACGTCAAACTTGCTGAAACATAGTGTTTCCAATCATTAATTATAATTATTATGTTTGTATTTTAACATAATCATCATATAACGTGAAATCCGTTGCGACAATAAAACGACAGAAAAATACAGTGGTACAGGGGCTAGTACTAAACGTTTACCTCCCCTCCCGCCAAAAATGGCAGAAAAATTTGTTCGGTTATTTAGCTCTTCCCGTCTCCAGTCTTAAATACTCAAAGGGAATATGTCAATAAATAGACCCGCGTAAAAGAGGTCGTTTTAATTTTTTTACTGCATGTTGGTAGCACTGTACTGATTTACCGCGCAAAATTTGAGCGGGATCTGTCATAAAATTTTTTAAAACTGCACTTTTTGTTGGTCATAGTTTTGAGTCTTCGGTGATTTTACAATGGAAAATATTGTTGAACAAAGAGTGTGCCTTAAATTTTGTGTTTCGAATGATATTTCATGTGGTGAATCGCTAAAAATGTTGCAAAAAACCTACGGCGAATCGTGCATATCAAAAACAAGAAGGCCGAGAAGTAGTAGTAGACTTGCCTCGTTCTGGTAGACCTTCAACCGCTACGACCAAAGAAAACGTCGACAGAATCAAGAAGCTAGTGCTCGAAAATCGACGTATGAGTCTGAGAGAGTTGGCTAGTGAGGTGAACATATCTTTTAAGTCCGTCCACAACATTCTCATTGACATTTTAGGCATGAAACGCGTCGCCGCTCGACTAGTTCCAAAAGAGCTCAATTTTGTTCAAAAAGCGCAGCGAAAGCATGTCGCTGAAGACATGGTTTCCCGAGCTTCTACGGATCCTATCTTTATGAAACGTATAATAACTGGCGACGAGACATGGGTTTATGAGTATACGACAAGCAAACAAGCCAACAGTCTTCAGAATGGCGTCTCGAAAACGAGCCGAAACCCAAAAAACCGCGGCAAAGTCGCTCCGAAATCAAGGTGATGCTGACAGTTTTTTTTGACTACCGTGGTGTCGTTCACTCCGAATTCCTTCCAGAGGGAGAAACAGTGAATAAAGAATATTATTTAGGCGTCATGGCAACACAACTCATGGATAATGCACCATCACACACAGCCATTATTGTGAAAGAGTTTTTAGTGAAAAATTCAACAAAAGTTCTCGACCAAGCACAGTATTCACCTGATATAGCCCGTCTGACTTTTTTCTATTTCCCAAGTTAAAATTACCACTTCGAGGAAAACGTTTTGAGTCGATAGAAGCCATAAAAGAAAATTCGCTGAATGAGCTAAAGGCTAAAGCCTACGAAAAATGTATGGAGGACTGGGTGAAGCGGTGGAGATGTTGTATTGCAAGCAATGGGGCGATAAATTAAATTTAGATGAATAATTTGTATTTTTTGTTTTATTGAAAAAATCCCGATACTTAGTACACTGAATGTATCTGGGCACACCTAAAGGTATAAAGGGCGTGACGTGACGATGTGTTTGTTTGTTTGCTTGAATAAACTTGTGGGATGTACCCACGTAATAGTAGTAAATACGCGAAAAAGTGGTTTCATAACTAAACTATAATTTTCAGAACACCTGTTCAGATATGGGGTAAATCTATCTATCATCACGCCTTTTATCTCAAGTGGGGTAGGCAGAGACAATACTAATATAATAATTATAAATAACGATGGTGACACGAAACCTAAAATAAGTTATTTGTAATTTAATGGCCAAACATATGGCCAAATTACCAGAAAAATTAGCGGGTTGGTCTATGACATACATACAAGAATGTAATCACAAACAAGAATTTTAAAGAAAAATGCATAGGCAGTCATGGGGACGGCCGACAGAACAGAAAACTTAAAACTATTAATATAGTTTTCCCTTCAAAATAACGCCAATAAAAGAGGTTTTAAATTTAAAAAAATCTCGTTCCGAACTGAGAATTGCCTGCCAGAAATGCGCAGCTAAAAATGACCGACCCAGACCTACGTGGAAGCCAGTACCTAAACGAATTCTTGCCCGGAGATTCTCGGATCCCGCATACTAGGGTAGGCATTCGTACCGAGAATATAAAAATAGCTCAACGCGAGTCACGTCAGCTAACGCGTGTCTAACAACAGATAACGTATCAAGTTCAAGTACGAGACCCCAGAAAACAAGGAACATATTCAATAAAACATCCGAGATCCAATGGTCATTGCCGTTTATTATCATAACTTTATTATTGTACATTAGTATATAAGCAAATATAATTTCATTAAACAAGTAGTTGTCGACTAACCGTTGTAGTTTACTTTTTTAAAACGCTCTCCGTGCGCTCCGTAACATAATTGGCGCAGTCGGTAGGATAACGTCCAGATACCTTTCAATATCCAGGACACGTCGCGTTAAACCTAGCCTCACCTCGAACGAAAACATCAAACTCTGTTACGTCGCGGTAACCAGGCTAGGCGGGTTTACAAAGCATCCAACTCTGCAAATAAATCCTAAGCGGGGCGCAACACCTACACAACATCACGGCGCACGAGAGTCAAGCAGCGGCAGCGGCAACTCAACCACACCCACAAGCAACATAGACAGAAGGAAAATGCTGAGCTGGTAAGATCAAATTCTCTTGCTTCTCAAAAACTCCTATCCCTGTCCTAGTAGCTTATAAAAATAGTAATATTAGTGTGATATCTAAAAATCGAATCTATCTAATTTACTAAAACCTTTATTATAAAAATAGTAATATTAGTGTGATATCTAAAAATCGAATCTATCTAATTTACTTAAATTTCTTATAAATCATAAAAATGTCTACCAGTACGTCACAACCAAGTACGTCAACACAAGGTACGACACAACAACAAGTCTTAATTTTAACTGATTACAGTCTAATTAATTCATTAATTCCAACGTATGATGGAAACACTAAAAATCTTAATTATTACATTAGATCAATAGAATGTATAATGAGGGCTCAAAATATCAAAGTAAATGACACAATGTTCGTATGTTTAGTAAGGGCAAAACTTATAGGCAAGGCACTAGAGGCTCTTTCATTAGAGATAAACATCGAAGATTGGGAGTCAATCAAAAGAGCACTCCAAAATAGATTTAAAGAGCATAGGAGCGAAATGCAGTTACTCCGTGAACTCATACATTGCCCTAAAAATAAAAGCGAATCAGTTGAGCAATACGGTAAACGGATCCGAGATTTACTGGACGCCGTATGCAGCATAGCATCCCAAAACAGCCGATATTACCAACTAATGGCGATCGAAACTTTCATCCACAATTTAGACAATAACATAGGTATTCTAGTTAAAATAACGCAACCCGATACCCTAGAAGCTGCCATAGCAACAGCGAGACAAGAGGAAACGCAATTTAAATTGCGAAACCCATTTAATAATTCCAATATCATCAAAACCGTACCCCCTAACAGAAATAATACTCATTTCAACCCCAACCATAACCAACAACGATCCAATTATAATCCCAATTGGAAATATTCTAACAATTCATCAAACAATACAACAGATCATAATAAGAATCCCAGATTCATAAAAAAAGAAATAACAAACGGAAAGGATTCGTTCACCCAATCCAAACCAATTTATCAGATAGAAGCATCCGAGGTAGAACAGGACGCTGAAATACACGAGAATATCGAAAACGGAAACCAACAATCTTACCCGTATTCCGTCATCCCCATACCTTATCCTGGGAAGCAAGGAATACGCCTACAGCCAGCAACCCTGCCAAGAGATCACCGAGTCGATCCAGCTTTGCAACCACCTCAAACTGGAAGACATAGAAGAAACTACCGACTGTGTCGTCCGTACATTAAAACACCTACCCGCAAGTAACTGCACCACTGTAAAGGTAACTTTACCAAATATTAAAATCCAGCAAATCAAGGAAAACTCCTGGATAGTTATCACACAAAATGAGGAAACAATCAAAACAAAATGCACCAAGAACATAAAATATCAACGTATAACGGGACCCTACATGCTCACTACCACAGGAGAATGCTTTTTCGACATAAAGGGAAAAATATTACAAAGCCATAAACGCAATTTGAGTATAAAGGAAACCCTTCCCTTACCAAATATCGAAATCAATGTAAACGAAAGCAGCAATGTACCCCTTAAACTAGAAAACATAGATTTGGATAATTTACATACTTTGATACCTCACATCGACACCGAAATCATAGAAACAAATGATATCCTTCCTCATAAGAAACCTAGTTGGATATCCATAATTCTGACTTTCTTCGTGATATGTTACATAATATACATAACATACAAATTTAAGTTTTGCAAGAAATTCAGAACACAGCGACGACAAACAGCTGAAGTGGAGCTACAAGACATTCAGCATGAAAACTCATCGCCTCGCCAAGCACGGTTCCAGCAGGCAGTCGCCCAGCAGTCACCGCTTCCTCCCGAGTCGACATCATCCACATGCTTCACACCTAGGGTGGAGGAGTCACGTCAGCTAACGCGTGTCTAACAACAGATAACGTATCAAGTTCAAGTACGAGACCCCAGAAAACAAGGAACATATTCAATAAAACATCCGAGATCCAATGGTCATTGCCGTTTATTATCATAACTTTATTATTGTACATTAGTATATAAGCAAATATAATTTCATTAAACAAGTAGTTGTCGACTAACCGTTGTAGTTTACTTTTTTAAAACGCTCTCCGTGCGCTCCGTAACATAATTCGCGCCTAAAGAAGTTTATACTTCAAACGATACTATAGTCCTTTGCCTTCCCGCCAAAATTCGAGATAATTTTATATCCTCTAGGAGCGTGATAAAGGATAATGATTGAAATTAGTTGAAAGTGGTTAATGGCGGTCCAAACTGGGTCATCCGGATGTTTTTTAAAACGCTCAGTTTGGTTAGATTAGATACAAACAGACATAGGCGCCATACACAAATATATTCCTGCTTATATACGAACATTTACAAAATTTCATTATCTTACCCTAGCAAACCGCCCCCGGCTTCGCATCGGTACAATATCGGTCGGCGGACTTTATTATAGATAATTATTTCCTACATAATTTGTTATAGGTAGGTATCTCTGTCGGATTAGACAGCATACGAAATGAAAACGCGGTGGCGCTTAATTTTAGCTCAGCTCCTAAACATTTAATACTCCGTGAATCAATATGTAATCGTGAAAACAGCAACAAAATCTGGGGCACAGACAGACACGCGTTGGGGGAGTTTTAACCTTACTAAACGTCTATTCTATTCTATTTTTTCGTGTTTGACTCCATCAGGGTATGGGACAAAAGTTATGAGGCGTCTGCTTAACCATTGGCTTCAAAGAAATACATGAATATCTTCAAATCTGTTTCCCATATCGGCAGAGAGAGAGGATTGAGCACAACTTCTCGATCCTGTCTTACTTATCTTGCTCAATATATTATTATTATCCATATGCCCGTACTTGACCCTTTGTAAAGATAGCATTGATTTGATTACAAGAAACGCACATTTTACGACTTTATAAATTGTTTTATCTTTTATGTTTACTTTACCCAGGGTTTTTTGAGAAAAACTATTTTCGGTTCTTTTTCTCCCTATTTAAGGTTCCATACCCAAAGGCTGACAACGGATACCCTATTATTAAGGCTCCGCTGTCCGTCTGTCCGTCCATCCGCCATTTTATACCGAACCATAATACACACTTGAATTTTTCATAGAATGTGTTAATCAAAATAATCAAAATACAGTAGAACCTCTATTATCCGAACCAATTGGGACCGAGACTAGTTCGGATAATCAAAAGTTAGGATAATCGAAACGTGGGTTTTTTGGGGCGAGATCATAAAAAACACCTTTTTACATACATATATATTAAAATTTGACATACATATTAACGTATATATGTATTTTAAACAACTGAGAAAAGTCGAATGCTTTTTTATATTTTATAATATCGTCACCGTGGCAGCAATGTATCTTTCGCGCCAACCTTACTAGGTATGTCATCGTTCGGATAATTGAGGGTTCGGATGATCGAGGTTCTACTGTAATCAAAATAACAATATCGCTATAACAACAAATAACAAAAATAAAATAAAGCTTAAAATGAAAGGTGCAAGTGTGAGTCGTACTTGCGCTAATTTGTTCCTGCGCCATACTGGGGCGTCAAACTTGATCTGACCTTAGTGCATACTAATGATCCCTTCTCTCACTTGCACTTGGCCGGTTTTTAGTTATACATATTGCTACTTACCTAAGTCTTTATATGTAGTTAGTAAGTACATATAGGTTGACACTAGCACTCTTATTAATAAACTCGAAGTAGCGACGTAGTAACTAAACTGTATTTCGTCTCCGTCTAACAAATCTACAATTTATTATAATAGACGGAGACGAAACACAGTTTAGTTACTACGTCGCTACTTCGAGTTTATTAATAAGAGTGTAGGTATATAAGTAATGAGCTTGTTATTCCAAATATATGATATTGTATAATATATTCACATAAGTAACATGTTAGTCTACTAGGCCGTCCTTACTAGGACAAGTATATAAAAGTTAATGAGTCTATGTATGAATGTTAAAGAATTTCTCAGAAACTACTGAATGGATTGGTATGTGTATCAACTTCATGTCCTCATTTCTCTTGAAATTTACGACAAGAGTTACCCCCCTGTTTTTATAATGAATAAATTATTGTATTTGTTTTCTAGGCAGCAGTATTCGTTGCTACGATTGCAATAGTATGAACAACTCAATGTGTTTTGACCCCACAATCTACAATAATGATTTAAAACAGATGTTTCTGAGACCTGTCGAGTGCAGCAGTGGAGTACATGCACCAAATGGCAATCAGGATTTCTTCTGCAGAAAAATAACACAAACTAGTCAGTATTATTTTTTATTGTAATTGTCTACGAGGGAAGGCAACTACTGCAATAAAGATCGTAATCGGTCAGTCGAGATGTTTTTTCACACACCTTCATTGCACTGGCAAGAGACACCAGTAACAGTGTTCACTTTTTGCAAGTTGTCCATATTGAACAGAACAGGTGGGAAGTGACTTCTTTAACAGACGTAAATATCTGTTTTTTAGAGGAAGTGCCCTCCGAAAAGAAAATTGGTGTTTTTTTTTTGTAAATATGGTGGATCGCCTCCTATATTTCACGTTTCTGGCTCTGGCCATCTTATATCTGCCAAAAATATGGCAAATCCCAATTAATCCTAGAAAAATTAGTTTATTTATACAACATTTTCAACTCAAATTGTTGATAGTTATTATTTCAAATCGGATTAAGCCATGGAACCGTGAGCCTTGGGGTTAGCATACATTTTGACAGCGACACTTTCGTTTCGGTCGAATGGCCTTGAACAGGCCAAAACGTTCATGTCCAACAAGGACCGGCCAGAGATAGCCCGGAGCCGAGAGGTCCGGCCCAACAATGTGCGGGAAAATTCTGTGTACTTGTCTTTGTCCGGCCAAGCAAATTGCTCGGCATTCTTGTGCAGGGCATGCCCGGTCCGGGCTATCTCTGGCCGGTCCTTGTTGGACATGAACGTTTTGGCCTGTTCAAGGCCATTCGACCGAAACGAAAGTGTCGCTGTCAAAATATATGCTAACCCAGCAGGTCATCCCAAGTCTTCACATTTCCATAATAATCATCATAGGAAGAAAACGGATCCCATAATTATCTGTCTATACCTATATCACCCGATTTTCCAAGATGGCTATGGCTATGGCACATAGAAACTTGGACACAGTATTTTTTTGCATTATTATTATAGCTTGCAATTTAGATCTGCACAATAAACCATAGACTTAGTATATAGTCGCTCAGGCGCTCTACCAGATTGGCAATACAAAAGAAAAAGCGCATAGCTATACGCGTATGTTAAAGCGAGACAGATAGACGAGACCGTTTTTAGGGTTCCGTACCCAAAGGGTAAAAACGGAAACTCTATTACTAAGGCTCCGCTGTTCGTCTGTCACCAGGCTGTATCTCATGAACCGTGATAGTTAGACAGTTGAAATTTTCACAGATGATGTATTTCTGTTGCCGCTATAACAACAATTACTAAAAAAACAGAATAAAATAAATATTTAAGGGGCTCCCATACAACAAACGTGATTGTTTTGCTCGTTTTTGCTCGATATTGATAACGGCAACAGGTAGATTATATATTCACTTTAAAAATAAATAATTAAATTAAAATAAAACAAATATTTTAGAGGGCTCCCATACAACAAAACGTTTTTTGCTCGTTTTTATAAATAATGGTACGGAACTCGCACTTGGCCGGTTTTTTATATATTTTTTAATACTGTAACAGCCTGTAACAACCTAGTGTCAGTAGTAATTTCGCGTATTTTTGTAAAATATCCTGTTGCATGGTGCAGTGTCTGGATGTAAGTTATCTAAGATGAAAAATCCACAGAATGACACATTTGTCACGCATATATTAATTTTTTGGTCTCGTTTTAATCGCGACATTAGCAATCTAGTAGAGCGCCAGCATACTACATCTATGGAATAAACAGAGGAGTATTCATTCGCTATTCAAATAAATAACAATGATTTTGAATATGTTTTGTTATTTTTCAGTTCTCCACAAAGGCAGGGACACTGAGGTGCGCGTCACCAGAGGATGTGGCTGGGTACGTCATCACAGAGATTGTTATAAAGCTGATACAGAAACACATTTAGAAACAGCCTGCCAATGTTTTACAGATAGTTGTAATTCAGGTTTTAAATTGTCAGTGCCCTGGATACTTGTTTTAGGGGCAGTTGCGATGGTTTTTAAAAATTAAATGTTATATTTTGTTTTATTTATTTTCTAGTAGGTACCTAACAGGATATTTTCAAAAATGTAATTGTGTGTCTGTATGCATAGATACTTATTACAAGGAAATATGCTATGAGAGACGAAGGAAAAATAGACAAAAATAATAACCCAGGTATCCCAGGAATGGGAAAGAAGCAAAGGACGACAAAGGAAACTATAGGAGGATGACCTTCAAAAAGTGGCTGGTCCAGAGTGGATGAGAACAGCGAGAAATAGAGGACTTTAGAGGAGGCCTTTGTCGAAGGACAAGCTGTTGATTGAAACCGATCGTCTATGATAAATAAATTTCAAAGAATTTCCGGGACATAAAGTAGCCCATGACATTATCTGGCCTCCAATTAGCTCTGTGCAAAAAATCACCTTAATCAGTTGTTACGTATTGACGTTAAAAAGGAGAAACTAAACAAACACTCTTTCGCATTCGTAATATTAGTAAGGAAGTAAGAATACCTAAAGTCGGTACAAATAATAAGTAGATTACATATATTTTATGCCTGTGCTTTTAATAATGGTTTAGCAAGGAATGTAATATTTATACTGTACAAATAATAATATGTTCACATCACATTTTTTAATATGTTCACATCTTTATTTTGTTAGTCTTATATTCTTTTATATTGGCCAAAACTGCGGTAGTTTCACTTTTTGCCATCGCAAATAACTTTGTGGCATTAGCCCCTCTATTCCTTAACTCTGTTGCTGACAAAGGCTGCTATTCTGAAAAATTCCAACACTATTGCAATATTGATAATTCCAATAGAGTCTTACTGAGAATAACCTCTGTCAAAACAAAAATTACGACTGACGCCATGTTGATTGCAATAATTCCAAACGTCAATCGATTGGAACAGAATTATTTACGTGTTGGTAACCGTACACAGATTAGTAATGTGCGATAGACAGAGAAGAGCTAGAGTGTTATGGTACACTCACTCTCGGCCCGTCATATTTACTAATCTGTAGACGGTTAGGGTTACCAGCAGCAGGGATAATAGACTAGAATCTGCTATTATGGCTCAGCTGCCTGTCTGTCCGTTTGTCTGTCACAGGACTCACAGGGCTGTATCGTTTGAACCTCAGAATTGATCTGAGGTTTGAACCGTAATAGGTAGACACTTGAATTTTTTACAGAGTATGTAGGTACTACCATAGATTAAATAATAATACACTATGGCCGCAATAACAACAATTACAAGAAATTTGTTTTTAAGCGTTTTATGCTCGATCAATGGCAATACATACAAATTTCTTAATAAAAACCGACTCGCACTTGGCCGGTTTTTTTCAATGGTAAGTTTAGCTCCAATGGATACATTGTACTCAGCTCGGTAAATAAGGTCTGGCACGAACAATATCATTCAATGTATAAACATCAAATATCACACTTTTTTCCGTTATGAAAATACTTTTATGCGTTTTCAGGGAGTAGATCTTTCATCCATGACTTGATGAGCTACATCATGGGTTTGATGAAGTAGGAAGTAGAGGATAAGAATCAACCACAAGATCTGTGTAATCAACCGATTTTCGTCAAACCTTTAGCGATCTTAAATGATTCCGTAGATAAATAATTAATTATTGGGCTTTTAAAATGCTCGTGCTTCGTAGGGCACGTAAAGCCTGCTTCTAAAATAACAAATATTCTGTTAAAGAAGTGACACATCTAGATCCATTGCTGGCAAAAAAGTAGACACTGTTACTGGTTTCTCTGGCCACACCGCAATGAATGAAGCCCGTGAAGATGTTTTAGGACAAAAAAAACTGGGAAGTAGCAAAAAGCCAACGGCACGCGGTGTTCCCAGGCGGTCACCCATCCAAGTACTGAACGCGCCCGACGTTGCTTAACTTCGGTGATCGGACGAGAACCGGTGTATTCAACGTGGTATGGACGTTGGCAATGCTTCAAGGAAATATTTCGTATACTTTATTATCTATCTATCTAATTTATTTAATTAAAATAAAAAATACTTTTGTTGATTATCTATTAGAAGATAAAAAGAATAAATACGGAATAGCAAGAATATTTTTGTAACATTATAGTGATGACCGCGCCATCTAGTGACGTGCTATTGAAAAAAGAGTATTTTTCAATGTAGTTTCTCATTAATTTCAACAGATGGGGACACTATCTTATACTTTAAAAAATAACTATGCCTATTCGATGAAAAATAAATATTGCAATTAATTATTTACACAACTATTTCCCTGAGTTATTTCTGTAAGAAAATTAATGTAAATTGTTTATATAAATAAAATTAAAATAAGTATTCGTAAATGATTTGTAAATTCGACAAATGTTTCCAAGTCAGGTTGGCCGAGTGGTCTAAGGCGCCAGATTTAAGCTCTGGTTCCCGAGAGGGAGCGTGGGTTCGAACCCCACACCTGACAAACTTTTTTATGTTCTTTTTTCTTCAGGAGTTGCCCATAAGATTATAAAAATTGTTGTCAAATACGTGAAAATGAATGGTGTTATTATAATTGACTTTTAGAAATTGTATTTTTTTTTCATTATATCTTCTTGCCAAAATACATTATAATATTGTACCTATGTATGTTGTCTCATCCGAGTGTAGGTACCTACAAGCTGGCGCAACTTAGAACAAAAAATTAGGGCTAGGAAAAATGAGCCAATACTAATGACGTCGTATCGCCATCTCTTTCACGCCATATACAGGTGACAGAGATAGGAAATATTTCTATACCAATCCACAGTACGATGTTGTTAGGTTGGCAGTACCTTTCAGTCCTAAGTTTGTTTCATTTTAATTTTAATGTATGGCAGTCCCTAAGATTTTGCAAGACGACGCGGGCCACGCATCGTCTTATAAAATCTTAGGGCAGTCCCGACTCATATTATAGAACATAGTGCTACTTACTCTATGGGTAGATACCTATATAGTCTTGTCCAAATCATGGACTTATTAGTTCAAATACATTCCGCGATCTTACTTTATCTACTCTATGGAACGTTATATCTTTCTCTATTTTCGCAGTGAGATTCATTCTTCATGATCATGCTGACAGGGCTGTGATGCGTCACGCAAACGATGTGTGTCATGAAGGTAGTATCCAATAACCATCTATTCTATTTTTTTTTCAAAATGGCTCCATCAGGGTTTTGATGATTCCGCCAATGTCAAGTATTATAGACGTCACAATAACAATAAGCCGATAATCGGTAGGTAGAATGCTCCCGCCGGCCGTGAGCCCTATTAATCACTGGATTCCCTAACACGTCTTCGCGGCGCGTGTGCTATCCACCAAGGCGTGTCGTGGAATCCCAATAACCTTCATGGTAGGTATGTGTTATGTTTATTCAATGTCATGATGACGTCATAGACTGTGTGTGTGATGTGACTGACCTTCTGAATTCGCTGAAAATTGGATTAGTAATCATTTTACGAATTGAGTGTTTTCGAACAGAATGTAGGGTTTTCCTGTAAACTATATAAAAGGCTCAGTAGTTTTGGAGATTAGGGGGGGGGGGGGGGAACGGTAAATTTTCGTATGTAACGATTATGGCCCCAAAATAACCGACTATTTGCCGACTAGTCACCGACTAATGTGGCTGTGGATTACTGATCAGATCAAGGGCTTTCGTTTTATAGATAATTACTTTTACTGCTTTACAAGTATAAATAATCCCAAATTATGTTGTTGTTTCAATACAATCAAAATATTATGTTTTACTCTATTCATACACCTAGTTCGTACTCTATTCTATGTCCTATCAACATATACTGAAGATCGTAATTTAAATAAAACTTTTCTGTTATACATACGAAACATGATAAGGAACGTTCAGGAATGCTATTTTGAAGGAATTTTCCACACAGACGCTGTTTATTACATTTACAACTGCGCAGTTTGTTATCAAACGCTCTCCTTGCAATGTTGAATGAAATAATAATATTTACAAATAATAACTACGACTTTTTGGTAACATAATTTATGATTATATTAGCATTCATAATCTCTACATTATTTCGATAAAAAAAAAAAAAAAAAGTGCAAAAAGCCAACGGCACGCGGTGTTCCCAGGCGGTCACCCATCCAAGTACTGAACGCGCCCGACGTTGCTTAACTTCGGTGATCGGACGAGAACCGGTGTATTCAACGTGGTATGGCCGTTGGCAAACACTGTGTAATAAACATCATACTCTATCGACAAAATAACATGACTATGACGGAGAAAAAAACCCTGGCCACATGGCATAAAGTGTGAAGGTGTACGTACGAGGGTCATGCTAAAAGAAGTTAGATACTCAATAAATATAATATTTATTTTTTATGACAAGTATCTATCTTCTAGAAGTATTCACCCTGAGCTCGTATACCTACACTTTTCCATGCGTCTGAACCACTTGGAAAATGCCTCTGCCCACTCTTCTTTAAACACCTGAAAAATCTCAAAATTATAAGCAGCCAGTGCATCTTCTTTGCTTTCTAACTTCTTTCCTTTCATTTTTTCTTTGATTTTTGGGAACAGGTAAAAATTAAAATAAATTAGGTAAACGCCTAGTACTAGCCCCTGTACGATTATGATAAAATACAAACATAATAAAACACTATGTTTCCGCAAGTTAGACGTCCTAGATCTCCTTTCCCATTTTCCTAGAGCTCTGTCTCGCGACACAAAACGATACCAACGAAATCTAAGGTAACTTATTACTGCGCACCTGGAAAAAATTGGCGAAAGGGGGAGCCCATCTATGGCCTCTCCATAGGCTTAGTACTTGTTAACGGTCCCAAGGTACCTACCCAGCGGAAGACAAGTCATCCTCTTTTATCGGTATTTGTGAAGATATTAACGATTTATCAAATTGCGCATTTCATGTTGCCTGTAAAAGAGCTAGAAACTTCGAAGTATAGTTTCAAGGTCATTAGAGGCCATTCTTGAAATCGATATACAGTTAGCTTCATTTTCACAAAATAAACTATGAAAGGAATATGTTACGCCCGCATACAAAAAGAATAATTTCTATATTTTCTAGAGAGACCCAATTGCGTCATTGTTATCCAATACACAAATAAACTGTTAGTTATAGATCTGCATTGTGAAATAGTGCTTAATAATAATAATATATCTATCTATCTTATCTATCATCACACCTTTTATCCCAAGAGGGGTAGGCAGAGACAATCGAATGCAATCTGTCATCTGTATGTTACCGAATGACATACCTCTTTCGCTTCTTTTATATTCATCATACCTTTCATACATGTTCGGCGATTGTGGGATTTTTAATAAGTTTGTATGTTCAATACAAGTACACCTAGGTCGTCCTCTGCCAGCATTTTCTATAATTTTATTATTTCCTTTCTCACAAATAATTACCGACATAGTTTAAATGTTTAATAAAAACAATATTTATGTAAAAAATCTTACTTGTGATCCTCAACCTGTATACCTTCAGGATTATATTACCTAGTGAATTGTTGTGAATATTTTGTCTGAATTTTGCAGTTTTCAGACCGGTCTGCATAGTGATATGTCTGTTGTAGAATAATGATGAAAACTGTCACGTACTGAAACACGTGATGATTACATGTGAGCAATACTTTAAACTTACAGCAATCTAACATTGGTACATTATGGCCGTGGTTTAATTTATCTGTGTAAACACCCTGAAACAACAAGGAAAGTAGTACGTAGGTATTTACCTAGGATTCAATATTAAAATATATTTAAAAAATACTAGGTACGGGACCCAGACAGGAAAACCCGTAATTTTCTTTTCTTTACAGCTCCCGAAACCGTGTTACGGTTCCAGGGTACCCAGCGGAGCGGAAGACCATGTCTCTCTCGTTTAGCCGATGGTATCTGTGAGGCTATACCTAACAAGTGGCCAGTTCTGTTGAGGTATATGTAGATTGTAGATGGATTTTAATAAAAAAAAACCCATTGGTACATGTCCGGGATCCGGGAACGAAACATGTGGTTATTTCCCCATTCGATTCTTTAAAAATAAATAGATAAATAAAAATAGTAGTCGAAAAATGATAAGCACTAGTTATTTTCGTACTCGGAGGGCATGTAAAGTTGGAGTCCGCACTTCTACCAAAATAACAGATAAGTACCTACGAAGTGGTTATTTATGTATTGTCCATCTAGCAAAAAGTGGACACTGTTACCATGTCTCTGGCCACAGCGCATGGTATAAAGGTCATAAAGATGTGTTTGAACAAAAAACAGCGGCTGAGACTCTCGTGTTTAATCGCGTGAGGATTGTTTTGACGCGCACACATTCACAAAACATGTACTTACCTAATGTAATAAATCAACACAGACATACACATTCAAGATATTATGACGCTATTTGTGATTTAGCGGACAAATGACGCACAAGAGGTGAGGGGGGCGGGGTGAAAGAAAAGTCGGGAAACGAAGGTTTATATACTCCGCGCGGTCGCAAATGAAGCCAGTCGTTTTCTGAAAGCGAATAGGAGAAGACCTACCCTCGAAGTTACTACAAAGTCATCGGCTACTGGCCACAATGGGTGAGTTCGTTTACCTTAGTGTTTTTGACCTCTATTCTATTTTCAGTCCGATTTTATCAAAGTTTAGTTCAGTTTCAGGAATTTTGTAAATTTGTTTTGTTTTTGTAATGTATTGGTCATGTTTAAATATAGGCCAAAGTAAGGTATTCCCAGACCAGACCGTCAACTTTAGTATGTTAAGATATTTGTAGACATAACTCTTTTCCTGACTTGTATAACTTAAACTCGGCTCCTAAACATGATAGGTCCATGTTTAATACTCGGACACCTTCCCAGTGAACTAACCTATCTAATAGTGAAAACCGCAACAAAATCCGTTTAATAGTTTTACGTGAAAAGGGCACAGACAGACCGACGGACTATGTAGTGATTATTAGGGATTTGAGGTCTCGTTTATTTCTACCCATTACCCAGCCAGGTAGTCGATAGAACCCACAGAGGTAGACCCACGGACCCACGGTCAAAGTAATACAAAAAGGTGGTAAATAATAGATTACACCACGCATAGCAACGTCATGAAGCCAGTTATATCTGACTCATACCAACTCGTACTAGTTAGCTAATTAGATATCAGTTATGACCTAGTTATAAGGAATCAATTTGTTAGCATTATTGATGATATCTAAGTTATTTATTTTGTAATATACATTAATTAATTAGGTACCTTATAATTTTGGATTCCGTTAAGGTTTTGTACCCTATTTCCTGTATAGTATTTATATCTACTAGCAAGAAATTTGAATACCTGAATAAATACGCTAGATATAATATGCTACTGCGGACTTCTTTGTAGGTCATTTTATTCTACACAATTCTTTCCTACATCATTTTTTTTACTTATATCTGACGGGTTAGACAGCATATGCCATGAAAACTCGCTGGTGTTAACTTTTATTCATATAACTCTACAGACTATAAAATAATAAAAAATAATAATTATGAACAAGTATTTTAATGATTCTATATAATTCATATAATGCAGACATTGGTAACCTCTCATTCGGTTTGCCTTTCGGCATAGGCCTCCCCCAAAGCCTTCCAAGTTTTCCTCTCCATCGCTTTCCTTCTCCAGTTAGTCCCAGCTATTTTCATAATGTAATATTGCCACCTGCGGTGCTGACGACCTCTTTTCCTCTTTCCTAAATCTGTAAAAACACACAGAATTATAGTTTTCTAAAATGGCTGTCCACATCTTCCCGTCAGAGTCTGTAGGCCAATTGTAATCAGGAAATATTGATTGATTGACTAGATTGTTAGATTAAAATGCCTTATCTATTAGATAAAAATAACAGTTAAATTAACAATATTATATATACTTTTTCAGAAATAATAACATGATATCATTTGATTATCTACGAAAAATAATAATATAATAAGATAGATAAAATAAAACTATTTGACTTAGGTACCAAGAAGTACTTAGGAAAGAATCTTTTAAAGAATTTGGTCTCGCTCAAGACATGAAAAACTAATTATTATGCTAATACAATTTTTTCTTTCCAATTTCAGATAGTTTAAATATAAAACCGTTAATTAAGTATCAGGAGTGGTCTCTTGAAGCGCCCTCGGGCGTGGAGGCCACTGGGGTCGACGGAAGCCGCGGGCACGACCTCCCTGCACTACCGACCACATCCCACGAAGATCTACCAGTACGCCGCGTTGTCGGTCGCTGGGGCGCAGAATGGTTGAGCTGACTCGGCTCGCAAGCATTACGAACTGCTGCGGGCCAGCAATGGCCTCCGCAGCATCCTCTCCCACCGCCAAAGTGGGGGAGTCGTCGTCCAGCGCTCTCGCTGACACTCCAGAAATACGAGGAGCTGGTCGCTAGAGCTGAGACGGCGCTGAGCCGACTTGTAGTTACGGACAACTATGATTCAGTCAATAACTTCATATCTTTGTACGACTCCTATATGACCGCTCCAGAAGACACCCTGGAAGAATTCTTCCCTAAATACAAACCTCCAATCAGAGCACATAAACACACGTGCGTCGGCTTGGGAATGGAAGTCATGAAGTGTCTGAAGGTTTTGGAGAAAGACTTTCCTGGTCTTTCTGCAAGTACAATGCTGGTGTCCTGCGACGAGAATATTGAAGATCTGACGGATTATACAACATCATGTTCTGGACCGCAAGGGTTCTTGGTTGAGACAGAGAAAGACCACGTGCTTGTGGCGATAAACGTGAGAATAGATGGAAGGCCTGGCGTTTTCTTGTCTGACTTGGGATATCACATCTCTCGTGTTGTCACTGCGATGGTAGATCGCTCTTACCCGCATACTGGTGAGTTACAGACACTTCATAATTTTATATAGTTATAATAAAATAGCAAACCAACATTTATATTCAGTAACTGACGATCAGTTTTCTATTATCTAAACATAACTTTATGTTATGATACTCAATTATATTTCAAATATTCAAAGTTTATCAGAAAATTAACTCGCAACTATTACTTTTTAGGTTGGTTTACCCAAAGTGACGAACCTCACTGCAAGAAGGAGTACAACTATCAATACAATCTGAACAACACCAACTATGTAGAGTGGCACGAGAGAGAAACACGAGGGGCGACAGTAAAGGAGAGGTTGTCTTTAGTGTATGTGGCTCGACCATACCTTACTGCTGTTAGTGTAACGGAGAAACGAAACTTGGTTTGGGATTTGAGGTTAGTTAAATTTTCTTTTTATTGACCTACAGATTTAAAAACAATCTTCGGTTTCCCTGCATCAAATAATCTAGGGTTCTTGAAGCAAAGTGTTGAAAGGAATATTTATTAATCATCTACGTAATATAATGAACACTAGAGGTAATATTTGTAATAAATAATATTGGCTATCGCTATGATTCTTGATAAAGAACCTATTTAACGTTTAGAATTCATCAAAAAAGAGCTTTAAATTATTTAAACTTATTGTATTTGCTTTATTTTTAGGAGCTTGTTGGCAAGGGATCCGAAAGGGCGTTTGGCTGCTGGTATTTACTTCCCTCTGAAGAAAAAGGACAACCAATTCACCATGTTCTTTGAAAATCACAACGGAAAGCAGAGGAAAAAGTTAAAATTCGAGACTTTCTTGGATCTGCAAAAGGTAATTTTTATTTACGTTCCCAATTAGAGCTAATGGTTTTAATTTAGTTTTCTCATTTAATATTTTCTTGTAGAACCCCACCTAATGCAAGATCTACAACAAAAAAAATTAAAGAGTTGGTCACGACATGCCATGTGAAAATCCTTAGATAGTATGACTTCTAGGACGATATTATGCAGTATGAGCTGAGCATATCATTTAATATATCTACGAGTATGTAATACGTATGCTTTATTGCATCTGGCTTCAACCCAAAAAATTATTCCAAAATAATATTCAGGTTCGAATATCTAAATAAAGCAACCGCTATGACGCACTCCATGCGTAAATAGGAAATTTTATATATTTTAGAAACTTTCCCCTTTCCCATGTTGTTGACGTCATTTAAATTTGGTGAATCAATGAATAAATCAAACCAATGCTCAATACCTTGTATTGTATGATAAATATTTTGCTTTACCTTTATCTGAGCTGAGTCATAGCATAATTTTGATTTGTGTTATCTTATCAATGTTTTAAAAATACCAAAGGTCGTCACACAATTGAGGGCAGTTAACATTTTTGGTAAAATAATTGCTTGACATTATAATATTGGGAATCTTAAAATAGAGGAACCATACATCTACTTCGTCCGTGGAAATTTTGATTGGTTGACGTTCATAGTTACTGATCCACTTCTTTGGGTTGTAGCGTGATGTTATTATAGCCTATACTATACTATACTATACTATACTATACTATAGACATTCCTCAAAAAAATAATCAGACTGGTAGTTCCTGAAATTAGCGCTTTCAAATATACAAACAAACTCTTCAGATTTTAATATTAGTACAGACTACAGACAGACAGTTATGACACGCAGATCTAATATATAAAAATCAATATTTTTGTTTGTTTCTTTGTTTTTTCGTATTCTATAGACTCAAAAACTACTGCACCAATTTTGTTACTGTTGGTACCATTAGATAGATTGGTTCACGCTATAACATCACGCTACGTCTATTGGGAGCGGAGCAGCAAGGAATATAAGTACTCTCTTCATACCTATTTACAAAATGTTGTCTGTGTACTCAATTTTTACTGTTTGTTGTGGTTTAAATATTATTTAATTATCAAATATTTGTTTGTTTATTTGTTTGTTCGTATTCTATAAACTCAAAAACTAATGGACCGATTTGAAAAAATATTTTTGCATTTGATAGCCTAATTCTTGGGGACCTATTTAGGCTACCTACCCAAGGGGTGAATTGTATTCCAAATACAACGCGTAAAATAAAAAGCCACTTGACACTTACAAAAAATTTTCTTTAGATTCCAGATGATGTAGTGGATGAAGTGGAACAATGTAATGATCAACTACGCTGCAGAGACGGACAACTTCTGTACATCTTAAAGAAGTTAGCCACCATACTTACTGATGAGGAGTACATGACCGAACTTCTGGAAGTAAACGATATGATCGTCCAGCTGTCTTCTGGGACGTAGATCATCGACCACCTGGAAGAAGTAACATAGGAGGAATAACATTATAGTCACAGACAGCATCCAAATGGCATGTGACTTATTTAGTTACTTTTACGTTTGATTTCTTCTCAGGAGTCAGGACCTTCTGTAAATTGATAGAAATGTTGAAAATAATATCAAATTTAGACCAACATTGCTTAACATTATTAAAAACATGTCGTCAAAGATATTTTTAGTTGCCTTTTTTTCTTCATCATCATTGTAGATTGGGTTTAATACATTAAATATACGTTTTTGTATTTACTTAATTTCTGTAACATCTTTGATTTCATCTAAGTATTCTTCTTTGGAAAATAAATAATTAAAAAATATTTCTTATGTCATTTTATTTATTATTTAGCTATTATTATTTCTCCTGTAATTAGGAAACTATTCAATAGAACCCGAGATTTTTCACTGCCCACTCCTAAACTGAGCGTAATCCATGGTACCATTGGACAATGGGAAACCATCGTATGTTTAAAAGTAGAAAAAATCTAGATTTAGATAGAGGTATTTCATGAAGATATACGGCCTTGGTCAAGTAGCGTGATGCTTCCTTTCCTTTCTCAATTAAAGAAAAATCGTAAAGGTTAATTATTATGATCTGCCCTTCTCAAAGTACGGATAGTTCAGTACTATTATATGGCAATTTAAATAAGCATGATCTTTGGAAAGCGAAAATAAGAATTAGAAACCACACTTAGAGGCTTTTCCATCTAAACATATATCTCAACAGAACTAGCCACTCGTTAGGTATAGCCTCTCAAATACCATCTGCTAAACTAGGGAGACTTGGTCTTCCGCTGGGTACCCTGGAACCGTAACACGGTTTCGGGAGCTGAACCCGTGAAGAAAGAAAAAAAAAAAGAAAAAAAAAAGAATTTATTTTTGTTTATGGGTTACCTTACAGCTACTGAAACCGTATTATCAGTCTCAGGGTATCTAGCGGAAGACCAAATCTCCCTCTTTTAGCCGATGGTATTTGTAAGACTATCTAACGAGTGGCCAGTGCTATTGAGGTATATTTAGATATATTTAGATGTCTATGTTAATATATATATAAACTTCCTGCAAATATTAAAGATTTACCATTAATTACATTTAAAAAGGTACTGCATAAATGGCTGTTGGAAAAGCAGTTCTACACTGATGATGAGTATCTGGGAATGACTTAGGTATATGACTTATTTTTCATTTTTTATATTATGTGGAATTGTGTCTATTGTAATTGTCTTATTGTTCTCTTTTTTGACTATATTTAAATTATTTGACAGTGTTTATTGATTATTTGTTTGACTATTATTATTTTGTATTAAAACTTGACATTGTTTTTTGAATTATTGTAATTATTTGCTACATAATAACTTGACATTTGTTTGATTTGTTGTGTCAAGTGTTGGTTTTTTCTCTTTTCTGTATTAACTATATTGTTTAATATTTGTGCACCCATATGGGTTTGTGTTCATATGACTGAGCTGGCAAATAAAGATATTTGATTTGATTTGATGGAAAAGCCTCTAAGTGTGGTTTGTCACACATTGGTACTTGAAGTATATTGATCGATGGAAATGTTAGAAGTACACACAATCGCCGAGTGTATGAAAGGTATGATGAGTATAAAAGAACTCAGTATCGTAATAAATGGCATTCGATTGTCTCTGCTTACCTCTCTTGGGATAAAAGGCGTAAGTCTGGTGTCCATGTACAAATGGGTTTCTTTTATAATTATAAACTTATGTACATAATCCGACAAACCACATTGCACTCAGAGGCTTTTCCATCTAAATACCGAACTGGCCATTCGTATACCTACCTAAGGTATATATATGGTCTACTGCTGGGTACCCTGGGACCGTGTTTCGGCAATCCGTGTAGAAGAAAAGAACTGTTGTAGCATAGATACACTATTTAAATAATTTGATAATTTATCCCAACATTCCCAACTATTATTTCCGAATTGAAAGAAAAGTAAATCTATCTATCATCACGCCTTTTATCTCAAAAGGGGTAGGCGATCAGAGTTTATAAGTTCTGTATCATTCATTTGTAGCATGATAATTTGAACGGATGGAAAATCTGATACCCTTCTGCCCTCTTTTAATTAACGATAATAAAATATTTGATATACCTACTTAGTTAATTATAACTAATTAGCGTTAATAAAAGGTCTAAAAATCTATAAAAACACGTCCTATTATTATTGGGTATGGAATAAGAAGTATGAAAGTTTACGTAGAATGCATCAACAATGTATTAGAGAAGAATGCGAAGTGAAAGATGATGTTGTGATGTGACCAAAATTAAGAAAAGTAGTATACGCTAGTTTGGACACGTTGAAAGAATGAAGGATGAACTAAAAATGTTTATATGACAGAAGTGAATAGATATATTAGGACGACCTAGGTGTAGGTACCTACTTTTATTACACATTTTAAAAAAATGATAGATATTATATAGATGATAGATTATTACTAATAATTACTTACCTACTAAATTCTAAACAATATATAATATTATAATATAACAAAGTATAATTGTAAAATGAAAGGGGAACACCATAATAAAAATGCAAAAAGCCAACGTCACGCGGTGTTCCCAGGCGGTCACCCATCCAAGTACTGAACGCGCCCGACGTTGCTTAACTTCGGTGATCAGACGAGAACCGGTGTATTCAACGTGGTATGGACGTTGGCGACAAAATAGTAAATTATATCGTTAACTTTCTAGAATTTTAGTCTGAACCAATTTAGATGATTATTATTATTTTTCCAGTACTCCTAGTCTCCTACCCTTTTACATCATTCCGCTCCCGGCTTCACCAGTGGATATTTTTAAACAAAAAAATAGCCTGTATTACTCATATCGTAGTTTTCTATTCAATAATTTATGTTCACCGATTACTTGACGCCTTGAGCGATTTGATTTTTTTTTGTTTGAAATTTCACAGGTGGTCCCATAGTCATCAGGTCAGGATCTGATGATGGGATCCTGGAGAAATCGAGAACTCTTCAAATTTTATAGGCACACTTGAAGCGATTTGGGTATTTTTTTATTTTGTTTGAATATTGCATTCGTCACAATAAAAACAAACTACATTCAAATCAAATAATTTTCAAATACAGCTGTTATTAAACGCCTGATAAAAATAGTTATATACAATAATGATCACGTTTTTGTCCACGTGATTCTACAGGCGTTATGACTTATGCGACAATTGTAAACAACCCTTATCAATACGAGAACAAATTTAATACTAGCTTCTACCGCAGGGTGTCGATAACTAAGAACACATATGAAGGGATATCATGACTTCCTTCAAGACTGTTTTTTTCTGATGTCTCCATGAAAATGCTTTGGACGACGACGCAAGCAAATCATTTTGTGATTTGGCGGCAAACTCGGCAACTGGCAAAATGTGGAATAAACATTTCAACTTTTGAAAAAACAATTCATTAGTGCACCTAAATAAAATCCCCCCCCCCCCCCCTACATACGGCCACGCGTAGGTGAGCCTTCCCTAAATCATAACCAGCGACAATTCATTCTAATAAAATGAGAAAATAAAGAGCAATTACCTTACGTACCCTCAGAATTAGGATACGCAGGCTACCCCACTGAAATACAAGCGTGAGTATCTCATTCATATTAAGCGCACGCATGCTCGAGTCTAGACAACTGTCGTATATTTCAGTAATGCTTTCTCTTTTTGCCTCATAAACATCTGCCGCCTCCCGCCACGGTTGGCTGTCAGCTGACAGCGGTTGGACGCATGCGCTAACATTTCGTTCTAGTGATGTTTTTGATAAAACTTCATCGAAATTATCGAAACGTATTCATTCATTGAAGTCGAAGGTGTATGTACATTCCAGATCCACGCAGCAGACGGCAAGCGGCTGCAGTAGATAGCGGCGGCATCCGACAGGCAGGCTCTGTAGTTCTACCTTATCACGCGGGACTAAAATATTATAATGAAAAGAGGATATCCAACGCCCAGTCTAGGCAGATCCAGTTGCTAACCTGTAGCCTGTAGCATAGATCTTCGCGAAAATTATCCACCATTTGTAAATGGGCCAGAGGGAATCTATGGTGTTCTGTTTGAAGTAGAGTCGGTTTGCATTGGTACGGTAAATAACCGTCTGCTTTTTTGACCAAACGATAGATATGGTCAAGAGTGTGCTCCATATAAAATTTCAGACGGGTAGATAGTCAGGTTCCAAAGTTATGTACAAAAAAAATATTATTTAATATTTTTTCTGAGCATTTTTTAAATATATTTAATTTTTTGTAGTTGAGGCTTGGGTTATTTGTTGACTTGCAAACTCCTCTAAAAAAATATTGAGAAATGGCCCAAGAATCCACCTTTGAGGGAAACGTACACATGCAAGTGGACTTACGGCTTCAGGTAGATTTCAGGCAAGTCTTCAGTCAGTGATAAAATATTAAATTCCTTGCGGTGGGTATTGTATGAAACGTATTTCTTTGTTAAATATCTAAAAATAAATGAAATATCGATATCACATTGTAACAGCCCAGCTGTCATTAGTTTTACTTCAACTTCACAGTTCAACGTTTCTTTCAGTTTATATTTGAAGGTTGGTGAGAAACGACGCTTGTTGGATAGGGAGAGCCCCAAGGGAGCGATCTATTTTTTATTTTTTTTTATTTGGCTTTTAGCCGTTGTATGGGTGAGTTTTCTTTTATATTTTTTCTAAAATACATATTGCAATATTATACTAGGATAATATGTGTGAATAATGTTACGTTTAAGTCAATAAATCGTGTTTATTTTCGCGTGACACGTTTAGTAAGGGGAGGTTTCTAATACGTAAACAACCCGGTGGAAATTTCATTCATGTCGTTGGTTACAGATATAAGTTTTAAATGTTGCTTTGTTTACCAGAGCTGATACAACCTTTATTGTTTCTTTTGTTCACCTCTTTGTTTGTGTACAAGGTTATTATAACCTAAAGAAGTTGTATAGGTACGTGTTCAGTTGCTAAAAGTTTCATAACGGTGTTTTAAAATTTAAATTTAAAGTGTAGGATTAAATATATGGTTAACTACTTTTACTTTTGGTTACGTGCGTCGGTGGCCGGCCATGTATCAATAAGGTTTTTATAATTAAAAACTTATGTAGACGGTACATAATCAGACGAACCACACTTAGAGGCTTTTCGCCTTTTCCATCTAATTATACCTTAACAGAACTAGTCACTCGTTAGGTATAGCCTCACAAATACCATCGGCGTTTTTAGGAAAAGAAAATTTGGAAATGTTGCCCGGAAAATTGTAAAGTTCGGGAAAATCTGAAAGTGATTTTTTCTATGGACTCATAGGGGAAGAAAATTATTATGGCTTATGGGTTAATATTTAGAACTTGGATGAATTACCGTTACCGTTACCCAAAGACAACTCTGCCTCAATGTCCACATTCAGCGAGTGTGTTAGTACGTAATTGAAAAAAAATTGATAATGATAAGGTTCCCAGTACCTACTGTTACAAAACACAACTAACTTTATTTTTCTGGCCTTATCAGAAAAACACATGTAATCAGTTTGATTTGAAGTTATGAAATCAAACAATTTCTAATACCTACCTAGATACTTAGGTAATTAATTATACATAACTTTCAACTGCGCAATAGGGCAGTTTTCCTAGCAATAATTTGTTTACCAACTACGTAGGCAGAGGCACTATATCAACTTGATAGATTACCTATCTATAAAACAAAAATATATTTAATTTTACCTATACTAAGTAGGTAAGTACTAATTCTTAAAAATGTGTATTTTCAAGGATTTCCTAAGGGATGAGTTATTTAATGAGTTATATCCTGTCTGTCAGACTAAAGAAGTAGTATAAATAATAGATATATTTATTTATCTATATAAATAAAATTAAATGCGCATCAATTAATAACGGTAAAAAAAATTGAAACGTTTCCCGGAAAATTTGAAAATTCGGGGAAAACTTAAAATTTCTTTTTCTATGGGATTTTTGTATGAACTCAAGACCATAATGGGCTCCACGAGCGAAGGAAATCCATCTATTTTAATGAAACTTAGTAAATTCACTTTAGGACCCTGAAACCGGTATCATTAGATACTTTATTATCCTTAATAGTAGAATAATTATTTTACGAAACTAATTAATAATTACTAAGTAGGTAGCTACTGACAACTTTTTTAAAGACCGCGAAGTGACGCTGAGAGGAGTCGTCCCCCTCCCCTCCCCCTTCTCCCTTGTAAATCAAGCAGTGAAATCTGACCCATCTTTAGCATAATGATAGCATTGACTAAATAATAAAAAATGTATTTCTCAACAAACAAACTATTAACTATTTTTAACTTATTTTTAGAATATCAATATTAATTATTTAACAATTAATCCGCCATGACAGCTTGTCTGTCTCTCTGTCAACTGTTTTTAAATGGCAATGGCATTGATTGTTTTTAAAGATTGTACCGAGCGAAGCCGCGGTTAGGTTTGTATAACGACAATCTTTTTTTTTCGCGGGTACCCTACCTTCCTAGGGTACCCAGCGGAAGATCATGTCCCTCTTTTAGTCGATGGCATTTGTGAGGCTATACCTAAAGGTGCCGACTCATTCGTCCAATCGCCGGCGCGCCGCCATACTGTGGCCATACGGTCCACCGAAATCGACCACAGACTCGTCCAATTCGTATCCGTTTTCAAATCGTTGTATTTGTGGTTGATTTCGATGATCGGAACGATCTGTCACACACACACACCGGCCGGCGGCAATTTTCTGCGAGATAACGGACCAGTGCGTGGGCTACTTAAGGCGCTATACAAACGGTCACCGAGCAGCGCCCCGAAACACCTTCGAAATTGACATATTTCGATATTATTTAAAGGAAAATGTTAATTGTTTTAGATATACTTTGTTGTGTTTAAAGCACAACATGTTATTTTTAGGCATGTAAATATTGCTAAATGCGAGTTTTATGATGCTTAAACACCATTTCATTATTATTATTTTAAATATTGAAGTTTAGCTCTTACAAAAAAAAATTTTTTAGGATTTGTTGTACTATAATTGATAATTAGTACATAATTTTTTCTAACATTTTAGTCCATCAGTAAACGAGCAGTAGTCTGTCGAAAATGCTCATTCCAGCGGATTTGAGGATACTAATAACCTTAACGAGTGGCCAGTTCTGAAGTAGCCTCTTTTGTCGGATTATGTACCTACATACGTTTTTAATTTAAAATAACATGGCCGGGAACGAAACGAGGACGCCTAGTCGGCCACCGACGCAGTCAACAATTTCTTTACCCAGATTTCACTACACCTACCTAGTTTTCTTATCAAATGTTTATACATCAACACGGAAGTATTAGGGTGTTGACATGTATACCTACATTACTTAGTTATCGTAAAATAATTGAACAAGTAGTAAATTCCGGACAATTCTAAGAAACTGGTCTTAGTGTTTGTTTACAAATGATATAAAATAATGTGTCAATACAACACGGCAAATGAGAGCGTGTTGGCTTCATACCATTAGGTAAATAATTATGTGTTGAGTTGCGCAACTATACGCAACTCGTAATAAAGCCATATATTGTAGCAACAAATAATACTGGGTAATTAAAAGGAAAATCTATCAGCACGCCTTTTATCCCAAGAGAGGTAGGTTGAGACAATAGAATGCCATTCGCTACGATCCTGACATACCTCTTTCGCTTCTTTTATATTCATCATACCCACCGAACTTGTAAATGTGTAGACACATACATATTTCAAAGCTCGGTGATCATCATACCTTTCATACATGCTCGGCGATTGTGTGTACCTACTTGCTTTTAATATTGCCTTAAATTAATAATTATTTATAGGTATGTTCAATGAAAGTACACCTAGGTCGTCCTCTGCCAACATTCCCTTTCACTTCTGCCATATAAAATTTTTTAGTCAATCTTTCATTCCACATTATTCTCTCTAATGGTAGGTAGGTATATTATGTATCCCCTGAGGGGGATCTAGTGGAATGCTCCAGTGTGTTCAAAATGGGAAGTTCATATATATCATATATGGAAGGGTAACTCCGCGTGCTTAATGTATGACCATTTTTCAGAAGTGACAATAATGAAAATAAATGTTTTTTACGCCTTACGTTTTACGTAAATCCCAGGACGCGAGTCATACAATTTAATTGCTATTGTATCATCATTTAGTCATCGTCCATATGTACAAAGATAACTAAGATACGTCACAAAGCAATGTAAATTAAAAACAATAGTATCTGAACTTACACTAGGGTTCCTAAACAAAGAATGTAGAGGCCGTTTGGGAATCATACTCTATTAATAGTTCTCGCGGTGTTTTAATTAAATATATATCCTACTTGTTCGTCAATCCTATTAGTTATTTCAAGACTCGCAGCAGATACATTATTGTAGATTTATTTCGGTAACAAATCGTTTGATAAGAGATATCTGGAGATACCCAACGATTCTGAATTGACCTTTATATAGTTTAATGCCCTGCCCACTGCAAACGCAAAAACCCTGCCCACACCTGTTAACAAGAGAGATCGTTTATCATGTTTGTGCCCTTATAGACGAGGCGCTGAAGGGAATTGAGTAGGTAGTAGAAGGTATACCTACGCAAAATATGCCGAATTCTAGATTACAAAAATATGGATGTTTCCAGTATATAGTTTTTTTTGCATTTTACTGTACAAATAGGTAGGTGTTTTAAGTTATTCTTTGAAATAAATTTAATACCTACAGGAATACGACTAAAACTGCGAAAAATTGACCTAAAAGCGGTTTCTGAAATCTCAAAGATTTTTTTAAATGTGGGTAAACGTAATTCGGAAATTATTACCCCTATCGAAATTTACTTGGTACGGTTTTGTTGATAATTTAATGTAAATTATTTATAAACTCCAGAAATTTTCTCCTAACTTTAACCGTTCAGCGCCTGCACTATTACCTACCTACGTAATTTTTAAATGCCGAGAGTACAGTAGATACCTTAAAGGTTAAACTAATTCTGCTTCTCAAAGACTGGGGCTGAGATATTTTTCTATTAATGTGATACAATATCATAGACAATAGTTATTATTACATCACAGTGGTCCCATCCCATCCCATTATAAAATAATAACTTTAACAATGGTATGTTGACGTTACAGAGCGGGAAAAACTATCATCATTGGTGTCAGAGCAGCAGGGCGTATTGACTAATGGAGATGTTCGGATATCTAAGAAACGAGAGGAAGATGTGCGGGGGCAGCTCGAAGACGCGGCTGCGGGGGCGGACGAAACGACACCCTCCGTCGGCCGTTGGGGGTTCGAATGGCCGAGTTGACTCTTTCCGCGTAACGGCCGGGACGGCCTGATTTCGCCCCTGCCGACCCCGCGCTGGGGCAAACACCTCCAAACCATGGATCTTAGCAAAGACCAATATGAAGACCTTGCCACCCGCGCGGAAACACATCTCCGCAAACTCCTCGAATCTGAAAACTACGATTCTGTCCACAATTTCATCGATCTCCACTCCGCTTTCGAAGAGGGAGGAGGAAACTTGAGGGAGTTATTCAAGAAGTACTTGCCTACGATACGGCCATTTCGACACACGTGCGTGGGGTTGGCGTTTGAATTGGTGAAGAGGTTTCGCGGGATGGAGGATGAGTACCCTGGAATGAAATCAGCGGTGGTCGTACTATCTTGCGAGGAAGCTGTGTTGGCAGTCAGACATTACGTGTGTTCGGGAGAAGGCCCGGAGTCTGTTGTAGCGTCGGAGAAAGAACACGTGGTAGTCGGAGTTAAACTATCTGTGGACGGACGGCCCGGACTACTGCTGGCAGACCCTGGGTATCACGTGCCGAGACTTATAACTGTTATGCAGGACCGCGCATACCCGCACACAGGTGCGTAAATAAGCTTGGTTTTATAGATAGGTAAGTCGGATAATGACAAAGTTTAGACTGCATAGTTTCTTAATATTTTTAAAGAAGTTATACCTACCTCTCTTCACAATGGGCCATAACTTAAAGCATCGCCGTTGTCATCTATTGACTAGGCCTCAACCATCACATGCATCATCACTTGGGTAGGTTAATACCCTCCTTGTTAATTTGACGTGTGCTCTGAAATCCGACACATGTTAATCATCATGGGCAAATTTTGGTGGATGATGATACCCCTTTGTGAACAGAGTGTAACGTGGGTATTAGGTGTGCTGCATCAATGGCACGCACATTATCCAGGCAACTTACCGCGCAGATTTAAAAATCCCCTCCCTTATATAGCTCTTCATGGTAACCTCGGTCCTCGATAATGATTTTAATGTTGGTAAAATCTTCCACAGGTTGGTTCACACAAAGCGACGAGCCACATTGCCGCAAAGAATATCATTACGTGTTCAATAAAACAAACACCAACTATGTGGAGTGGCAGGAGAAAGAAACAAGAGGGTTCCACATCAAACGACAAACTTCGCTCATATATACAGCCAAAGAGTATTTGAGTGGGATAGAAGTTACCGAGAAAAGGAATCTTGTATACAACTTCAGGTACCTACATATGCTTAGTTTGCACATATAATATAGGGAATAGCCTAAAGATGGACATTGACACCCACCCGAGGTGGCATGTTTAGCCTACTCAGAGTAGATTCGAGAAATTATAAGGGTGAGGCTACTGGTCATTGATACCGCAGATTGTTTATTTTCTGACCATGAAGTCACGCAGAAGCAGATAATCCTAGGTTCCTATTTCGACCGGTTCGATCCCAGCCATGTTCCAATGGGTTTTTAGGGTTAAGAACATCTCCGATGAAAAACGGTAACCCTTATAATCATTCATGTGTCTGTCTGTCCATCTGTCACAGCTTATTTTCTCCGAATCTACTGACGAAAAATGTTGAAACTTAGTATATAAAGATTCATGACCTAATCACGGACGTAGGTATAGCGTAAAAGTTTTTTCAAGTGCATCACGTGACATATTAAATGAATGGGCTCGTTATAAAGGAATACAAATATATTATTGTATAATTTTAAATAAATTATTTATAACAAACACAAACCACACCGCTTTTCCATACAAATATACATCACAGACTACTATATCAACAGAACTGGCCACTCGTTAGGTATAGTCTCACAAATACCATCGGCTAAAAGAGGGAGACTTCTTCCGCTGGGTACCCTGGGACTGATAACAATGCAACCCGTGAAGAACAAAAAAAGGCTTAGGGATTCATCCACAGATTCATCACTCTTACCAACAGGTAACAAAACATTGCCTGTGAAGTCGTTGTCCATCCATTACGTATATAGTAGGTCACTAAGGACTAAGTTAGGTGCTAAAGCAATATAATATTTTTGGTTACTTTTTCTAGGAGTCTCCTGGCTCGAGATCAGAAAGGTCATCTAATCGCCGGAATATACTTCCCTGTGGGCGAAGTGAATAAAGATGCCCAGTTCACATTATTCTTTGAGGACAGCAGATATGGGAGACAAAAGATCAAATACAAGTTTTGTCACTTCTTGGAGCCAGATATTGTAAGTTATACAATCATTTGCCCGCGACTTTATCTTCTCTTCCATGCTAAAATCGGTGAAATAGGTGCTCACTTTCCTTGAAGTAAGGTTGCCCTATTTTTTTAATCAATGCAATGACGTTTAGTTATGATCGATTACTACAGCTATTACTATTATCAGATTTGTCACATGTTTACTCTACTGAAATCATAAAGTTAATATCAGTGAACCTTGTAAGATATTTTTCTCAATAAGATATAGGTCTAATATCTAAATTCTAGATAATCGCTACGCTATTTTTAGGAGATGAGTTTTTCAATATACCTAAGCGTATAATAGATATATACCTCAAAAGAACTGGTCACTTGTTAGGTATAGCCTCACAAATACTATCGGCTAAAAAAGGACGACTTGGTCTACCGCTGGGTACCCTGGGACCGTAACACGGCTTCGGGAGCTGTAAGCCCGTGAAGAGAGAGAAAGAAGTCAATAGAAAAAAGCTGCACAGAAAAACTTTGGTTTTGAGGGTGATGGGTATTATGTTGCTTGCTTGTATTTATGTAGGAAGGCAAGCGATATAAATGTCCATATCCGTTTCGAATAACGTAGTTTGGTATACGAGTATAATGAACTTCTGTTTGATAAGCGAGTGACCTTTAAATTACTTTAAATTAAGTATAATTTTAGGTACACCTACCTATTATTCAAGCTCAGATCGTTTATTCATTATTACCTCACTGCCTTCCCCACCCCGCTTCTTATAGCGACCTTACACCAATTTGAATACCTACATAAATAATATATAGGTACTACCGCGGACTTTTTTGTAGATCATTTTATTCTACACAATTCTTTCCTACATCATTTTGTTATATGTCTGACGGTTTAGACAGCATAGGTATATAGGTACGTCATGAAGTCGCTGTGTCAATTTTTTCCTCAGACTTGCTTCACTTGGCTAAATACAGATGGTCCTAACCTAATGGATGGAAGGGTACCTGTACAATTGTCTGTTAATGCTCATGTTTAATAGGTACTCCTAAACCTTGCCTGTGAATTAACCCATCTAAGGTAAAGGTCACAGACAGACGTGGGCGGGTGTAGTGATAAAGACAAACGAACGAAGCTTTGAGCAATATCGAGTTAGTCTCAATTCAATAAGTTCTCACTCAAAAACACACAAAATTCAAAATACGGTTGGAAAAGCTTTTTGTGCAGCTATACACGGTGTCTAATTAACCTACCATTAAAGTTCTCGACAAAGCCGTAAAATTATAGTCAATTACCTACACTACACACATACGACTTGTTTATCATCATGGATATTTTGGGATAATGGGATTCATAATAGGTAGGTACCTAGTAGTTAGTATAATGGCCTGACAAGTATAATTTACCAGCAGGGATTCTGATATAATATGGACGAAATCGTAGAGTGCGGAACTGCGGACTCGTGTAAGAAGGTCTAGGAGCTCCGCCCGTGTTGAAATGGTACATAGAAATCTCACCGTCAGTTTATATCCACGTTAACCGAATATCTCCCCGCATATCTATCGAAATTTGTTTTGCCGTTACGGTAGTGTAGTGTACTTAATAATTTCATAAAAAGTTAACCCATGGTTATTTTCAGGTACCAGAATTCGTACTCGATGAGATAGAGTTGTGTAACTTTCAATTGCGTTATGATGAAGGAGAACTGAAGACCATCATCTGCAGACTTGCGAAAGTGATGTCCAATGCTTCATTCATCAACCAACTTCTCTCAATCAACGATGATATCTGCCGACTTGGGCGCAATTGATCACCATTTTGTACTAGTCTTAATTTTGTTATCACAATATTATAATGAATATAGGTACCTATTTTCTATGTTCAGTAATCCAGAAGGTTTACGATCGGTGGTTTTGTGTACTTTTTTAAAAATCAAGGGGTTTTAACTGAATCATAAATGATTCTAGTGATGTTTTTGACTGATAAACAATTCTCAATTAATGATAAATATCTGAACTTTATACTGTACTATTTGTATACATTAGGTACTTTTTATAGGGAATTTTGAGACAAATTACATAATTTTACACAAGATTTTTATACAAACTTCAAGGATTACTTACCTACTTTTGTATTTTTATACTCGATATATTCAAGTTTTATTGTCTTGACATTTTGGCACTAATGAACTACTACCTATATTATTTTTAAGTACATTTACAATTAATTTTACTTTTTATCTTACAATTTTATTTACGTAGGTAGATACATGATTTCAATGGTATTTTGGTGTAGGTAGGTACTATTATTTTATACAATTATATTGTTTCTGAAGTACACTAAAAATTATTTCAATTTCCTTATTATTGTAAAAATCTGTCCATCGTAATAACTAAAAAAATTCGACCAAAATTCCCCGGGTTGCTCAATCAATTTATTGATCATTTCACTGGATACAGGATTATTTGTGTTATTAAAATCACAAGTTGAGAAAAAGAAAATAACGTCGAATAATCATGGCACCTATTTTGACTTGTAAGTAGTAAAGTTGGACTATCTATTTCCAGTAGTTCACAGGTTCACTTATATAATGAGTGAACTACGTTTTTATTTCCAGTAGGTCGACTTAACAGTGTATTTTTTACTTTTCTTATTTGGTAAACAAACTTTGCATGTCTATTTATTGTATTTAAAGAGTTTAAAACTATTTTTATTATTTCTGCAAATGTAAAATTGGTTAAAAAAATGTTAATTATTATGTAAAATTGTTAATATAACGTCTTTTAAGAATTTTAAAATAGTTCACTTGAACTAAGAAAAGTCTCAGTAGTTCACTCAAGTAAACTAATTGTACTACTGGGAACAGTGAGACATTTTCTGTTTTGACTCATAGGCCAAAAACGACGCGTCCGCACCAATGGCCAGCCAAAGAATGCCCGGCCCGATAATAAACTAAAGATAAGTACCTATACAAGCCTACATTTGTAGAATTAACAAACTAGTATCAGTTAGTTACCTACAAAAGCTTTTAGAAATAGGCCCCTAGTCATCAATAGGTCTCTGTCAATGTCGAGTCGCGCTCCATTTGGCAACCATGAATTGGCATCCATACAACTTTTATTATGTCAAGTGTATTTTGTATTCGAATCAACCACAAGTCATTGTATTGGGATAGATACAAGGGTTTTTTTTTACAGTTAGCGGTCTCCCTCTTTTAGTCGATGGTATTTGTAAGGCTATGCCTAACGAGTAGCCAATTCTGTTGAAGTATACTTATTTAGGTGAAAAGTGTAGTTTCTCGGATTATTTAGGTACATTAGGTTAATTATAAAAACCCATTGGTACATGGGCGGAATGGAACCGTGGCCCGCCTAGTTAATACCAGACGTCTTAACCACTCGGCCACAGACTGTTTATGATTGAAATAAAAAAAAATGTTTGCAATGACATTTATTGTAGGAATGAACAAAACTACCTTCTACGTAACCTTCCGAACCTTGCGAGCACCTACTTTGTGCTATACAAATCGCGTTTCCAAATACCAACTCAAGCGCATCCAACATAGATCACAATCCTTAGAATATTAAATCCCGGATTTTCTCTTCAAATACGTGACCGATATTGTATGAAACCCTGACCTATCCTTTGACAATGTCATAACTTATACTAAAAGGGTATGCATACATTGAGATTGAAAGGAGAACCTCATCTTAAAATTAAGAATCTATTCTAAATATTATTCATACTATAATATAAGCAATTTGCAAGGATTTTTATTCGAAAAATGACCATTTTAAGATCAAAAACTTTTGTCAGTTTACTTAATTTCAAAATTGTTTTATATTACAGTATAAAAACAGACATTATTACAATATGCCAGCTGACTATTCTATTAAATATTGATTAAATATATTATAATAATACATAAAAGACGACATTGAATTACTTTTTGGGTTTTTATTGTTTTTTATTGGTTAATATAATGTAGTTTAATATCTAAGCACTTAATATCCTATTCAGTATCATAGTGTAAAATAAAGTTTCATTGTATGAAATGTAATGGTCGAAAATATAACTTTTGAGTACCTAAATTATATAAATAAGCATCACATAAGAAGAAGCCAATACAATATAATAAAAACTCAATTTTATAGAATACAAATAGAAGAAACAAAAGAGGTAAAAAGGTATTACTAAAACAAATATGTCATAAACATTCCTACATTCAATTGTATCATATCACACTAACTTATGCATGTAAATACTCAATATTCTTCATACGGCATACGGTTTCTCGTAAAATATCAAGTGTCAAAAAATAATTAAATAGTTAAATGTAGGTTTATAATAATTATAGAGAACCTACAAGATGCCAAAGATATTGGCACCATTATCGCAACCACATACTAAAATTGTTGTCTCAAATACCGCCACGGTATATTTAAGACAATTGTTGACATAATCTATCATAATAATACTTGTTATAGCCTGTGTCACATTGCCGGGCAGAAAGCTAACAATGTTGTCATAATCGTTGAAATATGTCCAAAGTAGTGAGAGTATTACAGATTGTTGCTAAAATCTCGCAACAAATCATTAATCTGTTGAAACTGTTGCACAGTATCTTGTAGACGTCGGTCTTGCTCGGCGCTGCCAGACGGCTGCGCCGCTGGCGGGTGGGGGTACGGGCTGTCCCGAGGAAAAGGGTTCTGGGGAATCTGGTAATTCTCGAGACTCCCCCGATATGACGGATTAGGCTGTGCCACGTACGCGGGCCGCGGCACACCATTATGCGAGTATACATATCCGGGTACGTAGTTGTAAGGTGGGGGAGGATACCGGTCGATCCACGCAGTAGGGCCGGGTTGCCGGTGTGTTCGCGGTTGTCTATCAACTGTCGGTTGGTTCGCAACACCAGGTTGGTTCATAGCTACTGAGGGGTTCTGGTTTACGGGTTGTCTTTCAGTTACCGTTTGGTTCATCTCCACTGTCGATTTATTTGTCGCGTTCGAGTTGTTAGTTGCCACAGGTTCGTTCGCTAATGTCTGGTTAGGCACCATATATTGATTGGTTACCATGGTCGGCTGGTTAGTAATCGAGTGGTTCCCCCTAGGCAGTTGGTACACCATGTACGAGTCGTGATTTAGCCTCTGTAAACCAACTATAGGAGAGTCACTAGACAATGTCTGTTGATTGGTCACGGTCGGGTGGTCGATCGTCACTGGCCGGTTGCAGAGTGCTGATGGGCGATGGATATCAAAGCGGACCATAGGTACTAAATGGGAGCCATTGGACAATGTCTGTTGATTGGTCACGGTCGGGTGGTCTATCGTACCTGGTCGGTTGCAGAGTGTCGATGGGCGATGGAGATCGTAGGGGATCAAAGGTATTATAGGGGAGTCATTGGACAATGTTTGTTGATTGGTCACGGTGGGGGGGCATAACGGCACTGGCAAGTTGCCTGTTGTCGGTGGGTGATGGACATAACAGGGGAGCACAGATTGATTAGCAATTGGTGGTTCGTAGATAATTGTTGTGAAAGTACCCATTTCTGGTTCATTGCACATTTGTGGGTAATTGGTCATACCTCGTTGGCCGCTCATTGGTGGGCAATTGGGCCTCATCGGTTGGCTTATCATTGTCTGGCGATTGCTAATCATCGGTTGGCTTGGCATTACGGGGTGAATGCTCGTTATCGGTTGGCTCGCCATTGTCGGGTGGTTATTCCTTATCGGTTGGTTCGCCATGCTAGAGTAGCGGATTCTTCTACGTTGATTGACAGCCGTGGGTATGTTGCGCGTGTTCGTAGTTTGACTCTCGTGTGCCTGTATGATGTGTTGAATATGGGCCCTCAGATTGGTCAGAACTGCTATAAATTCATTAACATTAAGATATGTGGAAGCAGCAGAAGCACCAGGGGCAGGCTCGTGTCCTGTATTGTCGGTTGTTAAGTTTTGCGTCGTATACCTAACGTTGTCCGCGAGTGTCTCAAGATAACCATCGAAGGAAACGCCGAATTCGCTCGGCGTACGATTAACAGTGGGTATGGCCCCCTCTGGCAACGAGAAGCACTCAGACTCCAGGGATATGTACCGCGGCTCCGTGTTCGTTTGCGACGCGGCATTTCTAATGGCCTGCTCTGCTTCCATACATTCAGACAGCAGCGAATCATCACCGTTGTTACGGTGGCCGTCCACGTCCATATTCTCCATTGCCGAAGACAAGTGCGCGAAGAGTTCGTTTTGTGTCATATCTGTACACCCGTCATTCGCGTTCTCATCGCACGGACGACCGCTGGCCTGAGCTATGCGGCTGGATACGGTCCGCGCGGCCTCCGCCCACGTCTGCGCCGCAGGAGAATTGTCACGACCTAAATAAGCGTTCACGCTAGTCCGCAGGCGGTAGACAGCAGCATGCAGATCGCTCCTCCACTTCTCGACTGCTGGATTGTCGTCGGAGTTCCTCGGAGTTTCGTCACTGGCGAATGACTGTTCAGTGCGAGTAGATGGAGGGCTGGCGCGAGGCCGTGGCGGTTCACCCTCGGAAACGGTAGGCAGTGGGCGGAAAGAGGGACCCATAGAGCCGTCCGCCATCGACCAGTGTGTGGCGTTCGTGATCGGAGTGACGATTGTGTCGGAGGTGAGTCGCCCAGGCTGAACGAGGGGTATCACGGGCGGTGTAGTGGCGGGCGGGTCGGGCGTTAAACACGAGAACCGGCCACCGTGGTCGTGTCGGATGTGCAGCACGACCGGCGTATTGATCGCACCATAGTCCCCCGGTACGCGAATCTCGGTGGACAGACGGCGTATGAGCGCCAGTATACGTTGCTGCCGAGGGAGCTCAGTCAACATGCGCTGCAGCTGCGCGGTGGCGGTCTTGGAGTGCAGTCGCGAGATAACAGACAGTATGCTGTCGTCAGGCGGTACGAGTGGCGAGGGCTCGGGCGACGAAGGGCGGAACACGCGCACATCGGGCTGCGACGAGGAAGCCATGGCACCTTGTCGAGAGCTAGCCGCACCCTCCACGACGCATCTGGGGCGACGCAACGTTCGGCTTACGGACCTGATGAGACGGTTGAGCTCCGTCCCGGACTCGGAGGGCCTCTCTTCGCGCGAGAGTCTCTGCTGTCGGTTGCTAACACTCGAAGCCATCATTGTGGTCAGCAAGGTGGCCGTGTCGACGTGACTAAACATCTCATCGATAAGGCGGCGGCGCTGGGCAGGGCTGGCGGTGCGACCGTCGAGAGATGCGCGCAATGCGACCTCTATACCGTTGACGGAGGCGTTGATCTCTCTCAGCGGACCGGGCGTCACTGCTAGATGCGGCCGCAGCAGCGTGCGCAGCGTACCCATGGAGCGGACCAGCCCGCTCATGGCGGTGTTAAACAAGCGCAGGTCCTGCTCGATCGACACTCCTAAAGGCACATGCTGCGTCCGTGGTAGGTGTAACGGCGGTTGGGATTGCGGTTGTTGACGTAATTGTTGAGATGGTTGTTGCTGCGGTTGTGACAGTGTTGGTTGCGACGGTTGGTGTGATGATCGTTGTGACAGTCGGTGTGGTAATTGTTGCGTAGGTAGAGGTGGTTGTTGCGATGGCTGTTGCTGCGGTTGATACGTTGGTTGTTGCGACGGTCGGTATCGTAATCGTTGTGGCCATTGGAATACATGTTGTGTTGACTGATACACTGGTGGTTCTCGAGTGGATTGTTGTTGCATTTGCAACGGTTGGTACGCTGATTGGTGCGAAGGCTGTTGGGGCAGTTGTTGCGATGGCTGTTGACGTAGTTCTCGCGGTGGTTGTTGCAGTTGTGACAGTTGATACACCAATGGTTGCGACGGCTGTTGAGGTAGATGTTGCTGCATTTGTGACGGTTGGTACGCCGATAGTTGTGACGGTTGTTGAGGCGGTTGGTACGCTAACTGTTGAGGTGGTTGTCGAGATGTTTGTTGATGCGTTTGTGACGGTTGATAAGCTGGTTGGTAATGTGATGGCTGTAGGTAATGTGGTAATGATTGTTGCACCAATTCGCACAGTGATTGACTAAACGTATGGGTCAGTTGTTGTATACGAGACTCTAATGGCGTTTGTAAACGCTCTGAGTATGACGGTTGTGTTAACGATGGATACGGATATGGCAGATTAATCGCTGCATACGATTGTGGTAGCGGCGGCGGGTGGTACGGCCAATATTCAATGTAAGTACCGATCGGTGCCTGCGCAACGCCATCCTGGGGTTGAGTGCTAGGTTCCGTCGTATCGATGGCGTCTTGGTCAATATTTACTTCAGCGTTCGATTGCGGAAGACCAGTGTCATGACGCAATGTCTGGGTGGTTCGGGAAGAATCGTCAGGCTGCACGCTATCTCCAGATTGGTTGTCTTCGTCTGATGGTATAAATTGCTCATTAGTGTTTTCTCGTATAGGCTCCGTTTCACATTCCTGGATAGATTGAATACCTTCGTCCGCTGCATCGTTATGAACTACTGAAATTACAGTGGTGTCGGACGCTTCGATCTTCACGTCTTCAATTACATTAACTGCGGACCTCTCACAATTCCCAAACGTAATTTCAATTTGATCGTTCGGTTCTAGCATGTGAATTTGCATATCCGGCGACGAACACGACAAAGTGTCATTTTCTAGAGTGTCATCAGTCTGTACATACTTAGTGTCACACAGTACAAAACCATGAATACCTAAAAGTACGGCGTCAGTCTGGGTCCCTACTTCTCTACGATTCCAGCGTTGTGCTGCTACTACAGTTGTCATGGTTCCTACCATGTTTGAATCATATCGGACCACTTTCACATGCAGTACGACTTTCTGATCTGTTTCTGGTGAACTCGGCTGTTCTTTGTCCGGCAATGGTATTACACCGGAGACAGATTGTCCATTGTCGCTAATTTTCTGCTGTTCGAAGGTGGAGATGCGCCCGCGATTTGCGTGTATGGGTCGACTCATAAAATTGCGAACTTCGCGTCGAGACGGGTATACCAGTCTAGTTCCCGCGTTCACTAACCGCCTCGTGCTGCGGAGTGAGTTGACAGCGGCAAGTTGGCGCGAAGTTGGATTGGTACGAAGACGTCGCGCGACCGGCAAATCCCAGGTCGTAGTATATGCGGGTCTTTTAGCGGCATGTGCAATCTGAAGCGGGTTGTTTACCACGCGCTTGCGTAAGCGTCCCGAACTCCTCGATCTGTCTTCAGCATGAGGAGTGTTTGATTCGGTATCAGATTGTTTAAAAGTATCATCTGTGTCAATGGGGGAGAGTGTTTGTACTGTCATATCAATGGGTTTATCTATTATATTGTCGGTGTTGTCTTGTGGCGTATTGTGTATGTGTGTTGCGAGTGGTGTCACTCATTCGTCCTGAGGGTTGTGGCGGGAAGCGCGAGCCTTGTGTCGGTGACGCTGCGGGTGAGAGCCGCTGTAGACGGAGCGCACGCTCGCACTGAAACATACAACCGAGACCGTCAATGATACGTCAGAAGCAAGGTAATGGACGAAATTGGAATAATGAGGTTTAACTATGCTAAACCATATTTAAAAAGCAATAACACGTTTTCTGCTATATCTTTGGCAGATTGTCTTTTTTTTTTGTCATGTTGACCAGAGTTGGCCAAGGCAACACAGTTACTTTGCCTATATTTTTCAAATTATATAAAATTGAATTAAGGCCAAATTGAGAATACAACACTGACCATTTATTTAAACTATTTATTTCAGGCAATCGGTATCATAATTTACTTAAAAAATACTTGAATAAAAGCCTGTGTAAATTATATAATCATGCAAAACATACATGCATATAATTTAGATATGGTATATTAAGCCAAAATAATATAGCGAAATTGTATAACAAAAAGAGTTATATAAATAATAGCGCCTTTGCCGATACCTGAAAAGTTATATATGATTAGATATTATATGCTTCTGGATGTATGTTATTATTTAAATTTCTGCATTTACATATTATCTAAAATGTTGATAATTTAGATTCTAAATAATACCTACAAAGTCCAAGGTTTAACAGTCTTCAAAAACACTAATTTCTTCTTAGGTTCGTAGAGTGATGTTCCTTCAAAAACAAACTCTTTAGAATATATTAGTTGGGATTATACTACATTCAATCAATTCCCAACCACCAGATGACGCCACAAAATTTACACCCAACCATGTATGAAAAACCGATGAACGTAAATTGGTAATTCTAAAGCAGATAATAATTTAATTGGGTAGACCATTGGACTTAATACCGGAGGTTGCCAGGTTAAAGTTAAATAGACTTCTCGTGCTTCTTCTAAAAAAGGCCGTAAAGATGTGTGTGTGTGTGTTGCTATTATAATACCTTGAGGAGGTCTGTGGCGACGTGGAAACTCGGAGCGGTCGTCTCGCTTTCAATCTGCCGGAGCTGGAATACCGTTCGTAGCTGCAAAGTGTATAACACTACTTTCTACTGACTACCACAACTACATAATATAGTGAAAAAAAAATAAAATTATAAATACAGTCTTTACAATACTCCCTCATGGATCAGTTTTATTATAGCAGAAAGATTGCAGAAATATGTGCACTGCAGGTATAAAGGTATGTGTGATATAAAACGTATTGACCGCATCCGGAACGATGTCATTAGAAAATAATGCGAAGTGAAAGATGATGTTGTGACTAAAATGAAGAAACGTAGTTTACGCTGGTTTGGACACGTTGAAAGAATGAAAGATTGACTAAGAAGGGATAATATGGCTGAAGTGAAAGGAATTGCTGGCAGAGGACGACCTAGGTGTACTTTTATTGAATATATAAAAATATATTGATCGATGGCAATATTAAAAGTACACTCGCCGAGCATGTATGAGAGGTATGAGGAATATGAAAAAAGCGAAAGAGGTATGTCTGGATCGTAACAAATGGCATTTGATTGTCTCTGACTACCCCTCTTGGAATAAAAAGTGTGTAATAGATAGATAGGTACAAAGCTACAAGTACATCGGCGGGCGAGCCAATATAGTGCGTACGACTTGTTTAAGACATCGTTAGATTTCTTTTATATTGAAATAATTAATTATAATAGAAATAAATACAATAAATATAAGTTGTACAAAATCAACCTTATTGTCATTAAATTTTTTTTACAATATTTATCTCTTATTATTCTGATACAATACAGTAAACTTTTGAGCAATATAACTTAAACTTTTGAGCAATATAATTAAAGAAGAAGAAGAAAAAATTATATAACTCGTAAATTAATCCATAAGAGAGTATAAATAAACATTCATATAATAAATAGTTATATAATAGAATATGAAAAATGCACCAATTAAAGAAAAATATGAACCAAATATAAATAATATATAGTAAAGTATGTATATAAATATTTGTATATTTCAGCATGCTTGGTGCAGCCACTACATTCATATACAAAAAAACACAACCACATTCATATAATAAGACTCTCGTACGTAACTATATTCTGCACCAACCTGTGACATGATGGGGACATTCAAAGACAAAATGTAGTCCTCCAATTACAAAGATGCTCTTGCTTTATTACAAACTACCTTTTCGCTTAATGCAAAAAAAAAAATTTTAAATCGGACTGGTATAGGTTGGTTGGACTGGTTCAAACATTACATACAAACAAACTCTTCACCTTTATATAATTATAGATTGTAAATGCTCAAGCTATCCATGGAAGATTTTTAGTGCATCCCACATGGAAAAAAAGGCTAAGCCCGCAGGATTTGTGACTGGATTATGGGCTGAGTTGACCACAAAAAAAGTGAGCCCGCGGGCTGAATGGGCTGTGGCCTAGGTTACTCCCAAAATTGGCAAGTTACGCGTCAGATGACATGGGCCTGCTTACTGAGTAGCAGAGTACATAATAAAATGTATTTTCCCAATCTATCATACTCAATTATCTAAATGTGAAAATGTGTTTTATTGTCTTTGGTGCTTCACATAACAAAGGGTAACCTAAACAGGTCGGTTAACAACAACTGGCGTGAACAAAATGAACGCGTCAGCCCTTATAAATTCAAATATAGAACGTGCCAGCATTAGTTAACCGAGCTATATATTATAACACAAGTGTACATACTTGGGAGTGGCGGCTGCAGACGGAGTGGCGGCAGCAGACGGAGCCGCCGGCAGAGCCAGTCTAGCGGGGACGGCCGCGGGCAGCATCAATTCTTGGCCACGAGCAGAGTACGGCCCGGACTTCTCCCGGAATTCCCTGGAAAAATTCAGTAAAACACTTGCAAAAAAGTAGTTCTCGACTTGATGATGGACTCCAAAGCTCTACCTGAACTGAACGAACAGCGCGAAACCTGCAACGAGACTGATCAGAATACCGATGGGATGGTACCAAAATGAGTCAAACGTACCTGTTGAACTCCTCGGCTTCTTCTTCCTCCAGGTTTATAAACTCCTCGTGCTCCTCTCTATCGCCCGAGTATAAATTCTGTTCACGCTCGACCACGTGCCCGCGCTCGCCAATATGGTGTCCTGTAACGAAAACCATGTCACTAAATACATAGCGATTAGCCTCGGGATAGCCTATCTCACTCTCCGGCCCTACAACTAACTCAGTACAAACAAACACACTCGGTATGTGATGAGACCGAACGAAGAGGAAAGGCTTTGGTCATTCCAGAAAAAATGGCAAAGGGCGACCGCTTACCACGTGGTGAACAACCATTACCAAGGACATGGAATGGGCACAACTGAACCCCAGACAGCCCAGGACAAGGAATACTGGCGCTTACAAACGAGGAGGGCCGAGCCCAAATAATGGGATATGGCAAAGGAGAAGAAGTATTAGATTACTAGCGACCCCCGGCCCTGCTCGGCGCATGTAGAAAAATTGCTTATCAAAAACTTAATTTTCCCGGCGGAATGACAATCCCGGGATAAAAACCAGCCTATGTCCCTCCCCAAGTCTACATGCCATGGGCTACGTGCGTGTCAAGTTTCATCGCGTTTGGTTGTGCCGTTGAGGCGTCAAGAGGTTAACAAACACACTAACTTTCGCATTTTATAATATTTGTTAGGATTCCAAATCTATTCAAAATGCACTCAGTCAATGGTGAATGAAAATAAGGACAAACTTAGAAACAAAAAAATTATATACCTACTTACTATACAACAATTTAAATACCTATATACAAATACGCTTATAACTACTTATCTATTAGAGATAGATATATGCTACCGCGGACTTTATAGATCATATGATTCTACATAATTCTTTCCTACATCATTTTTGTCATGTCTGACGGATTAGACAGTATACGCCATGAAAACTCACTGGGGTTAACCTTTCCCCCGACTTCATTCACTTATAACAGTAGCATAAAACTACGTGTAAGGGCAATGTAAGGGTCACAGACAGACAGACAGACAGACGCGATTATATTGTTTAATAATATGTATAGTGATTAGTGGGCATTAGACATTCAGAAACTATAATTTTCATAGTGACATCGTTCACGCAATAAAAAATGTGTACTCAAATAATTTGTATTGATCGCTTAGTGACCAAAAAAATTGGCATGACGCAATAGCGATGACATAAACTGGCCATATTTATATTTACGTGTGGAAAACGTGCTCACAAAATATGGCACTAATTGTCAAGTCGAGAACATTAGAATTTCAAATGAAATTTTATAGCACTCAGCCTCGCAATATGTATAGGAAATGTAGGAATCACTGGCGCCCATCCTATTACTATTTTTTAGAATCACTATTTCGAGATGCAATGTCTAGGGTGCCTAAAATGTAGGTATGCCTGTCACACGAAAAAAACTAGGTATAATATTTCCTATTAAATAACACCAATTGAAAAAATAACGACTATTAGATATATTGAATAAGTAACTATATGCTAAATTACAGTGCAGAGACAGGTGGATTATTTACAGAGAAATTGGGAATACTTTATTCCCATACAAATTATGGATATACGGCTCTTAAAGAAACTAGCTTCGCCCTTGGAGCCCATATTACCTTTCATCCCCTATTATGGTCTTGAGTTCATACAAAAACCCAATAGAACATTCAAAAACGAACATTTAAAAAAAAATAACAAATTGGTCCAGCCGTTTTTATTTATACACTAGTTTACCGCTCCAGCTTCGCCCGCAGAGCCCGTATTAAGTTTAAATCCCTATTATGGTCTTCAGTTCATACAAAAATCCCATCTGTCCGCCGCCTGTCACATCTTACAATGTACATATACTATATTTTAAGGTTATTTAGTTGTTACACATCATTGGAGACGACTGTAGTACTCGCACCCAGAACAAAAATTTGAACCCAAATGGATAAAATAAATCAAACTTACCAATGGCAATCTTCTTGGTGCCCGTGCGAGAATCCTCCAAAGTTTTTCGAGTCTCCTTGACACCTCCCGGCCCAATCTGTGTGCTGCTTGACGAGCTGTACACCTGGTTAAACATGAATAAAATAAAATCTTTCTCGTTTTCGCACCCCTTGACATAGAATGTGAATACAAACGCGACACACCTGCCCCCTTGGAGAATGTACGAACGCTAGTATTATATTCTCTCGGAACGCTAAATCATAATATTATATGCAGAAACTTATAACCGAATTATAATAATTATACGAATGCAATTTATGCATTTTAAATAATATAAAAAATCCGAAACCATCAACCGGGCACAACCTCTAAAAATTTGCTGATCGACCAAAACCTTCGCCATTTTTTTCAGCGTTATCTACAGGGTATAGGCAGACGCTAACTGAAGACAACATAACATAATTACGCTTCGTTTTCTCCAAATGGTTTGTATAAATAAACTCCTTGGTCTTGTCAGAGTGAAGGACAGTTTCGTTCTATACATTTAAAGTTATCTATTCTACATTTTATTCTATTATTAGCTTAGTTGTACATTATCTAAGCCCCCTGATACGGTTTTACGGTCCATGCCGCCTTATCCTTACACACACGTGAATCGTTTTTCAACATTTATGCTAGTAAAAAAAAAGAAATCCCCTAAAAGTATACGACTAAACACAAGACGAAATACCTCTAAAATCCACAATATTTATTGTTAGAACCCGAACCCAAATATCGTCTCCATGATCTGGTTTGGCAGTTTTTCCGGGAAAGAAAAACCCATCTCAGTCCATTGATTTATCACATTCGCAATTTAGATTGAATAGCAGCTTTTCTATTTACTAGCAAACACATATTGTGTGGGCAAAGACACCAGTAACAGTGTCCACTTTTTGTAAGTTATCTAAATTAGGTCGCAAGCCTGTTGCTTTGTACTTAACAGACCTAAGTATCTATTTTTTTAAGAAGTGTTGACGCCGGCTTTGTGTCCCCTCCGAAGCACGGGAAGACCATTAAATAAAGCACATCTGCATGCAATTCCCTACCTGCGGCTTCCCATTAGGTCCACTGGACATCACCAAGGTCCTGCTACTAAAGGAGGCGCCATGTCCGGCACCAACCCCCATGTGGTTCTCCAAGTCTCCTGCAATAGATAATAATGGGTTTGGGTCAGGGAATTCTATGTAAAGTTTTTTGCTAAGGGGGTTAAATCGAAAACCGTTTCCAGATAAATTTATAGCATTATTTGTCTATTTTTTAGATTAGGTATTTAAATTATATTGACTATAAACGAAAGCAATAAAAAAAAATAAAAAATTCAGAAAAAAATAAAATAAATAGCAAAATAAAACTCTACATAGCGAATTAAGTTATCTGTGGCATTGTTTTGCAACTTGGGGTACCCTAGTCAGTAGTGGCGGGGGCCAGGGAGGCCATGGCCCCGGGCGGCAGATTTCATGGGGCGGCAGGTGGCACATAAAGTGCTTACGAAATGTTTAGACCATAGTGCAAATAGTGGGAAAAAAAATAAATTAATAAAATATATTATGTAGCCACATAATGTTGTAATACACAACAATCCAACGACTGAATGTAAAAGGGAATACGGGGAGTATCGCTGGTACGATTTTGATGACTTATTAGGGCTTCGTACCCCAAAGAGTGCCAAAGGAAACCCTATTACTAAGGCTCAGCTGTCTGTCTGTCCGTCTGTCACAGGGCGATATCTTTTGAACTGTAATAGGTAGATACTTAAAAATTTTGAGCTATAACAACAAATAATAAAAATAAAGTAAAAAATTAAAGGAGGTCCCCTATACTAGTATAAGTAAATGAACAATCATTTTTTTTTCGGCGTCTTTTGCTCGATACTAATAATGGAAATACATACAAACTTCTAACTAGTATAACTACTCTTAAGGAAAACAACAAATAATAGAAATCGGCCAAGTGCGAGTCGGAATCGCGCAAATTTTTGTATTAAACTATTTATATTGCGGTGGTACGGAACCCTTTGTGTGCGTGTCCGACTCTTACTTGGCCACTTTTAAGTAAGAGTCAAAAGAAGATAGTAATTTTTAGTGAACAAATATAATTTTTGATTTCTTTTTTCAATATAGAAGGTAACCATTGACCACTTCTCTCTTTTTTTGTTGTGAATAACTTGCTTCAAATTGCCGTCTATATCTATTATCGGCAAAATATAAACTATAATTAAACACATTGACATATTTATTTACAAAATGACTATACTTTAACAAAAAAAAATCCTTTTTAAATAAAAATGTCAATGAGCAAATCATAGTCAACCATACTTATAATGTTGAGCTAAATTGAAAGCAATTTTTATTTTTTTTTAAATATTTTTTTAAGGGTCCTATACTGGGAATTTTTCTGGGATAAACTATTCCCAATTTCTCTGTAAATAATCGACCTGTGTCACTATAATATATATAGTTACTTATTGAATATATCTAAGTGAAATAGCTCTTATTTTTTTAATGGGTTTTATTGAATAGGAAATATGGGTGGTTTAACTTTGCCCCTGCTGTCTCTTTCATAATCTATCACAAAACTCTAAATTTTTTTTAAACGCTCTTATACCATTATTTTTCAATTATATATTTCGCTTTTTTTGTAGCGTATTGAAAATTCAAAAAACAATTTTTTTTATTATTTTTACAAAAAAAAGCGAAATATATAATTGAAGAATAATGGTATAAGAGCGCTTAAAAAAATTTAGAGGTTTGTGATAGATTATGAAAGAGACAGCAGGGGCAGAATAACCTTTATTCTACCACCCATATTTCCTATTCAATAAAACCAATTTAAAAAATAACGACTATTTCACTTAGATATATTGAATAAGTAACTATATGCTAAATTACAGTGACACAGGTGGAGTATTTACAGAGAAATTGGGAATAGTAATATCTCCATACAAATTATGGATATAGGGCCCTTAAAGAATCGTTTTATCAATATTATTTATTTTTAAAACATTAAATGATTAAACAACAAAAATACGTCACAAGTCACAATAGACTTGACTCAATCGACAGTCTTTTGAATCTTCTGAATCGGACAGGGCGAGAATAAAAGCTTCCTGTGAACTAGAATCCGCGGCACATGGCTAAAAGCGTTTCCTTTACAAAATTTAGGCACACTTCTAGACAAAAATACGCTTACGCTACGAGACTAATGGACATCACGATCTGTCCTGTAGAAGTGGTGCCGGTCGAATTCCAAGACATATATAGCTATAAATAATATATTAATACGTTCTTTGAGTTCGGCTGACACCCCATGTAGAACCGCACGGCATAAGACCGGACGGCATGACCCTGGTACCTTGGTCACGGGGCCGCGCTCTGTTGTGGGCCGCCACATGTGTGGACACGTTGCCTCCAAGCCATGTCGCTGCCTCCTCCAGCTCTGCAGGTGCCGCAGGTTCTGAGGCGGCACATTTAAAATTTCAAAAATATTCCTCGCAGCTGGATCACTTTCTAGTTTATTGGTCATCTGACTCTTAAGAAGGTTGCCGACAAAATTGGCAAACTTCTTATAGAAAAGTCTGGTGATCACAGTGCTAAAAGTTTATTTACCGCATCGAAGGGGTAACGCCAGCGACATTTCTCCATAAGGTCAAGTGGCGATCGCCCGGGGCTGGCCATCATTCAAGAAAAGATATTATTAATTAAAAGTTTTGCTGTTTCCATTATTTCACATTTAAAATTAGTTAAAAATATTTCTGCGCCTATTTAGCGAATATGATTAGGCCGCCTCCAAAAACCCAAGTCCGAAAAAAAAAAGCAGGAAATAAATTATTTATTTATTTATTATTTTTTTCTAGGATTTTTGGGCAAACAAACTAGAAATAAATTAAAAAATATATGTCGCGCGCCTGTTTTCTTTTATTTTTAAGGTTTATTTTAGATTTCATTTGTGTGTACTTTTGTATTTTAATATACTTAAATATTGTAACGAATAGGTACTTAAATCGCACAAATAAATACCTAAACACATCAAGGTCGATAGACGTCTCTAGAAACATCCAGAGAGAATCAAGTACAAACGAAAATGGACCGTATGTGCCTAGCCATAGGTACCAAAATCGGGCGCGGTCGGTGTGTAGGTATTTGGCACCGAGCCGCATCGAGACGCGTCTACAACTCTGTACAACAATCTCGGCGTTTCTCGAATGTTCGGAGGGCAATATAAACAGAGGATCGTCGCCGGGAGGACACAGTGCGAAACACAGTGCGAATCAGAGCGATCAAAGCGAAACAGTGAAGTGGAATTTAGTGCGACTAAGTGTTATTCTATAGTGTTTAATTATTTAACTGTATTTTTGTGGTGTTAAAGTAAAGTTTGTCTATTTAATCGGTATTTTAAATCTCTTCGAACCCTAGCTCGTAACAAATTGGTGTCAGGAGTGTGGGATTCAAAAATGCCGATTACACCACGTGACTCGTCGTCATCACGGCGACCCAAAACACGACAAACTACTGCTGGACATCACGGCGAGGAGGTCGACGAGGCTGCTGCTGCTGGAGCCGCTGCTGGTGCTGCTTGGACTGCTGGGACTGCTGCTGGTGGTGCCGGAGCTGCTGCTGGAGCCGCTGCTGGTGCTGCTGGGACTGCTGCTGTTGGTGCTGGAGCTGCTGCTGGAGTTGATACGGGTGCTGCGGGTTCTACGGGTGCTCCCCAGGCATTGGATATGGGGATGCTGGTTTGGCTAATGGAGGAGCAGGCCCGACGTCAGGAGCAGCAGGCCCGACGTCAGGAGGAGCAGGCCAGGCGTCAGGAGGAGCAGGCCAGGCGTCAGGAGGAGCAGACTCGGCAGCTATTGGAGGAGCAGGCCCGACGTCAAGAGGAGCAGGCCCGACGTCAAGAGGAGCAGTCTGCTAGCCTAAAGGAGCTGCTTTCAGAATCACTGGGAAAGGTGACTATGGAGGTGAAGCAGCTACAGAGGGTTACAGACATGCACGAGGAGAGAATCGAAGACCTTGACATCCGGTACGAAGACCTCAAACAGCACTATAAGGATCTCCATAAGGAAATACAGACAAGGATGAGCGGAGAAAAGGATGCAAGACTTAACGACCGCTACGGAGAGTTGGACAGCCGATGCGAGAGGCTCCAGAATGAAGTAAGGAAACTGAAGCTGTCCGCTCCTGTTTCTGGAGGCGCCATCGTCTCCGGCCCCCGAGTCAAGGTGCCGCCGTACGACGGGACTACGTCCTGGACAGCGTACAAATTGCAGTTCCAAACGGTCGCCTCTGCCAACGGCTGGACAGACGAGCAATCTCTGACCGCCTTGACAGTGGCTTTAAGGGGCCGTGCACTATCGGTTCTGGAGGCCTCTCCAGACAGCTGCACCACGTACGGGAACCTGATCGAGGCAATGGACTCCAGGTACGGCGACAAACACCTGGAGCACGTCTACCGAGCGCAGCTGAGGGACAGGACGCAACATGCTGGTGAGAATCTGCAACAATGGGCTCTGGAGATCGAGAAGATCGTGAGGAAGGCGTACCCATCTGCCGGACAAGAGTTCATTGCTGCGAACCTCGTACAATCATTCATCGACGGCATCCGCAGCATGGTAGTAAGAGCTGCAGTTCGACTGGGCCACCACAGCACCTTGAAGGATGCGCTAGCCCATGCTCTAGAGGTGGAAGCCGTGAGACAGGAGCCTCGTTCTCAGCGATTGCGACAAGTGGCGGAGGAGGCCACTCCAACAACGACACCTGTAGCAGAGAGGCGTAGCTACTTACCCCGCTGCTTCTACTGCCACAAGCTGGGGCACCTTAAAGCTAGCTGCCCGGCGCTTAAGCGACAAGGTACGGATCAACGAGTGACGAAACGGGACGTCGGAGCTGATGTCCGTGCCGTAACTACCGAGCTTCGGAGAACAGCCCCAAAAGTTACCATCCGACAAGTTTTTGACGGGAACAGTCTGGTGATCGCCGGCAAGGTCAACGGGACGCCATGTGAGATGACGAACGAACATCGACGAGGACGGACGCATGGCAACGCTGACGCACTGTCACGCAGGCCGTGCCCTGAAGGTTGTAAACACTGCTCGAGGCGTGAAATCAGTGATTCTGTCATCAAAGTGATTACGACTAACAACCTTAGTGACGAATGGGCGAACGAGACGACGAGAGACGAGCAACTCAAAGATAACAACTTGGCGCCGATAATGGAATGGAAGACGCAGAATGTTCCAAGGCCCGGCTGGAATGTTGTATCAGCCATGAGTTCCACCACGAAAAGCTACTGGGCTCAGTGGGAAAGTCTAGTGCTGCACAACGGGTTGCTGTACCGCAAGTGGGAGTCGCCAAGTGGACAGGAGACATTGATGCAGCTGGTGGTGCCTAGGTCAAAGGTGCGCGCAGTGCTTGAGTCCGTGCACGATGGATCCTCGGGAGGACATCTGGGCATGAATCGAACCCTGGCGAAAATCAGGAAACGATTTTATTGGGTTCATTGCCGGCAAGATGTCGAGGATTGGTGTCGCAAGTGCACAGTATGTGCGGCCGTGAAGGGACCTACGACACGTACGAGAGGACGTATGCAGCTGTACAATGTTGGCGCTCCATGGGAACGAATTGCGGTGGACGTTGCTGGACCGTTCCCGGCCACTGAAGACGGGAACAAGTACTTCATGGTCGTGATGGACTACTTCACGAAGTGGCCGGAGGTCTTCGCAATTCCCAACCAGGAAGCGACAACAGTGGCGACTAAGTTGGTCAACGAAGTATTCTGCAGGTTCGGGCTACCAATGGAGATACATTCTGATCAAGGGCGTAACTTTGAGTCGCAGTTGTTCCAGGAAGTATGCCGTCTCCTGGGAATAAATAAAACGAGGACTACGGCGTATCATCCACAGTCCGACGGAATGGTTGAAAGGTTCAACCGCACTTTGGAGACTCATTTGGCGAAACTGGTTGAGGATCACCAGAGGGACTGGGACCGATATATTCCCTTGTTCTTGCTCTCATATCGATCCGCAGAGCATGAAAGCATAAAGGTGACTCCTGCTTATGCCAACTTTGGGAGAGAACTCCGACTACCAGTTGATCTCCTGACCGGCGGACCTCCGGATGCGCCGCAACCTGTAAGTGACTACGTATCGAACCTGAAAAACAAGATGTGCGACATACATGACCAGATTCGTCAGAGCAGTCTTGTGGCCAGTACAAAGATGAAGACCAGGTACGATAGAAACTTCAATAGTAACGGTTTTGACGAGGGATCGTTGGTGTGGCTGCACAACCCGAAACGCCGAAAAGGCAAATCTCCCAAGCTGCAGAACCGCTGGGAAGGTCCGTATAAGGTCATCACGAGGATCAATGACGTGACCTATCGGATCCAACGATGCCCGCGTGGGCAGTTAAAGGTTGTCCACATTGATCGACTAGCCCCTTACAAAGGCTCGAATATTGCTCGGGACGAGCAAGTCTAAGCGGGGGGCAGTGTAACGAATAGGTACTTAAATCGCACAAATAAATACCTAAACACATCAAGGTCGATAGACGTCTCTAGAAACATCCAGAGAGAATCAAGTACAAACGAAAATGGACCGTATGTGCCTAGCCATAGGTACCAAAATCGGGCGCGGTCGGTGTGTAGGTATTTGGCACCGAGCCGCATCGAGACGCGTCTACAACTCTGTACAACAATCTCGGCGTTTCTCGAATGTTCGGAGGGCAATATAAACAGAGGATCGTCGCCGGGAGGACACAGTGCGAAACACAGTGCGAATCAGAGCGATCAAAGCGAAACAGTGAAGTGGAATTTAGTGCGACTAAGTGTTATTCTATAGTGTTTAATTATTTAACTGTATTTTTGTGGTGTTAAAGTAAAGTTTGTCTATTTAATCGGTATTTTAAATCTCTTCGAACCCTAGCTCGTAACAATATTATATTACTTTTATAATTGGTTTAGAAATTAAACTCTTATAAAAAATTCCCATGGAAATTAACTAAGACTGAAAATAATTCAGTATATTAAATTTTCTTGAAACTACGCTGTAATTTCCTTATTACTTGTCAATATAGTGATCAAAAAGCGCTACTTTACTGCTCTAGAGCAGCAAATTACTATGAAAATCAATAACATCCCGCTCTTGTTTTTTTTAATTAGTTTATTTTCTGTAGAAGGTACTTTCAATGTAGAAATAATTATAAACAGAAGTACTTTTTCTATATGGCGCCTTACTGATTTTGTTGATACTAGTTTTTTTTATGAACTTTTACACTGAAAAGCAGATTGAGAACCTCGCTGAGAATGGCAAATTCTTGGTGCACTTGTGTTTTCAACCTAACACTCGGAAAAAATACACAGGCTGTATGACTAGCCACTTTGCATTTCGTCAAAATAGAGAGAAAAAAACCAATGAACTATAATATAAGTACATAAAGTATATAAAGTATATAAGTATATAAGTATATAATAAACTATATTTATTTTGTTGTAGTTGAAAGAAAAGCTGATTAGGAAATACATAAATGAGTATCACCAGTACTTAGGGGCTATATGCCATGAGCAGGCCCCCACCATAATTATGCCTACAGGCCGCCATTCATGTTCATCTGCTGCATAAATTACGTCACACGAATTTCATGAGTTTGGACCCCCCCCCATTTATGGATGGCCCCTTACTTTATGGTCTACTTTTTATTAAAGTAGCAAATCAACAACTTCAAATTGTTAATTCAATCGAATAGTCAGTAAAGCAGATTATTTGGCCACATTTATAGTTATCAGTCATATTAAAGGTAACAACATTTTTTTATAGATAACAGGACATGACTGTTGGAGATGACACAAACAAGAGTTAATGTTGTCCACTAGCAGGCTTATTTAGAACACAGTATGTGCAGTGTGCACATTGTATGATGTAAAGTAAACAAATGGAGCCATGAGCCATAATGATCACCTCTAGCAGGGTGGCAGTAGACAGGGGCCACTGGAAAGAGTTGGGAGGCTTTTGCCAAAATGCACACTGACCTTGGAGAGACTTAATTTAGTCCAACATACCTATATTGTAATTTGTATAGTTCAGAAGTAAAAGGCAAAAAGCCAGGTCCTTTGTAAGACTTGCATGGGGACAAAGGTCCAACACATAGAGGCCCTTTTAGAGTGTTTTGGAGTGTTAAATGGGTTGGTTTATTAAGTTTATTGGTTAAGACAAAGCTCCTCCTGCCTGGATCATTCATATCATGAAATGTAAAATTGGCAGGTGGTGATCACCATTTATTAAATGAGCCTACAACCACCTTTTTAAAGTATTTCTGCTGGCAGTATGGCTGGGTAATATTGGTGTAAGCAGTGTAGGCAGGGGTGTTGAGCTTCCCTGTTATTATACCTTTAGACACTTCTACCCCCGAGCAGAATACATAATATTATACTCTAATGACTCCACCCTATACAGCCAACTAAGGCAAGCCAGAGTGAGAGTCCTAGGTCTAGCAGTGGGGATGCCTGCCTCAACCTACTCTCTTGAGCTCTCGGGTTCGGGAGAGGTGTGTTATTATTATTGTCACTCTTTATTACTTTTATTCTACATTTTTACATATTGTAATTAAAAAAAAAACATACATATAAAAAAGTTCTTCCCCAAGGGAGGAGCTACCGGTGGTTAGGTATGCAGAGAGAGGAACCTCCTGACTAAGTGTGTCATGTCCAGGAGTACTGCCTTCTGCATCTAGCTTTTGATCCAATGACCAGTCTCTTAAAATGTATTATTATTATGTGCACAATGATTATGTTACGAAAATAGAAAATAATAAATAATACATACCTGCAAACATTCTGTTGATGGCTGGCATTTGTGGCATGAATGGCATGAGGGAGTTGCTGTGTCGTGGCATGCCACCAAGTCCCATTCCACCAAACATGCCAAAAGGATCGCCGGCCATGATGGAGTTCATCATGGTGCTCATTTGGCGCATCTGGCGCATGTGAGTCCTGCATACATATTTTTAAATTAAACTATATAAAATTTTGCCATCGGCCCTGATCCGCCCACAACTCCCGTACATAAGTTGATTTGTTATTTATGCACAACCCTAACCTAACCAGTTACTCTTAAATTTTTTTTTTCATACAAAACCATATTATAAATATATTTTCATCATAATATTATCATAATAAGTTTTTAAGAGCAAGGAATATACTACTCTCTGTTTAAGAGTAATTGGTTAGGTTAGGGTTGTGCGTAATTAAAATTAAAAGCCGAGTGAAGCGAGACGCGTCTCTCTCTACCTAAAATATATTATGACATTTCTGGTTTTGAGATTATGTTTTTGCAGTTTTCACTAAAGAGCTTTGGGGAGTGAGGGGTAGGATCTCTCTCTATAGGTATAAGATAATGGTTATTTCCTTAGTTCGAGAAATTCTTTTCTTTACTATGATTGTATGAAGGTGATTGAGAGGATAAGGGGGTCATATTGGTAATAAAGTTGATTAGAAAACGATTTAATTGGAAAGTCCTTCCTCAGTTTTATCCAATCGACGCGTCTATTAGGAAGCTGAATCGAAAAGGTAACCGAAAGAAAAATGCAATTTTTTTAAATAAAGTAGTCATGATCATGAAAGGAAATTTGATTTCAGGTAAAACAAGTAAAATGAGAACCATTTTGTCAAATCGCACAAAATCAATGATGTCGAAATATGAGAAATTAGCTTACCCAAAGAAAGGATCTTCCTCCATATCAGGGAGTAGGGAACCGAACAACGACATTGTTTTATCCTATAATTTACTTTAATTCTAATAATGTATTTGTTCGCACACACAATCCTCGCGCACTGGTAGAAATATATGGATATCTCCAGCAAAACTTGGACAAAGCAAACAGAAAATCAATGCAGGCAGCAGCGCAACACACAGCGCCAAAGAGAATATAATCACAACGTTTCTAAGCAAAGAGTACTCTTTCTTTTATGGCGCAACCGCAAGCAAAAGAAAATTTAATAAAAAAATACAGTCAACCAAATCAACCAATGTTGCCAGTTGAAACCTTGTCGGAGCCTTGTCGGTCAGTCTATCTCAAAGAGAGTAGAATAGTTTATACTTTGATTATATACACTCTAGATAGAACGTTACACTATACTCTTTGCGATACGCTACAAACGCAACAAAAACAGTAGGCCAGGTGTGAATCAATAGTGTGCGTAATTACGCACACAAGTAAGAAGAACTGCTAATTGTTATATGAACGCGCGGTGTTACCAACTTTTGACTATTCTCCATAAATATGGGAATTATTATTTTAGGTTTTATTGAATTTATTTCAACGTGATGTTTTTATTAAATTAGGAGTAGTGTGGATAATAATGTGAATTTCTAGGTTAAACACATTTTTAACGTAACAAAAAAAAATATTTTTATTTAATTTTAGTAGCAATTTTAATGTACAAAATGATACACATGAAACATAATGAAATTATAAAAATATTACTTGACTATATTTTATTTATATTTTATACGTGTATTATTATTACAATTTACATAATACAAATCTTTTATTCTAAAATGATCGGAACATACTACTGTTGATTTATTTGGTTGCCAGGTATCTTCACCCCGGCTTTTTCTTATAATATTGTTACGAGCTGGGGTTCGAATAGATTCAAAATACTGATTAAATAGACAAACTTTACTTTAACACCACAAAAACACAGTTAAATAAATGAAAACACTTGAATATCACTTAGTCGCGCTAAATTCCACTTCACTGTTTCGCTTTGATCGCTCTGATTCGCACTGTGTTCTCCCGGCGACGATCCTCTGTTTATATTGCCCACCGAACATTCGAGAAACGCCGAGATTATTGTACAAAGTTGTAGACGCGGCTCGATGCGACTCGGCGCCAAATACCTACACACAGACCGCGCCCGATTTTGGTACCTATGGCTAGGCACATACGGTCCATTTTCGTTTGTACTTTGATTCTCTCTGGATGTTTCTAGAGACGTCTATCGACCTTGATGTGTTTAGGTATTTATTTGTGCGATTTAAGTACCTATTCGTTACACTGCCCCCCGCTTAGACTTGCTCGTCCCGAGCAATATTCGAGCCTTTGTAAGGAGCCAGTCGATCAATATGGACAACCTTTAACTGTCCACGCGGGCATCGTTGGATCCGATAGGTCACGTCATTGATCCGCGTGATGACCTTATACGGGCCTTCCCAGCGGTTCTGCAGCTTGGGAGATTTGCCTTTTCGGCGTTTCGGGTTGTGCAGCCACACCAACGATCCCTCGTCAAAACCGTTACTATTGAAGTTTCTATCGTACCTGGTCTTCATCTTTGTACTGGCCACAAGACTGCTCTGACGAATCTGGTCATGTATGTCGCACATCTTGTTTTTCAGGTTCGATACGTAGTCATTTACAGGTTGCGGCGCATCCGGAGGTCCGCCGGTCAGGAGATCAACTGGTAGTCGGAGTTCTCTCCCAAAGTTGGCATAAGCAGGAGTCACCTTTATGCTTTCATGCTCTGCGGATCGATATGAGAGCAAGAACAAGGGAATATATCGGTCCCAGTCCCTCTGGTGATCCTCAACCAGTTTCGCTAAATGAGTCTCCAAAGTGCGGTTGAACCTTTCAACCATTCCGTCGGACTGTGGGTGATACGCCGTAGTCCTCGTTTTATTTATTCCCAGGAGACGGCATACTTCCTGGAACAACTGCGACTCAAAGTTACGCCCTTGATCAGAATGTATCTCCAATGGTAGCCCGAACCTGCAGAATACTTCGTTGACCAACTTAGTCGCCACTGTTGTCGCTTCCTGGTTGGGAATTGCGAAGACCTCCGGCCACTTCGTGAAGTAGTCCATCACGACCATAAAGTACTTGTTCCCATCTTCAGTGACCGGGAACGGTCCAGCAACGTCCACCGCAATTCGTTCCCATGGGGCGCCAACATTGTACAGCTGCATACGTCCCCTCGTACGTGTCGTAGGTCCCTTCACAGCCGCACATACTGTGCACTTGCGACACCAATCCTCGACATCTTGCCGGCAATGAACCCAATAAAATCGTTTCCTGATTTTCGCCAGGGTTCGATTCATGCCTAGATGTCCTCCCGAGGATCCATCGTGCACGGACTCAAGCACTGCGCGCACCTTTGACCTAGGCACGACCAGCTGCATCAATGTCTCCTGTCCACTGGGCGACTCCCACTTGCGGTACAGCAACCCGTTGTGCAGCACTAGACCCACTGAGCCCAGTAACTTTTCGTGGTGGAACTCATGGCTGATACAATATTCCAGCCGGGCCTTGGAACATTCTGCGTCTTCCATTCCATTATCGGCGCCAAGTTGTTATCCTTGAGTTGCTCGTCTCTCGTCGTCTCGTTCGCCCATTCGTCATTAAGGTTGTTAGTCGTAATCACTTTGATGACAGAATCACTGATTTCACGCCTCCAGCAGTGTTTACAACCTTCAGGGCACGGCCTGCGTGACAGTGCGTCAGCGTTGCCATGCGTCCGTCCTCGTCGATGTTCGTTCGTCATCTCACATGGCGTCCCGTTGACCTTGCCGGCGATCACCAGACTGTTCCCGTCAAAAACTTGTCGGATGGTAACTTTTGGGGCTGTTCTCCGAAGCTCGGTAGTTACGGCACGGACATCAGCTCCGACGTCCCGTTTCGTCACTCGTTGATCCGTACCTTGTCGCTTAAGCGCCGAGCAGCTTGCTTTAAGGTGCCCCAGCTTGTGGCAGTAGAAGCAGCGGGGTAAGTAACTACGCCTCTCTGCTTCAGGTGTCGTTGTTGGAGTAGCCTCCTCCGCCACTTGTCGCAATCGCTGAGAACGAGGCTCCTGTCTCACGGCTTCCACCTCTAGAGCATGGGCCAGTGCATCTTTCAGGGCGCTGTGGTGGCCCAGTCGAACTGCAGCTCTGACCTCCATGCTGCGGATGCCGTCGATGAATGCTTGAACGAGGTTTGCAGCAATGAACTCTTGTCCGGCAGATGGGTACGCCTTCCTCACGATCTTCTCGATCTCCAGAGCCCATTGTTGCAGATTCTCACCAGCATGTTGCGTCCTGTCCCTCAGCTGCGCTCGGTAGACGTGCTCCAGGTGTTTGTCGCCGTACCTGGAGTCCATTGCCTCGATCAGGTTCCCGTACGTGGTGCAGCTGTCTGGAGAGGCTTCCAAAACAGACAGTGCGCGGCCTCTTAAAGCCACTGTCAAGGCGGTCAGAGATTGCTCGTCTGTCCAGCCGTTGGCAGAGGCGACCGTTTGGAACTGCAATTTGTACGCTGTCCAGGACGTAGTCCCGTCGTACGGCGGCACCTTGACTCGGGGGCCAGAGACGACGGCGCCAGCGGTCAGCTTCAGTTTCCTTACTTCATTCTGGAGCCCCTCGCATCGGCTGTCCAACTCTCCGTAGCGGTCGTTAAGTCTTGCATCCAGTTCTCTGCTCATCCTAGTCTGTATTTCCTTGCAATGCTGTTGGAGGTCTTCGTAACGGATGTCGAGGTCTTCGATTCTCTCCTCGTGCATGTCTGTAACCCTCTGTAGCTGCTTCACCTCCATAGTCACCTTTCCCAGTGATTCTGAAAGCAGCTCCTTAAGGCTAGCAGACTGCTCCTTCAACAGCCGGCAAGTCTGCTCCTCCCGAAGTCTGGCCTCCTCCTCTTGTCGTCTGGCCTGCTCCTCCTGACGTCGGGCCTGCTCCTCCAATAGCTGCCGAGTCTGCTCCTCCTGTCGTCGGGCCTGCTCCTCCTGACGTCGGGCCTGCTCCTCCATCAGCCGAACCAGCATCCCCATATCGAATGCCTGGGGAGCACCCGCAGAACCCGCAGCACCCGTATCAACTCCAGCAGCAGCTCCAGCACCAACAGCAGCAGTCCCAGCAGCAGCAGCAGCGGCTCCAGCAGCAGCTCCGGCACCACCAGCAGTATTCCCAGCAGCACCAGCAGCGGCTCCAGCAGCAGCAGCCTCGTCGACCTCCTCGCCGTGATGTCCAGCAGTAGTTTGTCGTGTTTTGGGTCGCCGTGATGACGACGAGTCACGTGGTGTAATCGGCATTTTTGAATCCCACACTCCTGACACCAATTTGTTACGAGCTGGGGTTCGAATAGATTCAAAATACTGATTAAATAGACAAACTTTACTTTAACACCACAAAAACACAGTTAAATAAATGAAAACACTTGAATATCACTTAGTCGCGCTAAATTCCACTTCACTGTTTCGCTTTGATCGCTCTGATTCGCACTGTGTTCTCCCGGCGACGATCCTCTGTTTATATTGCCCACCGAACATTCGAGAAACGCCGAGATTGTTGTACAAAGTTGTAGACGCGGCTCGATGCGACTCGGCGCCAAATACCTACACACAGACCGCGCCCGATTTTGGTACCTATGGCTAGGCACATACGGTCCATTTTCGTTTGTACTTTGATTCTCTCTGGATGTTTCTAGAGACGTCTATCGACCTTGATGTGTTTAGGTATTTATTTGTGCGATTTAAGTACCTATTCGTTACAATATTAATCCACCGAGCACTAATAATTGGATCATTAGGTATTCTGAAAATAATAAATTATTATAAAAAAATTATAAAAAATGTAGGGGGCGACATGTATGAAAATTTGTATCTTAAGAAAAGTCAAAGTTGGGGGGGAGGGGTGAAGGGGAAAATGGACAGTATTCAAATAAAAGGCCAGTTTTAGAATGAAAGGGGGGGGTTGCGTGACAGGGGAGGGGGTCGCATTCAGTTCTCATACGAGAAAAGAAAAACTTGTTCAAAAAATTTTGTATGTAGGGGCGACAATGTATAAAAAAATGTATTAACGACACTTTTTTGGATGGATTCTGTAATAGGAGGAGGTCCTGATCATTATTAGTTCCGGCATGAACTGCCTCCGATTTGTAGTTACCCAGATACGAGGGTCAATAAAAAGAAAGGGGGGAGGGGGGTTTCAGATTTTTCTGGTGCCCTCTACTCAGCGCTCTTTATATGACCATACCAAAAGTTTCATGACTCCGGGAGAACAGAAGAGGAGAGTTTTAGAAAAGGAGGGGGGGGGGGGGGGCGCATTAAAATCTCAGTTCATACAGGAAAAGAAAAAAAATTGTTCGAAAAATTTTGTATGAAGGGGGGGGGGCGACAATGTACGACATCCGTATTGATAAAACCGGTCTTATGTGGGTGTTATACCACACAGTGGCAGTTGGTAGTATTACGTCTCTGCCTACCCCTATATATGGTATTACAGGCGTGATGGAATTTAATTTTTTTACTCACAATATAGGTAAATTAATTTGATGTTCATTTGGGAATTTTAATTTCAAAAGCTTGCAACATCGTACAAAGTGGCCGATTTTAAGACTTAAATATTATTTTTTAGTACACGTGTTATTTTTGAGAAATATAATATTATATGACTTAATTACCAATAGTAGATGATTGAAGTAGTTGTTTTCAAAAGTCCTCTATAATTTCGGCACACTTTTATAACGCAAGACGCCATTTTGAGGCACAAAATTTTATCATTTAGCACAACTGTCAGACACGATGACTCAATCGGTACTGAGCGGTGGTAAAGTTCAAGTCAGGTAACAGTTCACTTACACTTTTTCGACGCGGTCGCGCCGCTCTGGCTCTATCTAGAGTGTATATAATCAAAGAGTTTATAGTTATTTTTTTCTTGCGAGTGCTAACTTTCTACGCTCGTGATTCAATTCTAGACTCTTAAGGCCGATTTAGACGTTACGAGTGTTTAGTAGAGTGCGTAGGTGGCACTCGAATGCCAGTGCATTAGTAGGTTTCCAGTGACGTTTATACTTCTTCCAGTAGATTGCCATTTTGTAGGCCAAAACACACATAACTCTCCTTGTCAACTTGTGCAAGTTACTAAAACTGACCGTTTAGACTACAGCGAGTAGCGAGTCAGGAACGCGCGGGGGGTTGAGCGGGCGCGGGAGGGTGTCACTTGAAACAAAAATAAAAAGCGATTCTATTTGATTCTAGTTGAAAGGCGAGTGGAACGTACTAGTACGAGTACTGGAAACTACCGTTTACATGTTTCAACTAATGTACTATCCTAACGCACTCTACTAACCACTAGAACCGTCTAAATCGGCCTTTAGTACAATTGCCAATCAATAAAATAAAAAATAAAAAAAAATTCTAGACTACGAGCACAGACAGTGATTTTAAAAGAAACGAATCATAAAAAAAAATTGCTTTCGTGTGAAACATACAACTTTTCACCTCTACCAGCAGAGAGATTTTTTTTTGGTTAATTCCAGAGAAAAATTTGTCAATATCTTTATTATAGAACCCTCATAAAACTTTAAAAAAATTAACAATATTTAAGGGCGTGACCTATCCGTGGGAGTTTTTAAATTAAAATCGATTTTATAATGTTTTTGCAATGGTCTTCCGCAACTGTAGGTGCTTGATTTCCATTCCTACTTCCTTTTTAAAAATGCCACCAGTTTTGCATAATAAGTTTTTATTTCACTCACGTCCTGAGCTCACGTCACAGCACAGTCTCAAGAATAAGTTTTAGCACCTTTTGAAAGTCGCCCCTTATTATATTTTTTACGTGACTTTTCTAGTAAAAAGCTAAATTTAACATTAGAAACTTGTTCTCTCAACTCTTTTGGAGTTAGACAACTATCTTTATCGTTGGACGCACAAATTTTTCGTCATTATCATAAAAATAGTTCAAACGACCAAATGCTGAAAACCGTAGGCTGAAAACATACCCGCCATTTCGTTTTATAAGTTTATTTTTTATTTTGATGTTGCGTTCGGAAACTGCACTGCTTGACATTTTTATGAAAACCAAACATGATATTTTTAAATAAGCGATATTAATGTTTACTAGTATTTATTTTAAATATTACGTCTTTAAAAAGGCAATAGTACAATTTATAAACTTATATTTCAATAAATACAGAATTTTATTTAAAGAAAAATGAAATTTATTTTAAATTGCTAAGCCCAAATGAGTTTCTGAACGAATTATCGCGTAGTTTATTATTTACTCAAAGTAGGTACTCAAAAGATGGTGTTCGAAATTTGAATCGCTTTGTCTCACGCTCAGAACAATGACTACTTTAGTCATTGTTCTGAGGTCTCACGAAAGGTGAAAAGTATAATTCCTTGGTCGGTAACATTTTCATATTTGAGATTTCATGGTCGGTAGAGCTAGAGAGAGTCAAGGAGATTATTGCAGATTCTACTTGCTTCTACTTGCTCTGTTTGCAATAACGTTTTTTTTATAACCTTGCATGTCTTTTTGAAATAAGTTGTCATTTAACATTTTTAAAAGACGTTTTATAACAATTTTACGATTCACGTCACACTTAGTAGATAGCGCACGCGCCTGCGGAGTCGTAATGGGGAATCCGATTTAATCCCGTCTGCGCTGTGATGGTTGTGATTAGTCAGTGATTAATGTGACACAGTCGGCGGGATAATCTTAGCTACCGATTTATCGGCATACTATTGCACAATATTAAACACTGGAGACTGGCACAATTGCGACGATAAGTCAGCACTGTTGCCATACCTATATCACAAGAAGACGAAGAAGAAGAAGAACAATTTTACATAATAATTAAAATGTTTAACAGTATTTTACACTTGCAGAGTTATAAGTACTTTTTTTAAACTCTTCTTTTCCAAAAAAAGATATGCACAGTGTGTACTCACCAAAACACTGTCCATTTGCCTTGGCTCGAGCATAACCGCGTTCTATGGCCACAGGCACAGGCATAGTGAAAATGAAAAACATAGGCTATATTATTATGCGCTCTTGTTTGCCACCAATGACCACATTCATAGACTTCCATATCCACTTTTCACTAAATGGATGGTGAGTCACAAAAAATAGTGAGTAGTATATTCCTTGGTTCAAACCAAAGAAATTGGCATCGAGTGCGAGCTTAAACAGAAGGTCAAGTGGAACTTTATATCCAACGGTGTGATGTGTGTGCAGTAAAATCTTAGGATTGAGGATAATCGTACTACTCAGTTTAACCCCACTATAAAGAAAATAACTACTGATTTCTAGAAGATATTTGCACAATCTGAGAAATTGAGAAAAAAATGAGAAAAAAAGAGAGAGAGAGAGAGAAATAAAGATATATCCTCTCGATATATCTCTTCTGGTGACAAGAGGGCTGGATCTAGGGTTGCCAACCGTCCCGCGTGAGGCGGGACGTCCCGTTTTCAGGGCTCAAATAATGCGTCCCGCGAAACAAGTCCGCGGGACGCTAAATGTCCCGCTTTATGGCAAACCTAGCTAGGTTAGACAGAGATCCCATTTAAATGAAGTAAGAGTACCGTGCGACACACTTGATTGACACCGTGACACCGACACCTCACTACTTTTTATTTATGATATTATGTTTGTTTTGTAATAAGAAAGTCCTAATTTTGTTAATTTTATTTAAAATTTTAAACAAAAGTGATTAATAATAAATTGCAATTGTTTTTCTTTCGTTTCTGTACATTTGTAGGCAGGTCCCGCTTTTTTTGCCATGTCCGCATATTTTCTAGTCTTTCGCAAATCCATCAATAAGAGTTGGCAAGCCTAGCCAAGCCAGGTAGGATTCACCTTCCTCGCTCAACGAATCGAAATGCAGCCAGTAATCTTGCCACTATTCCACGCGGACCTGGTTTATTTAGTTATTTTTAATGTTTAGATTAGATTTAAGGTTTTTATATTGGTATGTGTAATAAAAATATAATAAAAAAAAGTAATCTGAGAACAAATAGATGTGACGTTCGTAATTCCATGGACAAAAGCATACTAGCATTTATTTACTACCAAGGCACAATAGAATATACTACTCTCTAGGACCAAGACTACTAATCATTTAGGACCTACTATCACAAGCCGCCATTAATCGTTTCATCTCAACTTGGTCTCGTACAGTCCGTTGCTCTGTTATGGCGTGAACTGGCGTGAAAAAAGGGCAAAAACACACCCCACCCCACTCCTCTCTAGAAGCTCAGAAAAACAAGTGAACAACGAAATAACCCAAAAATACAGTTGCGACGTGACCAGAGAGAGATCCTGGTAACATGTCCGCATTTAAAAGGTGGTCCATATAAACAGAACAGGTGGAAAGTCTGCACAAAATGTACCTTTAATAATAAGTGTACCTCAGCCCACGCCCACCGAAGTACGAGAAACTGGACTGCACGCACCACTGGTGAAACCTCAGTTGAAGAGTTTGTGGCACGACGTAGGCGACGGGGTTTTAACGTATTCTTTGAATCACGATATATTTTATTTGTTACCCTTCCCGTGGCACGTTACTACTGGACACTATGTTCTTGATTGTGACTCGTGGTCACATAACACCGTTTTGTCACATTTTTTATTCTTGCATTATCTGAACCACGCTCGTCGCTACGATTTTTGCTAACTTTTTGATTGGTAAAAAAATCCACATGGATCCCCCAGAAGATCCAAACGAGGGGAGCCAAGTGGACGGAGAGTATTAACTCACCGAACTTACAAATAAGTTAAAAATAGGTTAGCGAAGAGCGTTAGTGAGGATCGTGGTTTGGATAGTGCGTACACACGATACCAGTGTAACAAAAACGGTGTGATGTATATCAAACCTCTGCTTTCCATGATACTACACAAATTTGGTGCTCTTGTACGCTTGTGAGCAAGTCACCAGATTCTCTACTGACCAGATACGCTGTACGAAGAAATTGAGTCGAGCGGGGCTGTTTGGCCTAAATGGTTTTAAGTTACATAGGTACCTACTAGAATGAGGTGCTACATAGACACGAGGGGTACAGTAGGTCAAAAGGGGTTCGTGAAACTACGGAAAATCTCCTTTAGCACTACCTGGTCGGACACGTAGCGCCTACCATGCAATAAGGCCATGAAGGCAACAAAGGTGTCATAAAAGTCATATGCAAGATCAAATATTTATTGAGATAACATAAATTTACACTTATCAAACAACACAACAACATCACATACTTACAGCACATGATTAACATGACAATATTAAAATGAGTACTTTAAGCTCTACGTTGAAAATGTCTTGAATAATACGGTACAGAATCAGGTTTCCCGTGAAAAGACCAAGCAGCCGTTGAAGGATGTGATGTAAACACAATATCTTGAAGTCCATTTCTGCCTTTGCCATCTGCAAGAGGTGCCTGTAACCGAAAAAATATCACGGATTAAAAAGCAGTTTAAACCTAAACTGCAGAAAAGAAAAATAAAAATTAACTTACCGATGGCATTTGAGGTGCAGCATTTTCGGGAATCTTTTGTGCTCTTGATATGTCTCCAATTACTTCTTTGGTAACGTTTGCTGGCTTTGTTTCGACTAAATTGTTTGCAATTGTATCTCCTCCCACTTTTTCTATGGGTGCCTGTTTTTGATTTCCGATTAATTGTGGTTCATTTAATCTGCCTTCTGAGTGAGTAGTTTTTTGCATTGGCGGTTGAATATTTTGTTGTGTATATGATTGCGATCCCCTGTATTGATTGTACAAATGTTGAAGCTGGGTTCTACTGGCTGTTTTATTTACAAGCGTTTTGCTTATTGTTGATTTTACATTACTATAAGGATTAACTTTGTTTTGACTAAGTAAATCTTTCATAGAAATAGGCTTAGGAGATAACGTTTGAGGCAGAGTTTCTTCAGGTAAATGGTACAATTCTGCTGGTAAGAGTTCTACAGGCTGGCCCAAAGTGTTGTATTGGTAATTGGGTCTGGATATAGGTGTTGGTATACCTTTAGATGTATCGACAGGGAATATAGGCTCAGCTTTTGCAGTATTAGCGTTGTCATCAACCACTTGCCCGGGACTATTCTGAGTTGGAACATAATTTGGTGTACCTGTATGAGCAGCATAAATTTGTGCATTAGTGCCATCAAAAGGCTTTGCCGCATTGGGATTTGGTGTAGCAATGATTCCCTTATTTGCTTCTTGTTCAGTGTTATTGGCATTTATCGGTTGACCAGATGCAGGTGTCGAAGAAGCGCCTGAGTTGGGCGTTGGTGTAACTGCAGAGTCGCCTGCGGAAGAGGGTGGTACTTGACCTGGGGCAGCTCCCCTTCCGATATCGTTATTATATAACACTTTCTGCATCGTTTCCATGGCTGTTCGTTTAGCGTTATCGGGGTTCATTTGAATGGCAATTGCCATTGGATCAAATCCAAGATCATCAAACTTTTTCATAACTCCGGGAAACATATCGTTAAACATCGTACCTGGAGTTCTTTGGCGATTATGTCCCGACATTTGACCCATGTCATTTTGATTTTGAACATTAGAAACGAAATTCGGTTTATTTTGATTTGGGGACATCATTTGATTATTTGGATTTGTAGTTAAATTGTTAACATTGTATTGGTTTTGGGACATTGGAAACGGTTGTAAACCAACTTTTCCATGAGGTGAATTGGGAGCATCAATAATCATAGGCTCTGTTAATTGTCCACCTACTGGAGTCATGGGCTTAGCATTGCCACTGCTTTTCATCATCATATTAACAATATCTGGACCCATTCCTGCTTGGTTGCCAGACATATGTCCTTGTGTCATTCCTTGTCCAGCCTGTCCAGGCATCATACTTTGGGCCATTGTATCTCCTTGCATTCCCATTTGTGCTGACATATTTGGATTCATTCCCATTTGTCCCGACATATTAGGATTCATTCCCATCTGTCCCGACATATTTGGATTCATTCCCATTTGTCCCGACATATTTGGATTCATCCCCATTTGACCTCCTTGGTTCATTTGATTTGAAGGCATACCTTTGCCTGTGGCTTGAGATTGAGGCATTAAACCCATTTCTTGGCCTAATGGATTGTTCATAATGGTATTCTCTGGAGTAATCGTTTTAAGATCGTTGTATGCTTCTTGCACAGCCGGTTGCATCATATTTTGATTCAGATAGCCGTAAGTGTCAGAATACAATTTAGCCGGGTTAACACGACCGCATGTCATTCCGTGCGCACCCATATTATTTCCAGCAAAATCTCCAGAATTAGATCCGTAATTATAACCACCATGGCCATGACAACAACCGCGTCTACAACCGCCACATGTAGGCAGTGGGTGACCAGTCATGGCAGTACTACCGCTTCCACTGGGGTTAGATTGCCCAAATAGCTTGCCCATACAGCCACTGAAACATTGATTATGAGTTTTAGAGTACGATTATTTCTAGGTTCGTTTTAGTTTTTAGTTTGATCTATAATCTGAAGTTTAGGCGGATACTATCATAGCATAGCACCGTATTATTGTTTCAGCACATTTATTAGTGATGTCGCTCATAACATAACCATTGCTATTTAATAGAATTATGTAACGGAAATAACTAATTAATACCTAAAAAAGCTTACCAATCTGCGCTTTGTAATTGAGTCATAACGCTGCCGAGTTCATTTAAAATCCTTTGCTTGTCCAATGCCATTGTTATTCGAATAGAGAGAGCTAAATAATACTAGAAGAATTTAGAAAATCCAAAATAGAAAAAATCTAAAATTGTTTTACATAATAAAACAGTAATTTGGTTTATACAGATAATTTCAAATTGCTGTTGTCTAAAAAAATTGACAAATATGTATTTTGTATTAAGAATAAATTTAAAATTTAAAAAAATATTTTATTATTCGGGTTTGCTACCTACCTATTTGGTTATAACTATTTACTTAAATAAAACGAAATGCGTTTATGTATATATTTCTTACTTATATTTAGGTATGAGCGCTGATGGTTAATTTATCAGCGGCGGCGCGCTGATAATTAGAGGTCGGCGACGGCGGCGTCGGCGGCGTGACTTTAAAAAGTACCTTATTTAAGGCGAGAAGTAAATCACCATAACTTATAATTATATATATGTATATGTAATAAACTAAAATTATAATTAATAAACATTGAGAAAAGCATTGGTATTTTGACATCTATTAATTAAAATAATAAACAAAAAATTTAAAAAATCAACAAAATTTTTCTTCTTTTATTTATAAACATGTATCTATGTAAGCTTTATTTTTAAACATAATTAAAAGTACCGTTCCACAGTAGGAATAAGAAACGGGACCCAAGAGATAATTGTTTTAAATAATGAACTGTTTCACATATTTGTGAACATTATTTAAAAACTTAAATAGTAAATTTAACATAATTTAGTTTGTGATTCAGGCAGTTAAATATAAGTTATTATTAAAAATATGTTTTAACTTAGAGATGTTAAATGTAAAATGAGTATGTACCTACTTAAACTAAAAAATCACAAATTAGGGAAAATATTAATCATATGGCCGTAATCATAATCATTAGTTAATAGTTGTTTTTGCAATGTCTGTACTTGTCATGAATAAATATTATACGATTTACCCTTAAGGGATTTAAGCGCGATCTCTTTGCTGTTATTACTTGCCCAGCGACAGAAAATACCCTTTCGCTTGGAGTACTTGTCGCCGGAACAAATAGTATTGCCCGAGCCAAGTCTGACAGCCACGGAAAGGAGACCTTCCTGTCTTTCCAGAACATCAACACGTTACTGTCGTATGGCTGGAGATCCTCGGCACTAGCTGTACTAAAATATTTCCAGCATTCATTTTCAATTACACTGTCCATAGAACTGTAAGTACTACTGCTGTGCCTCTTAGTCAAATCCATTAGGAAGTTAGAAGATGTAGGCGTAGGCACGGAACTCGGTCCAGGTGTTGCATCTTGGTTATCATCTTTTAAAATTGTTTTTATAATTGTGGACAGAAATGCCACCTTGGTAGTGTCATGACTTTCCATGTATAGGTCGATTTCCTTAATTGATTGAAACCTGCAATCTAATAAAGTGGCTGCTACAATTGTGTCAGGACAGGGTGTTGACAGGAAAGCGGTGGTCCAATTTTCGCAACATGTTATTCTTAAGTCTGGTAATAATAACCGGCTCATTGTCGTCACATTCTTCTAGCGTACTTCTAATTTCTGATTTAAAAACTAGGGCTAAATTTATTGTGGTGTGTGTTTGGGAACTTAATATTTCCACGATCTTTATGAATTTATCAAAAAATGATGACATGCTGGCAATTAAATTGTACTCGTTCTCATCTAGCAAAAGAGCACTGCGACCTATATCGATTAACATGTCCCTAATAGGTCGACGATTTGCGACGTGACTAATGCTTGACAACATCATTAGCATGCTATACCATCTAGTAGGTGTACTAGTTTTTATGGTAGGAGGCGCACTGGCGGTACTATAATTTGTCGAAGTTAATAGGCTTTGGCTGTCTCTGCTGTCTTCAAAATCATTTGATGAAACTTCATCACCCGTGTGCTCGAAATGTTCGCCAATTACTTCAAAAGGAACTTTCTTGTCTTCAACATTGACTACTAACTGCCCAAAGTAGGTCCAACAAAAACTGTGTTTGTTGGTCGATATTTTACTTATCAAATTAATTGATATGTCTCTAAGTTTTTTGTTGGAAATATTAACGTTTGTCGCCGCCATTTTGGTATCGAACGGAACACACGTGCGCACCATAGATTAGGTGCGCACGATCAGCGTCTTTGGCAGTATATTCCTTGGGCCGAACTAAAGAAAAGAAAGAACTAAATGAAAGTCGGCGCGCCGGAACGTGGGGGTCGGCGGCGGCGGCGTGGGGGGAAGCTCAGCTCTACTTATATTACGTTTATGTATATATTTCTTGACCAGTTATACTGACGGTGCGCAGTAATAAGTTACCTTAGATTTCGTTGGTATCGTTTTGTGTCGCGAGACAGAGCTCTAGGAAAATAGTTCATTGTGATGTTTTAAACGGGAAAGGCGATCTAGGGCGTCAAACTTAGTGTTCCAATCATTAATTATAATTATTATGTTTGTATTTTAACATAATCATCATATAACGTAAAATCCGTTGCGACAATAAAACGACAGAAAAATACAGTGGTACAGGGGCTAGTACTAGGCGTTTAGCCCCCCTCCCCCCCGCGCCAGTTACCATTTCCCCCTTATATCACTATACTCTTTGGTTACCATCGTTGCCTTAGTACAAAAATAAAAAATAAACCCCAATGTGACCAACAAAATTGCAGAAATGTTCAAATAAAATTTTCATTTACACTTCATATATATAAAGTATAAAAATCAATCAATTTCTTCTTCGTCTTCTTATTTTATCTATCTATCTATCATCACGCCTTTCATCCCAAGAGGGGTAGGCAGAGACAATCGAATGCCATTTGTTACGATCCTGACATGATTATCTCTTTTGCTTCTTTTATATTCATCATACCTTTCATGCATGCTCGGCGATTGTGTGTACTTCCTACTAATATTTCCATCTATCAACATATTTTTTATAAAAGTACATCTAGGTCGTCCTCTGCCAGCATTTCTTTCACTTCAGCCATATAAACCTTTTTAGTCAATCTTTCATCCTTTATTCTTTCAACGTGTCCAAACCAGCGTAAACTACTTTTCTTCATTTTAGTCACAACATCATCTTTTACACCGCATTCTTCTCTAATGTCATCGTTCCGGATGCGGTCAATACGTTTTATATCACACATTCTACGTAAAGACCGCATTTCCACTGCATTTATTTTACTTTCATGCTTCTTATTTCATACCCAAGTCTCGCTTCCATAAGTAACTAAGTAAGTGATGAAACTAACACTGCATTATTTATGTTCATTTTACTTTTAGTTGTAAGTTGTTTATTTCTGCATACATTGTTTAGTCCACCAAATACCTTGCTTCCCGCTTTCACTCTCCTTTCAATTTCCTTGTCTATCTTTCCACTTCTTGTAAACATACTACCTAAATAAACATATTCATTCACTTGCTCTAATTTACATCCTTTCACACATATGTTACACTCCGTCCTTTCATCATCCTTTTAAAATACTAATACTTTTGATTTCGAAATATTAATTTTCATGAATTTCTTCTCGCATTCCTCATTCAAAAGTGCAACCAGGTTTTGCAGCTCTTGCTTCTTATTTTATTATGGCATTATCAATGTTAATCGATGATTTGCCAATGTCATGTTTTATAGACGTTACAGATGGTTACAGTAGCAATAGCCGATTAATCGGTAGGTAGCTAAGATGTTCCCGCCGACTGTGATATGTCCCATTAATCACAGACTATATAATCACAACCATCACAGCGCGGACGAGAATAAACCGGATTCCTCATCATGTCACGACGGGACGCGAGCGTTGTCCACCATGTAGAAACAACTCAAGGAAGAAGAACAAGTAGGTACAATGTTTTTATGGGCGTGATACTGCCAGAAATGTACTTAAGAAATAAAAAAAAAGTTCAATACTGTCAGTCCCGAGTCCGTCCTAAGAGTCCATCCTACGAGTTTGTGGACGTACGAGTCTGTCCTTCTTCTTCTTCTTCTTCTTTTTTTATTATGGCTCCACCAATGTTTATCGGTGATTTGCCAATGTCAAGTATTATAGCCTTTATAGTGTTTATAACCGATAAATCGGTATTTAAGACAATCCCGCCGACCGTGATATGTCTTATTAATCACTGATTAATCACAACCATCACAGCACGAACAGGATTAAACTGCATTCCACATCACGACACGACGAAAACGCGTGCGTTCGTCGCCATGACCGGATGTGGCTACGTCTTGCTCTGCGGCGGCGAGGTTATTGCATTGACGCTAGGAAAAAATCATTCGGTTATTGTCACTATCGTTTTTTTATGGTATCAGTCAAAATATCAGCAATAAGTTTTTTTGAAGGCAAAGTAATTTGAAATTTGATTGACAACAATTTATATTATAATATATTCATATCAAAAAATATATTTTAACTAAACAAAAATATATAAGTTGAGGAAGTGTTTTCTTTTTACATTACTAAAATATCTTAAATTGGAGTAAAAAAATGAAGTTCCAATTCAAAGATGGATGGGTCGTAAACCATCTGTAAGACATTTACACGTTTTTGGTTCAAAAGCATTTGTTCTAAATAAAGGAAGAAGAACAAGTAAATTCCAGCCTAAAGCTAAAGTGGGTATTTTGTAGGATATTCAGAATATTCGAAAGCATATAGAATTTGGATTCCAATGTTAAAGAAGATAATAATAACAAGGGATGTAAAAGTAATATCTAAAATGTACTATGAAAATGGCTTGGATAAGCAACAAATTAATACACAAATTAAAAAAGAAAGGGATGAAAATAATGAAATAGAAATTGAAATAATTGATAATGAGGATAAAAATAAAAATGAATTGATAAATGAAAATGATAGAAAATGTAGTCATTGAGGAGGAAGAATTTTTTTATGAAACAAATGACAACAACATTGAAGACAAAAACGATAATGATAAAAATCCAAATAAAAGACAAAGTAATCCACCTAAATGGTTGGAAGATTACGATACAAGTTACTTATGTGAAGTAGAAGAAAATGAGGAATATTGGTCTGAAGCTACCAAAGAAGAAATTAAAGCACATGTAATAAATGGTACATGGGAAATCATAGAGAAAAAGAAGAATGAAAATATAGTCGATATCAAAATGATTTTAAAGAATAAATATGGACAAGACGGGCAAATAGAACGAAAAAAGGCCCGATTAGTAGCCAGAGGATTGACACAGAGACCTGGCATAGATTTTACTGAAACATATGCACCTGTAACAAAGCTTAGTACCATTAGAATGCTCATTGCTAATTCCGTAGAAGAAAAAATGAAACTACATCAACGTACATCAACGATGTATGTACGGCTTACCTAAATGGTGATATTGAAGAAGATATTTACATGAAAATACCAAAAGATATAGAGAAGTATCTAATAGAAATAGTTATAAAAGAACAAAGAAATGGAAATAAAGAAGTGTACATAAAATCACAGAAAATACTACAAGATTTGGCAAAAACCAGAAACGAAAAAATCTGTAAATTAAATAGAGCTATTTACGGCCTGAAACAATCTGGACGACAATGGTTTATAAAACTAGATACCGAATTGAAGAGACTTGGTTTTAATAGTTCTCTAGCTGATCCATGTTTGTATAAACTAGAGAAAGGGGAAGATAAAATAGTATTGGCAATATATGTAGATGATTTAATAATCGCATACAGAAATGAACATGTCATGATAGAAATCAAGCAAAAAATAATGAAATTGTTTAAGATGATAGATTGTGGAAAATTAAGTTATTGTCTAGGAATATAATTTGAATATGAAGATAATGGAGTGAACATATCACAGAAGAAATATATAGATAATGTACTGGAAAAATATAACATGAAGGATTGCAAGCCTGTGTCAACTCCAATGGAAATAAATTTAAAACTAGAGAAAAATTAGACTATTGAAGAGGTATTTCCATATCAAAATTTAATTGGTTGCTTGATGTACCTGTCCATAGCAACAAGACCAGACATATTACATTTCGTTAGTTACCTGAGTCAATATAACACATGTTATGGAAAGGAGCATTGGCTGGCGGCAAAAAGGATACTCAGATATTTACAAGGCTCAAAAGAATTAAAATTAAAGTATAGGAAAACAGGTTATTTTCTAACTGGAATGGCCGACGCTGATTGGGCAGCTTGTACGATTGATCGACGCTCGTATACATGTTACACTTTTAAATAAGCTGGTAAGTTTATAGTATATTAAGCTTTATCTACTGCGGAATATGTCTATAACTGAAGCATCGAAGGAGGCAATTCACTTAAAACAAATACTGACAGACATGGGAATAAGTCAGAACTCAATAACATTATACAATGACAATCAGGCTGCATTGAATCTATGTAAGAACCCTTTTGTGAGCAGCAACTGCAGCAAGTCGAAGCATATTGATATCAAAAAACATTTTATCAGAGAATGTATACAAAGAGGAGAAGTTGATATAAAGTATAAACCTTCAGGAGGCATGGAAGCTGATCTACTTACAAAAGCTTTACTAGCACCAACATTTACCAAATTAAGAAGAAGTCTGGGTTTGTACTGATGAAGACTGATGATGACTGATGATGACTGATGATGCTCGTGAGGGGGAGTGTTATGAAGAGGTTGCACTTCGCAAACTCGTAGTACTTTTATAAGCAAATATAACGTGTCATCTATCGCGCTTTGAACTTTGAAGTAGATATATATTGTACGTGGAAATATGAATAATAAATATTAATATAATATAAAGTATTTAATTAAAGTAGTAACATCAATATATAATAATAAACGTTGGTAATGAAACGCTAGAAATTTTACGAATGCCTACTCCACCAAACCGTATAGGAAGGGAGGCTTGACTCCAAGAATTTTCAGAAAAAGAACAATTTAGATTTTGGGTTAAAATATTTTTGATAGTTTCATCTAATTTTAAAATCAAATTAATGTTATTCCAAAGAGGGCAAACAGTGAAGTACATAAGAAAGAAATAAATTATTTTTTTAGTCTGGCAACTTGCTCTGTGCTGTCAGTCAGGTCAGCTGTCATTTTGTGTTTATTTTATTAGCTGGAAAAAAAAGGAAAGGAAACAGGTCAAATTCCAAAGTTCACCTTTTTTACTGTGCCTTTTACTTTGTTATTCGTGGACGTTGGTGTTATTATAATTACATATAGATTGTGTTTATACTTTTGGAGCGGTTGCAGGAAAAGATAAGACGGAGTCAACTACAATCAGAATACTATTATTCAGTTGTCTTTTCAACCTCGCTCCAATTGCACTCGTGTCGGCCGCCCCGATAGGAAAATTTTCGAGGTAATTATTAGCAAAGTTTATCCATAATGACTAGAAAAGTGTTCGTGGTCGGGGTGGGCATGACTCCATTCGTGAAGCCCGCGCCCGATAACGACTACCCAGAGATGGGTCGGTCTGCGGCTGCGGGTGCGCTGGCTGACTGCGGCGTGCCGTACTCGGGCGTGCAGCAGGCGGTGTGCGGCTACGTGTTCGGGGACTCCACGTGCGGACAGCGCGTGTTGTACCAGTTGGGTATGACTGGCCTGCCTATTTTCAATGTCAACAACAACTGTGCTACCGGCTCCAGCGCGCTCTTCTTGGCTGAGCAGATCGTGCAGGCCGGCCGCGCCGATTGTGTGCTTGCGCTCGGCTTCGAGAAGATGTCGCCAGGTGCACTTACAGGGGGAGCCTACACAGACCGCACCAACCCTATGGACCGACACACATTGAAGATGGCCGATATAGTAGACTTAGCGGGCGCGCCCATGACGGCACAGTACTTTGGTAACGCCGCCGCGGAGCACATGAAGAAGTATGGAACTACAGAACTTCACTTGGCCAAGATTGCAGCTAAAAATCACAAGCACGGCTCCAAGAATCCCCGATCACAAAGCAAGAGAGTGTACACTGTTGAAGAAGTATTGAACTCGCGCAAAATTTATGGTCCGCTGACAAAGTTAGAGTGCTGCCCTACTAGTGATGGAGCCGCTGCAGCTGTCGTGGTCTCTGAAGACTTTGTGATTCGCCACAATTTGCAACACAAAGCTGTAGAGATTATCGGTATGGAAATGGCCACAGATACAGCTGAAGTGTTTACTGAAAATAGTTTGATGAAGATAGCCGGCTATGACATGACAGCACTGGCAGCCAAACGGCTCTACGAGAAGACTGGTGTATCTCCTAAACAGATTGATGTTGTGGAACTGCATGATTGTTTTGCTGCCAACGAGTTGATAACTTATGAGGGTCTGCAGTTGTGCGGAGTAGGAGAGGCTGGCAAGTTTGTGGATGCGGGTCTGAACACATACGGAGGTCAAGTTGTGGTGAACCCTAGTGGAGGTCTCATCTCTAAAGGTCATCCTCTAGGAGCTACGGGTCTAGCGCAGTGTGCCGAGCTGGTGTGGCAGCTGAGAGGGGAGGCAGGGGAGAGACAGGTGTGTTGTGGGCTGTGGGCAATATTATGTCACTAGTATTACACACACATACTTTATTTAGTTATATGTTTGGGCTTACTTTGTATATTCATTATATCATTCAGTACACAAACAACTACATACTCAGCATCATTATAGTTTATTCCTTTACTATAGGATCCAAAATAAACTGCTTGACTATAACTAACTAAAATATGACTTAAAATAATCCTAAATAGGAATTAGAAATTGAAAAAAAATATTCTGTAATAGTAATTTTCAACAAATTATAGTATAGTAAAAAACCTTTATAAAGGAAAATTAATTATACATACAAAGATAGTTTCATCGCATACCTAAGTGCATAATTGATTTGAATCTAACTAGTTAGGTAATCTAATAAGCCAAGCTATATTTTTTTGAGAATTTGCAAGAAAATATAAAAAGTCATATTTCAAAAACTATAAATCCTATTGAGGTGAGCTAAGTAACATTTTATAGACAATTTATTGGGGATCATTTTTATCATTGACAGTTTTCTTCTAGCTCTAACAATTTTTGTGAAAAATAAAAGAAACCCATGTCAGGGACACAGTTTGCACTTTAGGGGTTTTGAAGGATACTTCTAGGATCCTAAGGATTAAAAAATCAAATCAGAATCAAATTTGTTTTGAGGTCATTGCATTAATAGCTTGTACTATAAATTGTTTATGGAAATTTTGGTATGTCTTGTTTGTTGTAGGGTTGAAAATTATTTCCACTTTCTTTAAAACCATCATATGCCTAAAATATGCGCAATTTTCTGTACTATCTTTGCCAAACCCAGCAATTTGCACACACATCTAGTGTTGGACATTCTCGGGTCGGGCATTCCTTGGTTGGCCATTAGTGCGGACCCATAGTTTTCGAGTCGAAACGAAAGATGTCGCGGTTTTAAGTATGGTAACCCCACTGATCTTGCAACGCGAAAGTCTTGTCAGGACTTGTTAAGGTCAGCATTAGTTCTCCGGTTAGAGCCTTGTTTATTGCTAAACAACTTCGTTGGTGACTTTTCACTGAAAATAATGGCCCTTCAGAAAAGAAGTAACAATGGAGATCGGAGAGTCGAGCAGCTTGCATTGGTTGGTTGTAAGCATTCTGGGCACCCAGCGCGCGGACACTTTTTTCATGCCCAATTTGTCGTGCATAATATTATAGACACTCCCTATCGAAATGTTGATTTCTTCAGCTATAAAACGAACTGTAACACGACGATCCGCCAAAACATTTTTTTTCAACTTTTTTATTATTTGTTCGGTTACTGCAGTCGCATGGCGCCCCGAGCGTGGGTCATCGTTGGTGGAAGATCTTCCTCGCTTAAACTCAGCACACCAACGAGCAACTGTAGAGTATGGAGGTGCATGAACCCCTAATGTTCCTTGTAAGTCTTGATTTACCTGCTCCGTAGTAAAATTTTATTCTTACTTTTTATTGAACACCCCTAGTATGTACATACCTTTCTGATGTTTGGTCAGTCTAAGTAGGGTCTTTGTACTTTGTATTGTGATTTATGATGTTGTATGTGTAAAGTCGTTTTTATACATACTTTATTATGAAATATTAAGAGCAAACAATCAAGAAGTAATTTGATGAACATGATCACTGCAAGTAACACGGTGTCTGCGAGAACAAATGATTTTTGAACAAAAGGCAAACATAAAAGCTTATTTAAATAAATAATTATAATAAATGTAAATAAGAATTGAGCTCTTGTTATCGAGAGATAAGGTTATTTCCTAGACGTGTGTGGGACACAGTCCGGCCATCGCGGCTGTCTAGTGTACAGAGCGGAGCGCGACCGTCACTAAGATATTCCGTTTTGACATCCGCACAAGATGCCGCGCAAGGTATTCGTGGTCGGGGTGGGCATGACTCCATTCGTGAAGCCCGCGCCTGACAACGACTACCCAGAGATGGGTCGCGCGGCGGCTGCGGGTGCGCTGGCTGACTGCGGCGTGCCGTACTCTGGCGTGCAGCAGGCGGTGTGCGGCTACGTGTTCGGGGACTCCACTTGCGGACAGCGCGTGTTGTATCAGTTGGGTATGACCGGTCTGCCTATTTTCAATGTCAACAACAACTGTGCTACCGGTTCCAGCGCGCTCTTCTTGGCCGAGCAGATCGTTCAGGCCGACCGCGCCGATTGTGTGCTCGCGCTCGGCTTCGAAAAAATGTCGCCCGGCGCGCTGGGCGGCGCGCGCTACAAGGACCGCAGCCGCCCCACCGACCGACACATCCGCAAGATGTGGGATCTCGTAGGGCTGGCCGACGCGCCTCTCACCCCGCAGTACTTCGGTAACGTGGCGCTCGAGCACTTTGCTAAATATGGCGGCACCACCGAGCTGCATCTCGCCAAGATCGCCGCTAAGAACCACCATCACGGCTCTCGCAATCCGCGCGCACAGAGTAGCCGCGCATATTCCGTGGAAGAAGTACTCGCCTCGCGCCGCATCTATGGACCACTTACCAAGCTTGAATGCTGCCCGACCAGCGATGGTGCAGCCGCCGCCATCGTGGTCTCTGAAGACTTTGTGATCCGCCACAATTTGCAGCACAAAGCTGTGGAGATTATAGGTATGGAGATGGCCACAGACACTCCCGAGGTGTTCACCGGCAGTAGCCCCATGAAACTCGCCGGCTATGATATGACAGTACTGGCAGCCAAACGACTCTACAAGAGGACTGGTATATCTCCTAAACAGATTGATGTCGTGGAACTTCATGATTGCTTCGCTTCCAATGAGTTGATAACTTACGAGGGTCTGCAGTTATGTGGAGAAGGAGAGGCCGGCAAGTTTGTGGACGCGGGTCTGAACACGTACGGGGGTCAAGTGGTGGTGAACCCTAGTGGAGGTCTCATTGCCAAGGGTCATCCTTTGGGAGCTACGGGACTGGCGCAATGTGCAGAGCTAGTTTGGCAGCTGAGAGGGGAGGCAGGGGAGAGACAGGTGGGGACATACATTAGCTCATACCTGGTTTTTGCTCCTTGGCACAGAACTGTTCTGTACGCATATATAATTTTTGATTAGCCAGATTTCGTTTTGTAATTTTTGAAACTATATTTCTGAAAATGTTGGACTTTCTACTTTAACTGTTGTGTATATCAACAATTTACCCACCCATAGTTTTCAAGTCGAAACGTAATATGTCGCTGTTTTAAGTATGCTAACCCCACTGATCTTGCAACGCGAAAGTCCTGTCAGGACTTGCTAAGGACAGCATTAGCTCTCCGGGTACCGGGCGTAGGTAGAGCCTTGTCTGTTGCTAAACAACTTCGTTGGTGACTTTTCACTAAAAAGGAGGGCCCCCCAGAAAGGAAGTAGTAATGACCCTCATGGGGATCGGAGAGTCGAGCAGCTTGAACAGGAAACTACAGCCACACTATTGAACTCCATGTAGAAAAAAACACCTATTGAGCAGGGTCCCCTGTTCCGCTCAGACTTCAGATGATGGAATACTTAAGTCAGCTGAAGCGTGGTGGAGAGTTATCCAAGAACTGGAATTGCTATGAGCAGTTTAAGGCGCAGTAGGAACAGTCGCTCAAACATTTTCGTTGGACATGGAAGGAGGTGAATTTGGCAGCATGATCACCTGCACACCAGTCTTTTATAATTATTTGTTATTGCAATACCATAGCTGAAGGTGATTTGAAACATCATAAGAAAACCTTTAAAATTAATTGATTGTTTATTGTTGTTGAATTTTCAATAGATAGCAAATATACCAACTCCTCTTTACATGATCATGATAAATAATATATGTACATTTTATTATCTTTCTGATGTTTGGTCAGTCTAAGTAGGGTCTTTGTACTTTGTATTGTGATTTATGATGTTGTATGTGTAAAGTGCTTTTTATACATACTTTATTATGAAATATTAAGAGCAAACAATCAGGAATACTGTTAGGTAAGGTGCTAATGAAGATTTAGTTATTTGATGAACATGATCACTGCAAGTAACACCATGTCTGTAGCGAGAACAATTATTTATATATTATATAATATGATTTGTGAACAAAAGACAGACAATAAACTTTATTTCGGTCATATAAATGTAAATAAGAATTGAGCTCTGTTATCGAGAGATAAGGTTGTTTACTTAAAGTGTGTGGGACACAGTCCGGACATTGCGGGTGTCTAGTGTACAGAGCGGAGTGTGACCGTCACTAAGATATTTCGTTTTGACATCCGCAGACAAGATGCCGCGGAAGGTATTCGTGGTCGGGGTGGGCATGACTCCATTCGTGAAGCCCGCGCCTGACAACGACTACCCAGAGATGGGTCGCGTGGCGGCTGCGGGTGCGCTGGCTGACTGCGGCGTGCCGTACTCTGGCGTGCAGCAGGCGGTGTGCGGCTACGTGTTCGGGGACTCCACGTGCGGACAGCGCGTGTTGTACCAGCTGGGTATGACCGGTCTGCCTATTTTCAATGTCAACAACAACTGTGCTACCGGCTCCAGTGCGCTCTTCTTGGCTGAGCAGATCGTGCAGGCCGGCCGCGCCGATTGTGTGCTCGCGCTCGGCTTCGAGAAGATGTCGCCCGGCGCGCTGGGCGGCGCGCGCTACAAGGACCGCAGCCGCCCCACCGATCGACACATCCGCAAGATGTGGGAACTGGTCGGGCTGGCCGACGCGCCTCTCACCCCGCAGTACTTCGGTAACGCGGCGCTCGAACACTTCGCTAAATACGGCACCACCGAGCTGCATCTCGCCAAGATCGCCGCTAAGAACCACCGTCACGGCTCTCGCAATCCGCGCGCGCAGGGTAGCCGCGCATATTCCGTGGAAGAAGTACTTGCCTCGCGCCGCATCTACGGACCACTTACCAAGCTGGAATGCTGCCCGACCAGCGATGGTGCAGCCGCCGCTATCGTGGTCTCTGAAGACTTTGTGATCCGCCACAATTTGCAGCACAAAGCTGTGGAGATTATAGGTATGGAGATGGCCACAGACACTCCAGAGGTGTTCACCGGCAGTAGCCCCATGAAAATCGCCGGCTATGATATGACAGTACTGGCAGCCAAACGACTTTACAAGAGGACTGGTATTTCTCCTAAACAGATTGATGTTGTGGAACTTCATGATTGTTTCGCTGCTAACGAGTTGATAACTTACGAGGGTCTGCAGTTATGTGGGGAAGGAGAGGCCGGCAAGTTTGTGGATGCGGGTCTGAACACGTACGGAGGTCAAGTGGTGGTGAACCCTAGTGGAGGTCTCATTGCCAAGGGTCATCCTTTGGGAGCTACGGGACTGGCGCAATGTGCGGAGCTAGTGTGGCAGCTGAGGGGAGAAGCAGGGGAGAGGCAGGTGGGGACATACATTAGCTCATACCTGGTTTTTGCTCCTTGGCATAGAACTGTTCTGTACACATATGTAATTTTTAATTGTCCAGTTTTCGTTTTGTGATTTTTGAAACTTTATTTTATAATCCTAACTATTTTTCTGAAAATGTTGGACTTTCTACTTTCACTGTTGCATATCAACAATTTACCTATCTTTAATCTGTTATGGCCTCACATGTTATCAGCAGTTATCAGGTTGTTGCTTGAGGATGTGGTCTTATCTTTGAACTTGGTTTTGCACTTATTAAAATAACTCTTAACATTAGGAGTACATCATTTCGAAAGAATATTTGGCTGTGTTATTATCGTTGTACACATTCAAGGTTTCATTGAAAATGCTGGCATAAAAGTCTCGATAGAATTGAGAAACAGGCTCATTCTCCATGTGAATATGTGGATGTGAGAGTGTTAGCAGTTGCTTCAGGGAACCCTCAAGTCTCTGCGTCCGTTTAGGGGTTTTGGTTTCCGGAATAATTATGCCTTTCCTGTTTAGGGATTTTGTCTTCATAATTGCTTACGCCTTTTATACCCTGGATCACTTTGCCTATTTAGGGGTTTTGCCTTCAGGATTACTTATGCCTATCTCTGGATACCTTGGGTCACATCCCCTGTTCAGGGGTTTTGTCTTTAGAATTAGTTATGTATGCCTTTCTTTGGATACCGTGGATCACTTTGCCTATTTCCCCTGGATACATTAGTCTTTTTTGGGAGACAAACTTCTATGCCGCACACGACTCTGACATGTGAAGGCTAGTGTGTAAATATTATTAGTAAGAATATCTTGACTACTATTGACTAAAACTGGTGACAAATCTTTATTTGACCAAATGTTGACCTCCAAGGTCACAGCGGTCCGGCGTTTTGGTGAATAACTGGTTAATAGTCGTCACCTTGACTGCTAAACTTAAATAAATGTATTGTATTTAAATTAACACTTAATATTCTTGAATTTTATTTAGTATTGAAATTGTTGGGTTATTGGATAGATTTTTTTTTCGTAATTGGTGGCATTTTATCAATAAGTTTTATCAGAATTAGTATCTTCTAAAGATAACGCTTTAGTGTCAACTTTGTCGTGTTAGTTGTAGCTCAGTTGTTGTGGATCAGTCAATCAATACTCATTTCTGTAAGTGTCTTCTATTTCTTGACCACAAAACCTTGTAATTTGTAATTTAAATGTTACTTTAAATCCATTGTCATGCTCAGACACGCACACAAACACATATTCAACACAAACTATATTCGTGTTGTATGCATTATGCATGTTATATGTTATATCACAAAGAATGTGTGTCCGGTGTTGGAGTAATGTAAGACATGACAAAATAATAGTCTGAAACAAAGTCCCGCGCTGCGTCTGTCTGTCTGTGCTCTATTAGATAGGTTAATTGTTTAATAAGAGTATTATTATTAAATATATTATTATGTTTAGGAGCTGAGCATTAACAGTATAAGTGAATCAAGTCGGGGAGGGGAAAAAGTTGTTCTTAGCGGGTTTTCATGGCGTATGTTGGCTAATCCGTCAGAGATATAACAAAATCATGTAGGAACGAATTGTGTAGAATAAAATGATCTAAAAAAAGTCCGAGGTAGCATACGAGGGCTGTTTGATAAGTACCCGTTTATGGAAAAAAAAAACATTTTTTTTTGTATATATGCATTTATTTTTCTACGTAGTCACCTTTTAACTCTATACATTTGTTCAACCTATACTCAAGCTTCAATAAACCATCCAAAAAGTATGATTTTGGAAAGTCATTTAAATAGGCCTCTGTGGCGGCAATGACTTCGTAATTTGATCCAAATCGCTTACCACAGAGCCATTTTTTTAGGTTGGGAAACAAAAAGAAATCGCATGGGGCCAAATCTGGAGAATACGGGGGGTGAGGCAATAGTTCGTAGCGTAACTGTGCTAATTTAGCCGTCACAACTCTCGACGAATGAGCCGGGGCGTTGTCGTGATGAAACAGTACTTTTTCTTTTTAAATGGGGTCGTTTGTCCTTCAACACGGCGTCAAATTCATCCAATAAATTGGCATAGTACTGCCCTGTTATCGTTTTCCCCTTTTCTAAGTAGTCAATATGTATAATACCCTGCGAATCCCAAAAACAGTCGCCATGACCTTTCCAGCCGATGGGACGGTTTATGCTTTCTTTGGAGCAGGTTCACCCGGTAAAATCCACTGCTTCGACTGCTCTTTCATTTCCGGGGTGTAGTGGTGAACCCACGTTTCGTCCACGGTCACGAAACGACGCAGAAACTCCTTCGGGTTACGTTTGAACACGGCTAAACACTGCTCCGAAGTAGTCAGTCGGTTCCGTTTTTGCTCCTCCGTGAGTAAACGCGGCACCCACCTCGCCGATACTTTCCTCATACTCAATTTTTCTTCTAATATGTGTTGTACCCTCTCGATTGAAACGTTTACAGCATCAACGATTTCTCGAAGTTTAATTCGGCGGTCGGCTAAAACGATATTTTCAATTTTCTTAACCATATCGTCTGTAGTCACCTCAATTGGCCGGCCTGGGCGATCCTCATCAAAGACGGTTGTTCTCCCCGTTTAAACTCGTTATACCAATATCTGACGGTTGTCATAGAAGGAGCACATTCATGGTAAACCGCTTGAATTCTTACTTTTATTTCATCACATGTGTTTCCTTCCAAAAACAAGAATCTAATTACAGACCGATACTGTTCTTTCTCCATTTTAACAATTTTAAGTTCACGCTTTCACTAAATCGCTGTCAAATGAGAAAAAAACAAAAGAATGCCATTTTTTTTTAATTTTCCCGCCTCTGAAAAATGGCTTAAAAAGGTGGTATACTTATTTTCGGCCAGTGATATTAATATATTTAGAAAACGGGTACTTATCAAACAGCCTAGGTATATATCTATTTCTAATAGTTATAAGCGAATTTATGTAGGTATTCTTTTTTTTTTTTTTTTCATTTTATTCACGGATTGCCTTACAGCTCCCGGGAACCATTCAAACTGTTATAAACTCATATTGTACCCGTGCGAAGCCGGGGGCGTGGTCGCTAGGTATTAGATATTGTAACATGTTCTCATGAATGCAGGCTGCATAACTGTTACCAGCCTCAAGGTAATTTAGCTGATGATATATTTTTGATGCTGCTTAATGAGTTGCCAGTTCTCTTGATTGACCAATGGATTATCTGGCTGTTCACTCATAGGTATACTAGGTTTCCAGGCTTCGTTCATAATATTTGAAATGTGGTGTAATGATTTATCACAAACATAAATGTCATTGTCCGACCCTCCAACTATCTCTTTGCAAAAATCACGTTTGTAATACAAATTGTAATATTGTATTGTAAACTATTCCAGGTGCCAAAGGCCCGCATCGCTCTTCAACACAACCTCGGTCTCGGAGGAGCTGTAGTCATCGCTATGTACCGAAAAGGATTCCAAAATGTTGAGGCCAATCCCACCGCTGTCTCCGGGGACCCTGCTGACTTCAAGGTCTACAAATACATGAAGATCTTGGAAGAAGCCATGGCATCTGATGAGGAGAAACTCATAGAGAAAGTCCGCGGCATCTACGGCTTTAAGGTCCGGAACGGTCCCAATGGCGCTGAAGGATACTGGGTTATCAACGCCAAGGAGGGCAAAGGAAAGGTGGCTTACAACGGCTCCGACAAACCTGATGTTACATTTACCATCAACGATGAGGATGTAGTGGATCTGATATCCGGAAAATTGAACCCTCAGAAGGCGTTCTTCCAGGGTAAGATTAAGATCCAAGGAAACATGGGTCTCGCTATGAAACTTACTGATTTACAACGGCAGGCTGCTGGTCGTATTGATGCCATTCGTTCTAAACTGTAAATTAAGTGTTCTCTATAAGAATAAGGTTACGGAATTGTGGTCTTGGGCATTTTGGTTCATTGCACTTATTTTATATTTACTCTATACTATAGGAACCTATTGTTATTTTATTTTAAATAAAAATCGACTAGGCCAATTTATGTGGTGCATTGAAAACGCATTGTAAATATAGAATATATAAATGTATCTGTTATATATATATTATATATATATATATTTGTGTCGTTGAGATTTTTTTATATTGTTCTATTGTCATTCCAAAAACTTGTAATGGTACTTATTTTGTTATTAAACTTTATACTTTATACAAAATTTACATTGTTTTTAACTGAACCTCAAAAGAAGGAGGTTCTCAATTCGTCGGAATCTTTTTTTTTATGTATGTTCCCCGATTACTTGAAGACGCCTGGACCGATTTGGAAAATTTTTTTTTGTTTGAAAGGGTATACTTTCCAGGTGGTCCCATAGTCATCAGGTCAGGATCTGATGATGGGATCCTGGAGAAATCGAGAACTTTTCAAATTTTATAAGCACACTTGAAGCGATTTGGGTTTTTTTTTGTATTTGACTTGTGCATTTGCTTTCGGAAAGCACATTTTGGTTTTGAACGCGGTTTTTTCTTCATCAGAAGTGGTTATATGTTTCTTATATGTATTTTAAAATGCAAGTATGCATCATTGTTATATAATTTACAATTGGGAACAGTATTTAATCAGAAATTACACAAATAAATCCATTCAATCATTATTATGACAAAATCATGTACTTAAATTATTATTTATGATAAAAGTTGTTTGTGCAAGTACTTTGAACTGCTGATAAACAATGTGTTGTTTTATCTATTACTGAAGTCAATAAACAAAGATAATATATGATTTATTGTGTGTGGAATGTTCGCTTTTACCAATGTAAAGGAAGAATTATAATAATTAAGTTAACCATAATAAAACAATGGCAAAATGCGAGTAACACTGATCTTGAGTCGTGGTGGAGGGTGGTTGCTCACCCCTGGCAACTTCTAGGGGGAGATACATAATTTCGCGATTTACAGGTCGCGGCGTCTGGATCGGGCAGACCCGTGTTCAACGGAGTCTAATTAGTCTAAAAAGACCCGGTGCCATAAATGCCGTTCGAACTTGAAAGCAGAAGCAATTTGAGATTTTTCCGCCAGTCTACTTTAAATTACGCTTTAAAACGATACTAGGTCTGAAACAGTTATTATTTAGAGAAGTAAAAAAAAAATGACTGAATTACAGCGATAAAAATACTACTTGCGCCACCTGTTAGCTCGATCTTGTACTAGAACTACGTTATGTGACCACTAGATGGTATTAATAGCCTTTTTAATAAAACAATAAATATCTCGATTGTTCCACCTAATCAAGCAAGTGTACCCTACTAATGAAATCTATCTGATAATCACCAGTTTTATGTTTTTTAAAGCTGACTTTCCACCTAAGGTGTGGGGCGAGCGAAGAAAAAACTGCACGGCATCTGCATCAATTTCATCAGCTTCATTTTTCTATTTTTCGCAATGCTATTAGTGGATTTTTTTCCTCTTTCACTGCCCAGCTTCCTCGAACAACTCTAATGCAACTCTATCCTATCTAAAGACGTCTTAGTTCTGCACTTGTATTTAGTAGTTAGTATCTACGTACCTACCCATTTTTTCATGAACTGACCAAATTAATGTTGTTGAGCCTGAGTGAAGTTAAAACAGGCGTATGACATCTATCTTTTGACAGAGTAGGTATGTCGTTAGGAAAATGTCCGTACGAAGTTCTACCAATAGTGCAAGTCTTTCAAAATTCCTTCCTATTATTTTTGGACATATGATAGGATGCAAGTAGGTAAGTATAAAGGATATTAAAAATACCAATCTGAAAATGTTTTCATTTATTGCTCCACAAGGTACTTAAGCTTTCCAAGTAAAAACACGCTTTGAAACAACATGTCACGAACATGTGTGTGCATAACAGATTCTTACAACTCTAATCTATCAGGTACAAATTTACAATAACCTCCTTTCGTTTGGACGCTGCGGATACGAATAATATCTTGATATAAACACAAAATATTATCGCAGCGATACACACAGATATTCATACCTTACTTTACTGATTGACACTGTTCATTTACATTTGAGACAACATTGTAAAAATATTGTACATGTTGCGAAAGAAACCTCTCTTTGTAAGTAATTGGGCAAGAATCACACAGTCTAAGTTTAAAAAAATCCATTCATTGCAAAAAAAATCAGTTCGCCTCCTGTACTTATAGCAGCTATTTAAATAATATCGTACACTCGACTTGCAAACACAATATTCTATCAAATACAAGAATAGTCTCAATTGGTAGTTTATGAACAAACTTCAGGATTATTATGGAGGAACGTCTTTTAGACACTAGATGGAGCCAGTTATCAGTATATTGTCAAGCGTAGAAGATTTATAATCAACAATATTGTTTTATTTGTAACCTAGCTGTTCACCTGTGGAGCCCATACAAACTTTAATTCCCATTATACCCCCTTATCCACCCGGATTAAAAAAGGGTTCAAGCTTACTCCATATTAAATTTCATGAAAGGGCAACAGACAGAGTTACTTTCCCATTTATAATATTAGTATGGATTAATAAGCAAACACTAATATTACCTATATAAAGGTGTTGTCCACATTTTTATTAATGTTAACGTTACTAATTTACGAATAAAACAATATAGCATATCGTCTTCGCTTGACAATATTTGGTTTCATTTTCGAGAAAAAAAATAGCAACATCTATTTCTGCAAGATGTTCCCCTTAACAACCACCTCAACACCCACAGCTGCCATTTTCGTGAGCCGTTAACCACTTTAGTAAATATTGGCACAAAACAGAACTTCATCACATACCTTGTATAGAGCGCGCCAGATAAGTTGAGCCAAATAGAATGGGGAGGACGCCCTACATGCATCATGAATCCCTCCGACGCGCTAGGAAAGCAAGTTTCTCGGAATGCAATCGACACAAGAGTTCCGTTTGAAACCGGAGAGAAATATAGCTAATCGATCGCTAGCTCTTGCGTGGAGCAGACGTTGCGAAATTTGTCAACATTTTTTGTATATCTATGAGCAATTTCAGAGAGTTTACTTAAATAAATTATATAAAAATAATTGTCTCTGCTAGTACCGCTAACGCCATCTAGTATTGAGGTACGAGGGATTAATTCATATATTTTGTTAGTAACTGAGATAAGTACATAATACGGGGGCAGAGCGACTGATTGCATCAGGATGCCTTTGGAAGGATTCCTGACGTTTGTAGCCCGTATCTAACACCCCACGATACATTCTTGGTCAACTTATGTGGCGAGTTATACGAGTATGTAAACTAACAGAGATATTACAAATTCCCGTTTCCTCCACATGTCCACGTGTCCACACCAAACAAGCTAAAATCGCAGCTATCGATGTTGTTACAAATCAAAATATTCAAATACAAAAAGAAATATATATAGGCCTACAAAATAGGTATTGGTACCTATATAGACCAAGTGATTTATTTTTGACGTTTTCAATATGAAATACTAAAATCCAGATTTAAACGTTGCAGACCACTTTGAACTTTAATACTTACCTATATCGTAAACAAAATTTAATGAAAAAAAAACCCATAATCGTTTCAAAATACCCTTGTCAAATGTCAATGGTTAAAAAATATCTCAACTGTACATAAAAATCAGGATTTTAGAATTGAAAATTGAAATCGTCAAGAGTAACCCACCAGCCAAAAGAACGGGTTCACAACCCGACCGGGAAGTTTTTCACGGAAGTAAACATGTATTTGAACATTTTGCTTTGAGCCCAAGCCAGAAGAGTTGCAACCAGTCCGCACCGTATTCTCAACACGGCCGCTAAAACTCACTGAGATCACCGAGTACCATGTACGATCAAGGACATCGAATACTGTGTCATTTTTGACAGCTTCAAGACATCCTATTCAAAGGAAGTGCATGTGTGTGACAAAGTCCTGTTCCGTAACTACTAAACGTATTTGGTTGCGGTTTTTATATTAGATAGATTGATTCACGAGCAGGGTTTACGAATATTAAACATGGACCTATCACGTTTAGGGGCTGAGCATTAACAGTATAAGTGAGTCAAGTCGAGAGAAAAGTTAGTGTATGCTGTTTAATCCTAATTCCTGTTTAATAATAATGTAGGAGAGAGTTGTGTAGAATAAAATGATCTACAAAAAAGTCCGCGGTAGCATATATCTTTAATAGATAAGTAGTTATAAGCGGATTTATGACACATCACATTACTGATAATGATGAAAGCACTTATTTACACAGTATTTGACGTCCTTGATAGTACAAAAGCCTGGGACATCCGACCTCTTATATATATATATTATTACAATATTGTATGTTATATGTACACGCCTGCTGACACTGTCTTGCTGACTCGACTCATATATTACATGTAGCGGAAGGAGTAAGGAGTCACTACATACTCTATCTAATTAACAAACTAAAGTAAAATACTTTGTAAGAACTACTAATATTCGTGTTATTGGTTGGATGCTAAACGCCATCTAGTGACACAAAATAAACCGCATAAATTGTAAAATCAACTGATAGATGGCGCTCGTGTCGCTCAATACTAATCTTTTTTAACATCCACATTTTTAATATAGCTGCATATTGGTACTTCTTACAATAGTATTTTCTAAAATATTAACATATTTAATTAAATAAACTAAAAAGAAACTTGAACCAATAAAATAAATAAACAATAAAAACACATTAGCACCATCCTATTACATGTGCAGTAGCAGTAAGGCAGTGTTCAGCAAGTAATATTAGAAACTTTTCTACCAATAATTCACTTTGTGATATTAACAACTACACTAACAATTAAAGCGACGCGACTCGAGGTAAGTCGTGGCTTAGCCATGAACATTTAAAAATTTTGACATTCAGAATAATTTGTTTTTTGGTTTACAAGTAAATAAAATATAGTATAAAAATTTCTATTACATAGACTTACAAACAAAAATAATCTAGAACTAGTGCCGCGGCGGCCAGCCAGCATCATAGCACCAAATGTCACAATCAACAACATTACTGATAGAAAAGTTTCCTTACAACTAGGACGTCTTACTCTACTGTTCATAACAAATACGTTATCTCTCGTTACATTCATGTATGGTAATATATTATGAAATAGAAATAATGGTAAATTACTAAATGTCCCTGACTAGAGATATGACCTAAAAGCTAGAAATCAAAACTTAACTTAAACACTAACATAGCACTCTGTTGTGCTTCCACAACAGTCAATGTAATTACCTTGCCAATTCTCAACTTTATTTAAAAACAAAACCTAAAACAGTAAACGTAAAAGAACTTTTGAATTAAATAAACATGCTTAGAGCGTCTGATTTAAAAAAACTTAAATAATTTTGAGCTTGGCCAAAACGTTACAAAAATCAAAAAAGACTTGAAATCAAATTCCATGCGTTATAAAAATTGAGAACATTATTTTATTCTCCACTAGCATGTTACAATCAGCTCCATCCGTTACATCACATCCACAACACAATCAGATTGCGTGATTTACGTACAATTTTACAAATAATCACAATGTTGCAAAAATAAATTAAATTGTTTAGCATTTTCGAAATTGGTTGACATACCAACTAGAATGCTCTTATTTAAATAGAAATGTATGTACGACTATATGTATGCATTTTCGCACCGTTCACAATTAGCCAAATTAGAGTTTCGGCGTAACATACATACATATATCTTAAGAGCTAGGTTTACACGGTGTATTTTACATAATTAACTGTACAAAATGTCGTTGCTGAACTGGCTCAGAGCACTACCGTGTAACAAAATGCACTTATACTGGCGTTCATTAAAGATTGCTTGGCAATTTCTCACCAAAATCTATATGTTAAGTTAATAGCTAAGAGTTGAGTCTTTTTACAACCGTGCACCTCAAGATACAATTTTGTTTCATAAATTTATGATCACAACGAAATAGCAGAGTTCCTTGACAGAACAACAGATGGCGCTGGCTGCCATTTCTTTAATTAATAATTATTGAGTAAAGTCAATAAAGGCCACATCAAATAAACGTTATCGACACGAGTCACAAGTAACCAAAGTTATTGTACTACAGTAACTAACAGAACTGTAAAAGGGATCCTGCTTATATTAAAATGTAGATACAATTATATTCTCTTACTTTTTACAATAGCCAAAATTTTTTTATGTACATATGAGGTAGAGTTGGGGAATCATTCCCTTATTACAATTTTGAGTCATTTTATCAAGAACATTTTAGTATATCTGAGGATACTTTTTTGTAAAAATAAATCTATATTCAATGGCAAAATGGTCACAATATAGTATGATATTTATCGTAATAAGATGTTGTATAGTTGCCAATTTAAGTTTTCCTAGCTCTATGCTATTTTATATAAAAATATTAAATAAATCATCATCCACTTACATACTAGCTACACAATACAACCTCCATTTTATTATGTTGTTTTAAATAAGTCTGAATTACAAAAATCCTTAAAAAATTCGAAGGAGATGAGAATGGCACTCGAAACTTACAGAAATGCTACCTATTGTAAATTAAAACATCTGGAAGTGTCCTTTTACAAACTACCCACAAGAATTGAAAGTCAATGTGTGAGCAGTGAGAGCACCTGACGGTTTTGTACTTTAGAGCCTTAACTGAGAATTCCCATCATTTATAACAATGGCAAGTCAACAGGGGGAGGCGGGTTCTTGTTTGGGTAGTAGAGAACGTTCGCGCAGATCGAGTGCCGCCTCTCTCTCCGTGACGCGTTGTTCTCGGCGTATCAAGTCTGCTTCGCGTTCGTCGAGTAACTTAGCTCGTTCAGCTAGCATGGCTTCCGTAGGTGAGGGGTCTCCGGGGGAGGTAGACGACGTCACGTGGTCTGGAGGGGGAGTGCGGACGTCTCTGGTGCCCCACGGTCGGAACGCTGACGGAGGCAGCTTCCTGGGGGGGGACTCGGGTTCCGACTTGCACACGATCTCCTCGATCGCCTGTAACTGGAGACATAATATAGATTAGTATGCTGTCTGGTGGCTACTATACCAATAGGATTAGTTAATTTTCCTAGCCTCGCAATCGTATACAGCTTGAGGATGGGAGTTTGTACAAGGACCCCTGTACAAGAAACGCGCTAATTTGTTCCTGAGCCATACAGGGGTGTCAAACTTAGTGCACGATTCGCACTTGGCCGCTTTTTTACATGTTGTTTGACAGCTATTTGACGTTTGACGTTTCCAAATCGATCGAATCAACACGAAACGTTATCGTTTTTGCTTTGTGATGTATGCTTACCCCACTGATGACATAAGGGTTACCTATAGACTTCTTCTCTTCTTCTTTTGATATATGGCAACAGTGCTGACTTTCGTCGCAATTTCTGCCAGTCTCCAGTGTTTAATCTTGTGCAATAGTAAGCCGATAAATCGGTAGCTAAGATTATACCGCCGATTGTGATATGTCTTATTAATCACTGACTAATCACAACCATCACAGCGCGGCCGGGATTCAACCGGATTCCACATCACGCCATGACGAAAACGCGTCCGGTCGGCGCCATGACCGGATGTGGAATCATTAAAATACTTGTTTCTGACTATTTCCTCACTTTTGAGTGTCCATAGACGCTTAAATATTTTTGGTTAATTTTTATCAAAAATAGATGAGCTAATCCGAAGCTGTGCGTCATTGTGTAAATAAAATGTCATTAGCATTGCTATCATGACATCGAGATAATAATAAGGTCTCGGTTTATCAGTTCTTTAGAGATAGATATGATATGGCATGGTCGCCAAATAACTCGGCTCCATCGAGAATATACAATCGATAATGTAGAAAGACGAAATAAAAATAGTAGACAGACAGAAAATGTAAGTAGATTTAAAGTAATAAAAAAAATTAGTTCAGCCCACTACCTCCATTCTCCATTCTCTAAAAGTTTAACATTTACAGTCCCCAAAACAACAAAAAAGAAAAAGAAAAACAGTAAATAATAAATAAATTTATTCAAATTCAAAACATATTCACTCTTATTAATAAACTCGAAGTAGGGACGTAGTAACTAAACTGTGTTTCGTCTCCGTCTATCATAATGAATTGCAGATTTGTTAGACGGAGACGAAATACAGTTTAGTTACTACGTCGCTACTTCGAGTTTATTAATAAGAGTGATTAGGTATAAAACAAAGTCATCCCGCCGTGTCTGTATGTGTCCTTTCACACAAAAACTATTGATTTTCTTTACGAGTATTAAACATGGACCTATCATGTGTAGGAGCTGATCATTAACAGTATACGTGAAAAAATCGGGGAAAAAATTAGCCCCAGCGAGTTTTCATGGCGTATGCTGTCTAATCCGTCAAAAATATAACAAAATAATGTAGAAACAGATTGTGTAAAACAAAATTATCTACAAAATAGTCCGCGGTAGCATATATCTATCTCTAATATAGATAGAGAGATATATGCCCATTTGGCAACAGCGCGAAATCTGCAGCATGAACTGATAAATTTTACGCCAACAACTGGATTTGTTCGACGCACTCTACAACTTGCTAAATATAAGGATCCAATATCTAAGAATTCAAATACTTAGAAGATAGTAGTTGCACATCCCCCATCCATTATTACAGCGCGTAGTACTTTACATTTTCTGTATTACGCAAGACGCAGGGAGGTATCTCGCACCCACACCACTGCGTTATGGGGTTGGGAGGTCTACGGAGGGTCGCAGACGATGTCGAGACGTAGGTCCGTACTCGACCTCTACTGAGGGCCCAGTCACTTCAAATGTATCGCTAACTTGGCTGTTAGAGGTCCAAAATAAGCACTTTTGTGATTTTAATTTACTTTAGCAAGGTAGGTTCAAATCCCGAGTTTAATTTCGACACCAATGACATATTTCTCCAGCCGCGTTTATCTGTCAGTTTGTCCGTACGTACCTCAACCTAATCTTAAAAAGTATCACGTGTTTAGACTATAGGATTTGTATGGGAGTCCTCCCCACTCTTCTAGAGGTCAATCCATGCACGTTGATTCTGAACTCGCGAAGTAGACATATCGCTAGTGATAAAATACAACCCGACCAAGATATGAGAGCCACGACTAGTATGACGCCGCATACTAACTTTAGACCAATAAAACTTGGTCGGATTTCACTTTATCACGCCATATGCCTATTTCTCGAGTTCAAAGTCAACGCGATAAAGTGATTCTCGTACTAGTAAAATCAAGATGAGAATTTTGTTAAAAAATGTTTTTGGCAAAAGCCGCTAATAGAAATGAAGTATTTTTAACAGTTTCGCTTGACGTGAAATGTTATAGCATCACGTGTACTGATTGAAATGACCTTTCGTCTTCTGCAAGATAGCTTTATCAAGTATCCACTAAAAATACATATTATTTACTTAATTTTATTACTTTACTAATCTGTTTCTTATCATTGTTATGAAATGTTTTAAATTAAGATGGGTGTGCCTCGGAGTTTTTTCATAAATAAAGTTTTTCATTAAGTAGTTTGTGAGTAAAATAAAGAAAAGTAGTTTACGCTAGTTTGAACATATTGAAAGATTGACTAAAAAGATTTATATGGCAGAAGCGAAAAGAAATGCTGGCATTTTTATTGATCACATAAAAGAAATATTGATGCAATAACCAAAAGAGGTCTAATAGCATTCGATTGTCTCTGCCTACCCCTAATGGGATCAAATGAATGATGATAAATACACTTAATATGTACCCAGGCAAAGCCGGCCCGAGTAATGCCGCGTCCCAAAGTGTTGTTGGCGCAGGTGTTCAATGCAAACTCATTCATATACCTGAGCTATATGCGCTAACATCGAGAAAGAGAGATTTGATTTGTTTATTTCTTTCCATGGCACCCAGCGGAAGACCAAATCTCCCTCGTTTAGCTGATGGTATTTGTGAGGCTATACCTAACGAGTGGCCAGTTCTGTTGAGGTAGATGGAAAAGCCTCTAAGTGTGGTTTGTTGGATTATATACATAGTATTAGATAGCAATGTTTTAGTCTATTAGGTACAATTGTTTTGTCTGAGTATTTTGGCAAAATCAGCTCTTATCGAATATCAGATACCGCGGGGAGGCGCTGTTGTTTTTATCGACATTTTTCGTGTGATTATTTAGAGTTGGCCGTCAAGTGTTTTATCTTGTTGTTTAAACGTATAGTGAATGAATCAAGTAGGGACATACAAGTAATTTAGTAAAATAATGTACAATTATGTAATTTTAGATAGAGCAATTTGAGCTGGTTAGGTACCGCACGAACGAGAATTTGAATTACAATTTAGATAAATGTAATGAAAGTTGCTTGTGCTGTAAAAACGTGGAAACCGCGTGTTTGATTCATGTACACATGGACACAACAACATCTTATATACATGGTTATAGATTAAATAAACATGGTAAACAACCGATACAAAAACGAAAAGAAAATCTTCAGTCTCAAATTTTTTGGCATGGGTAAATTTAATCTACTCTCTCAACTACTAAACCCTATCAGCAGACATAGAATCATTCACGAGCTTGTACGCTACTTTACAACTGTTAACAGTCTCACAGCCACAGATTCTTTACAAATAAATATATAATACTCCTAGAAAAACAGATCGGGGGGATTCCTTTTCACCATTGCCTGTTCTGTTTACATATATGCGAGTTAGGCGTGAAGATAATTTACAAAAACTACTCGAAACTACGTCAGTTTGACGTAGTATTTGTAATGTACTTACTTAATAATGGTTGAGTAGGCGAGACTGCGTGTTAACAATATTTACGCGGTAAACTCATTATAGTAACATTTGTCAAAGAAAATTCTTTACCGAATTGACACGTGGGGGCGGGGCATGCTGTCACTGTATTCATCGTAATAAGGGTCCGTGGCTGTCGGCCTTCTTATATCTGTCAAAAATATGTCAAATCTCAATTAATCCTAGAAAAATGAGTTTATTTATACAACATTTTCAACTCACATTGTTGATAGTTATTATTTTAATTAATTTTTTAATTTAGCCATATTTTTATTATTTAGGGTTTTAAATAGACGTAGTTTTTAAAACAAACATTACTATCCAATTTAAAATAATAACTATCAACAATTTGAGTTGAAAATGTTGTATGAATAAACTAATAAATAAATAAAAAGTAAGATGGCCGACTGCCAAGGACCCTTAAGTTTCTGGATAATTCTCTACTACGATACTACGATTTTATTTTATTTATATATTTGACTCATTCATTTCCATAAGATACGCTCATTGAATTTGTAAAATGTTACAAGAATTGGAAATTCTGACACCAGATCGTCAAAGCCAATTATGTAACTTCAAGTGCCTTTTAACGATAATTAGGTATACTCTGGCCAGATAGCAATTATTATTTTCTTTTTTTTTCTTTTCTTTCTTCACGGGTTCAGCTCCCGAAACCGTGTTACGGTTCCAGGGTACCCAGCGGAAGACCAAGTCTCCCTCGTTAAGCCGATGGTATTTGTGAGGCTATACCTAACGAGTGGCTAGTTCTGTTGAGATATATGTTTAGATGGAAAAGCCTCTAAGTGTGGTTTGTCGGATTATGTACATAAGTTTTTAATTAAAAAAAATTTTATATAATATACTGTACTCGGCTATATTGTATATGACAGCTGTCAAAATCAAAGTTTACAGCACTATACTTATTATAATGGATGTAATCAGAAAACGAATGAAAACTATTTATTTTCAAACAACAAACACACCTTGCGTTATGGCAAGACACACCAGTAACAGTGTCCACTTTTTGCCAGTTGTCCATATTGAACAGAACAGAAGAAGTGGGAACGCTGACTTACGTACCCGGCTTAAGCACGAGGAGTCGATTAAAGCACATATTCTTAAAGATATTCTTTTTGCTTAGCATTTTTTTTTATGAGTCGGAATTGATCGGCTTCAAGACAACTCTCCTATTATTCAAATTATTTTCTAGTCGCTCGATATCATTAAATTTGCCACAGTATAGCACCTATAGGCCATGACTTTCAACAAAGCAACGCTTTAAAAAATTCAGCTCATATAGTCTCCACTATACATAATTCAGTGTACAACACCTACGCTGAAACGCGACTCATTGATTACTCAACTCCAGTCTACTACTTAGCAACTGCTTCAAACTAAAATATACTTTATTACAAGTACTTAAGGTTCAAGTATATTTAAAGACACAGCTTTTACTTCGATTGTAGACTTTAAAGTTATATAATTAAGGTCTGTTTTGCTAGGTTTATTTACAAAAAGGGGGTATTGCGACCTTGGTCGTTAAGGGGAGGTCGTAGGGGGAAGTCTGGGCCGACAGGGGGTTGTTCGTTGATTGCGTAATAGATATTTTTACATGCTTACTTCAATTCGAGCTGAAATACTGGTTTAAATATTTGCATTAGGTAAGTTTTATCTTGAGAGTTATTTTTGTAAATAGAGAGACAGATTCGAGCTGCCGATAACCTGATGGCACGTAGATTTTCAAGCTGCGAGGACAAAGGATTCAGCACAGTGTTTTACATAAACGGAACGTGTAGATATGTTTCTACAACGAATGAGGTGAATTTACTATTATGTAAACAAAATTCTATTTTTTTATGTTTTTTTTCTTACTTACACTTTATATCTTGCGGCGGGGTAACAATATCCACATTTAGCGAGTTGTAAAATCTGAAGAATGAGACTATTATAGTCATAGATTTAGTAAAGTCGCTCGAGGGTTCTACTAGATTGGCAATACAAAAGAGAAATCGCATAGATACGCGTATGTTAAAGCGAGACAGGTAGACGAGACAGTTTTTTGAATACTGTAACAGCCTAGCAAACCTAGTAATTTCGCTTATTTTTGTAAAATATCCTGTTTTAAATTATAATTTACCTAGACGTGATTAATTATGGTTAATGCAGTGCATGGTGCAGTACCTGGATGTAAGTCATCTAAGATGCATTAATTTTTTGGTCTCGTTCTAATCGCGACATTACCAATCTAGTGGAGCGCCAGCATACTATGCATCTATGATTATAGAACAGTAGAGCTGTCACTTGCATTATTTTTGATACGGAACGGAACCAGTCTTACGAATAAATGTAGTTTAGCTCAAGTGAGGAAGTGAGGATTGAATCTTGATAAAACTTTACCTTATAAACATTTGCCTGCGGCTTCTTTCGCCTAAACGAATTCATGGGCTGTGTCAGAATATAGAGACAGCCTGTAAAAGAATTGAACCCGGGTGATATCTAAGTGTACCTAAGGTCCGTTTTTCTAGACTTGTCTTATTTAGTATGTCTTTTTTAGGTAATTGGTAATTTAAAATTCTTGAAATATAACAACGCCTATTTTACAGTTCAGTTGCAGAACTATTAGTAATAATTTTTTAACAGTTATTTAAAAATGTAACAATAAGACTTGTAAACATTGTTTACCAAATAAGACTTTATTAGTTCAATATAAACGTAATATTAGTGAAAGCTTCAGGATGTGCGCTATTTTCAGATAACCCTCTAAACAAACTTTCCAGATTCAATTAATATGATGGCAATAATGAGAGAAATGGTATGCGATACTTAATGACGTCACAGACTAAATAGATTTTATCAAGACACAACAACGGAAGTGTTCTCCAAATGTCATTATCTCGGTACAATGTGCATATTTATTTAAACTATGTACATACATTGTGGCGGGTGAACGGTGTCACAGACTAGATACGACAATGGATATTAGGCGCAATGGCATTTTTTTATACTTTGTAAAATGTAACTTGAATCTTGTGACAGCTGTCAGCAAATTTAATAGAGGGACTTTACACGAGTGTGAGTAAAAGGGACATACATTGCACCCCAACCCCAACGCGTGTCGCAGGCGAGTTGTACGTACAATGCCGATCACTTAAATATTTGCATTAGCCTGAGTTTCAGTATTGAGACAGAGCGCCTTCTATTCATGAGCCACCAGCACCACAAATCATTAGTTTTCTTACAATGGGTACATTAAAGGCTATTTAATTACACGATATTAAGGGCATGGCAATTGGCAAAAATCGGCAAAATAACAAATAAGTTTTTCAATAGTTATAAATGTATTAGTTTACAAAAAAATATTTAACGTAGCTCAATCTTTCATGTTTTCAATTTGTTAATACCAAAATAATTTGTGCGTCGGTGGCGGAGTGGTTAAGACGTCTGGTATTAACTAGGCAGACCACGGGTTCGATCCCGGATCCCGGCCATATATCAATGGGGTTTTTAATTAAACATGTACATAATCTGACAAACCACACTGGCCACTCGTTAGGTTAGGTTAGGTTCGGCTAAACGAGGGAGACTTGGTCTTCAGCTGGGAACCCTGGAACCGTAACACGATTTCAGCTGTTTATGCGATTGACTCTGATTGAGTTTGATAGTAGTAGTAAAGAGGCATATCGAGGACTTTTTTTACTTTTAACATCTTACTTCCGAAACTGCTATTTTATCTGAGATAAAAATAATGTAGATATTTATCTTCTAACAAACCCATTGGAATTCAAAACATAGTTAAAATAGATTTAGCCAAACCAGTAAGAATTTCCCAATTGAATTCAGGATTCAAACCTGGGGCGAGCAATATAGGTAACTTACCTTGCTTGTCAAAAATTAAAGCCAATTAACTACAGAAACCGTAAAAAGTGCCTACTAACAGAAAATAATCAGTTAAAATAAAACCACTACGGGTTATCAAGATAATCGAATTAGAGTGCCATTAGTGAGTCGTGGCCACTGACATTACAAGGTCCATGACATTTAACAATCTGTAATATTTCCCACGAAGATTGATACTTTGAATTGATTATAAACCTAATAATTACTGTTATTAGATTATATTTCATATTATTTTGTTAATTTTCAACTATTTAGAGGCTTTTCCAGCTAAGTACTTCAACAATACTGGCCACTAGCCTCACAAATACCATTGACTAAAAAAAGGAAGACTTCTGCTGGACTAACACTATTTCGGGAGCCGTAAAGAAGAAAATAAAAACTATGTTACGACAATGTAAGTCCATGAATGCGTGAATAACACAAAACAAAAGTTTCGCAAGAACTCCAGGAATTTAAATTAATAAAACTTGCGAATGTAAGTAAAACTTTTGATATAGAGACAATCAACTTCCTGAAAATAATCTCATTATATCTGTATCGCCACGCCACGATCTCTTTCGCCTCATTCAAATCCATACACATTATCAATGTTATCATGCATGCTCTCGGATTTCGGTGGGGTCCCGGCCCGAGAATGTCCGAATATGCCCCACAAAGTGAGTTTTTTTTCTCGTTGTTTTCTATATTTAGAGAAAATTTAACAACTGCTTATTTAGTGTCCCACGAAAATATATTCGTTTGGCATCTAAGACTGTTTGGTGCATACACGTGTAACATTTGTAACTCGCAAAAGAAATGTTATCATCATTATTCCTACGACCTCGGGGTCTTCGTAACTGACCTTCGTCAGCTTCGTCATGACCAGTAGGTATCCATACCTATTATTATGTATTGTTACTCGATATACAAGCGCATTTTCGCAATAAAAACTCGAGCATTCCTTCGTAACATCCGGGTGCGAGGTGAGATGATACTTGACTTCAAAACAGAACCATCAACGGACCGGGTTCCGAGAACTGGAGAACATTACATAGTATTAAGTGTTGTTTATCGAATGCCATTTGTTGATATACGAGCAACATTTTCAAGCTAGGTATTTAAATTGCGACAATTTTTGCGAATATGAAACCTTTTTATGGTTTGATAGCGCCATTCGTCAGGATGTTATAGAAAAACTGCATGGTACGATAACGATATGTACATATGTTCATTTAGTAAGTAGGTTTTTAGAGAACCAATTAAAAATATCGTGGTTCGATCCCGACCATGTACCAATGGGTTTTTTATAATTAAAAACTTATGTACATAATCCGACAAATCACACTTAGAGGCTTTTCTGGCCACTCGTTAGGTATAGCCTGAGATAACCTCATAAAAGGAAGACTTTGGGTACGGTGGGACCGTAAATAAACACAGTTTCGGCAACCCGTGAAGAAAAAAAAATTCGCTTAAGGTGGTTCGTTTTCCATACAAAAAGTTAACTAAACAGTAACAATGTATAAATATGTGCTTACTTAACTATTTTCGGCTTTTATGTTGCGCGAAATCTATAAAAATGTTTTATAAAAAAGTTATTTTTTATTGATATCGCGCAACATAAAAGCCGAAAATAGTTAAGTAAACACATATTTAGACATTTTACTGTTTAGTTAATTAGTTTATCTTAATTACATTTTTGTATGGAAAACGAACCACCTTAAGCAGAAAACCTGGATCAAAAAATAATTTCTGTTCACAAGTTTGGTAAAAAAAAAAGGTTTGGAAACAAGGTCTCTTGTCTGGGTATTAAATTGTTAGAACGTGATATATATACGTACCCACGTACGTACTTATACTAATAACCAACCGAAATACATTTCGCCATTTCGGAGAGCCGAGCCAATTATATTATTGGCAAATTGAGTAGGAATTATAGGTAAGTGTTTACGGATTACGGATTCTAAGAAATTGTTAGGATTGGAAAATCAATTTAAGGAATTTCTAATAATAATACCTGCTCATTATACAAGTAATCTTCTTTAGAAAAAGGAAGCATTTTCAAATAAGCTTTTCCTATATTTGGATACCTATGTAAATGCGCTTATAACTACTTCTCTATATACACTGCCGCAGAGATTTTGTATAACAATTTATTCTACAAAATTCTTTCCTACATAATTTTGTTATATCTCTGACGGATTAGACAGCATTTCCCCGACTTGATTCACTTATATTGTTAATATTTGATTCACTTATATTGTTAAGGGTCCTATACTGGGAACTTTTCTGGGATAAACTTTTCCCAATTTCTCTGTAAATAATCCACCTGTGTCACTATAATTTAGCATATAGATACTTATTGAATATATCTAAGTGAAATAGCTCTTATTTTTTCAATGGGTTTTATTGAATAGGAAATTTGGGTGGTTTAACTTTGCCCCTGCTGTCTCTTTCATAATCTATGACAAAACTATTTTTTTTAAAAAGCGCTGTTATACCATTACCCTTCAATTATATATGTATATGGAATTTTTTGGTAGCTTATTGAAATTTTAAAATAAGTAATAATTATTTTATTATTTTTGCCAAATTAAAAAATCATAAAATATATTTTTTTTAATTTTCAATAAGCTACAAAAAAAGCGATATATATATATATATATAATTGAAGAATAATGGTATAAGATCGCTTTAAGAGTTTTGTGATAGATTATGAGAGACAGCAGGGGCAGAATAATCGTTTATTCTACCACCCATATTTCCTATTAAATAAAACGAATTGAAAAAATAACGACTATTTCACTTAGATATGTTGAATAAGTAACTATATGCTAAATTACAGTGACACAGGTGGAGTATTTACAGAGAAATTGGGAATAGTAATATCTCCATACAAATTATGGATATAGGGCCCTTAATGCTCAGCTTCGGAGAATCAACCTATTTAATAGAGAAAACCGCAACAAAATCCGTTTTTGCGTGAAAAGGGCACAAACAGACAGACGCGCTGTCGGGTTGTGGGGTAGCCAGGCCGGGTAGGTATGTAGGTATAGCAGGAAAACTCGTAGTAAACTTTCACCATTCGTTTATTGGTCGAATTAACAAGGAAGGAACAAGCAGCAAAAGAACAACCAGTAAAAGCATCCGTAAGGAGCCAAGGAGCCGTCAAAGGAGCCGTAAGGAGAAGGAGCGCAAATACTTATTTGCGCTCCTTTTATATTAACATAGATATTAGTTCTTGAATATTGATTCGATACATTTTATATAGTTATTTACTTAGTTGATAAAATAGAAATATAATAAATTTTACAATTGGCAGAGTACTGCCTAAGTCAACAGTTTGTGAAGGAATGAGTAACATTTTAATTTAGGTTCCACACATCGAATATTTGAAAATAACATACAATGTTCTATTGAATTAAAATGAACAATATCGTGTTCTAAAATCAAAATAAATGCTATTTATGATGGCCAGCTTGTAAGCGGCCAGGAAAATAAGGTCGTATCATCACAGCGCTAGGAGACTTTGTTTATAATATGTAGTTTATACATTGATATATCAATGAGTTTATACCAATTATTATTGATGAAACTGCTGACATGATAGAAAATAATCCTGGAGTTTTTTTTTTTTCTTTCTTCACGGGTTCAGCTCCCGAAACCGTCTTACGGTTCAGGGTACCCAGCGGAAGACCAAGTCTCCCTCGTTTAGCCGATGGTATTTGTGAGGCTATACCTAACGAGTGGCTAGTTCTGTTGAGATATATATTTAGATGGAAAAGCCTCTAAGTGTGGTTTGTCGGATTATGTACATTAAGTTTTTAATTAAAAAAACCCATTGGTACATTTTTTACATTTATTACATGGAGATTTTGCCTGTTACTTATATACTCATACATTTTGTATTTGAAATGGAGGGTATACCGGTTATACACCTGCTAAGCTTTAGAACACACAAATCGTCCCAACGACCATTTTATGAAAACCGAGCAAATCCCAAAATAATTGGCGGCATCGATTTCTCCCCAACTCAAAGGGATGCGAAACGCTCACGTGAATCGCCCTAGAGGTATTTCTATATATTTTTTTGGCAATTAGCTGAAATATTTTTACAAAAATCTCGTAAATAAAATATATTATTATGTTTGGTAGTCGGCCAAGATGCGGTGGCACGTGGCAGAACTGAGTCATCGTAAATCGATCTTTGAAATGACACGTTGACAGCTCCAAGGGCGAACGATACACAGAAATGTGTTCATTTTGGTTTGGCATGCAATGGAATACATAGCAGATTGCAGGTGTGGTGTACTAGTATTTCTAAATGCTCCGTTCAACAAGCAAACAAAGACATTCGTATTTATTAAGATTTAAAGGTCAAGCAGTAGCAGGACTGCAAAATTGTGGTAGGTACGTAGCGTTTAGCTAGATAATAATCTAGCGTAATTTTACTGTTAAAGCTTTGTTATATATTGGCAAAATAATTAAGTAAAATTTGTTGACGCCTATTGATCTAATGTACTGGATTACATTTTTTAAACAGTGAGAATCTCTATATTGAAATCAAAATACTCGTCTTCAAAATAGTATTAGGGATTATAAATTCACATAAACATGTCTAAACAACATATTAAAGTCAGACGGAATATTCAGTTTGTCATGTTGCGTTCGTACTGGCCAACTGTCCAACCAGCATTCCGGGATGTCTCACTAATTCTAGGAACTCGGCGTACACTCGACATGTCAGCAGAAATAGACTCGCAAATAAACATCTACTGGGGCCATCACTTCTAAAGGAGGCCTAAATTGTACCAACTAGCTTTTCGCCTGGCTTCGCATAAGGAATTGTCATTGCCAGAACCCTTTTAAGATATCGAAATTACATTTCCTGAAAGTTTCATAAAAAACTTCCTTCAATAGTGATGTTTTCAAAAAATTAGCACTTTGATCAAAAAACTAAGTAGTTTATGTCAAAAATGTTAATCGATTTTTAATTTTTTTATTTTGATACAAAATGCATTTTTAATTAGAACTTATAATATTATAAACATTTTTACACGCTTTATATTATTCTCACCTGTAAATATGTATGTAAACAAATCTTGGAAACTTCGTTATCGATTTAAAACTTTGCAAGTGTATGTGATTCGGATGACAATATAATAATTTGGTACCAACGATCTGATCTGATGATGGACTCAGGTGGATAGTGGAATTCTGTGACGAAACGACGATTTTGGGCTCGTTTGATTTGTCTTCACAAGTACTCTTCCTAGATGTCTAGGGTCCTGATGATGGAGCCGGAAGGTGGCCACATAAACTCTGTAACGAAACGACGTAACCGAATTCGTCCGAACCGAATCGAAATTGGGCTCATTTGGTTCGCGCAAGTGTGCGTTACTGACAACAGCGTGATTTTTAGTTTTTATATAAACTGATTATTCTCATATAAGTTATTTATTCGAACACCATTAATCATGTGGACGATGTATTTGTTAGCGTTATTGTCTTTATCATTGTTATATTTCTATATTCTGTTGATATCGTATACATAGTTTATTTAGTGTAGTATACTTAATTAAAGTATCAAAAACAGATTGCATATATAAGTACGATTATCTACACATAATCTATCCAATGTCCAATATGCAGAATTATCATTATCAGTCAAATGTCCAATTTTAGATGACAGATATGACAGAAGTTAACAAAACACAAAGGGCCTCTTCCTAATAAAATATGTTGTTGACTACTTTTTTGTATGACAGCTTATATTATGATTATGAATCTGTCACCGCGTGGTATTGAGAAAAAGTGGTAAGTCAATACAACTATATTGCAACGAGAATTGCAATCTTCATATTCTTCATCTTCAGCCTGTGTAGAGATGCTTTTTCACGTTTCATTAGGTTACGTTAGGCAGACCGTTCCACTTCTCATCATACGAGATATAAAGGAGCAAAAATGGAATGTAATATTAGATTCAACTCTAGGTTCGTGAGGTTCAAATGCCAAAAAGTTTATTAAAGATATATCCCCACGACTGATCATCAAAGAATCAGCATCGCGATTGAACCGAAGTTTGCCACTATTCCACGCGGACTTGGTTTGTTCAGTTATTTTTAATGTTTAGATTTAGTTTCAAAACTTTTCACGGACATCACTAAAAATTTATCAAATCTTGATAAAATGGAGTAGGTATTTGAAAACCTGACGACGAGCAATTGGCTAATATTAGAGACAGAAAAACTGATGATTCGAAAAATGACTGTTTGTTCACATCATTACGCTTATTTAGAAGGTAAGCAGTGAAAAGAAATCCGATAGAGTCACAGGAGGGCTATAAACCACACATTTTATTATAGAGATTCCATCGGGCGCCATAATATACTAATGAGATAATAAAAACAAAGTGGAAATAAAAAAAACAAACCAACTTCCTTTATGAATCACAGTAATCTATGCATAGTATGCCCACTATGACCCATCACAGCAATGTAACCATGAAACGATGCCAAATTTCTCAACGACCTTCCCAGAAAAATGTACCAATTTTACATTTAACATCCTACAGTCAAAGAGCGACGACTTCATATAGTATGAATGGATTATATAAATAGCACCTATTTACATAGAGATGTTATTGCAGTAGATTTTCGTCTTCAATGGATTTTCTGGTTTTATATGAGACCTCTTATGGTTTTGATAGCATGTATGATTGAGGGAACACGGTTTCTGATATTCATAGAATTGTGGCTATAAGATAAGCCGCGGGGAAGTTGGGAAACTTTCATCGGTAAATGCCAGTACAGTGTTTTTAAGAACAAACGGAAGACAGTCGGCTTCTGAATACAGTGTCTAATCTATCAATACCAAGTCTTCCTCATTTGGACAAAGGTCAGCTCAGCCGTCAGCGGGGTCAAAAAGCTGTCAAACAAGGTGTACATTTATTTTTTGACATTTCCAAAGCGATATCGCTTTACCGTGGAGGTATTTTGAGGTTGAAAACTCTCATCATCTGCGTAACCGTTGTGTTATTGGTCTTAACGCGTTTTTATAAGATTATTAGCTGGATTGTGCTACAAGTATATGAAAACGAAAACTGCAGCTGGTTCACGTTCTGCTTCTTTATTTAGGGATTGTGGATCGAGGACAATATTTTCAAGACTTTTTCAAGCAAAAGCTTTTTGAAATATTCGTAATAATGAATGAATGAGGTTTTTATGTAAAGAAAAATTGGTAATGTTGCCAGGTAAATAGGAAAATTCGGGAAAATTAATATGCTTTTTTCTATGGATTTTTTGTATGAACTCAAGACCATGTTGATATGGGGATTCTATAATAAAATTGGCGCATCAGTTGAACGTCCTAGCCTGTAGTTAATGACCTGAATGTTGTAATAAGTTGAACACGGTCTTCGTTGTTTCTCGCCGTTGTATTCACTAAGTGTGATTTTTGGCGTGTGCTAGAAACATTTGTAAATAAGAACATAGTACAATTTTGAAACAGCTATATCTATACTAATATTATAAAGAAATAAAATGTTTGTTTGTTTGTAGGAGGTAATCCATGGACCTACTGAACCGATTCAGAAAAAATATTTCAGACTTTTTATTAAAAAAATGGATTTTGTAAGATACAGCAATATTTGCAACAATAACCGGAGAAAAACTACCAAATATTGAGCTCCAATATTTAGGTTATTTTCACATATAAAAAAAACTACGGGCTATTCTGTTCTATTCTATTTTTTGTGTTATGGCTCTATCAGGGCTTTGATAATTCCGCCAATGTCAAGTATTATAGACGTCACAGCAATAATAGCCAATTAATCGGTGGCTAAGATGTTCCCACCGACTGTGATACTATGTGAACGTGCGAGCGGTGTCAGTACCATTTTTGGTGACAGAGGGATTCCTCGAAAAATGTTTCGTTTTCGTTTCGATGTCTGTTTTTGTCGCCTCCTTGAAAATGCCGCCCAGAGAAACAGTTTCTCAAGACAGAAGGCTCCACAAGCCATTATTTTTATCCAGATTCATCCTTCTTTCCATACTTGAACGAATAGACGAAGAAAAAATACTACCTATGGTTTTGTTACCTTGAATGTTGAGGCCATATAGTTTCTGATACATATTCATAAGATTATCATTACACTGTATATTTTAAGTTCCCCGCTGCGTCTGTTTGTTTGTCGAGCTGTCTGTGCTCTTTTCACGCAAAAAATACTGAACGTATTTTATTGCGGTTTTCTCTATTATATAGGCTGGTTCATCGGGATGGTTTAGGAGTATTAAACATGGACCTATCATGTTTAGGAACTGAGCATTACAGTATAAGTGAATCAAGTCGGGGAAAAGTTAGCTCCAGCGAGCTTTCATGGCGTTTGCTGCCTAATCCATCAGAGATATAACAAAATAACGTAGGAAAGATTTGTGTAGAATAAAATGATCTACAAAATCTAATAGATAAGCGTATTTTAATTTTGTACCCGTGCGAAGCCAGGGGCGGGGTCGCCAGTATGTAAATAAGAAAATCCGTAGGAAAATTGGGAACCCTTTATCGGTAAATTCCAGTACAGTATTTTTAAGAAACAGGGAAGACAAACAGCTCCTGAGAACAGTAGGTACAATGCCATAATCCCACTAATATTATTAACGCGAAAATTTGTATGGATGTATGTATGTTTGTTACTCAATCACGCCAGAACGGCTGAACGGATCTGGATGAAATTTAGCACAGAAATAGATTATAGCCTGGAATAACACATACACGGAAAAAAATGAATCCTTAAGTTAAGTAAAGGCTACTTTTTATCCCGGAAAAATGTATGGTTTCCGTGGGATACATTTGTTTTTGTTTTTCACGGGATCGACATGATTTTTTGCATAGTGATAGTTTAGGGGTGAGAGAATGACATATACTACTTTTTATACCGCGAAAGCGGGCGGGGGAGGGGCAAATTACAGCCGGGTGAAACCGCGGACAGAAGCTTGTACTCTATATATCGCTTCCCAACGTCACAGTATATTGTAATGTAGCAAAGAATGCTAATAAAATCCATTATATGTGAGCGTTGCACGTATTGTGCGTATCGCGTGAGACCTAATACTTAAGGCGGCAGCTAGTCTAAGCTAGCCGTGGTTGAAGTCTAGACCGCCAAGGTCGTTATGCTTCACGAATTCTTTGCGTGTATGTTATTCCTTTCTAGGTTCTGTGTTTGGAATATTGAAAGAAAGCCTGGCCTTCATGTGGCGATTCGTTTCATTCACAGAACAGAGGTTTCTAAACTGTATGATTTAGTGATTAAAGATAAGGGAAAATTTGATTTTTGTATGACCAATTAATTAATTAATATCTAATTTTTCGTAGACTTCTAGATTTCTAATGTCAAATGTCAAATCGAAAGCCCTTGACGTGCCCTGTGGCACTACCAGTAATACAAATGTGTTAAAAATTGGGGCAAAATGGCTAGCGACTTTACCTAAATGATGACGTAATTTTGTCGTATGTCGGCAAAACTTTGAAAAGTTTTTGCTCTTAGAACAGGATTATTATTTAATCTATGATACAGGGACGGTCACCCATCATTACGTATCTGAGTATGCCGCAGCCCGCAGCCAGTACAAAAATAAAGCAAGAAAACAATAAAATACCCTATTGTGTCGTTTTGACTTATGACTTCCCGAGACCACATCGACTCCGTCTCCCATAAAGATCTCAATATAGCTTACAAAGGCAACCACTATATAATCTAACATTGACTTCTGTTTATGTAATTTCTCACGTGTCGCAAGTTATAGGTCATAGTTGAGGTGTATGGTTACAATAATTATGTAACCAGAGAACAAGTGTTCCACTGTATTATTTAATCTGTACTGTGACTCACAGCGCGTTAACAATAACACTCGCTTAAAACACTATACTATTTTATATGAGAAACGCAACTAATGAATGGAATGTGGTAGCGATAAAAAATCTGTAACTCGATAAAAATCTCAAGTTTAAAACGAACTTTAACTTTTATTTGTATATAGTACTAGCGGACTCGGCAGACGTTGTCCTGCCCAAACGTTGGCTTGCCTGCACTACCCTACCCCTACCCTACCCCTACCCCTACCCTACCCCTACCACTACCACTACCCCTACCCCTACCCCTACCCCTACCCCTACTCCAACCACTACTATCATATGTTCGTCTCCTGGCTCTAAGCTACCTCCCACCAATTTTCAGCCAAATCGGTACAGCCGTTTTTGAGTTATAAATAACCTAACTAACCTACCTGGCCTACCGACTCTGGAATTAACACATTTCCGTGGTAGAAAGTAAAATACAGCGCCATCTATTGACGTTTGCAAATACATTTTAGTACACATATAAAACTCAAGATGACGCCATATATTCACAATTAAAATTTATAATTTTAACTACCCCTACTCCAACCCCTACCACTATCCTATGTCCTTCTCCTGGCTCTAAACTACCTCCCTGCCAATTTTCAGCTAAATCGGTTCAGCCGTTTTCATGTTATGTCGTGACAACGGAAAACGGGTTTCATTTTTATATATATAGATTTACATAGGTATTAAAATTATCTTAAATAGGTAGGTACTAAATTACAAAAATAAAAAAAAATTGAAATGAAAAAAATTATGGAAATCACTATCTACTGGCAGAGTACCCAACAGATTGGTGGTTGGATGGCAATGCTTATTCTTTGACCAAAATAAGAGCCATGCCGTTGGTCTTGTAAACTTTCTATTAGTCGTTTAGTTTACTAATGTCTTGGAACAGACTGGGTGCACTAGGTCCCCGCTTGAACTTATAGTTTAGTGTCTAATAATTTCGACTATCTTAACTTTTTCTTCAAAGCTCCCGATACCTTGATAACAATCAGTCCCAGCGAAAGAGCAAGTCTTCCTCTTATAGCCGATGGTATTTATGAGGTTATACATAATGAGTGGCCAGTTCTGTTGAGGTATATTTAGATGGAGAATCCTCTAAGTGTGGTTCTTTCTACTTTTGGTAAATAATTTGATACATTGTCATCATCAAATTTCAGTTTTAATTTTTCCAAACATTTCTGAATTTCCTAAAACCACCCCGAGCCGGCCTTCTGACAACAAACAATACAAACGACGCCGTTCCCACAAAATTATCCTTTCAACAGAACTGCCGCAAGTATGCGCCCGACTAAATAAATTAATCATTGGCGATCTAAACAAAATACTCTTCAAATAAAATCGAAAACAGTTTAGGTGGCTGCGGTGACTCACAGGAGACATTCGCCGAAATAAGCACAGCACGAATGTCGCGCGTGGATGTCACTAGTCCATTCTAAAACTTTGAACTAGACAAAAAATATTAATTACAAATAATATTGATACTTGATGTGGAAAATGTTATTGTCTCGGGGTTATATATGCGAGGGTGTGTAAGTAACGTAGGGGGAGGTAATAAAACTACTTAGTATCTTCTTCTTTCACGTAAAACAGATCAATGGATCAACATGTTTTTTAAAAACTGAGATAGTTAGAGGGCCGGATAGTTTCAGAGAGCACCAGGATAAATTCTTATGGAGCGTATTACAAAATAGCGTTCTGAATTTTTTTTTATCTTCGAACCCGGCGACACATCTACACAGTCATGACTTAATAGTTAGTGAATTAGACAATACTCTTTCCTATTATTGAATTATTTTTACTAAGTTAAAATTCTTCTCAAGCGCAAAGAAATATTTTGTGTACATACGGTGTTTGTTTCAAAAAATTGCCTTCCGACCGTTTTTCGAATAAAGACTTTCAGAAATCGGCTGAAAGAAGTAAATATATACGTTGCATCTAAAATTTAAGGCTGCTATGTACAGTATCAAGAAACGATCTAGCTAATTATATAATTCAAGTTTATTACATTAAGAATTAGAACACCATAAATCCATTTTTATTGCCTTTCTAGAGAAAATAAGCGAGAGCCTTATGTCACATATAAAAAAATCCATGGTGGTGAGTAGGGATGATATCAAATAAGCCTGGCGAAGCCGGATATCACGAAATTGCAGAATTTGGATGTTATTTCCGTTTCCAAGTTTGTAAATCTGCAACCAATTTCGTGGTTGTTTGTGCGTATATCGTGCGGTGCGAATTAGATGTTAGTTAGTTGTCACCTCGGTACTCTGTCTGTAGGCTACGTTGCTCCGCTACTTTTGCAAATAGTATCTCTATAACCGTCCGCAGGTCGCCGGCCGCTGGCGCGCGGCCAAGGGAGCTTGCTGCGAGTGACACTTTTCTAACTCGAAAGATGTTTAGCAACTCGTTCGTTCGACATTCGTAAAAGGTTTACAGTATAAAATATATACATTAAATTGCACACTTTTATAGATAACTACGTTAAGTATAGACTCGCGACTTTAGCCTTTTAGAATACCATAGGCGGTGGTAGAGTAATACAATCTTACAATAACAACAAATAAAATCTTAGAATAATAAACATGTGTGAGTTTGTTTGTGGGAAGTAAACTTAAAAAAACTGGATCGATTTGTAAAATTCACTGCTATAAAAGTGCTTACATTGGTTAAATGCAGTTTATTATCAGAAAAATACAATAAAATACTTATATCTACTATTGATCTCGCCCAGAAATAATCTCGTTCTCGTTGACGTCCCGGTGACGGTGGCGGTGGACAAACGGCTGGCTGCGTTGCCACGTTGGATGGCGATACTGATTCTTTGAGCCAAACCCATCTTTTGGCGATTTCTTTATAGGGGTGTGTGATGATACGACCTTATTTTCCTGGCCACTTACAAGCTGGCCATCATAAATAGCATTTATTTTGATTTTAGAACACGATATTGTTCATTTTAATTCAATAGAACATTGTATGTTATTTTCAAATATCCGATGTGTGGAACCTAAATTAAAATTTTACTAATTCCTTCACAAACTGTTGACTTAGGCAGTTATTTTGCCAATTGTAAAATTTATTATATTTCTATTTTATCAACTAAGTAAATAACTATATAAAATGTATTGAATCAGTATTCAAGAACTAATATCTATGTTTATATAAAAGGAGCGCAAATAAGTATTTTCATTTTTATTACAGTGCGCTCCTTCTCCTTACGGCTCCTTCTCCTTTGACGGCTCCTTCTCCTTACGGCTCCTTCTCCTTGGCTCCTTACGGATCCTTTTACTGGTTGTTCTTTTGCTGCTCCTGATTGTTCCTTCCTTGTTAATTCGACCAATAAACGAATGGTGAAAGTTTACTACGAGTTTTCCTGCAATACCTACCCGGCCTGGCTACCCCACACCCGACAATGGCGCCCAAACGTGATTAAAATGCTGCAGGAAGAAGGAATAAAGAAGAAAGAATAACGAAGTAAGAGAACATAATATTTATTTTAATACAAACTTTTATTTCAGGATATGTAATGTCTATATAATCTCAATATATAAGGTAATTCTATTTAAATTCAGTAGAATATTTCTTGGAGATGATGGTTCTGAATCAAGGTTATGTCGGCAAACCTTCGAGGTTGACAAGTCTGATGATCTTGGTCAGATTCCATTATTGAAGAGGATATTTTTAATTTCTATACAAAGGCAGTATTCTTGAATCATTTTACATTAAATTCACTTATTAATTTCGTAAATTCAGATTATATATTCACATTGAATGTATGGTTGTATGTGAGATTTTCATCATATATATCTGAAATTTATTAATAATTAATTTAATTTCCGTTATATTATCCCGTCAATTCAATATTTCTTAATAGAAAAAGGTTCTTTTTATAGTCGTAACTTTTTCAAGAAAAATAATATATATTAATTTTTCTTATAATTGCTAAAATATCTATTTATATCCTAAAAGTCTATCGTGATTCCATAAAATAATACATAAATAAATATTACTTAATTAAAAAATTTCATTAATTGCGATTTTTTTAATACATTTTTAAAAATATCCAAAACAATTTGTCCATTCTTATTTTAATGATTTCTAATATCACACTACAGTTTACATAAGTAAGGCAATTAAAATATTAAAATATTTCCGAGAATAAATTTAATATATAATAATAAATTTCAAATAAATTATGATACATATAAAAGCACCTCGATATCAGAATTTGAACTCACTTGATTTTTCTTTGTTTTACACAATTTGTTTTGCTCGGCAATATTGCATTGGAATATTCGATTTTCAAATGTATCCTATATAATATCTTTGTCATTGACAAAAATTTTAAATTTTGAATCGACGACGTTCGATTTTCTTTTAATTTTCAATTGTTATTTACTATGAAGTCTATTTCATAGACATACGATTACGCTCTTATTACAACTAGGGGTAGTCATGTTGATTGAAATTTAAATATTATTTTATTTCATGTACTTATATTATTAGCTTTTTACTGGCTTTGCTCGTGGATAGTTTTGGTTAGCGCATACCTTAACGCATGCGTTGATTTTATTTCATAATTTTTTTTTTCTCTTTCAATATGGATGAGTTACACTTACTTAAACCAAGGAATTTTTTATATCTATATTATTTTACATTTTTCTTTATTTTATTTACAATTTATTAAATTGTATTTATAACCTTATGGTTACAAGGGAGGTCAAATTTATTTCAATTTCACAATTTGGTTGTAAACATATAAGTAACTAAAACTTTTACATATTTACAAATTACAGGTTAAATATTTAACCATGATTAATAATTACTATTTTCCTTATTTCATTCTCATCATTTCATTTATTGTAAATACTTGTAATTATTTAGAGCGGATTGCGACTCTTTAAAAAAGCCTTCGTCTATTATAAATATTATACCTAATATCTGTGGATGTATTTCCATGGGTGTTTATTAGAGCAAATTACGGCTCTTTAAATAAACATTCGTTTATTATTATTATATCTATGAATATCAGGGTATTCATGGGTGTCTTTTAGAGCGGATTGCGACTCGTTAAAAAAGCCTTCGTCTATTATTACTACTTATTATATCTGTGGATGTATTTCCCATGGGTGTTCGTATGAGCGGATTGCGACTCGTTAAAAAAGCCTTCGTCTATTATTACTACTTATTATATCTGTGGATGTATTTCCCATGGGTGTTCGTATGAGCGGATTGCGACTCTTTAAACAAGCCTTCGTCTATTGTATTATATATAAATAAACTTAAAACAGCGGATGGTAACTGTATAACTAAGCCCTTACTAAATTCGAGAACGTTTTTGAGTCATTCCTTATTAAATGGGAATTACTCTATATTATAAATGAGTTTACTGTACTTACTAATAACAGATTAAACAGATTAAATGAAGATGAATGTTTGTGATTTGTGTGATTGTGGAAATCGTTTCTCTTGTAAATAATTAGTTTTATTTATAATAAAACTTGTAAATTTATCTTTTCATTTCATTCATTAGTATTTTTATATAAGTCTCATCATATAACTTTATTTTATTAATTCTTTGAATAAAATCCTTCACTAAGGACAGGATTTTTTCGGGGGAACCCCGGTATTGTGATGATACGACCTTATTTTCCTGGCCACTTACAAGCTGGCCATCATAAATAGCATTTATTTTGATTTTAGAACACGATATTGTTCATTTTAATTCAATAGAACATTGTATGTTATTTTCAAATATCCGATGTGTGGAACCTAAATTAAAATTTTACTAATTCCTTCACAAACTGTTGACTTAGGCAGTTATTTTGCCAATTGTAAAATTTATTATATTTCTATTTTATCAACTAAGTAAATAACTATATAAAATGTATTGAATCAGTATTCAAGAACTAATATCTATGTTTATATAAAAGGAGCGCAAATAAGTATTTTCATTTTTATTACAGTGCGCTCCTTCTCCTTACGGCTCCTTCTCCTTTGACGGCTCCTTCTCCTTACGGCTCCTTCTCCTTGGCTCCTTACGGATCCTTTTACTGGTTGTTCTTTTGCTGCTCCTGATTGTTCCTTCCTTGTTAATTCGACCAATAAACGAATGGTGAAAGTTTACTACGAGTTTTCCTGCAATACCTACCCGGCCTGGCTACCCCACACCCGACAGGTGTCGTGCTTGTCTGTTTGGCTACGTTTCGTTTAAAAAAAGTTAGGCTTTCATAATATAGAGATCCGGTGAAAAACGACCTACGGACTAAAATATAGGTTGTTTTATTAAAAAAAAGCTATCATTAAATACTTATATAAATAACATACCTAGTGTAACAGTTAACCGACATTATATTATATACATAGTTGTTTTCCAAAGTATGAAAACTTATGTGTAACATTCAGGTGGGTATTGAAAATAAAATATTTACTAATTTCAAGCGCAATCTTTAGAATACGCAATTAATTTTGTTATGTTTGTTAAGTCATTAATTATTAAATCAAAAACATTAGCAATTCCAATTATTATGAATATATGTATGTATTTAAATACTTCAATGTAAAGAAAAACAGTATAAAAATAACTTGACGGAACTCGGGCGATATAAGCTAATGAGTTATATGTTATTATCAGAAAAACGAAATTAGGCGATTTTTCTTTGAACGAATTCTAATTAATTTTGAATGAGTTTAAGGAGTTACATCTGAGGCAAATAATGCAATTAGCTCCTTACTTGTGCACACATACAACGACAACGAATACAAGTATTCTAGTCTTGGTACACTTATATATATTTGTTAAAAAAAATCTTATATGAATATCTAAAAGGCAGACCAAATTGATCTCATGGCCTCAGCAGTTAGAATAAAATTCAAATTGCCTATTGGGTCTAAACATTTATTTGCAAACATTAGAAGAAAAAAGACTGTTCGTTTATATTTAAATATAATAAATAAATATATCGGCCAAAAATACCAGAATGGTAGATTTAGGAACTTGTTTCTTGCACACAAACTTCTTCCGAGTGACGTCTGAAGCAATATATGATACATAATAATATCTCTATTGGACATGATAAATTGTCGATTATTATGCAAAATACTCTAATCTAAGATATTAATTTCTATGTAGATTAAATGGAAAAGTCGTTAAGATAGTCTGAGGGGAACTTGCCGATTGCTTGGCAATAAAACCTGTTTCGCGATTTTTTTTAACTATGAGCCAGTTTCTCTAATTGTTGTTTATTGCATTACCTTAAAATTTGTGATGTTTCCACTAAAATTTAAACTGTAGAATATATGCTGTAATAAAAAAACAAACACCTTCACGGCTTTTATACCTTGCCGGTGTGGCCAGAGACACCGGTAGCAGTGTCCACTTTTTGCCAGTTGTCCATATTCCAGTGTCACGTCAATATTTGTTATTTTTAGAAGAAGTGCTTTACGTGCCCTCCGAAGCACGAGGAGTCGATTAAAGCACATATTTTCATATTATTAAGCATATATTAAAGAAAATTGGTGCTTAGCATTTTTGGCATGAGTGTGAATTGAACCCGGGACATCACAAGTCAACGCTCTACCAATTAGGCTATCAACTTCTTCTCTATAACGATTCCTCCAATTCCTACTAAGATATTAAACCCAACCAAATTAACACGGTCTAACACATGTAGTGTGCTGGCGCTCTACTAGATTGGTACCTATCTAATGTCGCGATTAGTTTTTTTTTTTTGTGGCTGTGTATTTGTTTGTTTAGAAAAACCTAACAAATAATCTGTCGCGATTAGAGCGAGACCAAAATATTTATACATCATCTTAGATGACTTGCATCCAGGCACTGCACCATGCATGGACTGCATTAACCATAATTTTAAACAGGATATTTTATACAAATATATGAAATTACTACTGACGCTAAGGCTGTTACAGGCTGTTACCGTATTAAAAAAACGGTCTCGTTTATCTGTCTCGCTTTAACATACGCGTATCTATGCGCTTACTCAGGATTCTCTTTGCGCACAATTTCACCGTACATCAGGTGAATGGTATATTTCATTCCGACTATCAAGTACATGAAACTGCTAGAAAATAAAACACGGCTTACATGGTGCAAATCAAGCGACTATCTCCCAGTAACGGTGTGGTGCCAATTTTATTAGCAGACAACGATTTACGATCGAGATAAGGCGGAATTATCTATCCGAGTTTAGAATATTAATGTGTTTCACGTAGAGATTCGGTTTATGATTACTGTTTTTTATGAGGCCGTAGGACCACCTTTGCATTACGTGAATTTATGTTTTACAGTACGAGCCATACACGATACGGTGACGTTAATGATCGTGGTACGACATGTGATATATGGGTGTTTCTTCATATTAAAAACATCGGCACAGATGACCTTTACACCTCGAGATTTATTAATGATGCAGTTATCTGCAGGGCAATAACATAACACCCACTTCAATGATTTAAACTCAAAGGTTTCTGACTACCCCAATGAAATACAGGCGTTAAATAATCAAAGCAATTTCAAAATTTAAAGACTTACCTATATAAAAAAAACGTTGAAAGAATGAAGGATGAAAGCTAAAAAGGTTTACATGGTTGAAGTGAAAGGAAATGCTGGCAGAGGACGACCTAGGTGTACCTACTTTTATGGAACATTGATCAATGGAAATATTAAAAGTACACACAATCGCCGAGCATGCATGAAAGGTATGATGAATATAAAAAAGCGAAAGACGTAGGTATGTCAGGATCGTAATAAATGGCATTAGATTGACTCTGCCTACCCCTCTTGGGATGAAAGGCGTGATAGATAGATATATAATAAGTCCGTTTTTTCTAGCTAAAACCTTTTTAAGTAAGATGTAATTTAAAATTCTTAAAATAAGCTTTATTAACAAATTTACAAATTAATTAACATTTTAAAACTATTTTACATTTGCGGAACTAATAATCATACTTTTAAATAGTTATTAAAAAAAATAACAATAAAAAGACACAAAGTTTGTTTACCAAATAAAACAAGTCTAATAAAATACACTTTAGACCTTTAGAGGATATTTGAATGAACTTTAACATTTTGATAAAGTCTCTGCTGTAGCAGCTGTTGATTTCCGCAAATACATTAATCTTAGCAGACATTAGGCACTTTATACTTAAGAGTCTAAATAAATAAGGTTTCAACTATTTAGAATTGGCAACCATATTGCGTATCAGGAGTCAGGAGGGTCGTCGACCGAGAAACGTGCGCGGACGCAACCATCAGCGCCCTACGACCCTGCTATCTGTAGTATCAAACGACCTAATAACGTTTTATCTCGTATTGCCTCGTCAGTGTCATTCGTGGCTACAATAATATCTAATGCTTGTCAATTTGAACAATAGAGTACTGAATATTCTAAAACTGGGATTTGACTAAACGGCTTTTCACTTTCTATTTCATTTTTATCTATTCTGTCACGATTAATTTCAAAATGTCTCCTGCACAGAACTTGTAATACTATTTCAGAAGTCGGTGCATCAATGGTATAATGGTTCTTTAAATCAGTAGCAAGTATGTTAGGGCTTATAAAGCTAAAACCTAACAAATGGTATTTCAAGATTGAACAGACTCTTCAAGGTTTTTCACAAAACCCACATAATTAGACAACCAACTCTTCTTAGTTCTATTTACAATGCCTACTGTTATTTCAACAGTTAAATTACTTATTTGTATAGACTATAGATAGATCTCTTACTAATCTTCTATCTATACTTATAATAAAGCTGAAGGATTTGTTTGTTTGAACACGCAATCTCTGGAACTACCCGTCCGCTGTCGGATTTGAAAAAGTATTTTTGCATTTGATAGCCCAATTATTGAGGAAGGTAATACGCTACAATATGCGGAATTTTGGAAGTTTGTCATTGCAAAGTTATTGGAAGCTAAGAATCTAATAAAATAATTTATTCCACATCAGTTGAATGAAGTACGTGCCGAAAACACAAACGGTTGTCTGTTTTTCAAGTCGCCGCTCATTCAAAGCAAATATAGATATGTTTAGAATCTATTATTGTACCAATTAATAAAGCAGCCATTTGTATTCGTTTTGTAATCGGTTATCTATTACATATGCTAAGCATAATTACTTGACTTCGGAGTAATGACATGTTCTTAAAACGTTGAAGAAGTCATTTAAATTATGTATTTTTCTGTAACGAAATAGTCGTGTGTGTAGTTTGTTAACGTAAAATGGAAACACTTCTTATAAAACATATGTGAGTCGCGGTCAGTTCTGGATATTTTATTATTATTGCGCCACGAAATTGGTGTTTGATTAGGTCAAGCATCTAATTTCTAATAAACCAACGGTTCCCCACCGAGATGATTGCAATAAAATCATGTAAACAAAGTGAAAAGAGGGTGATGATAATCGCTATTTTAGACGATCATCAACAGATGCTATTAATTTATGGTCATTTAATATCAACTCCAATCCCGTAACTTTTAGCTCAATTTAATGTTATCGTTAAAGTCCAATTTAATTAACTACACGTAAATCATTGGCTTAATAAAAGTATTAGTGGATGTTTCATAACAGCTAAAAATAATTAAAGAACACTGAATTGATGAAAATTAATATTCTCGGATTGCTGTTGAGAATTCCAGTAGGTCATATTGGATCATCAAAATACTGTTAATGTTAGTTTTGTGTAAATCTTCATAGCTTCCGACGAGCGCACCGCGGCGACCGGCGACTGTCGGCTCATATTAGGTGTCAGTAAAGTATAAGTCGGTGGTGTCAGTATAATAAATTATTCCATGAAAGAACCCGGACATGCGGTGCATGCGCATCAATAGAAAACCTATCTACGAGTGGAGTGTATCGAATATAAATTACACAAAATTATAGTTCGTCTGCGCGGGCAGCATAATGCCGCGCGGTCGGGAAGCTCGCGCTGGCCGTACCTACAGTGCGGCGCCAATTTAAAATGCTGGTAGAACTATTTTGACTTTTAGGATTGAACTTTCTAAAATAATGAATTGAAGGCAACACAATAAGTTGAAACAAACCAGGCTTCTATATCAATCTAAAACACATAAGGACGAAGAATTCACGATAGGTACAATAAAAATTAAAGATGAAAGATTATGGTGAAAATCCATGCTGCAATAAGAGCAATATTTGTTTTGACTATTATGGCTAAAAATATGCACATGTATCAAATTGCCACCAAAATTAAAGACGTTCAATCCCTTAAAGTGCCACACCGGCAGACCGCACTCGTCGCAGCAGAGAACGAGCGTTGGGCACGTCGAGTGCGGCGACCTCGTGACCGGGCGAACATATTGTAACGAATAGGTACTTAAATCGCACAAATAAATACCTAAACACATCAAGGTCGATAGACGTCTCTAGAAACATCCAGAGAGAATCAAAGTACAAACGAAAATGGACCGTATGTGCCTAGCCATAGGTACCAAAATCGGGCGCGGTCTGTGTGTAGGTATTTGGCGCCGAGTCGCATCGAGCCGCGTCTACAACTTTGTACAACAATCTCGGCGTTTCTCGAATGTTCGGTGGGCAATATAAACAGAGGATCGTCGCCGGGAGAACACAGTGCGAATCAGAGCGACCAAAGCGAAACAGTGAAGTGGAATTTAGTGCGAATAAGTGTTATTCTATAGTGTTCATTTATTTAACTGTATTTTTGTGGTGTTGAAGTAAAGTTTGTCTATTTAATCGGTATTTTAAATCTCTTCGAACCCTAGCTCGTAACAAATTGGTGTCAGGAGTGTGGGATTAAAAAAAAATGCCGATTACACCACGTGACTCGTCGTCATCACGGCGACCCAAAACACGACAAACTACTGCTGGACATCACGAAGAAGAGGTTGACGAGACTGCTGCTGTAGCCGCTGCTGGTGCTGCTGGGAATGCTGCTGGTGGTGCCGGAGCTGCTGCTGGAGCCGCTGCTGGTGCTGCTGGGACTGCTGTTGTTGGTGCTGGAGCTTCTGCTGGAGTTGATACGGGTGCTGCGGGTTCTGCGGGTGCTCCCCAGGCAACCGACATGGGAATGCTGATTTGGCTGATGGAGGAGCAGACCCGACGTCAGGAGGAGCAGGCCCGACGTCAGGAGCAGCAGGCCCGACGACAGGAGGAGCAGACTCGGCACCTATTGGAGGAGCAGGCAAGGCGTCAGGAGGAGCAGGCAAGGCGTCAGGAGGAGCAGGCCAGGCGTCAGGAGGAGCAGACTCGGCAGCTATTGGAGGAGCAGGCCCGACGTCAAGAGGAGCAGTCTGCTAGCCTCAAGGAGCTGCTTTTAGAATCACTGGGAAAGGTGACTATGGAGGTGAAGCAGCTACAGAGGGTTACAGACATGCACGAGGAGAGAATCGAAGACCTCGACATCCGGTACGAAGACCTCAAACAGCACTATAAGGATCTCCATAAGAAAATACAGACAAGGATGAGCGGAGAACAGGATACAAGACTTAACGACCGCTACGGAGAGTTGGAGGCACGACTTGACAGCCAATGCGAGAGGCTTCAGAATGAAGTGAGAAAACTGAAGCTGTCCGCTCCTGTTTCTGGAGGCGTCGTCGTCTCCGGCCCTCGAGTCAAGGTGCCGCCGTACGACGGGACTACGTCCTGGACAGCGTACAAATTGCAGTTCCAAACGGTCGCCTCTGCCAACGGCTGGACAGACGAGCAATCTCTGACCGTCTTGACAGTGGCTTTAAGGGGTCGTGCACTGTCGGTTCTGGAAGCCTCTCCAGACAGCTGCACCACGTACGGGAACCTGATCGAGGCAATGGACTCCAGGTACGGCGACAAACACCTGGAGCACGTCTACCGAGCGCAGCTGAGGGACAGGACGCAACATGCTGGTGAGAATCTGCAACAATGGGCTCTGGAGATCGAGAAGATCGTGAGGAAGGCGTACCCATCTGCCGGACAAGAGTTCATTGCTGCGAACCTCGTACAATCATTCATCGACGGCATCCGCAGCATGGAGGTAAGAGCTGCAGTTCGACTGGGCCACCACAGCACCTTGAAGGATGCGCTAGCCCATGCTCTAGAGGTGGAAGCCGTGAGACAGGAGCCTCGTTCTCAGCGATTGCGACAAGTGGCGGAGGAGGCCACTCCAACAACGACACCTGTAGCAGAGAAGCGTAGCTACTTACCCCGCTGCTTCTACTGCCACAAGCTGGGGCACCTTAAAGCTAGCTGCCCGGCGCTTAAGCGACAAGGTACGGATCAACGAGTGACGAAACGGGACGTCGGAGCTGATGTCCGTGCCGTAACTACCGAGCTTCGGAGAACAGCCCCAAAAGTTACCATCCGACAAGTTTTTGACGGGAACAGTCTGGTGATCGCCGGCAAGGTCAACGGGACGCCATGTGAGATGACGAACGAACATCGACGAGGACGGACGCATGGCAACGCTGACGCACTGTCACGCAGGCCGTGCCCTGAAGGTTGTAAACACTGCTGGAGGCGTGAAATCAGTGATTCTGTCATCAAAGTGATTACGACTAACAACCTTAGTGACGAATGGGCGAACGAGACGACGAGAGACGAGCAACTCAAGGATAACAACTTGGCGCCGATAATGGAATGGAAGACGCAGAATGTTCCAAGGCCCGGCTGGAATGTTTTATCAGCCATGAGTTCCACCACGAAAAGCTACTGGGCTCAGTGGGAAAGTCTAGTGCTGCACAACGGGTTGCTGTACCGCAAGTGGGAGTCGCCAAGTGGACAGGAGACATTGATGCAGCTGATCGTGCCTAGGTCAAAGGTGCGCGCAGTGCTTGAGTCCGTGCACGATGGATCCTCGGGAGGACATCTGGGCATGAATCGAACTCTGGCGAAAATCAGGAAACGATTTTATTGGATTCATTGCCGGCAAGATGTCGAGGATTGGTGTCGCAAGTGCACAGTATGTGCGGCCGTGAAGGGACCTACGACACGTACGAGAGGACGTATGCAGCTGTACAATGTTGGCGCTCCATGGGAACGAATTGCGGTGGACGTTGCTGGACCGTTCCCGGTCACTGAAGATGGGAACAAGTACTTTATGGTCGTGATGGACTACTTCACGAAGTGGCCGGAGGTCTTCGCAATTCCCAACCAGGAAGCGACAACAGTGGCGACTAAGTTGGTCAACGAAGTATTCTGCAGGTTCGGGCTACCATTGGAGATACATTCTGATCAAGGGCGTAACTTTGAGTCGCAGTTGTTCCAGGAAGTATGCCGTCTCCTGGGAATAAATAAAACGAGGACTACGGCGTATCACCCACAGTCCGACGGAATGGTTGAAAGGTTCAACCGCACTTTGGAGACTCATTTAGCGAAACTGGTTGAGGATCACCAGAGGGACTGGGACCGATATATTCCCTTGTTCTTGCTCTCATATCGATCCGCAGAGCATGAAAGCATAAAGGTGACTCCTGCTTATGCCAACTTTGGGAGAGAACTCCGACTACCAGTTGATCTCCTGACCGGCGGACCTCCGGATGCGCCGCAACCTGTAAGTGACTACGTATCGAACCTGAAAAACAAGATGTGCGACATACATGACCAGATTCGTCAGAGCAGTCTTGTGGCCAGTACAAAGATGAAGACCAGGTACGATAGAAACTTCAATAGTAACGGTTTTGACGAGGGATCGTTGGTGTGGCTGCACAACCCGAAACGCCGAAAAGGCAAATCTCCCAAGCTGCAGAACCGCTGGGAAGGCCCGTATAAGGTCATCACGAGGATCAATGACGTGACCTATCGGATCCAACGATGCCCGCGTGGACAGTTAAAGGTTGTCCATATTGATCGACTGGCTCCTTACAAAGGCTCGAATATTGCTCGGGACGAGCAAGTCTAAGCGGGGGGCAGTGTAACGAATAGGTACTTAAATCGCACAAATAAATACCTAAACACATCAAGGTCGATAGACGTCTCTAGAAACATCCAGAGAGAATCAAAGTACAAACGAAAATGGACCGTATGTGCCTAGCCATAGGTACCAAAATCGGGCGCGGTCTGTGTGTAGGTATTTGGCGCCGAGTCGCATCGAGCCGCGTCTACAACTTTGTACAACAATCTCGGCGTTTCGGGTTGTTCGGTGGGCAATATAAACAGAGGATCGTCGCCGGGAGAACACAGTGCGAATCAGAGCGACCAAAGCGAAACAGTGAAGTGGAATTTAGTGCGAATAAGTGTTATTCTATAGTGTTCATTTATTTAACTGTATTTTTGTGGTGTTGAAGTAAAGTTTGTCTATTTAATCGGTATTTTAAATCTCTTCGAACCCTAGCTCGTAACAATATTAATGCGACACGGACAACCGCCAGCCACCTACGATACGATGGCGTCCACAGCCACACCTGGCGTCGGCTGACATGTGCAACTAAAAACTAGAATAGATTGTGGGCACAATGCTTATACTTCTGATGGCCTTAATCCTTGTCAATGTCACGTTAGATTGACCTCACCCGCCCCGCAGTTTCTCAATTGCCAAAATGAAAATTTGCTAAAGTGTAAATACATCAGAAATGTTTGGACTTTAAGGTGAGCCTCGGAGCATGCACGAACAGTAAATAGTAGTCATTCACACTTTGGTGCGAGATATTTGTATAGCCTCCCCAGATCTAGCATGTCTAATAAATAATAATAACGAAACGTGAATTTACATTGCTTAGCTGCATTATGAATCACAACACTATTTTCTAGGTTCAATATCTATGATTGATCTGTGTCTGTTTCAGATAATTTATTGATACTTTCCGTTTTCTGGTGTTAACAAGTCGAGAGTGGGTAGCGACTAGCGGCAACGAGGCCGTATCGAATTTAGTTTTATTACCTTGACACAATATGTGAGACAATCCAAATATTGATCAATAGACTGGCCCTGTAACAGGGACAGCGAATACACTCAGAGATAAAACAGGTGGCGAAGACTTAATACATACATCATGAGGATCCATTGTATTAAAACTACCTATGTCTGGTAGTAGGTGGCTAAATCATCCATAGAAAGTAGAAGAACTTGTGACACGTGGTCGGTTAGTACTTCACGCGTCCAGTAGTATTGTATACAATACAATACATTCGCACTCATTGAAATATTTAAGAGGACATTTATTAAGTTGTGTCGGTTTTGGAGCATGCTGGCAACTACCAAGGTAGTTTTTAAGAGAGTTTACACGGGTGGCTTTGGCTACAAGGCTGGTAGGCGGAGTGGGCGCCGCCGTCGTCCAAGGTCAACTTTACTACTGGGCCGCCATCATTGATTTCACTACGACCGGGCAGCCCGTCTCGGGGCCGTGACGCAACCGGCGACGCGCCGCCGCTGTACGCGGAACAAGCAATACAAGTTTTTGTTCACTTCCCCATGCCTCGCCGTGTCTGCAACTCTACATTTTACGGCCCCCTCTTCAATCATTCTAGCCAATATCATGTGGAAAGCTCAGATTTGATATTTCGGCATGGCTGACAATGGCTCCGATGATTTTTGGAGGACACGGACCATCTGAGCAAGTAACTGAATGATGATGGGCCAGCATGACCAGTGATAAGATATTCAAATGCTGACAAGGCCGAATTCGCCAAAGGTTAATGTCCCATCGAGAAGAGAGATATTTACAAGACCATCATCTTCTCGCGCTATGTTCTTCAGTATAGCTAGATGTTCACCTGTCTGGACAAACTTTGACTCGTTCATACTAAGTAAACTTTCCTATTTACAGTTATTCATAAACAAAATTGTTTTTTTTGTTATGGAGTTTTCCACTCAATTCGTCACACTTTCTCTAATAAATTGTTTTTGTCATTTTGTGACACATCTACAATTTATGTAGTATTAGATAGTATTTGGTATACCTTGTTTTGAAAACACCTCGGTAACTGTGGAGATTGTATTTCAAAGCAGATTCGAAATTCTCAAAAAACCTTTACCATTATATAATATTGCTTGTTATTTATAGTTTTTTTTGGAGAAGTATTTATTATATTAAAATAATTTTATATAATATTAGCGACACGCCGAACAAAAAAATTCAGTGCGGACGTGGCGTACCGCCCACGCCCAAAGTTCCACGCGCCTCGCAAGATCGATAACGTACGGCTAGCGTTCATTTTGTCATTTTCTATAGGAATCCGTCTTAAATTTCTTGACAAACAGACTATTACAACGACGATATGACGAAGTTTAAAAGAAAAATAAAATGAGATGAAGATAAATTAATAAGACCTGATTTGTGTTCTCGTAGGGAGTAATGATATCTAAAGCTTAAATTAATTCTTACCCAGCTTGAAACGTATAGTAAATATTGTTTTTCCTCACCTGTAACAAAATAAAGAAAAATTAATCATCGCTACGAAATAAGAAAAAGTATAAACTGGAAAGCTGTTTAAATGGTGATGGTAGCCCTAGCCAATTATTATTGTTCGGTCATAGAAGTCAATACAATAGAAACAAAAATAATTTGGGTCAACTGCTAATTTAATTTATCTCGCGCTTTATCAAAGTCGGTAGTAAAGAGCTATGTGTACCAAAGAGTCATAAATTAGAAATTAAACTATAATCTAAATGAATACAAGGGTTTAGTTAGAGAATAGGAAGATATACAAGGCAAGGCATTTGTTGCAATAAAATCACAGGTAATAGGTATAGGCAATAAAAAATAAATTGCTACTGAGATAATTGGGGTCAGCAGTTAAATCAATTTATTGCTATACGTCGTCGGTTAATACGGCAAAAAGAGTCAGTGCTAGAGTAGCATTTAAATAAGTTTTGAGTAAAGTTTATATAAATGAGTGTGAAAAGAAGTCCTACGAAGTTATTATTTGTAGCCAATTCGTAAACAGATTTGCGGAGGCATTCGTGCCAACGGGCGCGGTCCACTTCTGTCAGAAACCGCACTGTGAAAATAATGGCCGCTTATTTTTGGAGGTAACGCACAAATATCTTTGGCTTCGTTATGAAGAAACATGTTCAGAATGTTTTTATAAGTGATGGTTTTAAATTTAGTTATTATGTATCAGATTTTGTTGAATTTTTGATAGGTACAGTAAAAAATCAAATGTTGAAGATGCATGATGCTCTCATTAAAAGTATTGAAACCAAGTACCTTGCCGTACCAAAGTACTTCAAGTGTCGTGCTTTTAAAATCTCCCCTTGTGTAGCACCAGTATGAATTATTTACTAAGCTCCCCTACACATGGGGACGAATGTTATGTAACAATATCTAGCACATAGCTGAAGTTGACACTAGGCATATACCTATGTAGAAGGGAGAGCAAAAATAGGGAAAGCAAGGGGCTGATATTAATTGTACTTTGAAAGTGTGCAAATAATTATCCGTTAGAGAAAAATCTTTGAGCATCCTGCCTGACATAGAATATTCTATTTTTAGATAAACATGACACGAGTAGTATGAGCAAGCATACTTCTGACCTTCCTTATAATGATGCCAGATTTCTAATCGAATAGGCAATTTTGTAAATTAACCTACATCGGTTCAGAATTCAGTGTGTTTGCTGTGTGTGTCATTAAAATTCTGTAATGGCAAAAATACCTTTTCTTATTTTCACAAAAATGTACATACATATTTTTTTATACTTAGCTGTGGGTACATAGAGGGGATCAGGGGAACGTACCTTGAGTTGCAATTAGCGAGTCTATATGAGTGGTTTTTACCTATAGAATACAAAGCTAGGAGAAGGGTATTAAGTCGTCAACCCTATCCCTCTCCGTACATAGCTTTAATTACTGCTTCACGTCAATAACGCGACATCTTACAAAAGGGTGGCTTGATGTTCTGAATTTAAGTCATGTGAGAGACATTGGATATTATTGCAACCCTATGCAAATTAATAGAGAGCAGTTGGAATCGAATACCAAATAAAATGTCTTTAATCTATACAACTACGGTCCGTCATAGAACATGACGAAATAAAGAAACTTACATATTGGCATTGAACGTGTTACTAAGTGCAATACCTAAGTATAGGTGATTCACATACTTGGTTAAATTACAAAAATATGAGCCCAGGGCCGGTGGGCTAGGTCTTAGCCCTTGAGACCTAGTGGAAAAGTCAGTGTGGCTATGTGGATGGTTAAACCGATTAAGCAATAGGAATAAATGTAAAAAGGCAAAATAAAAAGTTATGGATGTAGACAACAAGAGATAGATGAGAAGAGAAGTTGTGCTCCTAAAAAAATGTCAGGGAAGTTAGACAAATTGATCTTGGCTGTAGTTAGAAATTCACTACATTCTGAGGAGTGGTAAACTTGTAAACCCTTTTTTATTTTATTTTGGGTGAAAATTAAATCTTACTATTGTATTGTAACAATATGGACCTTTCGCTGCTGTTGGATGCGCTTAGTGACACTACCCCGACGGTGTTCACGTGTGCTAAAAATGAATTGCAAATAATGTCTAATATGGTAATGACCCAAGTAAACACGGCCGCGCCGAGACCCGACCAACAACCAACAACTGTGAGACCGTGGAGTGTAACGAAAACGATTCTATCACATTTTAGTTGGCAACAATAAAACGTCGCACTTGCCATGCTCTGATAAGCGAGGCTGTGCTCGCGCGCTCTTGTTATGCAAATGTGTACAAGTGAAACAATGAACATGACCAACGCCTGCACGCCTTACATTACAGCTAGCTATTGATATTAAAAAATGTTTGCAAAATGTACGACGCAGTAATATAATGCTAGAAATGGGTAAGATGACTCACATAAGTAACACATCTCAGCTGCTGCTGCAGTATTGCAGCAACATTCAACTAATATAAGAATAACTTAGCCATACTATTATGTGAGCAATACATTTTCTGCGCGACTAAACAAATTGAAGATATTCTAAACAAACTTACAAAAATTCTAAAAACAGGTTACTTAGATTAAATAGCGTGTAAAAACTAAAATGGTACAAATTACAAATAGATTATTATGACAATTAAATTAAGAATTAATGGGGCCCCCGAAATCGAAATGCCCGATGTGTGATCCTTAGTTTCTGCCAAGTGTATCTCAACATTATTCATTTAATAAAATTGTATTTTACGACTTTGTAGTGACAGAATATTTTACACAAAATAAAAGGAATTCAAAATATCACATTTGAGAATGTAATTTGAGCAGTTTTATGTGGGTGTTTTTATTTATTTTTTATCACCTCACAACATGAGGTCCACGTACGAGGCCATTCGCCCTGTGCTACCGTACTGCCGTCCTACAACTTTAATGTATTGAACAACGTCGAAATTGAATTTTTGAGACTTTATTACTCTATTTTTTCGTATTTTTTAAAAAATACCAACAAGACCCACCGAGCTTTGAAATATGGAATTTTACAAGTTCGCTGACAAGAGCTGACACACGTTCGATATTTGTTTTTTTAAACATGGTTAATACAATATTGTTTCACGCGACATAATATAACACTGAAATTGTAATGTAAATTAAATTGGGGCTGGTATACCTACTAGGTCAGAGTAAACTCAGCTAGATACAATCTTCGTCAATTTCAAGGGTTGTAAATTCGAGTCAAGTGGATGAGAATTTTATTACTCGACGTTGGGGTCTATGTCCTTAGGGGCAGGATTTGTCCTTCAGACTTGTGGGAACATCCATAAATCAATGTTTTATTTATATGTTCCCCAAATAATAATGTTACATGTTTTTGAGCGCTTTTTGAAAGTACATACTTAATATAAGACCTTTTTAAAAAAAATACATTTTGTAAATACAATACAAATTATAAAAAAAACATATCGAGCTCGAAGGACCAAAAAACTGTTTGAAACTGGAGAGCGTAAAACCATTTCTAAAAACAAAACGTTATTATCTCTAATGAATTCAACAAGAATTGCGGAATTACGTAAGATATACTTGTGCTTAGCTTTGGTTTTTGGTTGGAATAAGGATTGAACCCGAAACCAGTACGGGTTTCGTTATTATAATTGTAACAGACAAATAAATAGTTTTAATTTAACTTCCGCTGACTCCGCTCTCAACTTCAACCCTCTAATCACAACCCTATCGACCCTTCCCTTAAATAATCATAATACTAATGGAAAACAATTCCTTCCAAAAACAACATTTAGTAGAAGTGAAGCCGTAATGAAAAGTCCAATCTACCCCAATTAAGAAGTGTTTGAAAGAAGTTCTTAATAGGTTTCTGCACGAATGTCGGGTGGATAGACCGGGAGTCGGTGTGGGTCGCCGACCTCGGGACAGCTGTAGAGTGCAGACTGTCGGCTCCGGGGTCCGGGACGAACAACGACCCCAACCATCTAATCTAATCAGAATATTTACAGGAGCCCTGGTTACGCGGTGGGGGAAGAAATGATCTTGGGGCATACGCAGACAACGTGGATTTCAGATAGCATTACACTTCTTTCCAAATTAAGGTGTAGGTGTTTTTAAATGTACCTCTTCTTTGCATTTGCAAAAATACCTGAGCCTAAGTAGTCGGATAGCTAAATGCCATTGATAAAGATAGGATGTGTCATGTCATTAGAAAACTACTGTTCCTAACTGTATACATCTAGAATCTAGATACTTGCCACCTACTTTGTTCTAAAATTTATAAACAAACCGAACAGTTTCAATCCAAGGTGGTAAACGATAGCTGTGTGAACTATGCAAAGTTGGAAAGTTTCAAAATCGTGCCCACTCAAATACACCCACGGGCGTACGGAGCGCCGTAGGTACCTACCTAGATTTATTTTAATATCTCGTATTCCGAGTATTGGACCCTACTGCAACCCGTTCGTGCAGTGTCTCATTCCATTGTATTCGTACTCCGGAGTATACCGAGCACCAGAGTGGGACGGCGAGACAAGGTCAACCGCTCTCCGCAGACGACGAGGGGGGCTGGGGGAGGAGGAAGGAGGGAAAGGTAGCGCAGACGCATGATGGCGACTGGCAGACACGTGACGTCACCAAACTTGCACAAAAACAAACGCTCAGCGTAGGGCGAGCGGCCTTCGTCAACTTAATATTCGTAAGTCTTGAGCTATCATTAACTGCCATTAAAAGTGAAGCTGTAATTGGTGAGTTAACACATGTTTGACAATACTTAAAATGCAAGCGATGACAATGGCCTTGCACGAGGGAAGCGGAAGGCCCCCTCCAGTTAAACATTTGCATACTTAATAATGCACCTTGACAGTTTAATCAGGCTGTGGGCAGGTAAGCGTGTAGTCACCTTAAATAGACCGTTGACCTGACAGGGTGGTTGAAAACGATACGGGTGAGGCGAAGAATTCTTTGGAGAATTAAGTTACACGATTGTTTAAGAAAAAAGAGGCTTTTATATGTTTCGTAGGTACTATGCGGTGAAATCGAGTTCGGTGATTGAACTCTACTAGAACGTCGCCTCTATCCTTATTAATTAAAATAATAAAGTCATGAAACTAATTATGGAAAATGTAGAAGTAGCTATTTGCCAGTTTGAATTACAACATACGATCTCTCTCAGATACTCAAGCATTTACTTTGGTCTAACCTTATAATTAATGAATGACTATAAATCCCTTATCACTACAATTAATAAAAAAATATGGTCCTAATTACTTCTAATCTACCATTATTAGTGTTAATTACGTAAGAGCAGTAGCTAATTTTCCACAAAAAGACGTGCGACACTATGAACCAAGGGTCATTGGACCACACTTTGATGCTGCAATGGATACAAAACAAAGGATTTTCTGGGAGTATTCTTTTATAACAGGTCTTAATAAGAACCGCAAGGTTATTTTGGTACCACAAAATTGAAGATGGTCGTGGTTATTTCAGAAAATCTGTCAAATGCAGTCAAATGAGTTATAGTACCATTTAGCAGTTGAACTGCATTACTTTTGAATGCATTTTTCATATAATTCGTCCAAGTCCTTTCTAGGGCTTTGTGGATGAGCAAACAGAGATATGAAAAGACTAGAAGTAGCAGTATGCCGGCTAGTTATTAACGTACGCCACTTTGAAGAGGTCACCAGCTCAGACAGACAAAACATCAACAGAACACTGAAGGTTGATTTCAAAAAACCGGCCAGCCTAGTTGACCCAAATAGAAGTTTCCATCTCCTCCGGCTGTGACACGAGGAGCCGACGTCATTTTCGCGCTAACATGCCCTCTCAACTAGGGTTGCCAACCTTGCGATTAAATATATTAAATAAAACTACCTTACGGCTCCCGATAAAACTCAGCCTAAGAAAATGTTTATTTAAATTACCGAACGAGTTGCAAGGTCCAGAAATTGAGAACCTCAAGAAAAATCAAGAGAAGGACCTTAAGGGAAGGTTTCCATGCCGATCCATAGAATAGTAACTAGTACTACCGCCCGAAATCTGAGAAAGAGACGAATCTTTGTAGGTATGCAAGGCAGGTGATTCTGATGACTATCCCATATTTCATTTCTGCGGAATGTTTGTCTGATGTGCATACTTCAAAGTAAATGATTCAGTTGTTGGTCATGTTAATTATAAAATAGCAATAATTAATTTTCAACATAATCTGTAAAATTGGCAACCCTACCACCCCGACCTCCCACTCTCCCAGTTATGAAGGGGCGCGGGCAGGTGGGGATGGCCCGGGAATAATAATTTTAGCTCGTGCCGCCCGCATGGAAATGAAAAATGTCGTGAACTCGACGTAGTGCGAGCTATTCCTGACGACAGACTTCACTTGCGGCATAAAGTTAAGAACTACAAATACATATAAACTTATGAAGTATAAAAATGTATCGTCATCGCGGCGGAGTATGCGGGGAGAAGGGTATGGAGTTAGAACACGGGGTATTCCTTGGTCAGTATATTTTGGTATAGAACATTTTGGCGATTCTAAGTCCGGTTTAATCCCGCCCGAAACATATCACAGTCGGCGGAATCATCTCAGATACCAGTTAATTATGTTATAACGGCTATAATACTTGACATTGGCAAATCATCGATTAACATTGGTGAAGCCACAATAAAAGAAGAAGAAGAACATTTTGGCGTCAAGAGGAGTATGTATACTTACTCTTGCGTCAAAAGTACACCTAATTAGGTGTAATTGTGGCAAGGGGATATCAGTGTCAGTGCGAACTCTATTTCTTTCAGTGCGTCCTCAAGCTCCAACCTGCTACTCCAAATGGGTGGAGCACGAGGACTGCTATATGTTCTTATAGTACAACTGGTTGGAGCATGGAGCATAAGGAGCATTATGCTGAATTATGCATCTGGGTACTCCAACTGATTGGAGCATGAGGATATAGTTTTCCTATATAAAAAGTAGTGCGAGCTATTCCTGACGACTGACTTCACTTGTGGGTTGCGGCCACCAATACGGTCGTGTTGCATCACAGATTTGTGGCGGAATCGTGTGCCCCTGGCCCTTATTACCGTGAATTTTCACTGTTTTTTATAAGCAGTCGGTATCGTACTTGGTAGAGTGCTGGACTTGAAACCGGGGGACCTGGCTTCAAATCTCACTCGTACGCTAAAAATGCTAAGCACCAATTTTTTTGATACTTACATCTGTTAAATATCTCCAATTAAATATGTTTAATGCATCAAACACGACTATCCTCTCTTGACATCAATTTGAAGAACTAACAAGCTCAACACTCAAAAAATCACACATTGCAAGATGAAAACAAGGAGCAAATTGGACAGATATTTTGAGTAGCTGTGCGAGCATAATGCGTGTACAAAGAATTTAATTACTGTAGATAAAATCTACAAGCGGTAGCAGGACGTCCTCAGTTTGTCTCTTTATGACACTGGTCACGTGATCGCTAGAGAAATTGTCTTGACAAATGTCATAAATTCCGCTCAGTATCTCCTCGATGCCATCAAATATTTTCAAAAAAGAGCGATTCGCATCATCAATGACCCTATAGAAATGGCTAGGTACATACAACAATCCAACGACTGTGAGTAAAAGAAATACTCCCCAACGCACATCGTTGGAAAGTTGTATATATGCCAATCTATTAAATATTTTCAATGGCGCGATACAGGTTTCAATGAGTTAGTAACGGTGCGACATCTATCGACGCGACGCGATGTGCCGCCACATGACTCCCTTCCCAGACCAGAGGTCGATACAGTATGAAAACCAACATCCATTTTAGCTTTGTCAGCAGTGATGGACTGTGTGGTGGACTGCATCGCGGCTGAATCACCTGTCGTGATGTATGACCTGTCGTCATGTCGGGCCGGCGGTCTGGTCAGTGGGAAGTGGAAGTAGGATGCAGGGCATTGCGGGGTCAGGAATACAGGCGTGTTCATACGGGGTCACCAATATAGAAATGGCTAGGTACATACAACAATCCAACGACTGTGAGTAAAAGGAATACTCCCCAACGCACATCGTTGGAAAGTTGTATATATGCCAATCTATTAAATATTTTCAATGGCGCGATACAGGTTTCAATGAGTTAGTAACGGTGCGACATCTATCGACGCGACGCGATGTGCCGCCACAACCCAATAGGCCACACGAAATCTCGAGCTTCTACAGTTACGCAGAGACATAGCCTCTCTTAGCGTCTTCTATCGACTGTATTATGGGTAATGTTCAGAAGAACTCCATGACCTCGTGCCTCCATCCCCTTTTCGCACCCGCACTGCTCGCACAGGATATAGATTTCAGCCTCACACAGTGGACACGTTCTGCATACGAACGAAAAAATTCAGTGACTCGTTCCTGTGTCGCACTGTCAAAAAGTGGAACGAACTTCCGGCGTCGGTCTTTCCTCCTTCCTACAACCTTGGGTCCTCAAGCGAAGCGTAAAAAAACATCTCTACAGGGCGCGACTGGCGGACTGTATTATGATCTGCCAGTCGCGCGCGTTCATGGACCAAGACGGTGGCAAGGTCACATGTCGTCTTCTCTATAAAAAAATAAAAATAGACAAACTAACGCAACTGTGGACGTCATGCTACCGCTTGTAGATTTTGCCTAACCCGTGTAGATTTTCTCTACGTGGTCATGCTAACGGAGACCACGATAAAACTTAAAGTAATTTTGGTCGTGTTCTAAATTGTATGCAAACACCATAAAATGTTTACCTTCGTGAGGTCTCTATACAGTCCAACACTAACACGAAGGCGTTAACTGCACAATTATTGATAAAACACTTTCGTTTCATAGTTAGGCCGTCTGCACCATTAGCAGCACTACGAAAAACAATACAGAAAACGTGATAACAGCTTCTAAATGAAGCTTCACATGTTCTCAGTTTGAGGTTCATTGAGCTTTAACTAGATGCGCGTGTCATAGAGCATATAGTACAGAGCTTCGACGAGACTCTCTTCTTCTTCTTCTTTTATTGTGACTCCACCAATGTTAATCTATAGTTTGCCAATGTCAAGTGTTATGCCTTTAATCGGTATCTAAGATGATCCTGCCATTGACGCTAGGAAAAAAAATTATTGAATCCCGCCGACTGTGATATGTCTAATCACAACTATTACAGCGCAGACGGGATTAAACTGGAGTCCCCATCATGACGTAGAATCGACGAAACCCTCTAGAACAGAAGGACATGTTTGAAGGGTCCTTAGTGTTGTCAAGATGCAATAACGTTTTATAGATATTATTTATGCGAAAGTTTATCTGTTTGTTTGTCCTTATTTTACGCCATAACGGAGCAACGGATCGACGTCATTTTTCATGGACAAGAGTTGTAGATAAGTTGTTAAGTTAAGTTAAGTTAAGTTAAGTTAAGTTGGAGATACGCAGTGTTACCTAGGTTACCCGGAAATTCTCCAGGATACATTCTTATGTCATATTTAAAAAAGTTACAGGGGTTTTACTTTATAGTTCACTATCAAGTACTACAAAAAGCTACTTGGTTCCTGCCCTCAATGGCGTCCTACTGTATTATCTTTATACTGTGCGTAGCCCAATTTTGTTTTTGAAAACAACAACCTCTCACTTACAATAATATACAGTAAACATGCTCAAGCCGACAATTCGAACTCACTTCCTGTTTACCGGTTTCTGCTATCTGGTAGAATAGAAGGTGTATAGGACGTAGGTAGCAGGTAGGGTTGTTTACTAAATTATACATATTCAGGGAAGAGTCTATTTTTTCCAATGTTCGGGGAAAAGGTTATAGATAATGGCGTTCAGTGTACTGTGAGAAAATTAAGAGGGCAAATTCTATAATCGACTTCTTGTAATGAGAGGACGTAAACATCCGCATCTCTATTCTATGTGTTGTGTTTAATATGGCCAACTCGCTAAATGTTGGATGAACTGGGCCACGTGTATCCGTAGTTCAGGACGCATGGCAGGACACGCCATCCTTAATGTCTTCATTCGTCGGGCCCTCGATTTTGGAACCTAAATGGCTGGCACGTGATCATGTCAAAAGACCCGATGAAATGACTATTGCGTCTTGGAAGAGGTGGTGACAGTTGGTATGGGACGCAACATGTGGTGACACCCCCGCTCCGTCTTACCTTCCTAGCACATCTATTGAGGCTGGGGCTTGCAAAGACGAAACTGCTAAACGTCGCAAATACGCATCTCTTCCAGATTACATATTTGCGGCGTTTAGGGTGGAAACACTGGGGCCGCGGGGACCTAACGTACAAAGAAATAGTCAAAAGATTGGTAGAGGTGTCCCACGACCAAAGACCTGGCTCATATTTGGCCCAAAGTATAAGTATTGCGATCCAACGTAGAAACGCAGCCAGCCTTATTGGCACTCTCCCAGAAGGCAGCGATCTTGATGATTTTTTTTATTCTTCACGGGTTGCCTTACAGCTTCCGGGAACTGTTGCAGGCCCCAGGGTACCCAGTGGAAGACAAAGTTTATTTGTATAGCATAGTATAGGCAGGCATATTTAATTGTATTTTTCTAGTTTAATTAGAACCAATTTGTAAGAAATGTCCTTTAGTTTATTTTCGTAGAAGTAATTAAAGCGCTAATTTTAAAGGTATCCTGAAAGATATCGGCAAAAACTGAAAAAAAAGGACCTTGAACACCCCCGTCCTACCCCCCACCCCCGGGAACTTTAAAGACACTATAAGGAATTTTCAAAACTATGTGAATTATGTGGGCTAAAAAATAACTTGCGTCGTGCATGTAAGTTTGTATGGATCGAGGATTCTAGAGAAATTATACTTTGTACTCTTTGCCTACCATTATGATGATAAACAATTACCAGAAAAAATATATAATTTATAACTCGAATTAAAATCCCCCAGAATAACCGCAGGCCCTTTTTATTCACAGAAGCCACCAAATGAACATGTCGAAAAACACAAATTCTCCATTCTAGCCCGGATCGTAATGTATTTTTCACACGTTGTGTCGTTTGCGGTATTTCTGTCCCATATTTCATACTTTATTCAAAAAAACACGGCACAGGGCAATGAAATATAAATCAAGCCGAAATGTCGACGTAATTAAAAATAGCCCGCTGAAAAACGAAAATAATCATTAATTTACCTTTTAGTAGGTTAGGTATCTTGATTGTCTCGACCTACTTAGCTGCCTACCCCTGGATAGGATACAGGGCGCGATGATAGATAGAGAGTATTTTAAAACACTAACTACTTCAATTTGACAGAGTTTGGAAAAGCTCTTAGATATAGTAGGTAGACCGCTGATGAAAAACAAAGTGTATATTGATACTATCGCCACATAAGACTTCATTTAGTACATATTTATTGATCGAAGGCAATATTAAAAGTACACACGTACAAAGAAGCGAAAGAGGTATGTCAGGATCGTGGCAAATGGCATTCGATTGTCTCTGCCTACCCCTCTAGGGATAAAAGGCGTGATGATAGATAGATGTATGTATCAAACAAACCTACATAGTTTAATTTCCGCATATTACGTTTTATGGTTGCGTTAATTACACGCTTGTCCTAGCGGGAAGTGGCAAGCGCGGTACATTGGGGCAATTTTTGACAAGTTAATATGCCCAAAGAGTCTTTCATCGTTCTGCCCCACAATTAAAACACATTAGAAATTATTAAAATAATTGTACGGAATAAAAAATTACAATGTTATGCCAGCCAGATAGATGTCTAATCTATGTTATTTGCATAAAACAGATAAAATATTCTAATGTTCTTTTAACTGGTGTATGTTATGGATATCTGAATTTTGGATTAATTTTATAAAACGCAGGGATATTTTAACATTGGTAATGATTTTTCGATCGGTATTGTAGGGACATAGGGACTCATTTTTCAGCAAAAGTGTGACATTCAACGACTATCACAGCGCGAACGGGATTAAACTGGATTCCCCATCACGTCTCCACGAGCGCGTGATATATCCGGAAAGTTGTAGGTCGCATTAGATGATTGAGGTGTCAAAATGTTTGTATTTTGTAGTTATGACGATTTTAAGTTCCAAATTTAAAAGGGCCATATCTCGAATACCATTGACCCTAGACTGGTCGTGTCTTTACTAAAATGAAAGTCTCGATGAGATCTTCATTTCGGAAAACAGCTGTAAAAATATTGTTCGTTTTCTATTTTTAGTACCGAAGTTCATTTCCAGTGCTCTTTGAAGGTGCATGAGATCTGTGATTTTTTTATGGTAGGTAAGTAAAAACTTTTTACAACTTGTTTTTTTGTATTTTTTCCATAGGAAGGAAGGCTATAACATTTAGTACCACATTCACACGGCCGGATCCGCGTGTGATAGTATCGTATTCTAACGAAGGTCATCCAAGCAATACATGTTTGTTCAGTTCTACCTAATTTCACTGAAAATTCAGTACAGTATGTCAGATTTAAAGGCAGGTGTTTTATTCATCGCTTTGTATATATTATACATATATATATATTCGTAATAGAATGACTCGCATACGTAATTGACTGACTCTGGCCAGCTTCTCGCCTACAGTTACTAAAACATCTTAGTAGGTATGCGGTGCCAACATAAAACGGCTTACATTTTGTTACCATGTAGGTAAACCGACTAAATCTAGTACTAACCCGACATCCTCGTAAGCTACACAGCGAGCCTACATTCTTAACACGGTCGTGTAATCTGCACTTCACGTAATGTAAGCATATAGCAACATAGTTTTTGCATATATTTGCATTTGTATCAGATGATGTGATGTGTACCGATAGCATACAAAAAGTGAGCACGCGACTTTATAAACTGAGCCACAGTTTAGCAAGGAAATTGTCCATTCTAACATTTCTAACCGTATCATCGTAACTAGATTTTGCCCGCGGATTCGTCTATTTCTAATATAATATTACAAAATCCACTTATATTAACTTACAGGGGCGTCGGTGGTCGAGTGGATAACGTCGGCTTGCAACTGAAAAGTCGCGGGTTCGATTCCTACATCCGACCATGTACCAATGGGTTTTTTTATAATGAATAATAATAAAGAATAAAAAAAATTAACTTACAGCCTGAAAAAAGTCTGGGCATGTAAACTGTTCGGTTCATATCGCAATAATTTGTTTTTTTTTTAGATAAAAACCAAATAACACAAATTCAATGATTTTGGTCTTGCGCTGGGTACCCTGGAACCATAACACGGTTTTCGGGAGCTGTAAAACGACCCGTGAAGAGGCAAAAAAAAATCAATGATTTTCAAACTTTCCACCATTGATATCTACAAATGTAAAATAACTATGTTTATACCTGAATCACTTACTAGATCACTTACTTGATCTAGAAAAAAAAAACTGTAGTGCTAGAAGAAAAATGCACAATTTATCATCTCAATCAATAACGGACATGCGGCATGCAAATGCGTTTCAACAACATACAAATAAATACATAGAAGACAATTTATTCAGCGCCCAAGGCAAAGGGCGTCACTCGAGTTTCTAGTATAACCTGCAAACGCATCGCATTTGCGCTAAACTAGGCGCAACGGACTAATGTACCGATTTATCTAGAAGTCTTGGGTTCAATACCTACACTATAAAAATCATCGAACAATACCTTTATATAACTAGCTTTTCACCTCCGGCTTTGCCCGTGCATATTATCGAACAAAATAATATATAAAATATTTCAGAGATGACCCTACATCCAAACTTAGAAACTACTTCAAATGATGGCATGAATCTCCGCTCAATATTTTATACCAAGTAGGTATAAACAACAATTTAGTCTTGTAGTTATGAGCCAATTTAACCTATGAAACACACAGTGCCGGGTTCGAATCCCAAGTTCAACAAATGTGGAGGATAATGGGCTCTTATACTACATATTAAGATTTACTCGTTATTTTGTCTTTGGCAACGAAAGCACTGGGGATCACCATTTACGGCCAATGAAACGCCACTTCATCTTTAAGGGTCCTTGGCTGTCGGCTATCTTTTTTTAGCCATAGCCATAGTTTTAAAAACCCTAGCCTAATCCCATTTAAAATAAGGCTGTTATCAAGTTAATTCCAGTAGACTAACGGTAGCGACTCAGTGTGATGTATTCATCTGTTATCTAGCATCTAGAAACTTGGACTTCCTGCAACTCGGGAGCCGACTAAAGATAAGACCGTAATATTTACCTGTTCATTAAAATGTGGATATTAGCCAGCGGTTAAGAAATAACAGTATCTAAGGCAGTTAAACCGCCCACAGCTCCACACTAACCATTACGGTTAGTAGTTTATGTCTTCATTGTTCTTGTAAGGGAAGGCAGCAATGTACTTGCATTTTTGTGAAGTATTTCTACATAGTGTGGGATGATTGTGGTAGGGGGGCAATTCGCTGATGATCGTTCAATACTTCTGACTGAACGAATGGATAGAACTTTGGATGTATGGTTGTTGTTTCGTTGCCTCATTTTATATGATTCGAAGGTTAGAAATAATCAAGATAGAATTTGTCCTAGGCTCCATCCTTACTTGGCAGCACTGAGGTATGAAAGAACCACTAATAAGTAGAACTCCAAGCCACTAATAATTCTTGTAAACCGACCTATACCAAGCAATTCCGACTCCATCATCTTTAAAGTATTTCTCTATGAGCCCAAACTAATACTAAGCTGTCAACCATTGAGGAATTATTTAAAAGGAGAAAAGGGTCCGGCTTCAACTGGTATATCTAATATCATAATATTGTAATGTAATCAGATTTGGTTTTTTTCACGTGTTGCCTTTTTCATCCAGCGGAAGACAAAGTCTTTTAGCCGATGATATTTGTGAGGCTATACCTAAATGTGGCCAGTTCTCTTGAAGTATGTTTAGGTGGAAAAGCCACTAAATGTGGTTTGTTGGATTTAATTAAGGGAAAATTTACACAAGATTTGACAAAAGTTCTAAAATGTTCTAACAACATTTTCATACTTCATATTATGTAAAACTAGTATTTAACTTTATTATGTCAACAGTTTCTATATCGACTGCAACGTTACAGAATGGCGCCCAACATTGTCGATGGCGAGATAAGCGGACGCTTATACCTCGTTCCACCGCCAATACCGGGCCTTAGAGACCTAGATGGTAGGTATTATAGTACACCTGGCCTATTGTGTTGCCTGTTTTATATCTATAAACATCTCGTAAACTTTCTAATGTCTAGGTTATACTACTTGAGATTAACTGGAAATTCTGTATATGCGCTTTATTTAGTCGCCTTGTAGCCATTATCTGTAGTGAAACGCGTTTTTCTGAAATTTCGGGAATTTACTACTGGTTTTAATTTTAAACGGGCCTGGAATAACAGTCAAGTTAGCCAATATTTAACGAATCTATTATGCCAAAATCTGTCTTTCTGTGCCAATTTCACGCAAAAATTACTGAACGTATTAAACATGGACCTATCATGTTTAGGAGCTGAGCATTAATAGTATAAGTGAAGTCGGAGAAAAAGTTAGCCGCAGCAAGTTTTCATGGCGTATGCTGTCTAATCCGTCAGAGATATAACAAAATGATATAGAAAATAATTGTGTAGAATAAAATGATCTACAAAAAAAGTCCTTAGTAGAATATATCTATCTCTAAAAGATAAGTAGTTATAAGCGTATTTATGTAGGTATTCAAATTATTGTAAACCTAATTGTTGATAATGGTAGAGTCTGTCTGTAGGATCACAATAGGTATGTGCTATTTACTCTACGGTACTAGTTGTCTAATAGTATACGCACTTTTAAATTTATCTGAAGCTGAGTTCTACTAATAACCGAGCTTTAGAATTGTAAAGCTATTCTCGCTCTTTCTGCTATAATATAATTCACTGTCAATCTTTTTGACAGCGCAATCGTAATTTTGACAGTAAATTGTCTGAAATCAATCCGATGTCAAGTAGAAACAGGCTGAATAGACCTGTCTACCCTTGTCCATAATTACAATTAATTGCATACAATGTTCAACAAAATGATGGGTCGTTAGCCAGCGAGCCTCTTTACTTTTATTGTTTTGATAGTTGCTTCCCATCCATAAAGTTAACGATCGCCTCAATGTAGACGGCACACATCTTCACGCCCATTTCCCATAGAGATAAGCAGTTGCTATAACAGAGCTTAGGCTTGTGGGTTATCTTAATGAAGCTAGACACGCCTGGCCTAATTAATTCCTTGGACACTTGATGTCATTTCATTGCTAAGGAAAATTTATCTTATTATTCTTAACTTCCTAAGACAACGTTTTCCTATTAGCGACCCCGCTTCGCACGGGTACTTTGAGTATATACCAAAGAAGTCGTGTAGCGTGTAAATCACCGAACAATTTTTTCTGCCACTTTTGGCCGGGGGGGGTGGGGTAGTACTTTTGGCGTGAAAAAGGTCACAGACAGACAGACAGGCGCGGCGGGAGACTTTGTTTTATAATGATGATGATGAATTAGTTTTGTATAGGAACACCTGCCAACATTTAACATTTCTAGCGGCAATTATTATTTATTATTCTATTATTAGGTACTCTATGCAATGCAATCAATTTAATTGCAATTGATGCATACAATGTATTTATATGTGACATTTTGCCTAAAGGGCTAGAGAACAGGGAATACCTGTACAAATGGTAATATGAGAATGGTCTTATACTCTGGACTCTTGGAGCCCAGTGGTATCAGCATACTTTGGACAGCGACATCTTTAGTTTTGATTTGAAAGCCAAAAACGACAGCCAAGGAGAGCTGGACCTTAGCATTCCTTGGGTGGCAAACTAGTTTTTTTTAGATTTTTTTTTTATTAGGATTTAAATTATAGTTTTTTACAATTTAAACTACACAGCAACATTGACCGTAAATTGAATGTCAGAGGACAGTCGGTCGTTGCACTTCTGATGATACACTCGCATTGCCCACCATTGTTAATGACTCACCTGGATATTGTATGGAACTTTGGACATTATATATATGAAGATAGAGTATATAATACCCTGTATTAAATTATCATTGTGGGGGTTAAAGAGTAGAAGATGCAGGTAGTGACCCGTCTGATAAGAGCGATCATGTTTGTTTGCACATGCCGACCACAATGAGCAAAAGACATTTTGATCTTAAAATGCCTCAAAAGAGTTAGCCATCTCGTTATGTCATAGCCTCATAATTCAGTTGGAAATAGTATACAAATAAATTATAACCACTTCTGATAAAAATAAAAACCTTGTGCTTTTCGGAAGCAAATGCAAAAGGCGCTATAAAAAAAATCACTCAAATCGCTTCAAGTGCGCCTATAAAATTTGAAGAGTTCTCGATTTCTCCAGGATCCCATCATCATCATCAGATCTGGGACTGCCTGCTTTACAACCAAAACCTGCCATCAAAACAAAAAACCAGAACAAACTGGCAAAGTTAACTATACTTAGATGCAAAAATGTAGAGCAAGGGGGAGATACTGTTTCGGACAGTTAGTGCCATATCGGAATCGAATCTCTGCCCACGAAGACCGTAATATCAAACCATCATTATCACATCATGGTAGACCGAGCCACATCGCGCTGTGGAGTCCAAGAACATAAAACATAACATTTACATAATTACAACTTAGAAAATAATTTTACCTCTCCTTCGTAAAACGATTTTTATCTATAACCGCTTTGCATTAATTTTATATGCTGTTGAAAACACAACCCATTACGGACTTTATACCTTGCGATGTGGTCAGAGACAACAGTAACAGTGTCCACATTTCGCGAGCTGCCTAAAGTGTATTTTTTTTATTTGTTTGAGCCATATTTTCATTATTAAGAGTTCTAAATAGCCAGCCATAGTTTCCAAAATGCAAAAGCAAGGCTCGTTTTGGAAACTATGGCTATTTAGAACCCTAAATAATAAAAATATGGCTCAATCCAATTTAAAATAATAACTATCAATTGGAAATGTTGTATAAATAAACTCAACTTTCCAGGATTCACTGAAATTTGCCATATTTTTGACAGTTATAAGATGACCTTGACCAACGGCCCTTAACGGGATAGATAATAATTATATTGGCAGCATTGGTCTTCTTTTAAAATGCCAAGTTGCCGAAATGTTTAATTTTTCGTTGGCAAACGATACATTGACGCATTGTCGCTTTATATATTTTTAAATGAAAAACGAAAAACACTTTTATGGAAAAACTTGCGTGGTGTCTGCCAGGGATTGGTACGTGGTATATTTTGGTGCCATAAAAACCTTATGAAACTTTAGCCAAGGCAACCCCATGCATTTTCACTATTTATTATACTTTCGAATATAAAGATATTCATTTCGGAACTGAAAAAAAAATGCGGGAAAAAGTTGCCCCAGCGAGTTTTCATGGCGTATAAGCTGTAATCCATCAGAGATTATAACAAAATTAAATAGGAAGTAGGAACAAATTGTGTAGAATAAAATGATCTACAATAAAGTCCGCGGTAGCATACGACCCAAAGGAGCGGAGCAGTAACCAATAAAAACAACAAATAAGACTAAGTATGAAAATCAATTAAGTTCGACATTTTTAGAAACACATAAAAAAAATGTTTTCTTCTAATCTTCTTCTACAAGCCCTGTTTGTCTATAAGAAGCAAACTAGGAACTAGCTACTATTTCTTATTCTAGAATCTATTCACAAAAAATCAGTTTTTTTAATTTCTCAAAAACTGTTCAACCAATTTTAAAAACAAAACTTCAGCCGATTTCTAAAATGTCCACGAGCAAAGCCGCAGCAGAAAGTGTATGTATCGTATAATATTTATAACGTTCGTAGGTTCGTACACTTCGATATAACGACGACGACGTGTCGATGTTGAGAGGGGGGTTATTATGGAAACCTATTCCAGATAGCAACGGGTATCGGCGGGCGGGGCTATAGTGCTAGTAATTGGTGCACCGCTACATGACCTAGCCTTGCCTAGATCATACTAAATATTAGTACGATACTTCGATTCTAAAGACTCCTCTAAGGGGCCGTCTCCACAAGCGAGAGAATCGCGGCGATAGTCTCAGCGTGCCATACAATATATAGGCGATAGTATCGCCCTGTGGAGATTGGCCCATAGAGATTGTATTGAATTTGGTGGCACGGACGAGGAAGAGCTATATTTTATTGTCATTATTTTAGAATTCCGATTTGTTCCCAATTATATTTTTAAAAATAAAAAAATTGCCCAACAGCGAGACGAACTTCGTACCGTTTTTTCCGTGAGAATTTTAAGACAGGATTTTCGTTTAGGTTTTCCTGTAAAGTGATAACTATGAGCGAGGCACTATATTTTCATTTTCAAATCGAAGCTTTATATTTTCTATTTTGTTTTTTTTTTAAATTTTAGACTCCGTATAGTTTTGGAGATAAGGAGGGGAAAACGCTCTATAATTTAAACGATGCATTTTAAAATTATAAAAAATATGTTTGTGTTTCCCTTCATTTGATATATCACATGATGCACTTGAAAAAAAAATCTTAGCTTTTTAGTTTTCCCCTAAAATTGTAATTCGATTATTTACGCTATATGACCGTAACTCTACATTTATGTACCTTTGAACCTTTTTCGTCCAGACAGATAGACAGACGGACAGATAGAAGAGTGATCCTAAAAGTTGCTCTCATGGGTGAACTCCATTCTTTTGGTGTCATTTGAGGAAAAATTTCAAGAGTTGAACGACCATTGAACGCAAAATTTTATTAATAACAGCCTGCATAAGTCATCTTGTCATACATGTACCACCTATACACTGATTGAAATGCGATGAAAGGGTTTTTTTTTGGAAAATGTCATATTGTTTTCGAGATTAGTCCAAAAGTCCGAAAATCCGAACTGATAGACAGCGTTAGTACGTAACGATAATTCTGTACTTGTTTATAAACAAGAATGTTTGTCAACAGTTCCAACTGTAATTTACACCATAAATCCGATATTATGTGCATATACAAAATATGGTTTATCATAACATTGTTGCGTACTAGGTACCTACGCAGTTACGCACTCATAGTATTTGCAGGGAAACTTGTTTACAAAACAACAGGTAGATTTTAAATTAAATAGATATAGTTTGAATAATCAAGGAAATTGTTATTGGATTCCACGTCATGTCATGGCGACCAATGCACGCGTCGTGACATGATGGGGAATCCAGTTTAATCTGTCCGCGCTGTGATTAGTCAGTGATTAATAGGACATATCACATTGGCGGAATCATCAAAACCCTGATGGAGCCATGATAAAAAAATAGAATAGAAATTGTTATTTGTTGTACAAAAAGAAATACAGTTGACAGGACTTTCACCATGCTGTACCAAATTAAATTCAAATTCGGTCATTTTGATACCTACCAGTGGCATCAAAATATAATAATAGCTTAGCTAGAGAATGGAAAGTGCTGGGGGTCCCGACACATACCCATGTACTTATGGGTCATGGTTGGCAAGATAAATAAAACACATTATGTTCAACTTAGCCAAACGAAATTCCCGATTACATATAGGATATTACATTCCCGATAGGAGGAGTTCTCCTAAACGGCTGGACCGATTTTGATGATTTTATTTGTGTGTATTTGAGTGGGTCCCTGGATGGTTTAGATTCACAATTAGAACCGGTAGGCGCTGCAATCGGGTTTTAGGATTTTACTTTTCACTTCATTTTATTTAAAAATAGCCACGGGCGAAGCCAGGGGTGGAAAGCAAGCTAGTATAGTAGGTTCAAATAGTGTCGTCGTTAATTAGAAACAAGTATTTAATTATGCGTAGTAGGTATAATTAATAATTACATTATCTATTTATTAGAGGCCAGAAGTAAATAACTACAGTAGAGTGATAGTAACATCGTCTTATCATGTTTACCAACTATTGTTTCAATATTATAAATTACTTGCTCTCGGCCCCGGATTCGCTGGTGGAATTTTTGATATGTGACATAGGAATTTTTGCCGTATTTTTCCGGGATAAATTTCCCCGGCCCTCCAAAAAAATCACGTCGAACCGTTGTTCTAGTTTTGATGTGAACGTACTGATAGAAGAACAAGTGTAGTGTACCTTTTTTCTTCTTCACGGTTTGCCTTAGCGCTCCCTAAACCGTGTTATCAGAGTCCCAGGGTACCCAACGGAAGACCAAGTCTCACTCTTTTAGCCATTGGTATTGGTATCTATTTGTGCGGTTATAGTGGACCTATTATTACATATAACTAACAAATTGTCATGTAAATTGTACAACCAAGTAGGTGGGTACTGGGTAGGTAGGTAGGTAGGTTTCTACCTGTTGTGTTAGATTTATTATTATTATATCTTAGTAACCTAGAACAGATCTTTACACGTACCTATATAAATGTCACGGGCCGCAAAAGTGAACGGTGATTTAGTACATACCTAACCTACCTACCTACCTACCTGTGAGCCAAGCCTTCTGTTCCGACCAATGATTGTAAAGAAAACTTATAGGTAAACGTGTTACAAGGCCCTATTCTAGAATTAGGAGCAATAAAAATATTGCATAGTTATTTTGGACATACCTACCTTTACCTAAAGTAACAATAAAAATTATATATGATAATAAATAATTATGTTTTGTCCACTATGTAGGTATGTATGTGTACCTACTCTCAGTTCAATAACAACACATTATAAAGATAGGTCCTTGCTTTAAATAAATACCTACATAGGTACCTAGGTGAGAGAACAAAGAATCCTTCAGGAATAGCCCAAAAATTCGCAGGACAGCGATCTCGAGAGGGTTTTTTTTTTATTAATTATTGTTGTTTTTGAACTAAATCTCAGGATAGGCAGCTACTATCAAATTAGATTCCAATAAGATACCTACAAGGAGGTACTCTTTCTCGTGTTTGGTCTGGTACGTAACTACCTGGCAATATCTAGGTATAAGTAATATCTAATAATGTGAGGTAGGTAGGTACAGGCAGGGTACTGACCTGTTTCCGTTTGAGCGGATGTACATGAGGCAGCTCCCGGGCCGCCAGCTCGTCTAACAAGGCTGCACACTTCTCCTCGTCTTCCCCGCGGGACACCAACAGAAACTTCCTCCACCGGGTAGAGTCAAACCCCCAATGACATGTGCGGTGTTCAGCCCGGTGAGTGTGGCTCACGAACCGGCGCGGAGGGAACGGCGCCAGACACTCCGAGCACTGCACTAGCCGCAGGGCCGGCGCGCACACCCCGCGGGCTCCCCCGAAACACTCGTGGTACACCCGGAACCCCGGCACGGGAGCCCGCGGCACCGGCACCCCGTGCAGCAGCGCCGCACACAGCCGCTCGGCGTCCGTGTGAGTGATCAGCCCGCACGACGGAGCCGACCGCGGCAACACTCCAGTAGACTTCAGCTCGTGCAGCTGCTCCGGCGTGCACCGCGAGCAGTATATCTGCAGCTCGTCACAAACGCGGTTGATCTGCTCGAGGGAAAAGTCCGTTAGCACGCTCGTGAGGATTTGAGGCAAACACAGACGTCGCTCGCCGCCCACCGCGAAGCAGCTGATCGGGCGACCTTCTAGACGGGTCTCGCCGCGCTCTCCCAGCCCGCGGTCCGGGGCCAGCAACAGTGGGACCGGCTCGGGTCCTCGGGGCAGCTCCGGCTCCGGGCCCCGTGGCAGCTCTGAGCCTCTCGCGCCGCGCCCCGGGCCCTGCAGACTGCGGGTAGCGCTGGCGCGGTACGTCTTCAGCACCGACGTGAGGTGCGGCGTCACCAGCTCCATGGCGCCGCCCCGGGACAAGTTAACCGAGCATCTCTCGTCTCCGTCGCCGAGACGTTAGCGGACGAGGACGGGTAACGACACAACACTCGCGGTCCGCGACCGAAACATCTCTGTTGCCGAACTGCCGAAGCCGAACCGAGCGGTCGCGACGCGACGATCTGCGAGCGGCGCGGCTCTCTCATCGCCGGCTTCTCCGCCCCGTCGCCGACGCGCGAATCTCGCGAATTTTCACGTCGAACTTGACTCTAAATTAAAATATTTTCTTCAAAATAGTTCGTCTTACACTTTCAAATCTATTTTACGAACTCCACAATTCAAATAAACCTACTTATACAGAATAATATGGTCTTTATTCAAGTCGCTCAGTGCTCAATAAATGCGGCTCGCCAGACGGGGGCGTGGATTCCGCCGACCGGACGCAGTCAAAGCAGCAGACGGATGGCGCGGCTACTGGAGAGTCTAGCCGGCCGCCCCCCGCGCTACCCGCGCCCCACCCCGCCCCGCCGCGCCCGGTCACGTGACCGACCTTCCCGTCAAAATAACCAGAATGGCGGCGCTACATCGCGCCCGCCCAACCGTGTCATAGATTAAAACACCTTAACATTTATGCTGTTTATGCCTACATTACATCGATTCTGCTATCAAAAGAACGTTCAACATCCTACTAAATATGTATAACAAATGCGAAAGTGTATTATTATATATTAAATTATAGACTGCTTTTTATCCAGAAAATCTCGATAAATGGAAGACATGGTGGTGGACTGGACATCAAGACCAGAAGGGTTCTACCTAAAAATATTCAGTTAGGTACACTTATAATCACCAAAAATGGAATATCTGAAGACTTCAAAGATCTGATATTGGACCCTAGCACTCTTATGAATAAACTCGAATTAGCGTCGTATTAACTAAACTGTATTTCGTCTCCGTCTATCATAATGAATTGCAGATTTGTTAGAGGGTGATGAAAAACATTTAAGTTAATACGTCGCTAATTCGAGTTTATTAATACATACATACATACAATAATATTATACAGGTTTACCTAAAGTCCTAAACCATTCGAGATAGAGAAGTGCTGCTAAGATAAAAAGTATTCAGTAACCAATGAGGTTTAATGTACTAACGTACGTTAAGAAAAAAAAATTATAAATAGGTATATTCTTTCTTATTTGGTAAACAAACTTTGCATGCCTTTTGTTTTAATAAGTTGGCATTTATAATTCTTAGAAGACGTTATATAAACAATTTTATATAAGAAGTAGCTGATTTGAACGCGTTGTATTAGGAATACAATTCACACCCTTGGTTAGGTATCATAATGTTAAATACCCTATAACTTTCCTCAATTCAATTCGGCCCAGTAGTTTTTGAGTCTATCGAATACGAACAAAGAAATAAACAAACAAACATTGTTTTTTTATATATGTATTGGATTAACATTTTTAACCTAATTTATATTTGCACAACAAATAATCACATTTTTAAGATGTAAAAAAAATACATGCAAAGTTTGTTTGCCAAATAAAAAGTGTAAAAACATTGACTTTACGTCATTGTGCAGGGGCGTGGCAGTTTTAGTTTCCATCCATAAATCCATTCTTCATTAAAATTATGCAAATCAAAGTACTTACATTTTAATTAAGTAAAAAACAAACAAACTCACATTCTCTTATACTTTTTCAGCGTAAATGAAAAAAAAGTCTTCCGCTGGGTACCCTGGAACGGTCCCCCCCGGGGGTGCCCGCCTTGTCGTGGCGGGGGGGCTTAGTAACCGTGGTAGTGCTCGTCACACTATCCACGGTGAAGCTAAGCGGCACCCGAGGTGGAGCCGCTGCGCAGGGGTTCTGTGGGTTTGGCAGGGCTCTTCGCGCATGCGGCTGGAGGCGGACGCCGGTGACGCTTGCGCTGCCGGTCGAAGCATGACCCGACTGCACTTTCCATCGCAGTCGGGTCGCCGCGGTCTCCGGTGGCGGTTGAGGGGGAAATCAGCCGCTGCTCAACCGGGGACCAAGGTGGAAGGCGCAGCAGTTTGTACTCGCTGCTGCGCCAGCTCTGGGTAAAACCAGAGCGAGATGGGGCCTTACGGCCACCCGGCGGCGGGTCGCGGAAGAATGCTAACGCGTCCCCGTGGCCCGCCGACTAACCGGCGAGATGGAGTACCGTGGGGTTTTAGTGGGTTAAAGTCCCACATAACCCGTTCCCTCACCCCCGAGGGCGCGGGTATGCATGATGCATTTCCCCACGTAAAAAAAAAAAAAAAAAAAGGGTACCCTGGAACGGTGACACGGCTGTAAGCGAAGAAAGAAAAAAAATATAAATGCAAAAAGATATTTGTTTGTCCTTCTTTCATGTCAAAACGGAGCAATAACAAACAGAAGTGTTTTTTTCTCTCACAAAGATAGTTGGAGGCAAAGGTTAGAGGGCCAGATGCAACTTTTATCCCGGGATAATATCTCATTATCCAAAAATCTTATGAGAATCTTTGATACTTAAGTATAAAATTTATTTGTGTGTTTGGTAATCTATACTATAGTATATGTACTAATTTAATAAAGAGGTAAGGTTTGAAAGTTTGGATCGTGCGTAATCTCAGAAACTATTGATCGACTCTGTAAATTATTTCACTAATAGTATAGGCAGGCTATTTTCTATTTTATTCAAAAATATTCACGGACGTATTTGTAAAATATTTTCAATTATATTATACCTAACTGCATATCTGATATTTCTTAATCATCAATTGCGAAGTTCTCTCGGCGGCTCTGTGAGCGGAGAGGGGAATGTAGCGGCGCAGGGGGCGCCAAAGCGGGGATTGCTCATGGATATTGAACAGCCTTATTATTTTGCAAATTTCGACCCTACGCAATTGAAATAAGGTGTATTAAGACTAAGTGACTAAACACCTAGTTAATTTTGACATAAAATTTTGTATAGGTAGGTATTCTACTATCTACTCTACTCGTACGTCTTATACCAATCTAAACTAAATTATTTTTTGCGTATTGTTAGATCCAAAAAATAAGGGCTGTTCCCAGTAGTCTTACCAATTTGACTGTTCCCCCTCGTTTTTAGGGTTCCGTAGTAAAAAAAAATAAGATCATTCAGTCCGTCCGTCCGTCCGCCCGCCCTAGTCTTTCAAACGATTCTAGTGTCTACAATTTTCTAATTTTGATAAAATTTAGTACGTATAATCTATTTTAACGACAATCTAGTATATTAAATTTCCGTGTCACGAGTTAGTTGCCATACTCCTCCGAAACGGCTTGACCGATTTTTATGAAATTTTATATTTATATTCGGTAGGGCCGACAATGGGTCGTAAACTATTTTTCACCCTCCTACCCCCACCCCCCATTTTTTAATCGCGATTTTATTACTTTTGTATGAACAATATCCAAAGTTAGTGGTAAGGGTCAAAGAGTACTCTTCAAGCAAGCCAACGTTTGGGCAGGACAACGTCTGCCGGGGTGCCGGGTCCGCTAGTAACTTATATAAAGATGAGATACATTTTTAACCTCACAATCCATTGAATCGTGTGTCATTAAAAAGGTCTTTTGAAATGATTATGAGGTTTCATTAATTATTTCTTGATATTAAATTTTGTTTGTCTGCAAGGTGGCCCCCCTCCCTAACTTTTTAAATAAAACTAGGTACCTACTTACTAAAAATGAATTTAGTAAATACTTCCAATAAAAATTATGGACACCGAGACAAATTAACTTTCCGAAATAAAAAATATAAGTAACAGTATTGAAACATCCTGGGTTGGATTGGAGCAGATATATACTACGGAATCCTAGTCTCTGTGCGTGGCCCTACACGCACTTGGCCAGTTTTTAGTAATTTTATATTGGTCACTTCACTGGTAATATAGGTATCTAATCTACCTACGTTCTAACTACCCCAGTGGCGAAGGGTGAATATTTTCAGAAGAGAAGCCGTTCATCGGCCTTTCATAAAAAGTCTCAATGAACTAATGCTGCAAGATCCAATATTTTGTTTCAGAATGTAATTCGATGTCCAAAATGCACAAATGAATTCTTTCTCTAAACTGTATATGCCTTTATTTAAAACTTACGAAACAGTTAATATTACAAAATCAAACACTCCATTACATTCGCTGTTTTCCAGTCACATTCTACCGCGTAACCCGATAAATTCCGGCTTGTATGGGACATTTGCGCTTTGATATACCCCAGTCTACTAGGTTAACCAAATAACCAAATAAAGGGAGCAGTATGGAATCGGGTTGTATGAACGCAACCTACCTATGTTATATTAATATTTACTTACTAATTTAAAATCAATGGTAGGAGAAAGGACTGAAGGGTCTACTATAGAGCTAATAGATGGAAATAATAATTAAAAGTACACACGACGAGAACCGAAAGAGATATGTCAGGATCGTAACAAATGGCATTCGATTGTCTCTGCCTATACCACCCCTCTTGGGATGAAAGGCGTGATGATAGATAGATAGTATGTATGTAGGTACCTCACTTTTTTAAGTTTTAAGCTGAGTTGAGCTGAATGCAAACATACCTAGGCGATACTATGGATGGGTCATGAATGGACGACCTCCATCGTAACTCGTAGGTCGCTTAGGGCCTTCGCCAAGCGATATCTGCATATTTTTAGGCCTAACATAAAAAATGTAGTTCCGATTTTTGAAACAAGTGTTCCGTAGGAACCTAGAAGTATCACGTCAAAAGTCCCCATCCAGAATTTATGCAAGATGCCGCAAGCTGTAAGTCGAGAACCGATACTCATAATTTTATACTTTTATATAAGAAGAAGAAGACATAACAGACGTCTCAGGACGTCGTCATCGCCGTCGTCCATGACATCAAGCAGAACTATGAGGAATATTAGATCAAAAGACCTCTTGCATCATTAGAAGTCCCTGCTATCCTTGAACCAACGGGAATTGTCCGGGAAGACGGCAAGAGACACGATGGAATGACTTTGATTCCTTGGGAGCGAGGTCGGGCCCTTGTATGGGTTGCCACATGTGTGGACACAGTAGCCACGTCTCATTTTAGGGAAACAGTAATCAAAGCGGGAGCTGCGGCAGAAATCGCATTGTGTAATAAACGACGCAATATTAGAAAACTACAAAATCTAGGTCCGTGGGGTTCAAATGCCAAAAAAATATAAAAGAAATGTCCCCGACGACTGATCATCTCCTCTGGTGACAGAAGGGCAGGCTCTTTCCTAGCTCAACGAATCAGCATCGCGATCCAGCGGACCAGTTTGCTTAGTTTTATTTAATTTCAAGGATTTTATAAAAACTTGACCTAATCTTAAAGTGATAAACTCTTTGTAAAAGAGTCAGGTAACAGTCAAGAATGAACATCCTGAGGTTAGTTATCTGATTACTTAGGTAGGTGTGTATTTTAGGACGTTCTTCCTACTTACGTCTTTTTAGGTATTTTTAGTGAGAGTGATTTCTTTCTCATCCACAAATGGAATAGATAGTCTGTCTAATAGAGCTGGTCGTTTTTTTCAAGAAACAGATTTTTGCCATGTAACGAACGAACGCTTTTATGACAGAAGGAAAATCAGTTTTTTTTAAAAAGCAGGTTTATTGCTTCTGCGATTCAACTGTACGTACGTACAATAGAGCCTGGTCGTTTTTTTTGACTAACCGTTTCAAGAATCAGATTTTTGCAACCATTTACATATTGCGCTTGTGTGTGTAGTGTAGTGCCTGTGAGAAGTGTGAGAGGTTCTAGCTTCCTATTAATGAAATAATTTTTAAAATCGATTCTATAGTTTCAGAGATTACCCCTACATCAAATCTTATAAACTGTACCTCTTTATAATATTAGTATAGATTAGATACATGTACCCATAACACATGCTTTGGGGTTCCGTGTTATCATATTTAGACTCGACTCGAAGGCCAAACCGACGAATCCATACAGGGCCAGCCAGGGAAGGAATGCACGGCCCGAGTGTGTCCAACAGCATAATGACCGACCCAGCAATTTGCTCGGCATTCTAGTGTTGGACATTCTCGGGCCGTGCATTCCTTTTCATTACCGATGACAGTACTTTCTATGCAAACAATAAATGGCTAAAATAATTGTTCTAAGTTTCCTCATTCTGGTCAAAATAAAAGATGTAGCGGGGGGTCCTATGTATGCTAAAAATAAAAATTCTACCAAAAATATTTACGACGCGGTTTTGAAAAAGAAACTGGTTTGCTGTTCTTTTAATATGGACGCTGTATAGTGTATAAATACATTAGACTGATATGGTACAGACTGTCGAATAAACGGTTTTTTTGAATGAATGAATATAATATGTAGTATGTACGATTTACGCCTTATGAATAAAAAGCCGTTTCTTTTGGCACTGCTTTTCGAAGCAGTTTGTCGATTTATAAAATGGGTTACGTTCCGTTTCACGTAAAATACGAAACGACCCAGCTCTACTGTCTAATGAATAGTGTCATTTGATTATTTTTAAAGTTTTAGTATGACAACATTTATACTGTCACTTTTATAGTTACATACTCTTTATATGAGGAATTATTAGGTTTGATACTTTCGTTGATTTTGGTAAATTCTATAATTCTGTTTAAGAACCTGTATGTTACATACATACATTCACCTGTATGTTTGTATTGTATTGTAATTTGTTATGCAGATTTATGAAGTTTGTTCAGTCTGTCAGACAATTATACCGTTTACAGTTTTTATATTTTTATACATATACGAATTTAAATAAATTTGGTACAAAGTGTAGAGTAAATATGATATAATAATAATCCTTTTGCCTGAAAATTTTAACATACCTTACAAAAATAGGATAAAAAATATGGTCTATGGCATTTATATGATTGCCTGTGGTTGACTGGCAAGCTAAGTTGTCTTTGTATGGTCTCTATAATATGTATTCTTATATTAAGGACCCTTGGCTCTCAGTCATCTTGTATCTGTCAAAAATATGGTAAATCTAAGTTAATCCTGGAAACGTGAGTTTATTTATACAAAATCTCCTCACCCCAAAAGGATTGTTATTATTTGAAATTGGATTCAGCCATATTTTTATTATTCATGGGTTCTAAAGAGCCGTTGTTTTCGATACGCGAAGGCACTGCTCGCAATAAAAATATGACTGAATCCAATTTCAAATAATAACAATCCTTTTGGGGTGAGGAGATTTTGTATAAATAAACTCACGTTTCCAGGATTAACTTAGATTTACCATATTTTTGACAGATACAAGATGACCTTGACCACCGCCCCTTAATAAAACCTCTGCTAAATAAAAGTATTTTATTCAAGTATCATCATAAAAATTTAAAGTATCAATTTAAGTCTAGCAATTCCTTGAAAGTCAGTGTTTACGGCTTAAGAATTTTTAAATTTGCCGCTCTTTTGAGATGACACGATTCACTGGACTAGGTAATATTAGATAGCATTCTTTTAAATTTGGTCGGCTTCCTTGACTGATTTACTCGCTCACGGTGACTGAAAAGTTAGAAGCATTTGTATAAATATAATAGGGGGCTGAAATTTGAATATTAGAAAAGTTATATTCTGTCTAAAAATGGTATCGCTAAAGAAATCCATATAAAATCGGTTAGAATTGTTTTTTCCAAAATTAATACGGGATATCGTTGTTTAATAGTTTTTAATTTTTCTAGCCTGGTTGAAATTTACAAAAAGAAATGGCACTATTGTTAATTAAGAAAAAAAAACAAATAAGTACTTACCTACCTACTCAAAATGTAATCAACCGATCTTGCTTATTTTTTTGCGTAAAATCCGTTGCGACAATAAAACGACAGAAAAATACAGGGGCTAGTATTAGACAGTAAGTTGTTATATAACTAGAGTGGTACTAAACACCTAAAAAATGGCAAGACTTGAAGTAAGTCATATGACTCACTTGTGTTTAGTATATACTACGCACTAAACTGACTTGACGTGTTTACCAATATATCAAAATCATAGATATAAGCAAATAGGAAGATGTGTTATAGCGCCTCTACGCGTGGTCCGCCAAAAGTGTGGTGTCCACCACACTTTAAAATTTACACGAGTCAGTCCATAGTAAGTCCTTGCGTCGCGTTGTTGTGCTACAAAAAATCAAAGTTTTTTACCAAATATGCGTTCTTGGGCATTCATAGGGTCTACAAATAACTCTACTACAAAAAACAAAAATGATGGAATCACTTTTCACTCATAAGTAGTAACGAATAGATTTAATTTGATATATTTTAAAAATTAATATATATTAATATAAATATAGATTAATTAATAATTTAACATGGCCGCTTTATCTCACCAAAACTGTACAATCGGTTTGGTCGAAAGTATGCTCTACTTATGTAACGTTGATTTGAAATGAAATTTCTGTTTAGATTATTTTTTCATCTATTTATTTTATAAAGTGGTATATCAATCTAAGTAGTCCATGACTTCGTTATTATTATTATTTTATTAGAAACTAGCTGCTGCGCTGGGCTTTGATATAATATGTAATAATAATCCGAATTTTCGGCAAATTCAAGGAATTTATAAAAAGGCACTTGGGCATTTCGAATTGCGGTCATCTATGTCAGGAAACTGTATACCGCTGGATAATGTTCCCATTCTTACATGTTCATCAGCCGTAACACTATTAACCATAGGTACTCTTGAACGAAATTTATTCGATGAAGAAAATTTAGCGATCATTTATCAATTAGTGCAGATCAAATAGTAGGATATATATCGGGCTGGGTAGCTCGGGCGTTGATTAAAACAATCAAATATGAGGTATGTGTTACTGAATTCGTGACAAATGAAAAGTTTTTTAAAAACTTATAATACTGGGTGGCTTGTGCTATCCGAGTTATGACTTACCTATATAAAAATTGTCTAAAACAGAATCTACAATTAAATTATTTAGTTTAGAATGTCAATATTTTGTTGTCGAAAGTAAAATAATAAAATTGAAAATAAGTGTAATAAAATCGTTTACAAATTCCAACATATTCACAACCTTGATAGAACACTCACAAGATCAACCTGTCACATTTTAACCACCAAACTCACTTATTAAGGGCTATAATTGATAAATATTGTGACGTAAGAATTCATTATCTGCATAAAAATAATCCTAGTATATCAATGGTTTCAAAAAGACAAAAACGAAATAAACTATCTTTGTTTGAAGGAAAATAATTAAGAATAACTAATATAATTAAGAATATAAATTCTTAATTAAGAATAAATATATATATTATATTTGTTGCTCGGCGAATACTTACTAAATTTTCTTTATGATATGTAATAGTTGTTTCATTACATTATGAAACTTCATTTCCCACCCAAAGGATAAAAAAAAAATTAACTACATATTTTAATTTAATAATTCCAAGTAGAGTGACAATACAGACGGTTCGACTGTACATCGCTGTTGATAAGTCATCAAGTCGAGGCCCGTTTATGCAATTGTTTTTTCACCACGGTAACGCATCTTTTGTTTATATCTATGATCAAAATGGTGATTTGTGTAGTTACTTCTTGTAAATCTCGTTCGGTCAGAGGTCTTAAACGCATTGGAATAACTTTTCACAGGTAAGCTGGCCATTTATATTTACTTTGATAAGATTATTCAATTAAAACAAGATTATTAATAAAATTATTAAAATATTATTTTGTTTATTTTTTTATCACGATGTTGCCACTTGAACTTTTTTTTTCCTCCCAGATTGTGTGGAAGTATGATTGAAACTATGATGAACAAATGAATAAATTATGTAATTAAATGTAGAAATGTTATATAATGTACTAAATATTATATTACTATTTTTTAAAATTCCGAAAGATAAAATAAGAAGGGATAAATGGACCCAAGCCATTCGTTTGTTAAGATGTCAAACGAATTGGCTGCTTAGCTCTTACTCCGCCATTTGTTCGAAACATTTTAAAGATGAGCATAAGAATATACCTAAGACTGCTAATGGCAACGTGACCCTAAAAAAAGATGCTGCTCCTGTTCTAACTCCATCAACGCGTTGTACCAGCTCCAGCAATGACTGTGTAGATGTGTCGCCCGGTTTGAATGTTTCTAATTTTTCAGAACGCTATTTTGTAATACTCCTCTTAAGTAATTCTTAGTACGCCGATTTAAGTTTTAGTTAAAGCATTTGGATTATTATTATGACATTGTGTCTTTGTACTTGTTTTTTTTTATTGAGAAAATATGTATATTAATTACGTACTGAGGAATAGAATCTTTTATTATTTAATATAGTACCTACACTTATAGCTGAATAAAAAATGCGATGCGTGTAATTAGTCTACATACACGTAAAAAGTGAAATTTCTTGAGGTTATATATAATTGTGTTTTATTTCATGTTTACAATAAGTAAATTTAAACGATCCTTAAAATTAAAGTTTCATTAAAATCCATTCAGCCGTTTTGTAGCTATACTAGAATTATCTAATTCCAAGTTATAGTATTAAAATCCATTGAGCCAAATACCGACTTACACCCGGGTGCTTTGAAACTGCATACCCAATTTTAATTTAGCCATAGTCATTGGTCATACCATTCATTAATGTTCGTTCATTCATTCATTCAATGTGGGAAAAAAGTTTTAATATGGGGGCAACACTAATTTATTTTCATTTGTGGAGACCTGGCTGGTACACTTTCCTACGTTTACTTTATAATATTATATTTGATATTTTGCACGTCATCTTGGTTTTTGACGTTACTGAATGTAAACATAATTCAACGAATATATACGAGTATTTCAAGATTATTTCAGCGTTTAACTATTACATTCCTGCAACTCTACATTGGTGACCACCGAATTGAACTACTATATGTAACTATAATATACATGGCGCACAAGGATAGCAGTTTGGGCAGCGGCAACCCGGCGGCTGTGTCCGGTTCCACTGCCGCAAACGGTACATCTGCAGAACTGTGCAAAGTCGGAGTAAGGATTCCACCGTTTTGGCCTGAGGATCCTGAAATCTGGTTCGCTCAGGTCGAGGGCCAATTCTCCAACTCCGGGATCACAAGTGATACAACCAAATTTAATTATGTTATAGGGCATCTGGGGAGTTAGCACAGATTTTGACAGCGACACTTTCGTTTCGGTCGAATGGCCTTGAACAGGCCAAAACGTTCATGTCCAACAAGGACCGGCCAGAGATAGCCCGGCGCCGAGAGGTCCGGCCCAACAATGTGCGGGAAAATTCTGTGTACTTGTCTTTGTCCGGCCAAGCAAATTGCTCGGCATTCTTGTGCAGGGCATGCCCGGTCCGGGCTATCTCTGGCCGGTCCTTGTTGGACATGAACGTTTTGGCCTGTTCAAGGCCATTCGACCGAAGTGTCGCTGTCAAAATGTATGCTAACTCGGCAGGATCGTCAATTTTCGAAAGAGGTTCGAGACATTATAATCAATCCACCACAAAATGACAGGTATGAAAAATTAAAGTCAGAATTAATTAAACGACTCAGCGCTACTCACGATCAAAAAATTCAACAAATATTAACACAGGAAGAATTAGGAGATCGGAAGTCTTCCCAATTTTTAAGGCATCTACAATGTTTAGCTGGAGCGACAGTACCGGAGGATTTTTTGAAAACTATTTGGATGAGCCGTCTTCCCGCAAATATCCAGAGTGTTCTCGCCAGTCAGCCATTAGTATCATTATCTATATTAGCAGATTTAGCGGATCGAATCCAGGATATAGCTCCTTACACTAAACAAGTGGAGACGACCAGTCAGGATAATCCTAGAAACTGCTGTGAAGAAGTTAAGCATGAAATTGCAGCACTTAAGAAAAGTTTTCAGAAGCTCTCAACTTGGGACAATAGACGCCGCTCCCGTTCTAGTTCCCGATCTCGCTCTCCATCGACGCCTGTTCGAGACAATTCTCTAAGCGACCTTTGCTGGTATCACTACCAGTTTGGTTCTAGAGCAAGAAGATGTGTCTCGCCCTGCAAATTTGACGCGGAAAACTCAAACGACGGTCGTTAGTAGCGGCCAACGACTGTCGTCAACCCTCGTCTGGCCGCCTATTTGTAACCGACAGAAAGACAAAAATGATGTTTTTAATTGACACTGGGTCTGATATTTGCGTGTTTCCTCGGACAGCTATCAAGAACAAACAAACAAAATCAAGCTACCAACTTTTCGCAGCCAACGGCACTACAATATCAACTTATGGTTTTATACATCTTACATTAAACTTCGGTCTTCGACGTGAGTATGGGTGGAGGTTCGTTATCGCTGACGTCACTAAACCTATTATTGGCGTCGACTTTCTGGCGTATTACAACATCTTAGTAGACTGCAGGAATCATAGGATTTGTGATCAACTTACATATTTAGTTGCTCCTGCATCTGGTGTTAACCCTACCGAAACAGTCACTTCCATTAAAACCAATTATCCGGAATTTAATCCCGATTTTGAAATTATCCTAGAAGAGTTCCCAAACATAACGCGTCCAGCTGGCAGGCCACGTGACTGTCCCCACAATACTGTGCACTACATCAAAACTACATCTGGCCCGCCAGTTACTGCCCAACCACGTCGTCTACATCCAGACAAACTTATTGTTGCTAAACGTGAGTTTGACGAGATGGTTAGGATGGGTACCGCTCGACCTTCTAACAGCCCCTGGTCCTCAGCCTTCACCTTGTTCCTAAAAAGGACAATAACTGGAGACCTTGCGGGGACTACCGAATGCTTAATTCTCGCACTGTACCAGATAGGTACCCCATTAAACACATACACGATTTCAATTTTAGCCTTTCAGGTTGCACTATATTTTCTAAAATCGACCTTGTCAAGGCACACAATCAAATCCCCGTTTTTCCACCCGACATTCCCAAAACGGCAATTACTACTCCTTTTGGGCTTTTTGAGACTTGATAAATACGGTCTTCTCATTAACACCTCCAAATGCACTTTTGGTGTTTCAACTCTTACTTTTCTCGGCTATACAGTTTCCGCTGAAGGTGTTAAACCGCTACCAGATCAAACTGTCGCGATTCAAACATTTCCAGAGCCCAAAACTGTGAAAGAGCTAAGACGTTTCCTTGGTATGTATAATTTTTATCATCGCTTCATACCTCGTTCAGCTGAGTTACAAGGACCCCTAAACGATCTTCTTAAGGGCTCTGTGAAAAACAATCAGACTATTAAATTTGATGACATATGCAAACGGGCTTTCGAAGACTGCAAAAGAGGTCTCTGCAATGCTGCAACTCTGGCCCATCCTGACAGCAGCGCTAAGCTTGCTCTTGTCACTGACGCGTCTAGTACTGCCATAGGTGGAGTTTTACAGCAGTTTAAAAATGGATTTTGGCAGCCTTTAGCATTCTTTTCACGTAAGCTTTCTCCATCGCAGATTAAGTATAGCCCTTACGATCGTGAATTGCTTGCTATATACAAATCAATTCAATACTTCCGACATATGTTAGAGGCTCAGGTTTTTACAGTTTTTACAGACCATAAACCTATCTCATTTGTGTTTCAAGCAAATAGAGACAAATTTTCACCCAGACAATTCCGTTACCTCGACTATATTTCCCAGTTTACATCAGACATTCAACATATTTCGGGAAAGGATAATGTAGTCGCAGATACCCTTTCCAGGATTGAAGAGTTGACCTCCAAGGCCATTGACTATGATGTGCTTGCTCATACTCAATCTAACGATCCTGAATTAAACCTTTTATTATCAGGGGGTTCATCACTCAAACTTGTTAAACTTCCTATTTCAGGATCTTCCTCATTCATTTATCGTGATGTGAGCTCTTCTACCCCTCGACCTTTTATCGTCAAAGCATTACGCCGTCAAGTATTTGATGCCATTCATTCTCTCTCTCATCCAGGAACAAATGTCACAGTTAATCTTTTGGTACAAAGATTTGTCTGGCCTGGCATACGGAAAGATTGCCGAGAGTGGTGCCGTAGCTGTTTAGCTTGTCAACGTGCTAAAGTAACACGGCACGTATCTTCTCCTTTGGGCGTTTTTCAATTACCTCCTGCCCGTTTTCTCCATGTTCACACCGATCTTATAGGTCCTCTTCCCATTTCAAACGGTTTTCGTTATGCTCTCACGGTTATCGATAGATTTACTCGTTGGCCTGAGGTCATACCACTCACCGATATCACGGCGGCTTCCACTGCCAATGCATTTTTGACAGGTTGGATTTCCCGTTTTGGTTGCCCGGTCAGCATCACTACTGACCGTGGTAAACAATTTGACAGCTCTACGTTCAAAAATTTAACTCAGCTAATTGGCTCGCAACATAAGATGACAACAGCATATCATCCAGCTTCCAATGGTTTAGTTGAGCGCTTGCACAGACAATTGAAAGCTGCCATAATGTGCAACGCAGACTCCAGTTGGACAGAATCTCTCCCTTTGGTTCTCCTCGGTATAAGAAGCGCCTGGAAATCAGACTTACAGTCATCTGTAGCCGAACTTGTTTATGGTGAACCATTGCGCCTTCCTGGCGAATTTTTTCATTCGAATTCAAACACTATATTAGACATGCAAGACTACGTATCAAGGTTACGCTCCTTCGCTAATAAACTAAAGCCTATCCCTACAATACATCATACTTCTAAAACAGTTTTTGTTTTCAAGGAACTGGCAACTTCAGACTTCGTGTTTCTTCGTCAAGACGGAGTCCGTCCAGCCCTGCATCCACCATATTCTGGACCTCATAAAGTCCTAAAGCGAGGTCAAAAATATTTTCGTATTCTCCTTAATAACAAGGATACCACCGTTTCGGTAGATAGGTTGAAACCAGCTTTCATGATGTTGGAAAAAGATCTTGAAACCAATGTTCCTCAGTCTCCTACTCTACCCGCAGCCGCTGTGCAACCCGAACCTCCACGCATTACTCGCTCTGGACGCCACGTCCAGTTTCCACCTCACTTACGCCCGTAGTCACGGTCTCGGTGGGGGAGTGATGTGGAGACCTGGCTGGTACACTTTCCTACGTTTACTTTATAATATTATATTTGATATTTTGCACGTCATCTTGGTTTTTGACGTTACTGAATGTAAACATAATTCAACGAATATATACGAGTATTTCAAGATTATTTCAGCGTTTAACTATTACATTCCTGCAACTCTACACATTCATTATATTTCTATCTTTGTTCAACTCCTTATGTCACAATAATTTCCACGGTAGGTGAAAGCGAGACAAGTATACGTTTGGCATGCTTGTTGCTGCTTTTCAAAAGCTACGTTTTTAAAGACGTGGACTATGCCAATTTTATTGCAATAAGATGTATGGGGCCTGCGACTCTATACATATAACAACTCACTGGTATTAGACGTTTACCTCCTCCCCCACCAAAAGTGGCAGAAAAAATTGTTCGGTGATTTACACGCTTCACGTCTCCTTTGTTATATACTCAAAGGCTACAACAATGTTTAATGTTTGCTATTTAAAAATATTTTAGCGCCGCGGAAAACATAGTCTATCAATAGTTCTATTCTATTTTTTTTCAAAATGGCTCCATCAGGGTTTTGATGATTCCGCCAATGTCAAGTATTATAGACGTCACAGTAACAATAAGCCGATAATCGGTAGGTAGAATGCTCCCGCATTTATTTCGTTCTTATACCTCAGTCTACGTTTCGTTCACTTCACTTCATTCAATCAATATTTGACAGATGTCAAACAGAATTTCGACTCGGCTCGTTCGTGTTCGACGTGGTTTGTGTAATAAAATCTCAAATCAATGGAAATTCAGGAATAAATACTTCTAATGAAATATAAACTTACGTTATTTTAATAACTCAGCTCAGTAGACTATTGCCGTTATTTATATCAAGGTATGTAAATCTGATTTTCTTAATATTTCTAAATTCTATTCTATTCTAAATTGCGTACCATAATATTATTATGACCCACTATAGATTATTTAAAAGTTTTTATAGTCATTTACTAAAGAGCTACCTACAGTAGTTATCTTATATATTGCCTAAGTGAGATACAACAACTTTTTGTAGCACATAGTTTTGCCTGTTCATGTTACGTAGGTACATACATAGGCAAGGGCTGCAAGGATGTGTAAACCACAATATCATGTTACACCTTTGACAGGTTTCCCAGAGACCAACATTTTCATTATAGTTTTGAACCTAGCTCGGCTACAATCGACGCGTCCCTTAAATAATTCTGATATACAACAACAACAATACACATTCATGACCTTTATACAGTGTGGTGTGGCCAGAGACAGGTAATAGTGTCCACTTTTTGCCAGTTGTCCATATTGAGCTGAACAGGTGACAAGCCTGTTGCTGCACTTAATGGACCTAGATTTTGTCACTTCTTTAACAAATTCTGATATTGTTAATGAATTTGGGCAGTGTGAATGTAGGGAGATCAAGGGAGCTTGAACCTCCCAAATGATTTTTAGTTTCTTGAGACATGTAAATAAAAAATATAATATATTTTTGTATGAAAAAAAGTTATTTTTAAGAGTAATTGGTTAGGTTAGGGGTTGTGTATAAATAATGATTATGAACAGAGCGAAGCGAGGCCTCTCAACCCGAAATATAATTCTGGCTTTGAGGTTATGTTTTACAATATTGATTTTCTCACAAATTATAAGTTTCTGCAACTTGCCGTCTACACTAAGGAGCGTTGGAGAGTGAGGGGTAGGAGAATTAACACAATTTGCGATACATCTCTATATAAAAGATAGTGCTTATCTCCTGAATTTTTTTTTCATTACTAATTATCTTAAAAACTATGTGTTTCCATAATTTGAGAGTTGAGAGGATAAGGGGTCATAAAGTTGATTAGAAAACGCTTTATTTCAAAAGTCCTTCTAATTAATTAGTAATATCGGAATTCAAGCAATGCTTTGATTATATAGCCGAGCCAGGCACGGTACCGATAAACGCGCAATTGTTTGTTAATATTTTATCAGTGGCCACACCATAAGGTATGAAAGTAGTAAGTAATGGTGTGTTTGTATTTACTTTGTAATTTTTTGTATTTGCTTGTAACTTAAACTTTATTAAAACTTAGCTGTCCATCAGGAATAATCTAGCTTCATTACAGTAAAGATTAAGGGGGCATGGTGAATAATAAGAAAAACCAATTATATATTAACAAAATAAGTAACTTGTTACCTAACTATCTGTTTTGTCAAAGACCAGAAGATTTATGAGCTATTTTGCATGACACTATAGAGATACAATAGATAAATACCCCACATTTCAGATTAGGTTGGTACTGTTGCATGAGTGTTTCCAGTCAAGGTCATTTCTCAATAATAATTTGTTTCTTTTTTAAATTATTATTTTTGTCAAACAATTTTGTGTCTATTAGTAAATTATGTACTTCCTAATCCAAACTAATATTATAAATGGGAATGTATGTTTTTTATCCTGTCACCAGCAGCGGGAGCACAAACTATATGGATTCATATCACAATCATAGATATATACGCATATCCACAATTTTTATCATAAGTGGAAGCACACACCTGACGGCTGATATATTTATCACAAATAAAGTGGCAACACTGGCGTTTTATCACATCAATATGTTAGTGTCAACTGTGAAAACGTCACAGATAAAAAAAATAAATAAAAAAATCGATGAGATCTAAAAAATTGATTATTTTATTAACTAGATTACTTACATTTAATTTTTTTGTACAGATAAATAGTTAAGAGGGCATTAAATTTTTAAACTAGTCCCACTTTGTCCAGTTTGTTACTTAATCTGAAAGAAAATTGGCACAGAGATAGATTATAGTCTGGAATAGCATATGGAAGAGATTTGTTTTTGTTTTTCACTGGATCGACTTGTTTTTCATTATCTCCTTGAAGGACCAGTGTCTTTTCCATGCGCTACATATTCTCCTTTGAATCTCTCTTGTTGTAATATCTTCTGGTGAAATAATTTGTCCTAAGTATACATACTCACTAACATACTCAATGTTGTTGGAATTGATTTCTATAGGGGATTTTTCACTATTAGTCATTAATTTTGTTTTTTCTTTGTTCATTTTTAGTCCGACTTTATTACTCTCACTATCTAGTTCCATAAGCATGTTTTGATGCAAAAATAATTAGGTCGTCAGCGAATCTCAAATGTGTGAGATTTTTTCCATTTACATTTAATCCGAATTGAGCCCATTGGAGCTGGTGGAAGACGTTTTCCAAGACGGCAGAGAAGAGCTTAGGTGATAGTGGATCTCCTTGACGCACTCCTTTTTGTATTTTAATCTCTTGTCCCTTTTTCTCCAACTTGATCCTCGCTCCACAGTTAGTGTAAATATTTTTTATAATCTTAATATGTTTTGCATCGACGCCCTGATTTTTTAATGCTTCCCAGATGTATTTATGCTTGAGTGAGTCGAAAGCCTTACTATAACTGAGTACACAGTATTACTTTAGAGAAGATCTTATATATATTCAACATAAGGCTTATCGGTTATAATTTCCTATGTCGTTTATGTCTCCTTTTTTGTGCAATAATACTATTGTTGACATTTTCCATTGATAAGGAATAATTTCTGTTGTAAGTATGTCATTAAATATTCTTGTCAATATAGGTGCCATGTCAGATTTAAATTTTATAATTAAGTCATTTGTAATATTGTCTGGACCCAGAGCCTTGTGCTTTATTATTAGTATAGATTAAATAAAAAAATATACAACTATGTATTTGGAAAACTACACCAAAAAGAGGTTGGTTTAGACACAACCATAATTTGTTCATAGTATATCATATAATTATAGTATATTATAATATTGTTATTATTAAATCTGTGTGTGTATTATGTATGTAAGATTTAAAGTCATCATGCTACACAGCCTTTATACCTGCAGTGTGGCCAGAAACATCAATAACAGTGTCAACTTGACCAGTTGTCCATGTCCATAAAAAGAGCAGGAGAATTCACACATATTCAGCAGAATCTGAGTTACTTACATGTTCACAGTTTCATGGATCCCTGGGGTACAGAAACTAAGGATACCGACTCCACTTCTGCCGAATTTGAAGATAACTTTAAGCCTGACAACACATTCGAGAAACTGTCAGATTCTGACCAGTACCTTGCAGTTCTTGGTAATTGTATTTTTACATTTGTAAGGGAGTATGATTCAAATCTCACATGCCTAAAATTTACACTTTGTTGGACTTACTGCTTGGCATTGTCACTACCCAGTAGCACTACTGGCTGTGCCACAGGAAATAAATATTTTCTCGTTGCACTACTGTAACCCATCATGGATTTTCTCCCATGGCACTACTAACAAATTTAATGGGTTTTGAATTTCAATCTTTTTCTAACTAATATTATAAATGCAAAGGTGGTACATAACTTTAATTTAGTATAAAAAAAGTGTATTTAGACAGTTGCTTGCCAATGTAACTGGTGTCTGTCTGTTACGCTATCATAGCTACTGAACCGATTTTGATGAAATTTGATACGGAGAGAGCTTGAACCCTAGAGGACATATTATGATACTTTTTTTAAATCCACTCCCTAAGGGGATGTAATAGGAGATGAAAGTTAGTATGGGCCCCATAGGCGAAAAGCTGTTATTGTATAAAGAAAATTTTGGTAAGCTGCTTTTGGAGGTCAGAAAACAATATATTTTCTATCAAAAATTTTCATGTGAAGTTAGCATAATTAACTATGTAGTATATTATAAAACTTTACTTTAAAAAACTATCCTGAAGGATTTCCATGATTTGTCAGCAAAAAATCATGTCAATCTGTTGCTATGTTTTGACGTGAATAAAGGACAAACAAACACTTTCGCATTTATAGTTTTTTTTTTAATTTTATTATTTGACCTTGAAACAATAAAGTTAGGTAACACTGTTTATTATCATATGAAAGTGCGAAGGTTAACTTAGTTTAAAACTATATTTAGAGGTGAGTGGTCTTGTTAATATTGTCAAGTGGTTGTTATAATTATTTAACTGATATTAAATTGCATGTTTTTTTAATCTGACATGGAACTTAAAACATATTTCAATAAATTGTAATCTGACTCGAAAGCATAAAAAAATTAAATAAGTGTAGCGGTAACCATAAATGTTTACTAATAAAAAAATTACATGCTAGTAAAGCTACTAATCTGATAAAACTCTAAAACTTGTCATTACATAGCCTAAAATGGCTAAATTAAGAAGAATTGTCTTCTGCTGGAGTACGCCGAGCACACACACCCTGAGCTTGGTTCCAGGAGCCCAAATTTCCTTCTACATACTTTGGGTTGCTTGACTTGAATTCAGAACAGTGTGATTTCGATTATCCCTTTAATTTAACATTGACATAATTATTTAGATAGAGGTCATTTACATAAAAGCAGAACGGGCCATACTACAAAATCTAAATTTAATTAAACATTTGTTGATTGTTCATATCCCACTAATATTATAAACCCGAAAGTTTGTATGTATGTATGGATGTATATGTATGTTTGTTACTCAATCACGCCAGAACGGCTGAACGGATCTGGATGAAATTTGGCACAGAGATAGATTATAGCCAGGAATAGCACATAGGCTACTTTTTGTTTTTGTTTTTCACGGGATCGACATGATTTTTTGCATAGTGGTAGTTTAGGGGTCAGGGAATGACATATACTACTTTATATACCGCGAAAGAGGGCGGGGGAGGGGCAAATTACAGCTTTGGATCTATTTCCACGCGGGTGAAACCGCGGACAGAAGCTTCTATTTCATAATTTAGTCTTCCTTTAAAAGTTAGTGCTAACTGCTAAGGCACCTGAAAACAAAATGCTTATCCAATTTCGATTATGCCTTCCAGAGAGAAAACTCCAAGCGGTTCGATCCAAGAGTAAAGTCCTCGAGAATCTGTCAGAGTACCGCGCGGATTGTATAGAGCGATTGATGCGAGACGGCTGCGACCTGGACCCGGTCATCGGCGATACTGACCAGGAAAAATTGCTGCAGGACAATTAATATCATTTAAGTAAGTACAATGGCGTCCACTCTCGACTTATCCAAGGCCACGTATGTTGTCTTGACCGGGGCTTCCCAGGGCATAGGACGCTCGCTTGCCGTCGAAGTGGCGAAACTCCTAGGCCCTAACTCCCTGATGCTGCTGCTCGCAAGAAACAAGGAGAATCTGATGCTAACGGCCAGCATGTGCGAATCTAAGAACGTTAAAGTTATATGCACTTCGATCGATTTGGGAAAGGCTCAGCCGTTTGAGATGAAGGCGGTGCTGAAACGCTCTCTAGAGGGACGAAACGTTGCCGATTTCGATGCTAATATAATTTTCCACAACGTAGGCTCGCTCGGAAATCTCACAGCGAAAGCTGGCCATTTGGTCGATCCTCAAGAGATAGCCGATTACATGACCTTGAATGTGACAAATGTCGCCATTTTGAATTCTATTTACTTGGACCTGTTCAATGACGTTGAGGATAGAGTGAATATTGTGAATATCACCTCGCTGTGCGCCATCAAACCCATGCCGGGGATGGTATACTATTGCAGCGGAAAAGCGGCAAGGGAGATGCTTTTCCGCGTCTTGGCTAAGGAACGGCCGAATGTAAGGATTTTAAACTACTCGCCAGGCCCTGTTGAAACAGCTATGATTGATTGTGTGATTCTTGAAGCGGCTAATGATGAGTTGAGAGATGTTTTTACCACATTCAGGACTCAAGGGTCCCTGCTCACCCCAGAAATTACATCTCAGAAATGTATGAAGGTGTTGCTCTCTGGTAACTACGAGTCAGGGCAACATGTGGATTATTTTGATGATGAATAAGTTTTTATTTTTCTTCCATTATTAGATTGTTTTAAATAAGGCCTAATTATTTTTTTATGATTTAAGAAGTCTTTTTTTAAGTTGAATTAGTTATGTTAGCAATTTACAAATAATATAATGATGTATTTAAATTTATAATATAGCCATATTATCAATATAATTTGTCAACTAGTTTGTATAAGAAAAACGTTAACAAAATACTCAAAAATAACTCGAATTATTTATAGTTTTTTAAAATTATTTTATACAAAATATAAACAGAGATACAAAATATCTTCTAATTTTAAGTACAGACATACAGACATCACATAACAAATTACTCAATATCTCGACTTCAAAGCTTGTATTTTAGTAATTAAGCGCTTGGGAATAAAGTTATTGAATTTAATTCACTATCATTCCATAACATGTAGGTATACATAACATTCCGTTACTAAAAACATAGTTACCATTTTTTTAATTCTATATTCATTCATTAAAATTACCACATCTTTCGAATTTATTTTATATATTTAGGGCACATCTGAAAATCATATTCTTGTCATACCATTTGTATTGTTCTTTGATGTGATAGCATAAAAAGCTCTTAGAAATACTCGGCCAACATGTATGTGCTTGTTACTATTAAAACTTGACTATTACACATAATGTTATTCTATTTGGTGTTGTAATATTTTAGATATGGTAGATTCAGAATTACATTATCAATTAGTCTATAAGAATTTATGTGAAAGTATATTATATTAGGTAAGTAACATATTTCCAATTTCTTCATAAATAGATCCGATATACATACAGTAAGTAAACTTAAGGGTCCTTGGCAGTCGGCCATCTTACTTCTGTCAAAAATATGGCCAATCTCAATTAATCCTAGAAAAATGAGTTTATTTATAATGAAAATATGGCTTAATTCAATTTAAAATAATAATTATCAACATTTTGAATTGAAAATGTCATATAAATAAACTAATTTTTCTAGGATTAATTGAGATTTGCCATATTTTTTACAGATAAAGATGGCCGACAGCCAAGCACCCTTAAATAATGCAATGTATAAAATAATTTTAATCCCAATTGGCCATGCTAACTTTTTGAACAGAAACGAAGATCTCGAAACCGTTTCGAGATATAAGCTTTCAGTACAATTTCTATTTATCAGATTTTAAATTAAGTCTATACTTTTTAAGATATTCAATAACAAACAATAACCTTAATTTGACCGATGTATGACGTCATCTTAAGCAGTATGAAAAAATGATACCTTTGCCTACAAAAAAGGGCAATCGTCAATCTTTGAATGACATCTTTATAAATTATATTTTACGTGTAATTATTTTCTTTGTTATTAGGACATGACGGGATGAAACACTATTTACTTGCCATTGTAAAAAACTATTCAATTTAAATAAATATAAACACGAGTATATAAACAAGAGTAATTTTTAGGTTAGTCGACCTTGACTGACGTTTGCTTGACGTTAATTTGATTGACTGTCACTTTTTATGTGTAGTGGCGGATTCCACATCCGGTCATGGCGACATACGCACGCGTTTTCGTCGTGGCGTGATGTGGAATCCAGTTTAATCCTGTTCGCGCTGTGATGGTTGTGATTAATCAGTGATTAATAAGACATATCACGGTCGGCGGGATTATCTTAAATACCGATTTATCGGCTATAAACACTATAAAGGCTATAATACTTGACATTGGCAAATCACCGATGAACATTGGTGGAGCCATAATAAAAAAGAAGAAGAAGAATGTGTAGTGGCCAAGATTATAATCCTGTTCTAAATTCTTGTGACGTCACGTTTACTTTTCGCGGGTAAAATTTGTAAAATATATTAAAAATAGACGCAATGGATAAAAAACAAAAATATCGAAATTAGTTTCTTAAAATGGGCTATATTTTCAAAACAAATTATAAAAAAAGTATATTATAAATATGTAGCATGGCCAATTGTCTCTGATGAAGTCATCATAGAATTTTTCTAATTTGTACTGTAACTATTAACATTGGAAAATTTTTCATTATAATAGACTTCTTCTATACCTACAAGGTAAACTAATATATATAAGTAAATGTAATCAAAAGTAGTAATAATTCAAAATGGCGAAAAAACTGTATCTGGTTTCTAATAGATTAAAATTAGCGCCGTATTGTTTTAAATATATTTTGTATCCCTCTATCATTTTGAATGACACATTAGCCAAAGAGAAACAAAACAAAGTTTAAAATTTACGAATCAGGACTATATTATATGTTTAGAGATTATGTAAAGAATGCAATTCATATTATATCAATAAATGCTTTGAAATAAAGTTTGTTATTTTTTTAATAAACCTGTAACAGTTTTCCTGTTTCCTTGACATTTTATAATATGAGTTACATTCATATTTTATTTTTGTATTATTTTTCTATTTATTTTATTTCACTAACTATTGGAGAACATTTCATTATTGGTATAAAGGTACAAAGCTTTTTTACTTTTTCTGTCTGTCATACTAAACATTATCATCACATGTGAAGTGAATTCATCTGTTGGATTACAAGTAAGTACCTACTAATTTAAAAAACCAGTAATTTTGCTTAGAGCTGTTATGTTTGACCGCATCCGGAACGATATCATGTGACTAAAATGAAGAAAAGTAGTTTACGCGGTTTATGTGACAGAAGTGAAAGGAAATGCTGCCAGTGGACGACCTAGGTGTACTTTTATTGAACATATAAAAAAAAAGTAAATGAACGTGTCGCGGGACACACGTTTGGAACGAAGTCCCTTTCGTATGTAAGGTTTAGCATAATTATATTACAATAACATACTGGCTAAAATATATTTAAACTGAACTAATAATACAGATTGCAAATTAATGGCCGAGAGCGTTAGCGTCAGAGAGAGGGGGAAGAAGAGGCAGTGGGAGCGTGACGCGTTTCATTTTTTCTCGGCTAGGAACTTCGTTCCAAAAATATTGATCGAAGTACACACAAAGGCCGAGCATGCATAAAGAAAAAGCGAAAGAGGTATGTCAGGATCGTAGCAATTGGCATTCGATTGTCTCTGCGTACCACTCTTGGGATAAAAGGCGTGATGATAGATAGCATCTATCCATAAAATCTCACACAAAATCCAAATTGAATATGATTTCATTGAAGTATCACTGAAGGAATTTTGACTAATGGATAAATATAATCATGACGTCATATCCTAGCATGTTGCCCTGACTTTACATGGTTTTTTCATATTTCATATATTTCATACATGCTCGGCGATTGTGTGTACTTTTAATATTTCCATCGATCAATACATTTTTTATTATAAGCTCAATAAAAGTACACCTAGGTCGTCTTTTGCTAGCAATTCCTTTCGCTTCAGCCATATAAACCTTTTAAGTCAACCTTTCATCCTTCTTTTTTTTTAAATTCTTACGACGCGTTATGCGGAAAATTAGTACTTACAAATTAGTTAATATCTCAGGTTGATACCATTGCAATAGTAATTATTAATTACATAATTAAGAGTATTAAAATAAGTAAGTAATAAGAAATAATTAATGAAAGGTATTTGAACATATACCCTTACACATGTGTAAGTCACTTGCAGGCCCTGAGCTCGAACTGAACTCACTGCGAAATTAAAATCTTAATTAAAAATATAAATAATTATGTATGAGGTAGGTATTCATTTTATTTTTAAGTTGGTCTGCCTTGGTCTTCTTTTTAATTAAGTAATAATAGTTTTAAGTTTAACATAATGTATAAATGACTGTTTGTGCCATGTAGAGTAAACTTATCAATTCTTAATTTTCGTGTCCCAATTTATTCAGAGATTAGCTCCGCGCGGCGGCACAGTGGGCGAAAATTGCACAAAAGCATGTATGTACCCACCTTCGACTGCACACAACTGAGCTGCATCGGAGCGGTGTCACTCCGGCTCGTCTCGCTTAGTTGTAGTGCGGTGGGACGCCGGAACGCACCGTGTGGCATACCATAGATTTTTGTATGTAGGACGCCGCAGCGGCACCGTATCCTCACCGCGCCGTGTGGACTGGTCTTTATGCGTGGTCCGCTCCTTTGGGTCTTATCGTGATGTTAAATAGCCTATAGCCATAGAGTACTAAGCCTATGGAGGGGCCATAGACGGGCTCCCCCTTTCGCCAATTTTTTCCCCTTTGACCAGTTAAACTGACCAGGTGCGCAGTAATGAGTTACCTAAGATTTCGTTGGTATCGTTTTGTGTCGCGAGACAGAGCTCTAGGAAAATAGTTAATTGTCATGTTTTAAACGGGAAAGGCGATCTAGGGCGTCAAACTTAGTGTTTCCAATCATTAATTATAATTATTATGTTTGTATTTTAACATAATCATCATATAACGTAAAATCCGTTGTGACAATAAAACGACAGAAAAATACAGTGGTACAGGGGCTAGTACTAGACGTTCACCCCCCCCCCCCCTTTGTTAGAGAGTGACAAAACATATTTTAACTAAAACGTTGCTAAAATACGTTTATGAATAATGGCCAAAGCCTATAACCTTCCCCAATAAACAGGCTCAATCGTTTTTCAAATCGGACTTGTAGCTCCTGATATTAACGCGTTCATCGGCTTTATAATATTAGTATAGTAGGTATAGATGCTCTATGGATAAAACCTATGAAAAAACTAAATGATTTGTTTTTTAAAATTCCAGATATACAAAAATGTCTGGTGAGAACAAGACGTTATTTATGTTCCTGATGCGCTTGGCGTGGGGTTGTCGGATCTCTTTGCCGCTACTACTCGGCGGCATGGCGACGGTGCTTGGTCAAGCTTGGATGTTTCAAATTCGCGTCACCACTGTTCATCGGCTTAGAGAAAACGAGGTATTGCTTTGTAACAAGATTTATTAATACTACCTATCCCCGCCACTGATATCCAAGTCAACATTAGCGACTCGCCTCCGGTTCGCATGGGTAATGGGTTATTAGACATAAATATCTGCCACAGTGGACTTTTTTGTAGATCATTTTATTCTACACAATTCTTTCGTTAATAATTTTGTTATATCTCTGATGGATTAGCATCATAGAGTACTAAGCCTATGGAGGGGCCATAGACGGGCTTCCCCTTTCGCCAATTTTTCCCCCTTTGACCAGTTAAACTGACCAGGTGCGAGTAATAAGTAACCTTAGATTTTGTTGGTATCGTTTAGTGTCGCAAGCAGAGCTTTAGGAAAATAGTTAATTGTGATGTTTTAAATGGGAAAGGAGATCTAGGACGTCAAACTTGCTGAAACATAGTGTTTCCAATCATTAATTATAATTATTATGTTTGTATTTTAACATAATCATCATATAACGTAAAATCCGTTGCGACAATAAAACGACAGAAAAATACAGTGGTACAGGGGCTAGTACTAGACCTCCCCTCCCGCCAAAAATGGCAGAAAAATTTGTTTGGTTATTTAGCTCTTCCCGTCTCCAGTCTTAAATACTCAAAGATTAGCATACACAATGTAATCTTAACTTTTTCCCCGACTTGATTGATAACTTATTTTTAACCGACTTCCAAAAAAAGAAGGAGAAGGTTCTCAATTCGGACCGTATATTTATGTATGTATGTACATCGAATACTCCGCCAGTTGTGAACCGATTTCGATGATTTCTTTTTTAATCGACAGATAATTCTTCCGGATTGGTCCCATTTTTATCTCATAAAAATTGGTTCATTAGTTTTTCAGAAATTTTGAAAAAACTGACCTTATAAGTCAATTTTTCGTAATATCTCGATGAAATATGTACCGATTTTGACGACTTATTTTTTTAAGGATATAATAATTTCTCGACATTATCTCACAGTCATATGACGACAATCGGTTCAGTAATTTTTCAGAAATTCAGTAATTTGTCTCTTGAAAATTATATCAGAGAAAAGCCTTAGCAACGGTTGCTATTGACACGAAGTTGTCAATTTTCGTATCGACAGTGTATTTTTTAAATTTTCCATCAATTTTTTTAGTTGCGTTATTATTGGTTTCTCGGGCAGCGAAATCACTTAAAAGGGAGAAATAAACCTTTTAAAAAAAAGTGCACCGACTTCAAAATTTGCACTGAAAAGTAAGAAATAATAAAAATTTCGTCGTAGAATTTGAAGACGGTTGGTGCCAAATTAGAAACAACTTAGTTCACAAATTCACTAATCTAGATAATTCATTAGGAATATACGATCATCAGTACAAACATAGATAATATTGAACAGATCTTTATCTTCTTAGATATTTACTTAATTTTGTACCCTAATTTGGCACCAACCGTCTTCAAATTCTACGACGAAATTTTTATTATTTCTTACTTTTCAGTGCAAATTTTGAAGTCGGTGCACTTTTTTTAAATGGTTTATTTTAAAGTAAATTTATACTGTGTCAAATATATTTATCTTTCGAAAGCTATTTAAATTTCGAAACTAAGACATATAGTTATCGCGTACCTAATTTAAGAAGTCGTGAAACATGTAATTTGTATGGGACAAAAGTTATGAGGCGCTCCTTAAAGTCTGTGATTTTAAAAATGAATGCCGCGATTAAACGAATAATATTTACGCGATACTGAAGCATTTTTCTTACGGTATTTTGTCTGTCTGTCCCAGTGTTTGTCCAGAATAACCTCCGAAAGGGCCGATTGGATTTTGATAAAACTTTTTCTTCACGGGTTGCCTTACAGCTCCCGAAATCGTGTTATTGGTCCCAGGGTACCCAGCTGAATACGAAGTCTCCCTCTTTTAGCCGATGGTATTTGTTAGTCTATAGGTACCTATAACGAGTGGTCAGTTCTGTTGAGGTATATTTAGATGGAAAAGCTTCTAAGTGTGGTTATTATAATTATAAAAAACCCATTTGTCCACCTAGTTATTACCAGACGTTTTTTTCGTAATTTGTACTGTATATTCCAGTTGGCTTACTATGAAGATGATGAACAGGATCTTGATGATGACAGTTATGAAACGGACACCAACGGCTCTTGGGACACTATTGTGGAGGAAGTGGCCTACGCGTAACCTGACGGTATTACTTCGGCTACCCTATGGGAAAGGGAACGGATATATTGTTAATTTGTTATACACATATTTTAATGTAAATTCTTAGGCATTTGTTGATCTTGTATTTAATATTATGTAGCTATTTCTAGTAAAGCCTAGGACACAAAGAAAGCCCACGGACGCTGGCGCTTTTTTTTTTGTTTTTTTGTTCATACAATTTAAAAAATGGCGCTATTCGTGTGTAATAGCAATACATATGAACATATTAGCAATGGCTGCTTATACAACGACGGAAGTTACAAATTGAAAAAATTGTTTTGTCGATAATAAAATAATAACGTACATATTATGGGAATAGTACAATAGCTTATATGATCTACGCATATGCGGAACAACTCTCAAAATCTACAAATAAATTTATGGAAGTAAAACTAAACGTATTAACAGAATTAGATGTAGAAATGAGTGAATACATTTATTATATATGCAAGACACTATGGGGTTTCGAGATATGGGCAAGAAACTGAAAAAATAGAACCTTTGGTCACCATTTCCATATTTTCTCTCCGGGAATTTTTAGTATGTTTATCGAGATAGGAATATCTGTATCTAAGTACAAAATTTCAAAGCTACGTCATTTATTTTCGGTTGACTTGGCTCATTTTCTTACACTATGTTTTGTACTTTATTAATGCAATGCAGTTTTTGAAGATTGTAAAGAAAGAATATCTACAGACACCACTTTTGGGGTCCACTGGATCACCACTCTGAAACATAATATACGCATACTGACTAACAGTCGGTTAAATGTATTCAATTATTTATTTTGCTAATCCAAAATTTACCGTAGATTTCTGTCATGACTGGCTATTTTTCCTCCCTTTGAGAATTTCAGTGAAAACTGTACTTAAATCTGTTTAGTAGAGATAGTAGAAGTAGCCCAAGATATACAAATGGACCTCTTTAGAAGAGGCCTTCACCTGTGGAGGGGTCTTACAGATTGAGAACAAACTATTAAGAATAGTTTAAAGTGTAGGGCAATTCCTCACTTTTGTACTTGTCTTACATCATTATGTGTCTTGTTATACATACACCTTTTGTGGATTCTCCTAAATAAATAAATAAATAGAAATGAAAAAAATATATTTATATATTAATTACTAAAATCACTTAACCTTAAGGGCCCTATATCCATAATTTGTATGGAGATATTACTATTCCAAATTTCTCTGTAAATTCTCCACCTGTGTCACTGTAATTTAGCATATAGTTACTTATTTAATATATCTAAGTGAAATAGTCGTTATTTTTTCAATTGGTTTTATTGAATAGGAAATATGGGTGGTAGAATAAAGGATTATTCTGCCCCTGCTGTCTCTTTCATAATCTATCACAAAACTCTAAATTTTTTTAAAGCGCTCTTATACCATTATTCTTCAATTTTTTTGGTAGCTTATTGAAAATTCAAGAAAAAAAAATATTTTATGATTTTTTAATTTGGCAAAAATAAAATTATTATTTTAAATTTTCAATAAGCTACCAAAAAATTCGATACATATAATTGAAGGGTAATGGTATAACAGCGCTTTAAAAAAATTAGAGTTTTGTGATAGATTATGAAAGAGACAGCAGGGGCAAAGTTAAACCACCCATATTTCCTATTCAATAAAACCCATTAAAAAAATAAGAGCATTTCACTTTCACATTTTTTTTAAATTTAATGTTTTAATTTTTATTTATTTATTAGAGATTAGCGCAGTTATATAGATAAACACGATAGACAACAGATTTTTTTCAGCCACTTCTTAATTATAATGAATTTTGAGATTTGTCTAACATCAAGCTTATTGGTGTTGAGAAGCATATAGAGACGACATCAAAAGACCCATTTCGTCTTGAAACTGATGTACGAATATATTTGTCTATCTTGGGCTACTTCTACTATCTCTACTAAACAGATTTAAATACAGTTTTCACTGAAATTCTCGAGGGAGGAAAAATACCCCGTCATGAGAGAAAGCTACGGTAATTTTTGGATTTGCAAAATAAATAATAGAATTTCCTGTAGGTAGATACATTTAACCGACTGTTAGGCGTATATTATGTTTCAGAGTGGTGATCCAGTGGACCCCAAAAGTGGTGTCGGTAAAAACATAACAAAACAGTCTGTAGATATTCTTTCCCTACAAAGTATATTAATAGGATTCACGATATCAAGATATGGTTTCAAATTGAAACTATCTTAATCTATTATAAATATATTGTGGGAAAGAAGATTTCATTAAATATATAAAGAACTCGTATAGAAATAAAAGAAGAAGAATATGTTATAAAATATATACCCACTTAAGTAAATATTAGTTTTTATTTTTAGTTCCCTTTAAGATCCCGAGCACATAACCAAACTAAATTCTAAATTGATAACAAACAAGCCTTCCTTATGTAAGAAGTGCTTCCCGATGAAATGAAAGAAGGGGTCTGTTGAGGATGATGTATTTGCGTGTTCCATGTTTGTTGAGGATATAGACAAAAGGTGCAGCTTCGAACTACGATACTCGAGATAGCGACGGATGATTTGGATGCTTTGAGATCTACATTATCCGTACGCGGGCCGTCTGTCTTGGGACAGCGTTTACGAATGCGTTACTTGACCGTGACTGACTTGTTACCGCCTTGTGGCGCGTTTATATTGTGGGTTAGGTATGTCACCACACTTATTTTTGAGGCTTCCTAAATAATATACTCTTAGCTTCCTAAGGAATTGAGAAGTGTATTGAACATATTTGGTGAAGTGTAAAGCGGGAACTACATTAGGCCGACGAACATGTCTTGAGATGTTAAGTTTATATATGAACAGCCGCATCGCCTGGCGTGGATCTAATTTAGCTCTACACAAAGTCGTCATATAAAATATATGGGCTCCGACCATAGAGTACTAAGCCTATGGAGGGGCCATAGACGGGCTCCCCCTTTCGCCAATTTTTTGGCCTTTACTGACCAGGAGCGCAGTAATAAGTTACATTAGATTTCGTTGGTATCGTTTTGTGTCGCGAGACAGAGCTCTAGGAAAATAGTTAATTGTGATGTTTTAAATGGGAAAGGCGATCTAGGACCTCAAACTTGCGGGAACATAGTGTTTCCAATCATTAATTATAATTAATATGTTTGTATTTTAACATAATCATCATATAACGTAAAATCCGTTGCGACAATAAAACGACAGAAAAGTACAGTGGTACAGGGGCTAGTACTAGACGTTTATCTCCCCCCGCCAAAAGTGGCAGAAAAAATTGTTCGGTGATTTACACGCAACACGTCTCCTTTGGTATATACTCAAAGGCTCCGACGCATCCAGATCTGCATACGTGGCCCACGTCGGCCTAATGTAGTTCCCGCTTAAGTTTCACTACCTACTGTGGACAGCATAAAATGTAGTAAGAATATGGTTTATAATTCGGGTGCCACAATTTAAAAATGTATAATTAATAATAAAACAACAAATAATAAGAACCGGCTCATAGGACTCGCGCTAATTTGTTCCTGCGCCATACAATATTGAGTGTACGAATCCCTTTGTGCAAGTCCGACTTGCTTGCACTTGGCCGATTTTTTCTATTCGACTATGAGGTAAAATAAAACAATAACTTCAACCAAACACAAAACTTATATTTCTTGAACATTTTTTTGTAATTACTGCATAATTTCTCTGGCGTACTCCAAAAATAATGAAATATCTCATGGTCGTAAAAATTAATTAAGAGATTTTGAATTTTTACACATAAAATTTAACGAGGTAATGCAAAAAAGGAAGAACATGCAAACAGATTCGCAAAATAAAATTTCTATGCATGTCCTAAATTCGTACAGCGCCCTCTAGCGGTTAGAAAAAGACCTTGAGTTGACAACATTTCTAAATACAGTCACCACTGCCATTCTTCTGTGTAGTCCTGGTCGATTGGATGATGTCTTCTGAAAAAAAACACGTGTAACTTGACGCCCCTAAGGTATGTTGCCGTCAAACTAGTTGTGCTCATTGTCATTCGGTGCACAAGGCAACATTTTATAATATGACAATTTTTGTACTGCGCACATAATGTCAAAAGGTCAACTTATTTGGTAGAAATTGTACCCAATGGAAATAAGTTTTATCATTAGAAGACAAAATATTTCTACACAATTCTTTCCTACACTTTTCTTATAGGTAACAACACTTAGGAAAGTGTGATCATCTAACAAAATGTTCTAGCATACTGAGCTGACGGAATAGGAAAACATTTGGGTTAGACAATTTGTCAATTTTCACAGTATCCGCCGACACTCAAGTAACGTTTTTAAAACGAAATTACGATCACTGTGCGTTCGCTGAGTGTTGTTCTTGAATACTGGTGTTAGATATCATACGTCATGAAAGCGCGCTGGCGCAAACTTTAATCCCGACTTAATTCACTAATACTGTTAATGCTCAGCTACTAAACATAGGTCCATGTACTTCCTCGTGAATCAATCTATGAAATGTAAAGGTACCTAGACTAGGTACCTGCGATGCATAGTAGGTGAGGCAGGCGAGACGGGAGTAGAAGCTGGCGGGTTACGACGTGTCACTCGTGGAGATCCTTGTCTCCGTGATACCTCGTGTAGAAGACTTAAACACGACCGACTTAAACGTTGGCTGAAATTCTGAAAATTTTACAAAGCAGACATAAAATAGAATAGTCGAGAAGGTCTAACGTTTTACTTGCTGGAAAGATAACTGCCAATGGATGTTATACAATTTATACTGGATAATATATACCTACTAGCAGTTGCTTTCGTGTAGGTACACCCCATTAAGGCTCCTTACCGGCACACGCTACATTTCGGACATTTTTGATGTCTGTTTGTGAGAATACGAATAAGATTGTGGATACAATTATGTGTCATTTTGAAAAAACCGGTCTTGGTCTTCAAGACTGATAGAAGGAAATTTTGAAATTATTTCTATAGTGTTGGTAAATTATCATTTTTCCGGACTCGTATTCCAAAAACTTACGTTCGAGTGACGTTTGACGATCGATCTTGTAAACCTCACTGAAGATTTTGAACATTAAAAAATAGTATTGACACCGTAATGTGGCCAACTTAAATATTGATAGATTAGATTTTTCAACTTTCATAAAAAAAACGAGAAAAAAATGTTTGAGAAAACGTAATGTTTGGAAAAATTCATAGATATAAAAATGTATTTTTTGTGAGCTATATAAAAAAAAATAGTAATATAAAAATAACACATTATTCTCGAATTATTCCATAACAAGAATCAAAATTTTATTTAATATAGAAAACATTACAAATATAAATAAAAAATAATTTAATGAGTGAAAAATTTGCAATGTTGAGTATTTTTTATTTCCAAACCATCCCCGCTTTTTATTTTGATATCAAAGTCAACATAAAAAAATCGCGAAAATGATCAAAATTTGAAGGCGCGACTAATTTTCAATAACGCACACACGCGCGTTACTTAACTAAATTTCGGGTGCGTAGTAACGGTAAGGCCTCTTAAAGGGGTTTATTTTCGAAAAATCCTTTTTTAGTGCAGCTCTACACTCCCTAAGGAATAAACTTTCCAATTTTCATATTTACATATTTACATTTTCAGTGGTTTAGGCTGTGCGTTGATTGTCAGTCAGTAAGCGATACGACAGTTTTATAAATTTAGATTATATTATACACGTTTCCTAAGATGAGGAGTTGCGATTCCTCTATTGATGCAGGTAGTTGGAGGGCCAGGAAGAGGCATACACTACTATTTTCTTCATAAATAACTTTTACCGAAGCAGTAGCTATCACTTGGCCTCCACGTGATCCACATTTTAATATCTTGTAAATTTCAGACTAAGGACAAGCAATACAATTTTGAGATACGAAGTAAAACATTTTTTTTTCAAATTAGGGTACAGTGGGTAAACTCAAGGTAATTTTACCGGTAAACAGGATCCTTTCATTTCCCGTAAATCTATTTTCCTGAACAACTCGCTGAGTAGCAGTTCATGTAAAGACGGCGTGCGTGGTCCCAATATTTGCTCTATGATCTCCACCACCTATTTTCAAGAATAAGAAACTAAATTCATATTAATTATCTACTAAAATTCATTCAGTCTCTAGCCTAGTTGATGGATTTTCCTAGTGGATTAGACATGGCGTGTATGTAAATAAATGGAATTATTTGGTCAAGATTGGATTGATACCCACTTATCCGACGCTTATGCTCAATATCTTACAAAAATTCGAGATGTCTCATGAGGCACCAGGTTGGAACGAAGTTTCTTTCGCTATCGGTATATAAATAAAAATAATAAATGAATAAAACCGTAGTATACATTTTAGTAATGATTGGTTTGTGGTAATCTGCACTGCACATAGAGTTGCCAGACGGTCAGGATTGTCCCGACATTTGATAAGATGTCCAGACTCCAAACAAAATGTCCCGACAATCAGCTTCTTGTAAATTTCTTAACAAAGTAGAAATTTAAATTACCGCGTGGTTTCCAAATAATTAATTCACCTCGATTGAACGGAACGCGTTCGGAAAAGTTAAGCTTATGTCATTATTTTAATTTTAATACTAAAAAGTAACATTTAGATTTGTAACATTCATTGGTCCCGACAATAATCCCGAAATTTGAAATTTTGCCCAGATATTTTAGTCTTCCCATCTGCCAACCCTAACTGCACTACATGCATTGCTGTAACGTACTATAGCAAAAATGTTGTGACGGTCGAAGTCTTACACTTTTTTCGGCCTTGCTCTAATTCGCCAAGTGTCTGGTGTCTGGAGTGTAACGCGCGATAAGGAACATCATTACAAAAAACAGGTTTTAGTAGGGATACCTTCAGCACTCATCAGCATATTTATTGTATAGCCAATATTTCCAATATGGGCATTGGTCATATGCGTAAGCATCCCGACCTCAACCCTAAAATATGCTACTTATTTAATTTAATGAATGAATGTTAACCGCTGCTGATGACGACGGTCAAGTACTGCAACCTGAAGTGGAATCCCGAATTTTCCATACAAATAATAAAGCCCATGTAATTTACGAGTCACTCACATTGGGGTATCCAGATTGCAAGTCTTGCAACACTTCCATATTAAGTTCTGCGCCGGCACACATCTCGAACAGTACATAACCAAGCGATACTGCCTCAGCTACGTCGTCAGTCGCGCGACTCACAGACCAACGTGGAGACGCTCCAACTAAGGTGTTTTCTAGGCCGCATATCCTGATTATTAAAAAAATAATTGTAGAATTAGAATAAAGTCGTAAGTACATAAAAGTCACGATGCCTATTTCCCATAGACGTAGGCAGAGACCACGGATTTCCGTTTGATACGATCCTGACATAATATCTCTTTAGCTAAATTCACTCACATCATATTCTTCATGCATGCTTGTCTTTTACCTGGCCTTTCACGAGGTTGTTTCCGATTTGGTCTTCCAAGGTCTTCCCTTTATAACCAATTCATATACTTCTTTCATTAATCTTCTTGCATCCATCTGTACCTGGACCGACACCGTACACAAACCGACAAGTAGTTGGCAGAAGCTGAGGGCGCCACCTTCTATGTAATCTCAGAATTAGGTACATCCAAAACAGATGTGGTAAAACACAATATTGATAAATACGCACGCACACACATATTAACGGCGTTTATACCTTGCGGTGTGGTCAGAGGCACCAGTAATAGTGTAAATTTTTTGTTATGATTCATATAAGTACCTACTTCATATAAGTTTATTGCATGTAAGTAAACTCACCTAGCAACACCGTTCTGCACCATAACATTACCCGAATGCAAATGTCTGAAAGGTGGAAACCCCTTCTCCTTCAGGAAAAGCAGTCCTTCCAACATTTGCCGACCAAACCTGGCTACTTGTGATGCTGGGAGTCCTGCACCGCCAGAACCGTACTTGCGGCTATATTCCTCACTCCATGTGCTCTGAAGTGATGATATTAAATTTGTATTAGTGCGTTGCGGGCTAAAGGCCTTCGAGGCTCCTAAGCCTAAAACTGATTTTAAGAAATCCAGGGACACCCTCATTCCTCGACTAAGCTCTCATCCAGACTTTGATGTGATCCAGAACATGTAGTGTTGATAGTTTTTCATTTCAGACGGCATACCTACATAATTTAATAATCTAACATTACCTTATAAATAAGATCTTTTAAGCTTCCTCTTGCATTGAACGGTAATACAACAAGAGCATGAGCAGACCTTAGTTCCAGGTCTAACACTGGATATATGTATGGATGATGCAGCCCACGGAATACCTCCATGACTAGAGCACGAATATTTTCATTGGCTTCTATAGGGCATTTGTTACTCAGTGGCATCTGAAAAGAAGTAAGAAAATAGTTATTTTTTCTTATTTATTTACAGAAAATGTAGCTGAGTCAAAAATATGCAAAAAATCTTTAATTAATTATTTTTATACTGCACAGCTGCTAGAAAAGTACCTATTTATTTCATCAAAAACGGGACAGAAAGTACGTAATTGCCGTCATATTTAATAAATATATGGGTTACTCAGCAAACGACTTTCCTCACGCTCAGCGTTCGCCGCCTGGGTGTAGGTCTAAGATTTTATAGTAGGGGCGTCGTCTTGCAAAATCTTAGGTGTAGGTAATGGATTTTATCAAAGCGCTGTTGACAGCTTTTTAGGGTTTGGTAGGTACATCCGATGAAAAAACGGAACCTATATAGCATCACTCTTGCGTCTGTCTGTCCGTCTGTCACAGCTTATTTTCTCCGAATCTACTTGATTGAAATTTGGTACGGCATTTTCAAGGGGGCGGCAAAAATAGATATCGAAACGAAAACGAAATATTCTCATAATTTTATGTCTTATATATTTTTATCATGTCATAAAAACGTACAAAGCAGATACCTACGAGTACCTTAAACTTGGGGCCCAGTTAGTCCACCTACTGGGAAAATGGGAACTCAACTCCCGCGGGGTAAAAACTTACCAAAGTTAACAATCTGTCAGTTTTAATAGAGTTGTCGTGGATTGCAAACCAATGTTTATTCTGACGTGAACCGATAGAGTTCAACTGAGTTATTAAATCATATCTGAAAAGTTAAAGTAGATACATTTACTACAAGCCAGTGTCATTTTTATATCATCCCATTAATAGAGCAATATTTTTAATTTTCTTTGAAAATGTAATCTAAATCTTCTGAGTCGTTTCGGTGCCTATTCTGGACAATCATTGAAACAGACAAACAAATAAAAATTCTAAAAACCGTAATTTATAATTCAGTATGAAATTTAGATATAAATTTATATTATTTTCTAAATTGTTTTTTGCAAAAAAATATAGGAATAAAAAAAAACAGGTTTATTCAGTACCTATTTTATGTGCTTAATATCTAATACATACCTAGACGTGTTAGATAAATAATCGGTGCAGATGGCAAGAGCTGCAGAATTCACCATGGACCTTTCACCAACTCTGTTCGGAAATATTTTTCGTTAAAATTGATAGTTGTGGAAACTGGTAAGCTCAATCAAAATAATAACATCTAAAATGTATGAACACGCTAAAGCTAATGTCAGGATTTGAATAACGATTTGATTTGATTTTTATATAACATCACGCCTACGACCCAAAGAGGGAAGCAGTAACCATATAGGACAGCCAATCTAGCAAATTTGCTAATCTCAGGTACTACCAAATAATAACCCGATCATAACCGTCGTAAGATTGTCAGAGCGTGCTCAAGTTATTATTTTATAATCTAACCGTGATAGTGAAGCAACTTGGAATCGGAATCGTAGGGGAAGTTGAACAATGTATTGCCAAGATAACTAAAGAAGGCTAGGTTTGGGACAGCTGCGAGTAGGGTTGCCAGAGCACCTACCATAAGTTTAAAGAAGCGATTCACGTTACAGTTTGTAGTAAATTATTTGTATGGGAAACCGTACTACGCTGTCGATGCATAGTTAACTATATAAAAGTCGCAACTTGAGTTTCTGTAGTTAACTATAGTAGTAAGTCTTACGTAAACTACAATAGTTAGTTTATGTAATTTTTTCTGTAGTTATCATACAAATTCGGTACCACGAGTCAAATATTTGACAATTGTCATAGTAATGTATTATAACTACAGTAGTTACGTTTGTCACCTACATTTTTAAGTGTGAGATCGATTTCGAAGCGGTTAAACATTATTATTTTTTTATATTCCTTTAAAGTTATGTTTATTTATATTTAGTAGAAATTATTTGGCGATACTTAAGTATTAAAAAAATGTAACAGTGTTTACTTTTTGCCAGTTGTCCGTATTAAACCGCAGGTGGCAAGTCTGTTGATGTACTTCATGCACTAAATGGACCTACATTTGTCACGTATTTAACAGACGAAAATATATGTTATTTTTAAAAGAAGTTCGGACGCAGGTTTTACGTGTCCTCCGAAGTATATTATTAAAGAAAATGGGTGCTTCGTATTTTTGACTCGAGTAAAAATTGAACCCGGAACTCCCGTATTGAAGTCAACGCCACGCTCTACTAGGCTATCGACTCCTTTTAAACTGCGTAGGAGGCAGGTAGCAACCTTTTTGTTTTCGAAGGGTGTACGCAGGTACAAAAAATAATGGACGGGTCTTTTAGACGATGATGTCGCTATCCTTGTCTCCAATACGCAATAAGAAAGAGACACCTCTATAATTGTGAAGTGAGTGACAGATTGTTTAACTATGCGTCCTATAGTACATCCCGCAACTATTGTCGTTACGGGAGCTGTAAGTCATGGTAACAATTTATCATCAACTATTCATTCTGCGTTTACACGATAACTACTCTGGTTGCGTTAGGCGTTTTAACTATACCGACTCGTAATAGACCTACAGGTCGTCAAACCTAAAGTAGGCCACACCACACATTGGCGATCTAGGCGGACCATTTGGTACAAGAATTGGACGAGTCTGTGCTCGATTTCGGTGGACCGTACGACGGCGCACCGGCGATTAGACGAATGAGTGGGCACCTTAATAGCCGGACAGACCAGCCAGTTTGGCCGGACAATGAGATATGAGTCGACTTCATTTTTATTATAACTACTCATATACTTGTTATTTGCTTTCGCATATCGGTTATTATATTTGTGCTACTCCGCCCCTAATACCCGCCTTTACAAAAGATATTTTATCAGTCTGTTAGCAGTTCTAACTCAATACCAGTATAACGACAAACATTTTGTATGTAAAACCAGGCTTTTTTGATCATTTACCATAAATCTTCTTAAATTCTAATGAAATGTTGAAATAACTGGTCAAATGTAAAAAGCCTAACAAAAGCCGGACAAACATTCAAAACCCTATGTCCGGCTTTATCCGGACGCATGGCAACCCTAGCTGCGAGGGTATGTTGGGATACTGCCTACCTTTTCGTCACCGTGAAAATAACTAACTGGGAAAGTTCATCTCGTAATAGATTTTTTATTTTATTTATTTAATTATTTATTTATTTGAGCACACATACAGATTGATAGTTATTTTAAGTAGGTACCTATAACATATAAGATATTATCTGTCTCTCCAAAAAACTGCACATTAGGTTATACATCAGAATAGCGCATAGACAAAAAAAAAGTCCGCGTAAGCATATATATATGCTGTAGCATACCATATTGTAACCGTGCAAAGCCGGGCGTGGTCACTAGTGTATAATAATAATAATTGAAGAGAACAAAAATCTGAACAACCGAAATAAAATATGTAAAATAAAATTGAAACTAAATTAAATCCAATAAAATAATAATTAAAAACTTAAAACAATCTTAAAATTATGGGAATACAAATTAATTAACGTAGAATGTGTGATATAAAGCGTATTGACCGCATCCGGAACGATGTCATTAGAGAAGAATACGGAGTGAAAGATGACGTTGTGACTAAAATGAAGAAAAATACACGTTGAAACAATAAAGGATAAAATATTTTAAAGGTTTGTATGATTGATATGAAAGCAAATTCTGGCAGAGGACGACCAAGGTGTGTACCTACTTTTATTGAACATAATAAAAAATGTATTGATCGATGGAAATATTAAAAGCACACAATCGCCGAGCATATATGAAAGATATGATGAATATAATAGAAGCGAAAGAGGTATGTCAGGATCGTGATGAGGGTTTATTAACTTGATGACCAGGGTCACGACATATAAGCATTCCTTACCTTACCCTAGTTTCTTCACAATTTTTACTTATCACAACTGCACTTATAAAACTATTTCGTACCTGGGCGATGACGGTGAGGCCTCAGACGGTGAACCTTTCCCAGATCCAGCAGTTCCGATCAGTGACTTATTGAACAAAAGTTTGGCCAGAGAGTCTATCTTCTGAGCAACTAATGGTGTACGTTCCGTGTTTTCTTCTGAAAATATTACCATGAACTTAAAATAAGTTTGCCTTGAAATAATTCCACATGGACTTGTACCTTTCAAGATGTCACCGAAAAGAAGGTTGATAGTCAGGGAGTGCTTCTAGTATGAAATAACGCCTTGAAAGATGGTTTTCTGATTATTGCGTTATTTAGAAACTTTATTTTTACAACTACTATAGCCTCATTATAATTGTATTACTAGGTCTATAGAATAGATTAATAGCTGTTAGCATTCGTATGCTAATTGCTAATGCTAAACTAATGCTATGCGTACTTATATCTTCATATGAAGTATCAGCCGTTCTGACACATCTGAACTTTATTGTGGATATAGTTTTCCGCGACGAGAAATTTAAAAAATCTTGAAAGCAAACTAGGTACAACAGACAATAGAAAGATACAAACAAAGTGATATCGATTGAGAGGAATCCAATTCCAACCCCTCAGTCACCTAAAATTCCTACGGAATTAATATTAACTAAACCTAAATAATTATGCATTACATGATTGATGATACTATTGAAGTTTTGTTAGATAGTTGGAGACGAGGCAATAGGCATTATGTGGTCAACTAACTGGACAACGACTGTCACGGAGTCCAGAATTCTAGATCGAGAATCACGTGCAATCCGTACCCGTTGGTAGAATTGCCTGGGTCATTACGTGTCTGCTGCTATGTCGGACCTATAATCACTCATTTCGTCAAAGGACACGTATCCATCTCTATCCTTGTACATCTCTATGACACACGGACAGATAGACAGATGGACAACATTTCCTTTTTGTACGGAAACCTAAAAGAATAAAACTGGTAGTTACCTACTATAGCAGCCTCACCTTCGCTCTCATCTCTATCAGTGGAAACAGACCTTATTCTGAAAGCATTTCTTTTATTAGCCGCGGCTATAGAATCTGGATTCAATTCAGCCGCAGATTGAGCCCGACGGCAAGTCCTTTTTTTCTTCTTCCTATAACTAGTTCTTGACCTTTCTTGATAAAATCTATCATGTCCTGTCGTTTCTGGCTCTTTTTGTTCTTTGCCTTCATTATTTTGCTTCATGTGTTGATATAAATTAAACATATTTTTAGTTTAAATCAATAAGTTTTCAAAATAAACACACACGCTATATGGAATCGAATATAGAGGATCAACTGCATATGTGTCGTTACTAATTGAAGCCATAGAAATGCTAAAAACTAGCTGCGCAAACTTATGTCCGCTAGTGTACAAGGGGCGGTACTCGTATGACATTTACTTATAGGCCAGACTATATGTTCAAATTAGGTTACTATCACTATCTCTATATATTATAAAAAAGTCTCTGTCTGTGACCTTTTCACGAGGAAGGTTTACATCATTAAACATGGACATCACTTTTAGGAGCTAAGCATTAACAGTATAAGTGAATCAAGTCGGGGAAAAAGTAAGCCCCGGCGAGTTTTCTTGGCGTATGCTGTCATTGGTCAGAGATGTAACAAAAATGTGGGAAACTAAAATTATCTCCAAAAAAATGGTAGCATATTCCAATAAGTATTTATAAGCATATTTACGTAGGTAATCAAATTGTTGTAAACCCATATTGAACCCGTGCGAAGTCTTGGATGGGATCGCTATATTAATAGCCATGATGACTAAAAAATTCTAAGAAGTTAGATTATCAGAAAATATTGGACACGTATTTTTTCTTTTGTCAATTAAACAAAAAATGATGAAGATATAGCCCGCTAAAATTCCGCGTGACGTCACATTTGAGTACACTTTTGACCTAGAAGTGACGTCACCGGCCCCCACTCCCAAACTTTGACGGGCTTTATCTCTGTATTTTTTTCTTTGATTGACAAAAGAAAAAAATACGTGTCCAATATTTTTTGATAATCTAAATGTCAGACTAAATAGAATACTATTTTGTTTACCCTGTCATCTTCCCTATTACTAACTGTACCTTGTTATAGATTTATAAGATATTTATAGTCCTAGAGAATTCGTCTGTATGGACATTGTGAAAAAAATCTTTTAAAATAATATGTTACTTATATGCTTCTTATTTGATTGATTCTGTATTTACCACTAGCGTACTTACTGCACGCTTAATTGGTATTGAGATAGTTGGACTACTCACAGGACTGGAGTTCTCTATATAGTTCATGAGGAATACTATCTCCTCATGCTCAAATTAGTTGGAGTATCTAGGTGCATGATGTTCCTTAGCGAGTTGGAATATAAGGAAGGATGCACAGTATTTTTTTCATCAAGTTATGTATGTTATTTGTCTGTGGTGCCTTTGTAGAAACAAGATAGGTAATTAGGTAATTGCTCTATCCTATTTGCCTACCCAACTCCACTAGTGTGTAAGGTACAATCAAGAGCATTAGTGGACATACACTTGAAAAAAGTTTCGCTCAACACTGTCTAAAAAAAAGAATAAATAAAGAGAAATATTGTTTTCAATACATACCTTTAAAATATTATCTATTTAATTTTAATACTCAATTTAAAATTAATGACGTTATGGTTGATTTTGCATAACTGAATTATCAAGTTATGACGTTCCGTCAGTGTCTTAATATAATAATGGTAAAAATAAGTCAGTTGAGATTTGATGTGGTTGGTAAGCATTAGAAAGGAAACAAAGTGAAAAGTTTATTGTACAAGCGAATATAGCCATTAAGGTGTCCTTCCAATCCTGCACTTGATAGTATCCTAATCTGAACAAGAAAGTTACAATGGAAGGTTGGTTTGTACTAGATTTTACATACATACGTGTACGTGTTAGATTAATTATATTATATTTATCTACTTACTTTTTTTCTGTTTTAGTTCCAACACTTACCTACTTATGGAAGCGAGATTGGGTGGGTATGGAATAAGAAGCATGAGATAAATGCAGTGGAAATGCGGTTAGAATGTGTGATATAAAACGTATTGACCGCATAGGAACGATGTCATTAGAGAAAAATGCGGAGTGAAAGATGATGTTGTGACTAAATGAAGAAAAGTAGTTTACGCTGGTTTGTACACGTTGAAAGAATGAAAGATTGACTAAAAGGGTTTATGGCTGAAGTGAAAGAGAATGCTTGCAGAGGACGACCTAGATGTACTTTTATTGAATATATAAAAAAAAATGATAGAAGGCAATATTAAATGTACACACAATCGCTGAGCATGTATGAAAGGTATGATTTATATAAAAGAAGCGAAAGAGGTATGTCAGAATCGTAGCAAATGTCATTCGATTGTCTCTGCCTACCCCTCTTATTGGGATAAGAGGCGTGATGATAGATAGACAGATCTACTTACGTAATGGCCCATAGTGTTTAATTTTGTATATATTAGACTAGACACCGCCCCCGGCTTCAGGTACAATATGTGTTTATAACAATACTATTTATCTATTAGATAAATATCTAAGGACTTTTTCAGAGATCATTTTATTCTACATAATTCTTTCCTACATCATTTTGTTATATCTCTGACGGATTAGACAGCACACGCCATGAAAACTCGCTGGGGCTAACTTTTTCCACCGACTCGATTCACTTATACCAGTCTTTCTCAAAGTGGGCGATAGTGGTAAGGGGCCCAGAAATAATGAATGTCTTTGTGATTTTTAAGATGTGGTAAAGTAAAAAAAATCGGGGGGCGCTGAAAAATAATTTATTTTAAAAGTGGGAGGTAGACAAAATAAGTTTGAGAACCTCTGACTTATACTGTTAATGCTCTTATATCCATAATTTTTCTGGGATAAACTATTCCCAATTTTTCTGTAATAATCCACCTGTGTCACTCTAATTTAGCATATAGTTACTTATTCAATATATCTAAGCGAAATTAGCTATTATTTTTTCAAAGGGTTTTATTGAATAGGAAATATGGTTGGTTAAACTTTGCCCCGATTTCTTTTTCATAATCTATCACAAAGGTCTAAAATTATTTTAAAATGCTCTTATACCATTATCCAATTACATTCATTTTTTTTTGGTTATTGAAAATTCAAAATAATAATAATTTTATTATTTTTGACCAATTAAAAAATTATAAAATTTTCATATAATATTGCAGCAATTTCGGCATTCGTAGGCTCGACATTGGTGCTGCCCGTTGTGAGTCAAAACGAAAAATGTCGACGGGAGAGGTCATTACTTAAAATATCAACGAATAAATAAAATAAGTACTTATCTGATTTTTCATAATAATTTATTCAGGCCTTTTGAAGCCTATTTTGGACAAACAGACAGACTTAAAACTAAATACTTAAAAAAAAAGCGTTACAAATGTGTTAGTCTGAGGTCTTCGCTTCAATTTCTAATATGGACGAACAAAAAGATTTCTTCGCATTTAAAAAGCCTTTGCTTTCCAAATTATCAATTTATGAGAATTTAGTTCAAAGATTTAATGTAATCTTTGTAGTATTGCACACTTTCTTCATATATAACGAATGTAATTACAGTATGTATTGTTAGCCTTTGGAAATAAGGCCAAAATCCCATCCACAATAGTGAGACTCCTCCTTCCTTTATCACATCCCTTAGAACCCTTAGATGAGAAACTTTTTCCTTGACATTTTGTGTTCTGGAATCAAAATTATATTAAATTGTAGGAATCCATAAGTAGAATAAACGGGCTTCCCTCTCCACTAATTTTCTGCTCATTTGGTCATTAGGAAGTTATCGTAGGATTCGTTATATTGTTTTGTGTTGCGAGACAGAGCTCTAGAAAAATAGTTAATTCTTAAAATGTGAAAGGCAATCTTTGCGACAATAAAACGACAGAAAAATACAGGTTTAGTACTAGGCGTCTACCAAAAGTGGCAGAATAAAATTGTTCGGTGATTACAGCTTCCAACCTCCATTGGTATATACTCAAAGGAATTTTAAATGCTAGGGGGACTTAGGGTAAAACCAACATTTCTGGAACAGAGTCACAATTTGATATTTGCTTTATTCCTATACCTATCCCTTTTGGAAACAACCGTGGAAATGTGTTTTGAGATATAAGTAGGTCTACTGTGTATATTGGATTAACTAGGTACTGCGTAATAGTTAGAGATTCTTTCTGAATCCAAAAAGGCTAAGCATCAATTTTATTTAAGAATAAATGTTTTCATCGACTCGTCGTGCATTGGAAGGCACTTAAGAGTCCTATATCCATAATTTGTACGGGGATAAACTATTCCCAATTTATCTGTAATTAATCCACCTGTTTCAAAATAATAATAATCGTCCTAGGAGAATTATTATTTTGAATTTTCAATAAGCTACAAAAAAACGCGATGTATATAATTGAAGGGTAATGGTATAACAGCGTTTTAATAGTAGTTTATGATACGGGATCATAATAGGGGTAATTAAAATGCAAGTGGATTTTTTTAATAGCATCCACGAGTGTTTTAATTCCAAGTTATGTGCCCGTTCAAACACTACTTTATCTAATCCCATGCAATAGTACAAAACAAATTGAATCAAGATATTTTTCTTAATCGACAAATTGGCGGCAAATCGCGGTTACCTACTTTCTGCGCATGCGCATTAACTGTCAAGTGACTCCCACATGGGAGTGTCGATATTTTCTTAGAGTTTAATGTGGCTGCATAACACATATCCTTTGCCCTTTCTACATTTAAAAAAACATTACGATATCGTTTTTGTATGAAAACTTCGGTATATAATACATTATAGTATCGAAGTTTGACATTTAGAGACGCGTGTATGTAAAACATATCATTATGAAGTATAATTAGATTTTGTAATAGAAATTTTATGATATAAGAGTAGATAAAAAAAATTAAGTGCTTTGTGATAGATTATAAAAGAGAAAACGTGGGGAAAGTTTAACCACCCATATTTCCTATTCAATAAAACCCATTGAAAAAATAACAGCTATTTTACAGATATATTGAATAAGTAACTATATGCTAAATTACAGTGACACAGGTGGATTATTTACAGAGAAATTGGGAATAGTTTATCCCAGAAAAATTATGGATATAGGATCCTTAAGCTCCACACATATATAAATAATATAGGTATAGCTATATCTATATAGTTCCATTCTGTTTAATATGGACATTGTTACTCGCTGGCAATGATGTTGTGCAAGGCAACAATGGCGCGTTAAACGATAAGACAAATGATAATGTTGGAACTACCATGAAATTCAGTTTGGTCGAGATGGACACTTGGCGATTTTAGCAACGCATGCTTTGATGTACATCATTTGGAACTCTTGATAAAAAACCAATACCAGTACAGTATGCAATGCCAGCCTCTGATAATACGGCATAAAGCCTCTCCACAACACGGCAAATCCCTCGTCTTTAATGATTTCTCTTAATATTTCAAAGAGTGTAGTTTTTTTGATGGAATTTTGAGACCTGGAATCGAAATGACGTTGTCTTTGCAGTGTTTTGTGTCAAATGGAATGAGAATTGGCAAATATTTTAATTACCTGGTTTTTATATTGTCAGCCGGGAGTGATGCGACAGCAGTTGCGAAGCTAGCTAAGATGGAGGCGTATGTGTGGGTCCATATGTCATCTTTCATATTATGGGCCATCAACATCTCTCGTGCCTGCAATAATCTTACTTTAGCTTATGTTTTTGTTCCAGGCTTCAAAGGTGGCACTTTTATAGTTTTTTAGATAATGTAGCAATATGGACTGCTTGACCGACTAAACCTAGCTCCTTAGCTATTAGTGTCCTAGTGCACTGCACCACCGCTTTTTGGGTCCCTCGTCAGAACCCTTCGATTTCTTCACAGAAAATTTTAATAATAGACCAAGTACTTTATTTTCTGGTATTTGGTTTGTACTCAACATTGAGACGCTATGACCTGTGTGGATTTAGATGAAAGTCAGAGTCGTATTCTCTCTGATTACCTTTATGGAGAACAGACGTGAAGGTATTGTAGGTAGAGTAAGACTTACCTGTGTATAGGTACCAAGTTGTGCTGTGCTTACTAATATAGATCTGACAAGAGTTGGTACTCCACCACGCCACAGTGACCAGAAGCCTTCTTCGTTACAAATTCTGTTAAATAAATTCATAATTAAGTACCTACGTTTAAACAAAAAAAAAGTTTATTTCTCTCACATCAACTTGTGTAATGACACTTAAAATTATTTACTAGGAGAGCTGATGCCTGTAGTAGGACAAGATAGCCTGTATCCACCAGGCTCTTTCAGAACTATCCTAGAAATATTCTGCGCCGGTGTGCCAAGAACCTTGCTGAATCAGAGTAGGTCGGTAGGGTAGTAAATCTAAGTTTCCGTCACTCCACTCTCTGTGCTTTCTCCGCCATCTTGGAAAGACTTGGGAAAATTGCCGGTTTTTTTTAATTTTCGCCTATCACTCCGTTTCAGTGCATTTAAGCGCAAAACTAGTTATGGAAATATTGTAGACAACAAAATTTTGTATCAATTCAATGTAAGATGTTTTTTTACGATCAATAGACACAGAGCTATAGAACGCATAAAAACGGGTGAAATCACGTGCTTTGCAAAATTTAGAGATTTATCGACATTATATTTGTAACATTAGAGTAAAGTCCTCGGAATTAATTTACAGGGAATAAAATTACTTTTCTTTTAAACTACCGGTCTGTCTTCGTCTGTGGAAATTTTCATATTACTGCTTATCCCCGATCCCATTAACACAGCCACGTGGTTGGAAACCTTTAAGATATCGAGATAAAACAAAAAGGATATTCTAAGTATAAAAATACCCACTATTTCTATATTCCTAAAAAGCGTCATGAAAATCCATTCAGCCGTTTCGGAGCATATTCTGTTTTAAAGGAGCAGAGTACCTTTATTCTGAAGTGACGGAAACATATCAACAATCCAGACCTTCTGTTCTTCTTGTATGGTATCACCACTTTTTTGGGCTCTAGTATTCTAGGTGTGATGAATATGAAGGAGGGTTTACTTCATGGGGAAAAATCTTGATGTTAAATATATAAAAGTAAACCTTGTCAACGCATGTATGACCCCTTTATATTTTCGTTGGCAGTAACAAGGGTAGTGCGGTCCATCTGCCATCATTCTTACTAGTACAACTTCTGACGGTGTCCCGGCGAAAGCCCCGACCAGACCAGAACATATCCCAATACCCACCTTCGCCATTACTGTAGGATCCCGATTGTATTGCCTGTTAAACATAAGAACGTACCTTGGGCGTGGCCAGAGACCTGGTAAACTTAGATTACTTTACCACCACTTCGCCACCAAACCCTAGCAAGTGTTTTAACGACTTTTTAGGAGAACATGTAAATATACTTGTGTTATCCTCATTTCGCTAATAAGGGTTATTTACTGATTTGTGAAGGGTTGTGCTGCATAAATATTGTATAGGCTAGACTGAATTTTGAATATTTGTTATTCAATCACACCGTAACACCTGAAGAAATTTGGATTGGCTTTACCTAAAATTTAGACAGGAAACGAGCGTCAAGGAGAAGAATTGTTCCATACTAACTCTTTATAAGAATCATACATGTAACTGTACGTCCCTAGTCGAGTAGTGGTATAGGTGGCTTGGCGAAACAAAGCGGCACCAACGCCTGCATATAACCCTTTGAATCCATCATTAACCACAATTTCTCTGGTCATTTCATAAGACGAACAATCTTTGCACATTAATTGCAGTCTAACTTTGATCAAATCAAGCGGGTGAGCGACTATCGATGCTATCATTCTGAAAAAAAAACGTGATGGTCGACGAACGAAACACAGCGTGTCGGAGATTCTATTTTAATCTTAAGCTTATTTTGTGGGACCATTTCAACTAAAGATCACTCTTCAACATTATTGTTTATCTACTTATTATATTTTTATACTACCCAAATATTTAAGGAATGTCGTGAAAGAAGAACGTATTTAGCATATTGCCTTCAATTGTGCTAAATATATCTAACATTTTTCTGGAAGTGCAGCTACTTTTAAAACCTTTGCAGGTGAGACGTATAGTAAGTTTCCGAGTCGGCACATTAAATTCAGGTGTAATCCTAATTTTCAAAGATTTGTAAACATTTGTTGAAAAAATGCATAGCGTCTTAGTACTTAGTTCGTTTTCTATGTTAAATCTGAGAAATAAAATTAGATTTCCTCAACCTGCGATTCAAACCCAGGACCGCTGCTTCGTGGTTATTAAAGCATTTAGCCAAGCTAGGAGGCCTCATACAATTTACACAGGATGTGTATGAGAGACATATTTAGATTGTGCAACTTACCCAGCTACCCCACCACATACTGCCTTAATTTTAATGGGAACCGGAACATTTTCAGGCTTTTCAACTATGTCGTTTTTCTTAACCATAACATAATGTGTCCTGCTGTATCGTCTATTTAATTATTATCCATTGTTTTTATAATTATAATAACTTATAATTATTTTGTTTATTGAAATTCTTTTTTTTATATTAATGACTGTGAAGGAGGTTTTTGACATTATTCTTGTTTAATTTTACTCTACTCTGTGGTTTGGTATGACAGATTATTTTAACTGTTTGAAGCAAAGCTCTATTAGTCTATTAGAATAGATTTTTCCTATTGAGCATTTTTATTCTATATTTATTTTTTAACGACTTCAAAAAAAAAGACGTTACTCAATTCGACCGTGTTTGCGATAACTTCGTCGTTTATGAACCGATTTTGATGATTTCTTTTTTAATCGACATATAATTCTTCCGGATTGGCATTTTTATCTCATAAAAATTGGTTCATTAGTTTTTCAGTAATTTTGAAAAAACTGACTTTTAAGTCAATTATCAGTATCTCGATGAAATATGTACCTACCAACTATATACATCACCGATTTTAACGAATTATTTTTTTAAGGATATAATAATTTCTCGACATTATCTCACAGACATATGACGAAAATCGGTTCAGTAGTTTTTCAGAAATTCAGTAATTTTTCTCTGTTTACGGCTGAAAATTATGCATCAGAGAAAAGCCTTAGCAACGGTTGCTATTGACACGAAGTTGTAAATTTTTGTATCGACGGTGGTCTAAGCGTAAGGGGTGCAGCGTAGGATGCACTAGGTTCAAATCCTATCCAAAGCAGTATTTTTTTAAGTTTTCTATAATTTTTTTTATTTGCGTGATTATATTTCTCACAGGGCAGCCAAATCACTTAAAAGGGAAAAATAAAATTAACTTTAAAAAAAAGTGTACCGACTTCAAAAATTTGCACTGAAAAGTAAGAAATATTAAATATTTCGTCGTTGAATTTGAAGACGGTTGATGCCAAATTAAAAAACAATTTACTTCCCAAATTCACTAATCTAGACAATTCATTAGGAATCTATATACGATCATCAGTACAAACATATATAATATTGAACAGATATTTATCTTCTTAGATGTTTACTTAATTTTCTATCCTAATTTGGCACCAACCGTCTTCAAATTCTGCGACGAAATATTTATTATTTCTTACTTTTCAGTGCAAATTTTTGAAGTCGGTACACTTTTTTTTAAAGTTAATTTTATAAAATTGACATTTGGAATTTGTGTCCATTTAGGCATATAAAATAAAAAAAATACTAAATATTAATAATAAAATAATTTAATAACAAATGTATTAATATATTACAACTTTATTATCAACTACATCTTTTGTATAATGTTAAGTACATACCTAAACACAATTTATTTCTTCACTAGCCTTAATTATAAATTGTAGAAAATAAAAACAGACTAATAGATCAGTTACAATATTGTTAATAGAAGAAGTATTAAGTAGAAATTAGTAATTTTTACAATTAAATTCTTATTGAACACAGAATCAAATGTTTGGTGGGATTCGATGTCATTTTCTTTTCTCCAGTTTTGTCATGCTCTATCCTGAAAAATTATAAAAAATATAATGTTTGTTCACGGTTGTTGGCGGAAGTGAGGTACTAAACCTTAAAATAGCTTAATCTTAAAACTTTTTGTTCTGTTGGTTAAGCTATGTTTAGGATTATACTCTCCGCCCTTTTCGTAGTGTGCTGTTGGATAATTGAATATTTGGATGCGTTTCGTTTGCGTTCCTTCAGAGAGCGCGTTCAAATAATTTCTTTGGTTACAGCGCTAAATAAATCCCAGAAGTATTATGAGTAATTTAGGAATATTTTTTATAGGCGACAGACAGAGACATCTGGTTTGTCACATCACAAAAGTAGAAGCCTGAAAATGAGGCCTGAAACAGTCTATCGCTTCAGTCGCTTATTATGAAGAGCGAAATAAATCAATGATGGAATAAGTGAACATTATGTCAAGTGCGCTTTCACGATTCTGGAGTTTATCTTCGAGGAAGGTAATAAAACTCTAGCTTGCTAAAACTTGGGTCCTTCAGGCTGACCGTGTAAAAGCATCTTTACAAGCAAGTGCGAGCGACAAGAGTCACAACACAAGCCTCACAATAAAAATCACAGAATCCTAATTACCTTAGAAGTCGTCATCCTCTTCAAAACCTGAAGTATACCAGTCTCTGGCCACATCTTCATAGATAGCTCTCTTAACTTCCTCACTGTATTGTGGTGGTAGAATCCGTGGGGATCTCGCTCGGAACTCTAAAGGGACATCGTAGCATTTACAAACACAGCATGCTGGAAACTTGAACCAATCGGCAAAGATACCCCTACATTCGTTCCGTGGATCGTAAGCTAGCAGTCGGTGAAGACGAAATTGCTGTTCACATCTGAAATATATAAAAGGAAAGCATTGGTTTGATTAAAGATAATAGCTAAAAGGTGAATATGCTTCTGCTTCTTCTTAACTTTGAAGGTCAAATATGTGGTAATCACATAACCCTTACTTACAATGTGATGGTTGTTATTCAGTTGCTTATTACGATTCGTACGAAATTTAACTTTTTAGCCTGATCCAGAACAATTATCTTTATATATGTATATAATTCTTCTGTACGTGTATGTCACTGAACTCCTGAACGGCTGGACCGATTTTTATTGTGTATGTTTGAGTGAATTCCTGAATGGTAGATTCACAATTGGATCCGGTAGGCAGCGCTGCAATGTCAACTAATGTTGTCGCTCGTAGAGTCCAATTTTTGGTGCGATTAGTTAAGTATACCACGACTGAATTGGAATGAACTTGAGTGAACTTTTTATTACTTTTTCCGTCTCTACTACGTCTACTACCCTGACCAACTTTATTTCATTTTTATTTAACTGGTTAAAACCTTCGTGTTCTGTTACTTTTGAAGCAGCTATGATTCGACGAAATATCTCCGAATGACAGATACATTTTGAACAAAGATATATTTTCAAAAATATTTTACAACCATGGGAAGTGTGTATACTTAGGTAACTTAGCTGGTATAAATTAATAATCTTACCGGCATCCTTCACGACAGTACATTTGTTTCCGCTCGTGGACACACGTCTCTAAATGTATGTACTGCTCAAACGGGTACATGTTGAGAAGAGCCAGAACTTCACCTCGAGTGCTGTTCGCCCAAAATGGTGCTGCCATTTCTTCTTTCGTCTGGCAAGCATTCCTGAAAATGATACGAGCAAATATTATAATGAGTGCTAGTGGAGTCAGTTGTGAAATCGGTTCAGCAACTTAAAGCAAGATCTAGGTTACTGCTAAATACTAAGTACAAAATATCGATATCAAAAACAGCAATTGCTGCGTTACCCGGTAACGCGTTTTTCGGTAACCGTATTTTAAAGTAACTATCATAGGTATATTTTATAGTGTCCTAACGAATCAATATTTTTGTTTCGTCATCCTGATTTGTCAATCAAATTGATTCCTGAAATACTATTTAAAAAAAAAGTTTATATAAAATACTTTAAAATTACATTACTAAAAGAAGGAGCCCTACCCTGAGACCGTAAGACAACCCGTGAAGAAAGAAAAAAAAAATTACAGAAAAATACTCACGCTCCTTCCAATTTGATTACAGCCGGTCGAAATGATTCTTGATGATGAGGTTTCTGAAGGAATTCTTCATTCTTTTCGTTTATGGTAGTCTCTAATTTTTCAATTTTATTTCCTTTATCGTGTTCAGAAAACAGCAACGTTGGTGGTAAAGTTGAAGTGTCAGCGTTCATTGGTTTCCAATTATCTTTAAAAGTTTCTATTACAGGGGTTGTGTCTTCATCAACTATTTCAGTGATAGGAGACTCAGTATTATTTTTCTCAGCTTCAGTGCTTGCAACAGTTTTGTTATCGTTAGTTACATTTTTAGATAACGGTTCTGATTTTGAAGATGAATAATTAGGATAAATGCTATTAGTTTCAATACTTTGTTTAATGACCGCTTCTAGAGTAACAACATCAGGATCCAAATTGTTAATTTCTATATTAGCGATACTTTCTAATTTTGTTTTATATGAAATACCTTTATCGTCAATAGTCTCATTATTGGTCATATCAGCTTCGGCACTTTTTGTTGTATTGGCATTTGTTATGTTTTTGTTATCCAAAGGTTTAACTTTTAAAGTATCGTTGCTAATTATTTTATTCTTATCTGTAGGCGATGGAGTTGTTTGGATAGGTCGGAAATGTGGCTTCATTTTGATGGCACGTCCGTGACTTTTGGTGTACATCATTTTAGTTTTGATGAGATCTTCGGCAAACTCTGCCGTCTTTCTTAAGTCATCATCTTCATCGTCGTCTATAAAATTTTCAAGTTCAGCTTTCAGAACTGAAATGTGTCTTTCTTCACCATACATTCTTCGCATAAGACCCTGGTTTTCCCGGACGAACCGTCGTATAGCGTGCCATGGGTAACTGTTTCCCGGGACGGTGCAGAAGTTGTGTTTGGTGAGGTCACAGGGCGCGGCGGGGGGTGCTCGTGCGCGACTCGAGCGGTAGGGCCGCGTGCACGCCGACGCGTAGTCGTAAGCTTGACACTGGGCGACCGAAATCCATGTCACCTACTTACAGAAAACAAAGTTAATTTAGAAATATAAATAAGTGCGAGTCATTCTCACTCACTGAGGGGTTTGATAAAATACTTCAAAAAGCTGGCCAGTGGCCTTAATAATTAGTGAGACAAGTCTTCCGTTGGTACCCTGATGTTCTTAAAAACCGTAAGGCCCTTGTGATGGAAAAAATGTTAACAGGAAGTGTGTTGGTAACTTGTTAAGATGCTTATGACATAGCAGGTAGTAAACAAAGCGTTTAAAATTCAACCTGGCGTCGCATAGACAAATATGCAAGTTTGCGCAACCACCTTACTCCTCAAACCATTCTAGCGACTTGAGAGAGTAGAAAGTTCGGTCAACTAAAAGTGAAAACAGAACGAGGATCTTATTATATCGACAATTAGTGTCGCGGCTCGCGAGTGGGCGTCGCTGTATTTAACGATTTTTACTTTCGTTTTTTCAACAGGTGTTTCTATTATTACGATTATTTTAAAAGTAGATTAATTTATTTTATACCACCCTTTTTCAGTGCTCCGATTTTGACGTTAAAAGATAACAGACGACATTAAGATCAAAACTAAACGTGACCGTGGTGGAAGAATATTGTAGATAAAAATGGGATATCAAGGCTATTCTAATCCCAAAAAGAAAAACTTGGTCAGCTACTAACTTGGTTGACACCAGGAGGATTTTTCTAAAACTAATAATTTATAACAGAAATTTAAAAAATACGATTTAAAGAATGATACTTTACATACAAAATTACAGCAAATTTTTTTTTCTTTCCTCACGAGTTCAGCTCTCGAAACCATGTTACGGTTCTAGGGTACCCAGCGGAAGACCAAGTCTCCCTCGTTTAGCCGATGGTATTTGTGAGGCTATACCTAACGAGTGGCTAGTTCTGTTGAGATATATATTTAGATGGAAAAGCCTCTAAGTGTGGTTTGTCGGATTATGTACATAAGTTTTTAATTAAAAAAACCCATTGGTACATGGCCGGGATCTGGGATCGAACCCGGGGTCTGTCTAGTTAACACCAGACGTCTTATCCACTCGGCCACCGACGCAAAATTACAGCAAATACATGCGTTTTTGGATTTCTGATCTGAAATTTGCCTAAAGTTTCCTCATAACAAAAAAATAATTGTTTATCTGGTCCATTTAGGAAAAAAACTGCATCTTAAAAATACGTGTAGGTATGTAGCGCCGTTAGTCGTGAGTAAAGGATGCTACAATGTCAAAGAAAACTAAGTTTTGGTACGTGTTTGGTACATTATGTTTATGTCATATCGTTAAAACTGCTTGAAACTGCAGTTATATGATCTTAATTTCTTGACTTGATGCTTTTGATTCCAGATTGCAATGACCTCAGGCAATGACGACGTACTTTAAACCGATGTGAAAGTTTAGATTCTAGTATAGAGATCATAAATTGGAGGATTGGGTTAAATCAATGTGAACAAAAATAAGGAATAAATAACCGAATGCTCGTGCTTCGGTAGGCACCTAAAACCAGTCTCCATTATTTCTGGCCATGCCGCAAGAATACAGTTATAGCTCCTTCCTTGATAACTATCTAATTAACGACACAGCAACGCCAGGAAAATTCTCAGAGAAAATTACACTTGGCGGTTACAGAAAGATAGATTACGGGTTGGGAACCGTGGACAGCCGAGGGTCGGCAGCTTCCAGGGTACCAAGCGGTAGAAAAAACTTCCTCATTTAGACTATGCAATTTTTGATGCCATCGAGTGGCCAAAGTTGAAGAGTTTGTTTGTTTGAACGCGCTAATCCTCGTTTTCGCTCTGGAACTACCAGTCGGATTTGAAAATGTCCTTTTACATTTGATAGCCCAATTCTTGAGGAAGGTTATAGGCTATATAACATCACGCTACGAACCCCAAGGAGCGGAGCAGTGACTAAAAACGCGAGTGCAACCGCAAGACATAATGGAGAGCAACACTATTCGTCAGACAGATCCCTACGAATAACCAGACACTCAAGTTTCATTCAAATCCGTTTTTGATAAGCATTTTGTGAATTCGTACCGTTTGGTGTAGAAACTCTAGGTCAGTGGAGTTCAAATGCCAAAAAGTTTATTAAAGACTGATTATCTCGACTGATCTCCTTCCTCGCTCAACGAATCAGCAACGGGATTCAGCGGGGAAATGCAACCAGTATTCTTGTCACAATTCCATGCGGACCTGGTTTATTTAGTTGTTACAGATAAACGTAGTAATAGTATTGATTGAAGTGCAGTAGCATATCAAATAAATCTAAAATTCGTTCTGTGTACATTATCACGAGATCAACAAACTTAGCAGCCCAACCTGTTCTGATCCCAAATCCAATCACTCACTTTCACTTAAATGCCTGTCCGTCTGTCATAGACGAAAGTTATACGTACGTGTTGACGATACATTGTCAATAAATAACGCGGAGTGGACAATTGTAACAATGTCTACATTTACTTAGTAGCTCATAATTATTATCTAAACAGAATAAGCCTGATGTATAATAAATGAGCCTAGAGTTTAAAGAAATGGGGATGGCCGGCTATACATTCTGGTTATTCTTTAGCAATTTGATTCTTCTATTTAAAACTAAAATGGAAAATATATAAAAAATTGGCCAAGAGCGAGTCGAACACATTTTTTTTTGGTGAGAATTTTAGGACATACTTTTCGTATAAGTTTTCCTGTAAACTATGTACGTAGGTAATTTTCTATTTTTAAAAATCTTAGACTCAGTGGTTTCGGAGATATTGGGTAGTTCAATTATCGTTTATTTTCTTTAATATAATTAAAACTCTGTATTTATTATAATGAGCCATCTCATTTGATATGTCACATGATGCACTTGAAAAAAGTTTATTTTTTATTTTTAATTTTTTCCCCCAAAATAGGAAATCAATTATTTGCGCTATACGACCAAATTTCAACCTTATTCGTCCAGTAGATTCGGAGAAAATAATCTGTGACAGACGGACAGACAGAACAGACACAAGAGTGGATATAAGGGTTTTATAGAGGATTATCTCAAGATCAGGATGTGGAAATGTCAGGTTTGTCAAAATCCCTGCTAACCCTGATGGTACCTACCTATGTAAATATATACCAGTACTAAACCTCTAAACTGGTGTTTATGATTGTTTAAGTAATGTGGCACATATTATCTCATTAAATGGTGTCATGTTAGTCGTTAACTTTTCCATTAAGTTCAAAAACCCGAGTTTACTTAAATATTAACTTACTTCTTTACACGTGCTGTAATTGTATAATTAGTTTAACGATATTTTAATTTTAAAATGTCTCATGTTTTCTCTAGAAAGCCTCGAAGACGTCTGTTGGTCTATGGATGCATAAACGCGCAATCATGTACCAGAGATAACTACTGTACTGGTAACATTGATAAGATTTAGAGAGTTGACCATATTAAAGTGACCATATGAAATGGAGCTGACACTTATTATAAATATTATATTATATATTAAATATTAGGATACGCTTTTGTAAGGACCAAAAAAACTGAAATATCGTAGGTACACAGTATATCCCATCGATGCAAAGTATTAGAGTCACCTTTTGCAAATGATGATAGAAATCCATACTCGGAAGATAAATGCGAAAGTGCGTTTATTATAAATTATTTTTTTGTTACAATATAAAAACCTTAAAATTAATCATTAAATTAACTAAATAAACCAGGTCCGCGTAAAATACAGGCAAGAATACTGGCTGCATTTCCCCGCGATGCTGATTCGTTGAGCGAGGAATTGTTTGTCCTTATTTCACGTAAAATTAGAGCAAGGGATCGAGGTGATTTGTTTCTCAGAGGTGCGGAGGGCCGAAGAGTGACATATGCTTCTTTTCATCCCGTAAATCCTTCGGAATAAATCATAATGTCACATTTCAAAAATTTCCACGACGAAATACGTATAGAATTAAGGTATTTGTTTAAGATTTCATTAGCAAAAATTATGCGATAGCTAAAAAGGCGTCTTTAAAATTCATCGTTTCTACTGTATAACATTTTACGGGTAGTCTTAAGTCGATGAAAATGAGTTCTTAGCTTTTATAATTCAAGTGAGTTAAACTATTTATCTTTGCGTTCATATCTAACTAAACCAGTTAACAATAGTAAGAAATCTGGTTGTAAGTAAAGAAAACCTTTCGAATACCCAATTCGCACGGCCACCTGTTCATGATGTATTACGACTTTTTATGAAGGTAACAGGTAATTGCTATTTACACAAAAGTAGATTTTCACACGGTCTGAGCCAGTAAGTGGATTAAAGAGTAGTAAAACAAATAAATACAATTCAAGTTAAACCAATATCTAATGGGAAATGCTATTATATACCTTTAACTATTTTTAAAGTTCGAAACGGCGGAATGAAAATTGGTGATATTCTCGCCTGCTGCAAATGTTACCATAATTAATCTTATTGATAAATGTAATAAGAACTGATTAGGATTACTACGCTGTTCACCTCCTCTGATGACAAGAGGGCTGGCTCCTTCCTCGCTCAACGAATCAGCATCGCGATTAAGCGGGGAAATGCAGCCAGTATTCTTGCCTGTATTTTACGTCAGGACTTTATTTTAGGTTTTCTATTTGTTGTGAGTAAATATTTGTTTTAAAGTCAATGAATATAAATTTTTAATCACAATTGCCTGAAACACGGTGTCTACTTACTTACTGAAACTTCTAGGTACCTACTAAAAGAGTAGAGTTTAGATTGAATATGTGATTGTAGGTCATAATATGGTCTATTTGATTTTCATAATAAAAAAAAAACTAATTTCCAAAACGTTAACGATACTTACGCAAAATCCTCAAATAAAGTTACCTCACGTCATATGAAGCCAGGGTACGATCCAGGTAAAAACACTATGATAATTTCCACTCACCACAACCAGAACGGCTAGCGTGCGCCTCATTTCGCAGCATTCAAGAAAACTTTCACTAGTTACGCGGGGGCGCACGATGGCGCATTGTGCCGACCGCTATTGCCGGTTGATGCCGACGGACTGCTGAGTAGGAAACTTTCGCGACGCGTCACGGTCAAGGCCTGTCTTGCACTTGCGCCGGCGCATGCACTTGTTTAATGGTCCCTCTCCATTGACCCATCGGTCATTTTGCTTCGGTACAAAAATCTTCGATGACTATGCGATTGTCAGATACCAGGGGCATTAAGATTAAGAAGAAGTGTACATAAAGGTATACATTTCAACACCAATGTCACTCAATCAATCCGTGTTCCCAAGAAAATGAAAACCGTTTCTACCTCCTAGAGATTGTGGTAAAGGGGGGGGGGGGAAAGAAACTTCCAGGATGGAAATTGGAAACTCTAAACGATGCATGACCTAATTAGATGTCTGAAAACACACAGCTCTTCATCAGGTAGAAGACGCAGCCGATGGTAGAACATAATTGAAGACTAGCTGATGCACATGAGTTATGCTCCTCAGTAATAAGGGACTGACTGAGTAGACAGAGGTAATCAGTAATCACAGACAAGAAGGATTTCAATTTGTACCAGGTTCAGGATTCAATTCTAAGTATATCGACATCAGGATTTAGCTTCTTAAAATATACACTTGCTAAACTTTTCCTATCCATATTGTGGGTTACTCTAATTTATTGTTAGAACAGATTTTAAATACCACGTATTTCTTAAATATCTGCACATTTCACGGCCTTTATACCTTGCGGTGTGGCCAGAAACATCAGTAACAGTGTATACATTTTGCCATTGCTGCACTTAATGGACTTAGTTGTGTCATTTCTTTAACAGACATAAATATCTTTGCTATTTTTAGAACAAGTGTGAACGCTGGCTTTACTTGCGTCCGAAGCAATTAGAATTGAACCCGGGACCTCCATCGACTCCTTTATTTCGACTCGATATAGTCTAAATGTTTGCTAAATTTACTTTATCTAAATCAGTTTAGTCGTTACCGAGTGATTGAATAACAACAGTCAAAATTTCACAATTATGATATTAGAGGCATTATTCAATGGTCCATCGCACATCTGTTCTTCATTGTTATGTTATTGTTCATGTGTAGCCATATGATCAACATCAAATTATGAAGCAGACATATCAATCTATGGCTCATCAATCACAATAATTTCTCTAACTTTACGCTATCAATTCGCAAGTGAATTCACACGATAAAAAATTAGGTTCCGCTTGCTGCGAGAGTGTGTGCATTTCAGTAGGTCAGTCGAGTAATAGTCTATCGGCCGACGTCTGCGGTTGTCTCTGTCTGTCTCGTTGGCAACATAACTAGTTAGAATAAGAAGAAAAAGCTGCGCACACGCACCGTTATCCCGCTACGATATCTTGAATGAAGATGGCGATTTCTCTCGCGCCAAAACAATGCTCGTCTGCAAATTAAAATGTCGCTAGGTGCAATTAATATATTAACTATATTGGTGCGTCGATTGTCGAGTTAAGACGTCTGGTATTAACTAGGGAAAGCACTGGTTCGATCCCGGATCCCTGCCATGTACCAATGGGGTTTTAATAATTAAAAACTTAAGCCGATAAACCATACTTAGAGGCTTTTCCATCTAAGTGTACCTCAACAGAACTGGCCACTCGTTATGTATAGCCTCACAAATACCGTCGGCTAAAAGAAGGTGACTGGTCTTCCGCTGGGAACCCTGGAACCCTAACACGGTTTCGGGAGCTGTAAGGCAATCCGTGAAGAAAGAAAAAAAACTAATATAATTATTATTAGATTTTTTTTTGTTTACCACCTTTACTTATCTTACCACTAAAATACTATAAAATTTTGAATTTTTTAAGGGATGCCTAATTAAAAACTATAGCTATTAAATATTAAAAATACCTACTAACATTAAAATTAATAAAACTAAAACTAAAAATAATAAAACTCAGAGTCTGGTTTGTTCAAAGACTGGCATGCGCTGGCTGCGTTCCCTCGCTGTATAGCGATACTGATTTTATGTGCGAGGAATGAACCAGCCCTCATATCACCATATGCTACTATTATTTTTGTGTTATATTATCAGTCTTCTTCTTAGTCGTTGCTGAATGTCGTGTCTATCATTCATGTTCTTCACTTTCTGGACGATATGCCTGCATGTGCTTCGGTCCTAGGAAGTCCTCATGGCATCAAACACCCGCAGACCGGTCAGTGTTTTTAGGCGATCTGTGTCTGTAGGCGATCAAGCGCGTGGTATTTTTCTGTCGACTTTTCCTACCTATCAGTAGATGATATTAAAAGGTTAAACAGGTTTATGAAAGGTGTTATCAGGTAATTACGCCTGAAAATTTACCTAGAGACTACAAATATTTAGACCGATTTACCAGTTTTGTCACCCCCAAATCTTCAAGCATTTTTCTATAATGCGATTAAAAGTTGAAAGACTAACAAAAAGCATAAAAGATACCCACTTCTTGTCAATTAAAAATAATAAAGATATGTCTGAGAAAGCTATAGGACATCAGGCTTTCAAGTGCAGATACGCTGCAAGTTGCAAGTGTTATTAATTTAAAAATCCTTTCGAAACGCTTACTTGAAAGTGCTAAGAGAAACTCATATGTAAACATGGTTAATGATAATATAAGTATTCTTGGTATACACCTTTCTCTGAATACACGATTTGGAAAGAAAGTATCTGTTTATTATGAACACTATTGCGTGAATTTTAATTTTAGTACCAATGATGAATAATAATCACCTAAAATGCCACCTTTGAGACAACTTTGTATAAGAAAACTTACAAAAGAACACATACATACACATATCTTCACGCCTTAATAGCTCTGTAGTAACAGTGTCCACTTTTGTCCATATTAAACAGGACAGGTGGCAAGCCTGTTGCTGCACCTAGCTAGATATTATGTAACTTCTGTATTTTTTTGGAGTAGGACGAGAAGTAGATTATAGAATATGATTTTGCAATTTATACTTAGCATTTTTGACATGAATGAGATTTGAACCCAACCCTAGTTTCTATGCCAACCTTACTTGAATTTAACAAATAAACTCATTCTCTTTTTTAACCGAACTTCAAAACAGAAGGAGGTTTACAATTCGTCGGAATCTTTATTTTTTAGAAGTGAACGACATCGTTCTTTCAAAAGTCAGCTCACATAATATGACATAATAGAAATAAATCTCGACGATAGAGCAGAAAAAATAAATTATTTTTTTATTAATAATTATATTATAATGCAACATTTTATAAACTATATTAAACACTTAATTACTTATAATAAAATAACAATTATTGATTTAGATATTTGATTTTAAACACAATTTGAGATATAATTACAAATAAAATTCAGACATTTCCTAATTTCAAAGTTCCCAAGGTTAGATAACTGTAACATTTTTATCACAATGACAATTAGATCAAATTCTATCTTCCTTTACTCAAAACCCTTCTTAATTTCACCCAAAAATCTGCATTTTGCTTATTCCAATCTAAATATATTTTAGTATTTAAAAGATATTTCAGAGTCGGTGTCATGTACTTCTGTTCTATATTTCCCACGCGCACTAACACAAGTGGATCACAACACGTACCATCTTCAAGAAAAAATCTATGATACTCTGCTAACTGTGTTTCCCATCGACACCATTGTGACTTAGCAAAATTATTACTAATAATTAATAATATATATCTACTTTCATTTAAACTAGACATAATAGATTCAGAAATATATGAGCCTATCTCGAAATCTCTCTCGTAAATACAAAGTTTTAAATAAGGCGGCTTAGTTTCTAATTCAGAAATCATCTGCACAACAATCTCTCTATCATTGTTACAATATGATACGAATGCATCGTATTTTTGTTCTTTATTTATACACATGTTCTCAACTTTGTTCAATCGCATAGTTCTACCTAAAGCAATTTTCGCCAAGAAGATCCAGTACCTTACGTAGAACCTGTACTTATAAAGAAGTGTTGACACGACTAGAATCAGAACAATCACGATACATGAAGGAAGAGTCCATAGTAGCAACATCACGTTCGTCATTTTCTCATATACAATACATTCAACGGATTTGATTGAAGAAAAATAGTCAGCGACTCTACGATTCTCCCAAAGATCTGGAGTGCTGCACTGGAAATTAGATTTTTTGAAGAATTGTTTCAAAACAACAGAGCCGTTCTTCTCTAACCACATAAATGCTCTATACATACTACTGCAATCACAAACGAACACATTATCCATTAAATCTATTTTTAAGTTTATCAATTTTGTTTTATTGTTGTCCAGCAGATAATTGATGTCTTTTAACATCCCCACAGAGAATTGATTGATTTTGTTATTGCCGATCAGAAGTTGCTGAGGTTTTATCCCTGAACTGAGGAACAGCGGTCTCCACCATGATATCAGAAGATTTCCACTCAAGTCTAAAACTTTCAATCGTTTCAGTGGTGTCAACAAAGTTTGAGCAATGTAAATCAATAAATTATTTTTCAATATCAAATGAGTTACATTTGGTGTGGCTTGCAGTATATTATTATTTTCATGTAAGTATCTGATACCACAGTTATTTAAAATCAGAATTTTAAGTGCAGAGAGTCCTTCAAATTTTACTCTGGTCAAGTTTTCACTCAAAGTGATTGGATTATTAGCAAGATTCAACACTTCCAGCTCTTTTGTCGACAGAAATGTGCCCGAGCCGATATGAAATAGAGTACCGTTTTCCAAATTAAGTACTTTCAGTTTACCCAAACCAGTAAAAGTGTAGTCGAAAATGGATTTAATTCTGTTGTATGAAAGGTTTAGTACTTGTAAACTTTGACTATCGACAAAGGTGTCTCGACCAATTTCGAAGTAAACAGGACTTGATGGATTCCCTGAGTTATATGATATATCAAGAAGCTTTAACTGAGTAGACAAGTGCGCATGGATCCCGGGCAAATTATTACCACCCAAAAACAGCGCCTTGAGGTTAGGAAACTTCTCAGGATTAAAGGCATTCTTATCAATAAATACTGCACACACTTTTCTTAAATCTAGTAGCTCTATTTTGTCCATTCTAGGAAAACTGAACTCTGTTATCATTTCAAATTTGTTCTGGGCTAATATTAACTTTGTGATATTTGATTCTGCTATAGTGTTTAATAGCGTCTTGGGAATAAACTTTTTAAATCCCATAGTTGATATATCTAAACGAAGTAAACTAATATTACTTATAACGATTTCTTTTAAAAACTTCTGAATAATACTAGAATCTAAATCATTCTCACCTATATGAAGTTCTTCTAAATGTTTTAAAGGTAAGAAACTTTTAGGATGGATATATTCAATTTGGCACAAAGCAATCTTCAAGCTATTAAGTTTAGTGCCTTTCATTATTTCAAAAGCATCATAAGTTATTACTCCAAATATATTTAGAGATAAATCTAGTCTTTTTAAAGATGGTAAATAATTCGGTTGAAGAGATGGTGTTATATAAAGTAGATTCGTAAACCCATTTTCCACTAAAGTTAAATTTATAAGTTTCTTAAGACCCAGGAACAGATTTTCGGCAATCGACTGTAGGTGTGTATTGTAAGAAATTGATAGTTGTTCCAATTCCGTAAGATTACTAAATATCCCCGACTCTAGGAATTTCAGATTATAATTTGCTTCAATTTCCAGTACTTTTAAATAATAAAATTTATCCAATTCTCCTTGGCTTATAAGGTCTATGTTTGTCATTCTAACTCGCAACGCCTCACTTTTCAGCTTTACCTGAAAACATGTAATTATTAGGTTACTATTGTAAACGTAATTAGCTAATTTGATAGCGTTGTCGTCTGAATAATATTTGTTGAGACGCACCTTTTTAATCTGTTTTGCAATAACAGTCTTTGTGAGAACGTAAAAACTTAAGGGCCCTTGGCAGTCGGCCATCTTACTCCAGACAAAAATATGGCAAATTTCAATTAATCCTAGAAAAATTAGTATATTTATGCAACATTTTCAACTCAAATTGTTGATAGTAATTATTTTAAATGGGATTAAGCCATATTTTTATTATTTAGGGTTTTAATTAGGCGTAGTTTCTAAAACAAACAATGCGCTTTGAAAAAAATATGGCTATTTAGAAGTCTTAATAATGAAAATAGGGCTTAGACTAATTAAAAATCGAGATTCAGCGGGGAAATGCAGTTTATTTAGTTATTTTTAAAGTTTAGATTAGATTTAATGTTTTTATGTTCTTATGACGTGTAAATAATTAAATATAAAATAATAACTATCAACAATTTGAGTTAAAAATGTTGTGTAAATAAACTCATTTTTCTAGGCTTAATTGAGATTTGACATACTTTTGACAGATATAATAGGATGGTCGACAGCCAAGGTAAATGTGATTTTTATTAATCTAACCTAACTGATTGGTTTTTTCAATTTTCTCAGTTGCCCTAATAAACTTAACTTGGTGAAAAGAAATTAAGAATATTAGAAAATCTAAAGACCGATTAAAATATAGTATTTATTTGTATAGTAGATAATTATTATACACGTTTGAAGTACACAATGGAACATTGCGCAAAGATTTTTAAAATGACGCCTTTATCTCTTGTTAACATTTCAGAATTTATTTTGTTTATACAAGCAACTGCGCATAATTGAAATCGTATCTTACTGAAGTTTGTTCATTTGTCGCGTACTTTGAGATCATTATTATCTACTACTAGAGATCGCCCGCGGTTTGGGATAAGTTCGTATTGTGTAAATCGGCCTTAAATCGCGAAACCAACAAAGTATTCGCTCTCTTTTGGCTCGAAATTCGAACTTGCGATTTTATTTTGCTTTTACTATACAAAAACTACACACCCAATATCATATTTTCTTGAGTTTTTCGCGATTCCCGAGATCAAGGAATCGAAATAATGCCGTTTAAAAAATGGATTTTCCAAGAGTTTATAGAAATTTTAGTTACTTGCTTGCTTTAAATTTTCTTTTATTGCTACAATCACTGCACACTTTCGTGGATTACGATAATTATCTTTATTATTTTTTTACAGATATTGCTTTAGCTACAAAATATAAATATAAAATATTCTGTATTAGATATCAAAGGTAAATGAAACATTTATAACCAGAGTCAAACATATACTATATAATACAATTCAGCCCCTTGGGTAGGTAGCGTGATGTTAAATAGCCTTCCCCAAGAATTAGGCTATCAAATGCAAAAATATTTTTTCATATCGGTCCAGTAGTTTTTGAGTAGAATACGAACAAACAAATTTAGATAAGTTATTACATTGAATTGTATTTAGTTTTTAAATAATTTTCAATGTATAAGTTTTTTGAATTGCAGTCGAAATTTCTTTATTGTATAATTATATATACTCGTATATATATTTTTGATGGCGCGCCTTGAGGGCAAGAGTGACACAGCGAGACGGAAAACTGCGTTACTCCCCCGCTGCTGTGTGCGTGGCTCGTATACTAAATACTTCCTGTACCACCAATATTATAAACGCGAAAGTTTGTATGGATATATGTATGTTTGTTACTCAATCACGCCAGAACGGCTGAACGGATCTGGATAAAATTTGGCAAATTTTTATCCCGGAAATAATGTATGGTTCCCGTTATAAACTTATAAATTTGTTTTTCACATGATCGACATGATTTTTTGTATTGATATTTTATTTAGGGGTCAGAGAATGACCAGGGAGGTGCAAAAATAACAGCCACGGGATTATTTCTTTTAGAATCTATTTCCAGGCGGGTGAAACCTTGTAAATAAATAAATAAATAAATAACTTACCTTCGGAAACTTCTTGCAAGCATAACTACCGAAGCAGACGATATGGCTCTGATCCTTATTAGCACGACAAGTGCACCCAGATCCTTTATCAACTCCTAGTTGTATTGGTAACTCCATATCTCTTCTAGAACTTATAAAGGAAGTTTCCATATAATCGTTTTCAATACTAGTTCGGGCGTACTGCGCGTAACAGAGTAGTAACCATAAATACTGTAGTACTGACATCGTCTTCACTGAAAATTAGAGAAATTAAACATTTAAGAGGATGTATAGAGCTGAATGCGAGTTTTAGGATGCGTAAAAGTACATGATCCACTGCAGTGACCATAATCAAAAAAATATATGATATTCTTGAGGTTATGCGTTATTAAGATACTGTGTTCAAAACATAATACAACTATATTGATTCGATAGAAAAAAATCACGAATGTACCTCTAAAAAAATATTATACTGTCTAGAAACAGTACTAAAATGCATGCAATGATTCTGATTTTTTGACAGATTTTTTTATCTAGCAATATACTATCGTAATACTGTTCTATTTTTTAATCAAATTTTCAGCAAGTCCCTTTATTCTCATTTTCGAGATTTTATGTACGCACTGCACGCGTGTGTGCGTAAGCGCTCGTGTACCGACAGTACCGGCTGCAGCCTGATGCTATATTATTAGTGGCAGTTACGTCGTTTGGTGTGTATGTGTACCCGCGTGGGGGCGGTGCCATCTCTCAAGGTCATTGGCTCTATTCAGCGTCTTAAAGGTGCGTCGGTGGACGAGTGGTTAAGACTACTCGTTAGGTATAGGCACACAAATACGGCTAAACGTAGGAGACTTTCTGTAAGGCAACCCGTAAAGAAAAAAAAAAGTTTAATTACTAGCTTTCCTGGGGTTACAAAAGTATCCTATATCTCCGGTCTTCCAACTGTCTCTATGCAAAAAAATCACATGAATCCGTTGCATTTGATGTAAAATAAGGACAAACAAACAGACTAACACAATAATTTCGCATTTTTAATAGTCTTTAGGATGAAATTACACTAAAATTGCTATTTATAGAAATTATAATGAAAAGGTGCGTCGGTGGCCGAGTGGATAAGACGTCTGGTGTAAACTAGATAGACTCGGGTTCGATCCCAGATCCCAGCCATGTACCAATGGGTTTTTTTTATTAAAAACTTATGTACATAATCCGACAAACCACACTTAGAGGCTTTTCCATCTAAATATATATCATGCTACTCGTTAGGTATAGCCTCACAAATACCATCGGCTAAACAAGGGAGACTTGGTCTTCCGCTGGGTACCCTGTAACCGTAACACGGTATCGGGAGCTGAACCCGTGAAGAAAGAAAAAAAAAATTAAAATTTATGTGCAAATCTCGGGAACCGCAGAACTATATTTCTCGAAAGAATGTTTGTGTCTATTTTCGTGCTCGGGCTATTTTCAAACAAAATAAAATATAGACTATTGCACTCAGGGATAATGTAGCTTCCTATTAGTGAAAGAATTTTCATAATCGGATCAGTAGTTTTAGAGATTACCTCTTTATAATATCAGTAAGTATAGATTTCATTATGACTTAATATATGAACATTATATTTGTGAATTAAGTCGGGGGAAACGTTAGTTGTCCATATTGAAAAGAACAGCGGTGGCAAGCCTGGACTGTGTCACACAGACGCTTTACGCTTCTCAAATCTACCAGCAATCCAATTAATGAAGGTCGCCCGTGAAGTTACAGAACTAAAAAACTATTGCAGTTCTATAAACCCGTTCCTAGAAGTCATTGTTAATGTCAGAGTAAATATAGATATATTTTACGGCCGACATTAAGATAATAATAACTGATAAGTGATAACCACTTACCTACTTATATTAAAATAAAAAACATGTTATTTTATTATTTTGTTATAATTATGGCCATCCTAATCCTAACCAATATTATAAATGCGAAATATGTTTGTTTTTCCTGTTTTTACGCCAAAATGGAAATCAATGGATCCAGTGGCGGTCCTGGGGTAGAGCGAGAGCAAAATCCGATTATCAACCGCGAGCGAAAAATTAATTGATTATTGCTATCTGGCTTTGATTTTGGTGACCCACACAGAGATGCGCAATGGGGGATCAGCATGTTTGCATTCTATTACAAGAAACTGATGACAATTTTTTGGGAATGCTTCTAAATTATAGCTGTAAGATTTTGTTATAATAAATAATTAGATATATTTCAATTTTCATTAAAAATAATCATGATTTTAATTTTGTTTTCTAATTCCCGCGAAAACGTTCTGGGCACGATGATGACGTCACACCCAGGTAACGAACTAACGAACAAACTGATCACTTTTTAAACCACACATAAAAAGAAGTGCAATTTTCTTAAGAGTGTAGTGTACCGCGTCCATGTTCATACAAACGGAGAAAACGTTTTACTACCCCTAAATATCATTTAATTTTAACGATTTTGTAATATGTTACTGACATAATGAAAAACTACGTACGTATTTTTTCCTTTTTTCAAAATTCGTAATAGGTCAAAAGTTATAAGCCCCTCAAATCTCGGTTTTTTTGGTTCATAACTTGCTCGTAATAAACCGTCTGTATTTGAGAAACAAAGCAAAATTTCAAAAAAAGCAAAACGTACGTACGTAGATTATAATCTGCTAAAACGTTTGACACCAAAATTATAAGGTTTCGTTATAGTTTAGTAGGTGTAAATCGTTTTCCCCCAAAACGCAATTTTCAACGAAGAACATACCTACAAACACTCACGAGCTGCAGTGTTCTCTGTCGCACTGATGCCCGTGGGACGAGCGCGCTTGAGACAGAATATGATTTTCTAAATACCTATTTCGCTGCGTACGCTGAGCTACACGATCCTCTTAATTAGATTATTTAGATGAAGTGTAGGCAACGTTTTCAAAAACGTTTTTTATCAATGATTCCAATAAAAAAATCACGAAGCTTTTGCAACTATCTCTGTGCAAAAAAGCTTTGACGTAAAAGAATGACAAAAAAACAAACACATTCACTTTATAATATTTTTTCACACTACAAACAAAAATCTAAAATATACATTAAAAATCTTAAAAACCTTAAATACCTTAAAACTAAAAAGAAAAAGGATGGAGGAATCAAAGATAGAATACCTCCTCCAGCTCTGAAGAAAATCCAATCGTGCCAAGAACACTCGCTGCGTTACCCCTTTGAATCTCCAAGCTTATGCGGCGAATGAAAAAACTGTTAGCTCGGTGATCACCAGTCTTTTCGATGAGAAGTTTACCAATTTTATCAGCAAACTTCTTGGAGTCTGATGACCACGGACCAAGAGTCTCAACCGCAAAAGCAAGAAATTCAAAGTGATCTAGCAGCGAGGAATACTTTTGAATTTTTAAATGTGAATATAAAATAAATAAATAAAAAAAAAAAAAATTATAATATTAATATAAAGTCTAATAAACGGCGCAAATATAGTTTAATAATAGAAAACTACAAATTTGTGCCGTTTGGTGTAGGAACTCTAGGTCCGTGGGGTTCAAATGCTAAAACATTTATAAAAGAAATGTCCCCACGACTGATCATCTCCTCTGGCTCTTTCCTCGCTCAACGAATCAGCATCGCGATCCAACATGAAATGCAGCCAGTATTCTTGCCACAATTCTACGCGAACCAGGTTTACTTAGTTTTATTTAATTTTAAGGTTTGTTACATAGTTGTGTTCATTTTATAGAGTCTAGAAAATTTAGGTTTCTCCGGCTAAAATCTAACCTAACTTAAGCAATTACAACCGGTCATACCTAGTTTCAGCAGGCTAAACCTAGGTGTAACTGCATATCAGCTTTTAGATTTAGCCGTAACATATAATTGAATTTTCGCATAATTTTTTCATTTCAGGGATAACCGATTCACAAATGTCCAAAGTTTTACAATGTTATTATGTGCAATTCGAATTTACATGACCTTGTAAACAAAAAATTCGTGTGAATTTACATTTCATATACTACGTATTGTAAAGTGAAGACACGAGTATTATACTAAATCCAACCATTTATTTTCTTCTTCCTGTTCTTCTTCTTCTACATCTTCTTTTATTGTGGCTCCACTAATGTTAATCGATGATTTGCTTATGTTAAGTATTATAGCTTTTATAGTATAGTACCTAGGTATATGCAGATTAATCTAAGGTCATGGAAAGGGCTCGTTATAAAGTTTACATTGTTTACAATTTTATTTTTTAATTTTAAAATGCCTATTTTACATTATATTAAAGAAAATTGAGCATACTTCCCATTATCTCCGAAACTACTGAGTCTAAAATTAAACAAAAATAGGGAATGTATACAGGAAAACTTAAACGAATGTCTTAAATTTCTGCCCAAAAATGGTACGGATGGTACCCTCAGCGCGCGAGTCGTATTCGCAACTTCGCCAATTTTATTTTTTATAGTTTCTTTGTCTTCTTAGCAGTTATTTAGTAAAGTTGAATGGCTTTGTCAAAGTATGAAACTATTACTCAGTTTTTTTCACAAACAACCAGATTTTTCCATTTGACAGATTCACGGTGTTTATGCCCACAATTAGACAGTTTCCTATATACTGTCTAAATACCCCTCTTGAGATAAAATACGTGATGTTAGATCCTATACGTATCAATCAGGTTAGAACGCATCCACTATTTTCATTTGCGTGCTTTCCTGTGGGTGCTTTATGTTATGAAAAATAATTATTTATATTAAAAATGAATGTTTGTTTGTTTGTCTTAAAACTACTGGATTGATTTTGATACGGTTTTCATTAATAGATAGACTGATTCAAGAGGAAGGCTTAGGTTTATAAAACATTACGCTACGTCTTTTGAGAACTGAGCAGTGACCTGTCAATGTTCCTTATTCGACGAGTTGTATTACGGCCGTTAGCAATAGTTTGTCTATCGCCCATTTAGGCATACGTGGCTTAAGCCTTTCAATTACATACAATTTTCAATGACTTACATGCTCGCTCACCCATATTATAATAATTGAAATTCAATACCTGATTGAAAAAATTCTTTTGCAAAATACTAAGTTCAATTTGACACACAAGGAGTTTAAGTTTTTATTTTACTCAATATTATGTTTAAGTATATTACTAAATGAGAAATCACATTTATTTACTAAAATAATATTTATTTCGTTCCTTTTTAAAAATAACACAACTATGTAAAAAACCTTCAAATTAAATATAAAAATTAAATAAACCTGGTCCGCGTGGAATTGTGGCAAGAATACTGGCTGAATTTCGTCGCTGGATCGATATGCTGATTCGTTGAGCGAGTAAAGAGCCAGCCCCCCTGGCACCAGAGTAGATGATCGTCGTGGGGACATTTCTTTTATACATTTTTTGGCATTTTAACCCCACGGACCTAGAGTTTCTATAGCAAACGGCACAAATTTATGGTTTTCTATTATTGAACTATATTTGCGCCTCTTACTTAAAAGCCCTATATCCATAATTTGTATGGGGATATTACTATTCCCAATTTCTCTGTAAATAAATCCACCTGTGTCACTGTAATTTAGCATATAGTTACTTATTCAATATATCTAAGTGAAATAGCTGTTATTTTTTCAATTGGTTTTATTGAATAGGAAATATGGGTGGTTAAACTTTGCTTCCGTTTTCTCTTTCATAATCTAAGTAACTATGTATATGCTAAATTACAGTGACACAGGTAGATTATTTATAGATAAATTAGGACTAATTTATCCCAGAAAAATTTTGGATATAGGAGCATTAATCTAAGGTAGTATACAACGAATGACTTTAAAACTCTTACCTCAAAAATAAAAATCCACATATTGCAAAATTTTAATCCAGAACACAACATCACTGACTCACAATCAAATTAATACAACTTTCATTGTACGTTTTAATTTCTTATCTCACAGATTTTCCGTTCAGTTTTCCATACAAGAATCTCGCGTCGTCTGAACATGGAGGACGTATCGTTCCAGATCAAAATTATCACAATTCATGCTAAATGGTTCTCAAACAGTCATGTCATGGTTAATATTGACAAAATGTTTCAGATTGCTTGGCATTTAAAACCACATGATTTGCTTTATTTTTCAGTACTGTAAGTTGTTGAATAATTTTCACGTGATTTTTGGAGTGAAAACTTCTTAGGCGCGTCGAGCGATTTTTGGTAGGGGGAAATCTTATGGATTCGAGACATGTTTTCGGCTCAAGGCTATGGATTGCCCGGTCCGAGAATGTCGGGGCAGGAATTCGTGTACTATCTTCCACTATGCCTAGGTTGGTCGGGCATTTTTGGCAGCGCATTTCTGGCCCCAATTCTTCGGTCCGAATACAGACACATTGTGAAAAAATCGCTAGATGGCGTTATTTATGATATCTATACTAATATTATAAAGAGGTAAAATTAATTTTTTTCTTTGTAATAAATAAATTCAAAAACTACTAGACCGATTCTAAAAAATCTTTCACTAATAGAAAGCTACGATATCCCTGAGTGACATAGGCTATATTTTATTTTGTTCGAATATCTCCACGGGCGGAGCCGGGGGCGGAAAGTCTAGTCATAAATAAAAGAGATTTTACGGTACATTTAGTTATTTTCTTTATATGACGTGAGTATTTAAAGTAGAGATAGAATATACGTTAAAATATACATGTAATCGGTACTAGACCATACCTCCCTCTTTTAGCCAATGGTATTAGTGAGGCTATAACTAATGAGCTGGGCACCGATAACACACTTTCGGGAGCCATAATAAAATTAACCCTTGACTGTACAGTAAGTTTTTTCGTCTTCAATAATTCTGGTATTCAATTAACCGTAATCTCATTGTCCACTTAGAAGTTTCCTTAATAATGCATTTTCCCGGGGGAATAGTTTATCCCGGGATAGAAAGTAGCCTCTTGTTATTCTGGACCTCCTCTCTGTGTAAGAAATCACGTCGATTCGTTCCTCTATTTAGACGTGAAAGACAGACCATCAAACAAAGACACCTCAAAACCTCAAAACAAATAACATATGTACTTTTATATACATAATTAAGCTACGTTTTAGGGTTCTGTACCCAAAGGGTGACAACGGAAACACTATTACTAAGGCTCCGCTGTCCGTCCGTCTGTCAGAGGGCTGTATCATTTGAACCGTAATAGGCAGACACTTGAAATTTTCCCTATGGCCGCTATAACGACAAATAATAAAAATGTGTTTTAATCGGCGTTTTTTGCTCGATCTTAATAATACCAAACGTCTAACTAGTATAATGCATATTCCGGCCAAATGTGAGTCGGTCTCGCGCTAATTTTATCCTGCGATATACAGGGGCCGATTCGCACTTGGCCGGTTTTAAAATATTTCATTACCAAACAATTTATAAAACAGTTTGAGAACACAATGAGGTAAGTGTGAAGTAGTTTCCCTCAACAATCGATGTTGATTTACGCTAATAGTTGAGCTAACAGTATATTTATTATTGCATATCACACGTACCCAGTGTCACTGTACCTCTAAAACTTCATGATTAGCCAATTTTTAGCCTATTTTGGATAGCCATTACTGCAAAGTGTATAAGAGCCACTGAGATTTGAATTTTGGATGCAGTTTTCTTTTCACTGTTATGATCTGCATTTAATATAGTATTAAAAATTGTATTAAATTTGATGATTTCTTTATTATTTGACAGACAATTCTTCCGGGTTGGTCCATTTTTTCTTATAAAAATTGGTTCAATGGTTTTTCAGAAATTTTGAAAAAATTGATTTTATAATTTTAATATCTCGATGAAATATATATGTACCGATTTTGACGATAATTTTTTTAAGGATATAATAATTTCTTGACATTATCTCACAGACATATGACGAAAATCGGTTCAGTAGTTTTTCAGAAATTCAGTAATTTGCCTCTGTTAACGGCTGAAAATTTTAAATCAGATTTAAATTAGCAACATTGACATGAAGTTGTCAATTTTCGTATCGACACGCGACGAACGGTTAAACGTATTTTTTATTTTTTCATTAATTTTTTTCTTATTTTTCTCTCAGGACAGCAAAATCACAAAAGGGAAAAAGCGTTCTAACAAGTGATTTGAGAAATAAATCAATGTTTTTTGTGAGGGAGCAAAGCAAGTTAGATACCCTATTAATAAGTTTTTTTTCTTTACGGGTTATCTTACGGCTCTCGAAACCCTGTTGTCGGCTCCAGGGTATCCAGCGGAAGACCAAATCTTCCTCTTTTTGTGTAACATAACCCATTGGCACATCGGGATCGAACGAGTGGTATTTATTTCTTAGTAAAGTCTTGTAGTTGATATAAATTAATTGGTACGAGATATCGAGTGAATTGTGAAAGCAGTTTCCGAATCTAGGTGAGCAGTAAGGCAGGGTAAAAAATATAACCGCCTTTAATGGTATTTGTTCAAGTTTTTCTCATGTACTTCTCAGGGTTCCGTAGTTAAAACAATTCGCTTGAATATAATTTCGTTGCAATGGCGACAATTTTATAACAAAATAATTGGCAAAGTTGCGAATACAACTTGTGGGCTGAGGTTTTGTACCATTTTTTCGGGTTTCCTGTAAACTATAAGAAGTAGTTTCAAAGGTAAGGAAGGGGTCACGTTCAATTTTCGTATATTTTTTTAAACATAATTTAATCTATGCATTTTAAAATTGTAAAAAAATATATTTCATTTGATATGTCACATGACACAATTGAAAAAAAAAAAGTTTTTTCGATTTAAATTTTTTCCCTAAAATTAAGCCTCAAAATCGAAATTCAATTATTTACGCTATACGTCCATGATTGGGTTATCAAACTCTACATATGTATCAAGTTTCAACTTTTTTCGTTTAGTAGATTTGGAGAAAACAAAGCTAAATAATAAACGGATAGACAGACACAAAAGTGATCTTATATAAGGGTTTACCTTTTTTTTTATCAGAGATGTACAGAACCCTAAAAACACACCTTTACGGCCTTTATACGTTGAGGTGTGGCCAGAGATACCAGTAACAGTGTCTACTTTTTGCCACATGTGACAATTTTATTGAAATTGAATGGTGTTAAAATAACATTATTAAATTCAGGATTTAAATTTGAAGTAAGCTGACACATCCAGATCCATTAAGTGGAGTAACAGGTTTGTTACAAATGTTCTGTTTAATATGGAGTACTGGCAAAAAGTGGACACTGGCGTCTCTAATTATATATAAAACATTACAAAATATATGTCTGGTATTAACTAGGCAGACCACGGAATCGATCTCAGATCCCGGCCATGTACCAATGGGTTTTTATAATTAAAAACTTATATACATAATCCGATAAATGAAGGCTTTTCCATCTAAATCTACCTCAACAGAACTGTCCACTCGTCACAAATACCATCGGCTAAACGACACGGTTTCGGGAGCTGTGAGCAACACATGAAGAAAATATATGAAGATGGTTTTTGCATAAAAAACAAAATTTAAAACATAAAAATTTATTAAAAACAAATGCAACTTGTGAAAAATACAATAGCCAATAGGCTTATGAGAATTAAACGAATGCAGGTCTTCTAGTGGAAGATTTAATTTTGAACTAACAAGATGAGCCTGATCAGAATAAATATAATAATTCTTTGACTGAACAATTTGTATGAATTACAATAATTTTTGACCAACTTCTACCGCTCAGAAGATGCACTTTGCACTGGATCGTTTATGAAAAAATGCGTTTAAGTATAAAGAAAAAAAAATATGCCCAATATAGTTTCAAAGAGACTATATTAAGTTAGAAAAGTAGCTGCCATAGAGTTCTTCGCTCAGAATACAAAACAAACCAGAATAGTACAAAATCGTCAATGTGTCAAAAAATATGCGATATTGGGATAATTTCTTATTATTAATTTATATTTTTAGCTTCAGTTTAATAAATTTATGCGGGTTCTGGTTTATTCTGTTCCTCCTTAAATAAAATATATTGAAAAAATAGTTGATCGATTCATCATCATCATTACCACCAATGTTTTGTACATTGTTTTAAGACTACCTTCATTTTGTTTAACCAAAGATAGTGCTACCAACTTTAGCTCATGGAAACCTCAAAGGGAACGCATTCCAGAGCTACAAATCTTCGTTGGTATGCGGAACGTATCCTAGGTGCGAAAAGGCAATTAAGTTTATAAGGGAGAAGGTAAAGCTACAGATAGTTGTTTAATTAAATCATCAAGGTGTAGAATATTCTGTTTGGCTTGCTGGAAGAGGCGCCCTTCAGGTAACTCTGCAGGCTCGAATTTCAGGAGACGGGCAGCCTCGAACAAAATTTTTCGGGACTCCTGAGCAGAAAAACAGAAAATTTTAATTAAAAAAAAGTGCCTACCTATGATAAATTTTTTTATTTTACTTTTTTACTTAATTATACAAACAAAATTACATCTTTACGGCCTTTAGACCTAGTAGTGTGGCCAGAGACAAGTTTTGCTAGTTAACCATATGTTCCTGCACTCAATAGAGTTAGCTGTGTCACATCTTTAATATAGGTACGTAAGTATATATTATTTTTGGAACTAATGAGATTTGAAAATTGAACTCGGATCCCAAACCGGGAACCGGGGTTTCAAAGTACAACGCTCTACTTTTAATTATTTTATTTTCCAATTTTAATACGCTATATACTGTTATTGCATATTAGATAAATAGTTGCAATTTGAGAAGTTTTTTTCTTTCTTCACGGGCACCTTAAAGCTCCCGGGAACCTAGGGTACCTGGCAAAAGACAAAGTCTTCCTCATTTAGCCGATGATTTTTTGAGGCTATACCTAACGAGTTGCCAGCTCTGTTATGGTATGTAGATGGAAGAGCCTCTTTGAGAACATTAATTGAAGTATATTAATTATAAACTAAAGAGATGAATAGAAAATAACAAATTTTCCATAGAATTTGAACTTATATTTAACCAGGTTTACGACATAAAATTGGGGTCAAAATATTATATATTTCAAGCTGAGTATTATGGACTATAAACTATATTTCGCGTCATAATACGAGTGTTATGGGAAAATTAACCATAAATTTATACTTTATGGTGTACCTACTTGTAAAGGAATTTTTAATTAGTCTTCTTTTATATGGACACTAGCTTTCCGCCTAGGGCTTCGCCCGTGGATATTTTAGAAAAAAAAATGAAATCAGCTTAACTTAATGTATATAATCCAACAAACCACACTTAGAGGTTTTTCCATCTAAATACCTATACTTAAACAGAACTGGCCATTCGTTGTGCCTCATCGGCTAAAACAGAGAGACTTGGTCTTCCGCTGGGTACCCTGGGACGTACGTATCATGATTTCGGAAGCTATAAAGCAACCCGTAAAGAAAAAAAGCCTATAGCACAAAGGGATATTGTAGCTTCCTATTCGTGACAGAATTTTCAGAGATAACCCCCTTCATCCAAACTTACAAACTTTACCTCAATATAATAAATATTAATGTTATATTAGTATAAATAATATATGAGATACAAAAAATCGTTCACCAGTTTCGCCCCGGCTTCTCCATGAAAATTTTTATATGATTGCTGACCCGATTTATTAACTTTCGAATCGAAAACCTTTAAGAAATAGAAATGAAACAAAAAAATCTAAATTCGCTGAAAGTTTAAAATCCTTTAAAAAAAAAAGTTTTGAAGCATATTCTGAACAAGTATTGGGATAGAGTTTCAAAAACTTTATTTTCTTTAACCTTATTTTACTTTCATTTATGCTTTAGTAGCATATAAATCTTACTTCCTAGTTCTTACTAATATTATAAACGCGAAAGTTTGTGAGGATGGATGTATGTTTCTTACTCCTTCACGCAAAAACTACTGGACGGATTTTGATGAAACTTTGTTATACAGAATATCACATAGGCTTTAATAGAAAAAGTCCGCGGGAGTACCTGTGCGAAGCCGGAGGCGGGAGTATCTACCTCTTATTAATTTTGAAATTACTGACACACTTCAATTTTAATGTAATATTTATATAGTCCACATATTTTATTTGTACCAACTTTACGCAAAGTGGGTCGGCTTGTAATTCAAATTTTGTTTAAAATAAATTTAGGCATTATGCGTAGTGAACAGTCACGCCTTTTAATCATGTAGTTCGACTATTTTCGGTCTGCTTATTCTAAAGTTCTAAATTTCTTGCATACTTTAATAAAACACTTTCTTTAATCATAAATTCACATCTCACGCATGAGGTAAATCGTTTGACTTGAATAAAAAAAACGAGCGATGTGTAACATCTAACATCTCACCTTGGTAATAAGCAACATTAACATTATATCCTGAAAACATTAACACTTTATACACAACCTCCTTCTCTATTTCCCTTTATCTTTCTCGTCACACACACGCACACACTGTTGGCTGACAGTACCAGCCTCTCGGAAAATGGTTTGTTACCATCTGACGGCCAACTCTACCACCGCGGGCACTCATTAGTTACACATCAAAAAGAAAATGTAATTGAAAAAATATATAGTTTTTTTTTAGAGTTTTAAAGCAAAACAAATAAAAGTTACATCATAGTACTTTATTTTTGTTTTATTTAATATTTCTTTGAATCTACTTACAGTTAAGTGACCCAGCATGACATGAGGTCCGTCGACGAGAGAGATCCTACGTCCAGTTTCAGCGATGGCAGCATGTAACTCAAAGAGTAAACTACCTCTCAACCTTGATTCAGCTGCAAAAACAAATACAGAGTGTCACAATTTTGGGTAAAGACCTTAAATAATCCATTCTATTCTCTCAGAAGAAGTCTTCACCCATCCGGCCTAGCCTGCCTATATCCATGTTTCCAGCCACCTTGCTTGTCCCTAACAAGGTCGCATATCATTCGCTGATTGGTCTACGCCACGGAGAGATGAGCTGTCGACGCATTCAACACACCACTGTCTGAGCTAGGTATCACGCTCGCACCGTACCTACTACACACCCCCCTTAAGGGCCCTATATCCATAATTTGTATGGAGATATTACTATTCCCAATTTCTCTGTAAATACTACACCTGTGTCACTGTAATTTAGCATATAGTTACTTATTCAATTCAATATATCTAAGTGAAATAGTCGTTATTTTTTCAATTTGTTTTTTTTAATAGAAAATATGGGTGGTAGAATAAAGGATTATTCTGCCCCTGCTGTCTCTTTCATAATCTATCACAAAACTCTAAATTTTTGTAATAGATTATGAAAGAGACAGCAGGGGCAAAGTTAAAAGAAAAAATAAGAGCTATTTCACTTAGATATATTCAATAAGTAACTATATACTAAATTATAGTGACACAGGTGGATTATTTACAGAGAAATTGGGAATAGTTTATCCCAGAAAAATTCCCAGTATAGGACCCTTAAATGTCTTCCTGAAGGCGTTTTTTTTTATTTTCCACAAAAACTATTAAAGCTAGGAGAAAACTTTCAATGGCAAAATTGATCTCCCTAATTTATCTACAAAACTTTAGTTTGTAGTAATTTAGTTCATTTTATTTTAATTTATAATTACCAAAATATGACATGAAAAAAAATTGCACAATAATCATTTCAGGCTCAAAATCTATACCTACTCTTACTTTTTTTATCACCTGTTCAAATGTATCCTTTTTATTTATTTCATTATTTACACATAACAATAAAAACCTTAGAATTAATCTAAACATAAAAAATTACTAAATAAACCAGGTACGCGTGGAATAGTAGCAAGAATACTGGTTGCATTTCCCCGCTGAATCGCGATGCTGATTCGTTGAGCGAGGAAGGAGCCAGCCCTCTTGCCACCAGAAGATATGATCAGTCGTGGGGATATATCTTTAATAAACTTTTTGGCATTTGAACCCCACGGACCTAGAGTTTCTACACCAAACGGTTTTGGTGTTACTGTTTCCCTGAGATGAGACGGGGCTAATGTGTCCACGCACGTAGCATCCCATACAAGGGTCCGACCTCGCTCCCAGGGAATCAGAGTAATTCCAAAGGGTTTCTTGCCGTTTTCCCGGATTCTTTCCGTTGGCTCTACTCTTACTTATATTAAGAAAAGGCAAAACTAACCAGGCGTCAATATTTCCAAAAGATCTACAAATTTTCGGCACAGCTGTGCCTTAAGTGCCAGTCTGTCGTCATTGACCAAAGACAGATTTGTCTCCTGTCCAATCATTTGTGCAAGTGCAAGACTAACATCAGTCATGTAGTAATGCATCGGATGGATGTAGCTGCTGCAGTGTTGGATGAATCTAGAATATAAAGTTCAATATTATTAGAAAAATAAATTAGAGTGCGTCGGTGGCCGAGTGGTTATGAAGTCTGATATTAACTAGGCAGACCACGGGTTCTATCCCAATCCAATTGGTTTTTTATAAATCCGACAAACCAGACTTAGAAGCTTATATACTTATACTATATACCTACCTCAACAGAACTGGCGACTGTTAGGTATAGCCTCACAATTACCATCGGCAAAAAAAGAGGGAAACTTGGTCTTCCTCTGGGTACCCTGGGACCGTAACACGGTTTCGGGAGCTGTAAGGCAACCCGTGAAAAAAAAAACCCTGACCCACCTCATTGAATATGTTCCCTTGACTGTGACTTTCATCTACAGAATAAATAACCGATTCTGGAATTTTTATCTCCACATCCCTATGTTTGTCCAGAATAAGCTCGGAAACGACGCGTAATGAATTTTAATAAAACTTAGACTTAGAAACTGCTTTCTGTTATTATTATTTTAATTAATATTATTGCATTAATAATTGATTTGAAAAAATCTACCTCTCACAAGCATCAGGATCTCCTTTAGGCAACACACTAAGTTCTTTGCCAATATCCTGCAACAATTGTTGTATAATACCATCAGATACTTCATCTTTACATTCCCGACAGATCCACATCTTATCATCCAAGTTTCTTGTCTTTGGGTCGGGAGATTTAGTTTTATGAAGAATTGGTATTATGAAGGTCTCTGGCAACAGAAAACCTTTGCAGTTCCTGAAATTAATTGGAAAACCTTGAATGTCAGAAGATGAGTTCAGATAGATAGTGATTCTTCGCTTTAGCAAACCGTGAGTAACTAATGATGCCAATGATCATTAAATATTATATTACTAGTTATTCGCCCCGACTTCGCCCATGGGTCCCATTCTAATGTGGTGTGGGGTGGATTTAAAATAAAGTATCCTAAGTCCTAGGGTTCTGACGTGTCCTAGGGTCCTACGGGCTCTCTCCGTATCAAATTTCATCATAATCGGTTTAGTCGTAAAAGATAGACGGAGTTACTTTCGCATTTATAATAGCAAGGGGGGAGAATTTAAAAAGATTCTGTTTTGTCCTTTTGAAGAACGGAACATTAAAAATGCACTAGCAAAATAATACAATCTGCCAGTTGGGTCAATTTAACCAAAGTTTGATGTAGACCTAACTCTATTGACCCTGAATCAATATTAGGATCGCCACGTGTCATGACTTATAAGTAGACGTAGACTAAATAATACTGACTTCTTCTTGCATTTAACAGCACTGTACATTGTATTGAACTCGGTCACATCTATGCATCTTTCGCAGGAGCATTCGAAGAACTTAGTATCTGCTAAATGATGTCTTCTTACTTCTGTACCCCAGAGTGGGTCACTGTAGCATACCGACAGGTGGTCGGAAATCGTAGCACCTACAGCACAAGTTACTAGCTGCAAAATAACATTATATTTAAAATAGAATGCATTGGCGTTTGACTTGGAAATTTTTGGCACAATCCTTAATTAAGTCAAATTATGTGTTCGATAATAGAATCATGACAATAAGCATTTAATCCTTTAAAAATAATAACTTCCATTTAAGAAGGGACAGCTCTAGTTTTAAGTGCTTTTTCGGGTTGCCTTACAGCTTCCGGAGCTGTGTTAACGGCCTCAAGATACACAGCGGAAGAAAAGTCTTCTTCTGGTTCAGTCGGTTCACGCGGAAAATTGGCTAAATGTGTTCATTGTTACCAGTTTCTCTGGAATCGCCATTTCGGCCGGTATTTAAATTCAGCCAGAAAATTATGATAAAAAATACTAAAATATATGCACTCACAATATCTCCCTCCGATGTAAAACTTTTGTTGCAATTTGCTCGGCAGTTATGTTCTAACATAGACACACGATCATACACCGCTACGTAGTCAGGTTCAGAGAGTGGGACCTCGTGACCATTGATCTGTTGGCAAATATTTTGTTCATGAAAAGTGCTCAGATGTATTTAATTTCTGCTCGTTTCAGAACCGTTTGGTTAATTGTAGGAAGTGCTGGATGTTTAACTAAGTACTGAATTAAGTACCAGGGCTTTATAGATTAGTTTCCTAAGTCTTTCATTGTGGTTAAGTGGCCACACATTCGTCTAATCCCCGGCGCGTTGCCGTACGGTCCACCAAAACAGACCACAGACTCGTCCAATTCTTGTAACGAACGGTCCGCTTAGATCATCCGACGGCCGGAATGGAAAATTTTCAGTGCGATGCCAAACCAATGTGTGGCCTACTTAACACTCAAACCATCACCGCATTTACCTCAAAGTTTTAGATGTATCATCTTCTGGTAAAATTAAAAACTTAATTCACTTCAGCTTACCTGCACAATACCGCAGCATCTCATAATCTCGTCCTCAGAAAATACATTTTCCAAATCAAAAAACTTTCTAATGAAATCTGATATCATTTTCTTGTCATTACACCATTTGTCGGTACCACGACGTTCGTCACAGTGGGATTGGAGAGATTGCAGCTTCGTCCATAATTTGGGATTGTTATCTCTTTGGTATAAGCAACGCAGTACTGTTATGCATTGGTAATTTGGATGAGGCTCACCAAAAGTGTTGATTGTCATCTGAAATTTTTACGGAAGTGTTGACATAGTGTATTTGGCACGGTCTGATTTTAAACGATTGTAGCTATTCCACTAATGCAAGTGGTTTGTGGCTGGCCCAGTCTACACTGTGCTGGAGTTTATGCACGAGCCAAGACAAGTGAACTGTGTTTGATGAGTACATACTGGCTCAGGGTATGTAAATATCGGTTTTATACTGTATACTAATTAGCCTTTATACTACTTGGCGGCATTTTCTAAAATGGGCGATGGTATTGACTGCCTGAAGTAACCCCCCCCCCCCCACGTACTAAGCAATTTGCAGATGCAATAGCGACGGTCGTGTACCATCTCCTTACCTTATGTCCTTTTTTCTGAGTGTAATGACATTCAGGTACATGACTCTCATTGTTTGAGCAAACGTCACTGCAGAGAGGCCAACCACACTTGTTGCATGGTACAGTGTTTCCTTGTTCAAGTAGTTTATAGCATCCGAGACATACTGGCGGGGTAACCTGGAAAAATATTTAATATCAAGTAGATCCGACTGAAACAATATTTTTGCCATACAAACTTCTACAATCACTAGAGTTTAGAAAAATCCTTGCAGAGCATGTTTTAAACATTTGGTATCAAAAGCTCAAGATATCCAATTTGGCGTCAAAACAGTTTGTCAAAAACAATTACCTGTGCAGGTCCAGTTATAAGTGGTTTTTCCTTTAATACAACATCCCCAGGTTTAATTTCTCGACTTGCTTCCAAGTATCTACCCAAGATGGGGTCTTCCTTTACTCTCGCGGGAGAACATTGAGGTCTATGTTTTTTCCAATGTTGTTTTTGATGGTCCCTCGAACAGTAGTAGACGTTTTGGCAGCCTGCACATTTTTGGCTAGCGTCTGATTCGCAAACTTCGCAATAACCTCCTTCGGTCATTTTCTGGGAAGAAATGAATGCAATTTTAGTGTATCTTTGGGTTGATAGGCCCCAATATTATAAAATTTATTAGTGCGTCGGTAGCCGAGTGGTTAAGGCGTATGGGATATTCCTACGCAGACCACCATTCAAATCCTACAGTGACCAAATTAAAACTTATGCAAATAATCCAACAAACCAAGAAGAAGCTTTTCATTTAAATATACGTCAACAGAGCTGGCCACTCGTTAAGTATAGCCTCATAAATACCATCGGCTAAAAGAAGAATTGGCCTTCGGCTGGGTACCCTAGGACCGGTAACACGGTACCGGGAGCTGTAACATATTAAAGAAAAATAAAATATATCTACATTTACTTTTTTTGAAATATCACAATATGTGCATGACAGCCCAAAGTTAAAAGAGGAAGACCGTTTCACATCCCGTGATTGAGTGCTTAAACCCCTAATATGTACTAAGTTTCAACATTCTTCGTCCAGTAGATTCGAAGAGCTACAGAAGAAGCTGTTACAGAGTCCAGGCCTGGATTTACACTAGGGGCCACAGGGGCCAGTGCCCAGGGCGGCAAATTTTCAGGTGCGGCAAAATTCGGAAGGAGAGAAAATCATTTTTTTTTTGCGTTATCGAAAATGCTTCAAAAATATGATTGTATTGATAACATTTGCACATTTAACGTTTATTTATCCCATTTATAATAAAAAGAATAAATAATTTATATTATTTATTTTAAAAAAAAATGTAGGATTTAAGTAATTTTTCACGGTGCCCCAGGGCGGCACTAAAGGTAAATCCGGCCCTTATACAGACGGACATAATATGAGTGATCCTATATAAGGGTTTCCGTTTTTTCATCGCAGAAAACAAAATTAAAGTAAGTATGGAAACTAAAATCGTCTAATGATTACTTACCAGACATATAATGCACTATAAAACAATATTCAACAATTATTTGCAATAGACTAAATGGGGCAACGGGCGTGCTCCCCACGGCGCGCGGTGTATAAAAATAATTCCGAGAAATTCTGTTCAGGTTATGTTTAGAACAGTATAGCTACTGTAGGAACAGGGTAACCATACATCATGGTTTTATTAAATCGGTTTAAATTGTAGGATAAAGAAGCAAGGTGGCCAAGTGGTTAGACGTCTGGTATTAACTAGGCGGACAACGGTTCGATCCCGGCTATGCACCAATGGGTTTTTAATAAACCACACTTAGCCATTTAAATATACCTCAACAGAACATTCCCACAAATACCATCGGTTAAAAGAGGGAGACTTGGTCTTCCACTGGGTACACTCGGACCGATAACACGGTTACCTGTGAAGAAAAAAGAGAAGTAAGTAAATAAGCCTGTAACTATGTATAGGTACCGGGACGGTACTTGAGCGGTGGTCGTTAGATGCGCAGAACACAATTTTTGGGTCTGCTTGACGGTATGAGGTATGAATTTTAATTTTACCAGCAGTAAAAAGCAATCTTAAAAACAAACACCAATAAATCAAATATAATAAATATACAACTTATATTGAACTCGAATTACATATGCGCAAACATTCCCCCACTTTTTCGTCGAGCGCTCAAGAACCGCCCCGGTACCTGTATGTTATCAAATCTTGGAAGTCGATATATACCGCAAGGTATAAAGGTGTGTGTGGGTGCAAGTGTATGTAAATCGGATGACAATACCATCATTTGGTACCATCGATCTGATCTGATGATGGAGCCAGGATGTGAATAGTGGAACTCTGTAACGAAACGACGTAACCCTGTCGAGTTTGGGTTCGTTTGATTTGTCTTCACAAGTACTCTGATCCTAGATGATGTCTAGGGTCCTGATGATGGAGCCGGAAGGTGGCCACAGGAACTCTGTAACGAAACGACGTAACCCGATCGATATTTGGCTCATTTGGTTTGGGCAAAGAATTACTGACAAAAGCGTTATAATGGGAAATAAACAAAATACCTATATGACAAAAAAAAAATTAGAGAAGAATGCGGAGTAAAAGATGATGTTGTGACAAAAATGAAGAAAAGTAGTTTACGCTGGTTTGGACACGTTGAAAGAATGAAGGATGAAAGATTGACTAAAAAGGTTTATATGGCTGAAGTGAAAGGAAATGCTAGCAGAGGACGACCTAGATGTACTTTTATTGAACATATAAAAAATATGTTGATCGAAGGAAATATTAAAAGTACACACAATCGCATGTATCGAGCATGTATGAAAGGTAAGATGAATATAAAAGAAGCAAAAGAGATATGTCAGGATCGTAACAAATGGCATTCGATTGTCTCTGCCTACCCCTCTTGGGATGAAAGGCGTGATGATAGATAGATAGATAGACAAAAAAAAATCTCAAACAATCTCACCCCCAACATTTAGGTGGTGGAAAACACATAAACATGATTATTTGTCATATTATTGCAATTTCAGATTCTCCAATAGAGGGACCAACATTTCCATCGGACATTATTTCAAGTTATAAAATTAGTTCAATGCTGTACATTGTGCAACAAACTTGATACTGGAGGAATAATCAACTCCTAATATTTTTTACGCTCAGTTATGAGTATTTCTAAATACCTAACGCACTGATCCGATTTATATCAAGTTATTATTTCACGGAATCATTTCTTTATGTATAAGACATGTCCGTATACGACTTTTCTTTCTATTCTTTTGAGGGGACAGCGCGTACGCAGTCCCCACTAACAAAAATTACGCGCCCGAGTTATCCACATTAGGGATAATCGCAGGGGTCAGCCCACCGCAGTGCAATGGTGGGTCCTCGCCCTGGGGGAACCGCCTTCATGATCACGGTATCCCCCACGCCAGGTAAGTATGAATTAGTTGGGCCAATATTTCTATATGTTAGCGGCCGCAATGTTAACGTAAGTGAGAGTTACCAAACTTGTAGCGACATCTGTGGACAGCTTTCAGAACTACTTCTTTCATGAAACTTTACTGGAGTTAAGTGTAGTGGCGCCGCACAGTGGTGGGAAAGTACTTTAAAAATAATGCTAGAATAATAATATTTTACACAAAGGAATTCCTTTGTTTTTTAAATTAACTAAAACCAATGATATACTATATAAACTGAGGTAGATGCGTGATTGACGCTCAAGCTATAGCAAGGCAAATGAGAGGTAAGTGTCCCACTGTAAATTTGGTCGCGCACAGTCACGCACAATCCTACGACTAGTGTACATGTCTCTCTTGAGTAGAATAATCCGCAAAAACATCAAGAAAAATGACATCTTGTGTGTTCCGCTTTTGCAGAAATTATACTGCAACTGTAAAGGATAGAAATGATATCTCATTTCATTGGTAAGTACAGAAATTTTATAATTATGGACATAACAATATTTTATTAATAATAATGCGCTGTTGCCAGTTCGCCGCTTATCTGAGCGAGACGAACGATGCATTTTGTATGAGAGTGATAGAGAAGACAAAACGAAATGGCCGCGACAGACTCAGCGACTGATTATGGGGATGGTTGGTAATATCGGACCTGTCAATAAATTACATGAACCTATTTAAAAAATTTATATTATTTATTAAATGTACGGAAAATGTATATACATAATTATATTTACATTATTATAAATTTATATATTATATTATTGTTGTATGTATAGTAGTATGATCTTATTGTATTTATTTATCTTTTAGTCTCCCTAGAAGCGGATTAATAAGAGAAAAATGGATAGAGATAATCAGAACCCAAAGACGAGAATATAATTGGTTGCCAAGTTTTTACTCTAAGATTTAGACGTATGGTGCAACGATACAACCAGCAGTTTTGCGAAGTGGACATATTTTCACATTCTTTGTATATATTTAGGAAAAATATCTGTAACATTCTAAATAGTAGTTAATTGTAGTAAACTTTTTTTGTATTATTTGTTATTTCTATATTTTTTGGAATTTGCATAAAAATATCCTGTTTTGAATGTATGTATAAACAATACGTTTGTATAAACAAACGTCACTGACTATATGACAGTTATTTTTTTAATATGTATCTATGTTGTAGTAATCTTTGTTGTATAGTTGTTTGTTGTCCAGAATAAAAAAAAAAAAAAAAATTTAAAGACTTAATTTTAAATTACACTACATAATACATAAATAAGTAGCATACTAATATCCTATACCAAGCCATAATCTACCTCTATGCTAAATTTCATTTAGAACTGTTCAGCCGTTTGAGCGTGATTGAAAGACAAATGGTCTATTTGTTGTAAAGTCATTGATTATTACATTATATTTATTAGTAAAATAAAAGTTTTTTAATTACATATTGTATATTTTATTATTCCAAAAATATTTCTAAGTAAAATATTGAGTGTTCCATTTAGACAATCTTCCCCTAGTTCCTCCGGAGAAGGTCACGCGTCGATGACGTGTCGCAACTTAAAACATATATTTATCTCTTTTTAACAAATGGATTTCGGTATTGAGCTGTGTTTCTCTATCCCTTTCATCGCTTGAATATATAAACGTAAGTAATTAATAGGTAGCTATAGTATTGTTCAAGCTGTTTATTATCTGCATTTAGTATGGGTATAACGTGTCTACTTATAGTACGTCATTGACTAAAACTGTATTTCAAGATTGGACAATCATAAGAACAAAATATATTTATGCATGTTTTATTACGTTTTACTATAACAGCAGCACAAAGAATTTCTCCTTGCCTTTAATTTTATATAAATTCTTTTAAGTAAGTAATTAATTTTATTACGAAATACAGCAGTTTGGAAATATAGTGATAGATTGAATAAAAATTCTCCACTTATTAATTTTTTTCTGGATAAGGGGTTTTTTTTGGAAAAAATATATTAAAGACCACAATTTAATATGTAGGTATAATATTACAAAATATTCACATTAGTATCTCAAAAATAGAATAAATATTAGAAGAAATCTAAATGTCTTTTAGTAAAAGGAATGAATAATAAATATAATTCCTATATATAAAAATATATACTTATGTTAAATAAGATCACAATTAGTTGTAAATACATCAATTCAAGGGACACTTTAAATTTTAAACCTATATTTAATATATGAACAAGTTAGTAAGTACTGAAAAATATCTTATTTATGAAAGAAACTACATGGAAATATATACCTAGTGTAATAAAATAATTTTTAGTTGAACTAAAATATATTTCTGAATTTACAATGTCTTTATTTAAAAATATGTCAAAAGAATAAAATTCCTTAATTTCTTTACTTTTTTTAAATATTTAACTAAAAGTTTTACCTAGCTCGATAAAGAGTACCTTACAAATATACTTCAAATAAAACCTACAACAATAGTGACATCAGTATTTCTAATATAAATTCGTTTAATTAAAAAAAATACAGTTCAATACTAAAATACGAAATAAAAATTACAAACTTACAATTAGTGCCCAATTCGGCATAATAAAAATAATAGAGTAGTAAAAATATATGAACCAAATGCCATAAAATAAAAATAAATATATTTATTAAATCAAGGGCTTAGCCTTTTTCAACCATTTATTATTACATTATAGCAGTTTTAACAAATGTTTTAATTATTTTGTTAAGAATTGTCAAATAATTACAATGTCAGTAACTTCACCGATATAAAAAACAGTGACAATAAATGTGATGATAAATGTTGTCAAATAAAAAATTATCTAAAATCAAGATATTTTTCCAATTATTTGTTCCCAAGTTTTGATTTTCTTAAGTGCATCTTTTGCGGCGGATGCCATCAGACCTTCAGATGACTGGGGTGGTTCGAAGCCAAGAATCAAAGCTGCCTCACTCAAGTAGCTTACGATCTGAAAGTAAGTAAGTTAGTTCTGGTTCCATGGAAGCGAGGTAAACATCAAGGAGATAAATGCTAGAAGAGTGATTAGCTGAGGTATTTTAAAAATACCAAGATTCGGACGCAAGAGTAATTTCTTGACTGTTCCTGGTAATATTGCTTTTTTAAGGGTTTGTGAAGACAACGGCCGGTAGAACCTAACCCATTATGGATAAACATACATAAACAAGAATTTTTTTTTCTTTCTTCAGGGGTTGCCTTTCAGCTCCCGAAAACGTGTTACGGTTCCAGGGTACCCAGCGGAAGATCAAGTCTTCCTCGTTTAGCCGATGGTATTTGTGAGGCTATACCTAACGAGTGGCTAGTTCTGTTGAGATATATTTAGATGGAAAAGCCTCTTAGTGTGGTTTGTCGGATTATGTATATAAGTTTTTAATTAAAAAACCCATTGGTACATGGCCGGGATCCGGGATCGAACCCGGTGTCTGCCTAGTTAATACAATACCGATTGTTATAGTTCTTATTATCGCCTGGCGAATCTTGAAAAAGATGAATGAATGCAGTGAATTATTGAAAATAAATTCTGACGCTGAAAGCCTTCCATACAAAAATTAACCATTAGGAGACAGTCCCCTTGCTGCAAACGATAAGATTATCCAGGAACTATATCCTGCTTCGGACTAGCCATACGACGAACCCAAACCAGACGGATTATACCACTATATTGAAAATGAGAATAAAGATGGTCCACCGAAACCGACCACAGACTCGTCCAATTCTTATAACGAACGGTCCGCCTAGCTAGATCATTCGGCGGCCGGAATGGGAAATTTTCGGTGCGATGCCGGACCAACGATTTTCATACAACCCGTATTATATTTAAAAAATTACGCGTGAGTGTGAGAAATTGGTAAAAATCACATAACTTTCCCACTAATATTATAAACGCGAAAGTTTGTATGGATGTATGTATGTTTGTTACTCAATCACGCCAGAACGGCTGAACGGATCTAGATGAAATTTGATAGATTATACTCTGGAATAGCACATAAGCTACTTTTCCTGCAGGAAAAATGTATGGTTCCCGTGGGATAGATTTGTTTTTGTTTTTCACGGGATCGACATGATTTTTTGCATAGTGGTAGTTTAGGGGTCAGAGAATGACATATACTACTTTTTAAACCGCGAAAGCGGGCGGGGGAGGGGCAAATTACAGCCACGGGATTATTTCTTTTTGGATCTAATTCCAAGTGTAGCTATATGTTATAACAAAATTATACCTCTTTCAGTCTACTCCTAAGATTGTCTTTAGAAATAGCTTTCTTTTCAAAATCTCTCGTCGTCAGTATCATGAGTGGAGCGTGAAGCTCGTACAGAGTCACTCCTGAAAAGTTTCACACATATAAAATTAAGGTAAGTGTGGGTGACGTCTTCATCACTACAAATTATAAAACAAAAACAAAGTACCCGCCGCTTCTGTCTGTATGTACCCTTTTCTAGCAAAAACAACTGAACCGATTTTGTTCTGGTTTTCATTATTAGATAGATTGATTCACCAGGAAGGTTTACGAGTATTAACCATGAACCTATTATGTTTAGGAGCTGAGCATTAACAGTATATGTGAATGAAGTCGGGGAAAAACTTCGCCCCAGCGAGTTTTCATGGCGTATGCTGTCTAATCCGTCAGAGATATAACAAAACAATTTAGAAAATAATTATGTGAAATAAAATAATACAATAAAATGTAAATAAATCGGTCAAATGAGTAGTTCACAAATTCTGAATAATTTTCCAAGAAATTCTCTACTACGTTATTTAGCAGTATTTCTATTAGTAACATATAAAGTGTAAAAAAGAAGTCGATATAGTCTCTCAATCGTTAAAAAAATGCTAAGCACCAATTTTCTTTATAAATATGTGCTTTAATCGACTCCTCGTGCTTCGGACGGAACGTAAAGTCTGCGTCCGCACTTCTTCACACATCTAGGTCCATTAAGTACAGCAACAGGCTTGCCACCTGTTCTGTTTGTATAAACTGTAACTGGTACCTACGCATTAACATGTTAAGGACCGTTGGTCAAGGTCATCTTGTATCTGTCAAAAATATGGCTAATCTCAGTTAATCCTAGAAATCCTTTATTTATACAACATTTCCTTACCACACAGTTGATAGTTATTATTTTAAATTGAATTGAGCCATATTGTCATTATTAAGAGTTCTAAATAGCTGTAGTTTCCAAAACGCAAAAGCATTGATCGTTTTGGAAAATATGGCTATTTAGAACTGTGTGGTAAGGTAATGTTGTATAAATAAACTCACCTTTCCAGGATTAACTGACATTTGCCATATTTTTGACAGTTATAAGATGACCTTGGCCAACGGCCCTTAACAGAATGTATATATTCTCTTGACTAAAGAATTACGGCCTTATTCATAAACGCTTATTAGCAACGTTTTTGTTAAAATGTGTTTTGTTTCTTTCTATTATTAGTAAAGACAGGTTTGTTAGAGAGTGACAAAACACATTTTAACAAAAACGTTGCTAATAAACGTTTATGAATAAAGGCCTTAAGCTATACAATTAAACCTTAATTTGTAGTTTTGAGATTTTTTTTTATTATTAAAGTTATTTATTATTGTTTAAATTATATTAAACCTAACCTCTCAACCTTGAATATCCAGGTTCAATAACATCAAAAACTTTCATAAGCTCTCTGCATATTTCTATCTTCCTATTCAGCTCGAAATCTGGCATATCTTGAATCATATAATCCGACACCTTTCCATACAACTGACTGAGCGAATGTTGAACGCTTAAACACAGGTAGTGAGTGGAATGCAAAACATTGCGGTATTTGTGAAGGAAATTTTCGTAGCTTTTCACGTCGTTCACGTCTATTTGCTCGTATTCTTCTGTTAGGCTGTGGAAAATATAAAGGAGATTACTTAATTTTGTGGTTGCACCCGCGTTAATATTTAGTGTTCTGCTCCTTTGGGTCGTGGCGTGATGTTATAGCCTATAGGCTAGACTTCCTCAAGAATTGGGCTATCAAATGCAAAAATATTTTTTCAATTCCAACTGACAGTTCCAGAGATTAGCGCGTTCAAACAAACAAACTCTTCTTCTTAGTCGCATGCTCTTGTCAGAGCAGTCTTGGTCAATCATGGCGGTCCACAGCGCGAGGCACCGTGTATTGACTCGCCATGGTTAACTTTCTTGGGAAGAATAGTGCAGTGGTTTCACCTTGCCTTCTGCACCAGACATTTTGAGACTATTTAGGTCTTCAGACTCGCTGTAGCCTCTTCCAGCCAGTTGCCTAGCTAGGTGTATGGTTATACCGTCATTGCTCGGTCGCCAGAGCCTCGTTTGTTGTCAAGCAGAGGGTACCAAACGTGCAGGTGAGGATGACATTTGAGGTCGGATAGATCTTATTCCGTTCTCCCCCTTACCCCCCTAAACAAACAAACGCTTCAGCTTTTTATTAGTATAGAGCTGTATCATTGCAGCCAAAGTAGGGTTATTGTGATCTCCCATTTCAGTGTTATACCTATTTACTTCAGGAATTACAACAGGTGTTTTCAGCATGAGCGGTAAAATGTGTATTGTACTAGTGCGAAATAAAATGGAAATCCTATACTACCGTTTTAACAGCAATTGTACAGCAGCAGCAAGCATGTTGTATTTACAGGAACCAACTTCGCAGATCCATATTCCTTCGTCGTCTAAAGGTTTTGTTGGTAAGACTCTGGATCCACATTTGGGACAACGGAATGCACTAGCGTAAGTGCCAAGCTCAGTTGGATCACAACATCTTTTGCAAGAACACTCGAAGAATTTGCTGTGCTTTATGTGTTCTCGGCGTTTAAGTGTGCCCTGGGGGGCAAATTATAAAAATATATATTACTAGACTTTTCGCCCCCGGCTCCGCCCGTGGATATATTAGAACAATATAAAATGTAGCCTAAGTCAGTCAGGGATATCGTAGCTTTCTATTTAGTGAAAGGATTTTTCGAATCGGTTCAGTATTTTTCGAGTTTATTCATTACAATAAAAAAAATCAAATTTTATCTCTTTATAATGGGTCTCCTACATTATCTCTAAAATGTTTTGATATAATTTTAGAATATATAGGTACATAAGATATAAAATTACATTCTATAATTATTCATTTGCTATAATTTTTTTTAAACCTAAAATCGATTTCTGTAATTTTCAAAATCACTATTATCAAAATATATAAAATTAAGTTCTATAATTATTCATTTGCTATAATTTTTTTTACCCTAAAAGCGATTTCTGTAATTTTCAAAATCACTATTATCAAAATATATAACATTACATTCAATAATTATTTATTTGCTATAATTTTTCTTTTGTCTAAAATCGATATCCGTAATTTTCAAAATCACTATTATCAAAATATATAACATTAAATGATCTAATTTATAATTTGCTATAATGTTCGTTTTATCTAAAATTGTTTTAATTTAATAATAAAATTTAATTATTTAATGATTAATTTGCTATATTTTTTCCAGTTTATTTGCGAAATATTTATTAATATATAAAAATCTTCCTTTCTTATTATAAATAATATATATATAGGTATCATATCCGTTATCAACGAGTGATGGTTGTTTAGGTATTTATGAGTTTCTGGCGCTTCGCCGTCCGCTGCCGCGGAACGCTCGCTTCGCTCGCTCGTCTCGCGCTCTGTTTTAGCACTATTCGAACCACGCTCGTCGCTTCGCTCCTCGCTAACCTATTTTATTTACAAATTAGGGGAATAGGAATCGAAAATTACTGCAACAGACATTAACAAAATCTACTTACTTACTTAAAAAGTACTTATTTAAATTGATTACATTATAGAAAATTATTTTTTATGATTATATATTTGTAAATGTAAATAGAATGAAGTTATACATTTAAAAATATAGTGAGTACACTTATTTTAACAATCCATTAGAGCAAATGATATTATAGATTAATAAATTTATAGAAAATGAATTTATATATTTAGAAAATTATAATAACTGCAATGGACAACATTTCATTTTTTTAATCACCCATTTTTATTACTTTAATTAAAAATATATTAAAAAATAAGTTACACGTATTTTTCTATTTTATTTTTGGTTGAGTTTTTATATTTTAAATTTAATTATGAATTTTTATAAATTCTGAGGACTTATAAACTAAAAACCATAGCTAGGACTAAAATTAAGAAATATAAACTGTCACCCAAAGAAAGTGACAGATAGTGTCAGTCAAGCCACAGAGTATACGTTATAGAAATGCAAAGAGTATAATATACCGTGTTCCAAATAGGTGTTGCCGTAGCCGGAACTCAAATCGCCTACAACATTATTCATAATGTATATAATAATACTAGCTTTTGTCCGCGGTTTCACTCGTAAATATATTTCCTGTGATAGCCCATTCGAAACTAGCAAAACTTCCAAAAAATATTATATAAAAGAAGTATTTTTATAATTATATTTAAAGAATAATTATTAATTTAGCTTCAAATGGAATAAAAATGGGTAAAATTAATAGAGGGCAACACCTGAGTTCAACTCTGCCACAGACATTAGTATTTTTAAATTAGAGGGTTAGCACAGATTAGGGCACCGCACCTATTAATCCTTAATTTTCAATATTTCAGTATTTTTAAAATAACTCGAAAATTAAAGGATATAAAAAATAAAAAAAACGAAAAATAAGCTTTCTAGCATGTAATCTCCAAACGGTTTTCGAATTTTGGTACCTTACGAAAAATGAAATGTTGTCCATTATAGAAAAGTAACCATTAGTGCAACTGAAATTAGAGATTATAAAAATTATAAGACTTGAGATTATATATTTTCAAAATTATAGTAACAGCAATTATAGAAAAGTTGCCATTAGTGCAATTGAAAATAGACATTATAAAAATTATAGGACTTGAAATTATAGATTTTGAAAATTATGGCAACTGTAATTATAGAAAACAATACGTTATAGGAATTAATATTATAGATTTAAAAAAATATATCAAACAAATTTATAGAATTTTAAAATTACAGGACCTAAATTTATAGAAAATGAATATTTATAGCAACTAAAATTATAGCTTCTGAAATTATATATTTTATTTTAGAGCATTTGAGAGGATACCCTTTATAATATTAGTATAGAAATGGCATTCACACCCGCATCCTGAAAAGGTGAGTTTATTTATACAACATTTCCTTACCACACAGTTGATAGTTATTATTATAAATTGGATTGAGCCATATTTTTATGATTTAGAACTCTTAATAATAAAAATATGGCTCAATCCAATTTATAATAATACCTATCAACTGTGTGGTAAGGAAATGTTGTATAAATAATCTCCCCTTTCCAGGATTAACTGAGATTTGCCATATTTTTGACAGATGCAAGATGACTGAGAGACACGGACCCTTAAAGAAAGAGTTATGAGAGAGTACATTTTAAATATGTTCATAGAACAGAGAACTGCCAAAAAATTAGGACCGCTATTCGCAATTTACTGAACAATGAACTTTATTGAATCATATATAAAGACGATTATTAAATTGCTGCGAGACCCGAGAAAACTATGAAACTGAACAAAAAAATTTGTTGATTACCTGCAAAGTATAAGCGTAGCAAAGAGTAATAAGATCTCCTCTAACATGAGGTACTGCCGCCCGTATAGTGAGGGGACGTTGCGGTGCGTTTTCCGCGTCCGTGTGCGTCGTGGTAGGCGTGCACGCATGCGCTAGGAGGTACGCTCGATCGTATAAAGCGCGTGCGCTTACTGAACTACCGCCTACTTCGAAGGCGTTTACCTGAAATCAAAATGACAGATACATTGGTATCAATGTTCACATTTAGCGATAGAGCTGTTAGGCAATTAGGTTGTCGTTTGTACATGCTTAAGACGATACATTCAAATAAAATCATAGTTTGAGGGGCGTGGCCTAGCTGCATACTATACTCTAGCGCTACCCTAGCGCTACGTGATCGATTGGTCTCTCCGCTGAATCTCTCTCTGTCGCATTGAATAGAAATAAAAGAGAAGAGGCGCACGGAAGGTGCTTGGAACAAACGTCCTAAGTGACAAATCAAAAATAATTTATTTAAATTAAAGGAGTAGCTTTATTGAAAATCTAAATTAACATCTTACTTTAGTAATAGATGATACTAATTTGTACTTAATTTAATAAACAATACTTCATGTACTACTGAGAAATTTGGAAAGGAGACTATTTTCAGAGGCTACTTTGCAATTTTTTTCTATCGAGCAAAGTTTCTTAAAACATGTTTTATGATTAACAGATTATTATGAAATATGATTAATTATAACATGTAATTTTTTCTATATTTCTAAGAGCTTTAGGTTTCACTCAAAACGATTTGAAAAATATGATTTAATATGAAGGTAGCCTCTTAATGAGAGTATCTATTATTTTCAGAATATTACATATAAATAGGCACGTGCCCTAAGAACTTGAATGGTACTTTAGGAAAATGTATTTTGGTCAGAAAACAAACCTACTACTTATTTATTTTTTGGACACGTTGAAAGAATGAAGGCTGACAGATTGACTAAAAAGTTTTATATGGCTGAAGTCAAAGGAAATGTTGGCAGAGGACGACCTAAGTTTACTTTTATTGAACATACAAAAAATGTATTGATCGATGGAAATGTTAAAAGTCGTTGTAAAATCGCCGATTTGTTACGATCCTGACATATCTCTTTTGCTTCTTTTATATTCATCATACCTTTCATACATGCTCGGCGATTGTGTGTACTTTTAATATTTCCATCGATCAACATTTTTTTTGTTCAATAAAAGTACATCTAGGTCGTCCTCTGCTAGCATTTCCTTTAACTTCAGCCATATAAACCTTTTTAGTCAATCTTTCATCCTTCATTCTTTCAACGTGTCCAAACCAAAACTACTTTTCTTCATTTTTGTCACAACATCATCTTTAACTCCGCATAATTGATCGTAACAAATGGCATTCGATTATCTCTGCCTACCCCTCTTGGAATAAAAGGCGTGATGATAGATAGATGATATAAAGCTAATTTGGCAACAACCGCCTGAAAATTCTGTGACGTATTAACTGGTAAGTACTATTTCTTATATTCAGTATTCAGGTAAGTCAGTATAAAATAAAACAGAATGCAAGAGTTCTATTTCTTATAAAAAAAAAGAGTGCGTCAGAGGACACCCGGTAGATGTGAAACATCAACATTAGTATATATACCAGACGCACGCAGCGTAGGCAAAAACCAAGCGACTCCGAGGTGTGAGACGCTTGGTCTTGCTTCATGCCAACGCGTTATCCCGTGTACGTGCGCACAGCGGTAGGCGCAGTCGGCGTAAGTCAAAACCAAGCGTCTCCTGAATTTTGAGACGTCTTGGTTTTACCCTAGTCTAACGCGCGTATAGATGTTTCACATCAAAAATAAGTGTCGTGTTTATTCATTTACCTCCAAAATTCCACAAATAGTGTGAACTTCTTCCGAATCGTACTGAAGCCCCCATTTCTTAATTATCCTGTGAACAACTAGCTTCTCATTCATGGGCCAGATGTCGCCACGAGCGCGACGTAACTTATTATGTGCTTCCATAGCCATCAACTTGGTCCACTTCTCAGGATTGGATTTTAATAACAAACATCTGAAAACAAATAGTGATTGTTTAGGGAAAATGCACTGCATTGATTTTGATTTTTTTTTTCAGTTTATAATATTTTTCAGACATATAAACATATCTTATCGCGTAATTAATAATACGAAAAACTAGACAATAGATAAAGAAAAGTTGATATCAAAATAAACCTCAACTGGCTATAACATGTAAAGTATAAAAGAGACCGGCTAAATGAGGAAGACATGTAGCAAGGGAACAAAATAATATTTTTACAGCGAGGGATTCTAAAGTAGAATCCTAAACACAGCGAGGGATTCAAAGTATGCCGCCCGAGGAGAATATATATTTGCGGACGAGTTATACAAGTTTTCCCTTGGAGAAAAGACGAACTTTGATCGCACTTATGGAGGAACCAATCGTCGTTTTTCGAATAGATGGGATGAAATAGTACATTGTATCACAAGGGAGGAAAATAATATTTTGACAACGAGGGCGCTATTTGAATTCAGAGCGGAGCGAAGGATTCTAAAAGTAGAATCCCGAACAAAGCAAGGGTTTCTAAAGTAGAATTGTAAGCACATTCAAAGTACACCGCCCGAGGAAAAAATAATATGGGGGGGGGGGGGTCGATTAGAAGCAACATTCATGTTCCAAACTCAAAACTTATTGCCCTCTGTGAAAGTCTCTTGGAGAAAAGACGTACTTTGCTTGTTGAGGAACAAACTGTCGTTTTTCGAATAGATGGGATGAGAAACTTATTATTACCTTAGAGGCGTTATAGCTTGATAAGAATCTTTAAGATCTTCCAAATCTTCGTAATCTGGTACTATAGTTTTGAGTACATCACACTCCGCCGTAGAATGTCCAGTATATTTTCCTTTACCTGGACACGAATCCCCACACATTGGCCATTTACAACTGGAACATCTGAAACATTATTATAAAAAAATTAAATAGGTACATACATAGACAGACATATCTTGTAGTTGAGTATGAAGCGCCACTTTTCTCGATTTCTGCATACTTTTCTTGCTTCATCCACATCCATACATGGTTTCGAACTGTATGCACGTTTATTTTTATACTACGTATTTTATTATTTTCCTTTTCTTTTTCATTAAAAATTAAATGAAGGTTTTAGTAAATTACGAATATATATCTATATAGCGATTCACTTAAACGGCAACTTACTGGTTGGTAACATAAAATTAGTTATTTTTAAGAGGATGTATAGAGCTAAATGCGAGTTTTATGATGCGTAAAAGTACATGATCCACTGCAGTGACCATAATCAAAAAAATATATGATATTCTTGAGGTTATGCGTTATTGAGATACTGTGTTCAAAACATAATACAACTATATTGATTCGATAGAAAAAGATCACGAATGTACCTCTAAAAAAATATTTTACTGTCTAGAAACAGTACTAAAATGCATGCAATGATTCTGATCTTTTGACAGATTTATCTAGCAATATACTATCGTAATACTGTTCTATTTTTTAATAAAATTTTCAGCAAGTTCCTTTATTCTCATTTTCGAGATTTTATGTACGCACTGCACGCGTGTGTGCGTAAGCGCTCGTGTACCGACAGTACCGGCTGCAGCCTGATGCTATATTATTAGTGGCTGCCACGTCGTTTGGTGTGTATGTGTACCCGCGTGGGGGCGGTGCCATCTCTCAAGGTCGTTGGCTCTATCCAGCGTCTTTCGGTGGCCGAGTGGTTAAAGCGGAGAATAATCAGACAAACCACATCTATCTATCATTACGACTTTTATCCCAAGAGGGGTAGGCAGAGACAATCGAATGCCATTTGATACGATCCTGACATACCTCTTTCGCTTCTTTTATATTCATCATACCTTTCATACATGCTCGGCGATTATGTGTACTTTTAAAATTGTCTTCGTTCAATACATTTTTTCAATAAAAGTACACCAAGGCCAGCGTTTCCTTAAACTTATGCCATCTTTGTCTATCTTTCATCCTTCATTCTTCACACCTCTATACTCAAAGATTCCCATAAATATAAAAGTTAAATGACGTCTATTTGTTTTTCACATACAGTAAAATAATAATGATTTCAGTCTAGATAGTTTTAAAAATATCAAAAAACATTACTTGGCCAAGTTAGTCTCGTCCAGTTCCCTGTAACAACCCAAACATATAAGACCACATCCAGAACACGGACCGACGACCAGTGCTGGCTCCTCTATGATTACTTCTCCAGGTGATATGTCACGACTTGCTACCAGATATCTGTGGACAAAATAATAATTATAATAATACTAGCTTTAGCTTCAGCCATGCTTCTCCCGTGGAAATAATTAAGACGATACATTCAAATAAAATCATAGTTTGAGGGGCGTGGCCTAGCTGCATACGATACTCTAGCGCTACCCAGCGCTACGTGATCGATTGGTCTCTCCGCTGAATCTCTCTCTGTCGCATTGAATAGAAACAAAAGAGAAGAGGCGCACGGCAGGTGCTTGGAACAAACGTCCTAAGTGACAAATCAAAAATAATTTATTTAAATTAAAGGAGTAGCTTTATTGAAAATCTAAATTAACATCTTACTTTAGTAATAGATGATACAAATTTGTACTTAATTTAATAAACAATACTTCATGTACTACTGAGAAATTTGGAAAGGAGACTATTTTCAGAGGCTACTTTGCAATTTTTTTCTATCGAGCAAAGTTTCTTAAAACATGTTTTATGATTAACAGATTATTATGAAATATGATTAATTATAACATGTAATTTTTTCTATATTTCTAAGAGCTTTAGGTTTCACTCAAAACGATTTGAAAAATATGATTTAATATGAAGGTAGCCTCTTAAAAAGTAATAATAATTTATGGGGAGGCCATTACGTTTTCCGGGACAAAAATTAGACTATGTCACTCCGTTGATCTGTTGCTCTGTTCTGACGCGAAAGAAGGACAAACAAGCAATAGTAGATTGTATCACAAGGGAGCAAAATAATATTTTTACGGCGAGGGCGCTATTTTGAATCCAGAGCAGAGCGAGGAAATAATAATTTTGCGACCGCGTGATACACTTGACTTTTCACCCCCCCTCTATGAGAAAAATAAATAAGAGGCGCTTTTAGGTCTAACTCATGATGGTCTTGAGTTCATACAAAAATCGTGCGTCAGTGGCCGAGTGGTTAAGAGTGTAGTGTACCGCGTCCATGTCCATACAAACGGAGAAAACGTTTTACTACCCCTAAATATTATTTAATTTTAACGATTTTGTAATATGTTACTGACATAATGAAAAACTACGTACGTATTTTTTCCTTTTTTCAAAATTCGTAATAGGTCAAAAGTTATAAGCCCCTCAAATCTCGTTTTTTTTGGTTCATAACTTGCTCGTAATAAACCGTCTGTATTTGAGAAACAAAGCAAAATTTAAAAAAAAAGCAAAACGTACGTACGTAGATTATAATCTGCTAAAACATATGACACCAAAATTATAAGGTTTCGTTATAGTTTAGTAGGTGTAAATCGTTTTCCCCCAAAACGCAATTTTCAACGAAGAACATACCTACGAACACTCACGAGCTGCAGTGTTCTCTGTCGCACTGATGCCCGTGGGAAGAGCGCGCTTGAGACAGAATATGATTTTCTAAATACCTATTTCGCTGCGTACGCTGAGCTACACGATCCTCTTAAGACGTCTGGTATTAACTAGGAAGACCACGGGTTCGATCCCGGAGATCGGCCATGTACCAATGGGTTTTTTATAATAAAAAAAAATGTATGTACATAATCCGACAAACCACACTTAGATGCTTTTCCAAAATATACCTCAACAGAACTAACCACTCATTAGGTATAAGCATTCACTTCTTAAATTACGCGATAACTTTACGTCTTATATTTCACACAGTATGAATAAAAAAAATATATGAAAATCAGTCATCAATTTCATGTGTATTATCAACCGATTTTGCGACTCAAGTTCTCCTAATATATTTACTAAAGTACAATTTTCTCGTATTTATCCTACAGATAATTTCACATACTTTATGAAAAGATTAACTAGAACTTGCTATTTCGAATAGTTTTTGTATAATACTGGAAGAGCATAATGCCAGTTTTGTGTATTTTCGCAAGACTGATTTTTCATAAAATCGTTCTTTCTCATGTTTCTGGTACGTGAATCTTGGCCTATCTTATGACGTTAACATCAGTGGCAAACATACAGACGCACATATCCACTTTACAGACGAGTAACGACGCATGGTTATGCATATTTGAGCTCCATTTCATGTGTTGATGCATTGCTAGGTACTTGTTTTTAGTTTAGAGTTTTAGACGGTAATAAATTTAAATATAACTATATAACTCAACGTCAAACAGCTCGTAATGACTAAATTCTACCACGGACAACATTTCACAATATTTTGCATTAAACATTGATTTATGTTACTTTAATTCAATATGCATTTTTTTTAATAGTTAAACACTTTTAGCGCGTGTCGCGTACCCATTTCAAGGTCAATATTAGGCGCGCCCAAAGTACTACGGATAACACGTCTGATAGTCCGGTAATACTGAGTAATTGTAGTATTTTGCAATAATTTTTTTTGTCATTTTATTAGATATTAGTCCAAAACCAAAACATTATTTTTCTGATTAATATATATTAGCGTAAGGCTTATTTACTCATTTGAAAATGGTGATTTTGCTCTTGAGTGCCTATTACTGCACCTTATGGGAATGATTTGCGTTAAAAGAATCAAGATACAAAGTTATATTGAGTTAATTTACAAGTTTTAGTCGAGCGAACGAGTCCCTGAAACGCCTGAAGGGACACGTTGGTTATGTTATGACTAACGCTATGTTAGTGATTCATATGGCAGGTACTAAAAAGACAAAGAACTTTCAGCACATTCCATATAAGGCAATGCAACGACACTCGACGTGTGGGGTCCATCATCGGCTCCGAATCTGAGTCATTACTATATGTGACTCTTCATCCACTTGATGGAAAATGGCTTGAATTGAGGATTGAATGACAGGAATTGAGAGTGAAATTTTACGATGCAATAGACAATTTAGTACCTATATTTAATTCTCAATTATAATAAGCCTTTTTTAAATTTAATTATTTAATTGAATTGAGATTTTAGCAACCGTATTCACCATTCTCAATTCGGAATCTTTTATTTTTTTATGTATGTTCCCCGATTACTTGCCTGAACCGATTTGGATTTTTTTTGTTTGAAAGGGTATGCTTTCCAGGTGGTCCCATGGTCATCAGGTCAGGATCTGATGATGGGATCCTGGAGAAATCGAGAACTCTTCAAATTTTATAGGCACACTTGAAGCGATTTGGGTATTGTTTTTTATAGTGACTTGTGCATTTTCTTTCGGAAAGCACACTTTTCAGTGCATCATTTTTGAAGTCGGTACTTACACTTTTTTTTAATATAAAATTAAAAGAAATAAAACACACAGTTTTTTTAAATAGTTAGCACGACACGTGACTCGCCATCCAGTTGATGGAAAGTGGCTATAATTCACCTCAATCCATTGTCCTATAGTTTAATTTTACACGTACCTATTTGGTATTATGGTTGGAACAGAAAAAATATTATAAGCAGTGTTAGCTTATTGTAGAGCGTCAATAGTCGAGTGGGTAAAACGTCGGCTCACAACTGAGAAGTCGCGGGTTCGATCCCCACATTCCGACCAACCGTACAAAGAGGCTTTTCCATCTAAATACCTCAATAAGCTCTATTGAGGTATTTAGATGGAAAAGCCTCTTTGTACGGTTGGTCGGAATGTGGGGATCGAACCCGCGACTTCTCAGTTGTGAGCCGACTGTGGCCAGCTCGGCCACAATATTCAAAAAAATCCTCGGCTAAGTGAACCCGTGAAGATTTTTTTTTGTAAATCCGGGCGACGTACGTATCACGATATTTTATGTAAACGGGAAGTGGTAAATTTATGTATGAAGGAGACGGACACTGTAAAATTTAATTAATGGCAGCCGCAACATAATATATCATAAAATAACTCATATAAACCGTAATAGTAAAATTTAAAAATATTGAGAAATAATGTATGTATACAAATAAGTATGTCTGTTCTGTATTCAAAATGTATATCTACTCATATTTGAGTTGGATATATCTACTCTTTATAGTTTTCAGACATATTGTCTGGATTTTATTTTTTTCTACACGGGTTGCCTCACAGCTCCCGAAACTATTGTGGCAGACTGGCCACATTGTAAAATAATGTAGGTACATTTGGAAGAAAAGAAAATTGTGTGAGATTGTTTTTGTTGCTATTTCGAAGTAGTCTGTTGTAGTTTCTTTCTGTATTATAATTTTTTTGATCACTATTTATAGTTTCCTTACACCCATTACAGTCCATTGCACTCCGCACTCACTCCGCTTCAACCGTGTTACGGTCTCAGGGTACTCAGCGGAAGACCAAGTCTCCCTGTTATAGTCGATGGTATTTGTGAGGCTATACCTAACGAGTGGCCAGTTCTGTTGAGGTATATTTAGATGGAAAAGCCTCTAAGTGTGATTATGTAGGTACATGAGTTTTTAATTATAAAAAAGCCATCCGGGATCTAATCTGTGGTCTGAACTCAATCACCGACGCACGGTTTTTTTATGAAATCGGCTCCGATATACCTACCTATCTAAAATAATTTTGATGACATTTTCAGCTTGATGATATATGATAAATACAAAATACTTTTTTCTCGCCAAAACGGAGCATCGGATAGACGTGAGAATTTCTACGGGTTGTCAAATTTAATTTTTTTATGGTCAATACCGGGGGTGAAAAGCTAGTAAATTATAAATTTACCTTCCCATAACATCAGATATTTCCACGTCATAGCACTGCCTGTCTTTTTCAGTAATTTCCACAGTTTCACAGCCATTGTTTTCAACTGAAAAGGTGTTCGATATGTTTTCTTTGTTGCGACCAACATCGCCCTTTCCGCGTTTCTTCTGTAAATTAAAATATTAGAAAATTATATTCGGTTTTAGAGATTTTAGAGGAAGATAAATAAGGTAGGTAAAATAATATACATATAAAAAAATAATTTATAGTTTTATAAAAAAACTAAAAAACACGCTTTTGTCTACTGACTACGCACACTTGCGAAAACTAAATGAACCCAAAGTCCATGGGGTTACGTCATTTCGTTACAAAGTTACTATGGCCACCTTCCGGCTTCATCATCAGATCAGATCGATGGTACCAAATTATTGTATTGTCATCCGAATTACAATACATATTACAAAATTGATTACAAACAATGAGTGCACAGAATACCAAGAAGCGTGTAATAAAGGAGGATCGTCACTGATATAAATATGAAAAATAAATTTTCCCTGCATGTTTCAACGTGAAACTTAGTAGACCTGTTTTAGGATTTTTCAAAACAACTCTGAAAGGCACTCCGCGCCGGGCGCGATGTTCAATTGTGTACAGGGAAATTACGCAAAATTTGGGGGTTAATTTTTGCAAAAAAAAAAAAAGAAAAAAAAATGTTTTTAAGTGCATAATGTGGCATATCAAATGTTATAAGAAATACAACTTTTTTTATAATTTTAAAATGCATAGTATAAATTATATTAAAGAAAATATACGAAATTTACCGTTCTCCTAGTATAACATTTAGAAAATTTGATAAAAATGAAAAAACATTGATAATCCCTTGCTGTATACGCGCTTGTTGCCACCCAGAATGACTACGTAACTAACACAACATGCATTCGTTTTGGCAAGGCGGGTGACATAAAAAATGTCTGAAAAACTCACACGCACTTGGAAAATCCGTCGCAACATTTTTCAGTAATATTTCACAATAGCCAGCTGAGCCAGTCCACTTTATGAATCAAACTAGACACGATTCAATAAATAGGTATACGAGAAAATATTAAAAGCAAGCTCCGAGAATTATGAATGGAAGAACAAGGTGGGGCGGTAGAGTTTTATTATTATTTTCTGCCACTTGACGACTAGGCAGTGCCAATGGTCGATGTAAAAATCTATTTCATAACATTGAAAATGATTTATTTGGCCGTGAAACTATGGACGTTAAGGCGAAGATTCATAGTCATTCCAATAAGATTTTTTATTTTATGAGGGGTTCCGCAACTGAACATAATATCTATACTAATATTATAAATGCTCTATCTTCTTCTACGAAAATTCTTTCGAAATGTTGTGTTGCAGACGCATGGAGACGTTTCCATTCTTATGAAATACGACAGCGCATCCTCAACTACTTCTGCCATGTTGCTAGCAGAAACCCTGACAAGCTTGAAATACTAATCGTGCTAGGAAAAATCGACTGAAAAAACCACGCGGTCGATCGCCTACAGCTACACGATGGGCAGATCGAATAAAATCGTTGACCGGTCTGCCGGTATGATGCCATGGACTGTCCAGGACCGGGGGTATTGTCCAGAAAGTGATGAACTCTACCTCTTCATGATAAAGGTGACCTTCAGCAAGAAAGAAAATGCAAAAATGTGTTTGTTTGTTTGTCATCTTTTCACGTAAAAACGCATTTTTTGCAGATCGGGCCGGAAAGTGACATAGGTTATCTAGTGACAGACATATATAAAATACATTTGTGATAAAATAATTACGAATGTAGGATTGTAATTGACTTTTCATTATTTGAAGGCCAAGTATAGCAGGCGTCTGCACTTTTTCAAAAAAATCTTGCATGTAAGTATTACACAGCTAAATTAAAAACAGGTACCTACATGCAAGAGTGGTAGGCAGAGACAATCCAATTTTGAAATGAGCAATCATGAGTCAAGTCGGGGTCAAAAGCTAGTATGGCTAATATTGATTACAGTATAGGTAGGTACTGTAGGTAGACCATTAGCGTATTAATTCTCAAGCGGTCTCAATCGCTGTTATTTATTATCATCTTATAAATATAATGTATCCGCATATTTTCGTATAATTAATTACCCTAATTGAATTTAGTACGCATTCTAAACCTATGTACAGGGCAGAAAGTATTGGCGCAGTTAGTAAGGAAATTAAAAAAAAATAACGACCCGAAAAATCGTTGAATTGAAGTCGGTTGGTGCCAAATTAGGCTCCAAAATAAATAGATTTCTAAAGATCTGTTCAATGTTTGTAATTAATTGTCTAGATTAATGACATTTAGAGCTAGGTAGTTTCTAATTTAGCACCAAACGTCTTGAAATATTTAATAATTTCTTACTTTTCAGTAAGCAATTTTTAAAGACAATAAAGATCGAAATCAAAAATGCCACGAGCAAAACCGAAGCGGAAAGCTAGTATATTTTAAACAAAATCTGGTGTTAGTTTTTATTACACGGCTGCGATGAAAACGCTCGATGATGTAAATATTATTTACTAAATATAGATTCTTAATTAGATCGTTCTTTCTATTTAATGCTTGAGTTTATTTATCCGGGGCTTAAAATTTTGCTAATTTCAGTTAGTTAATGAGATTATAATATATAACCGATATATAGTGTCATTTATCAATGAGGGACTCTATGGATATACAATAGATAACATTTTTTTTTATTATTTTATTCTTGCAGCGTTTGTTTGATCAAATTATGTCGCTCGTATTTTTTTGGAATTTTCTGGATTTTTTCAGATAAACTGTTTTTTTTAAATAGAAATTTCACTGAGAAATAAAGATAGTATCAGACAAAAAGAGCTGAAGCCAACAAATGAAAGTATGTTCATATCTAGAAAAGTAGGCTGCCATAGGTCCCCTTGTAACGTTGTGCTCATTTAGTTAATAAATGAGACCATTTTTCTCAACGAGGTTTGAATAGTTGCTAACCTCCTTGCAAAAATAGTTGTTAACCTCCTTGCAAAAATAGTTGTTAACCTCCTTGCAAAAATAGTTGTTAACCTCCTTACAAAATAAGTTACTGACTACCTATAATTTAGGAATTTTTCAAAATAATCTGAATTTGGAACAGTGTCTGCTATTTGATTATTTTCTACCATTTTCAATTCCGTTTTAGCATTGCTAAGTAGCACACCTATTTTATAATGTCAATAATTTAATACAGTGAACAAATTGCAAGAAGCTGATAAAATATACTATAAAGGAGCATTATATTTGTAAGTACCTACTATTTAAGTTGTATTGTGTTTAGATTCTATCATATCCTGTAAATCATTTACTTATTTATTTTATTTTCCAGCGTGCTCCTTTTTATTCCTTTGTAACCTTTTCATTACTTCATTCCTTTTTACTCATTACTTTATGTCATTACTTCATTTGAAAACTTGAAATAAAACAATATGGAGTAAAATATTTATTTATTATTGTGGCTAGTTTCCCACTAAGCGACACCCTGTTAAACAGAAAAGTGTTAGAGTAACTCCACAATACATACATACCTTAATGCATGTTTCCCAAAGGGGTAGGCAGAGAGTATGGAGCGCCACTTCTCTCGATCTTTGCATAATTCTCTAGCTTCATCATATGAATCTGGACATCGTTTCATATAATATGCACGTCTATTTTTTTAAGGAGCTTTTCCTTGTTAGTCTTTTCAATACTACAGGTAATGGGTAAAGTTTGGATGTAAGGGGTAATCTCTCAAACTACTGAACCGATTCTAAAAATTATTTCACGAATAGACAGATACGATATCTATCAATCTATCATCACGCCTTTTATCCCAAGAGGAGCAGGCAGAGACAATCGAATGCCATTTGATACGATCCTGACATACCTCTTTCGCTTCTTTTAAATCATCATACCTTTCATACATGCTCGGCGATTGTGTGTACTTTTAATATTGCCATCGATCAATACATTTTTTATGTTCAATAGTACTAGAAAATCAATAAAAAATAGTAGGTAATTTACGGCGTAGACTATGGCAGTCTATCGACTAATGTTTCCTTGATTTTCTACTAAATATAACAGTTAAGAACACATTTTTCACTCAAATAGATACATTTCCACGCATTTTCCACGTCTGTTTTTAAAACTGCGACTGATTAGCTGTCAACGTTACAACAACGATGACGGACTTTAGTGTCGCTAATTTGTTATACTATTTAACTCATATTTGTTTAACTCCAGAGTTAATTTTTGATTACATTAACAAAGTTGACAAACAAATTTATTATTTTATTCAATTACACATAAAAAATCTAGAAAATAAGAAACATTAGCAGGTGTACCTAAACCCTAACGTGTTTGTATGGACACCTGAATTAAATTCGTCACAAAAACACAAACAACACAATAAAATCAAACAATCAATATAACAACAAAACAAATTAAACCTAGGTATATCTAACCTATACAATGTGGGTACACGGAGAAAAAAAACACTAACAGAAATTAAAAAACTGTTTTGTATTAGATGAAAAAACTAAATTTTAATATAACTTACAAAAGTTTTGCTGTATTTGCAACTGTTATTATTTTTTATCAAAAGCTTAGTATTCGTTAATGTAATTCCTAAAAGTAAATTTTAGTAGATATTACACATTTTAATAATTATAGCACACCATAGTACATATTGGGGGTTGGCTTTAGAATTGGGGCGCAGGCTTTTGGGGTAGCTAGGGGTTAATTTATGTAGGGGTTGTAGTCCCCTTTCAAACAGTATCACTCCCGTCGCGCGGAGACGCTTAGTTTATTTTATATAAATTTTTATATTTTCATGGTTGTATGAAACGAAGTGCAATTTAACGCAGTAAATGGCAAAAATTACAATGTAGATGACGCTTGTAGGAACCACAGAGCGAGCTCCATAGAGTATATAATAATAGCTGAGGTAATAGCTTAGATTTATATCTAAAAACTGAAAATTAACGTACTTATGGCTGTATGAGCTAGCTCCTTTGCCTTCCATTGAAATGTTCCAAAAAAATAAACATTCAAAAACTGTTACAGAACCGAATCGGCCAACCCCGATTCTACGTGGTCCCCTAGAGTGTTTTTTATAAGACGGAGGCGCGGAGGGAGAGCAGCCCCCGCCGGCTGTAACAACAAGTAGGCACACATGCTTGCTCTAGCTGAGGCGAGCATAATGTGGCTACGTTTTGTTACGCAAAGGCGAAGGGGCTGTACTTCCCGTAGCGCCGGAGCTAAAGCATTTCCAAATACAACTTGTTTAAAAAAGTTAAGATGCTATAATGCTAGGTATATTATAATTTATATGTATTCTCTATAATGTAATAAGTAATACTCCTAAATACGGTTTATTTTTGTGATTATTCTCCATATTAATGGAAGGCAAAAGGGCTAGTCCATACAGCCACATTAAAATTACTTTTTTTCAAAAACTAAGTATCTCCGCGCAGGGGGGATACTACTAAAAGATAACCCTTCCCCACCCCTTCAAACCCCCCTAACCTGCAACCCTTAATTCCTGCGCCCCAATTCAAAATTTTTCCCCATATTGGTAAAGATTTGTAATTGCAAATCACCTTTTGTAAATTCAAGAAATAGTTTTAGTACATAGCAATATTACAAACTTTACGAGTTTACTGTCAACATCTTTGTGTATTTTTTACGATTTACTTGAAATTACTAAAGTAATTTATAAAAAAATAAAACAAAATTATTTTTGTAATTCCAAGAAACTGCAACGGTTTTGCGACTATTAGTCTAGTTTATGAGGATTGAATCCGAAGCCTCCAGTTTCTAGTCCAGCTTTCAACTCCATGTTGACTTCAAGATCTTAAATGCAGTTTCAAAGCTGGACTAGCAACTGGAGGTTCCGGATTCAATCCTCACAATCTTCTTTAACAGACTTCGAGGGCTAGAAAACAGTCTGATTCGCAAATCACTTTTATTTCTTCTCTCTTAGCTCATGCAAAAAAATAAGATTATTTTGCCAATGTCGATATAGAAACAGAGTAATCTTTTTTTTTCTTTCTTCACGGGTTGCCTTACAGCTCCCAAAACCGTGTTACGATTCCAGGGTACCCAGGGAAAGATCAAGTCTCCCTCTTTTAGCCGATGGTATTTGTGAGGCTATATACCTAACGAGTGGCTAGTTCTGTTGAGATATATTTAGATGGAAAAGCCTCCAAGTGTGGTTTGTCGGATTATGTACATAAGTTTTTAATTAAAAAACCCATTGGTACATGGCCGGGATCGAACCCGGGGTCTGCCTAGTTAATAGAGTGATCTTTATATGGAATATAGAGCATTATATCTATAGTAATCTAAATAAGCCCTTGAGACCTACAATAGTTAAATGTGACTACACTTGGCAGCTACATTTTGGCACACACCAGTTTGTGCATAACTCCCGAGTTTATTAATAATAATTTTCAGTTGGAAAATTGCTAAATTTCAAATTTGATGCAATTTGATCCTTTCGGAGTCTAATATGGACAAACAATGGGACATGATAGACAGAATTTCTAAAAACAGTAAAATTCTAATATCATTAGAAGTTGGTTAATTTTTTATGGATAAAAGTACAGACATCTACTCCACGGCTTTTATATCTTGCGGTTTAGCCAGAGATACCAGTAACATTGTCCACTTTCTGCCAGTTGTCCATATTGAACAGAACAGGTGGCAAGCTTTACGTGTCCTCCGAAGCACAAGGAATCAATTAAAGCACATATTCTTCAAGAAAATATACTTTCAATTTATTTATTTGTGTAAACAGGGGTGAACTGATATAAACACTGAAAAACTGATTATTGCAAGTTCACATAAGACATATTTTCATATAAATCATAAAAAACATAAAAGTCGATCTAAATATGGCCGAACAACCTGTGGCATACGGACACGTCGCACTTATAATTCACAACATTTCAAAATTTTAACCCTATGTTTTTTTATGCTCCTTAGAAAGTACTTACAAAACCAGGAGACACGTATTTTTTCTTTTTTCAAAATTTTATTTTAAGTCGCCCAAAAATAATTTTGAAAATTGATTCATTCTAAAATATATTAGTTTTGGGACGATACCGCATTTACCTTTTCCTACACAAAATTAAAAAAAAGTTTGTTTCTATTAGTCTGTGACTTAATGACTTTGACGCGCTTTGACATTTGTTTGTTGTTGTACATACTCTTTTATATACTGTATTACTCTTTGGTTGTTGTTATTATATATTGTTATCTCAAATTTTGTAATTGTTACTTAATTTTTTACAAAAGTTAACCCTCTAACTCGTATATTAGATCCGTAAATTTCCTGTTTTGTTCCCATTTGCATAAATACTTGGCAACACTGAACTGGACTTGCCTGACAGCTTTTATTTTTTACATATTAGAGCGCGCATTGTACATTAAGTATCCGTCCAAATTTACAACACCCCGAAGTTTTTTTCAAAAATTTCGATAAATATGTAATAAAAAAATCCGAAAAAATATGTACGGTGTTAGATATACGAAAACATCGAAGCGGGGATGGTTTCAAAATGAAAAATACTCAACATTGCAAATTTTTCACTCTTTAAATTATTTTTTATTTATATTTGTAATGTTTTCTATCTTAAATAAATTTGGATTCTTGTTATGAAATAATTCGAGAATAATGTGTTATTTTTATATTACTATTTTTTTTGTATATAGCTCACAAAAAATAAATTTTTATATCTATGATTTTTTCCAAAAATTACGATTTCTCAAACATTTTTTTCTCGTTTTTTTTATGAAAGTTGAATAATCTAAACTATCAATATTTGACCATATTATGGTCAACTTAAATATATTACGGTGTCCACATTTCCTTCTATCAGTCTTGAAGACCAAGACCCGTATTTTCAAAATGACACATAATTGTATCCACAATCTTATTCGTATTCTCACAAACAGACATCAAAAATGTCCGAAATGTAGCGTGTGCCGGTAAGGAGCCTTAAGAGCACAATTAATTTTTCCAAAATATGTCTGAAGTTAATCTATATGCGGCTGGCACGAACGTCGCGCAGAGGTCACGTCGCATGCCAAATGCACCAGCTGATTGATTTGACTTGACGCCACATTATTGAAAGTGAAACTGTAGGAATAGGAACCCTGCCAAGCCGTCATGACCGATTGTCATACAAACATTACAAACATCAAACAATACTGAAAGTACCCAATCTGGGTCATTATTGCGGTACCATGTAGTTATTTTATTAATCACTGCTCAGCTATGTATTTTACTTGCTATCCGCCCCTGGCTTCGCCCGTGGATATTTTCGAGCACAATAAAATATAGCCTATGTCACTCAGGGATATCGTAGCTATCTACTCGTGAAAAAATTTTTAGAATCGGTTCAGTAGTTTGATATATACATCCAAATACCTCTTTATAATATTATTATAGATATAGTCAAATACTATCTAGAGTCTAGAGGAAACAATAAATAGCCTCAACGTCTAATTGAATGAAATGAAATGATGAAAGGGTTGCCTTACAGCTCCCGGGAACCGTTGATTTTTTGAGGCCCTAACGATTGGCCAGCTCTTTTGAGGTATGTAGATGGAAAAGCCTCTTTGTACGGTTTGTCGGATAATGTACATAGATTTTTTATTATAAAAACTCATTAGTACATGGTCGGATGTGAGGATCGAACCCGCGACTTCTCAGTTGTGAGCCGACGTCTTACCATCTCGACCAAAGTTTCATCAACATCTAATCAGCCGTTTCGGTGCTTATTCGTTATCACGTGGACAAAATTTCAGTTAGAAAGAGAAAGAGATAATTTCCCATAGAGATAAAACAAGACAAAAAATAATAGTTTACAAAAAACTAAAAAACACGTTTTTGTCAGTCACACTCGATGGGGTTACATCGCGTCATTTCGTTACAGAGTTCCTGTGGCCACATTCCACCAGAGTACTTGTCAAGACAAATCAAACTCGATGGGGTTACAGAGTTCCACTATCCATCGCCTGGCTCCATTATCAGATCAGATTGATGGTATCAAATTATTGTATTGTCATCTGAATTACATACACAAATCGATACGACAATTAGAAGTTGGTTAAATTCGACAGGTGAAAGTAATATAAAGCGCGTAATAATTTGGCTTTTAAAAAAATGTGTACAGACTTCAAGTGTGCTTTCCGAAAGCAAATGCACAAGTCACTATAAAAAAAATTCCCAAATCGCTTCAAGTGTGCCTATAAAATTTGAAGAGTTCTCCATTTCTCCAGGATCCCATCATCAGATCCTGACCTGATGACCATAGGACCACCTGGAAAGTATACCCTTTCAAACAAAATTAAAAAAAAACCCATATCGCTTCAAATGTGCCTATAAAATTTGAAGAGTTCTCGATTTCTCCAGGATCCCATCATCAGATCCTGACCTGATGACCATGGGCCACCTGTGAAGTATCCCCTTTCAAACAAAAAAAATCCAAATCGGTCCAGGCGTCTTCAAGTAATCGGGGAACATACATAAAAAAAAACCGACGAATTGAGAACCTCCTCCTTCTTTTGAAGTTCGGATAAAAAGGACCGGTTTCCGCGACTTTTTGTCCTGCTTTGTCACTACGAGAAATTATATCTTTCTCTTTCTAATTTAGATTTTGTCTACGTAAAGAGATTCTTTCTGCATTGTCATGCTAGCACGGCAGGGATGCCAAATTTCAATATTTTATGACCGGAATTGTTCACTAGGTATGGGCCGATCGAGACTCGTTTCAATACTTTACTTTCCGTCAACAATTCTGGTACATTTTTAACCCCCGACGCAAAAGGTGTCTTGATCGATAGCATTCTTAACAATGATTCAAGAAAAAGAGAAAGAAAATCTGTTCAGTCGTTTGAAGATTATCTGCTCTTTTCTATGGTCTAATCGATTCGAAATTTAGTATCCTAAACTATCCTGTGACTTCAATGATATTACAATTGACCTAATGCTGCAGCATCATCTGGAATCAGCAGGACTCCCAACTCCTCACCATGTCGACGGTTTTAAATTTTATGTTATTTATTATTTACATAAAATAATTATTTCTATTATATTAGATACAACGGGCAAACAGCTCGGGATATTAAATTTTGGCTATGTTCCAGAGATATGTTGTCATTGTAAAATGTGCCTGTCACACTGATGTCGTCGTGGTCACCTCATGCGGTATCAGTATCAATGATCACGCGTGTAACGTAATGATGGATGGACAGGCCAGGAATTAAGGTCATGTGAGCTGAAGAACCCGCTTCATAAAGTTTGTTACTAATTACACGCTGCAGCTATATGTAAATTTCGCGATAACTATATGTCTTGGGTATGAAATTAAAATTGGTATATAAAGACAAATATATTAAACATGATAAGAAGGAAATATTTTTTCAAAATCAGTTACACAAAAGTATTACGAAGCCTTGAAAGTCCTCAATTTTTCGCGTAATTTTAGCCGACTGGGACTCTAATTATTTTAATTATTTCATAGATAATTTCACATATTTTAAGAAAACATTAACTACAATTTTTTTTTAATTTTCAATTTTCAACTTTATTTTATTTTTATTATTTGTTCATATAGCGGCCATAGTAATACACACTCTGTGAAAATTTCAGTGTCTACCTATTACGGTTCAAAAGATACAGCCCTGTGACAGACGGACAGCGAAGCCTTAGAAATAGGTTTTACGTGTGTCACTTCTTTCACAGTTATTTTTAAAAGAAGTGAGGACGCCGCGCCGGCTTTACGTGGCATCCGAAGCATGAGCATTCCTAAAAAAAAATTTACGCTTTACATTTTTGGCAACATATACGCCATGTAAACTCGCTGGGGTTAACTTTCCCCCTGACTTGATTCACTTATACTGTAAATGCTCAGCTCCTAAACATGATAGGTCCATGTTTAATACTCCTAAACCTTCCCGGTGAATCAACCTGTCTAATAGTGAAAACCGCAACAAAATCCGTTCAGTAGTTTTTGCGTGAAATCTTTGAAAACACGATAAAAATAATTTTAAAAAACACAGGAAACATAGTTAATTAACTAATTAGTCTAAATTAAATACGTGCCTTCTTCTTATGTGATTTCTTGTTCATTTCTTATCCGGGCCTCCTAAATCTGTAACAAGAGAGAGAATTTGAGTGAATTCTTTTAGTATTCGACTTGACATCAAAGACGGGGAATTATGGTTTGCAGCTGGCAGCATACATCGGAAACGGTTGGGACATAATGTGAAAATTGTGTTTGTTATAAGTTTAGAGTCTAATTATCTAATACAAAACTGAATGGGATAAGCTCTCGCATGTGCGAAAACGATTGAAAAGGTTTAGATGGAATGTGGAATAAATATTTCCGTTATGCATTATTTCGCGAGTAAAACACAAGTTAATAAAACTTTAAAAAAAAGTATAACGATTACAAAAATTGTGCACTGAAAAATAAGAATGAAAAGAAAGAATATGTCATCGTAGAATTGAAGACGGTTGGTGCCAAATTAAAAACTAATTGGCCCCAAATTTCAGTAATTACATGACCTACGATAATCAGATAATATTAATATATATTAATACAAAATAAATCATCAAAATCTAACAAATCGAGTCCGCGAGTTCGACTCATACTTAGACGTTTGTATGTATTGCCATTATCAAGAACAAAACGCTGAATAAAACACGTCCCCCTTTAATTTTTGACTAAGTATATGTTTTTTTAATTATTTGTTGTTATAGCGGCCACAGTAATACACATTCTGTGAATATTTCAAGTGTCTACCTATCACGGTTCCAAAGATACAGGCCCTGTGACAGACGGACGGGCTGACAGCGGAACCTAAGTAATAGGATAGGGTTTCCATTGTCAGCCTTTGGGTACGGATCCCAAAAAATAATACGGTCCGAATTGAGAACTTTTTTTTCGAAGTCGGTTAAACACATATTTGCATGTATTTAATTGTCCTTTTATTATTTTTGTGTACGAAGAATTTAGCTTTACGTGGTTTTCTAGTGAGTATATTCCTCAAGTTTCCTAAGGTATTTGGTAACCTACGCTGACATGAAGCTGTAAAACCGAAATAAAAATACAAGATAAAAGACAGTTTCTGTTTGAACGAACAAAGAGGTTCCTTGGAGTGGTTATAAATCTTTTCCCGGTCTAGAAAATTAAACACGACTTGAATTGTAAACCAATTAAATTTTATTTTTATCCTACGTCCAACACTTTTTCACGGATATTTTAACGATCGACTAATGTAAATTCTGAAAGAGTAATTTGCTATACATTTTTCATTTCTGTGTCTGTTTGTTGAGGGCGTTTTATTACAGGTACATGTACATGTACAGGATAACACTGTTGTAGAAAAATAAAAAAGTAAAAAAAATCTAAAAAACGTAGCGAAATGGCATTCGCTAAATAAATAACACTAGCATACAGATGAAAGATTGACTAAAAAGGTATATTTATGGCTGAAGTGAAAGGAAATGCTGTAAGAGGACGACCTAGGTGTACTTTTATTGAACATATAAAAAATATGTTGATCGATGGAAATATTAAAAGTACACACAATCGCCGAGCATGTATGAAAGGTATGATGAATATAAAAGAAGCGAAAGAGATAATGTCAGGACCACAGTTCATGAAGAAGTACTAAAGTCGGCTTCACGTGGCCTCCGAAGCATTATATTAAATTAATTAATACTTATTATATTGTGATATTTGGAATGTGAGAGTTATTTTCGTATTGGAATTCAGTTTTGTATTGTTATTTCATCTCAACAACTCAGTTCCCATAAATTATAGTTTATTTTGAATGTTTGCCAGTTAGTGTTGCTAACTGCGACTTAGATGTACGATGTGATAATATGATATGATACTTATGATTTGCAAATTGTTTTGCATAGGCTATCGGCCTCTTCCTTTTCGAAATTAAAAAAAAACCTCTCGGGCAAAGACAGTACACGGATCTGCTCGGACATTCTAGGGCCGGGCATTCCTTGACTGCCCATTGGAGCGGACCCGTCGTTTTATCATGCTTGCCCCAATACAAGTTAAAAGTATTCTATACCTACCTGTAAGATCGAAAAGCCTGTTATATCAATTATCTAAATATAACCACTTGGTGAAGAAAAAAAACCGCCTTCAAAACCAAAATGTGCTTTCCGAAAGCAAATGCACAAATCAATGCACAATTGAGAAGCTCCTCCTTTTTAACACAACAGAAAACATAAAAAATATGAAATAGTACATGCAATAGTCTGATGTAATGTCATTCCCGACGGTACATTAATCCATCACTTACACAATTTGAGTAATAAATCTCAAGATGCATACAGCCACACCTCTTGGCAACGGACATGATGTACTATGCACTTGTAAATCTTGTAAACCGTTCATATTTCGTAAGATATAGTTTAAACTAGCAATTTGTTCCTGCTTCGCTCATAAATGTTTTAATTCTCCCGTACAATTCGGAATTTAATGTCCTGAGATTGGCGCGTTCATACATAATACAAACAAATTCTTCAGCGTTATACAACTCTCGTATTATATTCTCGTATTTCAAAACTAAATTTCACGGACGAAGCCTATGGCCGTTATAGTATAGGACTATTACCTACATCTATACAAATATTATAAAGAGGAAAGATTTGTATGTTTGTATTGAATAAACTCAAAAACTACTGTGCTGATTTCAAAAATTCTTTCACCATTGGAAAGCTACATTCACCCTGAGTAACATAGGCTGTATTATATTTTCAAAAAAATTAGGGATCCTTACTAAAACTCCAGTAATGTAATCCAAGGTGTAAAAAAATGACCTAAGAAATTCCTTACATCGCGTGCGCTGCAAAAACTATTGATGATAGAACTAAATAATGTACTACGACTTTGCAGAACACATCATTATCTACAAAAAGTGTCGCGATAGCATATGTCTAACTATTATAGTTAAGTTACAATAAGTGTTCTTTTATTTTAAAAATTTAATAAAAAAGCCGCCGCCGGGTAGGGGTAGGGTTAGGGTTAGGGGTAGAGGTAAGGGTAGGGGTAGTGCAGGCAAGCCATTATCTATGAGTGCTGTAGGATATATTTTATTTTGTTCGAAAATATCCACGGGCGAAGCCGGGGGCGGACAGCTTGTACTTATATAATTTGTGGAATTACTTCAAATCAAATGAGCCTCCATAGCGCAATATTGTATGCGCTAGGATTCTTTACCTATAAAATAAATTAACTTTAAAAAAAAAAGTGTTTTAAACTTTTTGTTTTGTGACTTCAAAAATTTGCACTGAAAAGTAAGCAATAATAAATATTTCGTCGTAGAATTTGAAGACCATTGGTGCCAAATTAGGATACAAAATTAAGTAAACATCTAAGAAGATAAAGATCTGTTCAATATTATCTATGTTTGTATATATGTTCCGAATGAATTGTCTAGATTAGTGAATTTGGGAACTAAGTTGTTTCTAATGTCTTCAAATTCTACGACGAAATATTTATTATTTCTTACTTTTCAAGTTAATTTTTTTTTTAAAGTTAAATTATTTTTCCTTTTTAAGTGATTTTGCTGCCCTGAGAGACAAATAATAACGCAATTGAAAAAACATATTGATGGAAAAAAAAACTGCTGTGGATGGGATTTGAATCATGTCAATACGAAAATTGACAACTTCGTGGCTTTTCTCTGATACATCATTTTCAGCCGTAAACAGAGACAAATTACTGAATTTCTGAAAAACTACTGAACCGATTTTCGCCATAAATGTCTGTGAGATAATGTCGAGAAATTATTATATTTAAAAAAAAAATAGGTCGTCAAAAGGTCGTCAACGAGATATTACGAAAAAATTACTTATTAAGTAATTTTTTTCAAAATTTCTAAAAAACTACTGAAACAATTTTCACTAAAAACGGGAAGCACCAGCTTTCAAATACAAAATAAATCATCAAAATCGGTTCACCCAGTCGAAAGTTCTGAGATAACAAACATAAAAAAAATACAGTCGAATTTAGAACCTTTTTTTAAGTCGTTTAAAAATAGAAATGACAGCTGTAGGCACATACAGTGTAGCGACAAGCTTACCACCTGTCATCAGTATTGTGGGCATCGTTAACAGTGTTCCTGGCTATACCGGAGGGTATAAAAGTCGTGATGTTATGGAACCATTAGCTACTTTTTCCATAGAGGCGTGTTTTCATATAATTTTTTCGAAAAATCATAGGGAGTTAGGACATTTTATGATTTTTTTCTTTCTTTCTTCACAGGTTGCCTTACAGCACCCGAAACCGTGTGAAAGTTCCAGGGTACCCAGGGGAAGACCAAGTCTCCCTCGTTTAGCCGATGGTATTTGTGATGGTATATTTAGATGTAAAAGCTTCTAAGTAAGTGTAGTTTGTCGGATTATGTACATAAGTTTATAATTAAAAAAACCCATTGGTATATATAACCGGAATCCGGGATTGAACCCGTGGTCTGCCTATAGTTAATACCAGAGGTCTTAACCACTCGGCCACCGACGTACCACACACATCACAATTTCTATAATAAGTTCTAGTTTTTCGTAATAAAAAAAATCTTTCACACTAACGACTTTAATAAATGAGATTTTTATTTTCAGACAAAGTAAACGGCAGGCAATTTAAGTAGATATAAAAAAATATAATGATTTGAAACGAACTTTTCCACAGCAATATTAAAAGTACTACACTCAATCGCCGAGCATGTATGAAAGGTATGATGAATATAAAAGAAGCGAAAGAGGTATGTCAGGATTGTAACAAATAGCATTCGATTGTCTCTGCCTACCCCTCTTGGGATAAAAGGCGTGCTGATAGATAGATAGATAGATTTTCCACAGTATTTTCTTCAATGAGTTCTCTAAGTTTGTTTACACAATAAGCAAAATGAAAATTATTAATGAAAATTGCCAATTTCAATAACATTTTAAAGAAAAACTTATTTTTTCATATCACTTATTACCTTTCTATTAAATACAGCATCCAAAACAAAGATCACAAACACACGTATTCTCTATAATTATGTTCTCGCGAAGGGAATGGCAAGGCCTTTTGGGCGACCGATACCCTGGGATGCCTCGCGTACTATGGCAACTACAATACAAGCCAACCGATTTGGCAGAGTTCAAAATCGCCACGAAAATTCATAATGTGGCACAATTTCTTGTAGTTAATTTGGCAGCGGCCCCAAGTGACTTTAACGGCGTAAAATGTTTGTGTTTATTACTGCACTGTAAACTTGCCTCGTCTTCGGTATATCCTTCAAGTCAAGGTGTTTTCATGGACTCACCATATTACATAGACTGTAACAAATTTCTAACTACCTATAATTTAAGAATTATTCAAATTAATCTGAATTTGGAACAGTTTCTGCAATTTGTTCATTTTTTTTTTCAATTTTTAGCCAATTCCATTTTAGCATTGCAAAGCATCACATCACCTATTTCAAAATGTTAATAATTTTAATACAGTGAACAAACTACAAAAAGCTGATTAATAAATATATTATAAAGGAGCATGATATTTGTAAGTATTATTTTAGATCATATCATAAAAGTAGGAACGACGCGCGCCCCGAAGGGTCATATCCTGGAAATCATTACTTATTTATGTAATTTTCTTTTTACAGCATGCTCCTATTATTGATCTGAATCATATGCAAATTCCTATCCTATATCTTTCCCACTCTAAAATTACAAAAATAAATGAAATAATATGGAGTGTATTTTTATTAATATTGTGGCTAGTTCACTTAGTCCTTATGACTATAAGGAGGAAAGAGCTAGGCGACAAGACTAGCCTGTGGACATTTATGTGACACGAGAATTTATCAATTTTCAGGAAAGGTATGATCTACTGTATCTGCAAAAAATTCACGTCGATCCGCATGTTTTCGATTCCGGCCAATTAAAAACTTATGTACTATCGCGGTCAAGGGAGCATACCCACTTAAAAGAAAATATCCTTTAACAGTTAGTTTATTTCTATCTCTTTCTTATAAAAAGAGATTATTGTTGTCAGTACCTACATATTATGCTTAAAAAAATAGTTGTCAAATTGACTCAAAATAAAGTCATAAACTTGTCACTTGTTAATAAAAAAATATTACAAATATATTATTATCATGCAAAGAAATATTGATATTGCTTTAAGAGCCAGAATTGTTGGCCTTCATGATGAAGGATTCAATATATCGCAAATAGCCGAACGGACGGGAGTAACAAGGAAAACGGTGCGACGCTTGGTTCTTAGATGGGAAAATGAACATACACTTGCCCACAGAAACCGACCGGGTATGATACCGCTAATTAATAATAATCAACGTATTTTGATGCGTGACGATTACGAGCAATTTGGATTTACCCCAACTCGCCAGTTTGCTCAACAATTCGGCACTTCTGTTCGGACTGTCCGACGTGCGCTTCATGCGGAGGGGCTACACCACAGACGGTACGCAACAAAAGTGCAGTTAACGGAGGCTCACAAAGCCGCAAGGCTGGCTTTCGCCTATGAATACCTTGATCATGACTGGTCATCAGCAATATTTGTGGACGAAAAAAATTTTAAATCCAGCCAGACAGGCCGTTTACATTTATGGCGGCGCAATAATACACGCTACGAAGAGCGATATGTTGTACCGAACACAGAGTCTGGTCGTATATGTCTTAATATATGGGGATGGATGAGTGCAGACGGCCCGGGTGAACTTGTACCCATACATGGACGTTTCAATGCCGCTAAGTATATCGATGTGTTGTCAGAAAGCATGTATCCCACGGTGCGATCTGTGTATCCGGCAGAAGAACATGCTGAAATTACTTTTGTGCAGGACAATAGTCCGATACATAGAGCGCACCGTGTGCGTGAGTGGTTTAATCAACACGGCGATATACGCATTATACCCTGGCCAGCTAGGTCCCCTGATTTAAACCCCATAGAAAACTTATGGGGTTTAATGGTTCAGAGGTGGGATGCACGCAATGAACGACAACAAGCGGCATTGGAACAACATGTTATGCAAGTATGGGATGATATCAGAGGCACTGATTTGTGTGCGAATTTAGTGGGCTCTATGAGAAACAGGTTGCAGGAAGTTATTGCCCAGAATGGAAGTTACACGCGTTATTAATATTATTTTTATTTTATTATATTTAATTAAATTTTATACTTATTAAAAATCTGTTTTATTTTCTGGTATTCCTAAAATGTTAGTAAAAGCTATACTGACTGCTACATGATGTTGGTGTTGTTGATAAACTAATTATAAACAGATACTCTGTGACCAATTTGACGTGAGTAGACTTGAGGTTGAAACAAAATCACGTTTGATTTATTAATTAATAAAAACAATTAACATTTGAAGTAAGAACAAAAATAATATGAAATGTACACAGGAAATTAGACCTTACGGTGGGACTGCTCCCTTGACTGCGATGTACATAAACTGACATTAGCACACTTAGAGGCTTTTCCAACGAAATTATATCTCATCTGGCCACTCGTTAGGTATAGCCTCACATCACAAATACCAGCGGCTAAAAGAGGAAGACTTGGTCTTCCGCTGGGTACCCTAGGACCAATAACACGGTTCCGGGAGCCATAAGACAACCCGTGAAGAAGAATAAAAGAAGGTATTGTACCAATGAGACAAAATGCAAGAAAAGACAATCCGTCGTTCAGTTTGTAATTTATGAAATGTAAAGCTGTTGTCTGCATGTTTTTTTCAGTTACGGCCACAGAATAAGGACAATCGCGTCCTTATTTGTCCTCATTTATTTCTCGTGAAAGAATTTAAAAAAACATGGCGTTTAAAGTATTATTTAAATGGATTCAAAATTAATATAACATTTTGACTGTATTCCTGAAAATTTACACACGTGGTGCTTTCTGAAAAACCTTACAAAATTATTGAGGACGCTGAAATTTCAGACACATGCGAGATTAAAAATAACCTATTAAATTAAACAAAACAGTGAAATGTACAACAAAATGGCCCGTAATATCTTTGGCATAAGAGTTATAATAAACATATCAAACTTTGTGCATGGAAATTAATTCATTTGACGCGACAATAGGACGTCTGGCGAAGAGACGGCTACAGAAATAGACTAATTTAATGGCCCGTCTTTGTTTATTATTGTTCCTACATAAAACATTAGCATTTTAATAGAATTAGAACGAATTTTTGTACTGACGACGTTGATAGATTAAAATTTTATTTTCATTTCGCTGTGTACTTTTTGGAAATTTTCAAATTGTGAAAAATTTTTCAAACACGCTATAAGCACTAATGTGCTTTAATCGACTTGTAGTGCTTCGGAGGGCAAGAAAAGTGGCGTCCGCGCAGCAACGGGGCTATCCATAAATTACGTCACAGGGGTCAACAAAGTGTCACATGTGATATCATACCACTGGTCCACACCTGTGTGACCTGTGACAATTGGGGTCCAAATTCATGAAATTTGTGTGACGTAATTTATAGATGGCCCCTAACCTTGCCACCTGTTTTTGTTTAATATGGACAACTGGCAAAAGGCGGACACTGTTACTGTTGTCTCCAGTCACACCTCAATGTATAGGCACTTAGGCAGTGAAAGGATTTCAGGGGCCTTACTATAAGAACTTTTTTAAGCTAACTTATGTGCAAGGTGACATATTAACAATCGCTAAATCGTTTTTGAACTGAACAAGTGTTGAATAGAATATAAAGTGTGTGATACGGCCCAGTGCTTGTCAAACGTGTCTTATGTTAGTGACGCGTACGGTCAATCTAGTGCTATTACAGTTAATTATATACCGGCTCCATGGTATACCCAGCGAAAAACGAAGCCTTCCTATTTTAGCTTCTTAGGCTTTCCATTTCAATTTCAAAAGCTGGCCATTCGTTAGGTATGGCTTCAAAAGTAACATCGGCTAAAAGAGGAAGACTTTGTCTTTAGCTGGTTACCATGAGGCCGGAAACGCGGTTACGGGAGCCGTAAAGAAACACGTGAAGTTATAAGAAAATACTAACTACCTACTTAATCTCTATATAAGTATTATTTAAGTTAATTATGTAAGTTATTTTAATAAAATTTAAATAAAAACGGTATGTAAAGTACAAGTTAAGGTATGCTGAATTCAAAACCGTTTCGAGATATTGGTTTAATAATTCGTATTTTTCAATTTATAGTTCTTAAAATCGTGAGATTGTCTTTATTTTTTCAAAAACAAATAATTAACTTAACCTACATTTCACCTATGAATGACGTCATTATATCGGCTAAATAAAAGGAAAATATTTACTTGTCAACTTGTCAACCAATGTTACCCTGTTACTAGATATACTACTATTTCAGTAGTTTTTATAACTAATCTAGTTTATTATTAGGAAGAATGTTTAAAGCATTTTTTATGGTAGGATATTCTTTGACCTTTGTATATATTTTGTATCACAACAACTATGCAGACTACGGTATAAAAGCCGTAAATATGTATTGTAAGAAGACAGTCAATTGATTAGTAGTTACGTCTTTTGCCCGCCAGGTGGCAGAGAGAGAGGTGCGTTGGCCAGCAAATGAAATGGTCGCTTTGTTTTAACTGTGTAATATTTTAATTCTGTTTAATTGTTTAATTGTGTCCAAAGTGGAAATTAAAGACAGTAATTAGTAAAGACGTTAATTTTATTCAATCCATCATCGTCTCTTTACAAGTGGCAGCCCAACTAGTGGCCAATAAAAGTTTCGAACCAAAATAACGAATTTTTACGAACTCTTAAATTTTGTTTCTAAAATATATTCAGTTTTCAACAAGCATTTTGCTGGTTTTATGTGTGACTGTCTCAATCTTCGAGGTGTTAAGTAAAAGTGAAAATGCCAAGAAGAAAAAGTGCGCAAAGTAGCCACGAGGCGGACTTCGAGGTGGAGTCGCGCATGTCAGCGATGTTCGCGTCCTTTGCTAGGGCTCAAGCTGAGTCTAACAGAGAGTTAATATCAGCTATCCTAGCTTCCAAGGATTCCAACAGTGACAGCGGCGCTCCAAGCCTGTCTCCGACATCACACATCGCACCGCCCTCCGCGCTTATGGGAAACTTCGCTAACTGTACAGCGCGTTTCAGCGGGAGAGCTCATCAAGATCCACGTGTCGTGGATGCTTTTATTGATACAATCATAGTATACAAAGAGTGTACAAATATAAGTGACGAGCATGCGCTCCGCGGCCTGCCAATATTACTAGAGGCAGATGCTGCTGTTTGGTACAAGGGAGTAAAGGGCTCCATTTCTTCGTGGACAGAGGCAATACAACGTTTGCGATCCATGTATGGTGCGCCGAAACCTCCCTACAAAATATTTCGTGGCGTGTTCAGTGCAGATCAAGGACACGAGCGTGCCGATATTTATATCAGCCGTCAACGCGCGGAACTCGCGAGTCTACCGTATGTTCTTGATGAACGAATTATATTAGACCTTCTTTAAGGCCGATTTAGACGGTTCTAGTGGTTAGTAGAGTGCGTTAGGATAGTACATTAGTTGAAACATGTAAACGGTAGTTTCCAGTACTCGTACTAGTACGTTCCACTCGCCTTTCAACTAGAATCAAATAGAATCGCTTTTTATTTTTGTTTCAAGTGACACCCTCCCGCGCCCGCTCAACCCCCCGCGCGTTCCTGACTCGCTACTAGCTGTAGTCTAAACGGTCAGTTTTAGTAACTTGCACACGTTGACAAGGAGAGTTATGTTTGTTTTGGCCTACAAAATGGCAATCTACTGGAAGAAGTATAAACGTCACTGGAAACCTACTAATGCACTGGCATTCGAGTGCCACCTACGCACTCTACTAAACACTCGTAACGTCTAAATCGGCCTTTACGGCTTGCTAAACATCAATATTCGAAAGCGAATACCTCGAGACCTGGTTAATAGTGTCGACGAGCTCATCGAGCGCGCCAGACAGGTGGAGGACGAGTTCGACGAAGCAGCGTCGGTGCCTGATCAGGGACAACGGGAGCTTCGTGCCGGCCGGCATGAGCCGCGCTCTACGGCGGCGCCTGCGCCGAGCACCTCACTCCGGTCACCTGTGTTTCACGGGTCAACGACTGCTCGTAACTCGGTCGAGACTCCGCTTCGGTCTTCGACGTGTGAAGTTCCTCGGGCGACACAGTGTAACCAAGTAATTCAACCTCTTCAAGGTAACAAAAGTTATTGTGTTTATTGTCGTAAAAGTGGTCACGCTCGCTCTGAGTGTCTGCGACTTAAAATTAAAAGTGATAGTGAAATCAAGTGTTATGGTTGTGGTGCTAAGGGCATCATTCGTTCTAAGTGTGCTAATTGTAATGCTGGGGACAGTAAACCTAAAGACACTAGTCATACATTTTATTCTTGTAATTTTCATTCTTTGGACAAGTCTTTGAGCGATGATACCTACCCATTTACAGATCTTAGTCATGAACCTAATGTTATAAATCGTAGTAACGATCGTAGTTGTACATGTTGTAACAATATGTCTGTAAATCGTAGCAATCGTAGCCCAAAGAAGAGTCCGTTTTCGTTTAATACAAATTTGTCAAAGATTAAGCAAGGTCATCTGTCAAAGATCACCGAGTTGTGTACTAACACTTTTGTACCTAATGGGAGTTTGCCTCTCAGAGGCAAGTCGCCTATTCAAAATTGTAACAAGCTACCATTAATGAAGGTTGCCTTTGCGTCTGACTCCAACAGTAACGGCACCAGTAACCGACCTATTCTCAATGTCGAGATTAATGGGGTTCGTGGTACCGGTTTAGTGGACACAGCGGCCAAACGATGTATAGCTGGTTATAGTTTGTATACGTTGCTACGCGATCAAGGTCACCCGTTTCGTAAAAGTAATTTTCGTGTAAAATTTGCAGACGGGATTGTGCGCGATATGAATGTCAAACTTGTTGACGTCGACGTTAAACTTGAGGGTAAGGTTGTACCAACTACCTTCATAGTTTTACCTAACGCCGTAAATAATGAAACACTTTTTGGTATCGATTTTTTATGTAGTGCTCGTATTGTTCTTAACTTACACGCGAACTCATGGTTTATGACTGATCACCCGCAGGCTGTGTATCCTTTGCAAGGCGAGAAGTCAAGCGTCAAGGTGAGTTGTGCAGCTGCAGACGTGATTCGACCTGATGAGGGGGCGATGCTGTCGTCAATGGAGCGAACTGCATTGTCAACCTTAGTTCACGAGTACGAGGACATCTTTGGTGAAGGGGGAGGAGCGACACCTTTCGCCGAGCATACCATCGATACAGGTAACCATTTTCCTAAGACTACTAAAGACGAGACCCGTCGTGTGGGGGAAGACTATTCACCTGGTGACCTAATCCTTCTACGTAGCCATGTTTTGAGTAATGCCGGTAAGGGTTGTCGGGTTGTGGGGTAGCCAGGATGGGTCGATGGGTAGGTATTGCAGGAAAACTCGTAGTAAACTTTCACCATTCGTTTATTGGTCGAATTAACAAGGAAGGAACAAGCAGCAAAAGAACAGCCAGTAAAAGGATCCGTAAGGAGCCAAGGAGAAGGAGCCGTCAAAGGAGAAAGGAACCATCAAAGGAGCAAGGAGCGCACTGTAATAAAAATGAACTACACATTACTACAGGGCGTTAAGCTATTGAAGTAACACAATACAAAGTATGATAAAAATACTTACAATACTTATTTGCGCTCCTTTTATATTAACATAGATATTAGTTCTTGAATATTGATTCAATACATTTTATATAGTTATTTACTTAGTTGATAAAATAGAAATATAATAAATTTTACAATTGGCAGAGTACTGCCTAAGTCAACAGTTTGTGAAGGAATGAGTAAAATTTTAATTTAGGTTCCATACAATGTTCTATTGAATTAAAATGAACAATATCGTGTTCTAAAATCAAAATAAATGCTATTTATGATGGCCAGCTTGTAAGCGGCCAGGAAAATAAGGTCGTATCATCACAATACCGGGGTTCCCCCGAAAAAATCCTGTCCTTAATGAAGGATTTTATTCAAAGAATTAATAAAATAAAGTTTGATGATGAGACTTATATAAAAATACTAATGAATGAAATGAAAAGATAAATTTACAAGTTTTATTATAAATAAAACTAATTATTTTACAAGAGAAACGATTTCCACAATCACACAAATCACAAACATTCATCTTCATTTAATCTGTTTAATCTGTTATTAGTAAGTACAGTAAACTCATTTATAATATAGAGTAATTCCCATTTAATAAGGAATGACTCAAAAACGTTCTCGAATTTAGTAAGGGCTTAGTTATACAGTTACCATCCGCTGTTTTAAGTTTATTTATATATAATACAATAGACGAAGGCTTGTTTAAAGAGTCGCAATCCGCTCATACGAACACCCATGGGAAATACATCCACAGATATAATAAGTAGTAATAATAGACGAAGGCTTTTTTAACGAGTCGCAATCCGCTCTAAAAGACACCCATGAATACCCTGATATTCATAGATATAATAATAATAAACGAATGTTTATTTAAAGAGCCGTAATTTGCTCTAATAAACACCCATGGAAATACATCCACAGATATTAGGTATAATATTTATAATAGACGAAGGCTTTTTTAAAGAGTCGCAATCCGCTCTAAATAATTACAAGTATTTACAATAAATGAAATGATGAGAATGAAATAAGGAAAATAGTAATTATTAATCATGGTTATATATTCAACCTGTAATTTGTAAATATGTAAAAGTTTTAGTTACTTAGATGTTTACAACCAAATTGTGAAATTGAAATAAATTTAACCTCCCTTGTAACCATAAGGTTATAAATACAATTTAATAAATTGTAAATAAAATAAAGAAAAATGTAAAATAATACAGATATAAAAAATTCCTTGGTTTAAGTAAGTGTAACTCCTCCATATTGAAAGAGAAAAAAAAATTATGAAATAAAATCAACGCATGCGTTAAGGTATGCGCTAACTCAAACTATCCACGAGCAAAGCCAGTGAAAAGCTAATAATATAAGTATATGAAATAAAATAATATTTGAATTTAAATCAACATGACTACCCCTAGTTGTAATAAGAGCGTAATCATATGTCTATGAAATAGACTTCATAGTAAATAACAATTGAAAATTGAAAGAAAATCGAACGTCGTCGATTCAAAATTTAAAAATTTGTCAATGACAAAGAAATTATATAGGATACATTTGAAAATCGAATATTCCAATGCAATATTGCCGAGCAAAACAAATTGTGTAAAACAAAGAAAAATCAAGTGAGTTCAAATTCTGATATCGAGGTGCTTTTATATGTATCATAATTTATTTGAAATTTATTATTATATATTAAATTTATTCTCGGAAATATTTTAATATTTTAATTGCCTTACTTATGTAAACTGTAGTGTCATATTAGAAATCATTAAAATAAGAATGGACAAATTGTTTTGGATATCTTAAAAATGTATAAAAAAAAATCGCAAATTTAATGAAACTTTGGAATTAAATAATATTTATTTATGTATTATTTTATGGAATCACGATAGACTTTTAGGATAAAAATAGATATTATAGCAATTATAAGAAAAATTAATATATATTATTTTTCTTGAAAAAGTTACGACTATAAAAAGAACCTTTTTCTATTAAGAAATATTGAATTGACGGGATAATATAACGGAAATTAAATTAATTATTAATAAATTTAAGTTATGGGAAGTAATCTATAGATTTCAGATATATATATAATGAAAATCTCACATACAACCATACATTCAATGTGACTATATAATCTGAATTTACGAAATTAATAAGTGAATTTAATGTAAAATGATTCAAGAATACTGCCTTTGTATAAAAATTAAAAAATATCCTCTTCAATAATGGAATCTGACCAAGATCATCAGACTTGTCAACCTCGAAGGTTTGCCGACATAACCTTGATTCAGAACCATCATCTCCAAGAAATATTCTACTGAATTTAAATAGAATTACGTTATATATTGAGATTATATAGACATTACAAATCCTGAAATAATAGTTTGTATTAAAATAAATATTCTCTTACTTCGTTATTCTTTCTTCTTTATTCCTTCTTCCTGCAGCATTTTAATCACGTTTGCGCTCCTTTTATATTAACATAGATATTAGTTCTTGAATATTGATTCAATACATTTTATATAGTTATTTACTTAGTTGATAAAATAGAAATATAATAAATTTTACAATTGGCAGAGTACTGCCTAAGTCAACAGTTTGTGAAGGAATGAGTAAAATTTTAATTTAGGTTCCATACAATGTTCTATTGAATTAAAATGAACAATATCGTGTTCTAAAATCAAAATAAATGCTATTTATGATGGCCAGCTTGTAAGCGGCCAGGAAAATAAGGTCGTATCATCACAGGGTATAACCTCGAAACTCGTCCCAAGAAGAGATGGGCCCTACTGTATAAAAATGAAGGTGAGTCCCACCACTTACTTAATTTCGCATCGTGAAGCTCCTGATGAATCGATCGGTAAGTATCACGTGTCCGATCTTACTCGCTACCATGCACGTGAGTGTGAGGGTGATCAGTCCAAGCCACGACCCGTCAACCCAAAACGGAAACGCGGTCGACCTCTTAAACTATTAGATTATGTTTAAGTTCCTTGTTCTAATTGTTTTTTGTTATTGTTAATTGTTCTTACTGACTTTCTCTTTGTGTTACTTTTGTGTTTGTTTGACCAAACTGGTGGTCCTATATTTGGTCAAAAGGGGGAGTATGTAAGAAGACAGTCAATTGATTAGTAGTTACGTCTTTTGCCCGCCAGGTGGCAGAGAGAGAGGTGCGTTGGCCAGCAAATGAAATGGTCGCTTTGTTTTAACTGTGTAATATTTTAATTCTGTTTAATTGTTTAATTGTGTCCAAAGTGGAAATTAAAGACAGTAATTAGTAAAGACGTTAATTTTATTCAATCCATCATCGTCTCTTTACAGTATTTCTTTGTTGTTGTTTTAATATGTTTTATGTAGAAGTGGTAGGTTTTGGTAGATTTTGTAGGATTTAGAGACGGCAACACTATTGTTTGTTAAATGTCAAAGTCAAAGAACACAGATGTTCCTTTTTCTGTACCAACATATCAAAGCTATTGAAGTATTCAGCCGACAAAATGACGTCATCAGTGCTAAAACTTTGATAATTTATTATAAAAAAACTACTTTATAGAAATCAAAAATATTCAAATTAGTTTCTTAAAATAGCTTAATCTTTAAAAATAAAAATATAAAAATCGTACCTTAGCTTTTACTTTACATACCGAATTGAATGTTTCTTTTAAAATCAGACTAATTTATTTATTTTGTAAAAGACCCCATCTATTGGAGTTCGGTAGAACTATGACAACAACACCACTAACGGGGTTTTTTGGTTGTCAAGTCAAAACAGATCGACGTGATTTTATTGCAGATATGAGTGTGACAGGCGACTTTTTCGCTGCGCCCGTGGAAATGTGGGAATTTTAATGTGACATTAGATTTCCGGGTTAAAAAGTAAGGCCTTCAAACTATCTCTGTGCAAAAAAATCACGTCAATCCGTAGCTTTGTATTGACGTGCAATAAGGACAAACAATCGCATTTATAATATTAGTTTTTTTTTTCTTCACGGGTTACCTTACAGCTCCCGAAACCGTGTTACGGTTCCAGGGTACCCAGCGGAAGACCAACCGTTTAGCCGATGGTATTTGTGAGGCTATATCTAACGAGTGGCTAGTTCTGTTGAGATATATTTAATGTACATAAGTTTTTAATTAAAAAACCCATTGGTACATGGCCTGGATCCGGAATCGAACCCGGGGTCTGCCTAGTTAATACCAGACGTGGTTGTTAACCAATCGGCCACCGACGCATAATATTAGTTAGAATGTGAATTTTTATTATATAATAGATGTAAAGATGGTTGAAGGCTACGGGAACCCTAAAAAGGTAACTACTAGTGTCCAAAAAAACTAGAAATTAAAAATAAAATTAAAAGCATTTATTTTCTATTGTCATTGTCACACACACATCTGTGCTTTTACAACTTTAAATAGTTTTCTATGCCTCACAGAATCTCAGCTGACTTTTTCTAATTTAGATATATTATGTTTCAAGCTATAAAATTATTGCGTTCCTCACGATTTTAACCAAATTTACTTCAGCCATGTTTTTTGTGTTGCCCATTGCCATTGGAATTAGCTGGAAATAAAAAAAAGACTAATATCAATTTAAACAAATTTATACTAATGACCTGCCCCAGACCATTTAACGTTTTTAGTTTACACCCCATTTCACCCCCTTAGGGATTGATTTTGGAAAAATACTTTCTTAGTGCACCTCTGGACCCCCTAAGGCCTAAGGAATATACCTTCCAATTTTCCTATTTATATCTTCAGCGGTTTAGGCTGTGCGTTGATTATCAGTCAGCGACACGACCGCGACAGTTGTATATATTTAAATTCCAATAAGAATTTTGAATCAGTAAATAAAGCCATTGTCTAACTAAAGTCTGTTTTTAGGGTTCCGTACCCAAAGGGTAAAAACGGAAACCCTATTACTAAAACTCCGCTGTCCGTCCGTCTGTCAGTCAATAAATATTTAAGGGGGCTCCCATCGAAAGTTAATGTTTTATACGCCAAAGACTTTTTTAAAAAGCATATTAATCAAAATTAAATGATTCTTTTAAAACTAGACTAATTTATTTATTTTGTAAAAGACATCATCTATTGGAGATCAGTTGAACTATGACAACGATATTGACACCACTAACGGTGCGAAATATTATTAAATTATACGGGTCTAGTATTGTTGGAAATAAAGTCAAGGAATTGAGCCAATCTATAGTAAAAAAAATAGAGAATAAGGTTCTTGTTTAGATTGCGCGTGCGGTGTTCACTATGAAACTCAAAGCGACTTTGTTATATGGCGCCAGATTGTCAGATCGAGGATACATAGGAGTGTGACTACTGTGACTGTTGTATGACCTCATTTTGATAACAAACATGGTAGCGGTCAGTTGATATTATTTAGAGTCGTAACAGATACCTCATTTTGTAGATACGTATTTGGTGAATGAAAGCCTAGATTATGAATTAAAGTCTAGTTTCACTAAAATCAGAAGTGGGGTAGTCATATTCGCCTTATTATCTTTGCCATCTACCTTAGTAAAATCGAAGTGTTGGAAGACGGTATGATAGTCGCCGTCGTGCTGAAACATCAGATCGTGACCTGACACGAGTGACGAAGTGGATGAGAGTCTGTCGGCGAAACGGAGCATGGAGTGATGTTACTAGGTGACTACCTTCACAGCCAGCCATCTGATGCCAACTTCGCTTTCAATGTCGATGAGAATTGAACACTAGATAAATGGAAACGGCTGGTCATACTTTCAATTTATAAATTGGTTTGATTAAAGTACCTAATACCTATTACTACATAAGAAACGTAAGTACTGATCTACACAATGCTCACTTTTTGTAAAGAAAACAAAATTGGTTACCAATCTTACATGTGCCACACGGAATTAGTACACATCTACCTGTTTTTGCGCTGCCATAATACAGGGCATGCCCTCATATTTAAAACGGTTGTGGATTCCACATCCGGTCATGGCGACATACGCACGCGTTTTCGTCGTGGCGTGATGTGGAATCCAGTTTAATCCTGTTCGCGCTGTGATGGTTGTGATTAATCAGTGATTAATAAGACATATCACGGTCGGCGGGATTATCTTAAATACCGATTTATCGGCTATAAACACTATAAAGGCTATAATACTTGACATTGGCAAATCACCGATGAACATTGGTGGAGCCATAATAAAAAAGAAGAAGAAGTAAAACGGTTGTTAGTCGGCGATTTTGTTATTTCGATTTTGTTATTTTTCAATTCGGTATGTAAAGTAAGAACTGAGGTATGTTTATGATATTTTTGTTTCAAATATTAAGTTATTTTAAGAAACAGATTTAAGTATTTTCGTTTTTATGAAATAGTTTTTAGTTTTTTTTATAATAAGTAAATTCTTGTTATGTTTAGTTAAATTTCTGACTTTTGTAACTTCTGTACCTGTACGTAAAGTTCAGTTAACTTACTGACAACTATAATTAATATGTAAAGTAAAAACTAAGGTATGGTTTTATATTATTTTCGTAAGTTAACTAAACTTTAAATACAGGATTGCAAAAGTCAGAAGGACTAAACTTTACATACAGGAGTTACAAAAGTAAACAGTCATTTTTTGTATGAATATACTGAACTTTTTAATGGTAAACAATCAACTTCTATGTTCTTAGTCAGTTTACTGAGTCCTTGAGTCTTTGAGCTAACTAGGTTTCTCCAATTCCAATAAAGTTACTATATAGCTTTGTCTCAGCTCCATGTCCTGTTAAGATTGTTGAACATACTTTTATTTCTAGTTCAAGCATCAACAGTGAGTTCACATGAGTTTCAAAGCTTTAAAACAAGCCTCATGCTAGTACATCGGGAACCAAGATGATGACTAATAGTAGCCTGATGAAATAAGGGAGACCAATGAACATTCTCCTATCAGGAGAGGCCATTTTGGAAATTGAGTTAAGGAAACTAACTAAACAATACCTTTCCATCGGGGTTTCAGGAGCCGTAAAAGAAAAAGAAATTATGGATATGTGTATAGCTTTTGCCTGTGACAGAGCTCACAGTGTGACTTTTTGATAACAAGTGTGGTAGTGATCAATTGATATTGTTTAGAGTCGTAACAGATAGCTCATTTTTTAGAAAAGTATTTTGTGAATTAAAACCTAGATTATGAATTAAAGCCTAGTTTTACTATTTTTTAAAACAATTATGAATTAACTTATTCCATGCCCAATCATGTCATCACATACTAAATCTTATTTGTGTAAAATCAGCAATTTGATAGAATACAAAAATGGGAATAAATTTAGTAGCATGTCAAATCTATACTAATATTATAAAGGGGTAAAGTAAGTTTGGATGTAAGGGGTAATCTCTGAATGTACTGATCCAATTCTGAAAATTCTTTCTCTAATATGAAGCTACATTATCCCCGAGTGCCATATTTTATTTTGTTTGAAAATATACAAGGGCGAAAACTAGTGTACAATAAATAATCTTACCAATTCACATGTCATAATTGAAATAATTATGTCTCCTTTCCAAGTCACGGATCTCCATAATGTCAGTTTTCAGTCTTAGTTTTAGTATTTCCCGCCACACAGCCTCTCTGTGTTCCTTGTTGGTTATACCCATTCTTATCAAACTGTTGTCATTTAAACGCACAAGGGCTCGTCCTGTAATGTCATGCTAAAATAAACATAATCATTAGACAATGATGTTTTAAATTGAACATTGAAGGATGATAGATTGACTAAAAAGGTTTATATGGCAAAGTGAAAGGAAATGTGGCAGAGGATGACCTAGATGTACTTTTATTGAACAATTTATTGATGTTAAAGGTATGATGAATATAAAAAAAAACGGAAGAGGTATGCCAGGATCGTAGCTAATGGCATTTGATTGTCTCTGCCTACGCCTCTTGGGATAAAAGATGTGTTGATATATACATGATTTATTTTTTTAACCTTCCTTCCCTTATAACTCTTGGAACCATGTTACTGGCCGTTAGGTACCAAGCAGAAGATAAATCTTCCTCATTCAGCCAATGGCATCTCTGAAGTTAATGAGAGGCCAGCTCTATATTCTTAAAGAGACGATTATTTTATTAAGGAGATAATACCATGATCTTGGATTAGCACAGCCACATTTTACAAGCCACTTGGAAGAATAATATGCACTTATTTAATGAAACAGTTTAAGTCTAGTGCATAAAATAACATCACTTTTGTACTAACCTCATGAAATCTATCACCGTAAAGGTGATAGTAATCGCTACAATGTCGTCTAAGCCATTTTTGTACGTCTGCTTCTGTCCACAAATATACCGCTTTCGGTCTTGTAGCTTTTGTCTGAAAATAACAAAAGGAGTAATTAAGATAAATAAATAGATAGCCATTATAGTGTAGGTACTAAAACCATAATTTTATTTTATTTCTAACCTGAAAACTTTAAAAACGTACCTTAGATTTATTTACATTACTAGACGGTTCTTCAACCATTATTAATAATTATTGTCTATATAAGCGATGACATTAAATTCCAACGAAATTATAATTATAAAAATAAAACAAGAAACTATTTTAGAATGTAAAATAAAATGTAAACAATAATTTTTATTGAGATTTTTACTTGTCAGCTAGCTTGACAGTAGATTTTTAACAATATGAAATAAGGGATATTTGGTCATACAGCCAAAGTTTACAATATAATTTAAAAAAAATGCATTTACATTGCAATAAAAATAATGTTATCTAGATTTAAGAACTAAGTAACAGTAGATATGGTTTAAAGAACAATACAAAAGCTACAGAAGTTATATACAGTCTGTTCTTTAAAAATATTTAAAAAAAGTGCTAATCGAATGCCAAGCAGTATGTAAATTGCATTCTACATGTGTTCCAAATAGATAAACAATAACTTAATTTACTAAAAAATCAGATCAAATACAAAATAGTAATCTGTTTCGAACGCGCCCTTATACCTAACCTACCTGTAATTAAAAAAGAATTTTAAACTTTATATAGTGCGTTTACAAGAATCATATTGGTCTGAATTGGAATTCCCCTCTCCTTTTCGTAGGAATTGTAGGTAGGTATCCTGGATTCAGATCAATACTAGGGACTACATTGTAAACAATTTATATTTTTACTTTGTGAACAGTTCTATGTAGGTAGTGTCTGGGAATGTAGTGATTATTAAGCTACCCACCTATTAATCGATTGTTAGTTATGTTATTCTTTGACATTATTTATTAAATATATTATTATACTTAATTATTAAAATACCAAAGTTGTGAATGCGGAAGATTACCGAGGTGCCAAATGTGCGTGATTTGAGACTCGGGCTGTTGTGAAAAGTACCTACCTTTCACGGTAACCATTCTCCAGGCAGGATATCGTCTTGAGATAAGTAAGTACTGACTCACTGTTTTTTATGTTGTAAATTTGTGCTATGTAGGTACCAAATTAATGACACAATTGAATTTTTAGAACGAATCTGAACTCCAACTGTACTTGGCAAATACTGCACAAATAAGATGGGGTGTGTTGATGTGTGCGCCCTTCATTTCAAGGCCATATCCAGGAATTTATTTCGGGAGGTTTACCTTTAAATCATTGCTTAGTTTACTAACTAAAATTTCAAAAAACATCAGGATTTTGGGGGGCTTCAGTTATCGTCTTTAAGAAACAGTATGGTATGACGTGACTTCCCATACTTCCGTCGCGTGATGGTCGTTTTTTTTATGTTGACTCTCCCATACTATTATCTATATGAAACAGACCCAAACTGGATGGGGTAATATGTCGTTTTGTTGCAGAGTTCCACTATCCACCTCTTGTCTTCATCATTAGATCAGATCGATGGTACTAAATTATTGTATTGTCATCCGAATTAATACACTTGCAACGTCTCAAATCGATACGACAATCAGAAGTTGGTTAAATTCGACTTCCAAGATTTGTTTAAATACATAGTTACAGGTGAAACTAATTTAAAGCGTGTAAAAATACAAAAAATATATTTTTGTACAAAAAAAATTATTCTAATTTGCAATAATACTGATCTTATAAACTAGGCGTTTCTTACTTGTTAGCGCTTCTACTAGTTTAGTAAACCGCGCAGCTGATTTTGTCGATATCTCTTTAAAAAGTTGTTTCAGAGGTATCTGCAAAAAGAATCGATAAAATAACCAAGGCCATAACCATAAGATAGGCCAAGATTCACTTACCAGAAACATAAGAAAGAACGATTTCACAAAAAATCGGTCTTGCGAAAATATACATAACGGACATTAATATGCTCTTCCAGTATCGTACAAAAACTATTAGAAAATCTATATAAGGATAGATACGAGAAAATGGTACATTATTGTGAATATATTAAGAGAAATCGAGTCGCAAAATGGGTTGAAAATACGCGTGAAATTGATGACGTTCAGAACTTCATAAAACCGTAATTTTTTTTTAAATTCATACTGTGTCAAATAAACTATATAGTTATCGCGTAGGCGTCTCCTTTAAGGAGTTGATTGAGAGGTTAATAAGGGGGTTATAAACTGGATTAGAAAACTCTTAAATTGGAGAGTCCTTTCATAATAATTTTTGAATTTTGTTGTCACTTCATCATCATCAATATCATCATCATCACAAAATATTATAAAACAAAGTCCCTTTCCGAGGTTTATAATTCGTCGGAATCTTTATTTTTTATGCATGTTCCCCGATTACTTGAAGACGCCTGGACCGATTGAGAAAATTATTTTTTGTTTGAAAGGGTATACTTTCCAAGTGGTCCCATGGTCATCAGGTCAGGATCTGATGATGGGATCCTGGAGGAATTGAGAACTCTTCAAATTTTATAGGCACACTTGAAGCGATTTGTTTTTTTTTTGTTTCATAGTGACTTGTGCATTTGTTTTCGGAAAGCACACTTTTCAGTGCATAATTTTTGAAGTCGGTACTACACATTTTTTTAAAAGGCAAATTATTATTTTATGTTTTTTTTTTTCAGGAAAAACAGAAGGGCAGAGTATCGGTATGGCGTCACGTAAGGAGGCGATTGATCTAAGTGCGTATACAGAATCCATATACATACTAATATTCTGTGCCTCCAGTGAGAAAGGGTATAAGTCGAATTGTACCCTTTTTCGATTTTATTCTATTGAAAATAATCAAAAAAATATTATTCGAATGTTCTAAGGAACATAGAGATATTGTTTAAAATGACGGAGATACGAAACGTGTGAAAGGGTATATACATGTTTTTGGGCTAACCTCACAAAATTTAAAAAAGTGGTGCAAAAAGGTAATAAGTACAAATAGCAGTAAGTACATCACTTCGGACGCTTTTTGTCAATTATTTATAAATTTGTAATTATATTTAAACTTAGATTATGGGAAATTACAATAAATACTACCATTTCCAATTATAATAATAAAAATTAATACTAAACAAATGTACAATAAAAAAAATTAAATTAAGAATTATAGGATTAAAATTAAGTACTTAATTTTTTTTGGTTGTGTATTTTATATATTTATATATCCTAACTAAATAATATTATAAAAATTAAATTAAAAAATAATTGATTTTTCTAAAACGTAGCTATTTTGAATTATACGATTATACCCTTTCTCATGAGAGGCACAGTATTATAAATGCGAAAGTAACTCTGTCTGTCTGTTAGGTTTTCACGGCTAAACCTCTGAACCGATTTTGATGAAATTTTATACGGATATAGATTGAATCCAAGGAAAGGACATATGCTACTATTTAAAACCACCCCTAATAATAGGGGATGAAACTTAGTCTGTACCCCACTGGCGGACAGCTAGTTTCTCATAAACAACTTTCCTATCCGTGCTAAACAGTGTGGATCTCTTATCTTTCGACAATATTATTTTGACAATAATGCAATGGAAATCTTTAATTTATTTTCAGATAATAAGAAAATTTGTGCTAATTTAATTCCAATTATATTGAAGAACATACAAGGTGACGATGCTGATAAAATATATAAGTATTTGGAACAGCAAGAAGATGGACTCTTAGTGTTGCATCTAATGAAAATAATGAAATCTATATATACCAAAACTGAATTCAAGAAAAATATCAAATGTCAAGAAAAATCTACAGCTTTCATAAGAGAGGGTAATGCATTCACACGCAAAAATAAAGTAAACGATGCATTAAAATCCTATAACCAAGCTATTGCATTTGCGCCACAAAATTCTAGTGCTTTAAGAACAGCATATGAAAAACGTTCAGAATTATATTTTGAAAACGGCTTAATTAACGAGAGCATTAATGACATCGACTTATGTTTGAAAAATAACCACACAGTAACTTTGATAGAAAAACTGAATAAACTTAAATTAGAACGCAGTAAAAAAAGTTCTTCAAAAGAAATATCTGCTAAATGGGAGTCGGATTTTGTTAAAGAATATTTCAAAATTAATAAGGTTAATAAAAGCGTTCGCTGTGCGAGTGAACTCATTAGTTTTACCACAGACGATAACCGTGCTAAAGCTGTAGCAGATAAAACAATTAAAGCTGGGACCGTTCTAGCTATTGAGACAGCTTTTGTCCATGACAAAGAAGAATCTCTGACAACCTGTTGTCATTATTGTCTTAAACAATCGTTTAATGCAATACCATGCGATGATTGTACATCAGTTTTCTTCTGCAACGAAGTATGCAAAGGGAAGTGTTATGCAGCATTTCACAAAGCTGAATGTTCAGTAATAGATTTAATGGAATCTTCTCCGTCGCATACTCTCAAAATGGCTTATGTGGCTGCTGTGAAATGTAGAAAGTTATGCAATTCTTGGGAAGAATTTATCGAGATATCTGAAAATTTAGGTGAGGAGAGTGATATTTGCCCATTGTCCATTAAAGATTTGTTTAGTCCGAGCAAAACCTGTCTTGCCACCTGGCAACAGGATGAATACCTACATTTAGGTCGCATGTTTAACTGTGCAATGCTTACGGCTTTAACTTTAGGACAAGCAAAGAATAACTCTTTGGTGATTCCCTCAAATTTGCCACTTACTAAAACATTAAAATCTATTATAAAACACATGATGTTCTATCAAATTAATGTAAGATTAACAAGGATTGATGTTATAACACGTACTAGAAATACACAAACAATAAAGGACACTTGGGCGATTGGTTGGTTTCCATTTATTGGGAAATTAGACAGAGAATGTGACGCTAACTGTATTGTTGTTGGTTTAGACAATAAGGCAGTTCTTATTGCAATAAAACCTATCGCAGTAAATGAGAGGATTACTGTATCATTAATGTAAGTAAATTTGTTTTAAATATTTTTGTTTTCTATACAGTAGAATTTAAGGGTCCCGAAACCCTTATATGTAGGATCACTCATGGTGTCTGTCTGTCCGTCTGTCACAGCTTATTTTCTCCGAATCTACTAAACGAAAAATGTTGAAACTTGGTACATATAATAGACTTTCATGACCCAATCCATATTTACGTATAGCGTAAATAAGCGAATTTCGATTTTGGGCATTAAATTTGGGAGAAAAATTTAAACATATAAAACACATTTTTGGGCAGGTATTATGAGCGTGATGGTATGTATGGAGCAGGTCCTGTAGCTTTTATTCGCGTAGACATGGAACAAGGAAATTATTTTAGTTACAGATTTGGAAAGTCTGTGTTAACGAATACTTTTAGTTATATGTTGTGTTGTCCTCATCAGGTTTTCCAAGTCTTCAAGCTTAAAGTAACCTATGTATTATTGTATGTAATATGTGCATTTCTATGTATTGTATTTGTTGTATTGTATATTGTACAACAATTTTAGCCAAGAAGTGATTGACTAACAAACACTCAAACTTTCGCATTTATCTATCTTATAAATAAAAATTAAATGCTATTCCTTTGTAAGCGCATCACTTGAAAACGGCTAGACCGATTTGGTTATTATTTTAAATGTTCGTAAGTCCAAGTAAGGTTTTAGGGAAAAAAAATAAAAAAGTTGCTCGGAAAATTGGAAAGTTCGGGAAAAACTTCAAATGCTTTTTTTCTATCTGATTTTTGTATGAATTCAAGACCATATAGATAGGGGATGAACGGGAAAAACTTCAAATGTTTTTTTCTAATCTGATTTTTGTATGAATTCAAGACCATAGGTATATAGATAGGGAATGAACGGGAAAAACTTCAAATGCTTTTTTCTATCTGATTTTTGTATGAATTCAAGACCATGTAGATAGGGGATGAAAGTTAAGGCTCCTATATCCATAATTTTTCTGGGATAAACTATTCACAATTTCTCTGTAAGTAAATAATCCACCTGTGTCACTGTAATTTAGCATATAGATACTTATTGAATATATCTAAGTGAAATAGCTGTTATTTTCTCAATGGATTTTTTTGAATAGGAAATATGGGTGGTTAAACTTTGCCCCCGTTTTCTCTTTCATAATATATCACAAAGCTTTAATTTTTTTTAAAGCACTGTTATACTATTACCCTTCAATTAAACGTCTTGGGTTTTTTGTAGCTTATTGAAAATTCAAAATAATAATAATTTTATTATTTTTGACCAATAAAAAGTCATAATGGGGATAAAATCTATTTAATCTTAGACATCCTAAATGAATAGATTATTCCAAATTCAATGTTCTTCAACTAGCAATTTTTTTATTTAAAAAAAAAACACTTTTTTTACAGAAACCATTTCCATGAACCACAATCAAAGGACAGAATGTACGATATGTTCAAAGCAACAGGACACGGGTGCGAATGCGTAGCGTGCGCCGAGAAATGGCACGAAAAATCAGTGACTGTTATAAAATCCGAATTATCGAAGGAGCAATCAAAATTTTTAAAGAAATTCAACGAAAGAGATATGAAAAAGCGACTGCTGAACGTGAAAAAAGTGGGCGAAAATTTTGACCTCTTATGCCAAGGGCTAGATTTATTTGGTCATATGCCAAACTCTAATTATTATCGTACTATTTTCACTTTATTCCGAGACATTTTGCGTCAAATGCAATGTTCATATACTCAAAATATATCCCTTTAATTATTTTAACGGTTACCATAGTAGAATATCTAGAATAGTTTTTGTAGTGCGTAATTTAATTTATTTGACCAAACACACACACATGAGTCAACTAAAAAATTAACCGTTGCCTCTGAACCATGTTATCGAACAATTAGTGGATTCACTTTTACAGCCGAGCTAGCATGACCACAGGAAGAAAGAAAGATAAAATCGTTTGTCTATTTATGACATTTATCAGGTGATCCCACACGAAGAAAGAATCTTATTAAGAGTGTAGTGTACCCCTAAATATTATTTAATTTTAACGATTTTGTAATATGTTACTGACATAATGAAAAACTACGTACGTATTTTTTCCTTTTTTCAAAATTCGTAATAGGTCAAAAGTTATAAGCCCCTCAAATCTCGGTTTTTTTTGGTTCATAACTTGCTCGTAATAAACCGTATGTATTTGAGAAACAAAGCAAAATTTCAAAAAAAGCAAAACGTACGTACGTAGATTATAATCTGCTAAAACGTTTGACACCAAAATTATAAGGTTTCGTTATAGTTTAGTAGGTGTAAATCGTTTTCCCCCAAAACGCAATTTTCAACGAAGAACATACCTACGAACACTCACGAGCTGCAGTGCTCTCTGTCGCACTGATGCCCGTGGGAAGAACGCGCTTGAGACAGAATATGATTTTCAAAATACCTATTTCGCTGCGTACGCTGAGCTACACGATCCTCTTAAGAAGACTGAATCTCAGTTAGAAAGAGAAAGATTTAAAGTTCCATAGAGATAAAGCAAGACAAAAAAGAGGGCATAACGCTTTGGCATGAGGCAAGTCTCACACTTCGGAGACGCATGGTTTTGGCCTACGCTACGTGCGTCTGGTCGTGTATTTATTCGTCTAACCTATACTAATTTTGATGTTGGACATCTACTGGGTGTCCCTTGACGCACTCTTCTTTTTATCTTGCATTATCTCTATGGAACTTCACATCTTTCTCTTTCTAACTGAGATGCAGTCTTCTCAATGATATCACGTGACAAATGTCATAAATTTATACAAAATATATATTTCTTTCTTCGCGTGGTCATGCTAGCTCGGCAGAGGTAGGTACGAGTCACTTGACGAATTAACCACAGGTAATGAATAGGTACAAGCGAAACGATGCTAAAAGCACAGCGCAGCTGCCGCGTCCGTTTCCATGCAAACAAATATAATATAATTTTAACTAAAACTTACTTACACTAAACTAACTTTTTGTAGTTGATGTGTCTTGAGCTTTTACATGTATTGAAATTTACTTAAAATTAGATAATATTTAAACGGGCGCGGTAGTAAAATCTTCTAAATAATAATAAATTATAAATATTATTTTAAGAGTGTAAATCTATAGGAAAATCTAGACCCAGCATATTTTAGTCAATATACCTACTAAATGCATGATTTTTAGCAGTAGGTATATAGTACTTAAATAACAAAGAAGGTCAAATACTCCCTAACAAATCATATCAAACTTTTCCGACTCCATTGACAAGGTACTTACAGTACAATATTCTTAGAAATAGTTATAATTTTAATGTGTTTGTATTGATATTAATTGATCTCAAACTTAGGTACTTACATATAGGATAGCGGAGATATATTTTTTCAGAATATTTTTACAATTCAATTTTTATAAGTTTTTAACATGCATTTAATTATCTTGACATAGTAAGTAGATAAGCTACGAATAATACCAAGCTTTTATTTTGACTAAAATTTTTTACCAAGCTTGTTTGTATAATTTTATTGTTTTAAAAATACTCAATTTTTCTTGTTATTTGTTTTTTGTGTCAATTTTTACTTTTGTGTTAAAAGCCTGAAATTTTTATACCATAGTGCTAGCTAGAGGCAAGTTAGAGGCCTCATTTTGATAATATAAATCTTCACAATAAAAAAAAACATATTCACGCGTACCTACTGTGATGATACGACCTTATTTTCCTGGCCGCTTACAAGCTGGCCATCATAAATAGCATTTATTTTGATTTTAGAACACGATATTGTTCATTTTAATTCAATAGAACATTGTATGGAACCTAAATTAAAATTTTACTCATTCCTTCACAAACTGTTGACTTAGGCAGTACTCTGCCAATTGTAAAATTTATTATATTTCTATTTTATCAACTAAGTAAATAACTATATAAAATGTATTGAATCAATATTCAAGAACTAATATCTATGTTAATATAAAAGGAGCGCAAATAAGTATTGTAAGTATTTTTATCATACTTTGTATTGTGTTACTTCAATAGCTTAACGCCCTGTAGTAATGTGTAGTTCATTTCTATTACAGTGCGCTCCTTGCTCCTTGCTCCTTCTCCTTTGATGGTTCCTTTCTCCTTTGACGGCTCCTTGGCTCCTTACGGATGTTTTTACTGGTTGTTCTTTTGCTGCTTGTTCTTCCTTGTTAATTCGACCAATAAACGAATGGTGAAAGTTTACTACGAGTTTTCCTGCTATACCTACCAACCGACCCGGCCTGGCTACCCCACCACCCGACAATGGCGCCCAAACGTGATTAAAATGCTGCAGGAAGAAGGAATAAAGAAGAAAGAATAACGAAGTAAGAGAACATAATATTTATTTTAATACAAACTTTTTTTCAGGATTTGTAATGTCTATATAATCTCAATATATAACGTAATTCTATTTAAATTCAGTAGAATATTTCTTGGAGATGATGGTTCTGAATCAAGGTTATGTCGGCAAACCTTCGAGGTTGACAAGTCTGATGATCTTGGTCAGATTCCATTATTGAAGAGGATATTTTTAATTTCTATACGGAGGCAGTATTCTTGAATAATTTTACACTAAATTCACTTATTAATTTCGTAAATTCAGATTATATATTCACATTGAATGTATGGTTGTATGTGAGATTTTCATCATATATATTTGAAATCTATAGATTACTTCCCATAACTTAAACTTATACCATAAATGATATTAATTTAATTTCCATTATCATATCCCGTCAATTCAATATCTCTTAATAAAAAAAGGTTCTTTTTATAGTCGTAACTTTTTCAAGAAAAATAATATATATTAATTTTTCTTATAATTGCTATAATATCTATTTTTATCCTAAAAGTCTATCGTGATTACATAAAATAATACATAAATAAATATTATTTAATTCCAAAATCTCATTAATTGCGATTTTTTTAATACATTTTTAAAATATCCAAAACAATTTGTCCATTCTTATTTTAATGATTTCTAATATCACACTACAGTTTACATAAGTAGGGCAATTAAAATATTAAAATATTTCTGAGAATAAATTTAATATATAATAATAAATTTCAAATAAATTATGATACATATAAAAGCACCTCGATATCAGAATTTGAACTCGCTTGATTTTTCTTTGTTTTACACAATTTGTTTTGCTCGGCAATATTGCATTGGAATATTCGATTTTCAAATGTATCCTATATTGACAATATATCCTTTGTCATTGACAAGTTTTTAAATTTTGAATCGACGACGTTCGATTTTCTTTTAATTTTCAATTGTTATTTACTATGAAGTCTATTTCATAGACATATGATTACGCTCTTATTACAACTAGGGGTAGTCATGTTGATTTAAATTTAAATATTATTTTATTTCATGTACTTATATTATTAGCTTTTCACTGGCTTTGCTCGTGGATAGTTTGAGTTAGCGCATACCTTAACGCATGCGTTGATTTTATTTCATAATTTTTTTTTCTCTTTTAATATGGAGGAGTTACACTTACTTAAACCAAGGAATTTTTTATATCTATATTATTTTACATTTTACTTTATTTTATTTACAATTTATTAAATTGTATTTATAACCTTATGGTTACAAGGGAGGTTAAATTTATTTCAATTTCACAATTTGGTTGTAAACATCTAAGTAACTAAAACTTTTACATATTTACAAATTACAGGTTGGATATATAACCATGATTAATAATTACTATTTTCCTTATTTCATTCTCATCATTTCATTTATTGTAAATACTTGTAATTATTTAGAGCGGATTGCGACTCTTTAAAAAAGCCTTCGTCTGTTATAAATATTATACCTAATATCTGTGGATGTATTTCCATGGGTGTTTATTAGAGCAAATTACGGCTCTTTAAATAAACATTCGTTTATTATTATTATATCTATGAATATCAGGGTATTCATGGGTGTCTTTTAGAGCGGATTGCGACTCGTTAAAAAAGCCTTCGTCTATTATTACTACTTAATATATCTGTGGATGTATTTCCCATGGGTGTTCGTATGAGCGGATTGCGACTCTTTAAACAAGCCTTCGTCTATTGTATTATATATAAATAAACATAAAACAGCGGATGGTAACTGTATAACTAAGCCCTTACTAAATTCGAGAACGTTTTTGAGTCATTCCTTATTAAATGGGAATTACTCTATATTATAAATGAGTTTACTGTACTTACTAATAACAGATTAAACAGATTAAATGAAGATGAATGTTTGTGATTTGTGTGATTGTGGAAATCGTTTCTCTTGTAAAATAATTAGTTTTATTTATAATAAAACTTGTAAATGTATCTTTTCATTTCATTCATTAGTATTTTTATATAAGTCTCATCATCAACTTTATTTTATTAATTCTTTGAATAAAATCCTTCATTAAGGACAGGATTTTTTCGGGGGAACCCCGGTATTGTGATGATACGACCTTATTTTCCTGGCCGCTTACAAGCTGGCCATCATAAATAGCATTTATTTTGATTTTAGAACACGATATTGTTCATTTTAATTCAATAGAACATTGTATGGAACCTAAATTAAAATTTTACTCATTCCTTCACAAACTGTTGACTTAGGCAGTACTCTGCCAATTGTAAAATTTATTATATTTCTATTTTATCAACTAAGTAAATAACTATATAAAATGTATTGAATCAATATTCAAGAACTAATATCTATGTTAATATAAAAGGAGCGCAAATAAGTATTGTAAGTATTTTTATCATACTTTGTATTGTGTTACTTCAATAGCTTAACGCCCTGTAGTAATGTGTAGTTCATTTCTATTACAGTGCGCTCCTTGCTCCTTGCTCCTTCTCCTTTGATGGTTCCTTTCTCCTTTGACGGCTCCTTGGCTCCTTACGGATGTTTTTACTGGTTGTTCTTTTGCTGCTTGTTCTTCCTTGTTAATTCGACCAATAAACGAATGGTGAAAGTTTACTACGAGTTTTCCTGCTATACCTACCCATCGACCCATCCTGGCTACCCCACACCCGACACTACTCAGCTAAAAGAGGTAGACTTGGTCTTCCGCTGGGTACCCTGAGACCGTAACACGGTTTCGGAAGCTGTAACTCAACGCGTGAAGATAAAAAACTTACGCGTCTACAATTCAAGTATTCTCCAATGAGACCATAAGTCCTATAAATCGGTTCAGCCGTTTAGGCACGGTGACTTTCAAAACATTAGGTACTGCTAAGAATAAAAATCAAGACATTTTGGTATAGTACGAGTATGTCCACTGAAAATTGAGCAAATTTTTTGTTCGCAGTAACATAAGAAATATTTTTAATAAAAAATATAACAATAGACAGTAGTACCTAAAAGATAACTAGAGTTATACAGATCTAAACAGTCTTGATAATTGGAAAAAGAAATCAAAATTGTTTTCAGGGATTTATTTTATAATTATACACATTCACTATTTGCACTATAGTATATCACAGATTCCAAGTCTAATGAGCTAGAGTCTTCAGAATCAAGATTTAGGACAAATATACATCTTGGTATAAAACATTTAAAAATGAAAATGGATCAAGTTTGGTTATTCCAAGAATTGCATATATGAAGCTGGTGTTTTATTACAGGCCCTCCAACAAACAATATCCAAATTACTCCCCTATATTAAAAGTAGAATGTGCTCAATTCTCAATGTACCTACTATACATAAAGACTATAGACTATACATTCATTTTTAGTTGATATCACTACATAGTATAAAACAAAGTCGCTTCCCGTCTGTCTGTCCCTATGTATGCTTAGATCTATAAAACTACGCAACGGATTTAGATGCGGGGTTTTTTTAATAAATAGAGTGATTCAAGAGGAAGGTTTATATGTATATAACATGCATAATATAGTAGAGAAACACTGATAATTTTAGAAGTTTCTAATGTGATGTCATAAATAAACACATTTTTTGCGCTTACATTGCAAACGCTAGCTGAACCCTACGACATAGATCAAAATAATGTACTACATTATTGTACACCTTAAAAAGATCTACAAAAAAGTCCATGATGGTATATGTCTATCTCTTAGGGATAACCCACAATAAGATAAGCATTAGCTCTGCTACCCGTGCAAAGCCGGGGCGGGTCGCTAGTAATTCATAAACGTTATCAATTAAAAATGATTTTATTAAAGAATAAATAACACTTGAAATACATAAAAGAAAATTAAAATTACTATTTTACAAATCTTAACCTAACTAAACTAGTCGTTGGTAAAGCGTTGTCTTGAAACCGTGAGGTCCGGGGACTCCGGGGTTCACCAATTTTCTTTAAGAATTCGGAGGGCACTTTTCTGCCAACTCTTATTGATGGATTTGCTAGAAATTAATATGCGGGACCTGCCTACAAATGTACAGAAACGAAAAAAAAACAATTGTAATTTATTATTAATCAACGAATCAAGTGCGTCTCACGGTACTCTTACTTCATTTAAATGGGATTTCTGTCTAACCTAGCTAGGTTTGCCATAAAGAGGGACATTTAGCGTCCCGCAGACATGTTTCGCGGGACGCATTATTTGAGCCCTGAAAACGGGACGTCCCGCCTCATGCGGGACGGTTGGCAACCCTAGTCTGGCCGCACCGCAAGGTAAAAGACCGTGAACGTGTGTTGTGTGTATTTACTTAGGTAATATAGGTATTACCTAGTCATAGTAAATCACTTTAGTAATTATTATGACTAAACTGTATCATTTTTAATAGCTGACTTATGTAACTGTAGTTACTATATTTTTTTAAATATGTATTTAATTTTTATTGTAAGACTTTTAATATAATAAAGTTTAATATTTACTTATGTAGAAAAAATGTTTCATTTGTTCTCGGCGGAATGAGTATTTTCCCGGAATAAAACGTATCCTATATCCTATGTAACTCCCTACCCCGGCCGTCCAATTAGATATATTGATCCCACTAATATTATAAACGCGAAAGATTGTATGGATATATGTATGTTTGTTACTCAATCACGCCAGAACGGCTGAACGGATCTGGATGAAATTTGGCACAGAGATAGATTATAGTCTGGAATAGCACATAGCTTTTTATCCCGGAAAAATGTATGGTTCCCGTGGGATAAACTTATTTTTGTTTTTCACGGGATCGACATGATTTTTTGCATAGTGATAGTTTACGGGTCAGAGAATGACATACTACTTTTTATACCGCGGATTATTTCTTTTTGAATCTATTTCCACGCGTGTGAAACCGCGGACAGAGCTTGTAGTTTATAAAAAAACGAAAACACACGCTTTTGTTAGTAACGTACATTTGCGCAAACCAAAATATGATCCCAAACTCGATGGGGTTACATCGCGTCGTTTCGTTACAGCTAGTTCCTGTGGCCACCTTCCGGCTCCATCATCAGATCAGATCGATGGTACCTAATTATTGTATGGTACCTAATTATTGTATTGTCATCCGAATTACATACACTTGCAAAGCGCCAAATCGATACAAAAATTAGAAGTTGATTAAGTTCGAGTAAGGACGAATCACGGCAGCCCGGAATCTTGCTGCAACTGAGGACCACGACCGCTCTGTCAAGAGTGAACCGACAAGGAAGAAGTTCAAGTTCCAAGATTGGTTTACATACATAACATAATTACAGGTGAAACTAATATAAAAGGTGTAAAAATCCGTTGCTAGTCAAAGAAACAACTTTCGTATTTATACGTGTGAAGGGACATCTATGAAAACAATATGGAAATTCTGAAATCATGCTGAGATCTCACATGCTATTTCAGTTTCTAATAACAGTTAATAGGTGGCGCTAGTTGTATAACATTATATAGTTGTATAAAGTATAAGAGGCGATATTTAGATCCATATTATCCATTATGTTATGTTTGTCTACTCTATTGTATTTACATTTACCTCGTCCGAAACGATGTCATTAGAAAATAATGCGGAGTGAAAGATGATGTTGTGACTAAAATGAAGAAAAGTGAAAGATTTACAAAAAAGGTTTATGTGGCTGAAGTGAAAGGAATTGTTGGCAGAGGACGACCTAGGTGTACTTTTATTGAACATATAAGCATGAAAGAAGCTAAAGAGGCATGTCAGGATCGTAACAAATGGCATTCGATTGTTTCTGCTTACCCCTCTTGGGATAAAAGGGCTGATGATAGATAGATAGTCTGTTCGAAACAAATCAAACATTACAGGCTTTTCCATCAAATTATACCTACCTCAACAGAACTAATAGCCTCACAAATACCATCTACTGAAGAATTGGGCACCCTAGTCCCTATTCTTACCCACTTCCGGATAAGTGAGATAAGGTATTGATTGGCTGGCAGACTTACTAAGATGATCGATGTTGGAGTCGGATACTAATCAGAGGCAGTAACTTGTATTTGGGTTAATTTTAAACAATGCAAACAAAACTAGAAAATATACCAACATCTTGCAAAATTACGATTTCGTCAGTGATTATGAAGACAAAATATAATATACCTATAACATTGGTATTACAGATAGTCCGTTATGCAGGGCTTACATGCTGACTGAAGAAACGGTTGCTCACATACTCTTGCAGTGTGAGGAAGTGGCCGTATATAGAGTGAAACACCTAGGCTCTCTAGAACGCTGCTGGAGGCCTGCAACAACATAGGAGGTCTGCTCGGCTTTGGGAAGAGTGATATAGTTGGAATCCCTACCTCACGTAAAATAGGCGCTTTCAGACGTCGAGTTGCGGAGAACGAGCCGATCACCAAGTACCAAGTATATACCTATTACCTACTAGCTGTGTCTTGTGGTTGCACCCGCTCCGCTCCTTTGGGTCGTAACGTGATGGTATTATAGCCTATAAACTTCCTCACGAATTGGGCTATCAAATCAAATATTAGGCATAACTAGGTTTGCCATAACTTCCAGAAACCAATACGGGACGTTTTAAGGACTGTTGGTCAAGGTCATCTTAAAACTGTCAAAAATATGGAAAATCTCAGTTAATCCTGGAAGGTGAGTTTATTTATACAACATTTCCTCACCACACAATTAATAGTTATTATTTTAAAATGGATTGAGCCATATTTTCGTTATTAAAATGTGATCGTATTGAAAACTACGTCTCTATAGAACCCTAAATAATAAAAATATGGCTCAATCCAATTTCAAATAATAACTATCATTGTGTGATGAGGAAATGTTATATAAATAAACTCACCTTTCCAGGATTAACTGAGATTTGCCATATTTTTGACATATAAGATGACCTTGACAACCGCCCCTTAACATAATAATATACTCTGTTCATTTTAATATTTTCTCGATGATATTTTAATTATTATAAGTTATAAGATATTGTGGAAGTAATATTAATTTAAATAGTTCTAACTACCTTTTAACAAGGTTCAAAATTTCTGCCCGCGTTATTCACATCTGGGTCATTTCAGCATTTTGTCCGAAAAACGGGACAAATACGGGACATGCAGCAATACGGGACGCAATGGTCAATTTCGGTGACAGTCCCGTATATATGGGACGTATGGCGACCCTAGGCATAACCACACTAATCGAAATATGTAAGAATATACAACATTTACTCGTAGGTCGAGGTCATTGTTGATAATGATGTTCATATAGGTACTACTAGCTGTGCCATGCGGTTGTACCCGCATCAATGGCTACTGCTCCCGATCCTTTGGGTCGTAGCGTGATGGTATATAGGTAGGGGTAGGGGTAGGGGTAGGGTAAGGTTTAGGTATAGGGTATATTTTATTTTGTTCGTAAATATCCACGGGCGAAGCCGGGGGCGGAATGCTAGTATTATTATAAAACAAAGTCTGTTTCACGGAAAACTACTGAACGTATTTCGATGCGGTTTCCACGAGTAGATAGGTTGATTCACGAGGAATGTTTTCGGGTATTGAACATGAACATATCATGTATAGGAGCTGAGAATTAACAGTACAAATAAATGTACTGTTAAGAGCCCTGTATCCATAATTTGTATGGAGATATTAACTATTTCAAATTTCTCTGTAAATACTCCACCTGTGTTACTGTAATTTAGCATATAGTTACTTATTCAATATATCTAAGTGAAATAGTCGTGGATGGTAGAATAAAGGATTATTCTGCCCCTGCTGTCTCTTTCATAATCTATCACAAAACTCTAAAGTTTTTTTAAAGCGCTCTTATACCATTATTCTTCAATTATATATATATATATATATATATATATTTTTTGTATCTTATTAAAAATTCAAGAAAAACATTTTTTTATGATTTTTTAATTTGGCAAAAATAATAAAATAATAATTATTTTAAATTTTCAATAAGCTACCAAAAAATTCGATATATATAATTGAAGGGTAATGGTATAACAGCGCTTTAAAAAAATGTAGAGTTTTGTGATAGATTATGAAAGAGACAGCAGGGGCAAAGTTAAACCACCCATATTTCCTATTTAATAAAACGCATTGAAAAAATAAGAGCTATTTCATTTAGATATATTCAATAAGTAACTATATGCTAAATTATAGTAATACAGGTGGATTATTTACAGAGAAATTGGGAATAGTTTATCCCAGAAAAATTCCCAGTATAGGACCCTTAATGCTCAGGTATATTTATGGTGTATGCAGTATGCTGTCTAATCCGTCAGAGATGATGTAGGAAAGAAATATGTAGAATGAAATGGTCTACAAATAAACGTATTTATGTAGGTATTCAAATTGTTGTAAACCCATATTGTACCCGTGCGAAGCCATGATCGCTAGTTACTGAAAATAATAGGTACTGCAAATATTGATAGTTAAGAAATTCCAGCTCTAAGCCCAGCTACAAGCTTGCCAAACTATTTTGTTTGGTAACTCGCTATATGTGGACAATGTTACCAGTATCTGCCACAACGTATAAAATCATGATCACAGAACACAAGAAATTAGTTATTTTGCTGTGATCAATGTTATTTTGTTAATAATTAAAGAGAACAAATAATCACAACATAATGAGTCAATGTCCAGTCCAGTCCAGTTTGACCATTTATTATCTGACATCCATCAACAACACTAGTGTAACATTAACAGATAAATATTTAGGTATGTTTATTAAAAATATTTTATTAGCTTTGATTTTAACTGTTAATTATATATTGGGTAGCCCAAATTATAAAATTATTGAACTAGAACAAGGCGATGTGAGAGGATTCAAGTCGGAAGATGAACGAGTATATTTATATTACGGTATACCGTATGCGACAGCACCGAGTGGCAATGACAAATTTAAGGTACCTATATTTTTTTATATCTTCACAAGTTGCCTTACGACTCCCGGAACCATGTATCCGGCCCCAGGGTACCCAGTGGAAGACCAAGTATACCTAATTCATGATTTCGGATTATGTAAGACGTTTGGTATTAACTTGGCGGACCACGGTCGATCCAGGTCATGTACCAATGGGATTTTATAATTAAAACTTTATGTACATAATCCGACAAACCACATTAGAGGCTTTTCCATCTAAATATACATCAACAGAACTGGCCACTCGTTAGGTTATAGCCTCACAATTACCAACAGGAAGTTGGTCTTCCGTTAGGTACCCTGGAAGTGGAACCGATAAGACGGATCCTCAGAAACACGTCTGTCTGTCAGTATGCATTCCAGTATTTAATTAAAACTAGCGTTAGGCTCCGAGTTTGCACTGTTTCATCAAATAAAAGATAAATACAATATCTAAATGTATTTTCATCAAACCTGATCAATTGTTTTCCATGATAGAGATGAAATATTGATTTAAGTGTAATATTATGTAACACATCTGACTTAGATATTGAAATCACAGATGGTTGACGCTTCCACTTTTAACTTGAGGTTCTATTGCACTAATCATAATAATATTAATATTAAAATTTTTAGGCTCCTCTGCCACCCCCAATTTGGAAAGATGTTTTGAACGCTACTACTAAAAATGTTATATGTCCACAAATACTGAATAATCAAATACCGAAGCAGTATATTATGCAAGAAGATTGTTTGCATATTAGTCTAGAGGTCCCAAACTCCGGAAATAATGCAAGTTTACTTCCCGTCGCCATGTTTATACATGGAGGTGCATACAAGCAGGGAGGTGGTAATGAAGCATCGCAATTTAATTTAGCATCAAAAGGTATTATAGTTGCGAATGTTAACTATAGACTCGGTGCACATGGATTTTTGTGCTTGGGCACAGAATTTGCACCAGGAAACGCTGGTCTTAAAGATTTAGTGGCAGCCTTGCGTTGGATCAGACAGAACATTATAAAGTTTGGTGGAGATAACAACAATGTTTCTATTTATGGTAATAGCGCTGGTGCATCGTCTGTAGAATTTTTAATCATATCTAAAATGGCGACTGGATTGTTTCATAAGGGTATTAGTGAAAGTGGAACCGCCTTCGGTTCGTGGGCTGTAGCTGAAGATCCTGTTATGTTAGCAGAAAATTATGCAAACCAGTTTGGAGTGTTTACGGATCGAAACGTTACTGTTTTAGAGTCATTTTATAAACAACTATCTGTAGAAGATTTTAAAACATCTTATAATTCGAGCAAAGTTGATATTATTGGTTTTGTACCTTGTAAAGAAAAACAGATTGAAGGAGTGGAAATATTTCTAAGCAAGAAACCTCAAGAAATCATAGAGAATGGTGACTACAATAAAGTACATTATATAACAGGAACATCATCTATGGAAGGCATATGCTTTATAATGTATTATGATAAACTCGTAAATGATATGAAAAATAAGTTTGCAGAAGTTTTACCATTAGATTTGAAATTTTCCAATGTAAACGAGACATCTGACGCTGTAGATAAAATTAAAAAATTCTATTTCCCACAAGGAGAAATACATGATGAGGGATTCATAAATTACTGGAGTGATGTAACTTTTGGTTATGCAACTCTGAAATCAGCCAGATTGCACATGCATCACATTCCTCTTTATTTTTATGTATTCTCGTACCATGGTCCATTAAGATTACCAAATTTAAGAAAACCAGGAATGGATGGTCCTGGACATATAGCACAAGCTTTTTATGTTCAAAATTTTTCATATGGGGTGGGTTATGAAAATATGAAGGAGAATGATTTTATCATGCAGAACCGTATGACAACGATGTGGTACAACTTTATGAAATATGGGTACGTATAGAGAGAAAATTATTTTAATTATAAATATTATAAGTTAATTGTTGCTCAAAAGTTTCACATAGGTCAATATACGGTTATGAGAGCTTTGAACATAGGTCTAAATAATAAGGGTTTAAAAGTTATTTGACACGATGGAATCCAAATTTTATCAAAAATTACAATAGAATAAGTTAATATTTTTATTTTCAGAAAACCTATTATCCAAAAAGATGATCTATTTCAAGTCGAATGGCCAAAATTTGACCAAGATGAGAAATTCTTGGATATTGATAGTGAGTTGTCTGTAAGAAGATATCCATTCAAAGAAAGAATTGCATTTTGGGATGAAATGTATAAAAAATATGGCAATGATTAAAATAGATTTTTGATTATTCCTTACTTTTATAGTAGTTGAGTAAGATTGCCCCTGAAAATAAACTTTCCCGAAATCTATCTAGAACGATTTATTTAAATCGTTAGCCGTTATCAAAACGCAATTTATAATAGTTACACTTATAATAAAAGAAGTTTTGAGATGTGTATTTGTTTCTTCATACTAATTTAAACAATTCACAATGTGTGATTTTTTTAAAACAGAGGTTCCAGCGGCTCTGCTCGCATCATTTCTGCTGCCCAATAGGGCTTGGCGTCTATAATATAACATTCTAGGGGTAGCCATAGCGCCTCTGATCGTCTGGCGCTAATATGAATTATTGTTAATATGAACCAGACTACTGCTATTATACTGATACTTATATTATTGCTACTGAACAGTTTTTTGAGTACTATTGTTTATCACGTATATTTTAGGTTTCCTTCTATGTCAATCACCAGGTCTTCTAAGTCTTTAAACATTTATTTTATAATAATTGCCAGTGTTACGAATAGTTTTTTTAAAGTATCTTTCTCTATATCTACCTAATTATTTCATCAGGTTCTTCAACTCTCCAGATCGTCCTGAATGTCTAAATTTATACGTAAAAATAACACATTTGTCTCGAGTTTTAATTAATGAAAAAACTGTTAAACTGTGCTGTACAAATAACTTGAAATGAAGGCAAAATAACAACTAGGTATATTATGTTGTGTTTTCTTCATTGCTATTTGTATATTATCTTTGCCTTCTAAAATAGGTAGAATCAATTTCTAACCGGCTGCCTGAACAGTATTTGCTGAAATAGCATTTTGATCGGGAAGGGCCTCAAATTTTTTAACAGTAATAAAAAATTATAAGACAGTACAGAATTTACCATACGAGTTTCCAATTTCAGACGTCCAAAAGAAATTGATAATTTGAATACTGCTAACAGATGATATGCAGAAGTTGAATCACAAATTTATTAAAAATTGTAAATATTCAAGTTATGCAAGTTGAAAACGGACAGAAGTTCAATATTGCTTCGTGTCTTGAATTTTTAGCACTTGTTCATTTAGAAGGCATTTATTCTATCTATCTATATATCTATCATCACGCCTTTTATCCCAAGAGGGGCAGGCAGAGACAATCAAATGCCATTTGTTACGATCCTGTAACAAAGTACCTCTTTCGCTTCTTTTACATTCATCATACCTTTCATACATGCTCGGCGATAGTGTGTAGGTTTTAATTCATTTTTTATATGTTCAATAAAAGTACACCTAGGTTATCCTCTGCCAGCATTTCCTTTTACTTCAGCCATACAAACCTTTTTCGTCAATATTTCATCCTTCATTCTTTCAACGTGTCCAAACCAGCGTAAACTATTGTTTTTTAATTTTAATACAACATTTCACTCATACATTCAAATAAAATCATAGTTTGAAGGGCGTGGCCTAGCTGCACACGATACTCTAGCGCTACCCTAGCGCTACGTGATCGATTGGTCTCTCCGCTGAATCTCTCTCTGTCGCATTGAATAGAAACAAAAGAGAAGAGGCGCACGGAAGGTGCTTGGAACAAACGTCCTAAGTGACAAATCAAAAATAATTTATTTAAATTAAAGAAGTAGCTTTATTGAAAATCTAAATTAACATCTTACTTCAGTAATAGATGATACAAATTTGTACTTTATTTAATAAACAATACTTCATGTACTAATGAGAAATTTGGAAAGGAGACTATTTTCAGAGGAGAGATTTGCAATTTTTTTCTATCGAGCAAAGTTTCTTAAAACATGTTATACGATTAACAGATTAATATGAAATATGATTAATTATAATATGTAATTTTTTCTGTATTTGTAAGAGCTTTAGGTTTCACTCAAAACGATTTGAAAAATATGATTTAATATGAAGGTAGCCTCTTAATGACATCGTTCCGGATGCGGTCAATACGCTTTATATCACACATTTCCATTGCATTCATATTTTTTTTATATATACTAATTTAACTGAATTAAGGTGACAAACTTGACTAATTCTTCTTCATTGTCAATCCCTCCATTCACTTTCTTATTTACTTATTATCTTAAACTAGCGACCTGCGTCCGGCTTCGCATACGGGGTAAGAACCATTAGTTAATCTGTGGCATGGGTACAATATAGGTTTGCACTAAATTATACATTCTGTTATTACTATGAAAACGGGCTGGAGCTTTTCCCCCCACTTGATTCACTAATACTGTTAATTCTCAGCTCCTAAACATGATAGTTTCATGTTAAATATTCGTAAATCAGTAGATTTTGCGTGAAAAGTGCACAGACAGACAGGAGTAGCGGGGGACGCAAAAGAGGGGTGTTAAAAGTTTAACATGTGTATCTGTGTTTGTCTGTGGCATCGTAGCTCCTAAACAGATGACCCGATTTTGATATAGTTCTTTTTGTTTGAAAGGTGAATTGATCGAGAGTGTTCTTAGCTATGATTCAAGAAAATCTGTTCAGCCGTTTGAAGATCATCAGCTCCTTTCTAGTTGTTGAAGGGATGTGAGCAACTTCTACTGGTCTGATCGATTTGATTAATCTTTGTTGTTTTTTTTATTTTTATCATTAATTTTATTTATTTTATAATATGTAGTTGATGAAATGAAACGACACTTTATGCAAATATAATCGTAATGACAGTAATGAACAGCGCATAGTTTATAACGCCTGATGAAAAAAAACATACAAGATAGCGACTTGCTATAGTAATATTTTGGTAGGCGTTATGTATTGCATCCTAAGTGATAGAATGAATAGAATCTATAAATATTTGATTGCATTCAGACAGAGTCAAATAAATATGTGAAAATTGTTTGCTACTAAACTACCCTATTATAAAAATAAGCCACTTAAATAACGTAGTTTAAATACAGACGCCTTAATTGACTTTTAATAGTAATATATGGTTGTTTCTAAGCTAAATGGGCGTTCATTACTTTGGTGCAACTATTAAAATTAACTTTTAACATTTTAATTATGTTTCTGCTTTGTGACCTAGAAGGTCTGAGGTTTAATGCCAAAATGCGTTGATTTTAAAATTTGAAATTATAGCAAAATAATCCCACTAATAATATTATAAACGCGAAAGTTTGTATGGAAAGTAAGAACGGCTGAACGGATCTGGATGAAATTTGGCCCAGAGATAGATTATAGTCTGGAATAGCACAATAGTATACTTTTTATCCCGAAAAATGTATGGTTTTGTTTTTGTTTTTCAAGGGATCGACATGATTTTTTTGCATAGTGGTAATAGCACAGTATATTTACTGTGGTGGTAATTTAGAGGTCAGAGAATGACATATATAGTACTTTTTATATCGCGAAAGCGGGCGGGGGAGGGTAAAAATCAACGGGATTTTTTTTGGATCTATTTCCATGCGGGTGAAACCGAGGACAGAAGCTTGTCTAAAATACTAATATTATAAGGAGGTAAAGTTTGTATGTTTGTACTGATCCGATTGTGAAAATTCTTTTACTTATTAGTTTTTTTTAGTAGTTACATTATCCTTGAGGGCTTGGAACATTTTTGGAAATGTGACTTAAGAATTTATCACGAATAGTGGATAAAAAGTAGCCTTTGTCACTTTCAGTTGTACTGTAATTAATATGCCAATTCCTCCCCAGTCCCGATTTTTTCAGAGTTAAAACTTTGCGGCGTCGTGTTTTTTATTTTATAATAGTAAAATATAAATAATTGGCCAAGTAGCGAGTAGGTACGACTGACGCCCTGAGTGTTCCAGTACCTACCATTTTTTTTGGTCAGAGGATTTTCTATTAGGTTTTCCTGTAAACTATATGAAAGGCCATATAATTTAAAATAAGCATTTTTAAATTATAAAAAAATAATTGTAATCCTAAAATATAAATTCTATTATATTTACGCTATAATTCCTTGATCAGGTCATCAAACTCTATATATGAACCAAGTTTTAACTTTATTCGTCCAGTAGATTCGGAGAAAATAAGCTGTGACAGACGGACAGACAGACACAAGAGTGGTCCGAAAAGCTTTACGTTCCCTCCGAAGTACATTAAAGAAAAGCCTACGCTCGAAGCGAAGCCGAATGGCAATATTCTATTTTTAGTTGAACTTACACAAATAATTAACCAAGGCTTAAAATTTAATAACGATCCATCATTCCTCATCGACCGCAGTTTTAATTTGAAATGCTACGGGCCATGCTACAATTTGTTTAACAAAATATCTACTCTGTAAAACTGTGTAATAAAGCAGAATAATGGAACCATTTTTCAATTTCATTATTTTAATTAAGAATATTCAAGTTGATATGACATAAAATTGGCAAGATTTCAATCAACATTTTAGCGTTAGAAAAGAACTGGGACCCCTTTTTATTTTTTTTGGTGCGAGATTCAGTTATTTAAAAAATATTGTTTTTTTTTATTTCTCTGCAGTAGTTTATAATAAACTAGCATTCCGCCCCCGGCTTCGCCCGTGGATATTTTGGAACAAAATAAAATATACCTACCCTATAGCACTCCGAGATATTGTAGTTTCCTATTAGTGAAAGAACATACACACAGACTCACAAAACGTTGGCTTGCCTGCTCTACCCCTACCCCTACCACTAACTTTGGATATTGTTCATACAAAAATACTAAAATCGCGTTGTCGTTATCAATATCGAGCAAAAACGAGCAAAAAAAATCACGTTTGTTGTATGGGAGCCCCCCTTAAATATTTGTTTTATTTTAAGTAATTATTTATTTTTAAAGCGAATATATAACTAAATATTCTGTGAATATTTCAAGCGTCTACCTGTTGCCGTTATCAATATCGAGCAAAAACGAGCAAAAAAAAATTATGTTTGCTGTATGTGAAAATTTCAACTGTCTAACTATCACGGTTCATGAGATACAGCCTGGTGACAGATAGACAGACGGACGGACAGCGGAGTCTTAGTAATAGGGTTTCCGTTTTTACCCTTTGGGTACCAAACCATAAAAAGTCCGCGGTAGCATTATACCTGTAGCATACCATATTGTACCCGTGCAAAGCCGTGGGTCACTAGTATGTTATAAATGCGTAACAGTTCAATTCAATCGAAACGCTAGATGTTCTATTTATTTATCTTTAGTACTATTTTACTAAGTTGTAGATTTTCAAATATTCTATAACTGCGATCAAAAACCGCGTACAACGATTCTTGGCTGGAAACTTGTCAAACTTTGAAATATTCTGAACTACTATTGAGAGCAAAATCTTAATTAAAATCTTTGCAATTTCCTATCTATGATGAGATCACGCCTTTTATCCCAAGAGGGGTAGGCAGAGACAATATAATGCCATTTGCTACGACCCTGCCTGACATATCTCTTTCGCTTCTTTTATATTCATCATACGAAAGGTGTTATATATTAACTACATGGCCCGTGCGAATACTTCAAACCGTTAGTTTAACTGATCTCCAACAGACGGCGTCTTAAAATATAAGTACCTAGTCTAATTTTAAAAGAAACATAAAATTGAATGGTTTGTTTATTTTTCGTCATTTGAGGGAAAAATAATCTTCAAAATGGCGTATCAAACCTTTGATAAAATAATCTTTATAAGATTACATCACATTTACATTTGTAGCAGACAGACAAGCAATCTCGGATTTAGGTAAAAATACACATCTATTCTAAACATTAAAAATAACTAAATAAACTAGATCCGCGTGGATAGTGGCATTATAAATATATCAAATTTTTTTTCTTTCTTTGCCTTACGGCTCCCGAAACCGTGTTACAGTTCCAGGGTACCCAACGGAAGATCAAGTGACTCTCGTTTAGCCGATGGTATTTGTGAGGCTATACCTACCTAACGTGTGGCCAGTTCTGTTCAGATGGAAAAGGCTCTAAGTATATAAATCAATATATAAATGTATTTTAATGATTTTTAAATAATACAATTTTATCAGACAAATCGTTCTGCTTTCAAACAAAAACAATCAAAATGTCAAAATTTAGTCACAGTCAAATTATTTTTCACTTCTCATGCTCGTGAAGTTGTTCTTTATGTCGAGAGAAGGCTGCATAAAATGGGGTTTTATGCTCTTGTGCTGTCGGGTTGTGGGGTAGCCAGGCCGGGTAGATGGGTAGGTATAGCAGGAAAACTCGTAGTAAACTTTCACCATTCGTTTATTGGTCGAATTAACAAGGAAGGAACAAGCAGCAAAAGAACAACCAGTAAAAGGATCCGTAAGGAGCCAAGGAGAAGGAGCCAAGGAGCCAAGAAGAAGGAGAAAGGAGAAGGAGACATCAAAGGAGAAGGAAGCCGTAAAAGGAGCGCACTGTAATAAAAATGAACTACACATTACTACAGGGCGTTAAGCTATTGAAGTAACACAATACAAAGTATGATAAAAATACTTACAATACTTATTTGCGCTCCTTTTATATAAACATAGATATTAGTTCTTGAATAATGATTCAATACATTTTATATAGTTATTTACTTAGTTGATAAAATAGAAATATAATAAATTTTACAATTGGCAGAGTACTGCCTAAGTCAACAGTTTGTGAAGGAATGAGTAAAATTTTAATTTAGGTTCCACACATCGGATATTTGAAAATAACATACAATGTTCTATTGAATTAAAATGAACAATATCGTGTTCTAAAATCAAAATAAATGCTATTTATGATGGCCAGCTTGTAAGCGGCCAGGAAAATAAGGTCGTATCATCACAATACCGGGGTTCCCCCGAAAAAATCCTGTCCTTAATGAAGGATTTTATTCAAAGAATTAATAAAATAAAGTTTGATGATGAGACTTATATAAAAATACTAATGAATGAAATGAAAAGATACATTTACAAGTTTTATTATAAATAAAACTAATTATTTTACAAGAGAAACGATTTCCACAATCACACAAATCACAAACATTCATCTTCATTTAATCTGTTTAATCTGTTATTAGTAAGTACAGTAAACTCATTTATAATATAGAGTAATTCCCATTTAATAAGGAATGACTCAAAAACGTTCTCGAATTTAGTAAGGGCTTAGTTATACAGTTACCATCCGCTGTTTTAAGTTTATTTATATATAATACAATAGACGAAGGCTTGTTTAAAGAGTCGCAATCCGCTCATACGAACACCCATGGGAAATACATCCACAGATATAATAAGTAGTAATAATAGACGAAGGCTTTTTTAACGAGTCGCAATCCGCTCTAAAAGACACCCATGAATACCCTGATATTCATAGATATAATAATAATAAACGAATGTTTATTTAAAGAGCCGTAATTTGCTCTAATAAACACCCATGGAAATACATCCACAGATATTAGGTATAATATTTATAATAGACGAAGGCTTTTTTAAAGAGTCGCAATCCGCTCTAAATAATTACAAGTATTTACAATAAATGAAATGATGAGAATGAAATAAGGAAAATAGTAATTATTAATCATGGTTATATATCTAACCTGTAATTTGTAAATATGTAAAAGTTTTAGTTACTTAGATGTTTACAACCAAATTGTGAAATTGAAATAAATTTAACCTCCCTTGTAACCATAAGGTTATAAATAAAATTTAATAAATTGAAATAAAATAAAGAAAAATGTAAAATAATATAGATATAAAAAATTCCTCGGTTTAAGTAAGTGTAACTCATCCATATTGAAAGAGAAAAAAAATAATTATGAAATAAAATCAACGCATGCGTTAAGGTATGCGCTAACCCAAACTATCCACGAGCAAAGCCAGTGAAAAGCTAATAATATAAGTATATGAAATAAAATAATATTTGAATTTAATCAACATGACTACCCCTAGTTGTAATAAGAGCGTAATCATATGTCTATGAAATAGACTTCATAGTAAATAACAATTGAAAATTAAAAGAAAATCGAACGTCGTCGATTCAAAATTTAAAAACTTGTCAATGACAAAGAAATTATATAGGATACATTTGAAAATCGAATATTCCAATGCAATATTGCCGAGCAAAACAAATTGTATAAAACAAAGAAAAATCAAGTGAGTTCAAATTCTGATATCGAGGTGCTTTTATATGTATCATAATTTATTTGAAATTTATTATTATATATTAAATTTATTCTCGGAAATATTTTAATTGCCTTACTTATGTAAACTGTAATGTAATATTAGAAATCATTAAAATAAGAATGGACAAATTGTTTTGGATATTTTAAAAATGTATTAAAAAAATCGCAATTAATGAAATTTTTGAATTAAATAATATTTATTTATGTATTATTTTATGGAATCACGATAGACTTTTAGGATAAAAATAGATATTTTAGCAATTATAAGAAAAATTAATATATATTATTTTTCTTGAAAAAAAATACGACTATAAAAAGAACCTTTTTCTATTAAGAGATATTGAATTGACGGGATATGATAATGGAAATTAATTTAATATTATTTACGGTATAAGTTTAAATTATGGGAAGTAATCTATAGATTTCAGATATATATAATGAAAATCTCACATACAACCATACATTCAATGTGACTATATAATCTGAATTTACGAAATTAATAAGTGAATTTAGTGTAAAATGATTCAAGAATACTGCCTTTGTATAAAAATTAAAAAATATCCTCTTCAATAATGGAATCTGACCAAGATCATCAGACTTGTCAACCTCGAAGGTTTGCCGACATAACCTTGATTCAGAACCATAATCTTCAAGAAATATTCTACTGAATTTAAATAGAATTACGTTATATATTGAGATTATATAGACATTACATATCCTGAAAAAAAGTTTGTATTAAAATAAATATTATGTTCTCTTACTTCGTTATTCTTTCTTCTTTATTCCTTCTTCCGGCAGCATTTTAATCACGTTTGGGCGCCATTGTCGGGTTGTGGGGTAGCCAGGCCGGGTAGATGGGTAGGTATAGCAGGAAAACTCGTAGTAAACTTTCACCATTCGTTTATTGGTCGAATTAACAAGGAAGGAACAAGCAGCAAAAGAACAACCAGTAAAAGGATCCGTAAGGAGCCAAGGAGAAGGAGCCAAGGAGCCAAGAAGAAGGAGAAAGGAGAAGGAGACATCAAAGGAGAAGGAAGCCGTAAAAGGAGCGCACTGTAATAAAAATGAACTACACATTACTACAGGGCGTTAAGCTATTGAAGTAACACAATACAAAGTATGATAAAAATACTTACAATACTTATTTGCGCTCCTTTTATATAAACATAGATATTAGTTCTTGAATAATGATTCAATACATTTTATATAGTTATTTACTTAGTTGATAAAATAGAAATATAATAAATTTTACAATTGGCAGAGTACTGCCTAAGTCAACAGTTTGTGAAGGAATGAGTAAAATTTTAATTTAGGTTCCACACATCGGATATTTGAAAATAACATACAATGTTCTATTGAATTAAAATGAACAATATCGTGTTCTAAAATCAAAATAAATGCTATTTATGATGGCCAGCTTGTAAGCGGCCAGGAAAATAAGGTCGTATCATCACAGTGCATAATGTAATTTCTTGGTCTGTGGTCAATTCTTGTACGCGCGGCCCACCATCCATTTTCAAATCGTTGTATTTGTGGTCGATTTCGATGGCCGGAACCACAGTAAATATATACACACACACACACACACACACACACTTGTGTGATTTTACATTGCTAATGTGTGGCCTGTGTTCAATCTCTATCATACGGCGGCCGGACCGAAAAGTTTTTGTGAGATACCGGAACAGGCTTTATTTACTAGAGCAACATTCATGTTCCAAATTCAAAACTCATAATGAAACTTGGTGTAAGATCGACCGACCTACTTTGCTCGCACCTTCGATCAACAAAAAACTTTTTTTTTGTTTTTCTGTTTAGTGTATAATTTCTGATTCTATGCATGAATATAAAACCAAATATCCATCTTCGACTTTGAAAATTAAAAATTTTAATTTGATTGTATGATTTAATTTGGTGGCTCCGGTTTAGCAAACTTTACCAAAAAAACTATTTTTCCCTTTAATAGTTACGTAAGGGAAATCGGAATTTGGCATTTAAAATTCAAACCCAAAACTTATTTTAGTCAGGTCATCTTGTAACTTGTATTTGTCGGACGGACGGACTTATTTCTCAAAGGTTTTTTTTGTCGAAGAATATTTTTACCTCTAATGACTGTTATGCTTTGTGTTGATGGTCGATTGTGGCGATGGATATAGATTAAAAGACATAGACTATATAATTAGTGCAGTACATCGCGGCATATTGACACATAGACTAAGGTGTGCCACAGCTAGTAGTATACTATGTGACAATGACGAATAATAAACAAACAAAAAAGTTGGAGATCAGAATCAACTGTTGAACTAACTGTGCGAAGTTTTCGCACGGGTCATCTAGTCACATTTTAACACGAAACCCTACGAAACGTTTGATAGTTCTAGTAACAACGATATCCTAATACCCCTATTTGTTTTATATGATGATTTAGGCTCAAAACGGATAAAAAAATTAGGTTTATTCGATGACCGGGTGAACGTTTTAGGGGTCGCTTTCAAATACAAATAATACCTACCCCTAGCCGACAAAAATATGTTTACATAGGGCTCTGATTTTCGTTGTAAAAGCTAAAAATGCCTCATATTTTTCTTAATTCTGAGTGAGTTATTTCTTATGGAATGTTATAGGCTTTATAACATCACGCTATGACCCACAGGAGCGGAGCAGTGCAATCGCAAGGCACAGCAATTTTTGTGATATCGACGAAATAAGTATTTTTTAGTAGGCAAGTAAATACAACCAATTTCTGTGTTGCGAAGATAAATTATATTAGGGAGTTAAAACCAACGAGCCATTTTGTATTGCGTTAACATATACATATACATATGACTGGCTCGACTTTTGGAGCTTTTATTCGGTGAAGTCTTTTATGCAGATATCCATTTCGGGAGCATTCAATTTTCAAAAACTAAATTCCAACGACCAAAAACTGGCTTAATATTATATATTCTGTGGTGTCAGACAAAAATCAACTTAGGACACATACTATGTAATAGTACTATCTCTCTCTCTCTCTCCACAGTCGGTCCCTCATTGCTATGGACCGTGACGTCACTTCATCAGCTTCTCCTCAATTATTTTCTTCCATCGGCTGCGGTCCTCTGCCTGATGAAAGGCTGTGGTAATACTGGTGTCCAGGTTATCGGACACTTGATCGGACCATCGTTTGGGGCTTCGTCCTCGAGGTCTTCATCACCAAAAATTTTCGGTGAGATACCTCGAGCTTACCACACAGTTGATAGTTATTATTTTAAATTGGATTGAGCTATATTTTAATTATTAAGAGTTCTACATAGCCATAGTTTCCAAAATGCAAAAGCAAGGCTCGTTTTGGAAACTATGGCTTTTTAGAACCCTAAATAATAAAAATATGTCTTACTTAAATTTAAAATAATAACTGTCAACTGTGTGATAAGGAAATGTTGTATAAATAAACTCAACTTTCCAGGATTAACTGAAATTTACTATATGTTTGACAGTTATAAGATGACCTTGACCAACGGCCCTTAAGAGATGCTTAACATATGGGGATGAAACTAGAATTTCAGATATATTCTAGTACGTGAGCCTAAAGATTGTTCGTCATTTATATTACATAATATTATGCAAAATTGCTCTCACGAAATGAGACAAGTTTTTTAATAAATTCTGTGAAACACAAAGACCTAAAACTCAATAGGTACTGAACTTTTTTGCTTCAAAATCTTGTGATGATACGACCTTATTTTCCTGGCCGCTTACAAGCTGGCCATCATAAATAGCATTTATTTTGATTTTAGAACACGATATTGTTCATTTTAATTCAATAGAACATTGTATGTTATTTTCAAATATTCGATGTGTGGAACCTAAATTAAAATTTTACTCATTTCTTCACAAACTGTTGACTTAGGCAGTACTCTGCCAATTGTAAAATTTATTATATTTCTATTTTATCAACTAAGTAAATAACTATATAAAATGTATTGAATCAATATTCAAGAACTAATATCTATGTTAATATAAAAGGAGCGCAAATAAGTATTGTAAGTATTTTTATCATACTTTGTATTGTGTTACTTCAATAGCTTAACGCCCTGTAGTAATGTGTAGTTCATTTTTATTACAGTGCGCTCCTTCTCCTTTGACGGCTCCTTTCTCCTTTGACGGCTCCTTCTCCTTGGCTCCTTACGGATGCTTTTACTGGTTGTTCTTTTGCTGCTTGTTCTTCCTTGTTAATTCGACCAATAAACGAATGGTGAAAGTTTACTACGAGTTTTCCTGCAATACCTACCCAACTACCCGGCCTGGCTACCCAACCCGACAATCTATAGCAGTTATAATTATATAAAAAATATACTTATAGCAAAATTTTGAACCCCTTTTTAAGGGTTGTATTTTGAATTATTTCCAATATTTTTTATTTTTTTTACTTTGTTTTAAATTTATTACACACACACACACACGCACACACACACACACACACACATAAGATGTATCTAAAGGTGCTGTGATCGCTTTTGTTGGTTTTTTTGGTTGTTTTCTATTAAGTTAGACATAAAAATTGTTACCTTTTTGGCTTTAAGGGGCCTATTGACCACGTGATCAATTTACAATCTGTCAAAATTCGCACGAAAGTTGGCAACGTCGCAAATGAACGTTCGAAATATTCAAGTTTTAGAATTTGGTACCTATCAAAAATACAAGACTTTGCTATCTGTCAAAACTATTTGTAATTTTGACAACCAACGCTAGAGCTAACGTGGCGGAGCGGGAAAGTGTCTGCTCTTATAATGGAAGGTGCTAGGTTCGATTCCTATGTCACACAATTATTTTTTTATTTATCCTTTTTATTTTTACACGTATTTCAGAATAATTCAAAACAACCCCTAACAAGGGAGTGTTAAAATTTGTATGGGGGAAAATTTTTTGACCGGGTCTACTTGAAACTTTATCAGTAGGTACATAGGTTAGTTACCTACCTATGTAATTATAACTAATAATAAAAAATTCACATTTCACAAAACAATTTGCACACGTGGTACTTATGTTACCGAGGTCAAAAAAATAGTTTTTAGAATTTTTGTCTGCGTTTGTGCAGGCCAATCTCAGAAACGGCATGCTGTTTTCACTGATGTATTGTAGCAAGCTTCCCGTGTGTTTGTTTATTCCAATCAGTTCACAAACAAAAATGTTATCCGAATTCCACACGTACAAAGTCGTGGGCAACAGCTAGTAATAAGTAATAACGTAACTGTCCCCCGGTTTCGGACGAGTAAGTGTCGATTTACAACAATTGAAGCTGTTCCAAAAACCCTCACTCAACAAAATGCTGCAAGGTCAAAAATGCACCAATTCCACCTTCATCATACAAGGAAACACTGACATTTTTTAATTTTATACCTACGAAAAAAAAATTCAATGCGAAGTAAGAAATCGGTCTGCTATCATAAAATCAAAAACTTTTTATTTCTCAAGCAATCAGGAACTGATAAGAAATAAATACTTATTGTCCTTCAAAATAAAAGATGTTACACGCTCGCTGTATTTGACTTTCCAGCGACAACACTCTTCACTTATGAAGCATTATACCGATCTACCTCTCTCGTTTCATCTCGTTTACAGTTCAATTATCTTACTCTGTCATGTCAGAAGCCGTCTTGAGCGATCGGCGCATGCTAAAACGAAACGGAGAGTAAACTTTTTTAATACAAATGAAAGAGACAGATGTTTATCTATACTAATATTATAAAGAGAAAAGATTTGTATTTTTGTGAGTGTATGTTTGCAATGAATAAACTCAAAAATTACTGTGCCGAATTCACCCTGAGTGACATAGGCTACCTATATTCTATTTAAAAAAAAAATAGGGATCCTGTCTAAAATTCCAATAATGTAACCCAAGGTGTAAAAAAATTACCTAATAAATTCCTTACATCGCGTGCGCTGCGAAAACTATTGATGATAGAGGGGGTAGGGCTAGGGTATATTTTATTTTTTAGCTTTATAATTTCTATACTTATTGAAAATCAGTATGTATGCGTTTGTTTAGTTTGAAGAAAGTGGGATTATGGAGTAGGTAGTATGTTTGGATTGATAAAATAGTATGAAATGTCGTTGATCCGTAGGTTGACAAATTCCTAAAAGGGAAGCCGAATGGAATCGGCTTGTATCGGCACTTCGCCTCTAGTACCTACACAATAATACGGACTACAAAATAAAACAAAGCTTAGTGAATAACATAATTTTATTTTACATAAAAATACAAGCTTATCTTAGGCAGAGGGAGGTGGGGCAAACTGATATACAGGGCACATACTACGGTTGTCTTAAAATTTATATTTTAGTCACAAATTTATTTATTGAAATATAAAAATTCAAGTAGGTACATATTTTTTCTGACGGTTAATTTTAGAATAATTATAGAATAAAATATCACATGTAATGTACAAGTATAAAATAGCTCATAATATCTAAAGAACATAATAGCAAACTCATTAGTCTCAGCTAAATACGAAGGAAGGGACAGACCTAAATATAAGTGACCTTCATTCATTCAAAAGACTGTCTTTACAATTTATTATAATTTTACAAAAAATCGACTTTTCGTGCTTCGTATGACGGCACGTAAAGCCGGGCACTTCTTCTAAAAATAACAGATAATTACTCAGCTATAAGAAGTGAGTGTAGCTTGCCACCTGTTCTGTATAAGATGGACAACTGAATACTGTCTTTGGCCACACCGCAAGGCATGAAAGCCGTGAGCATGTTTCGTATAATATTCTATATTTTAAGCTATTAGATATAATATATTGAAACATAAGAAAAACGTATTACCATAATGTCTCATAAACAAAATAATGCGTGGCGCAAAAACCAAATTTGACTTTGTTATAGACATATATATAAATGACATATGAAATGACAGTCTTTGCCTTTTACGACCTTTCAATCAAATAGCAGCTGCATTCAAAGCGCTTGTCTTTATTTTTTTCTTCTCTTCTATAGCTTGTGTTATGTACACAGGATCCCTGATATCCATCGAACGAGAGACACGGGGATCTACCAATTCTGGGAGCAAACAATCATAATAAAATTTTACTAACTTATTCTTCATTTTCGACTCCCAAAATTGGTCATCTCGGAAAATAAGATGGACTTTCATGGGCCTATCTTTACCAAACCAGATTCCAAGCATACATGTGTTTTCGCGGGTAATATGTAACTGGCCTTGTATTTGATAATACCAATTATGATTTACATTAATAATGTAATCATTTTGGCTACTACTAAACTTCCAAAAGGGATGTTTTTTTAAAGCATCTTCTAAGGCAAGAGTTGCTAAAGAAGACGGGCACTTAATTTCGACTATACCATCTGTATACTTGCCATCTGGTGTGGTTCCAAGGAAATTAAGCTCTTTATCAACGAACAAACCGCAATCTATTATAGTTACATTTTCTTGTTTTTCCAGTTGCTTAATTGCAACTTCTTCGTTATCTATACCATAACGTACAGCAGGAATTGTGGAGATATTACTACCATATACGATTTTTTTTACAAGAGAAGCGCAACTGGTAGCAATTCTCCTCTTGCAAACTTCACCAAAAATCGAAGATGTTAGTAACTTCCTCCTCCTGGTCATCCACTCTGCGCTGTTTCTCTGTTGTACTGTTTGTCTTTCAAGTTCCTCGCATTCAGCACAAGACATTTTCAAATTATCTAGAAAATGGGCCTTGGCTTCTTCAAACACTTCTGGACTCATATCGGGTTGCTGACTGTTTAAACCATAGTGGGCATCTTTCGATACAGAATGATGGAGTCTTTTTGGATGCGATACCGAATTAAGGACAAATTGTCTTCTACGATGCTCCACCTTCGCGATCAAATTTGGTTTAGAACCTAAAATAAATTCATGAGTAAAAGTATGAAGCGTACCCGTATTGAAAGATATAACAGCAGCAGCACAACGGCCTGCATAAGAACCACGCAGCGAGTAATTGATTCGCTTGCCTCCAACATACTTGGCAATCTGTGCATTAAAACTTTCAACTATATTACTCGTATGATTATGAACTAAACTTCGTGAATGATAGGACAACTTCCTACATATACCCTCAATTGCTACCATCAACCCAGAAGTAATCAAATCTGACATAACAGCCACTGATTCTATACGTCGAGTTTCTGGTAAACAAAAATAAATACTACAATTTTGATGATTGCCAAATACGTGTTGTGGACCATTTAGGATATCTTTTTTAAGATTTGAAACCTTTTCTTCGAAATTTATGTTTTGTACACCCCAGTGTTTAATCGCGGTAGTTACACCCTTTCTTAAACGTAAATACCTATCTTTTAGGTGTTTTCGTAGATTGCTTGGGTAAGATGTGTCTTGTGACAATTTTACCAAAGCGTTACAAAAGTTACGTAAAAGATGATTTTTACATTCAATTTTTTGAACAGTTAAATTTCCATACGGTCGCGAATCTAAAATGCGTTTATATGTACTAGAATCGCCGTCTGCAACAAATTGATGATATATGATTCCGTGGTCGGCCACGGAATTTTTAAACCCCTCTACAATAATAGACGATTCCATCCCGGAAGATGAACCTGAATAGTTCTTGAAGCACTTGTGCTCCCGAGGCAGTTGTTTCTTACTAGCAGCTCGTGCGCAGACCGTGCAATATTTATTTCTAACACCTAAATATAGCACTTTATTAAACTTCAAACCAACTATTGCTCCTGCACCCGATAGAGCCGAATAATTTTTGCCATATGATCGTTTTGACCAGCATCCATCAAGAGCAACAGCAACTAGTGGTACTCCATCTTCGTTAACATTTCCTATTGATATTGCATAATCTGCTTCCTCCGTAGCCGCTGTGGACATAGAGTGTGCTGCTGCCGCTTCCCACCAATCGCAAACTTGGTTATGTAATGTAATATACAAATTTGGTGAAATTCTGGGTAAATCTAATGATGCCGTTAAAGTTTCAAGATGTGTCTGACCCGACCCACATGACATGATAGCCGAAACAGCTTGATGATTAATATTCATTCGATCATCTTTTTTATCATCTAATCTTACAGTAAAAATTTCCGCACACATTCTGCATTTAATAGTAATTTTAGAATCCAGCCCATTTACTAATTCGGATATAATTTCAAGACAACTAAAATTACATCCGAATATCGAACCATGATCACTTATACTTTGAAATTGCCTAAATAGATAACCTATATTGGCTATCCTTCTTCCAACTTCTACACCAGTGGAAAGTTCTTCGACGGAGATTTGTAGCGAAGAATCATCCTAAACAAAAATAAAATAACTGTTAAAAAATAATACCCCCCCGAAAAGTATGAATCTTTAAAAAGTATCTGTATCAAGGCCATGACAGCTAGTATACACATATAACACACTAACTTACCGTCTGTTTGGCGTGAAGGACAAACAAACACACTTCCACATTATATTAGTATATATTACTCACCACTGGATCCGTGAGCTCGTGTCCGTTGTTCACGTGCGGCGGTAAGTCGGGCAAAGCGGTCGCGGGCAACGGTATGTTCTCCATGAGGCGGGGGGTGGGGACGTCCACTACATCTTGCCCGCCCTCCGTACTGGACTCGTTTTCTTTGGACGCCTGTGGTTAGAAATATCGCGCATCGGTACCAATTCGAACAATATTACTAAACAACAAAGCACATCTTATGGCCAGAGGCACCAATTAACAGGTTACCAAGCTAAAACGCTTGAAAGCTGAAAAGAAATAATCATAAAAGTCGATCCTGTAGTTTCTAAAAAAATCGCGTACATACAAATATACATACTAGGGGATAAGATCAACCTTCCTTTTTTAGTTAGTAGGAAGATAAATATGTACTATTATGTAGTACCATATCATAGACTAATACCATATGAACTAGGTAAATGACCGCTGCCACTCACATACCTTATATATCTTGTCCGTGGGGCTTTTTATTATTAATGTATCATACTTACCACTGTTCGTCGATTATTAGTTAACACAGCAAAAGGTACTCTAGAAAAAAAAATTACCTGTTAGCTGGGAATCGAACCTGAAACTTACTACCTACAATAAGTTAATTCCCCAGTGTCGCCCTTGTAATCCCTAAAAATGGTTTATAGAAATAATTTCTTTTTCTCTCTAAGAATAGGTTCATCTTACCCGAATTACTACCTTGCCCCTCCCTACCTTGTTTCACAAAATACCAAAATCAATAAAATTTATATTTACTTACCTATTTTTTGCACAAAAATTTAATTGTCTCAAATGACGTCTTAGCTTGGCACCACTTTTTGGTTTTGGCATCTGAAAATATATATAAAAAAGGAAGGAGGAAACGTGGCACTAAGAAAAAAGATTTTATATATGAATCAGCGACCGAAGCTCGAAAATGCAAAAATATATATCTTACATCCTATGGCACCATAAAAAAATCGTGTAATATTGAGTAGGTAATAGTGCCCCACTTGCTCCACTTGGTTGAAATTTTTCATTATAGCGGCGCGGGGAGTAGTCTAGGTAGAAAGTTTCTGAGATAAAAGATTCTCCTTGTGATGCCTTTCATCCTATGGCACCATAAAAAAATTGTGTAATATTGAGTAGGTAATAGTGCCCCACTTGCTCCACTTGGTTGAAATTTTTCATTATAGCGGCGCGGGGAGTAGTCTAGGTAGAAAGTTTCTGGGATAAAAGATTCTCCTTGTGATGCCTTTCATCCTATGGCATCATAAAAAAATAGTGTAATATTGAGTAGGTAATAGTGCCCCACTTGCTCTACTTGGTTGAAATTTTTCATTATAGCGGCGCGGGGAGTAGTCTAGGTAGAAAGTTTCTGGGATAAAAGATTCTCCTTGTGATGCCTTTCATCCTATGGCATCATAAAAAAATAGTGTAATATTGAGTAGGTAATAGTGCCCCACTTGCTCTACTTGGTTGAAATTTTTCATTATAGCGGCGCGGGGAGTAGTCTAGGTAGAAAGTTTCTGGGATAAAAGATTCTCCTTGTGATGCCTTTCATCCTATGGCATCATAAAAATTAGTGTAATATTGAGTAGGTAATAGTGCCCCACTTGCTCCACTTGGTTGAAATTTTTCATTATAGCGGCGCGGGGAGTAGTCTAGGTAGAAAGTTTCTGGGATAAAAGATTCTCCTTGTGATGCCTTTCATCCTATGGCATCATAAAAATTAGTGTAATATTGAGTAGGTAATAGTGCCCCACTTGCTCTACTTGGTTGAAATTTTTCATTATAGCGGCGCGGGGAGTAGTCTAGGTAGAAAGTTTCTGGGATAAAAGATTCTCCTTGTGATGCCTTTCATCCTATGGCATCATAAAAATTAGTGTAATATTGAGTAGGTAATAGTGCCCCACTTGCTCCACTTGGTTGAAATTTTTCATTATAGCGGCGCGGGGAGTAGTCTAGGTAGAAAGTTTCTGAGATAAAAGATTCTCCTTGTGATGCCTTTCATCCTATGGCACCATAAAAAAATTGTGTAATATTGAGTAGGTAATAGTGCCCCACTTGCTCCACTTGGTTGAAATTTTTCATTATAGCGGCGCGGGGAGTAGTCTAGGTAGAAAGTTTCTGGGATAAAAGATTCTCCTTGTGATGCCTTTCATCCTATGGCATCATAAAAAAATAGTGTAATATTGAGTAGGTAATAGTGCCCCACTTGCTCTACTTGGTTGAAATTTTTCATTATAGCGGCGCGGGGACTAGTCTAGTTTCTGGGATAAAAAATTCTCCTTTTGATGCCTTTCATCATATGGAATCATAAAAAATGGGTGTTACATAGAAAAAAAAACGATCGAAAATTTTATTTTTTTCAGTGCCCCGCTTATTTTTCATTATAGCGGCGCGGGGAGTAGTCTAAGTAGAAAGTTTATGTGACAAAAGTTGCTCCTTGTGATGCCTTTCATTCTATGGCACCATAGGAAATGGGTGTTATATGGAGTAAAAAAGTCTTTATGAAAATCATGAAAAATCTTTTTGCACTTTCGAGCTTTGTCTAAGTTTATCCATATAATGGTTAAAAAATATTCCAAGTCTTTTTTTCTTAGTGCCCCGTTTCTTCCACTCTGACCCATTATGCTATATTTCTCTCTTCTTTTATATGTACACTATAAGACACATACAAACTGATAGAAATCCGGCAGACTGTCTCTGGATCACCCACATTATAATAATTATATAATATAATAGTGATAATTATGATGAATAACTATTTAACTATCATCACAAGAGGGGTAGGCAGAGACAATCAAATGCCATTTGCTACGGTCCTGACATACCTCTTTCGCTTCTTTTATATTCATTATACCTTTCATTCATGCTCGGCGATTGTGTGTACTTTGTAATATTGCCTTCGATCAATACATTTTTAATATGTTCAATAGAAGTACACTTAGGTCGTCCTCTGCCAGCATATCCTTTCACTTCAACCATATACACCTTTTTAGTCAATCTTTCATCCTTCATTCTTTCAAACTATACCTATCTATGAAATAATGTACAAATTAAATTGACAAAAGTAATATTGAAATTATAAATTGGGAAATGATTTAAATAGTAAAAGAAGATAGGTAGGTATAGCTATGATGCGTGGCCAGACAAACAATTTAAATAAAGAAATGAAACCATATTTTATGAGGAGAAATGAAATAAGTGTTGATAGAAATTGTATATTTTGGGGTCACAAAATAATAATGCCAGAAAATTTAAAATGTCATGTATTGCAAGAATTGCACAAAAGTCATTTTGGGGTACCTACTAGGATCCGGATGACAGAAGTGGCTAAGTCATACCTAATTTTGGAGGCCTAAATAAAATGAGTGTTTGAGTTACAGCAATAGACCACACAAGGTATCTTTAAAAACATGGCTAGTCCACCATCTCCACCATCACATACATGCAGATTACTTAGCACCTCTTTGTGGAAAAATGTTTATGATAGTTACCAATATAATATCTTTACACTTTTAGTATAAATTATGATTTAGGTAAGTACTTACTTTATTGAAGCATATAGAAGTATTTTCCAGTATCAAAAATGTGGTTGTTGTTACAAATGTTTATGTATGTAATAAATAAATAACCATAAAAATAATCTGCAAAGATGCAAACGTCACAAAATGTCAAAAAAGTAAACAAACGCAATTCAACTCTCGTTTCATATACGATTTACAGATGGTATGACGCATGCGTTAATGCAAGCGTCACAGAGAAAGACAAAAGATATAGATTCTATGTTCATATTCAAATTTGCCTAGATGATAGTTGACAACGTTGTAATTTTAAACTTGAAACTCCTGAATTTTTGGTCGTAACTTGATTTACGTAATTATTATTTTGATATTTCAATAAGCTACCAAAAAACGCAAGACGTTGAATTGAAGGGTAATGGTATAACAGCCCTTAAATAAAATTTAAGAGCTTCTTGATAGATTATGTAAGAGAAAACAGGGGCAAAATAATCCTTTATTTTACCACCCATATTTCCTATTCAATAAAACCAATTAAAAAAATAAAGACGTTGTCACTTAGATATATTCAATAAGTAACTATATGCTAAATTACAGTGACACAGGTGGATTATTTACAGAGAAATACGGCCTAGTTTAGCCCATACGATTACAGGATAGCCTCCTTAAGATTAGTTTTAAGAATAGATAATCAAGTTTAATTAGTTGCTGTGGTTTATGTAATAAATAAATAAATAAATAAATAAAAACTTTGCCAGCCCTTTTCTCTCGTTAGGGGTTCAACGCTCTATTTACCACCACTCCTTTTATCCCAAGAGGTGTAGGCAGAGACAATTGAATGCTATTTGCTGCGATCTTGAGATAGGGGAGAGTGGCAAAGGAAGAGCCAGTTTTTTCTTCTTCACGACTTCCCTCACAGCTTCAGAAACCGTGTTATGGTCCCAGGGTACCCAGCGGAAGACCAAGGCTCCCTCTTTTAGCCGATGATATTTGTGAGGCTATACTTTTTTTTCTATTACAATATTCTCAATTGAAATAAAAGTATATGTTAGATAATTGTATTAAATTACGAGATAAGTTGTAATAGTATGAACACCTTAGAATCAGTCTATAAATTGTTCTACAAAAGGAGAAATTGGCTCTTTCATGTGGTCATGAAAGAACCAGGCCATGTTTTGTAATCGCAGAATACAAAATTGAAAACGCTAATCAGGTATATAAACTATGTTTGAAATACTTCTAGGTAATTATTGAATAGAAATATTTTAAAATCTAAGAAAAAAAATAGCATTTTGCTAAGCAATATTGATACAAAATAAAATAAAAAAAAGCAAATTAATAAAATAATAGGATTTTGCTAAACAATATTGATATAATTTTTCTGTGGATGACGTTTGATAAATATTGCCACAAAAAATTTCGACCAAAGATGGCTAATTTAAAACGCGCCTCTTTAAATAACCTAAATCAAGATCGCTCTCTGCCGGATTTTTTTTACAAGCAATATCTTTACGGCTTTTATAAGTTGCGGTGTTACCAGAGACACCTGTAACAGTGTCCACATTTTGTCAGACGTAAACAGAATCTGTTATTTCACTAGAAGTCTTCTTTTTTTCCTTGATACATTACTAGAAAATAAAAACGTAGAAAGGTATAAAAAGTATAAAAGGGATTTGTAATTTCAAAAACTGTAGAACCTATATAGATAAATTCACTAGATTGCGGTGCAGAGTAGATGGCACGTAGCAATAAGGAAAATTGCTCTAATAACGTAAAATGGGCCCACTGAGATTAAGTTAACGATGTGTGAACGATTTGTACCTATAACACGATGATACTGTGTGTGTAGATCGAAAAGACCCATGGAGAAAATTAGTATTTCTTTGTCTAAAAACTGTGCTAACAATGTCTACATTTAGCGAGATGCACACTCTGCTTAACATGCCCTTCGAAGTACTAGGATTTGGCTGGAGTGAGAATATAACTCGGAACCTTTTTAATTAAAAGAAAAAAAAAAATTCTTCCTTTTTTTTCTGTCTTCACGAGTTGCCTTACAGGTCTCAGGGTACCCAGCGGAAAACCAAGTCTCCCTTTTTTAGCTGATGGTTCTGTTGAGGTATGTTTAGATGGAAAAGCCTCTAAGTGTGCTTTGATGGTGAGTTTTATTACCTACCCATTGGTGCATATTTGGAAACCGGGATCGAACCTGTGGTCTGCCTAGTTAATACCAGACGTCTTAACCACTCGGCCACATACGCATTTCTAATGAAATTCTTTTTCAAAATAATGTAGGAAAACGACGATTCCTTTCTCCATCGAACAATTTACAAAAAGTCTTTTCTATCGGTAAATCACGTATTAAATTCTATTTAGAGAAAAATGTTCTACAGGCCTCAGATCAGGCTCACATTGTCATCTAATTTTACAATTTTATTACTAATAGGGATATAGACAGTAAAAGAAAATAAATAAACATTTTTTTTTATATAGTTTAATACTGAAAATAATGTTTATCTACTCTTATAACGTAAAATCTCTATTATAAAATCGAATTATACTTCATAATAATATGTTTTACATACACGCGTCTCTAATAATTATAGTACCGAAGTTTTCATACAAAAACGATATCGTAATGTTTTGTTTTTTTAAAATGCAGAAAAAGCAAAGGATATGTGTTATGCAGCCACATTAAACTCTATGAAAATATTGACTCTCCCATGTAAGAGTCACTTGACAGTTAACGCGCATGCGTAGTAGGTAGGTAACCGCTTTTACCGCCTATTTGTCGATTAAGAAAAATATCTTGGTTCAATTTGTTTTGTATACTATTGCATGGGATTAGATAAAGTAGTGTATGAACGGGCGCATAACTTGGAATTAAAACACTTATGGATGCTATTAAAAAAATCCACTTGTGTTTTAATTACCCCTATTATGATCCCTTATCATAAACTACTATTATTTATTTGTTTAATAAATTAAATACATCTTTTTTAATATCTAAATGAAAAATCTTTAATGCATACTTCCGGTCAAGTGACCGCAAACGGGAAGTGACGTCACATTCAAGTAAATTTCAAATAAATTATCACAGCCTATTAACTGTCTGTCAATCTGTCACTGACTAAGTTATTTTCTTGTTATTTTATCTAATCTGTGACCATCTAATGGTGACGTCATCGTTGGGTCCAGAGCGTTTCGCGGAGAGAAAATTTAACCATGACTTTTTGAATGTTAAGTGTACCGACTTGAAAAATTATGCACTGAAAAGTGTGCTTTCCGAAAGCAAATGCACAAGTCACTATAAAAAAAAATAAACCAAAACGCTTCAAGTGTGCCTATAAAATTTGAAGAGTTCTCGATTTCTCCAGGATCCCATCATCAGATCCTGACCTGATGACAATGGGACCACCTGGGAAATATACCCTTTCAAACAAAAAAAAAATCCAAATCAGTCCAGTCTTCTCCAAGTAATCGGGAACATACATAAAAAAACATAAAAGATTCTGACGAATTGAGAACCTCCTCCTCCTTTTTTGAATTCGGTTAAAAATAAAGCATTCCTAAAAATTGTCAACGACCCCATTCCGTATTCATGGTAAAATATTTGTACAACAAATATAAACCGTAAATTTCTTTAAAAATTTTTAGTTGCTTTCGCGTTTATAGTATTTTTTTAAAGAACAAAGAAATATTAAAATGAAATACATCATCATTTTTATTAAAATGAAATATGGATTGAATAGAAAATAATTTAATAAGATTCTCTGAATCTGAATGCTAACCACAGGGGAGAAAATTTCATATTATTATAATATTTTTAGAGATCTGTAATATTTTAGACTAATATTTTTTTCTCTATTCATGAAACATATCAATTGACAACAATTTGAATACCTACACAAGTCGTAATTTGAATTTTATCCCTATAACTAGGATATTATACTACCTCTGACTTTCTTGTAGATCATTTTTAACCGAACTTAAAAAAAAGGAGGAGGTTCTCAATGACGTATTAGCAGTATTTGTCAGAATACGCTATGAAAGTACGCTGACGCTAACGTTTCCCTCGACTAGGTTCACGAAATACTGCTAATGCCTCAGCTAAACGTGATAGGTCCCATCTTTAATACTCGTTAACCTCTTGAATCAATCATTCATGAAAACTTCAACAAAAAGACAGATTTGGCTCAAGTGAGAATTGAACCGGTCCCAACGCAATAAATCAGAAATAATTTATTTGGCCGAGTGGTTAAGACGTCTGGTATTAACTTGGCAAACCACGGGTTCGATCCCGGATCCCGGCAACGTACCAATGGGATTTTGTAAATTAAAAACTTAATCCGACAAACCACACTTAGAGGCTTTTCCATCTAAATATACCTCAGCAGAAATGGCCACTCGTTAGGTATAGCCTCACTAAAGGTGCTCACCCAATCCTCCAATCACCGACGCGCCGCCGTACCGGTCCACCGAAACTGACCACAGACTCGTCCAATCCTTTAACAAAAAGTTCGTCTAGATCGTACGGCGGCCGGAATGGGAAATTTTCGGTGCGATGCCGGACCAATGTGTGAGACTTGGTCTTCTGCTGGGTGCCCTGGAAGAAAGAAAGAAATAAAGAAAAGTAATAATTTATTTTGTAATTAATATGAAGAAGCAAAGGTAAACAAAAATATCGGTTGGTCATACCAACATCAATTATATAATGTCAATAGTCTTACTTTCTGCAATTGGAGACGACGTAAATAATCTTGTGTACATAATATCTCATTTTATGATGGTAAATATAATTTAGGGAAAAGTAGCTATTTTGGATGGAAGATATACAATTTCATAACATGAAGAACTACCTTTGCCTGCTGTTTCACTCGCTGTAATCTACACTAATAATGAAGCTGCAGAAGAGTTTGTTTGTTTGAAGGCGCTAATCTCTGGAACTAGTAGTCGGATTTAAAAAAAAACTGGCCAAGTGCGAGTCGGACTCGCGCACGAAGGGATCCGTACCATTATCTATAAAAACGGAAAAAAAAACACATTTGTTGTATGCCATTAAATATTTATTTTATTCTGTTTTTTAGTATTTGTTATTATAGCGCAACAGAAATACGTCATCTGTGAAAATTTCAACTGTCTAACTATCACGGTTCATGAGATACAGCCTGGTGACAGACAGACAGACAGACGGACGGACAGCGGAGTCTTAGTAATAGGGTGTCCGTTTTTACCCTTTGGATACGGAACCCTAAAAACCTTTTGCATTTGATAGCCCAATTCTTGTTATATAGGCTATATAACATCACGCTACGACCCAAAGGAGCGGAGCAGAACCTAGCTGTTCTATTATATAACATTTTATTGCTTGGTACCAAAATATATCAAACTCTTTTCCAGGATAATGAGTAGCCTACTTTTCCGGAACAAAGAAATAAAACACTTTCTCATTTTCAAAAGAAAATATTTTTAGGTGTAGATTCGGAGCCTTGATGTTTTTATAGGACCTAAACCTAACCACGGGGACGCGTTAGCATTCTTCCGTGACCCGCCGCCGGGTGGTCGTAAGGCCCAATCTCGCTCTGGTTTTACCCAGAGCTGGCGCAGCAGCGAGTACAAACTGCTGCGCCTTCCACCTTGGTCCCCGGTTGAGCAGCGGCTGATTTACCTCTCAACCGCCACCGGAGACCGCGGCGACCCGACCGCGATGGAAAGTGCAGTCGGGTCATGCTTCGACCGGCAGCGCAAGCTGCGCCACCGGCGACCGCCTCGGAAGGGCCGCATCCGAAGGCACGACCAATCCTATCTCTTCTGGTCAGCTGCACCACGAAGCACAGCCGACCCCATCTCCCGACCGACCACACGAAAAGTCACGCACGGCCGGTCACACCTTCCATCACATTCGGTCTCAGGCCGGCCGCGCCGTGACAGAGCAGCACGACCGACACCGGACCCCCCCTCGGAACCGGCCGCACAGAAAAACCCGCACGACCGGTAACACCTTTTTGGTCTCGGGCCGGCCGCGCCGCGACATAGCAGCACGACCGACCCCGGACCCCACCTCGGAACCGGCCGCACGGAAAAACCCGCACGGCCGGTAACAACTTTCCTCATCCTTTGGCTCGAGTCGAAAGCGCGACCGATTCCACAGGTCGGCTGCCATGGGGAACAGCCGACCCGTTATATAGCCGCATCCGCAATGGACTCTGCTGGAACACCCAGAGCCCAGCGGAGCGGCATACCTTGTTTTAGAGTCAGCCGCGCCGCGGGTCATGACGACAAGACTGACCCCAGAGCCCCACCTCGGAACGGCCGCACTGGAATCAGCCTAGCCGCTTATGCAAAGAGCCCTGTCTCCCACAGAACCCCTGCACAGCGGCTCCACCTCGGGTGCCGCTTAGCTTCACCGTGGATAGTGTGACGAGTACTACCACGGTTACTAAGGCGACAAGGCGGGCACCCCCGGGGGGGATTTCAGAAGACCTGAATATAGTTTTTTTTACTTCACGGGCTGCACTGGAACCGTGTTATTGGGTACCTAGTGGAAAGCGAAGTCTTCCTTTTTTTGCCAGTTCTGTTGAGGTACCTTTAGGCGGAATGGGGTTCAGAATTTGGGATATAGGCGTGAACATAAATAAATATTTGTTTCATTGATCGTGTGGTACAAAATCAAATAACACTTTTAAATGCTAAACAAAATTTAATATAAAGTTTCTCTATTTGCGAGTTTATTCATCGCCTGATATATAAAGGTTTATTGCTTCTACATATTTACAAAGTTCTACAATCATTTTCTTTATATTGTGATATGCAATTATTTATCTATTAGCTTTCAACCCAGGCTTCGCCCGTGGATGTTTTTAGGGTTCCGTACCTAAAGGGTGACAACGGAAACCCTATTATTAAGGCTTATGAACCGTAATAAGTAAACGATTGAAATTTTTACAGTAAAATAAAAATTAAAGACAACCCCATACAAGAAACGTGTTTTATTTGGCGTTTTTTACCTAGTGTAACTAATGCATACACGGCCAAGTGCGAGTCGGACTCGCGATAATTGGTTCCTGCGTGCGTCAAACTTGGTCTGACCTTAGCGGATACTATTGTATATGCGGAACCCTCCCTGTGCGGCCAGTTTTTACTTTACATACCGAATTCTGATGAAACAAAATGTGGCTGAAGTTTTCATCAATATTTATTCAGCCCTTTCGGAGCCTATGCTGAACAAACATGGGGCAGAACAGACAGCCAGACCTTTATTCTAAAATCGTAATGTTTCGCAAAAGTTCACCGTTAAGGGTCCGTGGCTGTCGGCCATCTTATATATCTGTCAAAAATTTGGAAAATCTCAATTAATCCTAGAAAATGAGTTTATTTAAACAACATTTTCAACTCAAATTGCTGGTAGTTATTATTTTAAATGGGATTAAACCATATTTTTATTATTTAGGGTTCTAAACAGCCGTTGTTTTCAAAACAAACATTGCTATTGCGTTTTAAAAACTGTGGCTATTTAGAAATTTGCCATATTTTTGACAGAAGTACTGGCCGACTGCCAAAGATCCTTTTAGTTGGAAGGGATCCCTAAATATAAAAGAAAATTCTTAATTTATACATTAGCTAATTGAGGTGTAAGAACAGATTGATCTCTACTTAGTCTGTAACTTAGATTAATTAGATATTTCGAAGGGAAAAACTGGAAAAGAAAAACCAACTACGGTAAATAATAACCTACGTCGTTAAATAAAATATTAAACTAAGCTGGAGTTATACTTTGGAAACTCATTTTTGTTATGAACTCGCTATAATCCTAAAATAATATCGTTATAAAACTAACTTCTTTCAGGCTAAAACGGAACACAGATATAGTTGGAGGGCATAGTGTCATAGGCTACTTTTTATCCCAAAAACTATACGGATTAAATTTTTGTCTTATTTAAAAAAAATCCAAGTCACAAGGGGCCAAAGTCACAGTATAAGTTTAAGACGAGGAACGACTCAGAAATTTCTAATCGTAAGCCACGCCCTAAACTCGTGGTTCGGGCGCATGATTGGTTCGGGCGCAACGATCACGTCATGCAAGACAACGACGGCGCTTTGTCCGTTCTTGCTACACAAGTGAGAAGGGCCTAATGTATCGCCTCTCGGAATAAATGACGTAAGCGGCACATTACAAATAAATAGTTTATTAAAAAACGATCACATGCAGGGAAAAATCTTCTTAATCAATACTAGATACTGAAATTACCTACAGATTCGTATAAAATTTAAACGTAAATCCCTTCATAGTATGGTCGTATGATTAAAAAGGTGTTTTTGAAGAGGTGATTTCAAAAAATTAAGTTATCGAGAAAATTTTCACCAATCATGTTTTCATCCTACACTAGATAAAATCCTCTAGTTTTCGATGCCCAAATTGTATGCTCATAGCATTCGTAAAATTCGGGAATATCAGTTCAGAAATCAACCAAAGTGTCCGCACTTATTTAAAAAATAATATATTTCCGTCTGTTAAAGAAGTGACACAACTGTAAGGTTCTTTAAGTACAGCAACAGGCTTGCCATCTAGAACAGGTTCATTATGGATAGCTGGCAAAATGTGGACACGGTTACTGATGCCTCAGGCCACACTGCAAGGCATAAAGGCCGTCAAGGTGTGTTTGTGAAGAATCTCTCTCTGTAATACACGAATGAAGCAATTTACTGATCGAGTTACGAGAATGGTTGCTGTATTCAGAATTTATGTGCAATCCACCCGACCTCTAATGAAGACAACAGCGGGATTCGCGTCACTAGAACTTTGCAATATATTTTTACTTTTCACAAAAGAGATTTTTTCATAGATTTTTTTTTCTTTACGGGATACTTTACAGCTCCCAAAACCACTGTGTTACAGTTCCAGGGTATCCAGCGGAAGATCAAGTCTCCAGGAGATAGGAACATACTCTCTTTGTGGACTTCAGCTCTTTTTGTCTGAAACTAAAATTGCCCTACTTTGTTTTTATTCTTCTTCCTTTATTTATGGCTCAACCAATGTTCATCGGTGATTTGCCAATGTCAAGTATTAGCCTTTATAGTGTTTATAGATCCCGCCGACCGTGATATGTCTTATTAGTCGTCGACTAATCACAATCATCACAGCACAGAGAGGATTAAACTGAATTCCCCATCACGTGTCGGCAGACGCGTGCGTTATTCACCAAGGCGTGACATGGAAACCCTACTTTGTTTTTAGGGTTCCGTATCCGAAAGTGTGCTAACGGAAACCCTATTACTAAGGCTCCGCTGTCTGTCTGTTCGTCTGTCACAGGGCTGTATCCTTTTAACCGTAATAGGTAGACGCTTGAAATTTTCAAACAAATAATAAAAATGAAAGAAACGTATTTTTACTAGGCGTTTTTGCTTGATCTTAATAACATACGAAATAACTATATAACAAATAATAAAACAGTGCTACGGGGGTTAATATTACTACCTCTTGTATAATAGAATAAAAGAAGTCCTACCCTACCCTACCCCCCCACCAAGATATACATAAATGAAAATCATACTGGGAAATCTTTTACAGTCCTTCCTCTCGACCAGAATTAAGATAATCAATACTTAACTCGTCGACAAGTTTATTTTAATATGAGCGAACTATAAAGTAATTGGATTTGCTAGAAACAATTAGGTAGTTTTCAAACAAACAAATCTCAGATTTTGAATTAATTTAATTTATTCATTGTTCATTTTCGAATGAGTGTTTACATTGTTCTTGGTTGAGCTGTTTTCTTCGGTTATGTACGTGTTTTGTTACCTAATATTTTCTCTACTTATAAAAACGTCTAGTCTGTCTGTCTCCTAATTTTATTTCTTTAAGGGTCCGTGGCTATCAGTCATCTTGTATCTGTCAAAAATATGGGAAATCTCAGTTAATCCTGGAAAGGTGAGTTCATTTATACAACATTTTCTTAGCACACTGCAGTTGATAGTTATTATTTCAAATTGGATTGAGCCATATTTTTATGATTTAGGGTTCAAATAGCCATAATTTCCAAAAACGAGCATTGCTTTTGCGTTTTGGAAATTATGGCTATTTAGAACTTAGAACTCACCTTTCCAGGATTATAACTGAGATTTGCCATATTTTTAACAGATACAAGATGACCTTGACCACCGCCCCTTAAGCACACATACAGATTCACATTTTATATTATTCTAAACATATAAGTAGCTATAAAATATATGACATTATCCGTCTCTCCAAAAAAGTGCACATAGCCAATTTGGTATTATGTTTTGAGGTAGGCAGAGACGAATGTCATTTGCTACGATCTCTTGGTCTTCTTTTATATCCATCATACCTTTCATACATTCTCGGCGATTGTGTGTACTTTTAATATTGCCTTCGATCAATACATTTTTTTATATATTCAATAAATTCCTTCCTGACATATAATCCTTTTTTGTCAATCTTTTATCCTTCATTCTTTCAATGTGTACAATATTATGTTTCTTATATTTTGTATAGAAAACGCTCGGGATTATTGGGCATTAATCTTCAATTTAGGTGAAAAAATAAAATGCATGAGTAAAATGCGGACTAAAAACAAAACTCTCAATTAAGCATATATGAATATTTTTAAGACCTTTTTGTGTGTGTAAAAACTAACTAAGTAAAGACCTCGTGCCGTTTTGGAGAAATTTTGCAAATCATGACGACAATAGGTAGGTACACATTGGAGATTTTTTTGTCTAAAAAAGGGTAAGTCAAAAATTAATTTATTTTCAATTAAAATAATCTATTGGATCTTTATGTATCTCTATACCTAGCAGGGCCGGATTTACCCTTAGTGCCGCCCTGGGGCATAGTGAAAAATTGCTTAAATCCTACATTTTTTTAATAAATAAAATGAATCATTTATTATTTTTATTATAAATGGGATAAATAAATGCTAAATGTGCAAATGTTCTCAATACAATTACACTTTTTAAAGCGTTTTCAATAACGCGAAAAAAAAAATTTTTTTCTCTCCGAATTTTGCCGCCCCTTGAAATTTGCCGCCCTGGGCACTGGCCCCTGTGGCCCCTAGTGTAAATCCATGCCTGATACCTAGGTATTTTTTATCACAGATTGATTTAATAGTTCTTTGGATTTAGGGATTTTATCGCTGTTAAGGCCTTAACTTGAGAGGGCTATAGAATTCACAATTTTAATCACTTTTTAATTAGTATTAATCATCACAGATGTTGTACCTTCCACCTTGTACCAGGCGAGCTGGTGTCCGACTTTTGCTCTGAATGCCACTCATGCAGAGTTGGTTATAACTCAGGGTAGCGTAGATAGTTCTTCAACAACATGGTCTCCTGTAATGCACGGGGCACAGGCATCAGAGATAGATCATGCACACAGACTACTGCGCGCGCACCAAACTTGTGCTGTATACAGCAGCTTGTACAAGATAATCAAAGAAGCAATGGTTAAGTAGCAATTAGTACTTATTCTAAAGCAATGCCACAACCTAAGCACTAAATAGATATTATGAACTGCGGATTTTCTTTATATGGATTATTTTTACATGATAATTTACTTCGGAGGTCGGTTAGCAATAGCATAATATCTATCTCTAATAAATTAGTAGTTACAAGCGTATTTGTGTAATTATTATTAGAGAAGAATGCGGAGTGAAAGATGATGTTGTGACTAAAATGAAGAAAAGTAGTTTACGCTGGTTTGGACACGTTGAAAGAATGAACTAAAAAAGATTGACTAAAAAGGTTTAAATGGCTGAAGTGAAAGGAAATGCTGGCAGAGGATATAATTTTATTGAACATATAAAAAATAATATTGATCGATGGAAATATTAAAAGAATTAATCGACGAGCATGTATGAAAGGTATGATGAATATAAAAAAAGCGAAAGTGGTATGTCAGGATCGTAACAAATGACATTCGATTGTCTCTGCCTACCCCTCTTGGGATGAAAGGCGTGATGATAGATAGATTGTGTAGATATTCAAATTGTTATAAACCCATATTTTACCCGGGTGAAGTCGGAGGTATAATACAGATATCTCACGTGTCAACCCCATAGCAGATTGTAGGCGTGAATATAGCAAAAAACACCAACGTGACAGGATAGCACTTATATTTATTGTTGATGTCTGAATAGTTTAACAACAAAAGGCTCTCGAGCAAATTGGTACAATAATGAAGTTTTTGTTGTCTTGTTTTGGTGAAACTAGGTGAATTTCTTTGGTTACTACTAGGAATTATTTGCGGCTTCGCCCGGGTGGAAATAAGACTTTTAGTATATTTCGTAATCTTTTCCCGTACCGCTTTTTGTTCAAAGTATAGAACATAGGAATCTATACATATTAAACAAAGTAACTCGAGAACGGCTGGACCGATTGTCATGGTTTTTGATTTGTAGTATTTGTCTCCGTCCCGAATAGCAGAATAACTATTAAAACATTGGAAAAATGTACGAAAAAAAATTATAAAGAAAAAACATTTTCTCATACATTTTCTATGGAACGACTTTTTTGATTTCAGAACGGATTGATGACAGACTCTACTGTCAAATCGATTGGTTTTAATTATTCCAGATCATTCGGTAAATCAGACAGATATTTCCTCGCGCTATGGAAAAGTAAGAAAAACACAAAAAAAAATTTTTGTTCGCTATAATAGGTGGTTTAGAAGATAAAAGAAAATCGGAAAAACATTTTATAATAAGTAAGTTTTATAGGTGTAGTGGTAGTGGTAGGAGTTGGGGTAGTGGTAGGGGTTGGAATAGAGGTAGTGGTAGGAGTTGGAGTAGGGGTAGTGGTAGTGGTAGTTGTTTTTCACGGACGAAGGAAAGTAAATAGCAAGCAAGCCAACGTTTGGGCAGGACAACGTCTGCCGGGTCCGCTAGTAACTTTATAATTGTTCATATACCTACCAGACTGGAAGTTTCATCAGAATTCATTAAGCCGTTTCGTATTTTATTCCAGACTATGAGAATAGGTTGACCCACAGAACATTATAAAAAGAGTAGAAGTAGCATGTTAGCATATTTACATGAAAACGATATATTGTGAAAAACTATGTCAAATTAAATATCTTTAGACAAATTATGTATGTGGCTATCTTCTTGCACTAAAATATAGCACACAATGTATTTGTTCTATTTATTTGGGCTGTGTTCCAGGGAAATTTCTGAAGATCTGTGGAAATTATATAATATCCTGCGGGAAAGTCCACTTGCTACTTCTATTGTTCTGTGGGTCGAGCCATGTTCAAATCTCACTTGTACCTAAATTGCCTTGTATTTTGAAGGTATAACAGATACTTACGTCTGATGAAGAACTGACACACTATTTCAGATAAGTTTCATATGGAAAAGTGGACACTGTTACATATAAAATTTACAGTAGTTTCAGACAGACAGAAAGCTTTTTATTATAGTTTTGTGTAATTTATGTGTTCAGTTTTATTATTTGTTTATGTATAGGGTTAGGCTGCATTATTATTTATCGTTTGGTAATATCACTTGAGTTCGTTAAGATCATAATAAATAGATAGATACTAATATTATAAAGAGGTAAAGCTTGTAAGTTTGGATGTAAGGGTAAGGGTAGGGGTAGGGGTAGGGGTAGGGGTAGGGGTAGGGGTAGGGGTAGGGGTAGGGGTAGGGGTAGGGGTAGGGGTAGCGGTAGGGGTAGGGGTAGGGGTAAGGGTAGGGGTAGGGTAGGGGTATATTTTATTTTGTTCGTAATCCACGCTGAATCCCGGGCGAAGCCGGGGGCGGAGTGCTAGTGATAGATAAATTGAAACTCACGCTGAAGATTTTCAAAATAAGTAATTAGAAAGTTTCTATGCTATGATTACTGGAAATAGAGTTTTTGATATTCTTATTTTTGTATTTTTTTTAAATCTCTTTCGCATTTATAATATGAGTTACTAGGAAGTTATATAGGATTTAAAACAAGCTATATATATGTAAACTTTTACATTATTAAAAGAAAAAAGAGAATACATTTTTTGAAAGCTGGGGTATATAACTTAAATAATCCGGAGCTTAAGAAAATGCACGCCAAGTATTTTAGCACACAAGGTTTACGATTACTAATTACCTTCACGATATCTGATACTTCTAGTATACGAGCTTTTATAAATACTAGCTTTAACCTCTGGTTGCGTTCGCTGTGATAACAATTTATGTACGGATTCGAGGTTTAAGGCTCCTATATCTATAATATTTCTGGGATAAACTATTCCCAATTTCTCTGTTAATAATCCACCTGTGTCACTGTAATTTAACATATTATTCAGTATATCTAAGTAAAATATCAGTTATTTATTATAATGGGTTTTATTGAATAGGAAATATGGGTGGTTAAACTTTGCCCCCGTTTTCTTTTTCATAATCACAAAGCTCTTAATTTTTTTTAAAACGCTGTTATACCATTACCCCTTTAAAACGTTTTGCGTTTTTTTGTAGCTTATTGAAAATTCAAAATAATAATAATTTTATAATTTTTATCCAATTAAAAAAAACATAAAATAATGTTAAATTGAATTTTCAATAAGCTACCATAACTATTTTATTATTTTTATTAAAAAATCATAATATAATTTTTATTTTGAATTTTTAATAAGTTACCAAAAACGCAAGAAACCTATACCTAATTGATAATTGGTAATGGCAAAATAATCCTTTATTTTACCACCCATATTTCCTATAAAATAAAACCAATTGAAAAAATACGACTTTTCATTTAGATAAATATTGAATAAGTACCTATATGCTAAATTACAAATTCAAATTCAAATTTTTATTTATTGTTTCACATAGTATGATGTAATAGTATAATGGTGTCACAAAACAGTGTTCTCTATGTGATATTTTAACCTACGACTTTATTTGCATTTACAGCGAACCTTATATTTTTGATAATTGATTTTAAATTTTATTTCTAGGTTAAATAAGTTTGTAAATTGTAAACAATATTGTACCGTATAATTTCGAAAATATAATAAATAAAAACAAATCTATACTAATAATAATACTCTGAAACTTCTGGACCGATTTGAAAAATATTTCACTGTTACAAACACAGAAATGTCAGGGATAATTCAAATAACAAATGCCATGATCTAATCAACGATTACTATAAAAAAATATGTGAAAATGTATGATTTTGACAGTTGTTATCTACATACATTCACAACTATACATCAATTCAACAATTACAAACAAATTACATAGCGTGTACCATAAAATGTCAGTGAAATAAAATCATTATCATAAATTAAATGTCAATATCATTATCATTCAAATTCAAATTCTATCTATGTCTATGTCAAATTATCTTTCAAATAGTCATTTACTGAGTAATACAATTTCTCCAAAAGTAATCTTTTCAAACTATTTTTTAATAATCTCAATGTCAATTGTTTATATTGGTCGGGTAGATGGTTGTATATATACCCATGTAGTATGTGTTACATTGTGAAATATGGAGTCTCATTTTTGGCACATATATCTTATTCTTTGTTCTACAGTGACACAGGTGGATTATTTACAGATAAATTTACAGATAAATTGGGAATAGTTTATCCTCATACAAATTATGGATATAGGGATCTTAAGGACGCGTTTACGAAATGACAGCCTTCAATATTAGAAATTGAGGCAACTACTACGAGTACACAGCTCACACTATAACCACAACTGCTAAGCGGGAATATTATAAGTAAACTCATTTCTTTACATACTTAATTAATTGTTTTCAGAATGTTATTATAAGTATGGGATAAATGTGACCTTAATTCCATATTTCTTTTATATCTTGGATCAACCAACTCTGGAAGGAGGCAATTCTTATAGAATCGAATAATTCCATTTTCTCCTTCCAAAATTGTTCATCTTTGGTTATGAGTTCATACATATGGCTATAAAATTGTTACATATAGTACGAGATCCGACTGCGTGATTACTAAAACTGTTATTTAAACGAAATAGAATTTTAATAAATAATTATGAATAAAAATAAATAAAATAAATGAATATAAATATGTTTCTGTCTCTTGCCTATCAAAATATGGCCGCAAGTATTTTTAATTGTAATTAAATTAATTATCTCTAATCATTTCATTTTATTATTTATAATCCAATCATTAAATTAATCCATGTGAATTTCCCGGTGAATTAAACTATCTAAAAGTTAAAACCGCAACGTAGCGATATCAATATTATTTTCAATGTTACACAGTAGATATAAGGTCAAAATAAAGAATAAAATAAAATTTGATTGTATTGGATTTTCACAATATCGTTAGATACATAAGCGCTTTCAAAATTGTCTGAACTTTAATAAATGCCGATAATATTTTCTAATAAATTCCTACATAGTTCTGTCGGAAGTTTTTATGAGTATTGTTTTTTCAATGCGTTAACTTTTACCTTGGTTGGAGTTAGAACTACAGTTAGGTATGATATTATCATACCTTTCAGCTTTTTACAAGTTTTCTCAATTTAAAGCGGCCTTGGGCTACCAAGTGTTTCTGGCCATGTCACACAACTAAAATGCCGTAATAGTGGATAATATAAATTATAACAATTAGTGGTTAATGGAAATTACAGTCGATGCAGAAAATATAAGTCCGAGCCGAGGCAAAGCCGAAAGAATGGGTTTTACAGAGCCGAGAATATAATTACAATCGATCACGTGTTTCATATGACGTATTTTCAAAACATTTGCGAGGAAAATTAGAACATACATAGTTGGGAAAATAATAATTTTCCAATAATCCTGCTAATATTATAAACGCGAAAGTGAGGATGGATGGATGTTTGTTACTCCTTCACGCAAAAACTACTGGACGGATTTTGATGAAACTTTACAATGTTATAGCTTATACATCAGAATAACACATAGGCTATAATAGACAATAAAAGTCCGCGATAGCATATATCTTAATTACGCGTATAAATTTCATTTTCTGTTAAGATAAATCTTTGCCTTTTTATGTAGCATAAGGTTAAATTTAATCAGGTCAAAGTTAATCAGAAATTAGTTCCAGTGCGAATACTTCGCACCATTAGTGGTGTTGTTGTCATAGTTCAACTGATCTCCAATAGATGGCGTCTTTTACAAAATAAATAAATTAGTCTAATTTTTAAAGAAACATTTAATTTTGATTTGTTTGTTTATTTTTCGTCATTAGAGGGAAAAATAAATCGTAAAAATCGCGTATTAATTGATACCGACAAAACACCTTTGAGAAATAATATATAGAGATAACAACTGTCAAAATCATACATTTTCACATATTTTTAACCGACTTCGAAAAAAAAAAGAAGGAGAAGGTTCTCAATTCGGACCGTATTTTTATGTATGTATGTACATCGATAACTCCGCCAATTGTGAACAGATTTTGATGGTTTCTTTTTTAATCGACAGATAACTCTTCCGGATTGGTCCCATTTTTATCTCATAAAAATTGGTTCACTGGTTTTTCAGGAATATTGAAAAATCACACTTTATAAGTATTTTTTTCTTAATATCTCGATGAAATATATACTGATTTTGGCGACTTATTTTTTTAAGGATATAATAATTTCTTGTCATCATCTCACAGACATATGACGAAAATCAGTTCAGTAGTTTTCCAGAAATTCAGTAATTTGCTTATGTTTACGGCTGAAAATTATATATCAGAGAAAGGCCTTAGCAACGGTTGCTATTGACACGAAGTTGTCAATTTTCGTATCGACGGTGGTCTAGCGGCTAAAGGTATGGGATGCAGCGCAGGGTGCACATTGCTCGAGGTTCAATTCCCATCCACCGCAGTATTTTTTTAAATTTTCCATCATTTTTTTTAGTTGCGTTATTATTTATTTCTCAGGGCAACAAAATCACTTAAAAGGGAAAAATAAACCTTTTAAAAAAAAGTGTACCGACTTCAAAAATTTGCACTGAAAAGTAAGATATAATAAAAATTTCGTCGTAGAATTTGAAGACGGTTGGTGCCAAATTAGAAATAATTTAGTACCCAAATTCACTAATCTAGATAATTCTAGGAACCAACGATCATCAGTACAAACACAGATAATATTGAACAGATCTTTATGTCCCTAGATGTTTACTTAATTTCGTATCCTAATTTGGCACCAACAGTCTTCAAATTCTACGACGAAATTTTTATTATTTCTTACTTTTCAGTGCAAATTTTTGAAGTCGGTACACTTTTTTTTAAAAGGTTTATTATATAGTAATCGTTGATTAGATCATGGCATTTGTTATTTGAATTATCCCTGACATTTCTGTGTTTGTAACAGTGAAATATTTTTCAAATCGGTCCAGAAGATTCAGAGTATTATTATTAGTATAGATTTGTTTTTATTTATTATATTTTCGAAATTATACGTACAATATTGTTTCCAATTTACAAACTTATTTAACCTAGAAATAAAATTTAAAATCAATTATCAAAAATATAAGGTTCGCGTGGCATAGTGGCAAGAATGCTGGCTGCATTTCCTCACTGTATAGCTATGCAATTTCTCTGGGCGAAGAAAGAGTCAGGTCAGAGTTTTGGAGTGCTGCGTCTTTTATTGACTAAATGGCACAAATCTTATATATATTTTATATTGGTACCTATAGAATAGATGTCGCATAGAGTTTGTAAAATAATCACGCCTTTTATCCCAAGAGGGGTAGGCAGAGACAATCGAATACTATTTGCTATGATCCTGACATACCTCTTTCGCTTTTTTATATTCATAATAGGTACCTTTCAATACATGCTCATCGATTTGTGTACTTTTAATATTGCCTTCGATCAATTTTTTTTATACAATCAATAAACGTACACCTTGGTCGTGTTTTCCTTTCACTTCTGCCATATAAATGTTGTCTTCATTTTAGTCAATTTGTAAAATAACTTTGTCGAAAACAGAACACTAACAACCATTTGTAATGTGTAAATATTATGAAAGGCTACACCCACACGATTGTTTGTATTATTTTGTTAATACACAAATGACGGGTGATTAATTAATTTATAAAATCAATAATTAGTATCCTTGAAAATACAGAGGTTTGTATCATATATATTTTTCCTGTAGGTCTCAAGTGTTTTTAACTCCTACATATGCGTATCAAGTAGAATAAGCCCACTTCAATTTGTCTGTCCATTTGTGTCTGTGAGAAATGCTGATACTCAATGGATCAAATTTGTTATTACTCGACGGGTGCTTATTGTCGAGACGCACACTGAAGTGCGTCGAAATTACGTAGTCATTCCGCGGGCGTGGCATGGCAAAATGTTGTAGCAAATAATCTTCCCACTAATATTATAAACGCGAAAGTTTGTATGGATGTATATATGTTTGTTACTCAATCACTTCAGAACGACTGAACGGATCTGAATGAAATTTGGCACAAAGATAGATTATAATCTGGAATAGCACATAGGCTACTTTTTATCCCAGAAAAATGTATGGTTCCCGTGGGATAGATTTGTTTTTGTTTTTCACGAGATCGACATGATTTTTTGCATAGTGGCATAATGACATATACTACTTTTTATACCGCGAAAGCCGGCGAAGAGGGGCAAATTACAGCAACGGGATTATTTCTTTTTGAATCTATTTTCACTCGGGTGAAACCGTGGACAGAAGCTTGTAATGTTATAAATACGAATGAAAGTGTTTGCTTGTTTGTGCTACTTTCACGTCAAAACAGAGCAATGGATTGATTTGTCTTTTTGCACAGATATAGTTGGTGTGCCTCTGAGTGACTTAGGCATCTACCTTAGTGCTGCCCTGGGGCACCGTGAAAAATGCCAGCCTGTTATTAATAGGCGGCGTCAAGTCAGTCACGGGATAATGTAGATTTTAAAGAATCTAAATCTCCTATTCATTCATCAATCATTTTTTATTAAATAAACCCATTGGTTGTAGAGATCGAACCCGCGACTTCTCAGTTGTGAGCCGACGTCTTTTCCACTCGACCACCGATACCCCTAAATTTTTATACTACCTAATTTATCCTTCTTTATCCCGTACCAATGCTTTAGGGTAAACATACTGTTGGAGTAAACTCATGCTAGTTAGACACATAGATACTACGTTTTGCCATTTATGATTTGCAATGATTGTGGAAGTGTGACAATTGAGGAAATTTACTTTTTCCTCCTTCTACCATGCTCCATTTCTAGAATGCTTAGTCGACTTTATTCAGAGCATGCCTCTCATCATTTTAAATAAATCTTTTGAATAATTTCTTAATTTTCTTAGTTTCAAGGATATCTGTTACTGAAGTTTTATTTTTGTAAAAAAAGACAATGAAAGTTAAACACTTTAGTCCTATTATAGGTTATATTCATCATCATCATCATCAACATCAACCTTTTAAGATCCACTGCTGGATCATGGTCTCCCTCTAGTGCACCATTTTTAGTGGTGCTCATTGAGAGGAATTGCCATAGTCACCACGCTTGGCAGGCGGGTTGGTGACCGGACGCCGGCTTTATGTGCCCTTCGGAGCACGAGGAGTCGATTTAAGCACATATTCTTAAAGAAAATTGGTGCTTAGCAATTTGGCAGGGGTAGGATTCCGGTTTCAAGTCCACCGTCCTACCAATTAGGCTATCGACTACCTAACGACAGGTTATATTATATTATAGTTAGTATAGGTTCAAACTAAATCATTTTAAACTTATGACTTACTAGCGACCCCCCCCCCCCGGCTTCGCACGGATACATAAAAATAATAAACAATAAAAATAAAAAATAAAAATTACTGTGACAGATTAGACAGAGTACGCCATGAAAACACGCAGGAGCAAATTTTTTCTTCAAACTTGATTTACTTATACTGTTCCATATAGGTTCATCTTATATAGGTCCATGTTTGAAGCCCACACCTACCTCGTGAATCAATGTATCCATCAGTGAAAATCGCAAAAAAAACCGTTTAGAAGTTGAGACAGACAGACAGACGACTAGACAGTCGATTAGGTACTGATGCAATTTAGCAACAAATAATGCTTTTACACAAAAATACTCCAAATTCTAGGAAGCAGGAAAAACCGAAGTTTGTTCTACTTTAGTGTGACGGTGTGTGCCAATACGCTATGCCTTTTGGTAGGGGAATAATTGCAATATATAGTTCTATAACTTCGTTGATCAATCATTAATCCTGTCAATTATTTTTGCTCATACCCTCCATAATAATATCTATAATATCGGGATAGACACGTGTTTTAGACTTAACCTATAGAATAAACTACTTTGTTTTGCGGTTTTAATCTGTCTGGTGTTTAGTTAAAATTATTTTACAAACGAAAAACTTTCCTGTGTTTGACGTGGAAGGAAAAAATTAAAAACAGCTTCCTTTCAGTGGTACCTACACCTAAACATTTTAAATTAATGTTATTCTCCAGAAAACTTCATAGCATGGGATCTAAAGGTCTTACAATTATGGTAATAACTAGCTTTGCGCCCTGCTGGGTTAGCATATATTTTGACAGCGACACTTTCGTTTCGGTCGAATGGCCTTGAACAAGCCAAAACGTTCATGTCCAACAAGGACCGGCCAGAGGTAGCCCGGGGCCGAGAGGTCCGGCCCAACAATGTGCGTGCAAATTTGCTATGCCGGGCAAAGACAAGTACACAGAATTTGCCCGCACATTGTTGGGCCGGACATTCTCGGACCGGGCATGTCCTGCACAAGAATGCCGAGCAATTTGCTTGGCCGGACAATGACAAGTACACAGAATTTTCCCGCACATTGTTGGGCCGGACCTCTCGGCCCCGGGCTATCTCTGGCCGGTCCTTGTTGGACATGAACGTTTTGGCCTGTTCAAGGCCATTCGACCGAAACGAAAGTGTCGCTGTCAAAATATATGCTAACCCCGCCGATTTCGTCTGTGGAAATTTTTGAAATATGACGTATAAAAAGTAGTCTATGTGACTCAGGCCCTCCAACTATCTCTGTATAATCACATCGGTCAGTTGCTCTGTTTTGATGTTAAAGAAGGTCAAACAAACAAACACACTTTCGTATTTATAATATAGTTCTATATAAGAACTACTCAACAAAATATAAACTTATTTAATTAAAAATAATTTTAAATTTAGTGTCTAAAGGTGGCCACACATTCGTCCAATCCCCGGCCGGTCGCCGTACGGTCCACCGAAATCGACCACAGACTCGTCCAATTATTACCGCGCGGCCCACCATCCGTTTTCAAATCGTTGTATTTGTGGTTGATTTCGATGACCGGAACGATCTGTCACACACACACATCCACACGCCTTTTGTTTAATCGAATATTTTGTGTCTGTGCGTGAGTGAGTGCATTGCATGTGATCTAGATCATGTGGCATGTCTTCAATCTCGATCATACGTCGGCCGGACCGAAAATTTTCTGTGAGATAACGGACCAGTGCGTGGGCTACCTTAGACAATTCAAATCATGGGAGGTTCCAGGTTTAATCCATACTAATATTATAAATGCAAAAATAACTTTATATTTTTTTTCTTCACGGGTTACCTTACAGCTCCCGGAACCGTTACCGGCCCCAGGGTACTCATCGGAAGACAAAGTCTTCCTCATTTAGCCGATGATTTTTTGAGGCTATACCTAACGAGTGGCCAGCTCTGTTGAGGTATGTAGATGGAAAAGCCTCTTTGTACGGTTTGTCGGATAATATACATAGGTTTTTTTATTATAAAAACCCATTGGATTTGACCCACGCCGGATGTGGAGATCCAACTCGTGACTTTATCCTGAGAATATGAGCCTTTGTCTTTGTCTATCTATCGGTCTGTTACGCTTTCGCGGCTAAACCACTGACCCTATTTTGATGAAATTTGATACGGAGAGAGCTTAAATCATAGGCAAGAATAAGATAGGATACTTTTTTTTTAATCCACAAATTGTCAATAAAAGCAAACATCATAAACAGACTTGCCACTGTTCCTGTGTAATATGCACAGCTGGCAAAAAACAGACACTGTTACTGGTGTGTCTGGCCACACCGCAAGATATAGAGGTCGTGAAAGTGTGTGTAAAGCCAAAAAGCATCCAGCTTAAACTGATAAAAAGCTTGACAATGTCGTAGCTTGTAATACAATTTAATTCCGAACACGACTGTCGCTTCAATAATTCACGCACAACTCAAGGCGAAGATTTCCAATAACATTAATTATATCTGAATTTATAATTGTGAATTTGCATTTACAGCTGAAGTATTAATGTAATTAAAGAAATTATTACAGACAATACTAAAACTCTATTTATAGAGAGACGGAGAGGTTTGAGCTACTTGTTAAACTGAGGTCTCGAATTCCACCGTGTGTCTACGTTTATGACAATATCTATACTAATAAAGATAATAAATCATAACAACATAAAGGTGTAAAATATGTTTGTTTGTTTCTATGTGGTTAAGTATACAAAGCAATTTTTTTTTGGAGAAAAACAGAGTAAGTTAGGCTAGATATAATTTTTCAAAAAAAAAAAGTGCGTCGGTTAAGACTTCTGGTATTAACTAGGCAGACCACGGGTCCGATTCCGATCATGTACCAATGGGTTTTTCTTTAAAAACTTATGTACATAATCTGATAAACACTTTGATGCTTTACCATCTAAATATACCTCAACGGAACTGGCCACTCGTTAGGTATAGCCTAACAAATATCATAGTCTAAACGAGGGAGACTTGGTCTTCCGCTGGGCACCGACCCTACGACCGATAACACGGTTTCGGTGAAGAAGAAAAAATTGTCGGTGACATAGCTTAAACATTTCCAGTAAAATATACATTTTATCATAAGAACGATGAAAAGATTTTTTGTCACTACGGAATTCTAAAATTTCCTATTGATCTCCTTCTAAGAAGCTTAATTTTTTTCTTTCTTCACGTGTAGCATTACAAATCTAACCAAGACCAAGTCTCCCTCGTTTAGCCGATGGTGTTTGTGTGGCTATGCCTAATGAGTGGCCAGTTCTGTTGAGGTATATTTAGATGGAAAAGCATCAAAGTGTGGTTAGTCGGATTATGTACATAAGTTTTTAATTAAAAACCCATTGGTACATGGCCGGGATCCGGGATCGAACCCGGGGTCTGCCTTAGTTAAATACCAGACGTCAAACCGACGCTTATATTAAATATATCAATCATTAAACGAAAACTCGATTTTAGCGATTCATTTTCAATCATTACTCTCAGTAATGTTACGCTTAGTCTTTTTTCAGACTTTTTCAATTGTGTAACTGAAAAGAAACGACGCTTCACATTGAATAAGATGTATTGACAGCTAAGCAATATGTCTTACAAAGAGCTAGGTTATTAACGGGAAAAATTAATCAAATCAAATGAAATATGGAGACGATTGAGAAAATTTTAAGAGTAGTATTACAAAATAGCTTTCGAAAAAGTTTAAAATATTTATGGAGGCACATCACGCTCATAATATTAAAATTGAACCCTGTATCACGCTAGGTACTTATAAATAAAAGAACCGGCCAAGTGTCATTATCTATAAAAACGAGAAAAAAAATCACGTTTGTTGTATGGGAGCCCCCGTAAATATTTATTTTATTCTGTTTTTTAGTATTTGTTGTTATAGCGGCAACAGAAATACATCATCTGTGAAAATTTCAACTGTCTAACTATCACGGTTCATGAGATACAGCCTGGTAACAGACAGACGGACAGACAGACAGACAGACGGACTGACAGCGGAGCCTTAGTAATAGGGTTTCCGTTTTTACCCTTTGGGTACGAAACCCTAAAATGACTGTTATTCATAGTTTTAAGTTTTCACTTCTATCGACAGTCCCCATGACTGCTTATGCCTTTTTTTTAATCCAATGACACACTTATTTATATTATGTCGTATTTGTGGAAAAAATTGAATATTTCAGGACAATATTAAAAAAAAAGTGTATTTAAATGGATCTTGGATATAAGACGGATACCAACACATCTTTGTTAGCAAGAGAGATAGGTGGGCTGATTCTTATCAGAAAATGTTTTAGAGATTTCTTGAAACTGTTATGTCTAAAGAAAATGGGGGCTGAAGCCATTATTTCATCATTCAATGTCGAATCAGGTTCTTAATTAATAACATCATTGAGGCGACTGAACAATGATTAATGAGATATATTTAGTTCTTAACCTCCTTTTTGATATCATCAATAATTATAACGAATAACTAACTGTTATATTATGACTTCGCGTGATTTTTAAAAAATGGGTTTACATCAATGGGAATAACTACTTATCTAAACAGACAGATATATGCTACAACGGATTTTTTGTAGATAATTTTATTCTACACAATTCTTTCCTACATTATTTTGTTATATCTCTGGCGGATTAGATAGCATACGCCGTGCAAACTCGCTGGATCTAACTTTTACTCGACTTGATTCACTTATACTATGCTGGCTCAGCTCCTAAATATGATAGGTCCATGTTAAATGCTCGGAAACCTTCCTCTTGAATCAACCTATCGAATAGTGAAAACCGCAACAAAATCGGTTCATTAGTTTTTGCGTGAAAAGGCAGACAGACGCAGTTTTCTGTAATATAATATGTAGTGATTTTCTGTAATATAATATGTAGTGATGTTGTGGTATCTAATGTTTGTTGTCCGAAATGAAATAAAATAAAAAGTAAAATAAAATTATCAATAGTGCACTTAAATATCTGTTATTTATAGAAGTGCGGACGCCGGCTTGGCATGCCCTCCGTAGCGCGAGGAGTCGGTTACAGCATAATATTGCTCTTATCAATTTTACAAAATCATCCAAAGTCTCATTTTGATTTATTATTGGAAGAATCCTTTCTTCCTGAAGGGTTAGTCATAAAAAATCCATAAATAACATGAATTTTCTACAAGATAAAAAGAAATCTTTGTTCGACTAGTTTTTATGTAACTGAGTTGGAAAGTCCCCGATAAGAAGCCAATGAAAGCGGCATTTTTTGATCAAATATTTTTATTTGCTGAATAACATGCCATAAAGGTCAAGTGCGTATCAAACCTAGGTCGGGGAGAGTATATTGAAATTGTTTCTGCCTGCATGATTTAAAAATTGTTTCCCAAAGGGGTAGGCAGAGAGTATGAAGCGCCACTTCTCTCGATATTCGAATACTTCTCTTCCTTAATCCACATCATTGCATACAATATCTAAGTAGGATTATTTACACTGTATAAATCTGTTTTTTCAGGCTACGAAACAGCTCAATGAATGTTGATGAAAATTTCAGAGATCAAAGCAATGTACTTTTTGCTTTGTCTACTGCATACAGGTATTTTAGTTTTCATTGTATTTGGAAATTCTTTGCGAACGGAGTCGCGATTGGTAGCTTGCTTATAATGAATTATTATTTTTCTGATGATTACTCTATGTATATAACCTTATAAATAATAATTTACCTTTTAAAATAAGTGTACTGACTTTAAAAATTATGCACTGAAAAGTGTTGCGAAAGCAAATGCACAAGTCACTATAAAAAAAATGCCCAAATCGCAATCGCAAGTTTGCCTATAAAATTTGAAAAGTTCTCGATTTCTCCAGGATCCCATCATCAGATCCTGACCTGATCACCATGGGACCACCTGGGAAGTATGCCCTTTCTAAATCGGTCCAGGCGTCTTCAAGTACTAATCGGGGAACATACATAAAAAAATAATAAAAGATTCCGACGAATTGAGAACCTCCTCCTTCTTTTGAAGTTCGGTTAAAAAACAAATGTATGGCCGTGGTTCCAATAATCTAGTACTTACTTAGAAAGAAAGCATTCTAGGAAAAATATTAAATCAAAGCGGGACCCCGCATTTTAATTATTCCCGCAGGCTGACCGAAGAGAAAAAGTGAAAAATGAGCAAAGAAATCTCTTCGTATTCAATGACTTGGTTGGTTTTCATAATTATTATGAGAAATGGGAACACTTTATTTGAAAGCCCTTCGTTTTAGCGTGAAATATATTTGTAGAGGAAAACAAACATAGGTACTGTTCCTATCTATACCAATCTATACTGTTTGTAATGAATAAACTCAAAAACTACTGTACCGATTTAAAAAAATCTTTCACCATTGGAAAGCTACATTCACCCTGAGTGACATATTCTATTTTCAAAAAAATTAGGGATCCTTACTAAAACTCCAATAATGTAACCCAAGGTGTAAAAAAATTACCTAAGAAATTGATGATATAGAGGTAGTGGTAGTGGTAGAGGGTAGGGGTAGGGGGTAGGAGTAAAAGTAGGGGTAGGGTTACGGGTGGGGGTAGGGGTAGGATAAGGGTAGGGGTAGGTATAGGGTATATTTTATTTTGTTCGTAAATATCCACGGGCGAAGCCGGGGGCGGAATGCTAGTTAATAATACAAGACTTATCTATGTAATACTAGCTTTCCGCTGAATGAATTAATTTGTTTATTTAGGTAGTATAATGTTTACAAGAAGTGGAAAGATAGACAAGATGATGAAGAAATAAAACCTCCTTCAAAACCAAAATGTGCTTTCCGAAAGCAAATGCACAAGTTACAAATAAAGAACCCCCAAATCGCTTCAAGTGTACCTATAAAATTTGAAGAGTTCTCGATTTCTCCAGGATCCCATTATCAGACCCTGACCTGACCATGGGACCACCTGGAAAGTATACCCTTGCAAACAAAAAAAATAAGTAATCGGGGAACATACATAAAAAAAAGATTCCGACGAATTGAGAACCTCCTTCTTTTGAAGGTTAAAAAGACATGCAAAGTTTGTTTACCAAATAAGACATATTGTCTTAAAAAATGCACATAATTATCCCACTCAGGTATTCATCTTGAAATCGCATTTATAATTTTTAGGGTTCCGTACCCAAAGGGTAAAAACGGAAACCCTATTACTAAGGCTCCTCTGTCCGTCCGTCTGTCTCTCTGTCTGTCCGTCTGTCACCAGGCTGTATCTCATGAACCGTGATAGTTAGACAGTTGTAATTTTCACAGATGATGTATTTCTGTTGCCGCTCTAACAACAATTACTAAAAAACAGAATAAAATAAATATTTAAGGGGGCTCCCATACAAGTATACAACAAACGTGATTATTTTTTTTTGCCTCGTTTTTATAGATAATAGTACGGAACCCTTCGTGCGCGAGTCTGTCTCGCACTGGCAGGTTTTTTATATAGGTAAGATGAAGAAATTGTTTGTCTTTCAGAGCATCAGATCGACGTGTGCAAAAAACACATAATTATACTGAAATATGTCATTATCTCGTATAAATTCCAATCATATTACTCAGTTGTTCATTTATTAATTAATATTCAATCTGTGTATTGGAGACATTTATTATGTAGTAGACGAGGCAGATGTTTGCTTGTGTAACTGATTGTTAATTTTAATTGAAATTCATAGTTTATGTGTTTAACGTGACTTCAATTTGATAAGTGATCAACATCACTGAACTTCGAAACATAACATTTGAATGTGGTTGGCTAAGGATCGTGTAGCTCAGCGTACGCAGCGAAATAGGTATTTAGAAAATCATATTCTGTCTCAAGCGCGCTCTTCCCACGGGAATCAGTGCGACAGAGAACACTGCAGCTCGTGAGTGTTCGTAGGTATGTTCTTCGTTGAAAATTGCGTTTTGGGGGAAAACGATTTACACCTACTAAACTATAACGAAACCTTATAATTTTGGTGTCAAACGTTTTAGCAGATTATAATCTACGTACGTACGTTTTGCTTTTTTTGAAATTTTGCTTTGTTTCTCAAATACAGACGGTTTATTACGAGCAAGTTATGAACCAAAAAAACCGAGATTTGAGGGGTTTATAACTTTTGACCTATTACGAATTTTGAAAAAAGGAAAAAATACGTACGTAGTTTTTCATTATGTCAGTAACATATTACAAAATCGTTAAAATTAAATGATATTTAGGGGTAGTAAAACGTTTTCTCCGTTTGTATGGGCATGGACGCGGTACACTACACTCTTAAGGGGGAACGTCTCATACATACCTACTAATAATATTATTGATCTCTATATATTATTGAAGATTTTTGAAAATTATTTTCCCTCTACTGACGAAAAATAAACAAACAAATCAAAATTTAATGTTTCTTTTAAAATTAGCACCGTTAGTGGTGTGTTGATATTGTTGTCACAGCACAGTTCAACTGATCTCTGTTAGCGTCTGATGGCGTCTTTTACAAAAGAAATAAATTAATCCTATTTTTAAAGAAACATTTTGATTAGAGGGAGATTAAATATGATACAGTATTAAGGGAGGTACTTGATAACGACAAAAAAACACCTTGCGGAGAAATAATATAATAATTCTAAAACGTAGAAGAACCATAGCTAACAAATTTTCCAATAAAACATTATTGCATATTACAATATTTATTTTAGTTAGCTAGATGTGAGACGCTCCCCTTTAAGATGGTATTGTTGGAAATTTTTTCCCTAAGGGGGTAAACATAGGGGTATGATATGAAAAAATATGAAAGCTAAAGGAGGAAGATGTGTCTTCCGCAGTATTCCTTGGGGTAACACGGTTCCGGAGTATTAAACTATTAAAGGTAATATAAGTAAAAGGAAAAAATGGAGATATCGAAATTTTCAAACAGAAATATTGAAAGATATTGAAAAATTAATGAAGCCGTTTCGGATAGTGTTGTGGACACCCATCTAAGACAAGCATTTCTAATAAGTAAACAATTTTATTTATTCATTTGAAATCATAAACAGTTTCCACTTCAATAATTTCAGTTAGCTTTATGAAAACACTTTCAAAGTAATAAAACAAGTATTATTAACTTTTTCAAAACTAACAAATTATTTATTTTATACTTGTAACCTACGGCGCGGCTGTGCGTTTCATTATATTTGTAACCGAACTACAAAATAAGGAGGAGGTTCTCAATTCGTCGGAAACTTTTTTTATGTATGTTCCCCGATTACTTGATGCCTGGACCGATATGGAATTTTTTTTTGTTTAAAAGGGTGGTCCCATGGTCATCAGGTCAGGTCTGATGATGGATTCTTGGAGAAATCGCGTGGAGATGGAACAAGGAAAAAAACCGGCCAAGTGCGAGTCGGACTCGCGCACGAAGGGTTCCGTACCATTATCTATAAAAACGGCAAAAAAATCACGTTTGTTTTATGGGAGCCCCCCTCAAATATTAATTTGATTTTAATTTAATTATTTATTTTTAAAGTGAATATAATATAACTAAATATTCTGTGAATATTTCAAGCGTCTACCTGTTGCCGTTATCAATATAGAGTAAAAACCAGCAAAATAATCACGTTTGTTATATGGGCTCCTTAAATATTTATTTTATTCTGTTTTTCAGTATTTGTTGTTATAGCGGCAACAGAAATACATCATTTGTGAAATATTCAACTGTCTAACTATAACGGTTTATGAGATACAGCCTGGTGACAGACAGACAGACAGACAGACAGACGGACGGATAGCGGAGCCTTAGTAATAGGGTTTCCGTTTTTTTTTGCCCTTTGGGTAACAATAAAAAGTACTGGATAGAAAACAAAAATATTCAAATTAGATTCTTAAAATAACTTAATCTGTGAAATAAAAAATACATAACTAATTCTTTGTCTCATAGTTTAGATAGAACCCCTCTTCATTTGTTATCAAGCAGGTCTATCACCAAATTTTCAGGATAAAAAGTAGTTAATGTTTTATTCCAGGGACATAAAATATTTATCATCGAAGTTTTATTAAAATCCGTTAAGAACTCCCCGCATAACGTTTATCCCATACTAATTAAATGCTGCAGGCTTATGTAAATTACGCAATAACTGTATGTCTTGGTTCGAAATTAAAATTGCTTTCTAAAGATAGACTTCTAAGAGAGCAAGAGAAGCTTTTTATAAAATAACAGATACCTACGTCTGTTAAAGAAGGTCCATTAAGTACAGCAACAGACTTGCTACCTTTTTTATTCACGGGTTGCCTACAACTCCCGAAACAGCGTTACGGGCCCAGGATCCCAGCGGAAGACCAAGTCTCCCTCTTTTAGCCGATGGTATTTGTGAGACTATACATAACGAGTGGCCAGTTCTTCAGTTTTTAATTATAAAAAACCTATTTCCAGTTTCCAGATTATCTATATTATCTATACGCTATCGACGATTCTTACTCTTACCTAATATACTTTGGATCATTAGTTACAATCAATCATACTGTTGGCACATAGAAATTGATCCATCTTCGAAATCCAAGTCTTTATAAATTATGATATTGAATTCTTCTCAAAGGGGTTGTAGTACAAAAAAATAACATGAGAAAAAGTTGCTAAATTCCTCAAAGGGTGCAAAAGGAAACCCTTTTACTAAGGCTCCGCTGTCTGTCCGTCCGTCTGTCACAGGGCTGTATCTTTTGAACTGTAATAGGTAGACACTTGAAATTTTCACAGAGTATGTATTACTATGGCCGCTATGACAACAAATAATAAAAATAAAATTAATTTAAAAATTAAAGGGGTCCCCATACAAGAAAAGTGTTTGGCGTTTTTTGCCAAATGTCTAACTAGTATACGCTATACAGGGGCGTCAATTGAGTGTATGGATCCCTTTGTGTGCGAGTGTGACTCGCACTTAGCCGGTTTTATTTCTTTACATTCTTATAATGGTTGTGTAGAATGAAATAAATTCGTATATAAGAAAAAAGTGTGAAGCCGGGAGCGGGTCGCTAGCAATTTTTGTATAGGTCCATAGTGAGGTCAATCTGTGTGTATTTTAGAGAACGTAGTCTGTGTGACCCAGATCGAGGACGTATCCATGACACAGTTTCAGATATATACGATATCTGTAAATCACAAGTCCCGTGGGGGTCTACAATTGTAAAAGTTTTATGATTTAGTTTAGTGACACTACTGGCAGAATGTGTTGGATTAGTGGATCATATAGTTCTAAAAATATATCATCACGCCATCGCAAGAGTGGCGGACAGAAACAATGAAAGGTTATTTTGCTACGATCCTAACATACCTATTTCTTCTTCTTCGCCCTAACTTTAGTCCCTTCATTTAGGGTAGGCCCTATCAATCCTGCGAAGTTTAGTCATCATGGAAATATTAAATCAAATATTGGAAGTATACCTAACTCTTCGAACGTTAAATGAAATAAACTATTATTATAAATTAAATAACATATTACACAAACACACACACACACACACACACACACACATACATACGTTCACGGCCTTTATATCGTGCGGTGTAGCCAGAAACTATACAGGTGCATCATACATATTAGCTTATAATAATAACATCTACTGCTCATCTCCTCTGGTGACAAGAGGGCCCTGGCTCCTTCCTCGCTCAACGAATCAGCATAGCGATTCAGCGGGGAAATGCAGCCAGTATTCTTGCCACTAACGCGGACCTGGTTTATTTAGTTATTTTTAATGTTAAGGTTTAATTTTAAGGTTTATTATATCGTTGTGTGTAAACATATTATTACGATTTAATAATAACACAGAGGCAGTTCAAATTTTATTTATTGTACCTCCTTAAGGTCCGTAATTTGAATTACAGTACGTAATTGAATAGCCTTAACGACGCGTGGGTGACCCCACACATACGTCATTACGACGTCAGAAAGGAAAGCTACGAAATTGATGCCTAAAGCAGGCACTGCATTTCCACCGCCTTCCTTTTGCCCTTGTGATTTTGGGATGACAATTACAATCAAAAACTAACGCATCTTCACGTCTTTTAGTGGCAAGATTTTAAGGAAGGGTAAAAACGGAAACCCTATTACTAAGACTCCGCTGTCCGTCCGTCTGTCTGTCTATCTGTCCGTCGGTCACCACGTTGTATCTCATGAACCGTCATAGTTAGACAGTTGAAATTTTCACAGATGATGTATTTTTGTTGCCGCTATAACAACAAATACTAAAAAAACAGAATAAAATTAATATTTAAGGGGGCTCCCATACAAAAAATGTGGTTTTTTTTTGCCGTTTTTGTCTGTCATCATTGTTAAATAGCTGTGACAGATTTTTTAAAAATCCTTTTAGAGCTTTTAGGATTTCAAATACCCTGAGGCCGTTAACAAGGTTCACGGGCACATAATACGTATATAATATATTTTATTTTTCTCTTTCCCTTTATCGAGAACAATTTGCCCAGGACTGTGGCACATGGAATACGTATTGTCCAGAAAGTTCTCTACCTGTTCATAGTCTCTCTGTCCGTCTGTCTATACCAATGTTTGTCCAGAATAAACTTCTAAACTATGAATTGTTTGAAATGGATTTGGATAAAACTTTCAGAGATCTTAGTGGGTTACTTAGAATCTGCTCTTTGTTTCATTTCGAAAAATGTATTACCCATATCATAGTCTTAAGACGCTGAATAGAGCCAAAGACCTTCAGAGATGGCACCGCCCACACGCGGGTACACATACACACCAAACGACGTGGCTGCCACTAATAATATAGCACCAGGCTGCAGCCGGTACTGTCGGTACACGAGCGCTTACGCACACACGCGTGCAGTGCGTAAATAAAATCTCGAAAATGAGAATAAAGGAACTTGCTGAAAATTTTATTAAAAAATAGAACAGTAATACGATAGTATATTGCTAGATAAAAAATCAGTCAAAAAATCAGAATCATTGCATGCATTTTAGTACTATTTCTAGACAATAAAATTTTTTCTATCGAATCAATATCTATAGTTGTATTATGTTTTGAACACAGTATCTTAATAACGCATAACCTCAAGAATATCATATATTTTTTTGATTATGGTCAATGCAGTGGATCATGTACTTCTACGCATCATAAAACTCGCATTTAGCTCTATACATCCTCTTAATAGGACTGGTGATCAGTGTCATTAAAATTCCAGGGACAAAGCCGGGGAAGAAATCTGGTTTTTAATAAACGTGCAACAACTCTTTCTTTTTAGTTAAGTCAAACCTAGACATTCCAATATCCGATGTCAACCTATTTCCGGCTAACTTACTTGAAAGTAGGGCAACATGTTTGTGATTTGTGACATATCATTTTTAATGACATAGACATGTGCTCAAATACCTTCACGGTATGGCCAGAGATACCAGTAACAGTATCACTTTATGACATTTGTCCATATTAATAGATGGCAATTAGATGTGTCACTTTAACAGACGTATGTAAACACGAGAACTCTGTCTACCTGTTGGTGCTTACCATTTTCGGCAAAAGTGCTGGGATTTGAACCTGGTTCCCATCCTTTTCATACATATTTCGCTTCATACACATCCATACAAAGTTTCATACTATTGTAAGTAAATTCTGTCATCATCACTACATATTATAAAAAAGAAGAAGAATTACGAGTATTAAACATGGACCATCACGTTTAGGAGCCGAGCATTGATAGTATGGGAAGAAAAGTTAGCGCCAGCACGCTTTCATGGCGTATGCTGTCTAATCCGTCAGAGATATAACAAAATAATGTAGGAAAGAATTGTGTAGAATAAAATGATCTAAAAAAAAGTCTGAGGTATAATATATCTATCTCTAATTGATAAGTAGTATTAAGCGTGTTTATGATTTATTCAAATTGTTGTAAATATGTATATATTATGTAATAGCAGGTGGCAATTTAAGCCAGTCACTTCTTAGTCTAGGTATGAACACAGTACGTATGAACTTTACTTTACATACGTGCCTTCCGAAGCACCTGTTTCTTATAGGATAAGTACCTAATTTGTGCATATGTTTTTTGTTCGGACCTGCAGTTAAAAATTAATCCCTCTAACTCTTTTTAGGTAAAAGTTCCTTTATCTTAATGGGGATAATTTTCCCATTTTCATATTAAATTCTAAATTCAGCGGAACCAAATTTACCCAAAAACCGTTCGAGCTTGGCTTATTTTTTTCAAAGAAACAAAGGGATAAGCTTAATATTGTCTTCGTTTAAGTCCGTGGCTTTGCGCAAAACACTGTGTTATAAAATGAAAAATAAAACAAAGACAAAATTTGTTTGTGGGAACGTAAACAATTAAATTGCGTTTCTTACTTGGTAAACTGTCGGTAAATAGCTTAGAAAAATATTAATCACAAACTGCTTCGACTTCGTTCGAAATCTTTTAAAATATTGCAATGGACAACATTTCATTTTTCGTAAGGTACCAAAATTCGAAAACCGTTTGGAGATTACATGCTAGAAAGCTTATTTTTCATTTATTTTTATTTTTATATCCTTTAATTATCGAGTTATTTTAAAAATACTGAAATATTGAAAAATGAGGATTAATAGGTGCCCTAATCTGTGCTAACCCTCTAATTTAAAAATACTAATGTCTGTTGGCAGAGTTGTTAGTTATTGAACTCAGGTGTTGCCTTCTATTAATTTTACCCATTTTTATTCCATTTGAAGCTAAATTAATAATTATTCTTTAAATAATATTATAAAAATACTTCTTTTATATAATATTTTTTGGAAGTTTTGCTAGTTTCGAATAGGCTATCACAGGAAATATATTTACGAGTGAAACCGCGGACAAAAGCTAGTATTATTATATACATTATGAATAATGTTGTGGGCGATTTGAGTTCCGGCTACGGCAACACCTATTTGGAACACGGTATATTATACTCTTTGCATTTCTATAACGTTTACTCTGTGGCTTGACTGACACTATCAGTCACTTTCTTTGGGTGACAGTTTATATTTCTTAATTTTAGTCCTAGCTAAGGTTTTTAGTTTATAAGTCCTCAGAATTTATAAAAATTCATAATTAAATTAAAAATATAAAAACTCAACCAAAAATAAAATACAAAAATACGTATAACTTATTTTTTAATATATTTTTAATTAAAGTAATAAAAATGGGTGATTAAAAAAATGAAATGTTGTCCATTGTAAACCGTACTTTACTTGCGGTACGGCCAGAGACACATTCTTGATTTTTACCAGTTCTCAGATGTCAAGCCTATTGCTGTAATTAGTGGACCTAGATGTGTCACTTCTTTTAACAGACGTCTGTAATTTTTAGAAGAATTGCGGACACCTTTTACTTGCCCTCCGAAGCACAGGAATTTTACCTTTTTTGATACGAGTGAGTTTTGAACTCTAACGTTCTACCAATGACGCTATTAATTTTTTATATATTTTCTTCATGGGTACCCAGCGGAAGACCAAGTCTCCCCTCCCTATTTTAGCCGATGGTATTTGTGAGGCTATACCAATTATGTTATCGACTCCTTATATGAAAAATTACCTAATATCTAAATATATAAAACTGTCGTTTCGCTGACTGTCTAATAATCAACGCTCAGCCTAAACCACTAAACATATAAATATGAAAATTTTAATGTTTAGGGGTGTAGATGGGCACAAAAAAAGGATTTTTCGAAAATCAATCCCTAAGGGGGTGAAATGGGGTGTTACAACGCGTACGAACTAGCTATTTTGAAAAGAAAATGTCCATGAACCCTTTAGCAGGCATGTTGTGACAACGTATGATTTGGGTCAAGATATGGATTATCAACATGCCTCTGAAAAATATATGTTCAGTAAAAGGGACAATTTCGAAATCCTACTGAATTTTCAAATTCAAATTCAAATATATTTATTGTCTCACATTATTACATGATAAAGATTAAACTACCTTCATCCATTAAATAATTATTCTACAATTCTACATCATACAAATATTGAATTATAACATAATCATTATTCTAATTCATAAATTACAAAATTAAATGTCAATATTACCAAATTAAAAAAATCGTCAACAGTATAATAACACTTTTCCACCAATATATTTTGCATTCTACATTTAAAGACTGATAAGCTAAGGTCCCTCAGCTCAGGGCATCAGGTAGGTGGTTATAAAGGGAAGCAGCCATTATGTGCGTTGTGTTTTCATAAAACTGTGTCCTTAGCCTGGTGACAGGGCTGAACATTATTTGTAACATATTTTTTTCTTTATCTTTCCGCCCGGCTTCATTTAGCGCTAAATTAGGCCAGTTTTCCCACGTCGACACGATTATTAGCCGAACTATTGCAGCCCCGGCTAGAAATTATGTCTAAAAAGTGATATCATCTTCAGAGTAAAATTATTTTCGACTTATATACGTAGGTGTTGAATAAAGGGGCATAATTTTTTTTATAGAAGCTGGAAAATTTATGTGATATCAATACCTTTATAATCTCTGATCTATTCATAACTAGCAATCCGACCTGGTTTCGCATGGCTGTTTGAAAAAAAAATTTTTTTCTTGAGATAAAGAGTACAAGGTCTAGCTTTGCCTTTAGTTAGGAGTTTTCAATAGTCTTTTGTACACATAAGCTGTAATGGTATTTTTCCTTCATAATTTTGATATTATTTCATGAGAGTGTGCTGAGGATAAACTTTTCTCCAGACTTGATCTACTAGGTATATTACCTTCTTCGACAAATGCATACCGGTGAAAACTGCATCCAAATATGTTTAGTGTTTTTTTTATATTAGAGCAGTCATACAGACAGACGTGCAACTAGTATATTATTTTATACCGTATATTGAGATCTATTCATAATATTATTTTGTTATTGTAATTTTGGATACAAAATCCCCTTTCAGCATACGTAGGTTTATTTTCGTAGTTTCAGAAAATATTAATTGAAAAAATAGGGAGGTTATTGTTATTTCATATCGTGGCTGTGAAACAGTTCACATTGTTTTAACAGTCCTGAATAAGAATATAAAAACGTTGGACTTGAAACCGGGGAGATCCGGGCTCATATCTCACTTTTGCCAAAAATGTACTGGCGTCCGCATATAAAATAACATTTACTTAGATAATTATGTTTGGCAACAGGCTTCCCATCTGTTTTGTTTAGTATGGACAACTGGCAAAATGTGGACAATATTACTGGTGTCTCTATGGTCACAATGCAAGGTTTACAAAACAAAATTGGCACAATAAAATACACAAAACGGACTTCAGCAATACAAAAAATATTAGAAATAGCAAGTTCAATTACCTATCACTTTAATTCATCTTTTATTCCTACTTTTATATTAGTCTCTAGAAAAATCACTGCAGAAAGGGGTGAAATTAATGTTTGTTCATAAAATAAATTTAAAATCTACGTGGTTTTAATCATACGGGTGCGGCGTGGAAGTCGGTTTTATTTTCCTTTAAATTTTATTATTTTCCTCTTTATGGAATTTTCTCTTGAAATAATGAACTTTATATGAAATTTTCTGCTATTTTCGCAATGTGTTGTGATGATACGACCTTATTTTCCTGGCCGCTTACAAGCTGGCCATCATAAATAGCATTTATTTTGATTTTAGAACACGATATTGTTCATTTTAATTCAATAGAACATTGTATGGAACCTAAATTAAAATTTTACTGATTCCTTCACAAACTGTTGACTTAGGCAGTTATTTTGCCAATTGTAAAATTTATTATATTTCTATTTTATCAACTAAGTAAATAACTATATAAAATGTATTGAATCAGTAGGTATTCAAGAACTAATATCTATGTTAATATAAAAGGAGCGCAAATAACTATTTGCGCTCCTTTGATGGTTCCTTTCTCCTTTGACGGCTCCTTGGCTCCTTACGGATGTTTTTACTGGTTGTTCTTTTGCTGCTTGTTCCTTCCTTGTTAATTCGACCAATAAACGAATGGTGAAAGTTTACTACGAGTTTTCCTGCGATACCTACCCGGCCTGGCTACCCCACACCCGACAATGGCGCCCAAACGTGATTAAAATGCTGCAGGAAGAAGGAATAAAGAAGAAAGAATAACGAAGTAAGAGAACATAATATTTATTTTAATACAAACTTTTATTTCAGGATATGTAATGTCTATATAATCTTAATATATAACGTAATTCTATTTAAATTCAGTAGAATATTTCTTGGAGATGATGGTTCTGAATCAAGGTTATGTCGGCAAACCTTCGAAGTTGACAAGTCTGATGATCTTGGTCAGATTCCATTATTGAAGAGGATATTTTTTTTCTATACAAAGGCAGTATTCTTGAATCATTTTACATTAAATTCACTTATTAATTTCGTAAATTCAGATTATATATTCACATTGAATGTATGGTTGTATGTGAGATTTTCATCATATATATCTGAAATCTATAGATTACTTCCCATAACTTAAATTTATTAATAATTAATTTAATTTCCGTTATATTATCCCGTCAATTCAATGTTTCTTAATAGAAAAAGGTTCTTTTTATAGTCGTAACTTTTTCAAGAAAAATAATATATATTAATTTTTCTTATAATTGCTAAAATATCTATTTTTATCCTAAAAGTCTATCGTGATTCCAGAAAATAATACATAAATAAATATTATTTAATTCAAAAATTTCATTAATTGCGATTTTTTTTAATACATTTTTTAAATATCCAAAACAATTTGTCCATTCTTATTTTAATGATTTCTAATATTACATTACAGTTTACATAAGTAAGGCAATTAAAATATTTCCGAGAATAAATTTAATATATAATAATAAATTTCAAATAAATTATGATACATATAAAAGCACCTCGATATCAGAATTTGAACTCACTTGATTTTTCTTTGTTTTACACAATTTGTTTTGCTCGGCAATATAGCATTGGAATATTCGATTTTCAAATGTATCCTATATAATTTCTTTGTCATTGACAAATTTTTAAATTTTGAATCGACGACGTTCGATTTTCTTTCAATTTTCAATTGTTATTTACTATGAAGTCTATTTCATAGACATATGATTACGCTCTTATTACAACTAGGGGTAGTCATGTTGATTTAAATTCAAATATTATTTTATTTCATATACTTATATTATTAGCTTTTCACTGGCTTTGCTCGTGGATAGTTTGAGTTAGCGCATACCTTAACGCATGCGTTGATTTCATTTCATAATTTTTTTTTCCTCTTTCATTATGAATGCGTTACACTTAAATAAACCTGAATTAATTTACGAATTAAAATTACGTCAAATAGATATTGCGAATGCAACGACAGCAGATGATTTACGTAGGTTATTAAATCCTTTATTACTTTCAAACCCTTTATCAGAAAACATTAGTCCATACACTATTGAACAAGATTTGGATGAAGTATCCAAATGTTTATCGTTGATTTCTTCTAGATTAAATATTTATAATAACAGTTTTACATCAAAAGAAAAATTAAATACATATTTAATTCATATTAGGGATAGGTTAAATAGAATTGAAATCAGTACAGAATGTTCAGTTGAAATAATTAATAAAATTGAAAAATTTAGTTCTGATTTTCAAAAGTATAATAAAAATTTTAAAGATTTAACAGCGGATATTAATTCTATTGCTTCTACCGTTATTACTCCTACTATTACCAAAGAAAAAAATTCGGATTTGGAAAATTTAGCTCAAAAAATTTCATTGTTATCATATAATAATTTTTCAGATTTTAAAAAATTTAATTTTAAGGGAGATTCGTGTCCTCGTGATTTCATTAAAAAAGTTGAAGAATTGCAGTGGCTAGAAATATTTCTACTAAACATTTACATAATCGTATATATGATTTATTATCTGGAAGTCCATTAGATTGGTATAGAGCTAAATCAGATACTTTAACAGATTGGGAATCTTTTAAAATTAAATTTCTAAACGACTTTGAAATACATGATTACGATTTTAAGCTGAGAAAAAATATCGATAATCGCAAGCAAGAAATTAATGAAAGAGTTGTTATGTATTTTTCTTCAATGGAAGGCTTGTTTTCCAAACTTCAAGATCCTCTTAGCGAAAAATCTAAAATAGATATAATTCGTAGAAATATGAACCCATTTATTTCATCTAGATTATTACCTACAGATTTAGAATCTATTGACATTTTTTTTAATTCATGCAAATGGTATGAAAGTTGCATTTTAATGCACAATACTGACTCATTACCCGAAACTACTTCAATTAACTCTAATATAAAATTTGTTCCAAAATTTCCCTATAAAAATATGGCTAACATAAATATTATAAATAGTAATGTAAATAAAAATAAATTTAAATGTCCTAGATGCAGAACAAATGATCATTTAATTATAAACTGTACTAGTAATAAAATAGTTTGTTTCCGGTGCGGTAAACAAAATGTTAAATTCCCAGATTGTAAAAATTGTAATTTTACTTCAAAAAAACTTATAAAGGAGAAAAATAATGTAGCATCTTTTGTAAAAACTACTTCTGAAGAATGGAAGCAGTGGTTACAAACTATAAAATTATTTACTACTTCTTATTGCACATTTCTATTAGATAATAAAATATGTAAGGATAGACCTTATGTTGTAATTAAAACATATAATTTTTCTTTATGCGGACTTTTAGATAGTGGTAGTACTATCAGTATTTTAGGAGACAATTCTCATAAAAAATTATTGGAAAAGGGTATCAAGATCAATTCAAAAAATACTATTGTTGGTTCGGTAGCCAATGGCCAACCTATATATTCTATTGGTACCATAGATCTTCCTATTAGTTTCAAAAATAAAATAGCAATAATTACTACTCATGTAATACCTTCTATCAAGGAAACTTTTGTATTAGGTATAAATTTTTGGAAGGCTTTTAATTTGGCTCCTGACATATTAGAACATATAGTAACATGTAAATCAAATTCTCCCAAAACGTTTTTGATCAATAATTCTCAATTAAGTTCTGTTTATAACTATTTATCCGATGATCAACGTTTACTTTCCGATACTATAGTTAATCAATTTAAATCGATATCCACTGATAGTAAACCTTTGGGAAGAACGAACCTTGTCGAACATCATATAGACACAAGTGATCATTGTCCCATTAGACAGCGATGTTATAGACTTTCCCCTTTTAAACAGATTGCACTTAATAAAGAGGTTGATGAAATGCTAAAAATGGACGTCATTGAACCTTGTGAAAGCCCATGGCTCAATCCGGTCCTCATTACCCCAAAGAAAGATGGTTCTTGGCGTTTTTGTATTGATAGTCGTAAATTAAATTCAATAACTAAAAAAGACGCTTACAAATTACCTTTTATTTCAGAGATATTGGATAATCTTAAAAATGCTAAATTTATTTCTTCCATTGATATAGCTAAAGCTTTTTGGGAAATCCCATTGCGTCCTTTGGACAGACCAAAAACAGCTTTTCATGTACCAGGTAGGGGTATGTTTCAATTCAAAGTTATGCCGTTTGGTCTTACTAACGCTCCCGCTACTCAACAAAGATTCATGGATAATCTTTTTTCATCTGAAAGTCTTGATAATTCGGTATTTTCTTATTTAGACGATATAATTATAATCAGTAATTCGTTTGAAGAACATATAATATTACTTAATAAGGTTCTCCAAAAACTAATAAAAGCTCAGATTACTGTTAACTTTTCAAAATGTTCTTTTTTCCGTGAAGAATTAAAATATTTAGGTTATATAATAAATAAAGACGGCCTTCAGACAGATCCGGGAAAAGTTAAAGCTATTTTAGATATACCTATACCTACCACCCCTAAAGAAGTTAAAAAGTTTTTAGGTACTGCAAGTTGGTATAGACGGTTCGTGCCTAACTTCAGCACTTTAGTAGCTCCTCTTAATAAACTTACCTCAACTTCAAGAAAATCTCCTCCTTTCAAATGGTCTTCTGAAACCAATAACGCTTTTATAAAAATAAAAGAGGCACTAATTTCTACTCCTATCCTTAATTGTCCTGATTTCTCAAAACCTTTTGCTGTTCATTGCGACGCTTCTGGCTTTGGCATTGGAGCTATGCTCACTCAAGAAATTGATGGAATTGAAAAACCTATAGCTTATATGAGTAAATCTCTTACAGGTCCTCAAAGAAATTATTCCATTACAGAAAGAGAACTGCTTAGTATAATCTTATCTCTAGAACATTGGCGTTGTTATTTAGATAACGGTCAAAAATTCATCATTTATACTGATCATTCAGCATTGCAATGGTTTCTTAATTTAGATAATCCTAGTGGACGTTTAGCACGATGGAGTATTCGTCTTTCTTCTTTTAATTTTGAAATAAAACACAAACGTGGTAAAGATCATTTGATTCCTGATGCTCTTTCACGCTCTGTACCTTTAATTAATATTATTAATTACGATAGTTCACAGTCACAAGATGAATGGTTTAATTCTATTTATACAAAATGTCTAAATAACCCTACATCTACTCCCGATTTTATGATCAATAATCACAAGTTATATCGCTACTCTAGTACCAATTCCTTATTACGATCTGAATACAATTGGAAGGAAGTAATTCCATTGGAATTTAGAATTCCTATAATAAATGAAAATCATTCAAATCCTACTTGCGCTCATTTCGGAATTTTTAAAACTTATCATAGATTAAAATTAAGATATTTTTGGCCAGGCATGTATAAAGATGTTTCAAATTTTATTTCAAAATGCGAAAATTGTTTATCTTATAAACATCAAAATCAACTCACTATCGGTTTAATGGGTAAACCTAAGCATTGTTCTAGACCTTTCCAATGCATATCCATTGATTTAATAGGACCTTTACCAATTTCTTTAAAATACAATAGATATATTTTTGTCGTTACATGTTGTTTTTCTAAATATTGTCTATTATTCCCTATTAAAAAAGCAACTTCTATTATTATTAGTACTATTCTGGAACAATCTGTTTTTATGACTTATGGTATTCCAGAAACAATTATTTTAGATAATGGTTCTCAATTCGTGAGTCATGAGTTAACGAATTTATTTCAAACTTATAATATACCCAAAATACATTATACTCCACGTTATTGTCCTCAAGTTAATTTAGTTGAAAGATATAATAAGACTATAATGGTCGCAATATCTTCTTTCGTTCAAGAAGCCCATAGAACATGGGATATTAATATAGGAAAAATTCAATTTGCTATTAACAGTTCTGTTAATGTAACTACAAATTATACACCTGCTTTTCTTGTCTTTGGTCGGGAACTTGTTAGTTGTGGTTCTGTTTATAAATCTAATGATTTAACAGAAGATCTAATTTTTGCACCACGAGATGAGTTTGCAGACAATCTAGGTTTTCTTGCACCAGTTTTTAACGAAGTTCAAACTCGTCTTTGGCGAGCACATTTATCTAATACCGCATCGTATAATAAAACACATCGTAATCTTGAATTTCAGGAAAATAATTTTGTTTGGAAACGTAATTATACTATTAGTTCCACTGCTAAATATTACTCAACTAAACTAGCTCCGAAATTTATTAAATGTAAAATTACAAAGAAAATATCACCTTTGATATACGTTCTTTCAGATCTCTCTGGAAAAAATTTGGGTCGTTGGCATATTAAAGATTTAAGGCCTTCACCTGAAATTTAAATTGTAAAACATTATTTTTCTCCTATTAAAAATGATTACTTATTAAATAAATTTTATTATTTTATTATTAATTTGATAATAATTCTTGGGAATTTAGCTATAGTGCATAAATTTGTTTTTTTTGTTATTTTGTATTTTTTTAAATTCTATTTATAACCTGTTGGTTATAGGTTGGTTATAACCATTATTAATAATTACTATTTTCCTTATTTCATTCTCATCATTTCATTTATTATAAATACTTATAATTATTTAGAGCGGATTGCGACTCTTTAAAAAAGCCTTCGTCTATTATAAATATTATATCTAATATCTGTGGATGTATTTCCATGGGTGTTTATTAGAGCAAATTACGGCTCTTTAAATAAACATTTGTTTATTATTATTATATCTATGAATATCAGGGTATTCATGGGTGTCTTTTAGAGCGGATTGCGACTCGTTAAAAAAGCCTTCGTCTATTATTACTACTTATTATATCTGTGGATGTATTTCCCATGGGTGTTCGTATGAGCGGATTGCGACTCTTTAAACAAGCCTTCGTCTATTGTATTATATATAAATAAACTTAAAACAGCGGATGGTAACTGTATAACTAAGCCCTTACTAAATTCGAGAACGTTTTTGAGTCATTCCTTATTAAATGGGAATTACTCTATATTATAAATGAGTTTACTGTACTTACTAATAACAGATTAAATGAAGATGAATGTTTGTGATTTGTGTGATTGTGGAAATCGTTTCTCTTGTAAAATAATTAGTTTTATTTATAATAAAACTTGTAAATGTATCTTTTCATTTCATTCATTAGTATTTTTATATAAGTCTCATCATCAAACTTTATTTTATTAATTCCTTGAATAAAATCCTTCATTAAGGACAGGATTTTTTCGGGGGAACCCCGGTATTGTGATGATACGACCTTATTTTCCTGGCCGCTTACAAGCTGGCCATCATAAATAGCATTTATTTTGATTTTAGAACACGATATTGTTCATTTTAATTCAATAGAACATTGTATGGAACCTAAATTAAAATTTTACTGATTCCTTCACAAACTGTTGACTTAGGCAGTTATTTTGCCAATTGTAAAATTTATTATATTTCTATTTTATCAACTAAGTAAATAACTATATAAAATGTATTGAATCAGTAGGTATTCAAGAACTAATATCTATGTTAATATAAAAGGAGCGCAAATAACTATTTGCGCTCCTTTGATGGTTCCTTTCTCCTTTGACGGCTCCTTGGCTCCTTACGGATGTTTTTACTGGTTGTTCTTTTGCTGCTTGTTCCTTCCTTGTTAATTCGACCAATAAACGAATGGTGAAAGTTTACTACGAGTTTTCCTGCGATACCTACCCGGCCTGGCTACCCCACAACCCGACAGTGTATGTGTGAAAATTTAAAGGAGTTAAGTAAGTAAGAAACGCTTGCTATATATATATACACACGTTCACGACCTTTATGCCTTGAGGTGTGGCTAGAAACACCAGTAACAGTGTTTACATTTTGCCAGTTGTGTTGTATCACTTCACAATAATTACATGTTTACAAATAATATACAATAGGCATGATGACTAAAAAAATCTAATTAGTCCGTCAGTTAGATTATCAGATTAAAATTGGACACATATTTTTTCTTTTGTCAATTAAACAAAAAATGATGAAGATATAGCCCGCTAAAATTCCGCGTGACGTCACATTTGAGTACACTTTTGACCTAGAAGTGACGTCACCGGCCCCCACTCCCAAACTTTGACGGGCTTTATCTCTGTAATTTTTTGTTTGATTGACAAAAGAAAAAATACGTGTCCAATATTTTTTGATAATCTTAATGTCTTAAGAATAATATTTTGTTTACCCTGTCATCTTCCCAATTACTATAGATGACCCGTGTTTATAGTTCAACTTATCTACAATAGATGGCGTCTTTAAAACTATAGATAGTCTAATTTTAAAAGAAACATTTTGATTTTTCATTTATGTTTCGTCATTAGAGGGAAAAATTATCTTCAAAATGGCGTATCAATCATTAAGAGAGATATTTGATACCGACAAAAAACACATTTGAGAAATAATATATACATACATATATACTTACTTAGTTTTAAAACATCGATGGTTGTCCCTAAATATTACGAAACGGCTAAATTATTTTGTATTAAATTTTCAGCTTTTTTCAGTGTCTTTCGCTGGTATTAAATAATAACATATGGTCCATAAAAAGGAAAAAATCTTTGTATGTTAAAATGGTAGAAATTTGGCAACAGAAGTTTTCTCGGAATTAGAGATTTGGCACCCGCCGCGCGAAAAACGTTGTGCTAGCGGATTTTGTTTTTATCTTGCTACGCCTTTGTTTAGTGTAATTCTTGTAAAAGGGGATGCAAATTAATGTTTCGTTTCTAACAATTTAAGGGACCGTTGTTATCTACTAATATTATAAAGAGGAAAGATTTGTATATTTGTATGTTTGTATGTTTGTTACGAATAAACTCAAAAACTACTGGACGGATTTTGATCATTCTTTCACCATTGGAATGCTTCATTATCCCTGAGTAACATAGGCTATATACCATCACGGCATGACGACGAGAACGTGGTGGGCAGAGGTAAACAAGACAAAAGCTATGTATGAAGAGTATGTTTGCCAACATTCTGAAATAGTCACGTACGAAGTCGTGGGAAACAGCTATATAAAATACTTAGAGAACCTCAGATAATTTCTAAAGACAAGGTAAGTACCTACTAATTTTGATTGAGATTGAGGCAGCAATGAAAGGAAATGTTGGCAGAGGAAGACCTAGGTGTACTTCTACTGAACATAATACATTTATTGATTGAAGGCAATATTAAAAGTGCACACAATCGCCGAGTATGAAAAGTATGATGAATATAAAAGAAGCAAAAGAGGTATGTCAGGATCGTAACAAATGGCATTTGATTGTCTCTGCCTAGGAGGGACTCGGAATCAATTTTCTTTAAGAATATGTGCTTCAATATTTTTTTTATGATTCGGAGACCACGTAAATACGCACCTGTTTTATTTTATATGGATAACTGGCAAAAGTATCGTCATCTCTTCTGGTGACAAGAGGGCCCTGGCTCCTTCCTCGCTCAACGAATCAGCATAGCGATTCAGCGGGGAAATGCAGCCAATACTCTTGCCACTATTCCAGACGGACCTGGTTTATTTACTTAGTTATTTTTAATGATTAGATTAGATAGTTTTTTTTTTTAAATTTAATTTAAAATCACATGACCAACGGGCTGGCACTTACTTCGGTCAAAGATAAGCATAGCCATCCAACGAGACAATGCAGCCAGTCTGTTGTATCCAACTGTTACTTCCAAGTAGGTATAGCGATTTACATGATTTTTTTATTTGTAAATTTTATTTTATATTTGTAATTTAGTAGGTATTTAAGATAATTTAATACATAGTAGATTTTTATATTGTTGTGTTAAATAATTAAAATTAATTATTTACATTTAAATTAAAAAACAGTCTTAAAAAAATCTTTTCTAGTTTTATTATTACATGTTTGAACCCAGAAACACAAAAACAGATCTGAGTTTGAACCCTTATATCATAAATTAAACCTTTGACAATCAGATGTGACAATTGATATTAGTTCGAGCAGAAACAATGTAAAGCATGGCCCAATGGGTTAACCACTAATTTGATCTACGGGTCGAACAGAACAATGGTTTTCCGATTGTATGAATTAAGCAGTGATTTGCGTATGTTACCTACGATACGGTGCGTCGGTGGTCGAGTGGTTAAGACCTCGGAACCCGGTTCGATCCCTTGTACATAATCCGACAAAACACACTTCGAGGCTTTTCCGTCTAAATATACCTCAACAGAACTGGCTACTCGTTAGGTAGGTATAGCTTCACAAATACCATCGGCTAAAAGAAAGAGACTTGGACCGATTTCGGGAGCTGTAAGTAAGATATCCCGTGAGGAAAAAAAAACCTGCGATACTTAGTATTGCCCATGGTTGGACTCGTATTATTTTGAAATCAATGTTCAATTTTTGTACTAGCTTTCCGCCTCAGGTTTGCCCGTTTTTTTTAGAAATATGACTCAAGAAATGTCCCGAAGCACTTTCGGGATAAAAGAAGACTATGTCACAAACTATTCTCGTGTCACAGTGTTTGTAACCAAACTCCTCCGATTTGTATGAATTTTTTGTGTATATACCGAATAGGATGTAAACTATTTTTCACCCTCCTACCCCACCCCCAATTTCTTTATCGCGATTTTAGTATTTTTGTATGAACAATATTCAAAGTTAGTGGTAGGGGTAGTGCAGGCATGCCAACGTTTGGGCAGGACAACGTCTGGTCGGGTCCTCTAGTTTGTCCATAAAATCATGTCGATACGTTGCATTGTATTGACATGAAAGAAGAAAAAACTAACACACGGGTTGCCTTACAGCTCCCGAAACCGTGTTACGGTCCCAGGGTACCCAGCGAAAGACCAAGTCTCCCTTTTTTAGCCGATGGTATATGTGAGGCTATACCTAACGAGTGGCTAGTTCTGTTGTGGTATATTTTGATAGAAAAGCCTCTAAGTATGGTTTGTTGGATTTGTAGGTATATACATTTTTATTTATTTAAACATTTTCACATATTTGACTTGAAGGCCAAAAACGACGGGTCCGCAGCAATGGCCAGCCCAGAAATGCCCGGCCCGTGAATGTCCCACACTACAATGCCGAGCAATGACATAGGTCGGCAAAGCTAGTACACGGATATTGTCCGGACATTCTCGGGGCGTGCATTCCTTTGATGCGGATCCGGTCCACGGAATGACAAGAATGTTTTCACTTAAATATTCCTGAAGTGACCATACAAACAATACACATTCCAAAATACGGGTGCCGAGCTGGTGGTTATGCAAAATAAAATATAAAATTGATTTTTTGCAATATCAAGCAAAAGACGACAAAGAAGGGTCCAATAATGTAATTTCTCATATAAAAATAAATAACAATAACTCTAGAATTCCAGATCAAAAAGTTTTCATATTTTGTATGCGTGGATATTGTTTTATATCTACAAGTCTACAAAAAGCAATTGTCCTTTGAGAGTCCGTACTATATATCCTATTCAAATATTGGAGATTGAGATTTCAAAAGATTTTTTTTAGCAAATTTTTTTTATTAATATAAAAACCTTAAATCTAATCTAAACATTAAAAATAACTAAATAAACCAGGTCCGCGTGGAATAGTGGTAAGAATACTGGCTGCATTTCCCAGCTGAATCGTAGAGCGAGGAAGGAGCCAGCCCTCTTGTCACCAGAAGAGATGATCAGTCGAGGGGATATATCTTTAATAAACTTTTTTTGCATTTGAACCCTAAGGACTTACCTATTGCACATCAAATTATTAAAAGTACGACCCTGTTGGTACGTAGGGGTAGATTAGGGTTTTATTATAACCGCACAGAAACTCACCCTAGACAGAGCCCGTACGACCTTTCACGTAGGGGTAGTTTTGCTGTGCAATCAGTATTTTGATGAGAAATTGGCATTTTTTTTGCATATTTACACGATACTAAAGTATAAATAACGGTTTTTAGAATTGAGTCTGTCTGCCTGTCCCAATGTTTGCCCAGATTAGGCCGAAACGGCTCAATGGATTTTATTGAAACGTTCAAGAATTATAGTTGGTACTTAGAATCTGCTTTTGGTTCATCTCGATACCTCAAAGAGTTCAGATATGACTGACATCAGTATAAAGCTCTTTAGTCAATCGAAATGATAGTTTTACAAAATTGCAAAGGTTTTTTTCCGGGATAAAAAGACTGTAAATAAAAGGGAATACTTCCAAATTCGTGTCGGAAAGTTGTTCACGATGAACTGTCACATGACTCCCTTCCCAGACCAAAGGTCGATGCAGTATGAAGCCAACATCCATGTGGGGACTGTGCTGTAATCAGCTGGGATGGACTGGACTGTGGTTGACTGCAAATGCTGTCGTGACACATCACTGGGGAAGACCTGTCGTCATGTAGTGCCGAGGAGTCTGGACAGGAATTGTTATCAGTGGGAAGTGGGAGTAGGATACGGGATCATCTATCTCGAGTATCGTAGTTCGAAGCTGCACCTTTTGTCTATCTCCTCTACAAACATGGAAAACACAAATACATCATCTGCAACAGACCCCTTCTTTCATTTCGTCGTGAACCTCTTACATTGGTGATCCCGATCCTACACGCCGCGCAGTCACTGTTACATTGGTGACCCCAAAACAAAACAAGCGGTAAAGTGGGTTCTTACATATGATATAGATAAATGTGTACCCAGTCGATGCCGATTGATTACTAAACGTTACCACGGCGAACTAACGACACATGTTCTGAGATTTTTCAATCTGATAATCTACGGTACCCTAAAAATCTTCCAATATTATGAAAACTGTTTATACAATAAATAACTTTTTCCACTTCTAGTTCTCTAGGAATGTCCCTAGAAGAGAATGGCCTACCATATCCTCACAAAGGATAGCCGGAAGGCAATTTCAACGGAATTGTGGTTTAGAAGCAAGCAATATTACAAGTGCCTTGGGCGTCTGGAGAAAATAAAATCTAACGCTCTTGTTCATTGACAATATTTCAAAGGAAACATAGTTTAATGTACCGCATGTGGTAGAGAATAAAGTTAACTGTATTTTAAACTTATCAGTTACTAGTTATTTTACGAGTGACTGATAACCAAATTGTACCCTAAAGATGTGTTCAACGCGAGAACTAATCTAATCAACACTACGAATTTTAATGCAGTTTTTAACGACTTCAAAAAAAAGGCGTTTCTAAATTTTTTATGTGTGTTCGCGGATAACTTTGTCGTTTATAAACCGATTTTGATGATTTCTTTTTTAATCGACAGATAATTCTTCCGGATTCGTCCCATTTTTATCTCATAAAAATTGGTTTATTAGTTTTTCAGTAATTTTGAAAAAACTGAAAGTCAATTATTAGTATCTCGACGAAATATGTACCGATTATGACGACTTATTTTTTTAAGGATATAATAATTTCTCTACATTATCTCACAGACATATGACGAAAATCAGTTCAGTAGGAATTCAGAAATTTGCCTCTGTTTACGGCTGAAAATTATATCAGAGACAAGCCTTAGCAAAGGTTGCTATTGACACGAAGTTGTCAATTTTCGTAGCGGTTAAAGGTATGGAGTGCAGGACAGGACGCACATGGTTCAAATCCCATCAACAGCAGTATTTTTTTTCCATATTTTTTTTAATTTGCGTTATTATTTGTCTCTCAGGGCACTAAAATCACTTTTGCACTGAAAATTAAGAAATAATAAATAATTCGTCGTAGAACAAAGCCGGGGGCGAGTCCCTAGTACCTATTTAAATTAGACAGAATTTCTGGTTAATATATCTTCTAATCTAGACATATAAAATAAATTACAAGAATTACATGAAATTTTCACAAAAGGTTTCCAAACATAGTCTAATTTGTTTTACTTTCAAAGACGACGTTGAAGTGACGCCTGCTTCCCCAGTTGTCATCTTTTGTCATCTTAATGAACACTCAAGTGTTTCTAAATTATCTCATGTAAATATACCATTGGCCTTTGTTTTATTCAAATTCATCCAGATGTTGTGTGGGTTTATGTATATCCTCAGCTCAGAGATAACAGTGTCCTCTTTTGCCAGTTTTCCATATTAAACAAAACATGTGGAAAATCTGTTGTTGCATATGATGGACCTAGACGTGTCACTTCTTTAAGGAGACGCCTCATGATTTTTGTCCCATATAAATCAGATGTTTCGTTTTTACTGTTTTACGCGATACCTGTAGGCTCGAAATTTAAATTGATTTTCAAAGATATTCTAAAGAAAATAACCAAAATCACTTACACCTAAGCTTTATAAAGCCTTGAAAATCCTCAATTTCACGAGTATTTCAGCCAAGTTTGCGACTCGATTTCTCTTAATATATTTACTAATTTAAAATTTTCTCAACATTAAAAGATACATAATTTCAAATTTTAAGAATACACTAACTATAGAATTTGATAATTTTATTAGTTTTTGTAAAAACATATAGAAAAGCCGAAGTCCTTTTCGTATTTTTCGAAATCCCGATTTTGTTGAGAAATCATAGTACTTTCTCACGTGTCTGGTACGAAAAATAATGGTCTATCTTATCTTATCCTTGGTTACCTTATCGATTTTAATATAGTAGTCTATCTCGCTCACATCTTTCTTTTTTAACAGTTGCTTTATTCTTGTTTATAATTTGCCATGTAGCTTTAGTTTTATAAGAGATATGGACAAAATAAGCCACGTGTAAAACTGAGTTTTTTGCGCTGTGATGCTTCGCCTTTACAAACTTTTTGTTCTTCATGGGTTGCCTTGCAGCTCCCGAAACCGTGTTACGGTCCCAGGGTACCCAGCGGAAGACCAAGTCTCCAGTACGGGCATCGGGTTTACTTGCCCTCACAAGCACGAGAAGTCTATTAAACCACGTCATATTGTTGCTTAGCCCGGTGACTTCTTTTTTGTCCCGTTAGAACTTCGTGCTAGAAACATAGAGCTATTTTTATGTGTCACACACTGTATGAGAAATGAAAGTGGTACGGATCCATTGTAGACACGTTTAAAAAATTCAGACTACTTTCAGTAATGTTTCCTGCAATATTTAGACGAAAAGTGAGCTCGTGGACAAATTAATATACCGTAATTTTTGTACCAGAAAATATGGCTTTTATAAATATTAATATAGTACGATCAACGAAGGATTGAAACTGTTTTTGTATCACTGGTGCTTTACATCTTCTGGCCCCAGGGTACTCAGCAGAAGATCGGAAGAAAATGCGGAGTGAAAGATGATGTTGTGACTAAAATGAAGAAAAGTGGTTTGCGCTGGTTTGGATACGTTGAAAGATGAAGGATGAAAGGTTGACTAAAAATTTTTATATGGCAGAAGTGAAAGGAAATGCTGGCCTAGTATGACATAGGTGTAATTTATTGAACATATAAAAAATGTACACACAATCGCCGAGCATGTATGAAATGTCAGGATCGTAGCAAATAGCATTCGATTGTCTCTGTCTTATGGTATATTGGGATAAAAGGCGTGACGACAGATAGATAGATCATTCTTATTTAGCCGAGTTTGAGGTGATTTTGTTGTGTTCCCGTACAAGCAATGGCACGGAAACTGCGTCCCAGGGATTGGGAGATGGCCTGGATGACCCCAAGTGCAACCAAAACCTAGATCTAAATTTCTAAATGAGGAAGACTTTGTCTTCCGCTGGGTACCCTGAGGCCGGCAACTCCCGGAGTTGTAAGGCAAACCCGTGAAAATACTTTTTTGACTGTAATTATTAATTTGAAGAAAGTCGTCTTAGGTATGAAACACATACTTGTCAACTGCTACTGCTGAGGTCGGTTGGAGCTCCAACACTGTACGCGAGCGAAGCGGCGGCCTGTGACGTCTATTGTCGCTTGCAGCTGGCGAGGCACTACAGACGGCGTCGCGATCAGTCCGCCGCGGAAAAGTGAACATACCCTCAACGAATTAACTAGACTAACTGGACTGGCCTAGTAACTTTTTTCAATTATTTATTCACATATTTTAATACTAAATCCTATAGGACTAACTTTTGACAATTTAAACCGACTTCAAAAAATAGTACCTAGTACAGTAGTTTTTTGTGAAAAAAAACACAGACAGACGCGGCGGGGACTTTGTTTTATAATATGTAGTGAAATTATGAGGTTTGTATTTTTCAGTATCACTTGATAATCGGACAAAATTATGATATAGTATTATAGTAAGGTGGATATATTCGGTAGCACTCTTCCTAAGTTTAAGAAAGCCCTGAATGTAACGTATGATAGCTGAGTGGTGTTTTTATTTTGTTTATTAAGTTTTCTTTTTATTTTTTAATTCTAATGTCTTTTATTATATATTTTGTTATGTGTTTGTGTACCTATTTGTGTAATTAATGTGTGGAAGCCTTGTTGGTAAATATGTATTATTAATGTTGTGTCTGAAATTTTGTTGTTATGTATACTGTTTGTTTCCCAAATATATAAATAAATAAAAAAAATTGTTTGATGAAATGTTGAGTTATTTGGCGGTACTCTACTAATGAGACCTCTATTGAAGTATATTAAAATCTAAAGTCAGATTTTGTATTAGTATTTGTTTAAAAAACTCCTTGGTTACGAAAATGACGCACGTAAAGATACGCCATTTTGAAGATTATTTTTCTATCTAATAACGAAAAATAAACAAACAAATCAAAATTAAATGTTTCTTTTAAAATTAGACTAATTTATTTTGTAAAAAACGCCATCTATTGGAGATCAGTTGAACTATGACAACAATATTGACACACTAACGTAAAACATATTTGTTGTTTGGACTATTAGTTTGAAATATGAAGGATTATGAAGGTATCTTGGGAGTTGGGACACAATTAAGAAGATAAATTAGTTTTCCATGTATAGGATGCCGTACTTATAGATTTCGTATTTGTCAAGTTTACTTCATCTTAATAGATTCCGATTGGTTTAATTCAGAATCCAGATATGAGGATCCCTTTATGAAAGCCTATTTATAATTAAAAAAATTGCAATCTAGGGTGTGGTCCAAACCATTTTGAAGTCAAACGATAATTAGATATGTTCAAGAGCATGCTCCATATATAAAATTTCAGACTGATAGGTGTACAGGTTCCAAATTTATATTTGGTTTGTCCTTCTATTACGTCAAAACTTAAAAATTGATCGACGTAATTTTTGCACAGAGATAGATGGTGGAAACGAAACTTTTGATATTTTTTTTACATACAGATAATAGTACATTGTGATACAAGTGTGCTATGTTGGTCGTTACGTACGAGGCGGTATTATCAGCGCCAGCCATTAGGCGAGCGCTATAAGAAGCTGACTATGTAATGTAATGACCAATGCACACGCGTTTCAAACGACGTTTTTCAACACACTTGCGAGAAAAAAAAAAACTTCATGTGCACAGAGCCATGTGGTTTTAACATTTAATTATTAAAACAATATTAATGAAAGTACAATTCTCATATATTTTGTTTTTTCCCGCGTCGCGCTAGATAAAGCACGGGTGTTGAGAATATTTCTATTAAAAATATAAATGTCTTTTTAAAATGTATGTTTAGTGATTTTTCTATAATTGTCAGTTCGAGTTTTAATAAAATATGGTGAAAATATGTTGGTTTTAATGAATATGCGGCTGATATTTCACATTGTGGCGACCGTGGATAAATAAAAGTTGAGTTTGTAGACGCATGAAGTCAGACGCCGGTTTTCATCACGGAACTTTTTGTGAAAACCGGGTAAATATAAAACCGACATGGAACGATTAAAACGCGAACGCACCATACTTAGACGGCAGTATACTACAGCTGAAAAGGATCTTAAAGGTATTTTAGAGGCTCAAAACCCCGGTGACAATAAAATTGAGCTATTATCCGCCTATGAATATTCCTGTCAAAAAGCAGAGTTATTATTTAAAATCGAAGACAGCATTCAGGAGTTGTGGTTATCAGACGAATCCACAGACGAAACCGAATTTTGTGCAGATATTGAGTTAGCTGAATCTTATCGGAAGCGCTGGATCTATTGTAAAGTAAAGTACCAGAATATTATAAAAATTGAAGATGACAATGACAACATGAGTGTAAACAGTAGAGTTACTATCAAAACGTATCTTAAGCAAAATTGTGAGACATGCTCCACAGGTAAGAGGAGATTTGACTTCCTAAAATTGAGTTAAGGAAATTTAATGGAGACATAAAGAGTTGGATAAATTTCTGGGGACAGTTTAAGAAAATAGATCAGGAAATTGATAATGATGATAAGTTCCAGTATTTAATACAAAGCACGGAGGAAGGGTCTAAAGCTCGGCAACTCGTGGAAAGCTATCCGCCATCAGGGGAAAATTATCATAAGGCTATAGAACAGCTTAAATCAAGGTTTGCCAGGGATGAGATGCTGATAGAAAATTATGTCAGGAATCTTTTGAGATTAGTTTTAGACAAGACACATATGAAAAATACTGCTCTGAGGAATTTGTATGACGAGTTAATAACACAGTTGCAGGCATTAGAGACACTAAATGTAACAACAGATAAATATGCCTCTATGCTATTCCCAATGGTTGAGTCTGCAGTACCAATAGAAATTTTGGTAGCTTGGGAAAGATCTTCTGAAAAAAGGGATGCGAACCAGTTGTCAAGTTTATTAAATTTTCTTAAGAATGAAGTGGAGAGTGAGGAAAGAATATCATTAGTACAGAAATTTGCAGGTAATAAGAGCATCAACGAACCTACTGCTTCATGTATTGTAGCAAGCAATAATAAGGTTAAAATACGGACATGCATTTGGTGTGATAAATCTACACATGGTAGTATGGAATGTTATACACCGTCCAAGATTACTATGGAAGAAAGAAAAGAAAGATTAAGAAATAAGAATGCATGTTTTATTTGCTTGATAGTTGGACATAGTGCAAAGAAGTGCAAAAATTATCCCAAATGTTTGGCATGTAAAAGGCGTCACACAGTTATTATGTGTCCAGAACTTAATAAGGAACATAGAAAAGAAGAACAAGAATGTACATCAACATTATTGTGCATCAATACTACAACATTAATGCAAACCATTATGGTAAAAATAGTTAGTGGTGGTAAACATATTATAGTAAGAGCGTTATTAGACAGTGGTGCACAAAGATCTTATATTAAGAGGGATGTTACAACTATGTTAAATATGAAACCTATAGACAAACTAATGCTGAGCCATTGTGTGTTTGGTGGCATTGAAACCTCTAAAGATATGTATAACATATTTGAATTTGTAGTAGAGAGTTTAGACGGCCAATATACAACTAAAATGTCAGCATTAGGTAAGATAAAGATTAGTGGTCCTTTACCTAGAATAAATAATAGGGACATTATTTCAAAGCTAAGAAACCTAAACGTAGATCTAAGTGATGTAGGTAGTGAACCCACTGAGGTGAGCTTATTGATAGGGACAGATTTTATTGGTTATTTATTAACTGGTAATATTGTGCACTTACAAGATAGTCTTGTGGCTATAGAAACTAAGCTGGGGTGGACAATTTATACAAGGCCCAATAAGTACTCATAATAATTTTAATGGTTCTTATCTAGTTAATGTTGCTTTGCCTGAAATATGGGATTTAGAAAGTCTAGGTATCAGGGACTCAGTAGAAGTTGAAACAGAAACAAAGAAACAAGATGAAATTATGACTTTTTTCAGAAATACAGTTAGTATAAATGATGATGGACGTTATGAAGTTCATATTCCTTGGAAAGAAGGACGAGAAGTTTTACAGAATAATAAAGAGGTAGCGGTAAGACGTCTGTACTCAACTACCAAACGACTGGAAAAAATAGGTAAGGTAGATGAGTATAATAGAGTGTTCACGGAATGGCTGGAGGAGGGTGTGATTGAAGTGGCACAAGGAGATGATAGTGGACATTATTTGCCACACCATGCTATAATAAAAGAATCCAGTAGTACTACTAAGATAAGGCCGGTAAGTGATGCATCAGCGAAAGATAGAAATGGGTACTCATTAAACTCTTTCATTGAGAAAGGTTTAAATTTTTTAGAAATTATACCACGATTGTTAACCCAGTTTCGGATGCGGAAGATTGGCATATCGGCAGATATAAAAAAGGCATTTCTCCAAATATCACTTAATCCAAAGGATAGGAAATATTTACAGATATTATGGTGGAAAGATAAAGAAATGAAGGAAATTATTACATTTAGACATAAGAGGGTGGTATTTGGCATTACTTGTAGTCCATTTTTACTAGCAGCCACACTCATATATCATTTGGAACAAGCACCGGATCACATGAAACCTATTGCAGACAAATTAATTAGATCTTTATATGTTGATAACTGCATAATTAGCGTAAAATCAGAGGAGGAATGTAGAGATTTTATAAGCGTGTCTAAACAATTAATGTCATCTGCCCAATTTGATTTAAGGGGGTGGGTAACAGGTCCCAGTAAAGAATCCGAAATTATTTCTATTCTAGGAATGATGTGGGAAACCTCTGGTGATTGTTTGTACGTAGATCCTAATTTTGGTGAAACTGATTTTAGTCTGGTTACAAAGAGGATTATCTTGTCATTCGCTCAGCGTATTTTTGATCCAGTAGGATATACTTCACCTGTATATTTGATTCCGAAATTACTACTACAAAGGTGCTGGATTTTAAAATTCAATTGGGATCAAAGGCTTCCAGAAGATATTACTAAAGAGTTTAAATTGTGGCTAAAAACAGTGCATATAATAAGGGAAATTAAAATTCCGCGAAGGTATAGTAAACATGATTTAGACCAATGTAAGTTGTCATTACATACTTTCTGTGATGCAAGCAAAGCAGCGTATGCAGCAGTTGTGTTTATTAGATCTGAATTTAACAATAAAGTGCACATTCAATTAGCAGCAGCAAAGGCTAGGGTAGCCCCAACAAAGAATGTTTGTATACCACGTTTAGAATTACTTGCGGCGGTTATAGGAGTTAGACTATACATACAAGTGAAAGAAAGCCTTAAAAGAAAGTGTGAAGCTTATTTTTGGACAGACTCTGCAGTTACGTTGACATGGATTAAAAAAGAGAGTAACTGGTCAATATTTGTTAGAAATAGAGTGAAAGAAATAAATAAGGAAACTCAAGTAAATCAATGGCGTCATATATCAGGTACCTTAAATCCAGCAGATTTGCCCTCACGTGGGTGCAATTCAAAAACTTTGCGTGATTCTTGCTGGTGGGAGGGACCTCAATGGTTGAAGTTATGTGAAGACGAATGGCCAATATCTGAGGTAATTGTTAACGAAGATGAAGTTAATGTGGAGAAAAGATCTTTATTTTACAAAGATGTTGTTATGCTAGAGATAAATGAAACTGTTTCTGATTTTACCCAAATTCTTAGTTATTATTTTTCAAGTTATACTAAAATCCTAAGGATGTTAGGGTGGATTGCCAGATTTATTTATAATTGTAGACACAGTTCAAATAGGCGCACTTATGAATTAAATTATACTGAAGTAAGTTTGGCAGAGAAAATATTATTTAAAATAATTCAAAGGGAAAGTTTTGATGAAATTTACTTAGAGAAACTAAATTTACAATTATTTAAAGATTCTGAAGGATTATTGAGAATTAAAAGTCGTTTAGTCTTCAGAGAGGATTTAGAGTATTTTAAATACCCTATAATTTTACCCGGTAATAATATAATTATTCAGAAAATGATATACGAAAAACATTGCCAGCTGCAGCATGCTGGCTCAGCGACTGTTTTGAGTAACTTACGGGAATCTTACTGGTTAGTTAACGCTAGAAAGTGGGTGAAAAGGACGATTAACTATTGTTATATTTGTAAAAAGATACGCTGCAAGAAAGCTGATGTTCCAGTAGCTCCATTGCCTAACGATCGAATAAAAGACGCCAAAGTATTTGAAGTTACTGGTACTCGACTTATGTGGACCGCTGATTTTGAAATCGGGACGAAAGTGCTGGATTGTTATTTTTACTTGCGCGATTTATAGGGCGGTACATTTAGAGCTTACAGAATCATTGTCAACTGAATCTTTCATGTTAGCATTACGTCGATTTATCGCTCGTAGGGGTCGAATTAATATTATGTACAGCGATAATGGGACCAATTTTACCGGTTTAGATAGTTTACTTAAACGTCTAGATTGGAATGAACTTCAAAGATTTTCTACTGTTAAAAGATTCGAATGGAAATTCAATGTCCCAGGTGCTCCATGGTGGGGAGGTTTTTGGGAGCGCTTAATATGTATTCTAAAGGGTTTACTACGTCGTATACTAGGAAAGGCTGCATTGACTTATGTGGAGTTAGAGACAGTAATTTGTGATTGCGAGGCAACAATGAATTCGAGACCTATTACATATTTAGCCGACGATAACGAAAATATGACTCCGCTTACTCCATCGTGTTTTTTGCATGATTTAACCGAAACTACAGTGGATGATTTAGATCTTATAGATAGGAATAATATAGAAGTACGATTTCGTTATTTGCAAAAATTAAGATCAGATTTTAGGATGAGATTTCGTAGCGAGTACTTATCGGGTCTTATCCACAAAGGTCCTTTAAAAGGTGTCACCAATATTAATAAAGGAGATGTAGTGTTAATAGAATCTGAATCCAAAAAACAATTTTGGCCGTTAGGAATAATAATAGAATTGTTAAAAGGCAAAGATGATTATTATAGAGCGGCTAGGGTTAAAACCAAAAATGGTTCAATTTTGACCAGACCAGTTCAGAAGTTATATCCGTTAGAATTAAGCCTAGCTGAGAATTGTAATTTAAAAGATATTATTAAAGACAAAAGTACAGTGGTTAAATCTGGTAAAACCAGAATTGTAAAGAATAGTGGAACCACTATAATTCAGGCTCATATGAAACCTACTATAACTAAATCTGGTAGGATTGTAAAATTACCCCACCGGTATAAAGATTAGTTTGTTTTAGTACTACCAAAAGGTGGGGAGTGTTGAGAATATTTCTATTAAAAATATAAATGTCTTTTTAAAATGTATGTTTAGTGATTTTTCTATAATTGTCAGTTCGAGTTTTAATAAAATATGGTGAAAATATGTTGGTTTTAATGAATATGCGGCTGATATTTCACAACGGGTAACTTCGCCAAACAGCCAACGAAGTCGTGGTTAAAAATATTATGCGGTTAAATTAAGAATGCTTAAGAACAATTTGCAATCTTGTACGAATTTAACTTCATTTGGGTTATATTATAACTCTTGTGCTGTAATGTAAAGTAAAAAGCACGCGTGTTTAATATATGGGATTATGCGTCTAAAAGTAAGGTAATAAGACTCACGTTACGAGCAAGTGTGTTGAAAATTATTTTTTAATTCACAAAAATAATAAATCAATGATATGGAATCCTAATGAGGAGTCTTCGAGACATATTTGATGTTTTTAATAGTAGCTTACCCAATTGGGTAGGAATTCTAAGAACAAATACATTTAGACACAGTTTCAGTAAGTCAATTATAATTTTCAGCCATACGCAACCAATTGGATACATTACATACGAAAGGGAATACAGAATCCAGTATAATTTGAAACTTCAATAATCTATTCCTGCTAGATAACTTTGGTTAATAGTCTTTGTGGTTAATTTGTACCCAGATTTGAAAACTAGGATTTGAAATCAACAATCTTGGTACTTGGTACTTGGTGATCGGCTCGTTTTCCGCAACTCGACGTCTAAAGGCGCCTATTTTGCGTGTGGTGGGAACTACATCACTCTTCCCATCCCAGCTCCTCCAAAAACCCCAGCAGACCTCCGATGTTGTTGCAGGCCTCCAGTAGCGTTCCAAAGGACCCGAGGTGTTTCATTCTATATACGGCCACTCCCTGGCACTCTAGGAGTATGTGAGCAGCCGTTTCTTCAGTCAACATGCAAGCCCTGCATAGCGGACTATCTGTAATGCCAATGTTATATAAGTGTTTGTTAAAAGGACCATGACCAGTGATGGCTTGAGTCACCGATCTTAGTTGGGTTCTTTTTAGTTTCAAGATCTTTTTTGAGAGTCTTGTGTTTATGGTTGGTAGAGCTGCCCTGGTTTGTCTACATTCCATAAGATTATGCCATTCGAGATTGTGCATGCATTTTGTTCTCTGTTTGAGTTGTGATGTAAACCAGCCGCTAGGCAGGGGCACTAGGGGCTCGGGGCCAATTACAGACATGCTTGCACCGGCTCTCGCTAGCTCATCCGCCGCGTCATTTCCGCGGGAGTTGCTGTGTCCTTTGATCCATTGTATGGTTAAGGTGTTATTATGGTTACATACCTTGTTTAGTGCTGTATGACACTCAAGTATGAGACCTGATTTAAACTTATTACTTACCAGGGCCTGTAGGACAGATTTACTGTCCGACAGTATGCGAATAGACTGGTTGATTACTTTCCTCTTGGTTATCGCTAGGGCCGCTAGGCAGATTGCCATACATTCTGCCTGGAAGACTGTATTGTTCATGCCTAGCGGTGTGGAAGTGCGCATATGTAGGTCATCTGAGAAAACCCCCGATCCTGTGCCAGACCTTGTCTTTGAGCCGTCCGTGAATATTCTTAAGTCGGACATGTTTAGTCCGTCTTCCACTTCCTCAGACAGCTGTATCTTATATTTCTTATCAAAGATATACTTTACCGGTATTTTGTCATTTTTGGATTCTGCTAGTGGCAGATCAGACATTAATGTTTCCAAAAGTGAGGTGTGTGTGGTACCAGTATGTTTCCATAGACCAAGTGATTTCAGTCTGTATGCTGATGCCGCTGCCTCCTGCTGTATAAACAGGTGCAGTGGTGGGATGTTAAGCATAACTTCGAGAGCTGAGGTTGGTGTAGTCCTCATACAGCCGGTTATGGCCATGCAGGGCATCCTCTGAAATTGCTGTAGTTTGGATTTTAAAGTAGTCAGTCGTGTGCGTGCCCACCATACAACTGCTCCATAGCATAGTATGGGCCTTATCACAGCAGTATATAACCACATGCATATTTTTGGGGTAAGTCCCCACTTTTTCCCCATCATCCTGCGGCATTGCCAGAAAGTTATACTTGCCTTATTTATTTTATTGTCTAGATGCTTGTTCCAGTTCAGTTTACTATCCAGGATGACACCCAGGTATTTTACATCGCTAGATAGTTTCAGTTCCGTATTGAATAAGGTTGGTAGTTTATACTTACCCAGATTACGTTTGTTAGTGAACATCACCAACTCAGTCTTTGTGACATTCACCGATAGTTCGTACTTGTGGCACCATTTTTCTACTGTGTGCAGAGCAGATTGCATGACTTCGCAAATGGTGCCGGCAAATTTACCTGATATTAGGATAGTGAGATCATCAGCGTATCCAATTGTGTAGAAGTGTTTACCATTTAGTGACGCGATGAGATCGTTTACCACAAGGTTCCACAGGAGTGGCGATAGTACGCCTCCCTGTGGACATCCTTTGGCCACCATGGCTCCTCCCTTCTGATCTGTACTGGACCTAATTACTCTTTTGCTTAGCATGTTGACGATCCAATCTGTGATAGCCGCATCGACATTGTGCCTAGTCAGCGCGGTTTTGATGCTAGAGAAGCTTGTTTTGTCGAAGGCCCCTTCGATATCAATGAAAGTGCCTAGACATAGGCCTTTGTCAGTTAACGCCTCCTCGATTCTACCAACTACTCTGTGTAGCGCAGACTCAGTGGATTTACCAGAGGAGTAAGCGTGTTGGTTCGGGTGCATTGGTACCCTTACTAGAGTGTTGTCCCTGATGTCTCTGTCGATTAACCTCTCCAGCGTCTTTAGGATAAACGATGTGAGACTGATGGGTCTGAATGATTTGGCATTTGTGTAGTCACTTTTGCCCGGTTTGGGGATAAAGATTACTTTAACTTCCCTCCACAGTTTAGGGATATATCTTAGTGCTAGGCATGCTGTCAGGATGCGTGTTAGTCTATAAACTACCGGATCCCCACCCCATTGCATAAGCGCCGGGAAGACTCCGTCCAGGCCAGCAGCCTTGAAAGGTTTGAAGCTGTTGATAGCCCAATGTGTTTTTTCATAGTTTATCACTCTATCAGCCGTAGTCCAGCTAACTGTGGTTGGTGTAGTTGAACCCTCCTCCCAGAGCGTTTCTCTTACCAGATGGCAGCCGGGAAAGTGTGTTTCTAGCAATACCCTTTGTGCTTCTTCTGGTGTGTTAGTCAAAGTGTTGTCAGGTTTACGTAAGGAGCCTATGTCATGGTTCACTTGACTACATAGTATTTTCCTTACCCTGTTAGCTTGTTCATTGGATTCAACATTTTCACAAAAATTTCTCCATGAACGCGTTCTAAAGTATCTAATACGTTTTTTATATTTTTGTTTTGTTACCTTATAGTTATCCCAGTCGAACTTGTCACATGTGTTCATGGCCCTATTAAAGAGCTTCCTTACCTTCTTCCTGAGTCTTTCCAGTTCAGGTCCCCACCAGTTATATTGGCGGTCACTGCTGGAGTCCTTAGGGTAGGTCAGGGGACAAGTTGAGTGATAGCAATCAGTTATACTTTTTGTCAACAGGATTACCTGTTTTTCAATTAGTTCAGTGTTTACCACCTCATCAGACAGATTAATTTGGAGGAGCGTACGTTCTAGTAGTTCAGCATACCTCTTCCTGTCTGTTTTGCGTGGGTTTCTGTGTGGTGCTGTAATTTTATTTTGTACCTGTATATTGTATTGGATCCATCTATGGTCAGAGCAGGATGCCTCGTTTGAGACATGCCATCCCGAAATAAGGCTTGCTGCTCCGTAGGTGGCCAAGGTAAGGTCTATTATGGTTTTACTTCGTCTGGTAACAAATGTAGGTTCCGAGCCCGTATTGATTACATCCAAAGCTGTGGTAGATAGGTATTCTAGAAGTGACTTACCTCTACAGTTTGTGTTTGTACTACCCCATAGAGTATGGTGTGCATTTGCGTCTGTAGAAATTATAAGATCATACTTACTAATCTCACAGTGATTGATGAGCCGCACCATTTCCGGTGGTGGTGGGTTTTCATTTTCTGGCATGTAAACCGTTGCTACAATTAGGTCCTGCAGGCACGTCCCACGTATAGACGGGAGTTTCACTGCACACAGGTCCCTAGTGCAAAAATCGTTTAACGGTTGCATATTTATGTTTTTTGATACATAGATACAAGTTCTGGGTAGGGATTGCATATCAGCTATTATCTTACCTTTCATATTGCCAAGTCCCTGGATTTTTCCCGTTTTGCTAATCCACGGCTCCTGGATTAACGCAATCGAAGTGTCTGTTACCTCAAGCCATTTCCGCAGTTGAGCCGTGGCGGTCATGCTGTGGTTGAGGTTTATTTGTGTGATGGTACATTTGTTGGGGAGGGTCTCTTTTAAACGTCCGAGCCCTCCTCCTCCTCAATACGTATGTTGTCCATCACTCCCATCCATTCATCGCCGCTGTCTGGGTTACCGGTAGATAATGTGTCCATACCCTCGATCGGCAATGGGGATGGCGCTGGTCCTGCCGGGTTAGCAACAGGTACCTCGCTCTGTGATGTTGTATCCTCGCCTACTTTAGCGGGTTCTAGTTCTTGTCCGGGCATCGGGGGAGTGGTCACAAACGACTTCCCTGGTCCCTGGAAGCGTACATAGACGGGCTCCAGGAGGTAGGTCAGACGCCTCCCCCTCTGCATCAGCGGTTCAATGACCGCCTCCGGAATGCCCACTATAATGAAGGTGGAGTCCTTGCATTTATTCGAGGAGTAGAGCTGCCATTTGTCGACCTGAGCCCATCGGTTTTGTATCTTCAGGTGCAGCCCCATCTCCTTGAAGCTTTCGTCACCGGGCATAAAGATGCCGCATCTCACCCGTTTAAATAGGTCGCAAGGTCTGACCACCTTTAAACTAACATCTGGTTGTATTGTCAGACTTTCAACCTTCTTTTTTACCCAATCTAGGGTTTCTTTGTTTGCGCACAAGAGTTTCAGGGCCCCATCTGAATAAGAGGGTTTGCCCGTGAACTCAGGTTGTGCGACTTCAACTGATGGATCTTGTTCCATCAGGTTGCTGATCCTTATGTTGTCCGCACGCAATGCCTCATGTAGGGCCTTTTGTGCGAGAGTCGATTGCGTGCCGTTCAACATACCCGTGCCGTCCGTCACAATACACGCTATTAAATCGTTTTTTAGGGCCATAGCGTAGTTGCCGGTCGGCTGTCTGATAAAGGGTTCAACCTTCGCCTTTTTGTGGTCACCTCTAGGGGAGTTGGTGTCGTCTAGGCGAGCCCTTTTGGTGTTCGGTTTCACCGTCACATTTTTGCTACCTTCCGTTCCCGACACTGGCTCCCTGTATACCCGCGGTTGACTCGGGCCAGGTCCAGCATCGGTGACTTGGGTATTTTCTGTTTTCCGGTCCTTCCGAGCTTTTCGGAATCTTTTCCTTTGCTTGGCGTTCGGGTTTTTTATAAATTCTTTTCCGACGGTCAAACTACCCTCTTGTTTGTGGGGTGTACTCTGCCGGATTTTTGGTTTAACTATGGTCCATGATTCCCCTAGTTCTTCGTCCAGGGGGATTGCAGTTCCTGCAGATGTTGTTGCAGTGGCTGCTACCATAGTTTTTGCTTGCGTGTTTTGATGGCTAGGCCCTGCAACAGGAGTTCCACTTTGGGGTTTCCCCTTTAGCTTTCCTCCCGTCACTATTGGCTTCGCCACGGCACTCTGCCCAGGGACACGAGGTTTGCCTGCGGGTGAACCCGCCAACAGTTTACCTGTAGTCCCCGGAACAGACTGTGCCGTTTTCTCAATAGATTTTCTGACGGGTTTGCCAGGGTTTTGATTCCCCGACACATTCCCCGTTTCATTTTTAGTTATACCTTTGTTTGGTTCCATTTATTGATGTAGATTAAATTCGTCAACCAGGCTTCCCACCCTCCATGGAGCCCTCAAATGGGAGTGTCGTTACACTAGGATTACCTGGTCGATATAGCTGTGAAGGTTGGCGGATCAGCGCGACATCAGGAGTTCGGAGTAAACGACAGAGACGGGTCGGTATGTAGCCCGCCAGTGCCCGTCCACAGCCTCACCCCCTCAGCTTGGCCTACCCCCATCCGCAGCACGTCTTGAAAAAGACATGTGCGGACCCTCCCCCAGCTCACCTGTGACCCTCTGACGGGGCACTCGGCCATTTCCCCCACGGTGGTTAGCCGTGAGGGCTACCGTTTAGCCTGAAATTAGGGCCAAAGAGGGCGTGTTGCCTACGGGGGGACGCATCCCCTTTTCAGCTCAACCCCCCAGGATCCCGTCATCCCTGCGTACGGCGTTCAACTGCACAGGTCCTAGTGCAGGTAAGGGTTGAAAGTAATCTGCATCCGAACACCCCTACTGAGCCCGGAAGAGAATTGAGACGGCCACAAAATGTGTGCCATATATACATAAACTATAGTACAGGTGGAACAAAAACTAAGAAGGCCACGGAATAGATATATACATGGATATGTAATTATATATATTATATACATTATTTATATTATACACATATAATAGGGGTTGTGGTAGGGATATGATTGTAAAGGGTGGGATGTGATTAGGGAATTAGGGAGAAAGAGGAAAGGGGGGGTGTTTTTAGGTATGGGAATCGCCAAGCTATTTCAGTTGTACCTATTTCTGAGGGAATTAGGCTTATAACAGGCAGCAACCACGTGAAGGATAACGCTTGACTTGCACTGGGAATGTGTGAAGCACTATTACCAGGGCCAGTTGCCAGATTACCTATTGGGAATTATAGGTAAAATAGGTGCAGACCCATGTCACACTGCCTTGCGTTGTCATGGACCTACCCCCGCCCATCAACAATCTGTAATCTAAACATTAAAAATTACTAAACCATAGGTCCGCGTGGAATATGAAAACTGGCTGCATTTCCCCGCCTCGTTGAGCAGGGAAGGAGCCAGCCCTTTTGTCACCAGAGGGGATGATCAATCTGGGGATATATCTTTAATTAACTTTTTGGCATTTGAACCTCACGGACCTAGAGTTTCTACACCAAACGGCGCAAAGGAGATCAACATATTCCCATTCATAGTTGGGCTACTGTCGGGCAATGTCTGGCACCAACCGAGTGCCGACATCAAATATATATATTAATAAAGGTCACAAATGGGCGAACCAAAATAAATTAATCTTATATTTTTAGCGGCCGTATTTTACACGTATTTTTACTTATAATGTTTTAAACACTAGTAACACTAATATAAAATGTTTACGCTTCGGAACGTATCTACTTAAGTCAGCCGTCGTCAGCCAGTTCAGTCAGTCAGTCAGGCTGTCAGTTCGCTAGCTAGCTTCTGTTTTTGTCGGTTTTTGTTATTTCTCTCGTTATTTCTTATGTTATTCAATATAAATAGATAAAATATAATTAATAAAACAACCTACTAAAAAGAGTAAACAAAACAATCAGTCAAACAATGTCAGTCAAGTTGAAAGTGACAGGTAAATAATTATTGCCAGCAACAAATAATGTTGAAATAGGTGTTCAAAATCAAAATCTGAAAACTATTAATTCAAGAGCTAAAAATACTGGACCACGATTTTTTAGTTCTATATCTTATATCTAACAACTGTGGGTATTATCGGGTCTGTTCGCGAAGATAAAAAAAAATGGCCCAAATGTAGGGATCTCCTTTGTAGTTTTCATAAATGGAACTGTATTTGCGTCGTTTGTTCTGCGATTTCTGATTTCCCTGAGATGAGACGGGGCTAATGTGTCCAGGCACGTAGCATCCCATACAAGGGCCCGATCTCGCTCCCAGGGAATCAAAGTCATTCCATCGGGTTATATTTTATATTGTTGTGAGTAAAGTTATGATTAAATAAAAATCTGTAATGATGCGTTTGAACTGCGATTTTTCTTCTATCTTTCAGTCACATCTTTTCTGCCTATAGTTTTTTTAATGTAGGTATTTAGTTAGAAAATAAATGAATAATGTAAAAAACACAAGCCCGGTAATGTGCCACTTTACGTGCAAGTGTATTCAGCCTAAAACACAAATATGAAAATTGGAAGCTACATTTTATACCTTAGAGGGGATGCACTACGAAATATTTTTTTCTAAGGGTGTGAAATTAGGTGTATACGCTGTATTTCTATACCACGAGTACGAATGTTTGATGAATATAAAAGAAGCGAAAGAGGTATGTCAGGATCGTAGCAAATGGCATTCGATTGTTTCTGCCTACCCCTTTTGGGATAAAAGGCGTGATTATAGATAGGGTACGAAGTCGCGTTGTTATGTATATTATGTACATAAGTATGTTATGAAATCCACATAAACTCTCCCTAACTTTATTCAAGTTTATCCAAAGCTTCACGCCTGACTTAGCTTCTACAGACTCGTTGCAGCGCAATAAGCTTTAAATATTTTGCAGCGCTGAAAATTTGTGAACATGTAAGACTGTTTTTAATAATGTTAAATAAAAATGGTAGTTTTCAAAAATACCTACATAAATATACTAGCTGTGCACTGCGGTTGCACCCTCCGCTCCTCAAGAATTGGGGCTATCCAAATGCAAAAATATTTTTTCAATTTAGACTGGTAGTTCATAAGATTAGCACGTTCAAACAAACAAACAAACTCTTCATCTTTATTATTAGTATAGATCAGAGGTTCTCAAACTTATTTTGTCTACCGCCCACTCTGAAAATTAATTATTTTTCAGCGCCCCCAATTTTTTTTAAATCTCCATCTTAAAAATCACAATGACATTCATTACTTTAATTTAATTATAGTGTTCTATATTTGTTTGGAGTTTAAACTTACATTCTAAACGAGACTTTTTTTACCCATCAATTTTAATTTTAAAACTAATCTAATGTGAAGGAAGAATCTAATGATTTTTTACAATGATTTTTGACAAACCGATAATAAAGCACTACCTCCACCACTTCGCGTTGTGAGGCTTGCAATATTAAATAGATGAAATTACAAATCAGCCATCGCCCCCCTTCAACTTCAACTTCAACACCTAAAAGGGGGCGTTATCGCCCACTTTGAGAAATACTGGTATAGATAGATGAAGTGCTAATGCATACTTAATTAATAAATCTTAAAAAAAAACATTAATAAAATATCTCGACAGTCAAAATAACGTTATAATTTAAATCAATTAAAAACTAAAACGAATTATTTTATTATATTTTTAAGCATATATGTTTATAAATAAAGTCCACCGCCGCGCTGAGTTTGTGTTTGTTCGACCTAATCTCAGAAACTACTGTACTGATTTTCATACGGTTTTCACCAATAACATATGAACATTTTGCGAAAATAAGGGGCGGGATCACTAGTATTACTGCATCATATATCACTTTGTCTTGGATTTCACTAATTTGATATGAAAACTATTTTAAAGGGCGCTCGACTTCCTCTTAGGTAAATTTACGTCATTCTGGATGGCTTCGTCCTTGTACAATTTAGTTTAACAACAATTTTGTGAAAATTATTAGGTACTTTTACTTAATTTGAACTGTAAATACTACTTTTGAAGATAAATTTACAAAAAACCGTATTAGCAAAATTACCGAAAAAGTACTGAACCAATTTTGTTGAAAAATAAAACCGGCAAAGTGCGAGTATACTACTGTATGCACTAAGGTCAGACCAAGTTTGACGCCGCTGACAAATTAGAGTCTTGAAATTATCACAGAGTGTGTATCTATGGCCGCTATAACAACAAATATAAATATTAATATAAATTAAAAAAGTAAAGGGGGACCATACAAGAAACCGTCTAACTAGTATAACTATAATTCAAATTCAAATTCAAAAGATATTTTATTTCATAGGTACATTATAATGGTACACGTGAAATAGTCAATAAAAAAATACAATTAATTAATAAATTCCCTACATTACATTTTTATATGCTTTTGAATAGTCAATAATAAAATACAATTCATGTCCGGAAATAAAATAGTACAATTATGTCTGATATAAAAAATGTGCAATTTATGTCTTAATAAAAAAAATACAATATTATATAATTTAATTTGAATTTGTCTAAGATAATAATAAAAAATAACCCTATATACATGTCAATTAAAAAAACAAATAAAATGTCACAGAAGTAGGGTACAATTGAGCCAATGTCACACAATACAATAATTCTACATCCATGGATTTTTTTCTTCTATATAGTCTGATATTTTATAATATGCTTTTGTACAGAGTTTTTGTTTTATAATTGCTTTAAACTTGTCATGAGGCAACATTTGAATGTCGACGGGGACCTTATTATAAAAACGTATACATTGCCCCATAAATGAGTTTGTAACTTTGTGGAGACGACTGATATGTATGGCAAGTTTGTTTTTGTTTCTTGTATTGACACTATGGTTGTCCCTATTTAACTTAAACAAATGAATATTTCTTTTCACATACAGAAGGTTTTCATATATATACTGAGACGCCAGTGTCAATATATCAATTTCTTTAAACCTATTTTTAAGGGACACCCTAGGTCCCAGTCCATATATTGCGCGAATTGCACGCTTCTGCAGAACAAATATTTTATTTATATCAGCAGCGTTCCCCCATAGCAGGATGCCATATGTCATCAGGCTATGGAAGTAGCTGAAGTAAACTAATCTCGCGGTGTCTACATCTGTAAAGTTTCTAATTTTTTTTACTGCGTACGCTGCAGAACTAAGCCTCGTCGCCAACTTATCAATATGTGGACCCCACTGAAGCCTGGCATCTAAAGTTATGCCTAGGAATACAGTGGAATCCACAGGCTCTAATTTTTCATCTATTCTATTCTATTTTTTTCAAAATGGCTCCATCAGGGTTTTGATGATTCCGCCAATGTCAAGTAATATAGACGTCACAGTAACAATAAGCCGATTGATCGGTAGGTAGAATGCTCCCGCCGGCCGTAATATGTCCTATTAATCACTGACTAATCACAACTATTACAGCGCGGGCGGGATTAAACTGGATTCCCCATGACGTCCTGGTGGACGCGTGCGTATACCACAAAGGCGTCACGTGGAATAGCTAATTTTTCATCTCCCACGAATATATTACTAGATACCTGTCTGACGTTAGGTAGAGAAAATTTTAAAAACTTTGTTTTTTTTTCGTTGAGGCGTAGGTTGTTGGCCCTGAACCATTCCACTACTTTGGATATAGCATTGTTCACATTGTCCATAGCTAATTGTTGTCTTTCAACTTTAAATAGTAAAGAAGTATCATCAGCGAACAAAACTATACCGTGCTTATTATTGACAAGATTAGGTAGGTCATTAATATAAATTAGAAATAGGAAAGGTCCAAGAATCGAGCCCTGTGGGACTCCCATGCGGACTGCCGAACCTGGCGACCTCTTTCCATTTACATCAACCCTCTGAACTCTGTTGCTTAGGTACGATATAAGAAGGGAGAGTGCAAGGTCTTTTATACCGTAGTGATGAAGTTTCCCAACTAGAGTATCGTGTTGCACACAATCGAAGGCCTTGGACAAATCACAGAAGATGCCAACTGCATCCCGTGAGTCCTCCCAGGCCCCAAAAATATGTTGAAGAAGCTCAACACCAGCATCAGTTGTTGAACGACCTCGGGTAAACCCAAATTGCTGCGAATTTATTAACTTATTATTAGTGAAATGAAGAAGCAATTGATTTAAAATTATTTTTTCAAATATTTTACTGAGAGTCGGCAGTATTGATATGGGTCTGAAGTTAGTGGGGTCAGTGGTACTACCGGCTTTAAACAACGGAATGACTTTACTTTGTTTCATTAAGTCAGGGAATTTTCCACCATCAATACATTTATTGAAAATAGTAGCTAAATGAGGTGATATGCAATCAATTATAGAATTAATGACTTTAACAGAGAGGCCATGAAGGTCGGCAGTCTTTTTCTGATCAAGATATTTGATTGCTTTAAATATGTCTCCAGGATTAACGTAATGAAATTTGAAATCTACTTTACACTCCTTAACATTTTTTTTAAGAAAAGATTCAGCTATAGTGGGAGATGAATTGAGAGACCTGGTAGTAGATATCGGAATTTCGGTAAAGAAGTTCTCAAAGGCTTTAGCAATTTCAGCATCAGTATCTAAAAGTCTATCATCTATTTTTAATTGAAAGTCACGGTTGTGATGTTTGACTCTTCCGGTCTCGCTGTTTACTATTTGCCAGGTAGTTTTCATTATATTTCCGCTTTGTAAAATTTTGGTTTTTATGAATTTTGACTTAGCTACGACACAGACACGTTTAAATATTTTAGAGTATTTCCTAACATATTCAGCAAAACTGACACTTTTATTGAAAGATTTTTCATCATAGAGTTCGTAGAGCTTTCGTCTGCTTACATGTATACCTACAGTTGCCCAATCGCTAAACATTAAGGAGTCATTAACTTTTATGGTTTTGGACTTAAGAGGATCGTGTAGCTCAGCGTACGCAGCGAAATAGGTATTTAGAAAATCATATTCTGTCTCAAGCGCGCTCTTCCCACTGGCATCAGTGCGACAGAGAACACTGCAGCTCGTGAGTGTTCGTAGGTATGTCCTTAGTTGAAAATTGCGTTTTGGGGGAAAACGATTTACACCTACTAAACTATAACGAAACCTTATAATTTTGGTGTCAAACGTTTTAGCAGATTATAATCTACGTACGTACGTTTTGCTTTTTTTGAAATTTTGCTTTGTTTCTCAAATACAGACGGTTTATTACGAGCAAGTTATGAACCAAAAAAACCGAGATTTGAGGGGCTTATAACTTTTGACCTATTACGAATTTTGAAAAAAGGAAAAAATACATACGTAGTTTTTCATTATGTCAGTAACATATTACAAAATCGTTAAAATTAAATCATATTTAGGGGTAGTAAAACGTTTTCTCCGTTTGTATGGACATGGACGCGGTACACTACACTCTTAAATACTGTATCAAATTCAGATTTGGTGAAGTTAAACAAGGTGTTGTATAACTCGTTCGGATTCTCACAATATTCCAAATTAAACAATTTTGACATTATATTAGTTCTATACAAATTTCTCATTAATAGGTACATATTTAATATTTCTTTTAATAGGTTTTTTAACATGCATATTAAAACTGGCCAATTGTCCACAATGATCCGATGCTAATTTATTTATGATTGATTTGTCAATGGGTTCAACACTGGCAAAAATATTGTCAATACAAGTTGCCGATGTAGATGTAATTCTAGTAGGCTTGTTAAAAAGATTTACAAGATTATAACATTTGTATAATGATTTAAGTTTACTGGTTAAACCACAGTCATCTAACAGGTTCACATTGAAATCTCCACAAATCACAATATACTTATTAGTATTGCTAAGTTTATGTAATGCATCGTCCATAATTTTTTCAAACAAATCAAATTGTGAAGTGGGGGGTCTGTACACGCTCAATACAATAAGCCCATTCAGTTCTACACAGGACATTTCAATAGTACGCTCAACAGATAAGTTCACAATATCTTGGCGTTCCTTAAATTTTAGTACATTACGAATAAGTATCAGTGAACCGCCACGCATTGCTTTTTCTCTGCTGAAGGCACTAGCAACCTGATGATTATTGAAGCCAAACATGAACTGACACTTTTTAAGCCAATGTTCAGTAAAACAAAAAATATCTATATTGTTGCAGTTCATGAATAACTCAATTTCTAATTCTTTACCCGTTATGCCCTGTATATTTTGATGCACCAGATTTATAATAGAATTATTCTTGTTAATACATTTTTTATTGTTTTTATACATTTTTGAGGGCATGTGCGTCAAAGTGTCGCCAGAGGCTCTCTCTATTGTCTTACATTCTAATTTAAATTACAATTTTTTGGAACGTATTCCAATGAATAATGCTCAATAGTAGCAGTCGTCTTTTTAGCCAACGGATTGACTGAAATATAAAATGATAGCGATTCTGCTATTTGTCGCCTATAGTAAGTTGGAAGATAATAGTTATCTTCCGTCAAGTATAAAAAATTACTAAATAATTATATTCGTGTCAATAAAGTGAAATCTTTCACTGTGACGACATGTTAATGTATGCAATGTCATATTTAAATTGTGTCTTACGGCATTTTCGGTTGAATCATTTCGGCAAAATAGGAACGCATACAGAATTATTTTATTTACATTCTGTAGCATATTTAATTTGGTGTGCATGTACTATTAAATAAAACAACAAATAATAAAAAACCGGCCAAGTGCGAGTCGGACTTGGTCTACTATTACGGTTCAAAAGATACAACCCTGTGACAGACGGACGGACGGACAGCAGAGCCTTAGGAATAGGGTTTCCGTTGTCACCAAAGGGTACGGAACCCTAAAAATGGGACCAATTCGGAAAAAAACCCTATTGATCAAAATAGAAAACAGCCAAGTTGGCGAAAATATTATTTAAAAAAAAACACAGACATGAGTGGGTCTAATCTAATCTAATCATGAATCATAAGTAGAAAACCTTCTCTTAATCACTGACCTGCGGTAAAGCTAATAAGTTGCCCTAGATATGCTCCAGCCCTCTTGTCACCAAATGAAAAAGTTGTTAATAATTTCATTCATTTTACATTCTTATAAAAAACCATTTACAAAGAAAACACTCTACATTATGATATGTACAAGAATGGTCTGAATTCTTACAATTTAATTTAAAAGCTCTCTTCTTTTTGAAAAAAAGTCGCTCAAGATATATACCTACCTTCCACGAAGCCGCATCCAAATCCGTTTAATAACATACGACAAACCACACTTAGAGGCTTTTCCATCTAAATATACCATAACAGAACTCCACTCGTTAGATATAGCCTCACAAATACCATCGGCTAAACGAGGGAGACTTGATCTTCCGCTGGGTAACCTGGAACCGTAACACGGTTTCAGAGCTGTACGACAACACGTGAAGAAAAAAAAAGCTTTAACCAATTAAAAATATTTCACATTTAAATGAGGCATTTTTACTAATTACTTAGCGCTTTGTTCAGAGGTGCGACCTAGGTCTATTGTTTACGTACTAGCCTACTGTGGCATTCATAACATGACAAGCACCTTGTTGGAAAATGGAAAATATAAAACTTCATTTTTTTCAAGGGTTGTTCACCTTCTAATACGTAACACTTTCTTCGAGTCTATAATCGAATAAAACTATGAAGATAATTAGTGAGTGAATTAGTTATATGAGTAATTACTACATATTTTTAACCGACTTCGAAAAAAAAAGAAGGAGAACGATTCGGAACGTATTTTTTTTTGTATGTATGTACATCGATTACTCCGCCAGTTGTGAACCGATTGTCATGGTTTCTTTTTTAATCGACAGATAATTCTTCCGGATTGGTCCCATTTTTATTTTATAAAAATTAGTTCTTTAGTTTTTCAGAAATTTTGAAAAAACTGACCTTATTAGTCAATTTTTCGTAATATCTCGATGAAATATGTACCGATTTTGACGACTTATTTTTTTAAGGATATAATAATTTCTTGACATTATCTCACAGTCATATGACGAAAATCGGTTCAGTATTTTTTCAGAAATTCAGTAATTTGTCTCTGTTTACTGCTGAAAATTATTATATCAGAGAAAAGCCTTAGCAACGGTTGCTATTGACACGAAGTTGTCAATTTTCGTATCGACGATGGTCTAGCGGCTAAAGGTATGGGATTTCACATTGCTCGAGGTTCAAATCCCATCCACCGCAGTATTTTTTAAAATTTTCCATTTTTTTTTTTTTTCTTTTTTCATCACGGGTTCAGCTCCCGAAACCGTGTGACGGTTCCAGGGTACCCAGCGGAAGACCAAGTCTCCCTCGTTTAGCACCAACCGTCTTCAAATTCTACGACGAAATTTTTATTATTTCTTACTTTTCAGTGCAAATTTTTGAAGTCGGTACACTTTTTTTTAAAAGGTTTATATGTAATAACTTTGATTCACGAAAAAATTATGATTAACGAATTATTTGACAAAACGTCTCCGAACATTTCTGAAAAATCTATATTTCATAAGATAACTCATTACCGATTACATATACCTATTAGAAGTGTATAAATGAAAGATGCAAGATATTTCTAGCTTTCAGAAAACATCATCATCTTTAAAATCGGTGCAATATTTGTCGAGATATAGCGTTTTTATAAAGCTAGTGGCGGCCTTTGATTGGCCATAACTCCCCCCTCTACCACTTTTGTACTCTACGATTCTAGGTGCATGTTCCTAAAATTACGAGGAATCCATCGACACCCATCGTAGGTATAGCCAGGAAGTGCAGATGAAAATCAATTTCTAGAGCACTTATGGTCAATTGTGAACCAGTCTGTAAATTTAAATCAATAATCTATCTATAATATAAAAATGAATCGCTGAATTTGTTGTTAAGCGCATATCTCGAGAGCAGCTAAACCGATAGGGTAGGGGTAGGGGGTAGGGGTAGGGGTAGGGGGTAGGGGTAGGGGTAGGGTTAGGGGTAAGGGAAGGTTTAGGTATAGGGTATATTTTATTTTGTTCGTAAATATCCACGGGTGAAGCCGGGGGCGGAATGCTAGTATATGATAATTATAATAATAAAATGAATCAATACAATGCATGTTATTTTTTTAAAATATATTTGTTGATATCGGACTACGATTTTGCAGCGTTGGCAGTAGAATCGTTAAGGTGGTCACACATTCGTCCAATCCCCGGCCGGTCGCCGTACGGTCCACCGAAACCGACCAGAGACTCGTCCAATTCTTATCGCGCGGCCCACCATCCATTTTCAAATCGTTGTATTTGTGGTTGATTTCGATGACCGGAACGATCTGTCACACACATACATCCACACGCCTTTGTTTAATCGAATCTTGTGTGTCTGTGGGTGAGTGAATTGCATATGGTCTAGATCGTATGATTTACATTGCTAATGTGTGGCAAATCCACGGGCAAAGCCGGGGGTGGAAAGCTAGTGATATAATAAAAAGCGTCTGTATATTGAATTTAAGTTCTATATTTTTTGATACTCTATAATAGAAAGTGACTTTAGTTTTTATTCCGGAAATCCGTGATAGATTCTTTTTTTCTTTCTTTCTTCCGCTGGGTACCCTAAGACCGTCCACGGTTTCGGGAGCTGTAAAACAACCCGTGAAGAAAGAACAAAAAAATGTATTTGGTTGTTTGTAAATAAATCTTTAAAGAAATCAAATAAAATTAGAGAAGTCGGTATGGATAAATCGAGGCAAGAACAGCCTAGTAATTTCTCTACAATTCACCCCTCTCAAACAGGCGAAGTAATAAGGCTAAAGTAGTTTCACCAGGCGCATTCACTATGACGACCCACAAAAGCAGTTTTCCATATTGCGCTCTAAGCCCCTTGAGAATTAACGCGTTGCTTCAACATAACTGAGTAGACGGTCTTGGAATTTGGTAAATTTCTAATTAGATTTAGTTGAAAATAGTTACGCAGCGCACTGGAAAATATTTAGCCGTTAATACATAAGTTATTTAAAACAGATGGCTTGAGATTACAATAATCTAGATAATCTATATTCGTCGGGGCGTGGTCGAGTGGGAAAGACGTCGGCTCACAACTGAGAAGTCACGGGATCGATCCCGTATAATGACAAATCTATGTAATTATCATTTATCCGATAAACCGTATAAAGAGGCTTTTCCATCTACATACTTCATTGTTAGGTATAGCCTCAAAAAATATGAGGCTCTAAATGAGGATGACTTTGTCTTCAGCTGGGTTCCCTGGGGCCTGCAACGGTTCCCAGGAGCTGTAAGGTGAAGAAAAAAAATCCATCAAAATAAAAATTAAATACTGTTAAACATTCACCAAGAAGGTTTACAAGTAATAAACATGGACCATCATGTTTAGGAGCTGAGCATTAATAGTAAAAGTGAATCAAATCGGGGAAAAAGTTAGCCCCAGCGAATTTTCATGGCGTATGCTGTCTAATACGTCAGAGATATAATAAAATGATTTTAAAAAGATGGGACCGTGGGGACCTAGTGCACACAGTCTGTTTATAGATTGATAGACTAATAGAACGTTCACATGACCAACGGGCTGGCTCTTATTTCGGTCAAAGAATAAGCATTGCCATCCAACGAGGTAATGCAGCCAGTCTGTTGGGTAATCTCCCAGTAGATAGCGATTTACACGAAATTTTTTATTTGCAATTTTATTTTATTTTTGTAATATAGGTAGGGAGAGTACCCAACAGACTGGCTGCATTACCTCGTTGGATGGCAATGCTTATTATATTTAAGATAACTTTAATACCTATGTAAATACTTCATTAGTAACCTGAATAAATAAATTTACTAAATTACACTTAAGTATTTAGAAAGAATTGTGTAGAATAAATTGATCTACAAAAAAGTCCATAGTAGCTTATCTCTAATATATAAGTAGAGTAGGGGGAGAATATATAAGAGAGTAACTCAACAATATGCCACATGATGGGGTATACGAAAAAAATTATGTTTTTCATAATATGACACCAAAATTCTATTTCAGATCTTACGGAACCCTGAATCTTTACATGTACTTAATTTATTTAAAAAGAAGTAACTGGGTAATAACTATAAATCAATTTAGGAAAATTCTAGTTTGCAGCTGGAAACTAAGTTACTTAATTAATATACGACCGAAGTTTTAAAAAGTAAAACTTAAGTTAGCAATATAAATACTACGGAACCCTACTTGAGAATATATCTAGTTTATGCTCAAGGTTTTTACCAAAAGGAAAAATATGTAATTTACCTTTTTTAATGTCGAGCATTTTAATGACTTTTAAAGAAGTCTCAACAGCTTTTCAACGAGTTCCCAAAAACTGGCCAAACCTTTTTATTTTTCTTTCTGACCCTTAAGGGTCCTATACTGGGAATTTGTACGGAGATATTACTATTCCCAATTTCTCTGTAAATACTCCACCTGTGTCACTGTAATTTTGCATATAGTTACTTATTCAATATATCTAAGTGAAATAGTGGATATTTTTTCAATTGGTTTTATTTAACAGGAAATATGGGTGGTAGAATAAAGTATTATTCTGCCCCTTCTGTCTCTTTCATAATCTATCACAAAACTCTAAATTTTTTTTAAAGCGCTCTTATACCATTATTCTTCAATTATATATATATCGCTTTTTTTTTTAGCTTATTGAAAATAAAAAAAAAAATATTTTATGATTTTTTAATTTTGCAAAAATAATAAAATAATTATTATTTTAAATTTTCAATAAGCTACCAAAAAATTCGACATATATAATGGAAGGGTAATGGTATAACAGCGCTTTAAAAAAAATTTAGAGTTTTGTGATAGATTATGAAAGAGACAGCAGGGCAAAGTTAAACTACCCATATTTCCTATTCAATAAAATCCATTGAAAAAATAAGAGCTATTTCACTTAGATATATTCAATAAGTAACTATATGCTAAATTACAGTGACACAGGTGGATTATTTACAGAGAAATTGGGAATAGTTTATCCTAGAAAAATTCCCAATATAGGACCCGTTAGGAGTAGAATATTTTTCGTTTTTCAACAGATATTTTAAAAGATTTTTAAAATACCCATTTAATAATTTAAATTTTCTAGTATATTATAATTATCTATTCAAACAACGGGTTCGATCCCGGATCGCGACCATTTATCATATTTTTTTCTTCACGAGTTGCCTTACAGCTACGGTTCCAGGGTACCCAGCGGAAGACCAAGTCTCCCATCGTTTAGCCAGCGGTATTTATGAGGCTATACCTAACGAGTGGCTAGTTCTGTTTGATATATTTAGATGGATAAACCTCTAAGTGTGGATTGTCGGATTATGTTGGTACATAAGTTTTTAATTAAAAACCCATTGGTACATGGCCGGGATATAAATTAATTAATGTACGCTATTCGCAACCTGAATGAAAACCGCACGATCCTTGGGTATTTTTCGTCTAGCCTTTAGGTGATCTGCGCGATCAGGATGGGATACCTGGTGGGTCTGGAATTGACCTTAAAATAGAGGAACGCCTTAACCCGCTGAATCCCTGTAGGTGGAAAATACTTGCTGCCTCACTTCGCGACCCACATAGTTCTGGCCGCACTGCTGGTACCTCCTAATGGAGCACGTCATCTCGCACTTTGTTTACACACACACACGGTAACCCGGGGGCTAGCCCACATACGAAGTTCGCTTACTCCCTGTCGCTTTAATCGAGCCAGACTACGGCGTCTACTCGACGACTGCGTGAGCATCGGACTAACCCGTAAATTGACGTTTCGATTGTCAATTACTAATTTTCCCCACTTCGATTAGGAGACAAAAAAGGAAGGAAACGAATGGATTTAAGGATGTTGCCAGTCTCCAACAAAAACTTGTGTATTGGTTTGTAGTTATATAGTATTAATTAGGTAGTAGATCGTTGATTCTATTTTTAATTACTTCTATTAATCGAATTCGAATCTTGCTTTCAGCAAAATATTTACAAGAAATCTTTGGTCCTATTAGTAAAGAATCCAAAAAAAAGTAAAGGATACTTTTTGTAGAAGATGCACGATGCCGTGAGAAATTGATAGAGAATGAATAAATTTATTTTAAGACCTTCACAGGTGAAACGAGTTTATCTCATAAATATTTACTGTCCATTAAATTTATTATTGCTTGTATCTTTCACATAAATACAAATAAAACTAAATTTTATGTCATCCCTTTCGTGATCCATGTTTTTAGTATTCCTTTTATAAAATTCTATTTTAAAGTCCATGCTTCAGAGGGTGCGCAAAGCTGTCTTTTGCACTTCTACTGAACATAATAGGAGCGACAGCTGTAATTCTGTAAAGTGTCGTGGCTTGGTAAAAGAATATTGATTTTGTTGAAAAAAAAAATGCTAACGGTTGGCTTACGGTTCCCGGAACACTGGCTGTTAATATAAAATACTAGCAGTTGTATTAGGAATACAACGTTTTCACCCTATTTCATCCCCTTAGGGTAGGTTGGTAGCGTGATGTTAAAACCTTCTTATACACTATGTTGCAAAAAAACGAGCACTTAAAACTTTATTGGTTATTATTATATTTTGAAGTTAATAATGGTTCAATAATTATTTTTTATGATGTTTCAACATATTATAATCAAATTTCTACATTTTTTAATTATCACAAGTAGAAATATGAGGTAAATTGAATAAAAAAATGAAAACCCAGTTTATTAAGTAATTTTAATGGATATGAAGTGACACATTAAACTTAAATATTTTTTTAAATAAATTTTTTTAAATGAACCTACACCAAAATCAATATCGAGTATGTCCACCTCTTGTAGTTATGACAGCTGCTATTCTTTTTCTCATACTCCCGATCAGGTTTCTTATGATATCTTGTGGTATCAGTTCCCATTCAGCCTGAATCACAGTTTTTAACTCTGTCAGATTTTGTGGAGCTGGAGTTGCAGCTCAAACCCGGCGTTTTAGTACGTCCCATAGATGCTCTATAGGGTTAAGGTCGGGACTCCTCGCTGGCCAATCCAATCGAGGAATCCTAACCTCCTTCATATAGGCGGATACTGCAACGGCACGATGAGGACGAGCATTATCATCCATAAAAATGGACTTGTCTCCCATAACAACCAATGCAGGTTGCACATGTGCAACGAGAATTTCTGGGATATAGCAATGTGCATTATGTGTCCCATTTGGCAAAAAACTAACTCCGTGCGAGCTTCAGAAGTTATTCCTGCCCAGAGCATTAAGGACCCTTGGTGTTACCTCTTCAAATCACACGTCGGTACAACGTTCACCTTGTCTTCTCAGTACTCTCCGATGTCTGTCTTCACCATGTAGACAAATACGGGTCTTTTCAGAAAACAGAACCCTACCCCAATCCTCAATTGTCCATAGTAACAAATTTTGCCCAATACTTAGTATTGCTGCGCGATGACCACGGAGTAATTTTGGTCCTCTAGCGGGTCTGTGAGAATGTATGCCTGCTTCGATAAGTGTCCTCCGTACAGTCCATTTGCTAACTCTCACCAATCTCACTTCTTGTAGGTGGGTTTTCAAGATAATTGTAAGATTTTCGTCGATTTCTACCGTCGTACCTAACGAGTGGACAGCTCTGTTGAGGTATATCGATGGAAAAGCCTCTTTGTACGGCTTGTCCGATGATGTACACAGTTTTTTTATTATAAAAAACCCATTGGTACATGGTCGGATGTAGGAATCGAACCCGTGACTTTTCAGTTGCGAGCCAACGTCTTACCCACTCGACCACCGTCGCATTTAATTTAATTTTTTATATTTCGTAACTTTTCACAGGCGAAACCGGCGCGGATCTCATGTATGTTTTCTACCTACGATCAAAGGTAATGCTTTGAATATCTAGAATACATTCATCAGATGAATACGGTGCACCAATTAATTCAGCATCGTATTCACAGACAAATTATCTTTTGTTTGCCGTTTTCGTTCAATCCTTTTGTCTCTTCTTTCTTTTGTTCTTTTGTATATTGTTCGGCGATGGTGATGATTTCCTTTGAGCTTTTTTGCTTATTGTTTTCGACTTAGTGTCGAATTTGGATTAAAACGTAACCAGAATCACTCAATGATCTTATTGAATTAGGGCAGCTCTACCAACTGTAAATACAAGATTCTCACAAAGACCTAAGAAAGATTCCAACTAAGATCGGTGGCTCAACACTTAAATAACATTGGCGTTACAGATAGGCCGTTATGCAGGGCTTGGATGTTGACTGAAGAAACGGCTGATCACATACTCCTGGAGTCTGTGGGAGTGTCCGTTCATAGAGTGAAACACTTCTGCTCCACTAGAACGCTACCGGAGGCCTGCAACAACATCGGAGGTCTGCTGGCATTTTTGGAGAAGCTGGGTTGGGAAAGTGATGTAGTCCATTTAGTACACAAAATAGACACTTTTTCGTTTCGCCGTTGAATTTATAAGACGGTTGGTGCCAAATTAGAAACTATCTAGCTCTAAATTTCACGAATCTAGGCAATTAATAACAAACATAACATTGATTCTTTAGAATCTATTTAATTTTGTAGCCTAATTTGGCACCAACCAACTTACAAATTCAATGGCTAAACGAAATATTTAATTACTAGATACAAACCCGGCTTTGCTCGGGGTGTTCTTTACGTTTTATATTTTTTATTGACAAAACAAAACAACAAAGTTCATGGCTCAAACAAACGTTACCCAATGCCCACTCAAACCACTTGACTCAAACAAACGTTACTGTCACATTTAAAATTGCTTCTGACAGCCTTTGATTATATACACTCTAGATAGAGCAAGAGCGGCGCGACCGCGTCGAAAAAAATGTAAGTGAACTGTTCACTGACTTGAACTTTACCACTTTATTAGTAGGTACTTACCTACTTTATTTTTTAATTTAAACTGAATATGCAAATTTTTGTATTTGTGTGACAAACATACAGACACAAGATTAATCTTATTAACGGTTTTATTTCCTTTAGGGTAACGGAATCCTGAACAACTTGGTAGGCACTAAAAACTAGTCAAATAGTTTTAATTTTGCTCAAATAGGACAACAATGTTTTTACTAATCTTGCCTAAACGTGAGAGAATAAAATCTATTATAGTAAAATTAAGTTAGAAGTGGTTGCCTTACAGCTCCCGAAACCGTGTTACGGTCCCAGGGTACCCAAAAGAAGATCAAGTCTTCCTCTTTTAGATATATGGTACTATATGATGGAAAAACCTCAAGTGTGGTTTGTTGAATTATATACCATATAGAAGTTTTTCTACAAAAAATGTCCCAGAGGTAGTCTTAATATTAATATTAAACTTTAAATACGCTGGCTGCAAGCAAGCTCCTCCTAGATTAATTGAAGTTTTCAACCGGCCCACAGTTTCAATCCATTCATTAGGAAATGATAGAGTACTTTGAAACTCAAGTCTAAAGCTGAATTAGTTTCCTGATTAAAATTACTGTGCTAAATATCGTGAGATATTGTAAACTTTCTTAGATATTTTCGTTACAAACTTTTACAAATTGTGTAGACATACCTCTAAATCCACCATATATAGTTTATGTGATTCTACGTCTTGTCATGGCGACTAACGCACGCGTCTCGTCGCGATATGATGGGTAATTTAGGAATTGGGAAGTTTAATCCCCTAGATTAGCATATTTTTGACGTGACTTCTTTCGTTTCGGCCGAATGACCTTGAAAAGGCCAAAACGTTTTATGTCCAACAAGGACCGGCCAGAGAAAGCCTGGGCCGAGAGGTCCGGCCCGACAATGTGCGTGCAAATTTGCTATGCCGGGCAAAGACAAGTACACAGAATTTGCCCACACATTGTTGGGCCGGACATTCTCGGACCGGGTATGTCCTGCACAAGATGACCGAGCAATTTGCTTGGCCGGACAAAGACAAGTACGCGGAATTTGCCCGCACATTGTTGGGCCGGACCTCTCGGCCCGGGCTTTCTCTGGCCGGTCCTTGTTGGACATAAACGTTTCGTTTTGAAGACAAATCCGTAGCATACATTAACACAAGCAACTTCCGATCGACTCTGACGTCACACGTCACACCTTATTATGTCAGTCAGTACAATATCAATTTAATGTATATAGCATTATGGTTCATTTTAAGAGAACAGTGAACACCAAACCAGTTTCTTAGCGGAAATAGTTTTGGTAGAATTTTGAACTTATTGCTAAAGTTATGTTCACAGTTCTTTGCTTCGCGGCTGCCGCAGAGTGTACGCCGTGCAGAGTTGCCAACTCGGATTTTGAAAAAGTCGTAGGATAGTCTAGAAAATTATATAAGTTTATATTATTAAAAAAAAGTAGAATTTGTAAAAATTGCATATGAAAAGTTCGTAGATCAACGTATTTTTTATTTTAACTTTATTTACTTTAAAATTTTAAAGTTAACGGTAAAATCTAAGATCTAAGCAAAAACACGTGAACTGGCAACGCTGACAAACTTTCGTTCGACCGAAAATGAAAACGAAAGTGTCGCTGTCAAAATGTGTGCTAACCTAGCGGCTATGATAGGTGATTAATGGGGCATATCACGGTCGGCGGGAACATCTTACCTACCGATTAATCGGCATATTGTTACTGTCACGTTGGGCGCCAATTTGTACCGTGACTTATTGAGCAACACCTGAATTCGTAGAAAAATAAAGCACAATTTACTTGCAGTTGCAGTTTATTGATAAAGGTTATTTATTCTATTCTATTTTTTTTTCAAAATGGCTCCATCAGGATTTTGATGATTCCGCCAATGTCAAGTATTATAGACGTCACAGTAATCGGTAGGTAGGATGCTCCCGCCGACCGTACTATGACAGCACGGACGGGATTAAACTGGATTCCCCATCACGTTTCCGCGGGCGCTTGCGCTATTCACCAAGCCGTGATTATAAGGTTAATTACGTAGAAAAACATAGCCCGCGCGCCGGTGTTCGAATCTGACTGAATTAAAAACAATCATAAAGTGCATCAGGGACCGTTGATTGAACACAGAGAACTATAAAAACAATACATTTTATGAGATTTATGATTGTTTATGACTGCTTTTCGAACCAGTGACTATACATTATTTGAGTGATCCTTTTTAAAAGTTCAAATTTTGAATCAGGAAAGTTTACCTACATCTTTTTACTAAATAGGTAATTCTATAAATTTTCTTGCGGATATGCTTGGATCTCATGAATTTTCAACCACATAGTAAAAGTCGCAGGCTCTGTTAAAAAATTGCATATCTTGGAAACTACTTGCCCGATTTTCATCAAACAACAACCTCTTACCTCAAACTCATATAATATTGTCTCCGTTCCGTCGTTCGTGGGTAAAAAATAAAACTAAGCAAGAATATATTATTGCATAGTTTATTCATAAAATAAACATAAGATTTTTTACACTATTGGTCATGTCACTGGTGCAGTTTCAGACAAAAAGAAATTCGTAAAGATTTTTTGTAATTACTCAACCTGTCATGTTAAAAAAAATAACTGCTTATTTTATAACAGTACACTCAGAAATACCTAACTTTTTAACATAAGAAGACTTTTTCCACACCCGGCTTCGTCTGTGGATATTTTCAAACAAAATAAAATATAGCCTATAAGCACAGGGATAAGTGAGAGAATTTTCAGAATCGGATTTGTTGTTTCTGAGATTACCCCCTACACTTACAAACTTTCCTCTTTTACAAATGTTTCAAGTTTTACTTGCTTAAATAAAATGTTTTTGAATCAAGAAATACATTGTTTGACAATAATGTTTTACTGACTAGAATGTAACAAGATATAGATAGATTTATTTATACAACTTTTTCAACTCAAATTGTTGTTAGTTATTAGAGCAATGTTTGTTTTAAAAACTACGCCTATTTAAAACCCTAAATACATAATAAAAGTATGCCTTAATCCCATTTAAAATAATAACTATCAGCAATTTCAGTTGAAAATGTTGTATAAATAAACTCATTTTCTAGGATTCATTGAGATTTGCAAAATTTTTGACAGTAGTAAGATTGCCGACTGCCAAGGACCCTTAAGGAAATAATTCATTACTTTTAAATCTTTTGTTTCTATTTTTCAACTTACCTTCAAATGTATTTTATTATTATTGTTATTATTTCATAACAAAATTAATCTATATATAAATAAAACATAAATGCTGTGTTCAGTAGGGAAAGAAAAATGAGTTGTTTTATCAATATGATTTTAAAAAGCGCTTTCAGGTTCGAATCCTAGGTCGAGCAAATTTTTGTACAAAAAAACTACATTACTAACTTAACTAAATAAAACGAATTCAACGCTTATAAATGGATAATAAATTCTATATCACTGTTAATTATTTACAGAGATTATATTAAATTTATATTAGGTTATTTACTAGAAAACTTCAAGAATATAACTTTGTTCATTTTAGAGAGAACATCTTTATTGCCTATTTACAATACCTTATACAAGTTATGTATTTACAAATTTACATCAACAACTTATATTAAAATCTATATTTATATACATATACATATATAGCTCGATCAATAAAGTTTTTATATAAAGAACTTGACAATAATTCCCCCGCCCCTAATACTTTACAGTTTCATAGTATAGTATACATATTATTATTACAGTTATAGAATAATTATCATAATTACTTTTAAAATTATTACAAAACAAGTCCCCCGCTGCGTCTGTAGGTGTATGTCTGTGAAGCAAGTCGGTTTGCAGCCAGTTCGCTCTAATTGTCTATATGCTGCTTAATCCGTTACAGAAAATCATGTAGGAAAAGCGTGTTCATAATTTAAATTATGCATTATTTGGACCCATATCCCCATCCATTGAATAAATTTAGACTCATAAAATGTGAACAGCACGAAAAAAAAAAATTGCATGCATGCGAATAACTTCGTACCTACCGTTAGTTCAAATGATCTCCAACAGATGACGTCCTTTAAAAAAAATTTAAAAGAATCACTTAATTTTCATTTGTTGATTTTTCTTCATTAGAGGGGAAATTAATCTTAAAAATCAATCATCAATTTTGATGAAGTATTAAGAAATAAATGAGAAATAATATAAAGAGATTATAAATTGTCTCCACTATGGTAAATTTAAGTTTATTAATTAAATTACGCGTGAAAAAATTAAATACCAAAAATACAGCTCTATAACTAAACTAAAAACTTTATATAGGTACTTTATAAAAGCTATTAAATTTTAAAAGTAATTAATATGAGATACTAAAAGTGTCCGTCAGTGTGTTTTATGAGTAGTTTATACAAAGAAACTTAAAACGAACTATCCAAATTTAAATTACTATCATGTCTGTTTATTACACTTCAAAACTATTTGATTTTGGTTGAAATTTAAGACATGATCATAATTTATTCTTGCAATTTCATCGAACACACAGACAAACAAACAAACAGATCTTCACGACCTTTGTATGTAGTAGTAGTGCCAGTTGTTCATTTTAAAAACAAACGGCGGGCTCTTGCTTTACGTGTCTTCGGAAGCACGAGAAGTATATTAAAGCATTAAAAAAAATTTTTGCTGAGCATTTTTGGCACTAGTAAGGATTGAACCTGCTCCCTCGGTTTCAAGTCCCACGTCCTATCAATTCGGTAGGTAAAGTAAAAGTTAAGGTATGCTGAATCCAAAACCGTTTCGAGATATTGGTTTAATAATCCGTATTTTTTAATTTATAACTCTTAAAATCGTGAGATTGTCTTTATTTTTTCAAAAACAAATAATTTACTTAACCTACATTTTACCTATGAATGACGTCATTATATCGGCTAAATAAAAGCAAAATATTTACTTGTCAACTTGACAACCAATGTTACCCTGTTACTAGATATACTACTATTTCAGTAGTTTTTATAACTAATCTAGTTTATTATTTAGGATTTATGGTAGGATATTCTTTGACCTTTGTATATATTTTGTATCACAACAACTATGCAGACTACGGTATAAAAGCCGTAAAGATGTATTTATTTTTTGTTGTTTTAATATGTTTTATGTAGAAGTGGTAGGTTTTGGTAGATTTTGTAGGATTTAGAGACGACAACACTATTGTTTGTTAAATGTCAAAGTCAAAGAACACAGATGTTCTTTTTTCTGTACCAACATATCAAAGGTATTGAAGTATTCAGCCGACAAAATGACGTCATCAGTGCCAAAACTTTGATAATTTATTATAAAAAAACTACTGTATAGAAATCAAAAATATTCCAATAAGTTTCTTAAAATAGCTTAATCTTTAAAATAAAAATATAAAAATTGTAACTTAGCTTTTACTTTACATACCGAATTACGCTATATAGACTCCTTGAAATTGAAGTTTAAAATAAAAATCTACACGGCTATTAATATCTTGCAGCGTATCCAGAGATACTGGTAGCAATTTAGTAAGTTGCCCATAATTATCACCAAGTTGATTTCTTCTTTGTCTTTAACTTCTGCATTTATACACAGGCAGAGCCGTAGATAAAGCTAGTTAAATATCTATAATCTATACCTTTAGTTCACCGTGATCTTAGGAAAAACGTTTTGTGTAGATTCGTTCGATTTGGAGAAGCCAAACATCAAAGAGCTGTCAAACAAAGTGGTAAAAGATGGTTTGATTGTCCAAATCGATCGAATCTACACAAAACGATATCATTTTGTTAAAAAAATAATTAAGCAGGCAAAGTCGGTCTCCTTTTAAAATCATTCTGAGAAAACCTTGTCTGGATGGAACTTTAAAGATTTGCAGAGCCTCATAATAATAGCTAGATATAAAAAGTGGCTAGAGACTGCACCAGTAACCATAGATTTAGTATGTTGGCGCTCTACTATATTGGTAATGTCGCGATTAGAACGAGACCAAAAAATTAACACATCAGTGTGCGTGACAAATGTGTAATTCTGTGAATTTTTCATCTTAGATGACTTAATTACATCCAGGCACTGTATACTTAACCATAATTAATAACGTATAGTAAACACTAAATTATACTTTAAAACAGGATGTTTTAAAAAAATAAGCAAAATTACTAGGTACTGACGCTAGGCTGTTACAGGCTGTTAAAGTATTCAAAAAACGGTCTCGTCTATCTGTCTCGCTTTAACATACGCGTATCTATGCGCTTTCTCTTTTGCATTGCTACTCTAGTAGAGCGCCCGTGCGACTATACTACATCTATGCCAACAGTGTCCAATTTTTGGATAAGAATTAGAAAACTTTCAGTAAGTACTACTAATTACTTCAAAATATTGTTCAGACGCCTTGAAGCCGGTTTCATTTTCACAGCGTTTTGGGAAAGGCTTGTTTGTCTGTATGTAATTTTAACAATCTGCAAAGCCGCATATAAAAGCTAAATAATAATATATTTATATATCATATTTCACCGTGATCGACGCGAACTATACGTATCCATAGGAAAGAGAAAGCTTTCAGTACTGCTAGTGTTATCTTTAAATTCGTCTTCAGAGGCCTTGACGCCGGTTTCATTTTCACAGCATTTTGGGAAAGGCTTGTCTGTATGGAACTTTAAAGATCTACTTCGGTTCACTTGACTGCCTCCCAAGTCTGTCCGGCGCTGCCTTGTTTCTCAGAGTTTTGTTGTACCGTTACTTGTCAATCGGACGCTGCTTTCCCGTCCCAAACTTGTTCTGTTGACAAAATAAAAATATAGATTTTATAAACGAACTCAACATATTATTACGTCCCTTACAACTTGCGACGTGGCGGGCCATATGGAACTAAATCACTTGAATTAACCAATATTTTGTACACTCCGAAGCAAAACAAGTCCATTAGAGCTCCAAATCATGTGAGAATTGAACTCCGCACTTTCGGTTTTAAGTTAAAAGCTTAGATCAGAATATGTAGGAGATAGGGAGTGGTGCAGAATCGAATATTTCAATCATGTAATTTATTATAAAACTACAAAACTGAACTAAACTAAAATTAGGATTCCGAACATCCAAGCAGGCTACGAACAAAGCTACTCAAAAATAAATTATCCAGAAATACAGGACCGGGTTAAAAGAAAATGAAAAAGAAATTTAAAAAATTACATAATAAAACTGTTTTTGATGACATTGACACATTGAGCAACTTGATAAGCCTATTATCTAAAATTTTACAACTAACAACTTGTCACGCGACGACAACTCGGTCGCTATAGCAACGATCGGAAATTTCAAACATTTATATATTCGCAAGAACCTATAATGACATTTCTAGTATGAATTAAAGTGACAATTCCATAGATGTAGTATGCGGGCGCTCTACTAGATTGGTAATGTCGCGATTAGAACGAGACCAAAAAATTTATACATCAGTGTGCGTGACAAATTTTAATGTGTAATTCTGTGGATTTTTCATCTTAGATGACTTACATCCAGGGACTGCATTAAACTAATGAAGTCTATTAAACACTAAAATATACTTTAAAACAGGATACTTTTAAAAATAAGTGAAATTACTACTGACGCTAGGCTTTTTTTTCCTTCATTCCATATTCTTGCTGGAACATCACCCTTCAAAGTAACTGTTGGACATCTGTTTAATTCATAAGCCGATGCTTGTATAGCATAGCCCCATAGGTGTTTGGGTAGATTGGTATCGACAAACTTTGTTCTTGTTTTATTCATTAACGTCCGATTCATACGTTCTGCTTTCCCATTTTGCTGGGGGGTATACGGTTTTGTATACTCTAGTTTTATTCCCTTTCTTAAACACCAATTTTTAAATCTGTTTGAAGTAAACTCGCCTCCATTGTCTAATCTTATTCTTTTTGTCTTCTTGTCTTGCTGCGTCTTTACTTCTCTTATATATTGTATTAAGTTTTGTTCAGCTTCATTTTTGTATTTTAATAATCTGACAATTGTAAAATGTGAATAATCATCAATAATGACTTGAAAATATTTAAATCCTTCTTTCGTCTCATTTACAGGACCACTTAAATCAGAGTGTATAAGTTCACCAATCTGTGTAGTTCTTCTCTCATTTTTGGTGAATTTTGGTCTAGTGGCTTTACTTTGTACACATTCAGTGCAAACTTCATTTTTGATAGGAAGTTTTAATATCTTCATACCACCTGTATTTAAATGTCCTAATCTTTTATGCCACACGTCACCCATATCTCTAGGTGTAGCAAAAGAAGTATAGGCATTCATATTGTTATCCATTCCTTCAATTTGCATATTTAAAACATATAGATTATTTCGTTCTTCTGCATATATTGACATTGTAGGGTTTCTTATTGAAAATCCCTTCTGATCTATTTTTATACAATATCCTTTCATTATTAATTTCTTCACAGATAAAAGGTTGTGTTTTATGTCATTTACAATTAATGCTTCAATATTTATTCTTTGTTTCTTATAAGTTACTTTCAAAATTCCCTTCTTTTTGGCTAATAATATTTGATTGTTAGCTATGTATATCTTGACTTCTTTATCTAGCTCTATAACAGAATGCATATATTTTTCTAAATTACCTTTAACATAGTGTTCTGTAGTTCCGGAATCCAATATGAATATATTTGAATCTCTGTCTTCCATGGCATTCATTGCTATAAAATTTTGCAATGGTGTCTCATTACAATATTCTCTTCTACCACCTCTATTTTGTCCTCTTTGTCCTCTGCCTCTTCCAACATTTTGACCTCGACTTCTATAGTTATTTAAATTCGTTCGACACTGATAACTTTTATGCCCTATTTTGTGGCATTTGTAGCATGTGACAGTAAATGCCGTGTTTTCATCACTTGTTCCTTCATTGCTATTTCTGTCTTTATATTTTAATTCTTCATCTAATAAACGTGATTTAACAAAATCAAGCGTTATTTTCTCATTTATAGTCTCGAGTGCCGTTACAACTGTATTGTATACCTTTACATCTGTCAACCCCAGTAAAAGGTAAGTAATTATTTCTTCTTCTTCTAACTTTTTTTCAGCAGTTTCTAGTTCGCGTATAATGCTCTCAAATTTTAAAAAATAATCTTCCATTTTCTCATTTTCATTTAATTTTGTAGTTAATAATTTTTTTTCTGAGATGCAGTCTAGTAAATAAAGATTTTCTTTCAAATATTTTAATTAATAATTCAAACATTTCCTTAGCTGTTTTGGCATCTTTTATTATATCTAGATGACGATCTGTCACACTCTGTACAATGATCGACTTTGCTCTTGCATCTAATAACTTATCTTCGCTATTTTCCAATGTTGTTAATAACTGTTTTTCCTCCAATATACAGCGCAGTCTAAATTTCCAATTATTGAAATTTTCTGGCGATAGTTGTGGCAAATGTGTCATACTCATACTATCTGTTGTAGCCATTTTATTTTTACCCACGTATTTATTTTCACTTTAAATATATATTTTACTCACTGCCAGCCCATAACCTATTAGGATATACATGGGGATGGCCTCAATAAACTCATATTAAATAAGTAATTGTTTATTTTACAACATAATAAGTACATTGACATACACGATATTTTTCTATGTGTCGAGACATTTGTTCTCCTAATATAAACTATCATAAGCAACATCAGCGGCCAGTGCTAGCTGCAGTAGCTGCGTTCATAAATACTTAACACTTTTACAGGCTGTTATAGTATTTAGAGAACGGTCTCGTCTACCTGTCTCGCTTTAACGTACGCGTATCTATGTGCTTTCTCTTTTGTATTGCCAATCTAGCGCTGAGTGACTATACTAAATCTATGGTCAATGCCATCAATTAATTAATCATAATTAATTTTTAATTCCTCAATTGTTCCGTAGTGGCACTACCGTCGGTTGTGAGTTTAGTTGCGTTTTGACAGGAAGTATTATACAATCTTAGATACCATCCATAGCAGTTGCTAATTCTGTGACGAGACTGAGGGTTAGGTGTTTGTAATTTGCCACCGGTTGCTATAGCAACCGAATTTACAATGCGCGACTGGTTGTTCGTTGCTTTTACCTAATAGGCTTGACAAAAAAGACGGCTCCGGTTTATGAAAGCATAATATCGTCCACCTATATCCATCTAGATTTCTAGAATAAAATATGTATTTTTATAACAGTTGAAGATTTTTCTCAAAACAAACTCATACCCATTGAAGGATACAGATATTATTTTAACCTCATATAATTATTTAATATTATACAAAAGAAACTATTTAAAAAAAATAAACTTTATGTGAGAATACTTTTTCAGATCAGCGAAATAAAATTGCAGAAATAGATACCTGAAAATCCAGAATATTTAGGTCACAAAATATTTAATACTAACTACGGTCTAACTACCTAGTATGTACACACTTGTTACCCAATTTGCACATCGTTGTAACAGATGCGACGTTTCTGTTCAAGTTGTAAACTGAATAACCTGAAATTTAGCTTGCCAGTTTGTAACATTATTTCTGAAAATCCCTGGTATTTTTAGAGAAAACTTGATTTGTCTATAGTTTTCCGCATATCTAACTACCTTGGCCTTTATTTCTTTTTTCCATCAACTACTGATAAACCCTGGGTTTATTAAATGAAGATATATATGTCGCAGTCAAATGGTTAAACTAGCCACTCAATTGGGTGGGTAGGCATTTCATTAAATGGCAGCATTCAAGTGAATATCTTAACGTTCAATGTGTGGTTGAAAGCTAGCTTTTTAGAAACGGCTAAAGCCGCCAGGTTATTTAAAATTTAGTTCCTTATTTTGCCACTATAGCGCTAGCAGTCTCTAACAAAATGGCGTCAACAGCTGATTATTTGTGTGTGTGCTTGTTTTGAATTAAAATACAAAATATAATAAATGAAAAAGGAAGACATAATGGATTTACCTACAAATAATGAGCCGGACACTAGTTTTAAACAAAATTTTGAGTCTAAACTTATTGAATACGACTAATAACCAAGAGGCTGTGACGTTCAGCTTTTATGTTAAACGTTTCTTTTAACAATTTGGCTAAGCATCCTTTAGCTATTCAATTGAATGCCGCCATTTAAAAAAATGCCTAGCATCCAATTAAGTGGCTGATTTAACCATTTGGCGGCGTCAGATACATTAGATTGGTCTTCCGCTGGGTACCCTGGAACCGTAACACCTTTTTTTTCAAATTCAAATCCATACCTACATAATTGTTAGTTCTATGAAGGTTACTTACATTCTAGGCACCATGCTAACATTCGTCTTTCTGCTTGACGTGAGTCTACGTGATGTAGACAACGATAATGATCCTCTAGCCCCGTGGGAAGGACCACCTTTACACAGTAGATATCTAGAACATAAATACGTTCAAATATATTAATTACAACTTGAGGAATTAGTTAATTTACACAATATATATAAATATATATATCTAGTTGTATTTGGTAGACATTTTCTTAAGAGTCGATACTACCCACTGATTTGATACCACTGGACTGGTTGCTGTCAATTATTATTATTATGCCTACTTGATTACCGCCATTTTGGCGCTGTAGGTGGACGAGTGTCCATGGAACTAAAACTAGTGGTTTTAAATCTCGAAGTAAACTTAAAACTCACTAAACCCTTCTAAAATCTTAACAAATTAAATTAAAATGCGCTTCACAAATTTCACGATTTGTTTCATCATCATCATCATCATCAACCTTTTTTTTCCACTGCTGGATCATTGGTCTCCCTCTAGCGCACCATATTACTAGTGGTGCTCATTGAGAGGAATTGCCATAGTCTGGTGACTATGACATGGTCCGAAGCACGAGGTGTCGATTTAAGCACATATTCTTCGACTACCTTTGTTGTATACACAGACTAAATTTAGTGATTATATACTCTTTGACACAGACTATATAGGGATTACTACGTGTTGTTTACGTGAAAATTAGTTCATTCGTTGACATAGAGGGCGCTTCAAATTAGCACATCTTATTAACTGTCATTTGTATGAAAAATCCTGTCCAGTGGTAATATACAATAATTCATGTCAGTGATACTACCACTGACATGAACATTTGCTGCATCGACAATACTGTACCATTATTTTTCTAATTAATACACAATATAAAAGAGGATATATACTAAGCGTCATATGCATCAAAAACGCGATTCCATGATATTTTCTCGATAAAAAAAATCCAAAGATACCTCTACAATTACATAAGACCTACTTTTTACTTTTTTAAAAGAATCCGTGAACTTTTTTCCTTAACAACTAAAATCAAACTCGTTTGCGCGCGCATTTTATTTGCTGACAACTAATCGACTTTTAAGGGGATAATATGGGTAAAATCGCCAAAAATACGTTGGCTTACACCCGTTTGTAGACTAATCCCTTTGTGATTTTGATATATAAAAATATACATATTAAAGTTAAGTTCGTCATAAATCATTTGTATTGTTTAAAATTTCTATAAAAGTCTCACAATAAAGAGGAAAAAAAAGAAAAAACAGGCCATTTTTAATCTAAATAGTAAATTCTCTCTATAAAGGCTCATGAGATACACTTGAATCCTACATTAAATTAAATGTTATATCCTCTTTAACAATTTGTATTGTTATTTTTATACATTTGTTAAATAAATTTCGTGAATTACATTTTTTCATCTAAATTGAAGATTATCCGCGCGAGCGTGCCGGCTCCGTCGTCCTATAATCCCGAGCGTTTTCTATACAAAATATAGAGGTCAAATCGTCAAGGTTATTGGCAGATGTTATAGCCTTAAGAATCCATCAAAAACTGTTTTTTAATTGTACCTACTTATATTTTTTAAATCACAGAGAGATACTTCAGTTTTATTTATTTCTATGTATAAATGTTAATTTTTTTCATTTACCTGTTAAAATGTTTCCTAAATATCCCACTAGTACAATAGAGAGCGATGGGATTAACGCAGCTATTGAAGAACGACATGCAGAAACCGACAATCCGCAAAGAATGCCACCATCCGTTATAGTCGTCTTGTGCGGTTGGGCTAAAAAATAAAAGTCAGTTAAAAAAATTACCCGTGATACTCGTAGATGTGAAACTTTTAAAAAATAAATTTTTCTAGCCCGTGTACAAACTTGTCTGTCTGGGCCATAAAGGTCTGAGGCATATACATCTCTTTCTCCTTCTCTCTAAGTTATATCTTTCTTCTCTCTCATGTAACGAAATGTGCCTAAATGTGACACATCCTTGAAATTTCTCTCTCAATTCTCGTATATTAAAAATTATCGAATCGCCGCCTAAGAAATTTTACACTCGAGGGGGTTACTAGTGGCCATTGAAGAGTACCACTATCCACCCCCTGGCTCCATCATCAGATTAGCGCGATGGTATCAAAGTATTGTATTGCCATCGGAATTACATGAGTTTACGAGATTTTGCCGAGGGAATAGTTTGACCATTAAGTCCTGCAACACGCTTGATCATGTTCTGTTAAATATGGGCAACTGGCTAAAACTGGACATTACTATGGAAAAAAAGGAGTTGCAGAACTTCTTCATTTATCTGTTGCTATTGAAAGGCGGTCACTCATTGAGAGCGTTCACGAGTCGATGAGTCTAAAGCCCGCTCTACACGTACAGTTTTAACTGATAGTTTTAACTGTACAGTTGAACTGCCAGTTATAACTGACATCCCTACAGATGTTCAGTTTCATCATCAGTCGGCAGCAACTTTCGATCAGATTCACACGTATTTAAAGTCGTAAAAAATAGACATGTCTTCGTCAGGTGATACCGTATAGCAGTTATAGGATTACTGTGTGTTTTGCAAAACGAAAGATTAAGAAAGAAAAGACTCTGGTGTAAACATTGGTTATTACAACGCAAACAGTATTCGCATACTAATTTGTTGAGAGAGCCCAGATTTACTCCAGCTCAGATTTTATTTTCCATAAGCATGGCTCCGAACGATATATTTTTATGAATTCTTCTAAGAATTCACGTTGATTTGGCATTTTTACTCTCACGACGAACAATAGAGAAACTCGGCAAAAAACACGTGTTGACTCTTCAGAAGTTAGAACTGAACTGACAACTGCACAGTTTTTTGCTACAGACGTTCAGTTTTAACTGCGCAATCCGAACTGTACAGTTTTATCAACTGAAAATTCGATTAGATTGTCAGTTTAACTGTACAGTTGTCAGTTTTTGCTACACACGCAACGATTGAACTGCGCAGTTCAACTGTACAGTTAAAACTGTACGTGTAGAGCGGGCTTTGCTACGCGAGGGATTTCACCGCACTAAAAACTTAACCGCGTGGGAATTGATTACAAATTTATTACAATTTATTACAAATGGCCAAAAATTTATTACACTTAACGCAAAAAAGATACGAGGTTGTCTGTCAGGTTTATACTCAAGCTACCCGACATCCTCGGAAAATGCAGGAAAAGGCCTGGGAACCTAATCAATTTCACGCATATTTTCAACCGATTTTGCGACTCGATATTTTTAAATATATTCCGTAAAAATAATTTCACATACTTTATGGATCCATCAACTAGAACTTGCTATTTCTAATATTTTTGTACAATACATGAATTGCTGAAGTTTTGTGTATTTCTCTATTTATTTCCTTCGCTCGGATATTGTGTGAAAGAGATGTAAATACGTGTACACATGCGTTTTTTAGTTGGTTACGCGACCAAGAGAGCTCTTAAAACTTACCAGTAATAAAACCACATCATAAAGACGTGTAAAGGCAAGAAACAAGCCGCGAACACTAGCACAAAGGCGAGCACAGTGAGTGCCACTTTCCTTCTAGCCCGCATCTGTAATGGAAACTCACTGTAAATATGGAAATATACTTCTTATAGTCGCTGCCTGTTTGTGCCCATTTCACAAAAAAAACTACTAAACGGATTTTGATGCCGATTTCACTATTAGATAGGTCGATTCACGAGAAAGCTTTTCGAGTATTAAACATGGACCTATCATGTATAGGAGCTGAGCATTAACAATATAAGTTAATCAAGTCGGGGAAAAAATTAGCCTCAGAGAGTTTTCATGGCGGATGTTATCTAATCCGTCAGCGATATAACAAAATGATGTAAGAAGTATTTGTGTAGAATAAAATTATCTACAAAAAATTCCGCGATAGCTTTTATCTATCAATAATAAATAGTAATATTTATGTATGTATTCGAATTTTTGTAAACAGATTTTGTACCCGTTTCAACTTTTCCATCTAAATGTATTTCAACAGAACTGGCCACTCGTTAAGTATAGCCTCACAAATACCATCGGCTAAAAGAGGGAGACTTCGTCTTCCGCTGGGTACCCTGGGACCGATAACATGGTTCAAAAAGCTGTAAGGAAACCCGTGAAGATATAAAAAAAATCTGTCGATTTGCAAAAGCCTACATATTATAGATTGGACGAATTACGGAATGGAACGCAGTACGAATTATTCAGATTTTCCTAACTTTCCGCCCCGGTTTCGCCCGTGTAGCCCACATCAACTTTCATCCTGTATTATTATGGTCTTGAGTTCATACAAAAATCCCATAGAAAAAAGTACTTGCAGTTTTTCCAGAATTTTCTAATTTTTCGGGCAACATTTCCAAATTTTTCTTACATAAAAACCTGATTTGGAGTATAGCGATTTTTTTTATTTAGCCAGCCGTTTTCAAGCGATGCGCTTACCAACGAACAGCACTTAATTTTTATTTATACAAAATATCAATTTGTCGTCTGAAATAAATGCCGAATATAACTGACATAGTTACTGAGAACAATGACCGTGCAAGACACAGGAGTCTTCTAGTTAGTTATGGACGGAACCATACAGACAGTTATTATTAAGGCCTGCTATAAGAGCTTTTTATACGCCTCAAAGCAACAAAACGTGATGCTAAATTGAGCTACAATTACGTATAGTAACACGGCGACACTCAGGCGTCAAGTCCGAAGAAAGATCGGTGGCATTCCATTTCGTTCTATGAATGCGAAATTATGTCACGTGAAAGATGTTCTTTTTATTTTGGGAAATTTTTGGGATACCATATCGTCACTACATATTATAAAACAAAGTGACTCGCCGCGTCTGTCTGTCTGTCTGTACCTTTTCACGCAAAAACTACTAAACGGATTTTAATACGGGTTTCACTATTACGTAGGGCGTTCAATAAATTCTCGGTATAGATAGGTTGTAACCTCTTTTTGCATACTTTTTAATACTGGCCATATACTTAAGGCCAAAAAAAGAAGAAGAAGAGAAATTAAAAAAAATATTAATTTGTTTTTCTGTTAATGTTGAACATAAACGCTACCAACATGAGCAATTTTACTTTTTTAGTTAAACTAGAGCATCGTGCTGTTATTAAATTCTTAACCAAACAAGGTAAAATCCAAAAATGTATTAAAGAGGAAATTGATGCTGTTTACGGGGAATCTGGCCCTTCGTTATCTACTATCCAAAAGTGGTCGAAGAAGTTTAAACGTGGGAGAGAGGACATCGATGATGACCCTCGCGCCGGCCGGCCTGTCGAAGCCTCTTCAAAGGAAAATGTTGAAAAAGTGGAGAAAACTATATTGGAAATTATTCAGATTTTTCCTTTTACTTAAAAACTAGCTTTCCACCCCGGTTTCACTACCTACGTTGTTTATTCCGTCGACTCTTCCGTTTACATCCGTTTTATTCTCTTTTGATTCTTTACTTACATGTTCGTTCTCAAAAGTAAATTAATACGCCAGTAACAAAGAAACCGTCAAGAAAATAACGAGATCTCTTGATATTTATTTTTAGGGTTCCGTACTTACCGATGAAAAAACGGAAATCATTATAGGATCGCTCTTGTGTCTGTCTGTCTGTTACAGCTTAATTTGCTTTGAATTTACTGAACGGAAAAAGTTGAAACTTGGTACATATAGAGTTTGATGATCCGATCACAGACGTATAGCGTAAATTATCAGGAAAAATCATAGAGTAATAAGCCTATGGAGGGGCCATAGACGGGCTCCCCCTTTCGCCAATTTTTTCCCCTTTGACCAGTTAAACTGACCAGGGGCGCAGTAATAAGTTACCTTAGATTTCGTTGGTATCGTTTTGTGTCGCGAGACAGAGCTCTAGGAAAGTAGTTAATTGTGATGTTTTAAATGGAAAGGCGATCTAGGACGTCAAACTTAGTGTTTCCAATCATTAATTATAATTATTATGTTTGTATTTTAACTTAATCATCATAATAACGTAAAATCCGTTGCGATAATAAAACGACAGAAAAATACAGTGGTACAGGGGCTAGTACTAGGCGTTTACCTCAGCCCCCCCCCTCCCCGCCAAAAGTGGCAGAAAAAAATGTTCGTCGATTTACACGCTTCACGTCGCCTTTGGTATATACTCAAAGGGGAAAATTTATAACGTAAAAAAAATTTTGATTGACGTGCATCATGTGACATCAAATGAAAGGGATAGTTAAATTGACCGTCCCCCCCCCCTATCTCCGAAACTACTGAGTCTTAAATTTTGAAAAAAATAGGGAATATAAGGACTTTCGTCATACTCGCAACTTTTTACGCGTATTTTGAAATACTATTAAAAACAAATATGTATATTTGTATTTATATAGACTCAAAAACTACCGGACCGATTTGAAAAATTCTATTTGCATTTGATAGCCCAATTCTTGGGGAAGGTTATAGGCTTTATATCACGCAACCTACCCAAGGGGGTGAATTGTATTCCTAATACAACGCTTACGAAATAGCGGGCAATCACCTAGTTCTTTATAAAAAAAGATTTTGCTTACCATAAAAAAGGTTAGGTAGGGTTATGTATGTATGTAATTGTATGCATAATTTTTGAAAAGTCCTTGCAAATAAAATTTTATCTAATTAAATTTCATTCAATTTCATTTAATTTCATTACGCATTTAAAAAAATCCACGGACGAGGCCTAGGCGGAAAACTAGTACCTACTACCTACATATTAAATAACAGGAACATGGAAAAAATTTAGTGCATGAAAGTTTTGTGAACTTTCCTTTTATAGCATGAGTTGTTACTTGCGCTTTTGCAGTTTACACCGGTTTCTCATAAACTATCTACAAATGCGAAAGTTTGGATTTATGCTACTCAATCACGACTGAGGAATTGATTACTGGATTTGGCCGAAATTTTAAATGGATATCACTCGACATATCACTATATTAAGATCTGAGCTACATTATTACATACATGTCATGATCGGATGTGGGGATTTCTCAGTTGTGAGCCGACATTTTACCCACTCGACGCCCATATTTTCTAGATTATTTGAATTTATTATGAATTTTAAAAGTCAAGTTTAAGTTGATAAGGCCAAGGCACAATTTCCAGTAAGTACTTAAAACTTTAATACGTTTTTCTGAGAAATAGTATGAAAAGCTTTCTAAATGTCGCTGTTAAGGTCATGTATGTCATTTGTTGATGAGATCGTCTCAAAGAGAATTAAGAAGCCCGATTTGACAGCTGTCAAAGTGATTAGATGTAACTTATTGCTACTGCTAACAGTAGTTTATGAAACGGGTTCATAATAGGGATAATTAAAACACAAGTGGATTTTTTTTATAGCATCCACGAGTGTTTTAATTCCAAGTTATGTGCCCGTTCATATACACTACTTTATTTAATCCCATGCAATAGTTCAAAACAGATTGAACTAAGATATTTTTCTTAATCGACAAATTGGCGGCAAACCTACTGCCTACTGCGCATGCGCGTTAACTATCAAGTGACTCGCACATGGGCTTGTCCATATTTTCATAGAGTTTAATGTGGCTGTATAACACATATTCTCTGCCCTTTCTGCATTTAAAAAAAAACAAAACATTACGATATCGTTCTTGTATAAAAACTTCAGTAGGTACTATATATAATACATTACAGTATCGAAGTTTAACATATTACAGACGCGTGTATATAAAACATATCATTATAAAGTATAATTCGATTGTGTAATAGAGACTTTACGATATAAGAGTAGTACAATATTTTGATTATAAAATTGACAATTAAAGAGGGTTTTTCTTTAAAGTAGAATAGAATAGAATAGAATAATACGAAATCCAGCATACGCCATGAAAACTGTATGAATGTCCGGGCAGGGATTCGTCTACTGACTTCCTCGTATGCCAGGGTGGGGCATTTTTGGCTGCGCATTTATGGCCGGCAATTCTTCAAAACACAACACAGATACATTTATATGTGAAATGATCGCTAGATGGCGTTATTATACGTTATATACTTATAAATTAAAAAGGTTTAAGTTTTTACTTCTGTCGGCAGTTCCCATGACTGCCTATGCCTTTTTTTTAAATAATAATTAGCTAGTTTTCTCTTAGTGTATAGTGCATTTAGCCGTTAACAGAAATTACCTGAAATTCATGTAGGTACCCAAAAATATAATTACCTGTCTTTGTGTACCCTGCATTTCCCCAGGTACGTTTTGTGTGCTCAATACTAAATGTCTTGCCATCAATATGTAGAACATTGCTATCACACCCAATGGCAGAGAATAGTATATCAGGAACCGCAGCAAGACCATTAAACTGGGGTAGCCATCACCCCATTCTGGTGGGTATGGGTAGCAGACAAGAAACTGAAACAAAGCAAAAGATTTAGGGATGTAAAGTAAAAACTAAGGTATGCTTTCAATATCTCAATGAAATATGTACCGATTTTGACGACTTATTTTTTTAAGGATATAATAAGTTCTCGACATTATTTCACATTGATCAGATCCACCACCAAGTAGCGTGCCCAGTGGTACTACTCGTTTGTGATAAAAACATTATCATGTGCCCCGTGGTACCAAGCACGTAGGCAGGGGGAGGGTCCAGTGGGTCCGGCCCCCCCCCCCGAAATCCGTCACCGACACTTTTTGAAATTAAGAAATAGGGCAGAATATCTCTTTTACCTAAACTATGATGTCACTTTTTCATCTATCTGCAAAACTATGATAAAATATAATAAAAAACTACTTTTTACTTACTACTATATTTCTTTACATATACCGAATGAGTGCGTTTTGCAAGTTTTATATAAGTAGTAGAAAAGTGACATTGGCTATTATCCCGGGAACCTAATGTCACATTTAAAAAAAATCCACAACTAATAGGAAAGCTTGTAACGTTGTGCTCATTTAGTTAATAAATGAGACCATTTTTCTCAATGAGGTTAGAATAGTTGCTAACCTCCTTGCAAAAATAGTTGTTAACCTCCTTACAGAATAAGTTACTGACTACCTATAATTTAGGAATTTTTCAAAATAATCTGAATTTGGAACAGTGTCTGCTATTTGTTTATTTTCTTCCATTTTTAGTCAATTCCGTTTTAGCATTGCTAAGTAGCACACCTATTTCATAATGTCAATAATTTAATACAGTGAACTAATTGCAACATGCTGATAAAAATATACTATAAAGGAGCATGATATTTGTAAGTACTATTTAAGTTGTATTGTGTTTAGATTCTATCATATCCTGTAAATCATTTACTTATTTATTTTATTTTTATTTTCCAGCTTGCTCCTTTTCCTTTTTACTCCTTCATTCCTTTGGCTCCATTGTATCCCTTTTGTCTTTTGTCCTTTCTTTCCTTTTAATATATTATTTTACTGATGTAAAAATATTATAATCTACATAAAGACATTAAATAAATTATATGGAGTAAAATATTAATCTATTAATGTGGATAGTTCCCCACTAAGCGACAAGCTAGTAAAATAATAAGTGAAATATCATACCTGAGTTGTAGGGTTAACAACAAAGGCTCTTAAATACGATCCCACGTATGCTGGGGTTGCAAGAAGGGCAGCGAGAAGCCAAATGCCAATTGCCATGGCTAAGGTCAGACGGGTGGCACGTCTACTGCCCCCTAAAACAATAAAGTAATTAAATATTTGTCTACTATATGAAGGATGAAAGATTGACTAAAAAGGTTTATATGGCTGAAGTGAAAGGACATGCTGGCAGAGGACGACCTAGGTGTACTTTTATTGAACATATAAAAAATTTATTGATCGAAGGCAATATTAAAAGTACATACAATCGCCCAGCATGTATTAAAGGTATGATGATTATAAAAGAAGCGAAAGAGGTATGTCAGGATCGTAGCAAATGGCATTCGATAGTCTCTGCCTACCCCTCTTGGGATAAAAGGCGTGATGATAGATAATATATAGATAGATAGATAGACATATTTGTCTACCATCATGCCCTTTATTTCAGAAAGGGTAGATGACAATGAATTGCCATTAGGTATGCTTACTGCTTTTTTGAAGCGAAAACTTCTTTAGGCGCGTTTAGCGGCAAATCTTATGGATTCGTGACCTGTGTTCGCGACATGCTCTCGGCACAAATGGCCCGGATTGCCCGGCCCGAGAATCTCCGGGCTAGATGGCGTTATTATACATTATATACTTACTAGATACAAACCTGGCTTCGCTCGGGGTGTTCTTTACTGTACCTACATAATCACTTTTTTAATTAACAATAATTTTACTGTATTATTTAGGTAATTATATGAATTGGATAATTATATAAAACGACTTGACTTTGGAGTTGTCCTGAGTTATAAATTTCATGGCTCAAACAAACGTTACCCAATGCCCACTCTTTTCTTTAACTCAAACCCATAGAGTCCTAAGCCTATGGAGGGGCCATAGACGGGCTCCCCCTTTCGCCAATTTTTTCCCCTTTGACCAGTTATACTGACCAGGTGCGCAGTAATAAGTTACCTTAGATTTCGTTGGTATCGTTTTGTGTCGCGAGACAGAGCTCTAGGATAATAGTTAATTGTGATGTTTTAAACGGGAAAGGCGATCAAGGCGTCAAACTTAGTGTTTCCAATCATTAATTATAATTATTATGTTTGTATTTTAACATAATCATCATATAACGTAAAATCCGTTGCGACAATAAAACGACAGAAAAATACAGTGGTACAGGGTCTAGTACTAGGCGTTTACTCTACCACCGCCTGGTTCATTTTCTCACGAGTGCGATCACTACAAATTAATAATTATAAAACAAAGTCCACCGCCGCCTCTGTGTGTCTGTGCCCTTTTCACGCCTAAACTGCTAAACGGATTTTATTATAGTTTTCATTATTAGATAGGTTCATTCACCGGGAAGGTTTATAAGTATTAAACATGGATCTATCAAGTTTAGCAGCTGGGGGAAAAAGTGAGCCTCAGCGAGTTTTCATAACGTATGCTGTCTAATCCGTCATGCCGGCACCAGACTTCGTTATGCGTTATTCGTTATGCGGCTCATTCGCCAGCATAAAACGAAGTGTGGAGGGTCTATTCGTCTATATGTGCTTTATTTCTTTATACTACTTACCCAGTTCGTTTCCTATGACTTGTGATGATCCACCGCCGCTTTCTTTTCGTTCCTTTAGTAACTTTGTACTTATACAACAGGTATTTTTTATATAAAAATAATAAGCTGCTGCTGTCAACACGTCCATTTTTTTTAAAAGCAAACAACACACATATTTGGCATGTTCGGCACACAGACACGAAGTGTGGTGGCATGTTCCTTATTAAGCCGCACCCGCATAACGAATAACGCATAACGAAGTCTAGTGCCGGCATCAGAGATATAACAAAATAGTTTACAAAAGAATTGTGTAGGATAAAATTATCTATAAAAAAGTCTTTAGTAGATAAGTAGTTATAAGCGGATTCAAGTTGTAAAGCGAAGCTGTGTTTCTAAGTTAGTCATACTAGAATGTCCTACTAGAGGTACAATCAGAACGATTTTTTAAAGTGTGTATATATTCTAAACCTAACCTAACCTCCGCTTCGTCCATTGTAATCAAATATGTTTAAAATGATGACAATATTTATGATTGAACAAAGGAAATGTCAAACACATTTTATTTGTCTATTTAGGTGACACGTATACCAAGTAGGTATTGCATTGTAGGTTGGATGCTCTGTTTACGATTGTAGGTATGATAATACAGGAGGAAGGAAAATTAATCCTTATGACATATTACCTGAAAGTATGACTATCAATAATAGCTATTCTCATTGGTCATACTAGTAGGGCATTCTAGTATGACTACTGAGAAACGCCTGTGCGAAGCTAGAGGCGGGGTCGCTTGTATGCAATATAGATAGAAAGATAAAGTATTATGGAACGAGATAAATCGAAGAATCGTTTAGTAACTTTTATAGTTTTCAACTTCAGAAAACTTCCTATAATAGACTTTTTCCAACGGAACCGTAGGTATCGCATTTTAAAATATATAAGTGCAATATTAAATCACCGACAGTGGGATAGAAAAGTGGGGATTGTATCCGACAAAACACACTTAGAGGCTTTTCCATCTAAATATACCTCAACAGACCTGGCCACTCGTTAGGTATAGCCTCACAAATACCATCGACTAAAAGAGGGAGACTTGATCTTCCGCTGGGTACCCTGGGACCGATATCAAGAAGGCAACCCGTGAAGAAAAAAAATAATGAAGTTTGTTATATTTCGTATTTCAAAAAAAGTAGTAAACATGGAAGATTTTTCATGCCTGATGTTTTTTGAGTTGTTACTTGCAAAATACAAACATAACATTTTCTAATTATTTTATTAGGTTATAATAATCTTACAGTTATAATTTACACAGTTTAATCACATTGGCAGAAGGGAGGGGGGGGAGGAGAGGTTAGCTAGGGGATTGGAGGGGAGTTTATATATATAGAGTCTATGTATAGAGAAAAACCAATATATATAATAATGTAGGTATATCTTTCAGAAAAAATATAAGACGCCATTTTGGTAGCCGAATAGGTACTTAAATCGTTATTCAATTACAAAAGATGGCAATTTTAATCAAATCTGTGGCCAATAAAGTATTCAATAAAAGACAATTTATGGTTATTGCTAAAAAATCGAGAACTTCCAAGTCAAAAAATTCTTTTTTCACGGGTTGCCTTACAGCTCCCGAAACCGTGTCCCAACCCAACTTTTCCATCGGCTATTAATTCATCATTTTCTTCTTAATTTATACAAAGTTCCTTATCGCACGTTACACTCGAGACACTTGGCGAATAAGAGCTAGGCCGAAAAATGTGCAAGATTTCTACCATCACGACACCTTTGCTATAGCTGTGCAGATTACAACAAACTAAGCATTATTAAAATTAATTATAATAATTAATAATAAATATAATTAAGATTTTTTTATTTAATAACTCTGAAACGTTGTTAATTTATTTAATTGTGCCAGTTATTTAATGCATAATATATAGCTAAAAGAAACATTATTTCAAGTTCATACCATTTTTAAAATTATATTATACCTAATTTGTTACTATAATTTTTTTTCTTTCTTCACGGGTTACCTTACAGCTCCCGAAACCGTGTTAATGTTCCAGGGTACCAGCGAAAAACCATATATCCCTCTTTTAGCCGGTGGTATTTGTGAGGCTATACCTAACGAGTGGCCAGTTCTGTTGAGGTATATTTAGATGGAAAAGTCTCTAAATATGGTTTGTCGCATTATGTACTTGCATTTTAAAAAAAAGTGTTCCTAACGACTAAAAAAATATGCACTGTAAAAGTGTGCTTTCCGAAAGCAAATGCACAAGTCACTATAAAAAAAATACCCAAATATCTTCAAGTGTGCCTATAAAATTTGAAGAGGTATCGATTTCTCTAAGATCCCATCATCAGATCCTGACCTGATGACCATGGGACCACCTGGGAAGTATACCCTTTCAAACAAAAAAATAATTCCAAATCGGTCCAGGCGTCTTCAAGTAATCGGGGAACATACATTAAAAAAAACATAAAAGATTTCGACGAATTGAGAACCTCCTCGTCCTTTTTTTTAAGTCTGTTAAAAATTAATAAATTTTGCATAAATGTAATAAAAAATGTCATTATTTGAATATCTCTTGTACCTAAAACACGTTTGTAGGACCAGTGGAAAAACTCTATGTCGAGGGCTCTACTCCTAAACGCTGCACTAAAAATATTCAGTAAGAGGTCGCCTCCGGGTTTAAATGTCCTCTGAAGTTTCCTTTTTGGTTCGATTGAAGATTTAACACCTGCATCAAGTTCTACTGCCTTCAAATCTCGTTTACGCCAAGACAAATGTGTAATTTTCATACTAAACGTCGGCTCACAACTGATTCGATTCCCACATCCGAACATGTACCAATGGGTTTTTTGTAATAAAAAAATCTATATAGCTACATTATCCGACAAACCGTAGAAAGAGGCTTGTCCATCTACATACCTCAACAGAGCTGTCCACTCGTTAGGTATAGTTTGTCTCAGGCCGTCAACTTGTGAAGAGCTTTACATACTAAATGTGTTTTATATTTGCTTTATTTATTTATTTATTTATTTATTATAAATAGCCCAACAACACCTACGTCCACACATATGCATTGTATATTTTTATGACTTAGTAGACGCAGTGTCAATTATAGGGCTATTAACATTTTTATAACAACAACACAACATTGATAAGAAAAAAAAAAGTAATTGAATAATATAAAAACACAAAAAATACAATAATAATACCTAATTTACACAATTTCTAAACTAATAACTAAGAACACTCGAAAAAATCAATTTTTCCAATCGTGGATTGGAAAGTGGCCCGAGAACCAAACACATCTAAGTCGTGTCGCTTGTGCATCTTGTTATACTGTCCGACCATACGGTTAAGAGGAGAGACCAGACCGAGGACCGTTTTGGATCTAGCTAGCAGGAAGGGATCAAATGCTTGTTCATTTTACCGATTTCATAAGTGAAACATTTTCAGGCGTACTTTCAGACACATTATTTGCTTCATGTCACACGAGGCAGGTACTCGTATTAAACTTTGCAAAGTTTTGAAATTATGAAATATTTGCGAGTAAAATAAAGAGAAAGAAACTACTTCCAGAAAATATTATTTTATGTCTAAATTGTCCCGGGTTCAATTCGTACTCTTGCCAAAAATGTCAAGTAGGTATAGACAATCAATTGCCACTTGTCACGACATACCTCTTTCGTTTTATAAGTTCATCACATCACGCTTTTGATTGTTTCGAATATTGCCCTCAAACATCAACTTTTGCAATTTTCACAGAATTTTAGATAATTTGGTATCAATTTTCTCAGCCAATATTTACAATATTAAGGTGAAATTCGTAAATTAAGGATTAAGGGGCTCTCAAACATAATAAACACATTAAGGAACTTGTAGGGAACGATTTGTAAAGCTCTTACATGGAAACTTCGGTTGATTTTAATCAAAATTTGGAGCGATTGTACAACTCCCTAGGGATAAGTGGTATCAGATTCTCAATGATGGATTGCACAACCAAAAGTATTTTTAACTCGTTAAATATATGCGTCGGTGGCCGAGTGGTTAAGACGTCTGGTATTAACTAGGCGGACCACGGGTTCAGGACATGTACCAATGGGTTTTTTATAATTTAAAAACCGATAACACGATTTCGATAGCCGAAAAGCCCCGTGATGAAAAAAACCCTAAGTATTAAAGAAAATGGATGATCATGTATGAAAGTGTGTCTAAACTTAAATTTATATATTTACTTACTAACAAATACCATCGGCTATACGAGGGAGACTTGGTCTTCCGCTGGGTACCCTGGAACCGTAACACGGTTTCGGGAGCTGTAAGGCGACCCGTCAAGAAAAAGAACCTACTATGTAAAAACCTTAAAATTAAATCTAAAAATTAAATTAAAGGACTGGCTGCATTTCCTCGCTGGATCGCGAAGCTGATTCGTTGAGCGAGGAAAGAGCTAGCCCTCCTGTCACCAGAGGAGATGATGAGTCGTGGGGACATTTCTTACCCCACAGACCTAGAGTTTCTACATCAAACTTTTTTTTACCTACTTTACCTACTTGCTTTTTCCATTTTTTTCAAGCGGTCTTAAGGATTATTTGCTCTGTTATAGATTGTAGAGAAGTAATTTTCGCGCATAATTTATTACCAATGAAGCTTAACTAAAATCTATAGTTTTTGAAAAATATGCAAAAATCTGCAAAATTGGGTATATTTTCCATGATATCGGCGATTCCTCAAGGTCATTAAAGCTTTTATCATGGAAAGTGAAAGAAGGACACTAAATATGTACCAATTTTTAAGTACTATTTTACAATAATGCTGACAGCATGCCATGTAGAGTAGGTAAATTCTATTATCTTTGTCTATACTAATATTAAAGACTTTTTTGTTTGTTTGACCCTAACCTAACCATAATAAATACTGAGTGAGTAGTCCAATTCGAAAAATATATAATTATAACGCTATGACCCAAAGGAGCGGAGCAGTAACCATTAAGGGGAAGTTGTCAATGGGAAAATGAGTGATGAAAGAGCAGAACGCATTTATCTAGAATCGCGCGCACGCGAGCAAGATAGGAACAGTAAGCGATTCAACGTAAGCGATAATTTTTGTTTAAAACGCAATTTAAAAAAAAAATCTTATACAACATGGAAATAATTTTACAATGAAAGGATAGATAATTACCAAAAAAATATTCATGTTAATTTTTGTAATGGTATATTATAGCCATACAATTAGAATATTAGATAAATAAAGTTTTCAGAGGTGTATTTAGGATTTTTTTCTATCGAGTAAAATGTTTCTAATCATATTTTCAAAACAATAACAATATTTGTCATATCCTTAAAATCAAAATATCCTTAAATAAATCAGGTTTTCTAAAAAAATAGATTAAAAAATTGCATTTTGATGACTAAAATTTCAACGAGTGAATTAGTTATCTATATATAATGTACCTTTACCACCCATTCCACCACTGTCTGATAAATGGCCCATAGAGGATCCATTAATTTAATGGACGAGGAAGGCAGGTGTGCAATTTTACGAGCAAGTTGATATCCCTTTAGTATTAAACATTAATTTTGTCTCTGCCGAGTTAGATCTAAATACCTTCGTATTGTGAAATAGTTCCTTCCTTATATATCTTCATTGATTGGGATTTTTTACATATTACTTTCACCTGTCGAATTTAACCAACTTTTAATTGTCGTATCGATTTCAGACGTTGCAAGTGTATGTAATTCGAATGATAATACAATCATTTTTTACCATAGATCTGATTTGAGCAGGAACTCTGTAACGAAACGACGTAGCTCCATCGAGCCACATATACTAATATTGGACAAATATAATAAACATATATTTTACTACAGTACCCTAACAATAATCTAGAGCAAAAACAGTTAATCCGTTTAAATGCGTCAACAAATGGAAGAACATAGGAAAAAGCACTTAAAAGAGATTGCCTGTGGGACATAATGCAATGATTATTACAGGATGTTCTCAGTTCTAATTATATAATAAGATACCGAAAATAAATTACTTACTTATCATTTTAACAACATCAATACAATGGGCCACCCCCTCCGCCAATTTTGTGTTCATTTTGGCCATAAGATTGACCATAGTATAGTAATAAGTTACCAACGATCGTTTTGTGTCCCGAGACAGAGCTCTAAATTTTTTTTAAATGTGAAAGGCAATCTAGGACGTCTAATTTGCGGGAACATAATGTATTTTAGCATAATCTCCATATAAAATAAAAGATATTGTAACGGGGTAGTACTAGGCATCTACCTTTTGCCGGAATAGGTGGCGTTCCTGTTGCTGCATTTAATGGACCTAGATATGTCACTTTAGAACAGTCAAACACTGTCAGACAAATTATCTGTTATTTTTAGAAGAAGTGCTGACACACGAATGTCGAAAGAAAATTGGTGCTTAGCATTTTTGCCACGGGTAGAAATTGAACTAGGTCTTACCAATTAGGCTATCGACTCCTATCATTCTCTACTCACTCCAGTAAGATACAGGTTTGATTATATTTCAGGAACCAAACGATTCAATCCCATTAAACATGAAGTGGGTGTTAAGAGAATGCAATAAAAATATTACTATCCTCTTCACGATAAATATTTATCTAATATTATGTAAAACTGAACTTTACGATCAAATAAAAATCTCTGTGTTTTTTATTTATTTTAAAAACTCAAGAAACATCCTTTATTCTAAACTAGCCAGTCACTCCCGGCTTCGCAAGTACATTATCCGACAAATCTTAGAGGCTTTTCCATCTAAATATACCTCAACAGAACTGGCCACTCGTTAGGTATAGCCTTACAAATACCATCGACTAAACGAGGGAGACTTGGTCTTCCGCTGGGTACCCTGGAACCGTATAACACTGTTTCGGGAGCTGTAAGGCAACTACAGGTAAAGAAAAAAAAATCTATTAGACAATTAGACATAGATATATGCTACCATGAACTTTTTTTATAGATCATTTTATTTTACAAAATTCCTTTTTACATCATTTTGTTATTCCGACGGATTAGAAATAGCATACGCCATGCAAACGCACTGGAGCTTTTTCCCCGACTTGATTCACAAATTCTGTTCATGCTGAGCTCCTAAACATGAATACTCGTGCATCAACTTATCTAATTGATAGACAGACAGACGGACAAATGCAGCTTGGGATTTTATTTTATAATAAGTAGTATAGCAAAACTCTAAAAGAAACATCCTTTATACTATAGTTTCAGTGACATTTACACGAACTGTTTGCAATGTATTGCACTGGCTTTTAACATTTAAGTGTTGGGCAAATAAAATGTTAGGTCTCGAGTCCACAATAAAATCTAGAGTACTGACCACTTTTTTATGGACTTGCTCTTCGTCCTGGCTTTGTCCGTGGTTTTTTTTAAAATTTGATTTCTGGGAAAAAAAGTAGCCTGTGTCACTTTTCTTCCCTCCAAGTATCTCGTCAATCTGTTTATCTGTATTCCCGTGAAATAAATTAGATAATATTAGATATTAATTTATTTTCGTATATTCGATCATAATATAAAGTATTTATTTATTTTGAAAATTTACATATAGAAATAGGTAATAAAATGAATTATAAAATAAAATAAAATTACAAATAAAAGAATCATGTAAATCGCTATTAGGAGAGTTGGTACCCAGATTGAAGAGACTGGCTGTATTGCCTTTATTTTTAATTTATTATCATTGTAATAGTTATTTAATTAGGTAATAAGTATAAAAACAAATAAAATTATAAAATACGTGGGATTATCTTGTCGGTCTGTCTGGATGTTTGTCTGAATTAATGTTAATAAAACTTTGATTTAACGATGGTAATTTTTTTTTACTTTTCTATCAAATTATGCTATCCTAATCCTAGGGAAGAAAAGGATGTAAGTCAGGATCGCAGGACGTGTCTGTCTAACCCAATGGGGATCAGAAGCGAGTGTATGTAGAAAATTGGTATGCGTTACGCACAGTTACATATAAACAACATATTTGACACTTAAGTACCTACTGGCTTTCAAGCTACTGTGTCACATGGAATTGAATAAACGAAAAAGAATTACTCTCAAGTTCTCTCCGATAAAGTCAGAATATTGGAAAAGATACTTCGTTTAGGTATACAATAGGGACGTATATATTTACCATTTTGAAATCTATTAAATAAAAATCCAAATTTTTGTGATTCTTTGTTTGTTCGTATTGTATAGACTCAAAAACTACTAGACCGATTTTGTTACTTTTGGTATCATTAGATAGAGTGGTTCACGGGGAAGGTTATAGGGTATAATAACATCACCCTACGTCCTTTGGAGGCGGAGCAGTAACCAATAAAATTCGTTCATACTAAATTTACAAAATTAAGTCTGTGTTCTGAAGGACAAACAAACAATATATATATATATATATATTAATAATATTAGGTAGCCTGACGTTGTAAAAAACTTACAAAAAAATTACAATACGTAGGTTATGAGCCCTACGTCCCATATACACGTCTATGGTATACAATAATTTCATCGTCAGTGAAAATTTGTAGTCTGATAATTACAGACGTCAAATAGACAAGGTGTATGAAAATGTAGATGTAAAAAATCCACTACTTTATCTAACTACAAAGTATCAGGCACTGAAAAAAAAAGTTTGTAAGTCCCATTCAGGTTACGGATATTAGGTAAAAGCTTTTATGCTCTACAGAAAATTGGAATGGGACACTCAGTAACAATGTCCATATTTAGCAATTGCTTTGTAGCTACAGCAGCAGGATGATAACTCTCAAACAAAATCGGTGCTTAGATATTTTTAGCTCGAGTTTCCTCAAGGAATCCGTTTTATTTTTATCACAGGACCCAAAAAAGAGGTATATTAGGAATCGTTGAATTTTGTATGATATGGTAATACAATAGTGAGAATTACATACACCTGCTTCAAAGGTAGGCCACATCTGTTGGCCTTGGCAAGGGAATGCGTTTATAAGTGAGGGCCACCAAAATAATACTAAAAGGGTATACTTACGTAATTTTACTCCAATTAGGATATAATCGTCTCTGTAGCGAAATAAGATCTTTTCGTGTGAATAATTATGCTAATTATGCATGGAAATGAAGTGTTTCTTGTTGAAAGTTGGGCAAAAACACGGTATTTCGTTATTTTTTTTTTCTTCACAGGTTGTCTTAAAGCTCCCTAAACCATGTTTCGATTCTAGGGTACCCAGTGTCAGACCAAGTCTCCCTCTTTTAGCCGATGGTATTTGTGAGGCTATACCTAACGAGTGGCCAGTTCTGTTGAGGTATATTAAAATGGAAATCTTTCTAAGTGTGGTTTGTCGGATTATGTGTATTTTTTATTAAAAATCCCATTGGGCCGGGATCCGGGATCGAACCAGTGGTCTGCCTAGTTAATACCAGACGTCTTAACCACTCGACCACCTTCGCACATATTAGTTAAATAAAAAATACACACGATGTATATACCTACTATAATATAAATATTTCAATGGTTCTTCACACATGACGAAGATAATTTAATTATGTTTTACTTAAGATTTGGAGTGATTTTGAAGTTTGGAAACGGTTATACCGATTTGGCTAATGTTTTTTTTAATTTTTGTAATAGTCTGAATTTTAGGGAAAGAAAAATTGGAAAAAATTGCCTGGAAAATTTGATTTTTGTATCAACTCAAGACCATAATGGGATGGAAAGTTAATACGGGCTACACGAAGCTAGCTTTTTGAAGATAAAATGTTATAATATCTTCATGTGTGTGACGTGACGGTCTAGAGATAGATATATGCTACCGCGGACTTTTTTGTAGGCACTCAATTATTTCCTACATCATTTTTTAATATCTCTGACAGCTGGATCTGGATGGCTTTTTCCCTGACTTGATTCACTAATACTGTTATTGCTCAGCTCCTAAACATGACATATTTTAAATATTCAGAATGGACCTTCAGGGTGAATACTGAACAGAGTCTGTATTTGATCCCTTTAAAATAAAAGGGCATTTCGTGGAGACCAATTTTGTAATAATAGCAACGTCACTAAATATTTTTATTTTCTTTTTCAGGCGTTACGGGATATGGGGGGTGAAAAAAATATTTTCATGTGAGAATATATTCAAATAGATTTCTAGGAGATAACATGTGTGAATTTTGTATGTGAATCCTTATTCTTAAATATGACATCGAAAATGATAAAAGGAATACATATCTGAAGAGAATAGAGGGAAATGGAAAAGATCATAAAATAATTTCATTCAAGCGACTACAAAAAGCAATAAAGTTCACAGAAGCATCGATCTATGAGTTTAACAATTCGATAGGGAGTGGCTACATTTTTAAAAGGGTAGTATTTAACTGCAAATCAAAATATCTACTTTTTGTATAATATATACAAATTCTAATATATTCTATTTAAAAATAGAAATACTTTCTTATTTATTTTATTTAAACTAAGACAAACAGCAAAATATTAAAAATATTGTAGTTATAAGTACTTATAACGTACAATGTCGGACGGTATCTGGATGTACCTGTGAACCCAAGTTGGGAAGCCGTACAACTTCTACATCTCCAGCGAGACGTGATAGAAGATAGACATAATATAGAGTTGGTCCTGTTAGAGCTTCCAGTTACATATGAACATGTCGACGAATTTGTACCACAACTTTGGGAAACTCATACTCCGAAGTGGGTGTATGAAGACGTGCAAGTACATTTTGTATAATAAAAAAATGCCTATTTCCCATCAAAAATACTGATTGCAAAATACTTACTTCAACATATTATTATCGTATTGCATTACCCCTACTTGAAAGGTCGTACGGGCTCTGTCCAGGGTTAGTTTATAAAGAAACCTTAACGGGTCGTACTTTCAATAATTTATTGAATGTAAAAATTATTAATAAATAGATGGATGATAAGTTTTCTGATGTGCAATTAAAAATAACCCTTTTTAAAATACCAAAATCTCGTAGTCCTGTGCCATCACAGAGAGCGAAAATTTTGTTGTATTTAAGAGCGTAGCCGGGCTGCATTTTCTCCATACAAATGTATTCCCCTATTTTCTTCACGGATAATGCCTCTAGAGCAATCGTTTTTTTTATAAAATCTAGGTTTACTGTAGGCATGCCCCTGTCATTTACTTTTTTCCAACAACTAATTACCTAAAAAAAGCCCTTCCAAAAACCTAAAAAAAATGCCTCGTTTATACCGCCGTGATCAGACGACTACCAGACTTATTTGAAAAGGTTTTAATGTAAAAGAAAAATAGGAGCATAGATCTACTCTTTCTTTAAATTTCAATACCAAAAATAATTAAATCGGATCAGTTTTGGAGGAGAAAACAGGGGAATACGAAACGTCTATCTGGTCAAGGTTTTATAGGTATAATCGGTCTGAGCTGCAGTTGTCCCTATCGCACTCTACGGGGGGATCAAAGGGTGAGGCGACAGCAATAGTTTCTTCAAATACCTATTTCTCAATTCCCTTGCAGACCGTCTACGCTCTTTAATCGAGACTCATTCTATTTGACAAGGCGGTATGTAAAGTAAAAATCGGCGCACGAAGGGTTCCGTACCATTATCTATAAAAACGGCAAAAAAATTACGTTTGTTGTATGGGAGCCCCCCTTAAATATTAGTTTTATTTTAATTTAATTATTTATTTTTAAAGTGAATATATAACTAAATATTCTGTGAATATTTCAAGCGTCTACCTGTTGCCGTTATCAATATCGAGCAAAAACGAGCAAAAAAATCACGTTTGTTGTATGGGAGCCCCTTAAATATTTATTTAATTCTGTTTTTTAGTATTTGTTGTTATAGCGGCAACAGAAATACATCATCTGTGTTTCAACTGTCTAACTATCACGGTTCATGAGATACAGGCTGGTGAAAGACAGACGGACGGACGGACAGCGGAGCCTTAGTAATAGGGTTTCCGTTTTTACCCTTGGGTACGGAAGCCTAAAAACTAAGTTTTTTTGTATTTTATTTCAAATATTAGGCTATTTTATAATTTAAATATTAGGCAAATTTTAATATTTTTGTTTAACGACTTCAAAAAAAAAGACGTTACTCAATTCGACCATATATATATATTATTTTTTTATGTGTGTTCGCGAATAACTTCGTCGTTTATGAACCGATTTTGATGATTTCTTTTTTAATCGACAGATAATTCTTCCGGATTGGCCCCATTTTTATGTCATAAAAATTGGTTCATTAGTTTTTCAGTAATTTTGAAAAAACTGACTTTATACAGCAAATTATCAATATCTCAATGAAATATGTACCGATTTTGACGACTTATTTTTTTAAGGATATAATAATTTCTCGACATTATCTCACAGACATATGACGAAAATCGGTTCAGTAGTTTTTCAGAAATTCAGTAATTTGTCTCTGTTTATGGCTGAAAATTATGTATCTGAGAAAAGCCTTAGCAACGGTTGCTATTGACACGAAGTTGTCAATTTTTGTATCGACGGTGGTCTAGCGGCTAAAGGTATGGTATGGTATGGTGCAGCTCAGGATGCAAATGGTTCAAATCCCATCCACAGCAGTTTTTATTTTTTATTTTTCCATTAATTTTTTTTATTTACGTTATTATTTGTCTGTCATGGCAGCAAAATCACTTAAAAGGGAAAAATAAATTTACTTTTTAAAAAAAGTGTACCGCCTTCAAAATTTACACTGAAAAGTAAGAAATAATAAATATTTCGTCGTAGAATTTGAATTCGATAGAAAAAGTACTTTACCTAAATGATGATCTTTATAAGATTGTTATAAAAACCACTGCATAGAAAACAAACAAACAATTCCGCTGAGTACTCTCAAATTTCCCAAGAGACGCAAGGCATGTGAAAAACATTATGTTATCCTATTATTTATTTTATAAGTTTTTATGTTTCGTATGTATGAGATCTCGTCAAAATAATGTGAGAAATACCGACCAAGTGCGTGGAGGACTTTTCAGTTCTAAAACTATATATCTGTTATTTTGAAAAGTTCGGACGCCAGCTTATGTGTCTTCCAAAGTACACGAAGAACTAGAAAATTGGCCTAAATTGGTTTGAGTTCATATTTATAAGAAACAATGAAATATTAAAGTACGAATTAATTGGATTTGAAAGTTGTGACATTTTTAAGTCGAAAAAGGGGAAACCGCAAACTTCATAATTTAATATTATAACATTAGTCAAGACCGAAGTTGAAATTAAGGAAAAATATAATTTCTGGTGTTTTCAAATAATTAACAACGAAAATTTGTAATGAGGTGTTGTATTAATAAAACTTAACTTGTGATTGATCTTTGATCTTTGACCTCTCCTTATAAAATTTTTAACCGACTTAAAAAAAAGGAGGAGGTTTCTCAATTCGACCGTATATATATTTTTTATGTGTGTTCGCCAATAACTTCGTCGTTTATGAACCGATTTTGATGATTATTTTTTTGTTGGAAAGGAGATATCCCAAGGGTCGTACCATTACTTCTCTCGATCTCTGCATACTTTTCTTGCTTCATCCACATCCATACATCGTATCATACATGCACGTCTAGTAATACGTATTTGACCTTTTTTAAGGACAACAGATATTTGATCAATGAAAGTTCATCTTGGTCGTCCATTCCTGGTACTCATTTGATACTGAAATTACTGAAATCGGGCGAATCCCGGGGCGGAATACTAGTAAGAAATATTGTAAATGTTTTGGCCAAATCTCAGTTTATTATTAACCTAACCTTAATACATTGTATGGATTTATTTGAATATCGAAATTGCACAGTTACGAAATAAGACCGTCTTGGCAATACCAATATAAATATTTGTCTACGTTCAAAGCAGATTTATTGTATCCAGGAATTTTAGTTAAGTAGCTGATGCTATGTTATAAAAAACAGGCCAAGTTCGTGTTGGACGCGCAATTTAGGGTTCCGTTCCTGAAAATTGCGGTTAATTATCCAAAAAGTTTCAGTAAGCTATCAGTGGCGAAGGGTGAATATATTCAGAAGGGAAGCCTTAATAGCTTACTCAAATTAAGCTGTAAGATTCAATTTTTTTTTATAATAAAAAATGCACCAATGACCAATGATAATACTAATATATCGTAAAGGGATTTATATTACCTAAACTCTTTTTTATTTAAGCATTCAAAACTATAACATGACGCAATTCATCGGCTTATTTGTAGGTCTGTTTGCGTGTGCTAAAACGAGAGGGAACGTGCGCGGATTTCAATACAAATGAAAGAGACAGTTGCTTAGTATGAAGTAAAGAATAACGTGCGTGAAAGCCGGTATTGTATCGGCTTATGTCCTTACTCCTTATGTTGGATATCGGTAGGCGTTTAGAAAAAAATATTTATAGAGTACGTTTGTATTGATATTATTTTATTATATGCCGTTAGTCTATATAGCCAATTAAGGGAAGCCAAAAATAAATCGGGTTGTATATACTTTTCGCCGCTGTAAGCTATTTTCAACAAAATTGCCGAAAATGCTAATTATCAATTTTCTTTAAGAATAGGTGCTCTAATCAACTTCATCATCAGACAAGTCTGTTAAAGAAGTGATACATCTAGGTCCATTAAGTGCAGCAACAAGCTTGCCACCTGTTCTGTTTACTATGGAGACATGGCAAAAACTGAACATTGTTACTATAGTATCTCTGGCGACTTTTTTTTGCTTTGTTTTGAAACAAAATTTTACCCGGGCGAAGCAGGCCTGGCCACTACATATTTATAAATAGCATTATAGGTATATAGTTGTCAAAATCGGTACCTACATATTTCATCGAGATATTACGAAAAATTTACTTACAAACTTTGATCAAATAAAAAACCAGAGAACAAATTTTCATTAGAAAAAATGGACCAATCATCAGCATTCATCAAATCTTTTTTTTTCGAAGTCGGTTAAAAAGGGTACCTATTAGCAATAGCATAACAGAACCCAATCCAGACATCGTTAAATTTACTACAAACAATGAACTGTTTTACCTTTGAGATCAAATGATCCAAACAACTCAAATATTAGTGTTGGCATAAACTCTATTTGGAACCGATTACAGATTTCCTTACACATGGTTAACTTTGATTTTTCGAGTAGGTATTTTTTTTCTTTTCTTTCTTCATGGTTGCCTTACAGCTCCCGAAACCGTGTTACGGAGATTTTTAAGCAATGCTAAATTTTTTTTATTATCTTAATGACTTACCTATATTTACTTATTTGATTTAATTTTCCTATTATCTTGCCAAACTCCAATGGTTAAAAGCCCTTAATTTTAGCTAAAATGATTTTTATAACATTGGTTGTTTGTTCATACGGGTTCTAAAATAAAAGTAAAAATGTTTTAGATGTTTTTCCGTAACGATTTTTCAATCAAAATAGAATTCATCATACATATTAAATTTCTTACCGCCCCATCAAATTCAGACTCTTTAGGAATCATTAATTCAATTCTTGCAAAAAATATTGGAACTGTCGTATTATCATACCTTGAAATATTTATGAGGCCATTTAGGAGCCTTCAAAATAGGCGGGTATCAAAATATACGTCGAAAATAACTTTAGGGAATCAAAACGTAGCTTTCAGTAACTTTTAGAAACTTTAAATGGGATTAGAAATTATTCTTAAGGAATATACCTGACAGATTTTCGTATTATGAATTTAAATTAATTTAGTTTGTAGTTTATTTTTTGACTAGCGTTCCTTCTCGTTTTTCTCTGTCATTTTTTTAAATGTGTATAAGTTACACTTGACTGTCTTTCAGTATTTCTAAAAAACTGTAAAATAATTTCAATCAAGAAGTGATGAACTGAGCAAGTGTTTTTGCCTTGCCAGAGACACAGTATATATCAATTAGCCATAATAACATTATAAATTATAATATATATTAAAATTAAATTAGTGTCCTTTAGGCATCTCTATGTACGATTACCTATTTAATTGACTTTTAATAATATCTAATGATATCTATACTAATATTATAAAGAGGAAAGATTTGTATTTTTGTGTGTGTGTGTGTGTGTGTGTATGTTTGTAATTAATAAACTCAAAAACTACTGTAACTACATAGGCTATATTCTATTTAATAAAATTAGGGATCCTTACTAAACTCCAATAATGTAACCCAAGGTGTAAAAAATTACCTAAGAAATTCCTTACGTCACGTGCGCTGCGAAAACTATTGATGATATAGAGGTAGTGGTAGTGGTAGAGGGTAGGGTTAGGGGGTAGGAGTAGAAGTAGGGGTAGGGGTAGGGGTACGGGTGGGGGTAGGGTAGGGGTAGAGGTTGGGGTAGGGGTAGAGATAAGGGTAGGGGTAGGGGTAGGTATAGGGTATATTTTATTTTGTTCGTAAATATCCACGGGCGAAGCCGGGGGCGGAATGCTAGTCTATTATCATTTGATAAGTATCGGGGTACCCTGGGATCGTAACTCGGTTTCGGAAGCTGTATGTCAACCCGTGAAGAACGAAAAAAGCTACCTGGGTATGTAATTTAAAATAGCCAAATCGGCCCAGCCGTTCTTAAATGATGGGCTTACCAACGAACAACATAATTTAGAAGTTCTCTCTATAGAGGTATGATACTCGTATCAGTAGGAATCAATATTGGAAAACAGCCACGAATTCAGTTCTCTTTATAGAGGTATGATACTCGTATCAGTAGGAATCAATATTGGAAAACAGCCACGAATTCAGTTCTCTTTATAGAGGTATGATACTCGTATCAGTAGGAATCAATATTGGAAAACAGCCACGAATTCAGTTCTCTTTATAGAGGTATGATACTCGTATCAGTAGGAATCAATATTGGAAAACAGCCACGAATTCAGTTCTCTCTATAGAGGTATGATACTCATATCAGTAGGAATCAATATTGGAAAACAGCCACGAATTCAGTTCTCTTTATAGAGGTATGATACTCGTATCAGTAGGAATCAATATTGGAAAACAGCCACGAATTCAATTCTCTCTATAGAGGTATGATACTCGTATCAGTAGGAATCAATATTGGAAAACAGCCACGAATTCAGTTCTCTCTATAGAGGTATGATACTCGTATCAGTAGGAATCAATATTGGAAAACAGCTACGAATTCAGTTCTCTCTATAGAGGTATGATACTCGTATCAGTAGGAATCAATATTGGAAAACAGCCACGAATTCAGTTCTCTTTATAGAGGTATGATACTCGTATCAGTAGGAATCAATATTGGAAAACAGCCACGAATTCAATTCTCTCTATAGAGGTATGATACTCGTATCAGTAGGAATCAATATTGGAAAACAGCCACGAATTCAGTTCTCTCTATAGAGGTATGATACTCGTATCAGTAGGAATCAATATTGGAAAACAGCCACGAATTCAGTTCTCTCTATAGAGGTATGATACTCATATCAGTAGGAATCAATATTGGAAAACAGCCACGAATTCAGTTCTCTCTATAGAGGTATGATACTCATATCAGTAGGAATCAATATTGGAAAACAGCCACGAATTCAGTTCTCTTTATAGAGGTATGATACTCGTATCAGTAGGAATCAATATTGGAAAACAGCCACGAATTCAGTTCTCTTTATAGAGGTATGATACTCGTATCAGTAGGAATCAATTTTGGAAAACAGCCACGAATTCAGTTCTCTTTATAGAGGTATGATACTCGTATCAGTAGGAATCAATATTGGAAAACAGCCACGAATTCAGTTCTCTTTATAGAGGTGTGATACTCGTATCAGTAGGAATCAATATTGGAAAACAGCCACGAATTCAGTTCTCTTTATAGAGGTATGATACTCGTATCAGTAGGAATCAATATTGGAAAACAGCCACGAATTCAGTTCTCTTTATAGAGGTATGATACTCGTATCAGTAGGAATCAATATTGGAAAACAGCCACGAATTCAATTCTCTCTATAGAGGTATGATACTCGTATCAGTAGGAATCAATATTGGAAAACAGCCACGAATTCAGTTCTCTCTATAGAGGTATGATACTCGTATCAGTAGGAATCAATATTGGAAAACAGCCACGAATTCAGTTCTCTCTATAGAGGTATGATACTCATATCAGTAGGAATCAATATTGGAAAACAGCCACGAATTCAGTTCTCTCTATAGAGGTATGATACTCGTATCAGTAGGAATCAATATTGGAAAACAGCCACGAATTCAGTTCTCTTTATAGAGGTATGATACTCGTATCAGTAGGAATCAATATTGGAAAACAGCCACGAATTCAATTCTCTCTATAGAGGTATGATACTCGTATCAGTAGGAATCAATATTGGAAAACAGCCACGAATTCAGTTCTCTCTATAGAGGTATGATACTCGTATCAGTAGGAATCAATATTGGAAAACAGCCACGAATTCAGTTCTCTCTATAGAGGTATGATACTCATATCAGTAGGAATCAATATTGGAAAACAGCCACGAATTCAGTTCTCTCTATAGAGGTATGATACTCATATCAGTAGGAATCAATATTGGAAAACAGCCACGAATTCAGTTCTCTCTATAGAGGTATGATACTCGTATCAGTAGGAATCAATATTGGAAAACAGCCACGAATTCTCCAATACCTACTTAACTTGCTTTAAGAATTTAGAAATTAATTTAATATTTGCAAATTTTAAGAAAATAAAAGTTGGCTAGAGTATTTTAATTTTAAAGTAGATACTTTGTCCAAACTGAAAATAAATTTAGAAACATTTTGTTTTTCTTCATTTAAGTAAAATTAATTAAAGTAAAATCAATACACCTCAATAACTTTTAAATTTTTTAAATTACTTTTCATTAGATAAATTTTCAAAGGATATTACAAAGTCCCTTTTATTATTAGATAACTTTTTTGTTTTTGCTTGGTTGAAAATCATGTCGAAAATAAAAAAAAAAGATTTAAAATAGGTGCGTCGGTGGCCGAGTAGTTAAGGCGTCTAGCCGCGTCTAGTAGTAACTAGGCGGACCACGTGCCTTGCCTGTGTATCATAAGAAACTGATGATTGTATAGGTTCCAAATTTATTAACTTTATAAAGTTTATATGGAGTATGCTCTTGATGCGGTATTGAGGTGGTGCGGGCCATCACTAAGAATTATATTTGAAACGCATAGCTCCCTGACTCTTCCGTGACGCGCAACAAGAAGTAAAAAGTTTTGTCTTCACATATTTATATATAATAGTTACCACGTAAAAGTATATGCGAATACCTTGACGCCAAGCAGATGTCAATCGGATGAAAATGACATGAGATATCTCAATTTGAAAATTAGTTAAAACAATTTACTTAAACTTGAATTTCTCGGAAACTATTCAATATTTTAACTTGAAAAGGGCAGTTTTGAGGGCATAAAACCTAGCTTACTTCCAAATTTCAGCCAAATCGGTTGAAAACTCCCCGAATTAGCCGACACGTTAGTTCCCATACATTTATACGAGGAGGGGGAGGTCGGATTAACTTGAAATTTGAACTAGGGTTTCCTTAAACATTGACAATAAAAGGATTCCAGTTTGGTTTCTTAATTCCCAATACAACTGGAGATAGTAATTTTTTTTACGAACTTCCCCTAAAACTGTCCAAAATAGCGAATCAATTTCGAAAGTAGAAATTTTAGACTTTTGTTTTATTCACCAGAACAAACATTTTCCATGGATTAGCGTTAAATCATAAAAAAATCGATCTAAACGTTTCACATACTCCACTAAAAGCACAAGTCACTATAAAAAATACCCAAATCGCTTCAAGTGTGCTTATAAAATTTGAAGAGTTCTCGATTTATCCAGGATCCCATATCAGATCCTTACCTGATGAACATGGGATCACTTGGAAAGTATACCCTTTCAAATAAAAAAAATCCAAATATGTCCAGGCGTCTTCAAGTAATAGGGGAACATACATAAATTTATACATTACATCATACATAAATTTTTTTTGAAATCGGTTAAAAAAGGTCGCTTTGATACTTCGTTGTAATATTACCATCGTTTTCTGTGCGTTGAACATTTTGTAGTTCATGCAGTAAATGTATTATTATAAGCTGTTGGCTATAAAGTTACGAATTACAAATAGAAATCCCGCCCCCGGCTTTCCACGGCTACAATATGGAATTACAACAATTTCAATAGCCACATAAATAGTTATATATTAGAGATAGATATATGCTACCGCTGACTTTATTGTAGATAATTTTATTCTACACAATTGTTTCATACATTATTTTGTTATAGCTCTAATGGATTAGACAGCACAAGCCGTGAAAACTCGCTGAGGCTAACTTTTTCCCCGATTGATTCAGTAGTTTTTGCTTGGAAAGGGCACAGAATATATGTACGAGCCTAGAGATCTAGAAGTGCTAATTAGTTCGCAAATTAGTTATAGTCAGTAAACCACTTAGCAACTTATTAAGACAGGATCTAACTATCTGTTTTCTCATTGTAATTCCTATCGTATCTCTAATAGAGAAAGTTACATAAGGGTATGGCTTACATCAATTAAGTAGTTTTATTATTTGTAACTTTATTTTATTTTATTAGATAGCAGTGATTTGTGTTTTACTGGAAAAATCTTACAATTCAGAACTTCCATCTCTTAGCCTAAATGCTTTAGTACCCTGGTAAGTAACCACATTAATTACGTGACTTTTTGCACGTAGATAATTGGAATGCAAACAATGGAATTATTCATAAACGATTTTTTCGTAATAATATCTGAACCGTTTCGGAGACAAAATAAGCCAGATTTAAAAAAATATTATTTGGATGTTAGATACATTATCGGGACGCATAAAAGCTGGAAGAAGTGTTCAGAATAATAAAAATCTTTAAGGACAATGATCGAAGACTCATAGCAGCGAGATATATGAAAGGTATAATGAATATAGAGGAAACGAAGAGGTATGCAATAGGCATTTTGGTTGTGTCTATCTACCCCTTTGATAGATAAATATATGATAGTAAAATAAACAACATCTATGCACAAATGTTAGTAAGCATATACAGTGATGGACAGCTAATTAGAAACACAGTAAAATGACTTTTATTGTTAATGAAATTGACCGAGTAATTACTTTTTTAAGCAACAAAAAGGGCAAAAATTATAGCTAATGCATCGGCTCTATAACGTATTTAACATGTCCGATTAACAAATATCAAACAACACTTATAGTTAGAATAATTTATTATAAACAATGAAACAAGTCGTCATTTTGCAGTACATCAAGGTGGACAACTAATAAGAAACAGTAAAATAATTTGGACAATCAAGAATGAATTTAATATTAACAAGAAATATTATGGTTAGATAATACAAATACCTTATCCACAGACAATTAGTATTTGGTTGGGTAACCGTTGTTTTCGATTACAGCTCTACATCGACGTGGCATTGATTCTATCAATTTTTCACACCTATCCATGGTAATACATCTCCAAGTTTCTACAAAAGCGTCATAAAGTTCATGAATATTGGTGATATGTTTATCCTTCAATGTTTTCTTCATGGTGTGCCACAAATTCTCAATTGGAATCAAGTCCGGACTATTTGCTGGCCACTCTAACACAGACACCAATTGATCTCTAAGAAATTCCTTAACACTGTTAGCTGTGTGTTTCGGATCATTATCTTGTTCAAATATCCAGGTAACTGGTAAATTTTCGTCAGCATATGGAATCATAGTCTCCTCCAATATACTTTTATACTGAAACTGATCCAACATCCCTTCAATCTTTCTCACAGGACCAACCCCGTATCCGGAAAAACATCCCCATATTTTAACATTTCCACCGCCGTGATTAACTGTCTTTTTCGTATTCTTGTCATTTTATGCCTCGTTGATTGGGCGATGAACGTACCGTTTGCCATCGGAATTTATCAAATTTATTTTAGTTTCATCTGAAAACAAAACTTTTTTCCATTGCTGAACTGTCCAACTGCCATACTTTCTAGCGAAGGCCAAGCGGTTGTTTCTATGTTGCTTGGTAATAAGTGGTACTATCCTTGCAAGCCTTCCCAACAAATTTGCTTCAACCAGCCGCCTGCGGACTAGCTTTGCAGATACGTTTCGAGGGTCATGTTGAGAAAAAACTTCTTTTCGAATTTCATTTGAGCCTTTAAAAGGGTATGTCTTAGCTAAACGAATCATAAGTCTTCCTTGGTCGAACTTTTCTAGGTTCCTTGTCTGTAGTCCCATGTTGTTTATAATGTGCAATTGCATTAAATACCTTCTTAACGGAACACTCTAAATGATTGGCGATCTTTCTGTATGTCCAATTTCGATTGCAATGCAAATTAACTATAACTTTTTTGGTCGATGCATCACAACTTTTGTTTTTACCCATTTTTAACAATAAAATTAAACGAAAACTAATTTAACAGATTAAAAACGGCGGCAAAAATCCTACTATTTACAACGAAGTCGTATTATTCTTTTAAATTTAAAATTTAGAACATAAATGATATTCTTTTCTAATTAGTTGTCTAGCTGCCAGTGCTGAGGAAATTGGTACTTGTTTATTATACAAGGAGGTTTAATATTTAATCTTACATGATCACAATTAATTTTGTTTGATTTTAAACTAAGGATATGTAAGTTACATTGTGATGTAATAAATATGCCTTGACCTTTGGTAAATTGCAGTGAAAATAATGTTTATATTATACAACATACTATATCATACTAGGTGTTTCTAATTAGCTGTCCACCACTGTATATAAAAATTACCAGCCAAGTGCGAGTCGGACACGCTGACGAAGGGTTCCGTACCATTATCTATAAAAACGGCAAAAAAAAAAAACGCGTTTGTTGTATGGGAGCCCCCTTAAATATTTATTTTTTCAGTTTTTTTTGTATTTGTTTTTATAGCGGCAAAAGAAATACATCATCTGTGAAAATTTCAACTGTCTAACTATCACGGTTCATATACATACAGCCTGGTGACAGACGGACAGATAGACAGACAGACAGACGGATGGACAGCGGAGTCTTAGTAATAGGGTTTCCGTTTTTACCCTTTGCGAACGGAACCCTTAAAAGCAGGGTTTCAATAGGGTAGGGGTAGGGGTAGTGCAAGCAAGCCAACGTTTGGGCAGGACAACGTCTGCCGGGTCTATTAGTATCTTTATAGATTTCTGAAATTCTTTCATACCGTCTAATACCGTTTCAAGTTCATAGCAATAGTAATTTCTGAAAAAACGACTGTGACATAAAGACAAACATAGAAATCTCACAATTCTAGTTTTATCTAAAGACCGGAGAATCTCAGCAATAATTTAAAACCGATCATTTAATTCTGTGACTTTTAAACGTGAAAAAAGAAATCTGTTGGTAGGAAATTGCTTTCAAAATTGCTCAGTGAGCGAACTCAAGTTTCTCTAAGTAGATTTCTTCACAGACGCCGACTAAATCCTATTATAGTTTTAAGCCTAAGATTAAAGCCTTCCCGAGACTAAGAAAAATCGTTATTATACAATTCAATTTAATCTGGAGCTAATTAATTTATAGCTGAATCAGATTTGAAGTTTCTAAGATTTCTTTTTTTTCTTCCCTGTAAGGCAGCTCCCGAAACCGTGTTACGGTTCCAGGGTACCCAGCGGAAGACCAAGTCTCCCTCGTTTAACCCATTGTATTTGTGAGGCTATACCTAATGAGAGAACTACTATTGAGATATATTTAGATGGAAAAGCCTCTAAGTGTGGTTTGTCGGATTATGTATATAAGTTTTTAATTAAAAAACCCATTGGTACATGGCCGGGATCCGGGATCGAACCCGGAGTCTACCTAGTTAATACCAGACGTCTTAACCACTCGGCCACCGATGCACCTTCTAATATTTTTTTAGGCTATAACTTAAAAGTATCCGAACTATTACTATAAATGCGAAAGTGTCTGTTTGTTTGTCCATCTTTTTGTATCTATAATAGTTAAGGTAGAAGTCCTGGAGTCCTGGAGTCCATCATCAGGTCTTCCAAGTTTCTACATTTCCATAAATACGATACAAAAATATATTAAGTTTGTGTGGGACACCTGCCAACGCTTAGTTCGGGACGCACCAATACAAACGTTGACTCTATGGTTTACTAAAACCCACCACAGACAAGACGGATATCTCACTGAAAATTTTCGACCGTCCGCCGGATGATATGTATTGTGTGTGTGTGGACAGCAGTTCGGAATCTGTCCGGCATCGAAATCGACCACAGACAAGATGATTTGAAAAGGACAGGGGAACGTTCGTACGAGAATTGGATGAGTCTGTGGTCGATTTCGGTGGACGTCCGACGACGCCAAAAAATATTGACTGTTCTTGTTGTTTTCATTTAGCTCGCTTGAGGATTGAACCCAAGACCTCATGTATATAAAATAATAATATAAATTTATTTATATTTATAAATCCCACAGTGGTACGTAAACCCAGCGAAAGTAAATTTAATCGTAAATCGGCTAGAAATCTTATCTAGATCGAGAATCACACTTCACTGTTTGTGACCTTAATGTAGTTTTCGTTTGACAATTGCAATTCCTACTTTACTTTTGTTATGTGAAGTTTTTTTACTATCTATCATCACGCCTTTTATCCCAAGAGGGGTAGGCAGTGACAATCGAATACCATTTTTTACGATCCTGACATACATCATTCCCTTCTTTTATATTCATCATACCTTTCATACATGCTCGGTGATTGTGTGTACTTTTAATATTCCCATCGATCAATACATTTTTTATAAGTTTAATAAACGTACACCTAGGTCGTCCATTGCCAGCATTTCCTTTCTCAAAACCAACAGAAGAAATGTTACGATTTTTTCAAACGACAACACTGGCATAGACAATGGATTCGCTTTCTTTTGGCTCGAAATTTAAATTTGCAATTTTATTTTGCTTACTATACCAAAAGTACACATCCAATATCATATTTTTCTTACGTTTTTCGCGATTCCCGAGATCAAGGAATCGAATTATATAATTATATACGTGTCAAGAAAGTTTTGTAGAGCGTCATCCCGCTCTCTCTCGTTTTTTTATCTCGTTCTGGTTTTTCGATTTTATTATATACTTAGATTATATTATAGAAATGGTAATACATACAACAATCCAACGACTATGAGTAAAAGGAATACTCCCCAACGCACATCGTTGGAAAATTGCATATATGCCAATCTATTAAATATTTTCAATGGCGCGATACAGGTTTCAATGAGATAGTAACGGTGCGACATCTATCGACGCGACGCGATGTGCCGCCACAATATTATATAGTAATTATCTATGAAACATTACCCATCCCTAGGGTATACAGGGGAAGATATTTCGAGCCGCATAGAACGAAAGGTCTCTTAGCTCAATAGCGAGTTAATTAATGAATTATTATCGAGACATTGCGATTTGAAAGTCTCCTATCCACAAATCAGAAAATCCCGGGTTCAAATCCTTGACCGATCAAAACATGTGTACCATTGACTTGGATATATTCGTTCGAAAATTAAATGTTCCTTTTAAAATTAGACTAATTTATGTATTTTGTAAAAGACGCCATCTGTTGGAGATGTTTTGAATTGATTCTGAAAATCATTTTACTAACAGGAAGCTACATTATCCCTGAGTGCTATAGGCTATATTTTATTTTGCACGAAATTTCCAAGGGCGAAAATCTATTATATTAATAAAACTCTAACACCAGCCTAAACCAGTAATCACAGATATTTGAAATTTTAAGCAAATATTCCTTCAGTACCCTTGGGATTCCATGCCTTAAGGTGCCCACTAATTCGTCCAATGAGAGGTTTTCAATCTAACAGTTTAAAAAAAACAAAAATAGTTTCATTATGTTGTTGATTGATGGCGATGCAGTGCAGTCTTATGTCAAAAACTCTTGAGGGTCGCTGAGGGAGGAAAAAGTGACTTCTAGTCTGTGAGCGTGGTCGTACATTTTTCTTTAATTTTTTTTAAACTTAACAATTTCAATTCAGCTGTCATCGTGCTAAATCAATACAGTACACATTTTATTTTTGACGTAGACCTAGGCGCCATCTATTGGCGTTAAAAAAAACGTCTTTTTTTTTAAATGTCATCTTGAAAACCTCTCATTGCCGGCGCGCCGCCATACGGTCCGCCGAAATTGACCACAGACTCGTCTAATTCTTATAATGAACGGTCCACGATCTGACACACGGATGTTTGACACTTTGTTTAATCGAATCTTGTGTTTGTGTGAGTGAGTGAATTGCATGTGATCTAAATCGTATGATTTACATCGCTAATGTGTGGCCTGTGTTACCTACCTATAAATAAATGTCTTTACCTGTGTTCAATGTGATCATACGGCTGGCCGAACCGAAAATTTTCGGTGAGATACCGGACCAGTGCGTGGGCTACTTGGGGTGATAGAACTCTATAAAGTTTGTATGAAGAAACTTTTTTTTATAATGATAATGACACTATGTAAATATTCTCTTCCAAAGAAATAAAATAACGCGTTTATCATACACACAACAATTATCAGACCTAACAATAAAATGGCGATGGGCCGGTCACATCTCACGTTACACCAATAACAGATGAGCAATCCAAACAACACGATGGAAGAGACCAGCGGGCAAAAGGGACGTTGGTAGGCCAAATAGACGGTGGTCTGATGACATCGGTACAAATATCTGAGAACAATTGGACAAATCTGGGCAAAAAGGGAAGCATGGAAGAAGTTGGAGGAGCCTACACCCAAGAGAGTAGTTCACATCGAAGAAATTGTAGACAAATAAACTAACCATACTAAAAACTAGTTAATTAAAATGTAATTTGATACTATGGTAATAAAATTTTTTGAAAATCATACAGGGGTATAAAAGTTATTAATATTGTATCTGTCATCACGCTTTTCATCTCAAGAGGGATAGGTAGAGACAATCGAATGCCATTTGTTACGATCCTGATATAGGTACTTTTTTCGCTTCTTTTATATAAATTCATCATACCTATCATACATTCTCGCCGATTGTGTGTACTTTTAATATTGCCATCGATCAATACAATAATATTTGTAAATATAATGGCGTAATAAAATTTTAATAGTACCTGAAAATAACTCTTCATTTGATTTATGTGTATAATTTTATTTAATGGATACTGTAAATAGCGTCAAGTATATTTGACTACAGTGTCAGAAATATTCGCTTCTTTGATGGCATCACCACAATTTATCGTACCGCTAATGGTCTGACACAGTGTCATTGAGTACCTACTGATTCTAAAAAAACTTCTTGAATACATGGAGTTATAAGAGAACAGAAATAGAGAATCTGTAATAACTATGTTTAAATCTTTGAGTGTAGCCTAGTACTAACCCCCGTACCACTGTATGTTTCTGTTGTTTTATTGTCGCAATGGTTTTTCAACCGAACTTCAAAAGAAGGAGGAGATTCTCAATTCGTTGGAATCTTTTGTGTTTATTTTTATGTATGTTCCCCAATTACTTAAAGACGCCAGGACCAATTTGGAAAATTGATTTTTGTTTGAAAGGGTATACTTCCCAGGTGGTCCCATTGTCATCAGGTCAGGGTCTGATGATGGGATTCTAGAGAAATCGAAAAGTCTTCAAATTTTACAGGTACACTTGAAGCGATTTGAGTATTTTTTTATAGTGACTTGTGCATTTGCTTTCGGAAAGCACTTTTTGAAGTCGGTACGCATTAAAAAAAGGCAATTACTACCCAGCGGTCCCGATAGTTGGTGACCCCGACGTGATTTTAAAATTACAGACGAATAATCCATAATAACTTTATTTATTTTTATGTAGGTGTCCTACTCTAAACCTTGCATTTCTAAATTACATTGAATTGTCAATACATTTTATTCTAATAATAAGTTTCGTGACTGTAGCTAAATTACTATTTAAAGTTCCTATTAACACTTCAGAAGGTTTAATGACAATCATGACAAGTGTATGAAATTACGTTCATAAATATATGATTGAAGCAAACCATATCATGATAATGATATTTCTACAAGAACAAAAAAACAGACCAAGTGCGAGAACACTCAATACCACAGCTGTTGAGCTCAGAACGGCTCAGTTTTGACCCGACGTTTTACCCACTCGACCACCGACGTCCCTTAACTGACTTATACCATTTTTTAAGGTTCCGTACCCAAAGAGTAAAAACGGGAACCCTATTACTAAGACTCCGCTGTCCGTCCGTCTGTCACCAGGCTGTATCTCTTGAACCGTGATAGTTATATAGTTGACATTTTTACAGATGATGTATTTCTGTTGCCGCTATCACAACAAATACTAAAAAAACAGAATAAATTAAATATTTAAGGGGGCTCCCATACAACAAACGTGATTACTTTTTTTGCCATTTTTATAGATAATAGTACGGAAGCCTTCGTGCGCGAGTCCGACTCGCACTTAGCCTGTTTTTACTCTATCACACTTAAGCATTGAATTTTGATATTTCATATAGAGATTGCAACAGTACATGATTTATCAAATGAATTACGGTCGAATTTCGACCACGGAGTAGTATTAATAATTTTGCAAGTACAAATTAAATTACATAATAAATAAATACTGAAAAATTCACTTACCAGTAGCATGAAGTTTTCTTAAAGGATCCACTATGGCAAAATATCTATCTGCTGACAGCGCCATCAGAGTAAATACAGACACACCTATACTGACATCTTTAGCAGCTTCAGACACCCTACAAACTGTCTCACCCCATGGCCACGATTCTACCGTGTACACGATTGAAGTAAATGGTACACATATAATTATTACTAGAAGGTCTGCAAGGGCCAGGGAAAGAATGTATCTGAAAAAAAAACAACAATTATTTTCCATATAAATATACCTTAACAGAACTGGACACTCTGTGTTGCCTCACAAATACCATCGACTAAAAAAGAGAGACTTGGTCGTCCACTGGGTACCTTGGGATCGATAACACGGTTTCGGGAGCTGTAAGCCAACTCGTGAAGTGAGAAAATTGGCTCCCGGAATCGTGTTAACACCTCCGGGGTGTTCCAAGGACAAGTCTTCCTTTTTAGCAGGTGACATTTTTAACAGTAATTCGGTAACAGAGTCCAGTTTTTGCCAGTTGTCCAAATTAAACAGAACAAGTGGCAATTTAGTACGAGTTCGCAAAAGTTTTAATTTGAACGACTCGCGCGCAGAAGGTATTCCGTATCATTTTTTCGGTCAGAACTTTCAGGACAGAAGACATCCTTTAGGTTTTGCTATAAACTATTAGATGCCCATTCCATATTTTTTTCAAAATTTTTTCAGTATAATTTAAACTATGCATTTTAAAATTATAAGAAAAATATGATTGTATTTCTTTACTGTACTTCTAACGAACTATGTCACATGCTGCACTTTTTATTTTACTTAGGTATTAATTTTTCTCCCAAAATTAACCCCCAAAATCTATTACTATACGTCCGTGATTGGGTCATCAAACTCTACAAATGTAGGTACCTAATTTCAACTTTCTTCCGGAGGGCACGTAGAGCCGGCGTCCACACTTCTTCTAGTCCAACGCCTTGCAATAGATAACTAGCTAAAAGTTCTGACCACAGGTAAAGTTTGTTTGTAAGTTTGGATGTAGGTTAACCACCTCTGAATCTACGTAACCGATTCTAAAAATTATTTAACTCATAGGAAGCTACATTATCCCTGAGTCCTATGGCTATATTTTATTTTGATCGAAAATATCCACGGGCGAAGCCGCGGGCAGTAAGCTAATATTTCATAAATTGCCAACGAACAAATAAAATCACAGACGGAACCCTTATTTGACCAGTTATTTCACGTACCTTATAGGCTTTGTCAAATAGCGCGCGTGGTTTAGACATTTTGAATACATACCCAAACCTCTACGAACCCAAAATATAATGTAGATCTATACATTAGAGATAGGAGAGAATGTGAGTTTCTATCTCAGTAAACCACAATCAGATTATTTTGAAAGCCTGGCAGAAATTCCTACACATATCTATTTTGTATAACAGGAATCTCAGGAACTTATTTTAAGGATTCGTATAGATACTGTCTGCACTACCTGTTAAAATATTTTTTAACTAATTAAACATGTCAAAGAATGAAAGACTTGACTAAAAGGTTTATATGACTGAAGTGAAAGGAAATGCGAGAAAGGAAGGACGACCTATGTGTACTTATAAAAAAATATTATTGATCGAAGGCAATATTAAAAGTACACACAATCGCCGAGCATGTATAAAAGGTATGATAATTATAAAATAAGCGAAAGAGGTATGTCAGGTTCGTAGCAAATGACATTCGATAGTCTTTGCCTACCCCTCTTGGGTGATGATAGATAGATAGATAGATAAAGTCATTTCATAAAATCGATGTATTATCCATTCAACCCGGGTAAGTCCTTCTCCCACTGTATTAACCAAACAAATCTCTCTGCCGATCTCTTCGAGGGCGACGGATCAGGATATTGCAGCTTCCTTCGGGATCCTGGATTCGGTTAGCCATCACAAAACAAATATACAAAGCATACCTTAGTTTTTACTTTAAATACCGAATTCATTTAGTCAGAGCTTTGAGTATATACCAAAGGAGACGTGTAACGTGTAAATCACCAAACAATTTTTTCTGCCACTTTTGGTGGGGGGGGGGGGGGGGGATTTAAACGTCTAGTACTAGCCCCTGTACCACTGTATTTTTCTGTCGTTTTATTGTCGCAACGGATTTTACGTTATATGATGATTATGTTATAATACAAACATAATAATTATAATTAATGATTAAAAAAAAAATTGGCGAAAGGGGGAGCCCGTCTATGGCCCCTCCATAGGCTTAGTACTCTATGAGTCAGATACATTGATAAGGTATCCATAAATAAACAGCCATCTACAAAAATAATTGTTTTTTAGCCAGAAAAAGAACTAAATATTTTAAACCTGTGACACTTTTAGAACGGGAAGTGAATATTTCAACACTTTTCCCGACCTCTTAAATGCCAAACGCCTCGACTTCACTCTGCCTACAAAAGGTGACAAACAGGGTTTTAAATTATGTTTTAAAAGATGTCTTTGTGAAATATTATCCACTCTAGTGCAAATTAGGGTTCCGTTTGTAAAATTATCTATTTTTAACATTATAATTTACTTATTTTAAGTGTAGTAATGTTATTGCTATTGGGTAATTTAACAGGGGTAGGCCCATTTTGGAAACCTAACTTTTTTATTCACGGGTTGCCTTACAGCTCCCGAAAACCGTCTTACGATTCCAGAGTACCCAGCGGAAGACCAAGTCTCCCTTCGTTTTGCCGATGGTTTGTGAGGCTATACCTAACAAGTGGCTAGTTCTGTTGAGGTATATTTAGATGGAAAATTGACGGATTATATACGTAAGTTTTTAATTAAAAAAACCTATTGAACCCGTGATCTGCCTAGCTAATGTACCAGACGTCTTAACCACTCGGCCACCGACGCACCTAACTTTAATTTTATATTATAGGTTGCATTCATATATTCCTGCACGAACAAAGAAGTTAGATGACTCGTTCCTGTGTCGCACCGTTAAAAAGTGGAACGAACTTCCGGCGTCGGTCTTTCCTGTGTCCTACAATATGGGGTCCTTTAAGCGAAGCGTAAAAAGCTTTCTACGAGCATGAGCGCATTTGGCGGGTTGTGTTTGTGAAAATGTGTAATCGATTCCTCATGCTTCGGAGAGTAAGTAATGCCGGTCAACATAACACATATTATGATGATTAGAAGTGACATCAAATTCAATTTGCTAATTAAACTAATTAACTATCATCACGCCTTTTGTCCCAAGAGGGGTAGGCAGAGACAATCGAATGCCATTTTGTTACGATCCCGACATAATTATCTCTTTCGCTTCTTTTATATTCATAATACCTTTCATTGATCAATACATTTTTTTATATGTTCAATAAAAGTACATCTAGGTCGTCTTCTGCCAGCATTTCCTTTCACTTCAGCCATATAAACCTTTTTAGCCAATCTTTCATCCTTAATTCTTTCAACGTGTCAATTTGCTACCTGGCGTCAAATGGCCAATGTTACTTGGGCCACACCACAAAATAATAAAGGCCATGAATGTTTTGTGAAAATGCTAAGTTACTTACGTGTTTGGTACATTTCTCATAGCCTTATGTCGAACAAAGACAGCCACTAAAGTGCCATTTCCGACCACTCCAATTACGAATATAAACGCAAATATTATTGGGACAATATAAGTCTCTGGTCTTTCATAATACGGCTGATAAGGCTCTGATATATTCAATGTATTGTTGAAATCTTCCATCGTCACATTACCTGAAATAAAAAATAGACACTGGTAAGTTTTTTTCTTTCTTTTTTCATGGCTTACAGCTCCGGAAACCGTGTTATGGTCCCAGGCTATACCTAACAAGTGGCCAGTTCTGTTGATATATTTAAATGGAAAAGCCCATTGCCGGATTAAGCAAGCGCGGGGCCCGCAGCAAAATGTTATCAAGGAGCCCCAAGGAGCAGAAGCAGATCTGTTATTAGACATATTTTTAATTTTTTTTCACCCTATGAATAATTTTAAGTTTAGTATGGCCTACTGGCAAAAGGTGGACACTGTTACTTTTTATTCTTTTTTTTGCTACTCCTGCTACGTGGTTAATCCGGCACTGGAAAAGCCTCTAAAGTAGGCCACACATTGGTCCGTCATCGCACCGAAAATTTCCCATTCCGATCTAGGCAACAAGTAAACAAAAAATAAATGTTTCTTTTAAAATTAGACTTATTTATTTATTTTCTAAAAAAACGCCATCTATTGGAGATCAGTTGAACTATGACAACAACACCACGGTGCAAAGTATTCGTACGAGTTATCTAGTTCTATTTATTATCTATTTAGTTATCAAATATTTTTAAAAACATTAATTTAATATTTTATTTCTTGTTTTAATTTTTACAGCCCTTATTGCTGTTTATGTTGTTTCCTTCTTTTCTGCACAGAATTTATCTGTCAATGAGGTGTCTGTAAGTAATGAAAAGGTAACTGTGATGTATTTATCCCACAATTTGTTAAGTCTACGTGAAACGAATTTTATATCAATAGTACAAATTAAGTTTATCTGTAGGTGCCTACTCTAAAATTTCAGGCGTGAGTGTATACAAGCCATGGATATGGATTTTATTGATATTAACATTGGTGATTCTGATTCTGAATGTAAAATTCCTGAAAAAAAAATTAAGTATATAATTTAAAAAAAATTTACCAATGGGTTTTATAATAAAAAAATCTATGTAAATTACTCGACATACCGTACAAAGAGGCTTTTCCATCTACATACCTCAACAGAGGTGGCCATTCGTTAGGTACCTCGAAAAATCTTCGGCTAAATGAGGAAGAATTTGTCTTCCGCTGGGTAACCTGGGGCCGGCAATGGTTTCTGGAAGCTGTAAGGCAACCCGTGAAGATTTAAAAAAAAAAACCACTTTTTTAATCATTATTTTTTTTCATAATATTTATATTTCATAATATTTTTTTTAATCATATGCGGACTTATAAGATTTATTATTATTATTTATATTATTTTTTTATTCTTCACGGGTTGCCTTACAGCTCCCGGGAACCGGTGCCGGCCCCAGGGTACCCAGTGGAAGACAAAGATTTCCTCATTTAGCCAATGTTTTTTTGAGGCTATACCTAATATAACGAGTGGCCACAGCTCTGTTGATGTATATTAGATGGAAAAGCCTCTTTGTACGGTTTGTCGTATAATTTACATAGATTTTTTTATTATAAAACCCATTGGTACATGGTCGGATGTAGGAATCGAACCGAAATCGAATATCCATATTAATAATTTCGTTTAGTGGTACGGTAGACTTGATTCAAACGCATACCAAATTGTTAAGAAAAAAAAATTAATCAATTCTGGGTTAGGAACATATTATTATATCCGCAAAACTCGTATCTTCCCGTAATTTCAATAAATAAGTACAAATTTATTTATTAATGCTGTCAGAACATGTCAGAAGCAATTTTCAATGGGACAGTAACGTTTGTTTGAGCCATGAATTCCAATGACAGGTCGTTTTATATAATTATTCAATTTATATAATTACCTAAATAGTACAGTAAAATTATTTACAGTAAAGAACACCCCGAGTGAAGCCGGGTTTGTATCTAGTATATATATTTTCTTCCTTTATTTAATATATTATCATATTATGGAGTTCATAAAAAAAACACTCTTTCTGGAATATTTCAATTTTCTGGGCAACTTTTCCAATTTTTCTTTTCCTAATACCCTAACTCATACTATATACTAACTACACGAACAATAAATTAGACAAATCGGTTCAGCATTTAATTTTTATTAATATACTAGATGTGCCTTTGCGGTTTCACCCGCGCCGCCCCTTTATGTCGTAGCGCGATGCAAAAATGATAAAATGCAAAAAGAAATTTTTTCATCCAACTGGATCCAGAGAATAGATATAGATTAGAGAATACAATATAGATATAGATTTAAGAGTATAGTGTACCGCGTCCATGTCCATACAAACGGAGAAAACGTTTTACTACCCCTAAATATTATTTAATTTTAACGATTTTGTAATATGTTACTGACATAATGAAAAACTACGTACGTATTTTTTCCTTTTTTCAAAATTCGTAATAGGTCAAAAGTTGTAAGCCCCTCAAATCTCGGTTTTTTAGGTTCATAACTTGCTCGTAATAAACCGTCTGTATTTGAGAAACCAAGCAAAATTTCAAAAAAAGCAAAACGTACGTACGTAGATTATAATCTGCTAAAACGTTTGACACCAAAATTATAAGGTTTCGTTATAGTTTAGTAGGTGTAAATCGTTTTCCCCCAAAACGCAATTTTCAACGAAGAACATACCTACGAACACTCACGAGCTGCAGTGTTCTCTGTCGCACTGATGCCCGTGGGAAGAGCGCGCTTGAGACAGACTATGATTTTCTAAATACCTATTTCGCTGCGTACGCTGAGCTACACGATACTCTTAAGACTGGGTCGAACCTACGATTTTTTTTAAGTTGAGAGTGAACCCCCTAGAAATAAATTCCTGGATATGATGGCCTTGGTTTCACGATAAAAATACTTAATCCTCGATTTTATTATTTAGAAGTTACAATCCTGTGACAGACTGACGTGATGATTTTATCTACGGGTCCCTAAACAGACCTTTTTAGGATTCCGTACTGAAAGGGTAAAAACGGAAACACTATTACTAAGACTCCACTGTCCGTCCGTCTGTCTGTCTGTCACCAGGCTCTCATGAACCGTGTTGAAATTTTCACAGATGAAGTATTTCTATTGCCGCTATAACAACAAATACTAAAAAACAGAATAAAATAAATATTTACGGGGCTCCCATACAACAAACGTGTTTTTTTTGTTGCGGTTTTTATAAATAAGGGTACAGAACCCTTCATGCGCGAGTTTTTATAACAACCTTAATGATTACACATGATACGGTGAGAGCTTTATTGTCAACTTGACCTTTCCAGATAATGGATCACGCCAGCTCTTCTTTATGTGTTAATACACTATATAAAAGAAGAATAAAGGCAATTGGGTCGGAGTGTATTGTAAAAATCTTTGACAGATTTTCTAGGCCTATCTTTGGGTAATGGATTATATGAAATGTTGGAGGACTCTTTGTGTGGTGTGGTGTATTTCGAGAGGTTTTGAGGATAGTTAATTAATTGATTATAGGTTTGCGCGTCGATGGCCGAGTGGTTAAAGCGTGTGGTATATTTAGCAGACCACGGTTCAATCCCGACTATGTTTGTACCTACCAATGAGTTATATTTTCTTATATATAAAAATCAATTGACGTTTGTTAGTCTCGCTAAAACTGGAGAACGGCTGGACCGCTTTGAATAATTCTTTTTGTTTTGTTCGTTGGGTGGTTTAGAAAAAAAATTTAAGAAAAAGTTAGTGGGAGTGGGAGTTGTACTTAGTTTGTATTTTATTAAAATAACCTTTGCAACTATAATAAAACAAATAGAAGACTATAAACTTTTAAGTCAATGAAATATTTAAAGAAAAGCTATGGACTGACTTCAACAAAATTCGTCAAGTTACCTAACCGCATCAAAAAATTTCCAACTTTCTCAATTTAAAATGAACCAACCATTTTAACTAGTATGTTGCAGGTATATTTGACCAGGCGTCAAGTACAAATAGTAAATATTGGCTCCTTGACTAAGATGTTACTAAATACACAGAACGGCAACTTGTGAGGTCTCTTAGGAAAACTATGTGGAAGCTTAAACTTAATTATAGTTTCAGCGAGGCGTTCAATACTGAGATATTTGACAAAGGGGCTACATATAGAAGACTATAGTGTAAATATACCTTCACGAATATATGTCATAAGGGTAGGCAGGATAGAACAATATTTCATTTTACTGTTAAAAAAACAGTTCTCATGACATTCAAAGAGCATTGGAAATGAACTTCAGTATTGAAGATGGAATACGAACATACATGTATATTTTGACAGTTGTCATCCGAAATGAAAATCTCATCTAGGGTCAGTGGTTTTCGAAGTATGACCCTTTAAATCTATCTAATCTATCATCACGCCTTTCATCCCAAGAGAGGTAAGCAGAGATAATCGAATGCCATTTGTTAAGATCCTGATACATGATACATTTCATACATGCTCGGCGATTGTGTGTACTTTTTATAATTCCATCGATCAATACATTTTTTATATGTTCAATAAAAGTAGGTACACCTAGGTCGTCCTCTGCCAGCATTTCCTTTCACTTCAGCCATATAAACCTTTTCAGTCAATCTTTGACATTTCATTCTTTCAACGTGTCCAAACCAGTGTAATTGTACTTTCATCATTTTAGTCACAACATCATCTTCATTCTTCTCTAATGACATCGACCCTTTAAATTTTGATCCTAATACAAATTTTGAATCGAATACCATCCCGATATATAAACCTTCATCTCAATCATCTATAGTGGCCTAGAACTTCAGGAGATCGCACTTTTGCTGAAAAGGGTCCCTAAAGAAGCGATCGAAAAAACATTTCCCTTTTTTCTTACTTCACGGGTTGTCTTATACAGCTCCCGATACCGTGTTACGGTTCCAGGGTACCCAGCGGAATCACAAGGTCTCCCTCTTTTAGCCGATGGTATTTCTGAGGCTATACCTAACCTAATATTATATTTAATTCCCCATGTTAAAAGAATAAAAATAAAAACTTAGACACAAAATATAACCATTTAATATTTACTGACACAAAAAATCGTGAATAGGACCACTGAAATGCATATTAATAAGTAATTCTCATACTTTTCTTTGAATTCCATCCATTCATCACAACATTTTGGTCTAAAATTCTATAGGCCAGTCTGGCTATTTTGAGCTGTATGGAAATTTTTCGTAACCGTTATACAGCAAACGAAGATATGTAAAAAATCGGAAATATTCCGTAGAATTCAATGCACTATTTTTAAAACAACTGACATTAGGGGAACTTATAGAAAATGGCGGCCAAAGTTGGTAAAAAACACTTTATTTAGTTTTAAAAAAAAATAGGCTTTATTTTAAAAAAGTTTAATACACAAGTTGTGGAACTATTTATTTCGGATCGGTCTAGTCCGGTCCGATGTCAATAAATTGTAAAATATATTATTTATTTAAAAAAAACCGTAAAAAATCGCATTATTTTAAAACGCCCGTATCTCTTTGAAAAAAAAATTTTTGAAACCGTAAAATAGTGAAAATGTAGGTCTTGACAAGCCAAAAAAGAGCGTATTTTCAAATTCAAAAAATATTAAAAAGATCTTGCAGAAATTTGATTTTTCGAAAAAAAAGTGTTTTTTTTAAATTCCTATAACTCATAAACCGGTGACTTTTTATAATCGTGTCTATGCTTAAAATTTTCTTTAATAGTTGCCGTAACATGTGCGAGTATTGCGCGCTTCATTAACTGATCGGTAATATGCATAATATCGGTCGAAAAATTGTATTTTTCGGTAAAATGCAGGAACCGCGTCGCGACAGTCGCTCATATGCATATGCATGCGACCTCGGTCGGCTCTCCCCCCCCTACTCCACCGCTAGAGCTGAAGTATGGTACCACGGCGCTAAGCTCCGTGTGTGATTAATTTTGCAGTGCTCAGCGACGGCCGATGGAGTTCTCGTATTTTTTTATTTTAACTATAAATAATGAACTTTAACTCATATAAATTTTAGCTGATAATATTAAAAAACGGCGCCACAGGATTTTTTTCAAGCAAAAAAAAAAATCTTAGCTGCAGAAGGTCGGTGAGAAAAAAAAATGTTTTTAAAATTTGCAGAAAAATACCAGCTATAACATCACGTATACGTCAAATTTATACAATTTTAACTATTAAAGATAAATTACGTTTTTGGAACAAAAAAAAGAAACCGATTTATTGACCGATATTTCGCATATAACCGATCAATTAATGAAGCGCGCAATACTCGCACATATAACGGCAACTATTAAAGAAAATTTTAAGCATAGACACGATTATAAAAAGTCACGGGTTTATGAGTTATAGGAATTTAAAAAAAACACTTTTTTTTCGAAAAATCAAATTTCTGCAAGATCTTTTTAATATTTTTAAAATTTGAAAATACGATCTTTTTTGGCTTGTCAAGAGCTACATTTTCACTATTTATCGGTTTCAAAAATTTTTTTTTCAAAGAGATACGGGCGTTTTAGAATAATGCGATTTTTTACGGTTTTTTTTTAAATAAATAATATATTTTACAATTTATTGACATCGGACCGGACTAGACCGATCCGAAATAAATAGTTCCACAACTTGTGTATTAAACTTTTTTAAAACAAAGCCTATTTTTTTTTAAAAACGAAATAAAGTGTTTTAACCAACTTTGGCCGCCATTTTCTATAAGTTCCCCTAATGTCAGTTGTTTTAAAAATAGTGCATTGAATTCTACGGAATATTTCCGATTTTTTACATATCTTCGTTTGCTGTATCGTGATTTTGGTCCAAAAATTTACACAGACTGGCCTACTAATCCTTATATTATAAACATGAAAGTGTGTTTGTACTCGAATGGTGCCAACGGAAACCTTATTACTAAGGCTCTGCTATCTGTCCGTCTGAAAGGCTGTATCTTTTGAACTGTAATAGGTAGACATTTGAAATTTTCACAGAGTATGTATTACTATTGCCGCTATAACATCAAATAATAAATATAAAATAAAATAGAAAATTAAAGGGGTCTCCAATCTCCATACAAGAAACGTGTTCTTTTCGGCGTTTTAAATTTTAATACATACAATCGTCTAACTAATACTAATGCATACTAAGTAAAACAACAATATAATGAAAACCGGCCAAGTGTTAGTCGGACTCGCGCATTTTTTTTATAAACTATTTTTATTGTACGGTGGTACTGGTTCCCCTTTGTGTGCGAGTTTTTTTCCCTTTCATTATGAATTTAATTATTTGGAATGGATTTGGATATATATATTCTTCACGTCACAACTGAGCAACGGTTCGAGGGTTTTTTTGCACAGAGCTAGCTGGCTTTTTTTTAATCCCGAGAAAAACATCCATTTCCACATTTGATTCCACTGAACGAAATGGGAAAAGCTTGAAATATTTCTTTCAGTTTCAATGCGTGCGAAACTACAGGGAAAAGCTTGTCTAGTACTTTAGAGTAGGTATTCTCCATGATTTCATATGCCTACGAAATCTAGTTTTACGACTTATTTTGTCCATTTCTCTTTAGAAAGATGTAAGCGAGATGAAATGCTATTAAAACCGATAAGGTAACCAAGGATAAGATAAGATAGACCAAGATTCACTTACCATAAACATGAGAAAGTTCGAATTCTCAACAAAACCTGTCTTGCTATAATACACGAAACGGACTTCGGCCTTATGAGTATCATACAAAAACTATTTGAAAAAACAAATCTATGAAATAAATGACATAATTAAAAGAATTAAGGTCGCAAAGTTGGTTAAAAATACTTAAAAACTCTATCTTTAGAATGCAATTTTAATTTTGAAACCATGACATAAAATTATTGCGAAATTTACATTAGCCTGCAGCATTTAATTATTATAGGATAAACGTTATGAGGGGAGTTCTTAATACCCCATTATTGCAATGTGTAGTGACACATACTAATAAAAAGCACGTTGAGGATGTTTGTCTGTTAGGACGAGTCTCATAGATTGGATGGGTTTGCTTGATGGATATTTATTATACCCGTGCCAAGCCTGAAATATGACATTTCTTCTTGAAAATGTGAAAATTCAATTGTAACGTATATACCTAAGTAATATGAGAAAAGAATGAAAGAAAAAATGTTGATGGTTTTTAGTAGAGTAATAGAAAACACTCTAAAGTAAATAATTTTGATGCTTTCTTTTGGACTGAAATAATTATTTATTCATGTTTCGTATATATACTTTTATTTATTTCAAGACTGCCTTATAAAGTAGCTTTTCACCCCGGCTTTGCCCGTGGAAAATTTTGAAATGTGACATAAAAATGTATACCGAAGGAGTTCAGGGATAAAAAGTTAGCTAATGTCACTCGCCAACTATCTCTGTACAAAAGACCTGGGTAGACTATTTTTTATCAAATATTACATTTTCCCTGGATAAAAAGAAGTCCCTCCAATTTTATCTCTGTGCAAAACAATACAGTAAAATTTATATTAAGTATTTAAAAAAAAAATGTTTGAAGTGAAAACTTCTTTAGCAGCGTTATGCGATTTTTGATACGGGTAAATCTTATGGTTCCCGACATGTTTTCTGCACAAGACCATGGATTGCCCATACTCGATGCTCGACCCGAAAATGTCCGGGCAGGAATTCGTGTAGTACTGGCATCCATGTTTCCCTGGGTCGGGAATTTTTGGCGCATTTTAATCTAGTCTGGAATAGCACATAGGCTACTTTTTATCCCGGAAAAATGTTTGGTTCCCGTGGGATAGATTTGTTTTTGTTTTTCATGGGATCGACATGATTTTTTGCATAGTGGTAGTTTAGGGGTCAGAGAATGACATAGACTATTTTTATACCGGGAAAGCGGGCGGGGGAGGGGCAAATTACAGCCATTCATTGTTTTTGGATCTATTTCCACGCGGGTGAAACCGCGGACAGAAGCTTGTCAAGTCATATTTTTGCCTGTATGTATTCCGAAATGACTTTCATATTGATGAGACTAATCAAACGTCACTCATGACCTTTTTTACCCAATATCCTGATATGTCAAAGACAGCTTTCTCCTTAATGATCCGTTTATTACATCTTTAATGTGAATACTTGGATGAACGCAATAATTATCTTACGTTATCACCATTATAGGTTTTTATGTTCTAAGGGAAGTATCGAAATGAGATTTTCTTTCGTAAATTTATCGCCTCTTGTGCGAAATTGTAGCTTTTGTCTTATTAAAAAGAAGATTTTTTTAAGAGGTCGTTAGCAAATGTTCATTAATTTTTGGAATTAAAAATATATAACTTTTGACTTTAGCATTGCTATAGCACAATAATATAAAAATTTTATGAATTCAAATTAGTTGTGTTAAAAAAAATTTAAAAATAACTGTGTATATCTCGATAACCACTGACCCTAGACTGATCGTGTCTTTATTCTATTCTATTTTTTCATGATGGCTCCATCAGGGTTTTGATGATTCCGCCAATGTCAAGCTTTATATCCGTTAAAGTATCAATAATATATGACAATTAATCGGTAGCTAAGATGATCCCGATTACTGTGATATGTCATGTTAATCACAACTATCACAGCATCATGTCGCGTGCGTCGGTCGCCATGACATGCCGTGAAATCATAGCTGTCATAATATATCATGTTCGTTTTCTATTTTTAACCGAAGTTCAAAAGAAGGAGGAGGTTCTCAATTCGTCTGAATCTTTTTTTTTATTGTATGTTCCCCGATTTCTTAAAGACGCCTGGACCGATTTTGATTTTTTTTTATTGTTTGAAAGGGTATACTTTCCAGGTGGTCCCATGGTCATCAGGTCTGATGATGGGATCCTGGAGATACCGATAACTCTTCAAATTTTATAGGCACACTTGAAGCGATTTGGGGTTTTTTATAGTGACTTGTGCATTAGCATTTGCTTTCGGAAAGCACACTTTTCAGTGCATATTTTTTTAAGTCAGTACACTTTTTTTAAAAACAATTATAAATACCTAGGTTCATTTCCAATGATTTTTCCTTCTTAGTGGTGGTGCATGAGATCTGTGTTTTATTATATAGAACGCAACAAAGAACATGACGACGACTTCGTCATCTTAAGTATTCATTTCCATAATTAATAAACCAGCCAAATTGAATTGTTCACAAGTTCTGAATAACTTGCTTAAAATTGTCAACTAAGTTATTTAGCCGTATTTATAAATTATTGGTAACATTATAAACTGTCATTGGAACGCATTGACATGTTTATCAAATATCTATAATCTCCTGATTCCCCCTGATTCTTATGGTGGGACAGGAGTTAATGGTCAAAATAGCAAACGCGAACACAAATACGCCAAGTGAGGTGAGGCCTTCTCAGACCAGCCACCATTTATTTGGTCAGAATTTTAAGACAGGATTTTCGTTTAACTTTTCCCTACTTTTTTTCAAAAGTTTAGACTCAGTAGTTTTCGAGATAAGAGGGGGAGGGTAACTGTAAATCTTCGTATATTTTGTCTAATATAATATAAACTATGCATTTTAAAATTTACTATTTCATTTCCCTCCCAAAATTAACCCCAAAAATCAAAATTCGAATATTTACGCTATATTAGGTCATTCAATAAGTCCGTAGGATGACATATAGATGGCGTCAGTAGATTTTTTCCATAAGATTTTTAGTTAGTACCAACCTTCAAATTATTCGTGTCAAAACTTGACAGCAATCGGTCGATTGTTTCGTGAGAAATAGCGTTTTGAGTCATTGAGTGATTGGGTCATAAAACTTTATATATGTACCAAGTTTCAACATTTTTAGTCCAGTAGATTCGGAGATAATAAGCTGTGACAGACGGACAGACGGATAGACAGGTGATTCTATAAGGTATTTCGTTTTTTCATCGAAGATGTTTGGAACTCTAAAAAAATTAAATTGTTACAATTGCCGCTGACTACACCAAGGTTTAAACGCTTATCCATTCTTTGAAAAACAGATAAATCCCTTATATCCCTTCTCTTCAATTCAATTTCTATATGAATGAGAATATAAAATTATTTTTTCCTCGTGATATGAAATCCATTGCTAGCGCGTCCATCCGTCCGTTTATGAAAAGAATATTTCATATCAAAAGTCTGTCAAGTGCATGAACAACCATATGAATGATTCTCTAATATTAAAAAATACAATGAATTTTATTGTTGACGACATAGACAGAGACTGTCTAGTAACTATGTCCACATTTAGAGATAGGTATGCAGATTTTAAATAGTGCAGATGGGAAGCCTGTCTTTATTTTTCTGACTTTACTTGTCTTTCGAAGCACGAGAAGTATTTTTTTATAGACAATAGGTATACTTAACAAATTATTTGATTTTTTATGATGGATTATATTTGATGCTCTGTTATTATAATTGTTTATATTATAATAAGATAATATAATAAAAATATATATTGTGTATTCCGTATAACGAATCTTTTCATTTGATATGTCACATGATGCACTTGAAATATTTTTTTTACGTTTTCGTTTTTCCCCTAAAATCGAAATTCGATTATTTACATCCGTGATTGGGTCATTAAACTACTCTGGACAACCAAATCTTCCCCCCTAAGCTAATGCCATTTTTGAGACCAGTTGAGGTATTATAAGCCTTTTAAAAGTTTGTCAGAACAAAACAATATCCGTAAACAAGGTAGTTAATTGAAAATTAAAGCTTATTTCCCTGTTTAACACTTGTTATATTGGGATGGCAATAAATTTTTTATAGTCGTATGTGCGCAGATGTTACTAAAACCTGACCTTAACGAAACGTCTTCCTGGATTTACTAGGATTTGTCTAGAGCCAATAGTAATGGATAGATGAGGTGTAAAAATATCTAGTTTTATTATCTGACCTGTGTCGTGTTTTTGATATACTTTGTATTAGAAACAGGTATGGTATTTATTAATAACTTTTGTTCCCTACAAATTGTATGCTTCACATTGTATGCTTAAATTACGCGATAACTATATGTCTTAGTTTCGAAATTTAAATAGCTTTCGAAAGACAACCTATTTCTTATCGCTAGTGTTACGATACTTTATGATTATGAGTTATGTTATGACCACAGAAGTGTAAAATCAAATATACGACCGATATAGAAGCAACGCATGGATCTTATATAGCTCTTATATGATCTGTGGTTAAAACTATACGGCATATATCTATATCTAATAAATAAGCTGAAGATTCTTTGAAACTAGCAGTCGGGTTAAAAAAATATTTTTGCATTTAATAGGTAGATAATTCATCAAGGAGCAACCGCAAGGCACAGCTATCCCACTAATATTATAAACGCAAAAGTTTGTATGGATGTATGTATGTTTGTTACTCAATCACGCCAGAACAGCTGAACGGATCTGGATGAAATTTGGCACATAGATTATAGTCTGGAATATTACATAGCATTGGCTACTTTTTATCCTGGAAAAATGTATGGTTCCCGTGGGATAGATTTGTTTTTGCTTTTCACGGGATCGACATGATTTTTTGCATAGTGGTAGTTTAGGGGAGGAGCAAATTACAGCCACGAGATTATTTCTTTCTGGATCTATTTCCACGCGGTTGAAACCGCGGACAGAAGCTTGTGAAGAATAAAGAAAGAGAATAGATAAGAAGTAATCTTATCTTCTCTAAAATCTATAAATTATTGTACAATGCAAATAATCCTTCGTGAATTTCATTAAGCTTTCCACTTAGGTCATTTTGCACAAGACTAGGTTTAGTCTGAACTCAAAGAAACTGTTTTACGATCGTGTCCCTTTTTATTACCTTAAAGATTGGAAACCTATAGCAAGTTTTTGTGAATGCAAAATTTTCGGACTGCTTTTCAAGAATAATTTGGAAAAGATTTGAGAGGTCCAATTTTCACAAGATTAGATCATACTTAGAGGCTTTTCCATCTAAATATACCTCAACAGAACTGGCCCCTCGTTAGGTATAGCCTCACAAATACCATCGGCTAAATGTGGGTGACTTGGTTTTATGCTGGGTACCCTGGGACTGTAACACGGTTTCGGAAGCTGTAAAAAAGGAAAATATATCATATACTAGAGCCACGTCCCGGGTATACAAAATTTTGTATCAAAGCTTCCAATAAGGAAAGGAATGAAATATTTTCCCGGGATAAAAAAGACTAGGTAAAAATTTCTCAAAAAAATCTAAATCAATTGATTGATACAGTTGCTCGAATGAAAAAAATGTCGGAAGGAAAATTTTCCTAGAAAATTAATATTATTTGTGTATGTATTTCTGTCTGCCTGCTACGTTTTCATGGCTAAACCACATAACTAATTTTCAAGTAGGTATATTGGAATTGTAAAAAATGGAAAATAGAAAACCTGGAGACTTAGAAGATCTGATGTACGAGTGCGTGTACCTATTTTGAACAGGCTTCAAAAAAAAAGGAGGAGGTTCTCAATTTGTATGTTGTATTATTTTTTATGTTTGTTACCTCAGAACTTCATCATTTATTCACCGATAGATATACTTCTAGATTGGTCCCATTTTTATTTTGGTGAAAATTAAGTAAGTACCTACTTTTTCAGAAATTTTGAAAAAACTTTACGACTACGATTTATTTTGCGACTTCTAACATTTTCCACGGAAAAGCAAGAAATAATTAAATATTTCGTTTCGCCGTTGAACTTGAAGAAGTACTTGAAAGTCTATACAAATGTTATTAATTGCCAACAGGTACTTTTCCTTCGCCTGATTCGAATAAAGAAAAAATTTTTATTTTTAAGCAAAATTACGCACTTGTCTAAAAACAAACTATCCCAATTTAAGTCCACAAAGAAAGTCTGTTAACAACTCTAAAATACTCTAAGGTGAAATAATAAAAATTAAGAAGAAATTAATTATCTCTTAACGTTAATTAAAGCTATAACTTATTAACAAAGTCTAAATTGATTTATGCACGAATAATCTGCTAATAAATTCAATTGCTTTGGTGTGAATAATAATTATATATATTAGATATCTATCTATCTATCTATCATCACGCTTTTTATCCTAAGAAGCGTAGGCAGAGACAACCGAATGCCATTTGCTACGATCCTGATCAGCTCGACCTTTGGGTTACTTCAAATCTGACTGGTAGTTCCTAAGCTAAGAGCGTTTAAACATCTGTTCAATATGAACCTGGCAAAAAGTGGACTCTGTTACTGGTATCTATGGCCACATCGCAAGGTATAAATTCCGTGAAGGTTTTGGATTTATGACACAAATAATATTTTTTACTACACGTCCAGTTCATTGCCGGAAAAACTGGTGAATGCAGGTCACTTAAAGCGAGCAATTTTATAGTAATAACTTTGTTATGAGCACGCATGATCGCGATGGAAATCGGTCTTATTGACTAAACGATTTTATATGCGGTTTCATGGTAGGCTGGGATTTTATATCCTTCTTTTGGAGTTATATGTGTGCCAGGCCGATCGTAGAATTCGGCTATTTCATGATAATACTAAATCATCTATCTATCATCACGCCTTTCATCCCAAGAGGGGTAGAGACATAACAACTGTTGCCGCTATAACAACAAATACTAAAAAACAGAATAAAATAAATATTTAAGGGGACTCCCATACAACAAACGTGATTTATTGCCGTTTTTATAGATAATGGTACAGAATTAATTTACATATCGAATTGCATCTGAATTCAATTAGGTACAGAAACTAAGAACAATTTTAATTATCTATCAACCTTAGCTTGTACAAAGTAATTTGTTATTGCCCACCCCATTGGGTTGGCGCTATAAGATACCAAATTTAAGGGTCATAAATTAACCAAAATTATTAATACGTTAGGCACTAAATTGGAGACAAAACTAATTGAGATTAATGGCTGTATAGGAGAAACTTTCCTTTCCTGTGTCGAGTATTATTTCTTTATTAAGTAATAAACAATAGTTATTTGTTTAACAAGTGAGTACAGTTATTTTTTGATACGAGTGCTACTAGTGTGAAGTAGTCTAGAATAAATATAATTAATATAGACTACTGAGCACAGTGAGTGATTTAAAGGAACGAGACATAAAAAAAATTTTCTCTCGTGTGAAACATATATCTTTTCAACTCTACCAGAAAAGTGTTATGGTTAATAAGTAAGAAAAACAATTAAGACAAAGACAAAGTAAACTATCAATACAATACCTACCACAAAAAAAGTTCAAAAGACAAAATGCTGAAAAAAATTGATTCCCGCCATTTCGTTTTTTAAGTTTATTTTTTACTAGCTTTTGCCCGCGACTTCTACCGCGAATTTTACTTTTAATATTGATTTTTTTTTTGTTTTTGAGGGTTTGTTAGCTAAAACATGCTTTCTGTTAAATATTGTCTTAATTGTTTTTCTTACCTACTATATCTATAACACTTTTCTCACTGGTAGAGGTGAAAAGTTGTATCTATGTTTCACACGAGAGTTTTATGTCTCGCGGCTTTAAACCATTCACTGTGCTCAGTAGTCTATATTAGAATTTTAGACTACTTCGCTAGTTCGTGATTTAAAGTCGGCACTCGCAGCAAAAAGTAACTTTGCTCACTTGTTCAACAAATAACTATTTGACAAAATTAAACTTTTTTTAACCGATTAGATATAAACACAGAGACAGTTCAGCTATCACTGTGCAAAAAATTAATCAAACTAACACCCTTTCAGAACAATATAACTTATTCATTGAGTGATGTAAACGAAGTCAGAGGCAATAACAATATTCTTGTAAATATTGACTTTATTTAAAAGAAAATAATTTTCTTTCAAAAGCTTTCTGTGATATTTGGCGGCCAATTTCTATTTATTTATCAAACTTGGAACAATATTGTTGTTTGCATACCTATTTGACTTTCTTTTGGGAAACAAAAAAGTTTCGAAACCTTTGATTGTAAATATGAAAAATAATCTTTCAGGCTGAATTCTCCATGGAAATAGACTAACATTTATACACTTTCTTTAAGAATAAGTATTTTTAATCTACTTCTCGTGCTTAAAAGCTTCGTTAAGCGCCCGCACTTCACCGCCGCACCCTATTAGAACTAAGGCTGCCACCAGTTCTGTCTAATACTGGCGTCAAGTAGACACTGTCACTAGTGTCTCTGGCGACACCGCAAGGTATAAAGGTTGTAAACATGTGTGTGTGTGTGTATATACAAATAACTATATTAAAAAAATTAAATAGATTTCAATAGATAATTATATTTGACACAGTATGAATTTAAAAAAATATTACTAATGTACCTATAGAAATGGCAATACATACAACAATCCAACGACTATGAGTAAAAGGAATGCTCCCCAACGCACATCGTTGGAAAGTTGCATATATGCCAATCTATTAAATATTTTTAATGGCGCGATACAGGTTTCAATGAGATAGTAACGGTGCGACATCTATCGACGTGATGTGCCGCCACATGACTCCCTTGCCAGACTAGAGGTCGATACAGTATGAAACCAACATCCATTTTAGCTTTGTCAGCTGTGATGGACTGTGTGATGGACTGCAGTGCGGCGGAATCACATGTCGTGATGTGGGAATGACCTGTCGTCATCGGGGCGTGCACGGGAGGACCTGGTAAGGACTGACATGTCGTCAGTGGGAAGTAGGAGTAGGATTTTCTCGTATTTATCCTATAGATAATTTCACATACTTTATGAAAACATTAACTTCAACTTGCTATTTCTAATAAATCTTGTATAATACTGGAAGAGCATAATTATGTCAGCTTTGTGTATTTTCGCAAGACCGATTTAAATGACTTTAGACGTCGAGTTGCGGAAAACGAGCCGATCACCAAGTACCAAACTACCAAAGACCGATTTTTTGTGAAATCGTTCTTTCTCATGTTTCTGGTACGTTAATCTTGGCCTATCTTATCGTATCCTTGGTTATTTTATTGATTCTTTTTGCAGTTTATCTCTAACAACTTATTAAAGAAATATCGACAAAATAAGCCGTGAACATGTGTTCCTGCTGCCACCCATGATAATCCATCTATGTTTACTGGCATATCGAATGATATTAGTAAATATTGACAGTCACATGGAATGGCACGCCCGTTTACTTAGTGTGTATATGATAATTGGATTAAAAATGTTAGACGAATTTTTGAAGAGATACCTTCATAACACCTCAATGTCAAATTAAGGTTTTCGGACAGGTTTTTGAACAACTTACCTAAGAAAAATATAGAATATTGATTTGTCCTGGAAAACTTTTACATTCGCGCCATTACTAATTCCATACGATGATGCGCGATGATGACGTCACATCTTGCAACCCAACTTAAGAGGATCGTGTAGCTCAGCGTACGCAGCGAAATAGGTATTTAGAAAATCATATTCTGTCTCAATCGCACTCTTCCCCCGGGTATCAGTGCGACAGAGAGCACTGCAGCTCGTGGGTGTTCGTAGGTATGTTTTTCGTTGAAAATTGCGTTTTGGGCGAAAACGATTTACACCTACTAAACTATAACGAAACCTTATAATTTTGGTGTCAAACGTTTTAGCAGATTATAATCTACGTACGTACGATTTGCTTTTTTTGAAATTTTGCTTTGTTTCTCAAATACAGACGGTTTATTACCAGCAAGTTATGAACCAAAAAAACCGAGATTTGAGGGGCTTATAACTTTTGACCTATTACGAATTTTGAAAAAAGGAAAAAATACATACGTAGTTTTTCATTATGTCAGTAACATATTACAAAATCGTTAAAATTAAATAATATTTAGGGGTAGTAAAACGTTTTCTCCGTTTGTATGGACATGGACGCGGTACACTACACTCTTAATGATGGTCACAGATTAGATAAAGTAACAAGAAATAACTTAGTCAGTGACAGATTGACAGTTGTTATAATATTAATTAAAAAAGAAATATTTATTAAACAAATACATATTATATAAACATTATGTTCAGTGTTTATTTATACGTTCTATACTACATAAAAATATTATTGTGTCATTATTTTCTTTCACTGTCAACTTGTATTTTGTACTGACTTTTTAGTCAGAATTCTTATAAATTTCTGCATGTAAGGTCCTTGACAATTTCACACAATCTGCAACTTGCTATTTGTTTTTGTACAATTACGGATCAACCAAAGTCCGTTTTATGCATTTTCGCAAAACAGATGTTGTTTGGAAATCGTTCAATCTCATGTCTCTGAAACGTCGTGAAACTTAACATATATTATACTTTGCGTGACCCGAGACACTTGTAACAGTGTCCACTTTTTGCAGTTTTTCTATATTAAACAGAACAGGTGGTGTGGTAAGTATGTTGCTGTACTTAACGGAACTAGATGTGTCACTTCTTTAACTAATGAATGTAAAATTATCGATATTCGCCTTTTTAGGGCTCCGTATCCAAAGGGTGACAACGGAAACCTTACTACCTACTAAAAGCTACGCTGTCCGTCCGTTCCTCCGTCTAACACAGGGCTGTATCTTTTTTATTACTATTAATTATTATTTTGAAAATTCAATAAGCTACAAAAAAAACCGCAAGACGTTTATTAGAAGGGTATCTAATGGTATAACGGCGGTTTAAAAAAATTAAGCACTTTGTGATAGATTATGAAAGAAAAAACGAGGGAAAAGTTTAACCATGCCCATATTTCCTATTCAATATAACCCATTGAAGAAATAACAACTTAGATATATTGAATAAGTAACTATTTGCTAAATTACAGTGACACAGGTGGATTATTTAAAGAGAAATTCGGTTTATCCGAGAAAAATTATGGACAACAAATAATAGAAACCGGCCAAGCGTGAGTCGGCCCCGCACTTGCCCGGGTTTTTATGGTTTCGTGTAGGTGACGTCACATCCATTTTGTAACGTGTCGGCACTCCTATTTCGCCTCAGTCAAATCCATTAATATTTTCATGCATGCTCTTAAATTTTGGGTTTTTTTTTATATTCCCTTCGATCCCCTATTATGGTCTTGAGTTCATACAAAAATTCCATAGCAAAAAGCACTTTCAGTTTTTCCCATGGCAGATGGACCAAACACAGGATCTTTTATAAGATTAACATTACATATGGACATATCACAGGATATTGTACCATTAAAGCTATCATTATGTTCATAAACTCCAGCTAAATGTCGCCAGACAGCTTGTGGGATTTAAAAAAATCAAATTTTCCGGGCAACTTTTCCAATTTTTCCCTAATTACCTTTAGACTATTACGAACATTAAAAAATAAAGCCAAATCAGCCGTTCTCAGCAAGTGATGCGCTTACCAAGTAAAGCAATTTAATTGTAGGCACAGCCTACTATAGCTCCAAATAGTTAAAACTGTGCATGGCGTGCGACAAAATTTAATCTCTTTTCAACGAAAATGACTAACGAAATTCAATTTACGAGTTACATGCACAACGAAATATTTAATTTGTTTTCGGAACCACCAGTTTGTAAATGAATTTTGGGAGTAAAAATAATTTTAACTTGCTCATCCTATAAATAATATAATCCTATATAATAATAAATATTTCGTCGTAGAATTTGAAGACGGTTGGTGCCAAACTAGAAATAACTTGTACCCAAATTCACTAATCTAGACAATTCATTAGGAACCTACGATCATCAGTACAAACATAGATAATATTGAACAGATCTTTATCTTCTTAGATGTTATAATTACTTTGTATCCTAATTTGGCATTAACCGTCTTCAAATTCTACGACGAAATATTTATTATTTCTTACTTTTCAGTACAAATTTTTGAAGTCAGTACACTTTTTTTAAAAGTTATTTATCTATTACAGTTCTAGCGTGTCAAGCCAAGTTCAAGGCAACAGAACTGGCGAGCATTCTTTTTTACATTATTTTGTTCTATCTCAGACGGATTTATAGAGAAGACGACATGTGACCTTAAATCGGCTCAAAAGTATTTATGTTTCCTTCTCACAAACAAACTATTTATCTATCTATCTATCATCACGCCTTTCATCCCAAGAGGGGTAGGCAGAGACAATAGAATGTCATTTGCTACGATCCTAACATACCTCTTTCGCTTCTTTTATATTCATCATACCTTTCATACACTCGGCTCTTCATATTTAAGTATATTATCAAAAATTTCAATTAGGTATTTCCCATTAAGAAATAAATATAATTAAGTCCCGAAACGATTCGGGGAAAATCTAAATGGGTTCTGCATACATTAATATAAGACCGGATGCATATGACAGGGGTTTCTACAACATGGGACGGGACCTTAGTAATTCTCACAGGATACATAATTATAGGCCTTGAATAGGACATGAATAGGACTAATAAAACCTATTAAGATGTCTCCGAGTCCTATTGTGTAGGAAGCAAAGTATTTAAATTACAATACAGAGGAATGTACGAGTAAATGGCGTAGTGACCTTTTTAGATGATTGAGAGAGTCTGGGTTCAATTTTAGAACGAAAACAAAGTGGCCATACAAAATTAGTACAAAATGCGTTAACGTTTCTACCCCACTAAACATAATCCGTTCTTGCTGTGTTTTTTTATATGTTATAGAGACAAGTAAAAACTAGGTTGCCTTTTTTTTTGTTTTTTTCATATTAATCCTCAAAAACCATTTTTTTAACTGAAAAACTTCCTCATACTTATCTCGTGATTATTATGAAATTAATCAAAATTTTAAAAAAATCAAAACGAGCCGACTTAGTTTATGATGTAACAAAACGATAGAGACTAAAATAAAAAAAAATCGTTAACGTTTAGGTATACGTTAACACCTAAACACCTATTTTGCGCGTAATTCAAGACAATTTCGTCAGAAGCCTGCAAATCTATCGCACACGTGTAAGTGAACGCGGGGTGACTGATGATATAGCAAATATTCGAAAAACGCACAGCGCCCGAACTATGTAACTAAACGAAACTCTTAAGACGGACCACGATTCGATCCTGGCTATATACCAATGGGTTTTTATAACTAAAAAAAATGTATGTACAATTACGTATAGATAGATGTTTTTCCATCTAAATATACCTCAACAGAACTGGCCACTCGTTAGGTATAGCCTCACAATTAACATCGGCTAAAAGAGGGAGACTTGGTCTTCCGCTGGGCACCCTAGGACCCTCCTGTTTCAGAAGCTGTAAGGCAACCGGTGAACAAAATTAGCCAAAAGCGATTCGAACTCGCTTGGAGAGGGTTCCGTATATTTTAGACTTTAAGACAGGATTTTCGTTTAGGTTTTCCTGTAAATTATGAGTGAGCCACTGTTTCCAATTTTTTTCAAAATTTGTTTCCGAGAGAAGGGGGGGGGGGGTGTCCTAATCATCGTATATTTTAAGCATTCTAAACTATGCATTCTAAAATTATGTAAAAAAAATATATTTCTGATAACGAGCCCTGGCAAAAAGTCGACACTGTTACTGCTGTATCTGGCCACCTTGGCTTTTGTATAAAAACATTTTTTTACAAGTTTTAGTTTTCCCCAAAATCGAAATTTTATTTTATTAATTATTTCCCACCAATGGCCAGCCAAAGAGTGCCAGTACACGGACGTGTGTGGATATTTTAGTATTGGACATTCACGGACCGGGCATTCCTTCGCTGGCCATTGGAGCCGTCGTTTTCGGCCTTCCATCGTTAGGCAGATCTCTACTTCTTAAATATGTACACATCCAACTAATTTTCCGCCGAAACTTTTGAAATGAGAAAAAATTACAATAAAATATACCCTAATCCTATGGTTCAAATCGGTACAGTAGTTTTGAACAAAAAAACTCACACTATTTGTTTATAAGTATAGTATAGATTTAACAATAAAATAAAAAGGTTTTTTTTGTCGACTGTCTACTAAGGGTAGATACTACGTAGATCCGATCGGAAGGTCAAATATTATTACGATCCTGATTAGGCAATTTTCTCCATACAGTTGACAATAGATGAGGGTTGACTCTAGCAAAACAATTTGTACAAGATCACGAACTAAGATTTATCTGATCGAGGGAATATACGGGTTATTTTTTGATAGTCTTTTTAGGGTCCCGTACTCAAAGGGTGTAAACGGAAACCCTATTACTAAGCATCCGCTATCTGTCTGTCCGTCCGTCTGTCACAGAGATCTTTGAACCGTAATAGGTAGACACTTGAAATATTCTCAAAGTGTATATAAGGCGATTTTTGCTCTATCTTAATAATGGCAATATATACAATGATCTAACTAGTATAACTATAATGTATATCGACCAAGTGTGAGTCGAAATCGCGCTAATTTGCTCTTGCGCCATACAGGGGCGTCAAACTTGGTCTGACCTTAGTGCAAACTATTGAATGTACGGAATCCTTCGTGTGCGAATCTGATTCGCACTTGGCCGGTTTTAATTATCCCATTCCAGTGAAAAATAAGTATTTCTCTTTAATTTTTTTAAGTTTAAGGTATATTAAGGCAGTTCCCGTAGCAAAACCGTAAGAAAGGTACTTTTTAGAGGATCTCTTCTCGTTAATTATAAATACTAAAAAATAAATAAGTATACAAAAAAAATCTTTAATATCTCAACTTGTCTTTCCACTTTTTATTTTATTTTATTTTTGTTTTAAATAATTATAAAACTTGTATACAAACAGGGTCAATATTTATAGTAACGTGCATCTACTTCATACTTTGAAATCCTTTTTATTTGCGGTTTACACCAATGAACAATTTTATGCTCTAAACATTACACTTTTAAATTTTTTATACAACCTATCATTACTAATTTAATAATAAAAATACTAAATCACATAGAAATTCCAGAAAATGGGGCGGTACCTACACTATCGCTTCTCGTATTCGACATAAGCGGCTTAAGCCCCATGCTATTCAGGTAACAACAGAAATGAATATATTTGAATTTGAATTCTCAAGGCCGTTTGGTACAGGGAGCGCCTTAAGGACAACAGTACAGTTAACTGATTGATTAGAGGCATAAGAGCTGTCTTAAAATCAATAAAATACATTGCGTGAAAGGTCAACCCTCGTATGTCTTCACGAATTTAAATGTTGCATACAAATATTTTAATAACAGTGGGGTTAGCATTCTTAGAAACGCGTCATCCTTCGTTTCGACACGAATGGTTCCTTGGGCAACTATTCGAGTGAAAACGGAAATATGTTAACCTAACCTAACCTAACCAATGGAATATTGTTTTTTAATTTTGAGTGAGAGAAACTTAATTTATTGATTTTGAAGAATGGCTTCGCAAACTGTAATTTAAGGTAAAAAAATTAGTGAAAGTATTTTTGAAAAACAGGGGATATGCTAATTTGGAGCCAAAACATTTTGTTTTAATACAAAAAGGTTAAGCTTCCCTTAAAAACAATGAGTGTAATTAATTCGCTTTGGCACAGTGTTAAACGCAGATGATTTTCTTTTACATTATTAAATTCCTAAACTTCCCAAAGTCAGCTTTAACGTATCCAAATCAGAAATCGTTGAAATATTTTTGTTAAACGTCGGTCGGCAAACCTGCAAATAATTGGAAGAAATTGTTGCCAAAATTATTTTTCTTTTGTTCAGCCAAATATTTTGGATATTTATTATTGTTATTTTTTATTTAAACATTGTTGTACTGAGACATTTATTTATAATTTTTGCAAATTTTTATTAGACTATTACAAACATTTACAAAAAATAGCCAAACCAGCTAACAACGAAAAGCATTTAACTTTTATTTATATAAATACTTAGCAAGTTCATTAATAGACTTCGTCAAATAACTAGCAATAACAATCGAGTAAGAACGCAAACCTCAGAATAACGATACTACTAGAAGCCATACTAAATACGCAACAGAAAACTATTAGATTGCTCTTTACTATCTTACGGCGTTCATAATGCGTTAGAAAGAGAAGTAGGTATAAGAAAAATAATTCTCAAATTCGTAAGTTGTCACTAATATCTAAACGGAATCTCTATATTATAGCTAGGGTTGTGACAAGGTCGATATTTCTAATCGATAAAATATAATTGAATTGTCATTGAAAAATGATTCGCTGATATATAATTTAACTTCTCATAGTAAACTTTAAAACCGAGCGAAAAATTCATATAACTAACTAAATTAATGAAAAAAAAACAATATTATTATTTTGATAATATCACCAGGATTTCGACAATGTCAGGGTTGCGGGTATTAACGAAATATCTACTTCATCATAATCATAAAAAAAGTTAAGGTTATATCGATATCAACCAACATTATTTAATTTGAAACTGATTCTCTAGCTGCAAGTTAAAGAAAACTGAAAATTTACCTGTGTATAGGTACACACATTTTCGTTATCATTTTCTTTGCACGAATTATATAAATTGTAGCCATCGCTACACAAATTACCATTATATCACACATCAGACAATAAACCTGGAACAATTTGGTAGCTTTGTTTATCAATTTTTTTTAATAAAACCGAACAAATTAATATGACGTCATATTGACATAATATAGTTATTGAAGGAATGATTGTCTGGATGTAAGTCACCTCTTCCTAATTTCGCAGTATTCTTAATATCCAATCTAGTTCAAAACAAATATTAGTGAAAGATAATCTGCAAAAAAAATTATCAGACACAACGTTTTGTTTCTTTCTCTCTTAGGCAGCATGCTATTACAAATGTTCTTTTTTAGTAAGGTTTCTATTAAATAGGGCGCTGGCGCTCGAATTCAATTTCTTTGACGCAAACTATGTTTCCTTCTTAATCTATTTTGGGGTGTCCTCGACTTACTCTTTCATTCTCCATGTGATAAAAGGCCACAAGTCACAAATTTCCATATGGTTAGTAAATAATATGCCGCAATTCTGGATAGCAATTATAAATTGTGAACTTGCCAAGTACTCAGCCAAAAACTCTTCTCAACTATATAATGAAAATTTGTCAAAATTTGCACTCATTAAATGGGACAATTTGCTTTCCTGCTCCTATCTATCTATCTATCTATTTATCATCAAGCCTTTTATCCCAAGAGGGGTAGGCAGAGACAATCAAATGCCATTTGTTAAGATCCTGATCTCTTTCACTTCTTTTATATTCATCATACCTTTCATACATATTTTATACGTTCAATAAAATAACACCTAGCATTTCCTTTCACTTTCACAGTCATATAAACCTTTTTAATCAATCTTTTGTATAATTTTAACTATGGATATAGTCAAGAAACAAAGGGCAACTTAGTGCGTATTCACATATTGTTTGTAGTTGCGTATTGAATTTACTTAGTAATAGTCGGGTTAATTTTACATGATGTGTGGAGAGATGTATCACGTATTTGCCCTGTTTTATAAAAAAAACCGGCCAAGTGCGAGTCGGACTCACGCACGAAGGGTTCCGTGCCATTATTTATAAAACGGCAAAAAATCACGTTTGTTGTATGGGAGCCCCCTTAAATATTTATTTTATTCTGTTTTTTAGTATTTTTTGTTGTAGCGGCAACAGAAATATATCATCTGTGAAAATTTCAACTGTCTAACTATCACGGTTCATGAGATACAGCCTGGTGACAGACGGACAGATTGACGGACGGGTAGCGCAGTTTTAGTAATAGGGTTTCGTTTTTACCCTTTGGGTACGGAACCCTAAAAATCCACTAACTTATCATGAAATATTACCGAAACCACGCCAGCTGCACCTTTTTTACTACAACCTACAACTACCTTTTTTATAGACAAACTTTTAAATGTCATATCAGACCGAGTTCTTGCTTTCTTATTTACTATATTTATAACTAGCGGACCCGGCAGACGTTGTCCTGCCCAAAAGTTGGCTTGCCTGCACTACCCCTACCCCTACCCTACCCCTACCCCTACCCCTACCCCTACCCTACCCTACCACTACCCCTACCCCTACCCTACCCTACCCCTACCCCTACCCTTACCCCTACCCTACCCCTACCCCTACCCCTACCCCTACTCCTACCCCTACCCCTACCCCTACCCTACCCTACCCTACCCTACCCTACCCTACCCTACCCCTACCACTACCCCTACCTTTACCACTACCACTACCCCTACCTCTACTCCTACAATTCTACTCCTGCGATTCCCATACAAAACTACTTTTTGATTTTTCAGCTGAACTTTAGGGTTTTTCCAACTTTTCTTTTAAACCACCCCTGTGTTGTAACGAGCAAAACAAAAAAAGAATTAGCCAAATCAGTTCAGCCGTTCTCGAGTTTTAGCGAGACAAAGAAATGTTAATTGATTTTTATATATATAGATAAACCTTTTAAAATAAAGTGTACCGACTTCGAAAATATGCACTGAAAAGTAAGAAACGGAAGACTTATCTGTCGATTAAAAAAGAAATCATCAAAATCGGTTTACAAATTATTGCAAATTACTGATTTTCAGAAAAACTACTGAACCGATTTTCGTCATATATCTGTGAGATAATGTCGAGAAATTATTATATCATTAAAAAATAAGTCGTCAAAATCGGTAATATTAAGAAAAATTTACTTATAAGGTCAGTTTTTTCAAAATTTCTGAAAAACTAATGAACCAATTTTTATGAGATAAAAATGGGCCCAATCCGGAAGAATTATATGTCGATTAAGAAAGAAATTATCAAAATCGATTCACAACTGGCGGAGTAATCGATGTCCATACATACATATAAAAAAATCATACGGTCCGAATTGAGAACCTTATTCTTCTTTTTTTGGAAGTCGGTTAAAATAGATAGCAATTAGTAACTGGGAAAACGACAATATTCCCACTTAAACGAAACTCTGATTAAATAGTAATAAAATATACAATTTGCATTCAACTCCATATAACTTATTTTAAAGCTTTCCCTTTGGTAAAAGGTTACAGTGTTTTCCCACAACAAATCAACAGTAGAGTAAATAAATTGAGATATAAATATGACAGGAACGTACTTTAAGCCATCTCCTGAGAAAATCATAACGGAAAAATATGGTATCATAATATTTTATTTACGAAAAGAATAACAATTTTGGATTCCTACCTACTTGCTACCACTAGCAATCAAAGTAATACTTATAGACTATTTATATTGTTCGATCCTTGCCATGTACTTACCAATAGGTTTTATGTAAGTCTAAATATACCTGAATAGAACTGGCTTCACAAATATCAACGGCTTAAAGAGGGAGACTTGGTCTTCCGCTGGGTACCCTGGGACCGGTTTTGGGAGCCAAGAGGCAACCCATTTTTTAACCCAAAATGGCAAAGGCAGTCATGAGGTCTACCGACAGAAGTGAAAATTATATATAACGTATAATAATGCCATCTAGTGATAATTTCACAATGATTCTGTGTCCGAAGAATTGCTGGCCATTCTCGGGCCGGGCAACCCATGGTCTTGTGCCATCCATGAGATTTCCCCCTACCAAAAATCACACAACGCGTGATATATGCTACTTTTTATTTTACTTTAATATACAAACATTTCCCCGGGCGAAGCCGGAGCGGGTAGTTTGTGGAAATACAAAATTAAGTCGGTGTTTTATTTATAAATTTTCTCACGTACTACGTCTCGAGTCTAAGGGATTATATTTACACAATTTTATTGGAATCCCCTTTAAGTATGGATAAATCGTAGTAATATAAATATAATGTAAGCGTAGAATTTATGTACGTACATGTAAGATTATACATTAACCGACTTCAAAAAAGGAGGAGATTGCAGAGAGGTTGCATTTTTTTTTAAATTTGTCAAAACTCCGTCATTTATAAATCGATTTGGAAAATTATTTTTTTATTTGAAAGTATTTATTTGTCATAATTATATTATATTATGATGTTGTTAACAGCAAAATCACTCAATCATAAGAGAAAAATTTAATAACTTTTAAAAAAAAATATTTATAAATATGTATCTTTAAATATTATTTTATTTGCCAAGAAAACTCTGAACCAATTTTCAACTTTAACGTTTTATGAATAGGCTCTTTCATTTATGGTATAATTAAAAGTTACATGCGCTTGTTACTGTTAAAGAACATCCTTTAATCTCGTTAAGTATGACAAACTGAAACTTTTAATTAATTCAACATGTGCTCAAATTTTGCTTAACTTTGAAAATTGCAAAATAATGTTTTGCATTTAAACTTTCCGCCCCCGGCTTCGCCCATGGTTATTTACCTACTAATTAAATTTAATGAAAAAAAAAAATTCTAAATAGGGATCGAATCCAAGTCAAGTGTAATATTATTGAAAGACCTTGCCTTTTTTCGCTAAAAAGCAGACATTAGGTAACATTCATAAGCCTTCAGATTATGAAAATCGGTTTGAATATTTCATGACTTACAGTTAAATTTTATATTGATTAGATTGTAAACCGCTGATAAAATTTTAGACAAAATAATTATTTATTTATTTTCTTCGGAAATTATTATCATACTTAGGGGAGAGTAGGTTATATTGTACCGGATGTTACATCGTACCACCTACCTAATTCTTACAAAAAGCATTATTTTTTTATCCTGGCAACACCAACGTCATGTTGTAAACACACAATCAATATATACTGTTAGTTTTTTACAACTCACTGACGGGCACGTTGTGAAAAAATAAATTTAATTGATTTTTGTTGTGAATTGTATAAGATTTCAACTGAGTTACATAAGATCTAGAAAATTTAAGGTAAGTTTTTGAGAATTTGCTATTGCACGATATTGATACTAATATCCTTTTTATCTGTACAAACGAAGTGAGACAATTATTTGAGGTTATAAAATGAATAAATTTTTTTCTCAAAATTGAGTTTGATAGATAAATCGTACCGGTTAGTAGTTTTTAAATCGTACCGGTACAATTTATGGAACCTATTTTTATAAGTGTTTTTCCAGTAAATCCCGTGGCTGTAATTTGCCCCTCCCCCGCCCGTTTTCCCGGGACAAAAAGTAGCCTATGTCACTCCTAAAGGTCCATGCTAAATATTGGTGAAAGAATGTTTCAAATCGGTCCAGTAAATCCCGTGGCTGTAATTTGCCCCTCCCTCGCCCGCTTTCCCGGAAAAAAGCACTATAGCACTCAGGGATAATGTAGCTTCCTATTAGTGAAAGCATTTTTAAAATCGGTTCAGTAGATCCAGAGATTACCCCCTACAAACAAACATCCAAACATCGTCACAAACTTTACCTCTTTATTAATAGTATAGATTACGGAACCTCAAGGGAAAATTCTACGAACGAGTCTCTAAATCGTACCGATTGGATTTTAGAAAAAAATAATTAAATAAGTACAAAATATTTTAGATTAGTTTTGGTCAGAAAAATAACTGCTAATTGTAATAGCCTGAACCTTTAGCCTTAACATATGACTTTGTGGACCAGAAAATAGTATTGATTTTTTAATGATATTTACATACAAAATTCCAATGTACGATTTCAGAACCACGTGGTACAATTAAACGAACGAATCGTACAGTTAGGTCCTTAAAAAAGTTTTTTTTTTGTGAAGAAGTGATTAGTTTCAGCCAAAAAAATCCTATGTCATGTTGTAGTTACATAACCGTAGCATTATATAAAAACAAATATGTATCCATATTTTTTATAGTTTTCTTTCAAAACTTGTTCAAAGTTAAGTGGTACAATATAGGGGTCTCTCCCCTACTTCTTTATATTTTTACTGTAATCCTATAGAAATGGCAATACACAACAATGCAACGACTGTGAGTAAAAGGGATTACTCACCAACGCATGTCGCTGGAAAGGTGTAAAATATTTTCACTAGCGCGATACAGGTTTCAGTATCGATGAGTCGCTAGAATCCCATAACATGTACTATTTACTATATTGCTTACATTAAATAGTACGAATTATGTTATTCAATAGCTTGGCCGAACGGTAGCCTAAGTCGCTCTCCGGTCCTCAAACTATCTCTGTGCAAAAGTCACGTCGATCCGTTGCTCTGTTATGGCGCGAAAGAAGGACAAACACTCGCATATATAGTATTAATTAGGATTGGAGCCAAGCAAGGGGAATGCTATTAGCACATTTTTGGCTATAATAAAGAACAAACTCCACTGAATAGTTAACAAACTCTACAATAAAATTGAGCGGAATTCTAAAAAGTTACGGAGAAAACTGTGTGTGACAGATTTCTTTTTTTTTTCACGGGGTACCTTACCGCTCCTGAAACAGTGTTACGGTTCCAGGGTACCCAGCGGAAGACTAAGTCTCCCTCGTTTAGCCAATGGTATTTGTGAGGCTATACCTAACGAGTGGCCAGTTCTGTTGAGGTATATTTAGATGGAAAAGCTTCTAAGTGTGGTTTGTCGGAATGCGTACATGGCCAATGGTCTGCCTAGTTCATAACAGACGTCTTAACCGCTCGGACACTGGCGCACAAGATATATTTATAATTATTCAATATTATTTTGTCATGCAATAAAAGTCTCCTTCATATTATTTTCCCATCTATCTCCTGCAGTTTTCATTATTTCATCTGCCCATTTCCTTTTAGGTTTCCTTGCCTTGAGTTTACCCATCTTTGGTGTTTGTCCATCTAACATTATTTACTCTTGCCACTGTCCTGCCCAACGCCATTTTAATTTTACAGACAGATATACATCGAAAATTTGAAATTATCACACGATAAGGAACTCTACAAACGAAATCTACCAACGATGCATGATTTAGGCCCAACCTTAAAAAATGTATTATTGATATTTGGCTATATTATGGATATATTATGATCCTAGAAATATCCACTTCTAGAGTGCGCCCTCTTACCCCCTCAAATATGTCCCTGACGTTGGATTTTTAGGATTCCGTACCCAAAGGGTGCAAATAGAAACCCTATTTCTAAGGCTCCGTTGTCCATCCGTCTGTCACTGGGATGTATGTTTTGAACCGTAATAGGTAGATACTTGAAATTTCCACAGATGGCCGCTATAACAAGAAACGTGTTTTATTCGGCGTTTTTTTGCTGTATTTTAATAATGGAAATACATACAAACGTCTAACTAGTAGGTATTTAACTCTTAAGTAAAATAACAAATAATAAAACATGCTAAATGTGAGTCGGCTAATTTGTTCCTGCGCGATACAGGGGCGTTAAACTTTGTCTGACCTTTTTGCATACTATTTAGTGTACGGAATCCTAAATGTGCGAGTCCGCCTCACACTTCGTCGGTTTTTTCCCTTTTTTTCGGCAAAAACTGTTAGATTAGAATATCATCATTGGTATCCCTACAAAATGGTACTTGCTTTTTGATACGACTTAGGTAGGTATAGATTTGGCAGTCTTCTATATTTCCCAGCATTTTAAACCCGCTTTGATAGGTAACAGACTCAAAATATATTTTGTAATAATAAAAGACTTCAAAAATATCTCATTATACCGCCCCAGTGTGAAGTATGATCACTTAAAAAGTTTCTAAGCTTCGTTATACGATCTTGAATGCATAACAAAGCAGTTCCACGCAAACAATATTATTTACAAAATAAAGACATTAAGATGTCATTTGGGTAAGAAATTCACAGTTTTTTCCAACACTTTCGGTTAAAAAGATTTAAGGATCGTAATATCATGTTTATGAACGCGACGAGATATTTTTTACCTCATCTTTTTAACCAACTGCGCTAAAAGAAATGGGTAAAAGCTATATTAATAGGGAAAGAAGGTGCGTGCAAATGGCCAAGTGGTTAAAACGTCTGGTATTAACTAGGTAGGCCATGTACCAATGGGTTTTCTAATTAAACACTTATGTACATAATCCGACAAACCACACTTAAGTAGCCCACGCACTGGTCCGGTATCTCACAGAAGATTTTCGGTCCGGCCGCCGTATGATCGATATTGAAGACAGGCCACACATTAGCGATGTAAATCATACTATCTAGATCACATGCAATTCACTCACCCACACAAACACACAAGATTCGATTAAACAAAGGCGTGTGGATGTGTGTGTGTGTGTGTGACAGATCGTTCCGGTCATCGAAATCAACCACAAATACAACGATTTGAAAACGGATGGTGGGCCGCGCGATAAGAATTGGACGAGTCTGTGGTCGGTTTCGGTGGACCGTACGGCGACCGGCCGGGGATTGGACGAATATGTGGCCCGTGGGGTTAGCATACATTTTGACAGCGACACTTTCGTTTCGGTCGAATGGCCTTGAACAGGCCAAAACGTTCATGTCCAACAAGGACCGGCCAGAGATAGCCCGGGGCCGAGAGGTCCGGCCCAACAATGTGCGGGAAAATTCTGTGTACTTGTCTTTGTCCGGCCAAGCAAATTGCTCGGCATTCTTGTGCAGGGCATGCCCGGTCCGAGAATGTCCGGCCCAACAATGTGCGGGCAAATTCTGTGTACTTGTCTTTGCCCGGCATAGTAAATTTGCACGCACATTGTTGGGCCGGACCTCTCGGCCCCGGGCTATCTCTGGCCGGTCCTTGTTGGACATGAACGTTTTGGCCTGTTCAAGGCCATTCGACCGAAACGAAAGTGTCGCTGTCAAAATATATGCTAACCCAGCAGGCTTTTCCAGAACTGGCAACTCGTTAGGTATAACCTCACAAATAGGTACCATTGGCTGAACGAAGGAGACTTGGTCTTCAGCTGGCTACCCTGGAACCGTAACACGGTTTCAGGAGCTGTAAGGCAACCTGTGAAGAAAAAAAAGGCGAGCAAGTAAAGCCTTGTGTATATCCTAGTTTTCTCATTTAGTATCATACTTTCATTGTTACTTTATACGTAAATAAATTATGTTAATTCTGTTGTAGCACTCTTAATTGCTCGCTAAATCGTAATTATCTAGGAATGTTAGATACCCCATCTTTCGTAATGCGGGCGAGAAATAAATCGTAGATACGCCTTAACGACTTTACTATTCTAAGTTAATGTATTTTCTGAGTATAATCCATCTATCTATCATCACGCTTTTTATATCAAGAGAGGTAGGCAGAGCCAATCGAATGTCATTTGATACAATCCTGACATACCTATTTCGCTTCTTTTATATTCATCATACCTTTCATACATGCTCGGCGATTGTGTTAATTTTTAATATTTCCATCGATCAATACATTTTTTATATATTCAAAAAAATCACCTAAAAATTCAACGTGTCCAAACCAGCGTAAACTACTTTTCTTCAATTAAGTCACAACGTCATCTTTCACTCCGCATTCTTCTCTAATGACATCGTTGCGGATGCGTTTTACGCTTTAAATCACACATACTACGCAAAGACCGCATTTCTACTGAATTTATCTTGCTTTCATGCTTCTTATTCCATATCCAAGTCTCGCTTCCATAAGTAAGTGTAGGAACTAAAAATATAGAGAAGCAGCTCGATCTGGGTAAAATTTAGCACGCAAATTTCACCTGTGCCACCTCCGTTCATGGACTCGGATCATGTGGATGGCAAGTCACATGTCGTGGTAGTATAAAAAACCTTTATTTTCAGGAAGGAAAATTTTGAACAACTTTTCGGTACCTACGCGAGTTCAGAGTTTTTTTGTTACAGGAAAAGGGGTTTTCTTATGCAACTTATATCAAGGAACGGTCGAGCAATGAAAATTACCTTTTGGAATATTACTGAAGGATATGGAGTTTTCCATGAACTTTTTTTATGTGATAATAACATCCAATTTTTTTTTTATTTTGGAGGACATAATATTATTGGAGGTTATAATTAAATCCAACTAAAACAATATACCATAAATATAAAAAGCCAGGAAACGCTGCCAGCCTTCTTGGCACTTTACCGCAGGACAGTGATTTCGAGAAGGTTTTCTACTTATGAGTATGTATCACTACATATTCATAATTAGAGAGCCACTCATGGGGTTCTCCGTGTTTTTTACGAAAGGGTAAAAACGGAAACCCTATTACTAAGGCTTCTCTGTCCGTCCGTCTGTCTGTCTGTCAGTCTGTCACCAGGCTGTATCTCATGAACCGTGATAGTTAGACAGTTGAAATTTTCACAGATGATGTAACAACAAATATTAAAAAACAGACCCATACAACAAACGTGATTTTTTTTTGTTTTTATATATAATGGTACGGAAGCCTTCGTGCGCGAGTCCGACTCGCACTTGGCCGGTTTTTATATAATATAATATTTAAACTTTGTTAGTAGGTATATATTAATTAATATTGTTTTAATAAATAAAGTATATTATATTGTTTAACCATCGATGGATTTTTATTATTAGTTATATTACGCATAAACTACTAAACGGATTTTGTTGCGATTTTTACTATTAGATAGGTTGATTCATCTTATAATATTAAACATGGACCTACCATATTTAGGAGCTGAACACTAACAGTATAAGTAAATCAAGTCAGGAAAAAAGTTAGCCTCAGCGAGTTTTTATTGCGTATGTTGTCTAATCCGTCAGAGATATAACAAAATAGTCTATGAAATAATTGTGTAGAATAAAATGTTCTAGAAAAAAGTCTATGGCAGTATTTATATATGTGTAATAGACAAGTAGTTACAAGGGTAGGTATTAACATTGTTGTAAATCCATATTGTACCCGTGCGAAGGCGGGAGCGGGGTCGCTAGAATATTATAGATTAAAAAAAATCTTAACGGGTTGCCTTACAGCTCCCGGGAACCGTTGTCGGCCCCAGGGTACCCAGCGGAAGACAAAGACTTCCTCACTTAGCCGAAGATTTTTTTGAGGCTATACCTAACGAGTGGCCAGCTCCTGTTGAGGTATGTAGAAGGAAAAGCCTCTTTGTACGGTTTGTCGGATAATGTACATACCTAGTTTTTTTATTATAAAAACCCATTGGTACGTGGTCGGGTGTGGGGATCGAACTCATGACTTCTCAGTTGCGAGCCGACGTTTTACCCACTCGACCACCGACGCCCCCTTATTATAGCTTTATACCTAACCATAATATTAATGGGATAAATCTAATCTACAAAAAATTGCAGAGATATTTTTTCAAATAAGCAGGATTAAAATTATTAATTACGTGAAAATTACCCTACTGATGGCACGTCGTTGCGATAGTAATACTGCTCAGTACGAGAGGAACCGCAGTTTCGGACATTTGGTTCATGCACTCGGCCGAGCGGCCGGTGGTGCGAAGCTACCATCCGCGGGATTATGCCTGAACGCCTCTAAGGCCGTAGCCAGCCTAGCCGAATCCGGCAAGGATACGCTCGCTGTGGAGCCCCGAGAGTCGGGAGGCTCCAAACAATGTGACTTTTACTAGTCGCGCTTCACCGCGGTGAGGCGCGACGTCGAAGCCCACCCGGACCGCGGAGATCGGTGCGGCGCGCTCGAATACGCGCACCACGGCTCCGAAGGTCCGCACTCACCTCAGTTCGATGTCGGGGCTCGGAATCGTCTGCAGACTTTAGGGTTACGCGAATGAATGGATTCATTTAAATTTTGTCAAAAAGGGAATATTTTGCGGATCTAATCCGAGATTGAATTTCAGTGCGTTAAATCGGATTAATATTGATATTTGAAAAGCCATTTGGATTATACCATTTTGATTTTAGGGTTCATTGTCAGATTTTTTTTATTTATTAGCTTTCAGCCCTGTACTGTAGCCCAAATTAGCTTAGTTCATACAAAAATCACATAGTAAAACTTCAGTTCTTCCGAATTTTCAATTTTCGGGGCATCTTTTTCAATTTTACTGTCCCTATAAACCTTATTCAGATTATTACGAACATTTAACAAATAGGCAAATCGGTCCAGCAGTTCCCAAGTATTTTTTTATATAGATTACTAGCGACCCCGCTCCCGGCTTCGCACTGGTACAATATGAGTTTACAACAATTTGAATACCTACATAAATTAGCTTATTATCACTTATATATTAGAGATAGATATATGTTACAAAGGACTTTTTTGTAGACCATTTTATTCTACATAATTCTTTCCTACATAATTTTGTAATATCTCTGACGGATTAGACAGCATACGCCTTGAAAACTCGCTAGGGCTAACTTTATCCCCGACTTGATTCACTTATACTGTTAATGCTCAGCTCATAAACATGATAGGTCTTCGTTTAATACTTGTAAACCTTCCCGGTAAATCAACCTATCTAATAGTGAAAACCGCAAAGTAGTTTTTGCGTCAAAAGGTCTGTTTTATAATATGTAGCGATTAATAAATACCTAGTTCTTCAAACAATCTATCTATAGGTACTATTTATACTAATATTATAAAGAGGTAAAGTTTGTAAGTCTCTCAAACTACTGAACCGATTCAGAAAATTCTTTCACGAATAGAAAGCTGCGATATCCCTGAATGGCATAGGCTATATTTTATTTTGTTCTAATATATCCACGGGCGAAGCCGGGGGCGAAAAGTTAGTTTACAATATATTGTGTGTGTACTGATATTATGAATGTAATTTTCTACTAGATATATAAGTACAGAAGTGCCATCTAAATCTTATTTCATATTTTTTAAAGTTCTTTAAAGTTTGTTAAGCCAAGAAATGACTCTGAAACGACTGAATACATCTTGGTGAACAGCGTATTCTCCATAGGGTGAAGTGTGGTTCGCTCAGGGAGCAAAAATCCTAAATACGTTGATGCAGTAGCATATTTATGTCTAGATTTTGCGTCATAATCAACCGTACGAAGCCGTGAGCTTTGGGCTTTCACACAATGTCTAAATTATCTTGGAAACCTTTTAAAATATCGAGATTAGAGAACAAACCAGAATATGCATGCGCTCATGTGTCCAAAACATAAAATACGCGATTTTCCGCACCCGTCATGCTTCTCGCCACGATTTACCCATTTTGAGATAATTTCTTATTATCAAGAGGTAGAATAATATTCATATAAAAAAATTGCCTTTTAAAAAAAAGACTTCAAAAATTATGCACTGAAAAGTGTGCTTTCCGAAAGCAAATGCACAATTCACTACAAAAAAATCCGGCCAAGTGCGAGTCGGACTCGCGCACGTAGCATTATCTATAAAAACGACACAAAAAAAACATATTTATTTTATTCCGTATTTTAGTATTTTTTGTTATAGCGGCAACAGAAATACATCATCTGTGAAAATTTCAACTGTCTAACTATCACGGTTCATGTGATACAGCCTGGTGACAGACGGAGACTTAGTAATAGGGTTTCCGTTTTTACCCTTTGGGTACGGAACCCTAAAAATATCCATTTCGCTACAAGCGTGCCTATAAAATTTGAAGAGTTCTCGATTTCTCCATGATCCTATCATCAGATCCTGACCTGATGACCATGGGACCACCTGGGAAGTATACCATTTCAAACAAAAAAAAAATCCAAATTTCTGGTCTTCAAGTAATCGGGGAACATACATAAAAAAAAACATAAAAGATTCCGCCGAATTGAGAACCTCCTTCTTTTGAAGTTCGATTAATAACACCTATTCTATGTTCTTATAAGTATTGTCTTTTAATCATGAAATACAACAACCGGGTATCTACTCTATTTTAGTGTAGGTACTATTTTTAGCCTCAGTTTGAATAATTTATGTGGATTCTGGTTTATTTTGTCTTCTGAGGAATATAAATACCTTAGAACAAGTTTAATGTCTTTGTTCTAAGATCGATGAAAACGTCATCGAAGTTCATTTATATAAAGCCTTTCTTTACATCTATACAGACTAATAATATTTTTAAATCGGTTTTTTACATTAGATTAGAATTTATTTAGAAATTTCAGACATACTTCACTTTAATTTATTTATAAATATTTTTAAACGTTTTCCTTTTCTAAATAGCAATTTTTTTTGGCTTATTCCAAAACTCTGACTTATATATATTTTAGGGTTCATTTTTTGGGGTTTTCGTATGAAATGTGTACGTATAATAAAATCTCCAGAAAGTCTATACAAATTATTTATGGAATTTATTTCGTACTAGCTTTTCGCCCTAATTCGCCCGTGGAGCCCATATTAAAATAAGCACTTTCAGTTTTCCAGAATTTTCCAATTTCCAGGTCAACTTTTCGAATTTTTCTTTCCCTATAAACCTTGTTCAGACTATTGCGAACATTTCGAACAACAAATTAGCCGTTCTCAATGAATGAATCAATGAATTTATCTAAGTATTAGATTTTTTTATTTAATTTAGTTTAATATTTGAGGTTTTGGTATAAAATATAAAATTATTATACAAAGGTACATTTTCTAAGAACATTTATACCTAAGATTCGCCCACAAATATTTCGAGATACCTGATTAGTGTCAAAATTACACACTTCGACATAAAGCGAAAACAAACATGGAAATATTAAACCGTTCTCAAGAAAGTCTACAGAAATTATTTTTAATATTCAATGATGAGAATGATAAAAGGAATAAAATTAATACTCACTTTTACAATTTCAATTCCAAAATTAAATATATTTTGTATACACAAATCTATGCATAATGAAGTTAACAAATACACAGGTAGTATTCAACGACTTTTTTTTTAATTTTTCAACCACTACACAATCACAAATAATTTCTTTTTATACACAAAATGAATAAAAAAACTGCTTATTTTCACACTAAAATTTATATCTCACACATTATTTCAGTTTAAATGTTTTCTATATACGAAAAACTTTCAGATATAGGGGTTTTCAGAAAGCGGGCTTCAAGCGGCAGATGTCTACTCTACGCCAGCCTAAACCGTACTGTGCAATTTAACGGTGTATTTCTGCTCGTTCTCTTTACTAAAGAATTTTCCTACTACAACTGAATTTACTTTAGGAGTATTCTTGGATTTACAGGTTCTTAAGTCATCTGTAAAATTTATTTAAACTTTTAAATCTAACTTGTAAAATAAATAACTGAACAAACAAGAACAGATAGGTGTTTTATCATATAATTATAAAATAGAAAAAAATATTCATCGGTTCCTGCCATACAGTTCCTGGGAACCGTTGCCGGCCCCAGGGTTCCCAGAAGAAGACAAAACTTTCCTCACTTAGCCGAAGATTTATTGAGGCTATAGTCTATACCTAACGAGTGGCCGGATGGTACACGGTCGGATGATAGATTACGACCGATCGTGGGCCCTACCGAATATACACAAACAAAATCATAAAAATCGGTCAAGCCGTTTTGGAGGAGTATGGCAACTAACTTGTGACACGGGAATTTTATATGTTAGACTAGCGGACCCGGCAGACGTTGTCCTGCCCAAACGTTGACTTGCCCGCACTACCCCTACCCCTACTCCTACCCCTACCCTACCCCTACCCCTAAACCTACCCCTACCCCTACCCCTAACCCTAACCCTAAATAAAAAAATAATTTAGGGGTGGACCACCCTTAACATTTAGGGGGATGAAAAATAGATGTCGTCCGATTCTCAACCCTAACGGATATGCATACAAAATTTCATAAGGATCGGTCAAGCCGTTTCGGAGGAGTATGGGAACGAACATTGTGACAGGAGAATTTTATATATTAGATTAGATGTATCAAGTTTCAAATTTTACTCTTGACATAAAATGCGTGATTATAGATGATTAACAAAGTATGATGAAAAAAAAGTATTTCAACAAAAAAAAATCTAAGCCACACGTGCAAGTTTTTGGAATTCAAAAAAATAACATTTAGCCCCTGGCACAATTTTAGAAACTTTTTAATTATAAAAAACCCAAGTACATGGCCGGGATACGGAATTGAACCCGTGGTCTGCCTAGTTAAAACCAGCTAGTATATAATAAATACGACCAAAACCATATATTTTCTTTACGACCTTTACACCGTGAGGTGTGGCCAGAGACACCAGCAAGTGTATTTGCTTGCCAGTGGTCCATATTAAGAGTATAGTGTACCGCGTCCATGTCCATACAAACGGAGAAAACGTTTTACTACCCCTAAATATCATTTAATTTTAACGATTTTGTAATATGTTACTGACATAATGAAAAACTACGTACGTATTTTTTCCTTTTTTCAAAATTCGTAATAGGTCAAAAGTTATAAGCTCCTCAAATCTCGGTTTTTTTGGTTCATAACTTGCTCGTAATAAACCGTCTGTATTTGAGAAACAAAGCAAAATTTCAAAAAAAGCAAAATGTACGTACGTAGATTATAATCTGCTAAAACGTTTGACACCAAAAATATAACGTTTCGTTATAGTTTAGTAGGTGTAAATCGTTTTCCCCCAAAACGCAATTTTCAACGAAGAACATACCTACGAACACTCACGAGCTGCAGTGTTCTCTGTCGCACTGATGCCCGTGGGAAGAGCGCGCTTGAGACAGAATATGATTTTCTAAATACCTATTTCGCTGCGTACGCTGAGCTACACGATCCTCTTAAATGTTTTATTAAATTTTGGAAGAAGTGCGCACGCGTTTTACGTGCCCTCCCAAGCACGAGAAGTCGATTAAAGCACGTCATATTCTTAAGGAAAATTGGTGAATAGCATTTTTGGCACGAGTGGCTTTTGAACTCGAGACCTTTTGATACTAACCAACTACGCTATAGGCTCATTTACATTGCCTCCTTAAGGGCCGTTGGTCAAGGTCATCTTATAACTGTCAAAAATAAGGCAAATGTCAGTTAATCCAGGAAAGGTGAGTTTATTTATACAACATTTCCTTACCACACATTATTTTAAATTGGATGAAAATGCAAAAGCAAGGTTCGTTTTGGAAACTACGGCTATTTAGAACCCTAAATAATAAAAATATGGCTTAATCCAATTTAAAATAATAACTACCAACTGTGTGGTAAGGAAATGTTGTATAAATAAACTCAACTTTCCAGTATTAACTGAGATTTGCCATATTTTTGACAGATACAAGATGACTGAGAGCAACGGTCCTTAAGGGTTTGTGCTTAGTTTTTTGAAGGTAAGATTGAAATAGATGTTTATTACATTCTTTTGTATTGTATACATTTTTCAGCAGCACTTGAAATAGAAAAACCGCTCAAGACTTGCACATCGATGGTTCCGTAGTTAATTTTTTTTTCTAGGAATATAGTAGAATTTTATTCAACATACCTATAAAGCGGGAAGCAAGGTATTTGGTGGAAATACTTATACATAATGTTGTTTTAGTTCCAGAATGCAGAAAAGTAGTTTACGCTTGTTTGGACACGTTGAAAGAATGAAGGATAGAAGATTGACTAAACAGGTTTATATGGCTGAATTGAAAGGAGGACTGAGGTGTATTTTTATTGAACATGTAAAAATATATTGATCGATGGAAATATTAAAGTATAGACACAATCGCCGAGCATGTATGAAATATATGATGAATATAAAAGAAGCGAAAGAGATATGGATCGTAACAAATTACATCTCTTGGGATAAAAGGCGTGATGACAGATAGATAGAAATATAGACAGACATACACAATAAATATATTTGGCAAACGTGACTCTATAATCCAATAAGTTAATTAAGTAGTACCAATATTAACTTAATTAAATGTTATTATGTTATCCATATCTAAATTGAGATAAACTTTTGATCAATACCGCGTGACGTCCGTAACTTTATTTGCCTAAATAGAAACGCTCAGGCAAAAACCACAAATTAAATTATATCTATAAATTAATATTATAAAGATAAAATTTGTAATTATGTAAGTTTGAGTATAAGGAGTAATTTATCAAACTAATTTTCAAATCAATCAAATATCAAACGATTCTAAAAAAAATTTCACTTATATAAAGCTACCATACCATATCCCTGAGTGATATGTCATGCTATATTGTATTTTGTTCAAGTATATCCACGGGCAAAGCTGGGGGAGGAAAGCTAGTTGTATATTCGTATGTTGATAGCGAAATGGTGTGTAGGACTTAAAACCGGGGATCTAGGTTCAAGTTTCATTTGAGCTAAAAAATATAAGCAATAATCATTGAGTTATTATGTACTAGCATTCCGCCCCCGGCTTCGCCTGTGGATAATTACGAACAAAATAAAATATACCCTATACCTACCCCTACCCCTACCTCTATATCATCAATAGCGGACGCGATGTAAGGAATTTTTAGGTCATTTTTTTACACCTTGGGTTACATTATTGGAGTTTTGGTAAGGATCTCTAATTTTTTGTATATGTATAATATAGCCTATGTCACTTAGGGTGAATGTAGCTTTCCAATGGTGAAAGAATTTTTGAAATCGGCACAGTAGTTTTTGAGTTTATTCATTACATACATACACACACACAAAAATACAAAAATACAAATCTTTCCTCTTTATAATATTATAAGTATAGACTAGCAATAATAGACAACTACCAATCCGATTTGAAAAAATATTCTTCACGGGCTGCCTTACAGCTCCCAAAAGCGTGTTATCAGTCCCAGGGTGCCCAGCGGAAGACCAAGCCTCCCACTTTTAGCCGATGGTATTTGTGAGGCTATACCTAACGAGTGGTCAGTTCTGTTGAGGTATAGATGGAAAAGTCTCTAAGTGTGGTTTGTCGGATTATGTAAATACGTTTTTTATTATAAAAAAACCATTGGTACATATGGTCCGCCTAGTTAATAACAGACGCACAGGTTTTTAACTACCTAACCCTATAAACGTTGGAACACGAGGGTAAACATCCGATGACTTCTTATAATCTATGAAGGGCAGGAAACTTTAATAAATCATAGCTGATGACACAGTGTCCTTTTTGGGGTATTTCTTTTGTTGTTTTATATACGTATATATGAAATTGACTAGCATCCCGCCCCGGCTTGGCTCGTGGAAATTTTTCAAATGTGACATAAGAATTTATCACGAAGGATTTCCAGGATAAAAAGTAGTCAATTAAATATACTTTCACATAATATAAAATACTAGCGAACCAGGCAGACGTTGTCCTGCCCAAACGTTGGTTTGCCCTCACTACCCCTACCCCTACCCCTACCCCTACCCCTACCCCTACCCCTACCCCTACCCCTACCCCTACCCCTACCCCTACCCCTACCCCTACCCCTACCCATACCCCTACCTTTACCCCTAAAAAATGGGAGGTGGGGGTAGGAGGGTGAAAAATAGTTTACGACCTATTATCAGACCTATCGATAATACACAAAAAACATCATACAATTCGGTGGAGTTTGGTTACAAACACTGTGACACGAGAATTTTATACTTATATTGATTAGTAAGGATTAGGATATATACTTAAAAATTTTACTTTCCAATTTTAATTTCTCATTCTAGTCAAAAAAGAACACATACAGTGTCCACGTTTAGCGAATAGTGAATAAACGGACCTAGCGCTGACACTTTTTTAGATGTATTTATTATTATTTTCACACAAAGACGCTTTTCGTGCCCTTACCACTGTCCTGTTCTGTCGAAAGTACAAAGATCTTAGGTATTTGATCTCTTCGATATAAATAGAGGAGAAGGTTTTTAAATTGGGACTGTATTTTTATTTGTATGTACACCGATTAGTCTGCCAGTGGTAAACCGATTTTGATGATTTATTTTAAATTGTTAGAATATTCATCCGAATTGTTTCTATTTTTTGTCATGTGACTTTTTAAGTCTATTTTTTGCAATATATCTATGAAATATGTACCGATTTCAGCAGTTTTTCAGGAATTCAATAATTAGCCTCTGTTTACGGCTGTAAAATATATATCAGAAAAAAGCCTTTAATTCACTTGATGGAACCTAGACTGTTTTAAAATTTTTATAATTAATTTTATACATATTTTGTTCGTACCTGTATATCATTTCATATAGAGTTGTATATTGTATAATGCTCTAACGTACTGGGATTTACATATTTAAAATTTTTAAAGCCCGACAAATCCTATCGAATGAAACGTGGACAAAATGAAACATTCTGAAAATTCAAACAGGTGTATAAATCTGTGCACACGGTTGTGAGGTTCCGTGGTATTAAATTTTAGTAGAAATGAACTGTTTGATTTCAATTGATTTTAACCGACTTTGAACTGAGTTTTTGTGAATTGAATAAAATAACCAAGGATAAGATAAGTTGGACCAAGATTCACATACTAGAAACATGATAAAGTACGATTTCTCAACAAAACCTGTCTTGCGATAATACACGAAACGGACTTCGGACTTATGAGTATTATACAAAAACTATTTCATAAAGCAAGTAGTAGTTAATATTTTCTTAAAACATATGAAATTATCTATGAAATAAATGACATCAAATTTTACATTAATAAATATATTAAAATTATTAGAGCCGCAAAGTCGGTTAACATGCGAAAAAATGAGGACGTTTAATATATCTATAATATATATATATACTGCAGTTATCGCGGAATTTACATAAGCCTGCAGCATGTAACTAGTATGGGAAAAACGTCATAAGGGCAGTTCTTAAAAATGTATCCTTAATTATTTCCGAGATAAAAAGTAGCCTATGTCGCTCTCCAGCCCACCAACTATCTCTGTTGCTCTGTATTGACATGAAAGAGAGACAAACAAAAAACACACTTTCGCATTATAAAATTGGTTAGAATTACGATTACCTACTGAACCCTAAAATGTAACGGTTTAGAAAAAGGTACCAACGATATGATTTATTACATTTTTTTAATGAATAACAACAAAGCCTATTTATAGAATCAATATGAAGCGCAAATTTTTATGTATTTTGTTAACGGGCCAATATTGGCTATTACAAAGATCTATAGTGTATGAGTTTCAATGATTTAAGGGGCGTTTGTCCTTTTAAGCAAGCATATAAGTGTAGCATTTTGAAAAAATTACATATTCAAACCCGACAACACGTCTATACAGTCATAACTATAACGAGTTCATAACGTGGTGCTGAAGTTAAATAGACTAAACTATCTACTAAAACTCATTTTAAAAGCTTTGCTATCTGGAAAATCTGTTAAGAGGTCTCTTGATCGCGTAACAAACTAAAAAATGCATGTGTTCGTAAATTTTGCATCTCTTTCATCCAATATCCGAGCGATATAAATAAATGGAGAAAGATAATTTCCAATGAAAATCTGTACAATAAAATACACAAAACGGACTTCAGCAATTCAAGTATTGTACAAAAAATATTATAAATAGCAAGTTCTAGTTAATGGATCCATAAAGTATGTGAAATTATTTTTACTCGATATGTAAAAAAAATATACTTACATTAGTAAATATATTAAGAGAACTCGAGTCGCAAATTCGGTTGAAAATATGCGTCAAATTAATGACTTTCAGGGCTTTATGAAACCTAGGTGTAGCTGATATTGACATATTTTTTTAAATTTTGAGTATATATAATTTCATATACTTACTTTAAGGATCCATTAACTAGAACTTGCTATTTTAATGAGTTTTTTACAATACTTGAATTGCTGAAGTCCGTTTTTGTATGGGACAAAAGTTATTAGGCGTCTCCTTAATAATAACACAGACTTTACAGCAAGCCATTCTCTTCATATTGTAAGAATGGTAAAAATGAAATCTTTGGCACGTACTTAGTTATTGCTACTAGCAAAAAATAAACAAGGATATTGAAGTGCGCGCTATTTGACTTGACCAATGACCGCGCACGGTGGTAGAGTTGGCCGTCAGATGGTACCAACCCATTTTCCGAGAGGTTGGTACTGTCAGCCAAGAGTGTGTGCGTGTGTGTGATGAGAAAGAGAAAGGAAAATAGAAAAGAAGAACGCATCAGCTGTGCGCTTAACCTACAGTGTTGTGTAGAAAGTGTTAATGTTTTCAGGATATAATGTTAATGTTGCTTATTACCAAGGTGAGATGTCAGATCTTACACATCATATGCGACTACTGTAAGGCTCCCTCATTTTTTTGTTATACTAGTTAACGCTTATTCAAAATGGATGGAAGCAATACCTACAAAACATATAACTTAAAACTGGTGCATAAAACTATTAAATAATCTTTTTTTTTTAATATTTCGCCACTTACTACTTATTGTGTCTGATAATGGCATTAAATTCGTTTCGAAGGAATTCAAAATGTTTTTTTTTAAATAATGCTATACTACACATAAACTTTCAGTACTATACCATCGAGCCTCTAATGGTCAAGCTGAGGGAATGGTACAAATGCTATTAAATCTATAGAAAATGATGAGCAATAGAGACAAATACCTAATGCTATGGGCAAAGTCCATACTATTTGATGTTTAACCGTCAAATAAGAATTAAACTGGATGTTATGTTACTTAATGAAGAAACTAAGTACAAGAAAATAGAAACTCAAAAAATACTGGACCGATTTAAAATTTTTTTTTTGCATTTGATAGTCCAATTATTGAGGAAGGTTATAGGCTATTTAACATCACGCTACCTACTAGGGGTGAATTGTATTCCTAATATAACACGTACGAAGTAGCGGGCAATCAGCATAACATAAATAGAAAATTTTATATTTTCTCTTTAAAATTCTGGGCTCGATCGTTCACGCAAACAACATAATGGTTACAAATTAGATAAAATCACAAGAAAATAACATAGAAAACAACTTAGTCAGTGACAGATTGATTATAGTCTTATTGAAAATTTGAAATCAAATTCAAACTCACAAGCCATTATTTACATGATTATGACGTCACCTCCTGTTGTGCTCACGTGACCGGAAGTATCAATGAATTTTCACTTAGATATTAAAAAAAATTAAACAAATAATTAAATATTATTTTCAGTGATTTTTCTAAGGCCTTTATTCATAAACGTTTATTAGCAACGTTTTTGTTAAAATATGTTTTGTCACTCTCTAACAAACCTGTCTTTACTAATAATAGAAAGAAACAAAACACATTTTAACAAAAACGTTGCTAATAAACGTTTATGAATAAAGGCCTTAGACTTTATTGTTAATTTATTTTCTTTATTTAAAGTTTTGTTACAATGCAATCGGCTAATTCGTTCAAAAGATCTGCGAATTTAAAGTTTTCTAAGTTGATGTAGTACAAAGAAGTGCAACGAAAGGATTTACACAAAGTTAAACCGGACCGCAAGAAAGCTTTGTTGAATAGAACCTAACTACTGAAAGAAAACTTGGCTTTTATTTAATTATCACTTTGTTTTAAACTGTAATGTTGTTGTTATTGATTGATTTTGGGGACAAATCTAAATAAAATTGTCGTTTGATGAGAGTCTCGTGTCGTCTACATCTATGGGTACTACTAATATATAAAGCTGAAGAATCCCACTATCCCACTTCCCACTAATATTATAAACGCGACAGTTTGTATGGATGTAGTATGTATGTTTGTTACTTAATCAAGCCAGAACGGCTGAACCGGATCTGGATGAAATTTGGCACAGAGATATACCTATTATAGTCTGGAATAGCACATAGGCTACTTTTTCTCGTGGGATAGATTTGTTTTTGTATTTCACGGGATTTTGCATTGTGATTTTTTGCATAGATAGTGATAGTTTAGGGGTCAGAGAATGACATACACTACTTTTTACACCGCGAGAGTGGGCGGGGCAGGGGCAAATTACAGCCACGGAATTATTTCTTTTTGGATCTATTTCCACGCGGGTGAAACCGCTTGTATGTTTAAACGCGCTGTCTCAAAAACTACCAGTCCGATTTGAAATAATTGGCGAGTACGTCTCGCGCGCTGAGTGTTCCATTTTCGTTTAGGTTTTCCTGTAAAATACTTACTATTTTTTCAAAATTTTACGTAGGTATATTTTCTTTAATGTAATTTTAACTATGGATTGTAAAGCAAAAAAAATTGTAAGCAATTGTTAAGAAAAAAAAAGCGAATGTATATTGGTATACTATATTCCAAATTACCTGCACCCTAAGTGCAATAACGAATTTGGAGATTTTTAATTTAATTAAAATTTTGAGGAGGTTCCTATTTTTTGTTTTGTTTGATTGTTTGAATTATTAAAGCTAAATGATTTTTTAATATAAATTTGTAGCAATTTTTATTTTGCTAACCCGTTTCCGTTTCTACTTATTTCCAAAAAACAAACTGGTATTCCAAATATGCTGCACTTCCTCTACAATAAAGTTTGGATGGAAATTCTTCGAAGATGATGCTCTATGAGCGTGCCAGTTGAAGCACAAAAGGACATACTGGGTGGAGAACTCGATTGGAGCATAAGAACATGGGTACTTGGCCTATTCCAAGGTTGAAGCTGGAGCGGAAAGTTAGTTTACTATTAAATTAGAAGAACCAAGGTACATCCTACATACTTTTATTTCAAACGGAAAAGCAGGAAATCCTCAATTTAATAAAATTATACTAATTAGCAATTTTTACAACTGTGGAAAATTATTTAATCATTATAAATATGATGTCATGCTTAAAAATAGGGTTCTTGAGGAATTCTATATATCGGGTTACCTTACAACTCCTGGGAACCGTTGCCGGCCCCAGGGTACCCAGCGGAAGTCTTCCTCATTTAGTCGATGATTTTTTGAGGCCTAACGAGTGGCCAGCTCTGTTGAGGTATGTAGATGGCTTCTTTGTACGGTTTGTCGGATAACTTACATATTTATTTTGTTATAAAACAAATTGGTACATGGTCGGATGTGGGGATCGAACCCGTGACTTCTATGTTGCGACTACCAACGCCCCAAATTGATTTTTTACTTAGAAAAGTTGTTTATAAAAAATATACTTTTTCCGGTATAAAAAGTAGCTAATGTTACTCTGCGGCCCTCCAACTATACCTATTAATTATGTTAAAAAATCATGTCCGTCCGTTGCTTTGTTTATATATATACGTTTATTATTTTCATATTTATAATATTATTATTAAGATAACATTTGTAAGATTTCGTATTTCATTGTTCTTTTATCTTAAAATAAACCTTTTAAAAAAAAGTGCACCGACTTCAAAAATTTGCACTGAAAAGTAAGAAATAATAAAAATTTCGTCGTAGAATTTGAAGACGGTTGGTGCCAAATTAGGATACAAAATTAAGTAAACATCTAAGAACATAAATATCTGTTCAATATTATATATTATGTTTGTTATGATGATCGTAGGTTCCTAATAAATTATCTAGATTAGTGAATTTGGGTACCTACTAAGTTATTTCTAATTTGGCACCAACCGTCTTCAAATTCTACGACGAAATTTTTATTATTTCTTACTTTTCAGTGCAAATTTTTGAAGTCGGTGCACTTTTTTTTAAAAGGTTTATTTTACCCTTTTAAGTGATTTTGCTGCCTTGGAGACAAATAATAACGCAACTAAAAAAATATTGATGCAAAATTAAAAAAAAATACCCCTGTGGATGTGATTTGAACCATGTAATGTGCTTGTGCATCCTATGCACCCCATTACATTTAACCGCTAGACCATCGTCACGAAAATTGACAACTTCGTGTCAATTGCAACCGTTGCTAAGGCTTTTTCTGATACATAATTTCAGCCGTAAACAGAAATTAATTACTAAATTTCTGAAAAACTACTGAACCGATTTTCGTCATATGTCTGTGAGATAATGTCGAGAAATTATTATGTCTTGAAAAAAATAAGTTGTCAAAAACGGTACATATTTTATCGAGATATCAAGAAAAATGTACTTATAAAGTCAGTTTTTTCAAAATTTCTGAAAAACAAATGAACCAATTTTTATGAGATAAAAATGGGACCAATCCGGAAGAATTATCTGTCGATTAAAAAAGAAACCATCAAAATCGGTTCACAATTGGCGAAGTTATCGATGTACATACATACATAAAAAAAAAAAAAAAAAAAATACGGTCCGAATTGAGAACCTTCTCCTTCTTTTTTTGGAAGTCGGTTAATAAAATTCAGATGGTATACATTTTTTCATTCAATCCTTAAGAGTGTAGTGTACCGCGTCCATGTCCATACAAACGGAGAAAACGTTTTACTACCCCTAAATATTAATTAATTTTAACGATTTTGTAATATGTTACTGTTATAATGAAAAACTACGTACGTATTTTTTCCTTTTTTCAAAATTCGTAATAGGTCAAAATTTATAAGCCCCTCAAATCTCGGTTTTTTTGGTTCATAACTTGCTGGTAATAAACCGTCTGTATTTGAGAAACAAAGCAAAATTTCAAAAAAAGCAAAACGTACGTACGTAGATTATAATCTGCTAAAACGTTTGACACCAAAATTATAAGGTTTCGTTATAGTTTAGTAGGTGTAAATCGTTTTCGCCCAAAACGCAATTTTCAACGAAAAACATACCTACGAACACCCACGAGCTGCAGTGCTCTCTGTCGCACTGATGCCCGGGGGAAGAGTGCGATTGAGACAGAATATGATTTTCTAAATACCTATTTCGCTGCGTACGCTGAGCTACACGATCCTCTTAAACGGTCGAGACTTGAATCCTAGACCTTTGAAAAAAATAACTATATCTATATCAAAAACTCATACAAAAATAACAATTTCCTCTCGATGCCCTTAATTTTCCAGTAAACTTCTCTGTCGCATATTCACTTATCGTATGGACATACGTATCATATTTTCCGCAAAAAAGGTCGTGAACCGCGGCGTAAATTGCTTTTACGGAATATGCCCTATATCACAGAGAATACAGAGGTTCGACGCAACCCTCTGAAGTAGACGTCAGGCAAACTTTCTTTCTTCACGGGTTGCCTTACAGCTCCCGAAACCGTGTTACGGTTCCAGGGTACCCAGCGGAAGACCAAGTCTCCCTCGTTTAGCCGATGGTATTTGTGAAGCTATACCTAACGACTGGCCAGTTCTGTTGAAGGTATATTTAGATGGAAGCCTCTAAGTGTGGTTTGTCGGATTATGTACATAATTTTTTTATTAAAAAATCCCATAGGACATGGCCGGAACCGGCCGGGATCGAACCCGTGGTCTGCCTAGATAATACCAGACACGTCTTAACCACTCGGCCACCGACACGCCTATTCCATTGGAGTACCATATTTTCAATTCTACATTTTTTAGAGTTACGACCTTATCTCTAAAACCACTGACCCTAGACTGGTCGTATCTTTACCAAAATTAAAGATCTCAATGATATCTTCATTTCGGATGACAGCTGTCAAAATTTACATTTTCATGCTCTTTGAAGGTCATGTGGTCAACAATTAAAAACAAAAACTTAAATTTTACTTCAGTCCTCGATAAAATATTTACTATACGAATAAATCGGTCAAATTGAATAGTTCACAAGTTTGATTTTTTTAATTTGAATTTGTGTTTACATAATTTCTATTTTCTTGTCACGGCTACAATAGATGGGGCTTCGAGCAGGCTCTCAAATAGATGATTTTCAAGAAATATTAATAGTACCACATAAAGTACTAAGACTAAGGAGAGGCCATAAAAGTGACCATTATGATAGTAATAAGTTACGTTAGGTTTCGTTGTTATCGTTTGGTGTCGCGAGCCAGAGCTCTAGAAAAATAGTTAATTGTTTTGTTTTTAAATATGGAAGGCGATCTAAGACGTTATATTTGCGGGACTATAGTGTTTCCTAACATTTCATTTATAAATATTATCTCCTATAAAAATAAATTAAGTTTCACACCTCCATTCAATACTCATAGCAAAACTATTGCATCCCACAGTCCCACTTCCCACTAATATTATAAACGCAAAAGTTTGTATTGATGTACGTATGTTTGTTACTCAATCACGCCAGAACGGCGAAATGAAATGATGATGAAATTTGGCACAGAGATAGATTATAGTCTGGAATAGCACAAAATGTATGGTTCCTGTGGGATAGATTTGTTATTGTTTTTCACGGGATCGACATGATTTTTTGCATAGTGGTACTAGTTTAGGGGGCAGAGAATGACATAATTATACTACTTTTTATACTGCGAAAGCGGGCGAGGTATTACAGCCACGGGATTATTTCTTTTTGGTCATATTTCCACGCAGGTGAAACCGCTGACAGAAGCTTGTATATAAAAATAATACAGCCTATAAAAAATACTATATTAAGCATGTCTTTCTAGTCAATAATAAGTCTATGGTTTACTGTATTATTTTTATACTGTGCCTATATGTTGCAAGTAGGTAGAATATTCTGAATTTTATTTCTGAAGTGATTTGTTAGGATTCCGTAGCCAAAAACATTCTAATGAAATTTGCCACAAAAAATGTCAAGTGCTTTATAGTTTTGTAGTAGGTAAATTATTTTAGCGACTCTTATTTTTTAAAGGATATAATAATGTGTTATATATAGACCACTCGCTAAATGTAGACATTGTAACTGATCACGCCACGAGGTATAAACGCCCGTGATGATGTGAGTGTGCGACTATATTTACGACTCATTGTGTTTTTATAGCGGTAGTTCTTATAATAAACCTAGTTTCAGGAAAATGCATACATATTGAGCAAAAGCTAGTAATATCAATATAAAGTTTTTTTATTACAATATCTCTCCGTACGACCCACAGAACATTATAAAAAAGAAGTAGATATGAAAAACCAATATATTGTCAAAAACTAGTCAAGTTGCGAGAGCGTCTCGCGCGCAAAGGGTTCAGATAGGGCGTTTTTCCACAACGCACGACACGACACGATTTACGGTTGCAAAAAAAAACAAACAAACGATTCCAGCAACGAACGACACCGCAGTGTATATGAGAGAGTTTACTGTCGTGTCGTGCGGTGCGTAGTGGAAAAACGGCCATAGATTGAGCTGTCGCTATATCGTCACCGCAAAAAAAAAACAGAACGATTTAGCGGAAGCGACGACATAGCCAAATTGTCGTGTGTCGTGCTATGCGGTGTCGTTCCGTGAGAAAACGTCCATGTATGGCGCTCTGAATCGTCACTGCTTAAAATCGTGTCGTTTCGTGCGTCGTGAAAAAACGGCCTTAGACCTACAATTTCATATCTAGATAAATTAATTATTTGTATAACTCGGGAGTTTTATAAATTTTAATATGTTTTTATTGAGCTATGTTTTAGAGGAGCAGTTCTGAAGATGATACGCTGCTCATATTGTGGTTACTCGGGAATGCTTACGTGCGTTCTATAGTTCTTTTAATGTTCTGTGTCACGACCAGTAGACAAATCTAGCAAAATCTTATGAATCTAGTACAGATAATATTGGTTTTGTATGTATCAATATCTATAACTTATATTTTGCCAGGCAAATAATATTCAGCCTCATTTTTCTATACAAAATAAATTATATTGAAGTGTCTGTCTGTGATTTCAAAATCAATATCTTATTCTTCTTCTTAGTTGCTGAAGGTCTTACATATTATGAAGCGGTAGAAATCATCACTTTCTGGACAATACGCCTCCATGTGATCCGGTCCTGGGCAGTCCTCATGGCATCAAACACCGACAGACCGGTCAACGATGTAGACTTTTCCTAGCACCATTAGCTTTTCAAGGTTATGAGCAAGTAGATTCCATGTTCGTGAATTACGCACTCGCCCGCCGAGACGCGATGGGGAATCCAGTTTAATCCTGTCCGTGCTGTAATGGTTACGATTAGTCAACGACTAATAAGACATATCACGGTCGGCGAGATTATCTTAAATACTATAAAGGCTATAAACACTATAAAGGCTATAATACTTGACATTGGCAAACAGAAGAAGATGAGCAAGTAGTTGAGGATGCGTTGGAAGCAGAGAGAGCGTTGTCTGAGAGAGGTGCGTTAGAATATCTATAATACAATTGTTGTCTGTCTATTTCAATGTTTGTCCAGAAACTTCTGTGAAACTGATGATTTTAAAATCTGCTCTTTATTTCACATACCTACGTATCTAATACAAAAATTGATATTGGATACTCAAAAACTACTGAACCGATTTTAAAAATTCTTCTTGCATTTTATATCCCAATTCTTGGGGAAGGTTATAGGCTATCTCACATCACGCTACCCACCCAAGGAGGTGAATTGTATTCCTAGTACAATGCGTACGAAGTAGCGGGCAATAAGGGAAGAGACATAAATAGAGGGCCGGAAACTGGAGAGTGAGATAGGCTAACTTTTTCACGGGCGAAACCGGGGCTGAAAGTTAGTAACAAAAATTAACTTTTAAAAAAAAGTGTACCGACTTCAAAAATTTGCACTGAAAAGTAAGAAATAATAAATATTTCGTCGTAGAATTTGAAGACGGTTGGTGCCAAATTAGGATACAAAATTAAGTAAACATCTAAGAAGATAAATATCTATTCAATATTATATAAGTATGTTTGTACTGATGATCGTAGGTTCCTAATGAATTGTCTAGATTAGTGAATTTGGGAAGTAAGTTGTTTTTAATTTGGCACCAACCGTCTTCAAATTCTACGACGAAATATTTATTATTTCTTACTTTTCAGTGCAAATTTTTGAAGTCGGTACACTTTTTTTTAAAAGTTAATTTATTTTTCCCTTTTAAGTGATTTTGCTGCCCTGAGAGAAAATATAACGCAAATAAAAAAAAATGGAAAAAAAAAAAAATACTACTGTGGATGGGATTTGAACCATTTGCATCCTTAGCTGCACCATTCCATACCATACCTTTAGCCGTTAGACCACCGTCGATACAAAAATTGACAACTTCGTGGCAATATCAACCGTTGCTAAGGCTTTTTCTCTGATACATAATTTTCAGCCGTAAACAGAGACAAATTACTGAATTTCTGAAAAACTACTAAACCGATTTTCGTCATATGTCTGTGAGATAATCTCGAGAAATTATTATATCCTTTAAAAAATAAGTCGTCAAAATCGGTACATATTTCATCGAGATACTGATAATTGACTTATAAAGTCAGTTTTTTCAAAATTACTGAAAAACTAATGAACCAATTTTTATGACATAAAAATGGGACCAATCCGGAAGAATTATCTGTCGATTAAAAAATATATCATCACACAAAAAAAAAAAAATATATATGGTCGAATTGAGTACCTAACGTCTTTTTTTTTTTTAAGTCGTTAAAAAAAAGGAGGAGGTTCTCAATTCGACTGTATTTTTTTATGTTTGTTACCTCAGAACTTTCGACTGGGTGAACCGATTTTGATGATTCTTTTTTATTTGAAAGCTGGTGCTTCCCGTGTGGTCCCATTTTTTTTAGTAAAAATTTGTTCAGTATAGTTTTGAATAAAAACTGATTTCTAAGTCTATTTTTGTCATAACTTGATGAAATGCCAAGCCGATTTCGATTATTTATATTTGTAATGATACTTGTAATCAATTAAAAGGGGAAATTAAATTAACTTAAAAAAAAGTGTACCGACTACAAAAATTTAGACTGAAAAGTAAGAAATAATAAATATTTTGTCGTAGAATTTGGAGACGGTTGGTGCCAAATTAGAAACAACTTAGTTCCCAAATAATACGAGCAAAGCCGTCGAGTGCATCTAGTCGAGAACATGTTTATCTCTTGAACTAAACCTTCATGGACGAGTTATTTTTTTATTATTTATGACATCCTTATTATTTATGACCTTTCAAAATTGTAACTATACATATAACATATAAAATCAAGAATAAAAACTAATTTAAAAGTCTGCTGGACATTATTGACACCTACTTAGGTATTTAATTTTTATCATTAAATTTTTTATATTTTTCATAAAAACATAAATTTTAGTTTTGCACAGAGAAAGTTGGAAGGACTGAAGAGTTGTCTACAATTTATCCCGGGAATCATTCAGAATAAACTCTCGTCATATTTCCAAAATTTTCGCAGGCGAAGCCGGGGCGAGAACTAGTAAAATATAACCGTATTCATATATTTATTGTGTGTTTTAATATTATAAATGCTCCTCGTGCTATGGATGGCACGTAAAGCCGGCGTTAGCACTAACATAACAGATATTTACGCATCTAGTTACAGTACCTATCAACGGGCTTGCCACCTGTTCTGTTCAATATGGACAACTGGCCAAAAGTGGACACTGTTACCGGTGTGTCTGTCCACACTTCAAGGTGTGAAGGTGTTGTTGTTGTTGTTGTTGTTGTAAAGAACAATGGATCCACTAAGATTTTTTATGGAGATAGTTCGAGGACCAGATAGTGACTTATTTTATCGAAATCATTTGGGATGAAATTATTATAACTAGCTGTGCCTTGCGGTTGTACCTGCGTTAGTGATTACTGCTCCACCCCTTTGGGTCGTAGCGTGATGTTATATAGCCTATAACCTTTCTTAAGAAGGGCTACCAAATGCAAAAAAAAATCTCAAATCCGACAAATTCCAGAGGTAGTTCAAACAAACAAAAAAACAAATAAACTCTTTAGCTTTATTATTATTATTATAGATAAAAAATTCCACGGGCGAAGCCTTGTTAAAAATATTACTGCAGGGTCAAAGGGTAAAAACGGAAAAACTATTACTAAGACTCCGCTGTCCGTCCGTCTGTCTGTCTGTCTGTCCATCTGTCACCAGGCTGTATCTCATGAACCGTGATAGTTAGACAGTTGAAATTTTCACAGATGCTGTATTTCTGTTGCCGCTATAACAACAAGTACTAAAAAACATAATAAAACAAATATTTAAGGGGGCTCCCATACAACAAACGTGATTTTTTTGCCTTTTTTATAGATTACGGAATACTTATATACTTTATAGAGTACGGAACCCTTCGTGCGCGAGTCCGACTCGCACTTAGCCGGTTTTTTATTGTCTTATTTTAGCCAAATATATCTATTCAAATTGCCACTATGGCCTATTAAGATTTATTTTTATCGTATGGATATACCTTCTGGAAACCGTTATATGTCTTTTATAGCCACAAAATGTGTTAATGTCTGCCATTGTTGGGGCTTGTTATTTATAGGCAGATATCCAAGAATTAAAATTGGAATTTGGTTTAATATACATCTATACTTACTTACCATAAAGTTGAGAAATACAAATAGAGAAATGTTGTAATCCGCCATTGGGGCGGAGTATGCGGGGCAAAGGGTTTCTCCGGGTCCGAGGGTCCGAATCTACTGGAGGAAAAAGGTTGAAATTTTGTACATATGTAGAGTTTGATGACCCAATCACGGGTATAGCCTAAATAATCGATCGATTTTAAGGGAATAATTAAAAGTTAAAAAATATATAAGAGGCCTTATCTATCTATCCATCATCACGCCTCCTCGTATATGATCAATAAAAGTACACCTAAGTCGTCCTCTGCCATTTTTCATTCTTCATTCTTTCAACGTGTCCAAACCAGAAATTCTGTCAGAGGACGACCTAAGTCTACTTTTATTAAAAATATATAAAATATTAAAAGTATACACAATCGCCGAGCATGTATGAATGGTATGATGTACCTACTTATATAAAAAAAGCGAAAGAGGTATGTCAGGATCGTACGTAACAAATGACATACGATTTTGTCTCTGCCTAGCCCTCTTGGGATAAAAGGCGTGATGATAGATAGATACATAAGAGTAAGGGGCCGTTTCCACGAGCGTGAGAATCGCGGCGATAGTCTCGAATTTGGTGACACGGACGAAACTATCGCCGCGATTCTCTCGCTCGTGGAGACGGGGCCCTAAGGATATATTTTACAAATTAATGTTAATTTAATTTGGCAGGTTTTCATTTAGCAGTTTTCAACTTTATAATTACAAGAACATTGCAATTAATAGTCCATTAAATGTAACTTGTTTAAAATGACAGCTGACAGCAAATTCAATGAAATATAAACCTTTGTAGCAAATAATTTAATTTTAACACCAAAAATCACTCGTGTTCTAGACAAAGTCTAGAATGGAGATAGATGTTATTTGCAGCCCACGGCTTATTGCTTGCTTATTTTAATACTAGCTTTTCGCCCCGGCTTTGCCTGTTATATTTTAGTTATGTTGTGACATATGAATTGTAAACAATGAAAATTAAATTTAGTGAATTTCCAACTTTTCTGCATACCTTAAACTTTAACTATGCCAAATCTCATTCTCCTCAGTGACGCTCAATATGGTTAAAAAGGGGTACATAATTCTATAGAGGTGTCGGTGGCCGAGTGGTTAAGATGTCTGGTATTAACTAGGCAGACCCCGGGTTCGATTCCGGATCCCGGCCATGGGTTTTTTAATTAAAAAATTATGTACATAATCCGACAAACCACAATTATTAGAGGCTTTTCCATTTAAATAATACCTCAACAGAACTAGCCACTCGTTAGGTATAGCCTCACAAATACCATCGGCTAAACGAGGGAGACTTGGTCTTCCGCTGGGTACCCTGGAACCGTAACACGGTTTCGGGAGCTGTAAGGCAACCCGTAAAGAAGGAAAAAAAATCTATAGACTAACAAACTACTGGACCGATTTGAAAAAATATTTTTGAATTTGATATTCTTAGTCCCCAAGAATCTATATAATTATTCTGTATTCTGAGGGCATCGTTTAGTTTGTATTAGAAAAGCAGATATTTGAATTATGAATTAGATGTTATTTACTTATATGTGGTATCGTTATATTTATTAAGGGTCCTATACTGGGAATTTGTATGGAGATATTACTATTCCCAATTTCTCTGTAAATACTCCACCTGTGTCACTGTAATTTAGCATATAGTTACTTATTCAGTATATCTAAGTGAAATAGTCGTTATTTTTTCAATTGGTTTTATTTAATAGGAAATATGGGTGGTAGAATAAAGGATTATTCTGCCCCTTCTGTTTCTTTCATAATCTATCACAAAACTCTAATTTTTTTTTAAAGCGCTCTTATACCATTATTCTTCAATTATATATATCGCTTTTTTTTGTAGCTTATTGAAAATTCAAAAAAAAAATATTTTATGATTTTTTAATTTGGCAAAAATAATAAAATAATTATTATTTTAAATTTTCAATAAGCTACCAAAAAATTCGACATATATAATTGAAGGGTAATGGTATAACAGTGCTTTTAAAAAAAATTAGAGTTTTGTGATAGATTATGAAAGAGACAGCAGGGGCAAAGTTAAACTACCCATATTTCCTATTCAATAAAACCCATTGAAAAAATAAGAACTATTTCACTTAGATATATTCAATAAGTAACTATGTGCTAAATTACAGTGACACAGGTGGATTATTTACAGAGAAATTGGGAATAGTTTATCCCAGAAAAATTCCCAATATAGGACCCTTAATATCCATGGCCCTGTTTGGGCTCAGAGCAAATTAATGGAACTAAAATGTCCCTCCCTCAGCCAAAAGGAAATTAATCTATATTATTATTATCTATATAAATAAAAAACAATTGCCACTTTTAGCATCACGGAGCATCACTGATTTGTTTGATGTGTAACATCTTTCCTCTCGCTTTCCTGCAATCTGTGGGAGTGATTTCGTGAAAAGGGACGGAAGTGTGTAACAGCTTAGGAAGCCGGGGAAGCGCGCGCTTTTTATTTGACCAATGAGCGCGCGCGTTGTAGAGTTGGCCGTCAGATGGTACTGTAACGTCGGTCCTCGGGATCTTGCCTTCAATAATACACAGGATATTTCATAATCATCATTTATTGTATTTTCTTTATGTTTGTTTATATATTATATAACATATTTATTTTTCTAATAGAGATTGCATGCTGTCTATCTCGACCAAAACACGAACTGTCTCTGTCTTAGTTGTTTTCTTAATATCATATTCATAAATTTGAATTTATAAAGGAGTTTACATATTTTCTAACCTAAGGCAAGCAACCTCTTTACAATCTTCCCTTCCTGTGAATTTTTTTTTTTTTACGTCGGTTTTACGGGATCTTGCCTTCAATAATACACAGGATATTTCATAATCATCATTTATTGTATTTTCTTTATGTTTGTTTATATATTATATAACATATTTATTTTTCTAATAGATATTGCATGTCTGTCTATCTCGACCAAAACACTAACTGTCTCTGTCTTAGTTGTTTTCTTAATATCATATTCATAAATTTCAATTTATAAAGGAGTTTACATATTTTCTAACCTAAGGCAAGCAACCTCTTTACAATCTTCCCTTCCTGTGAATTTTTTTTTTAACCTTAACCTACAGTGTTGTGTAGAAAGTGTTAATGTTTTCAGGATATAATGTTCTTTCTTCTTCTTTTCTATTATGGCTCCACCAATGTTCATCGGTGATTTGCCAATGTCAAGTATTATAGCCTTTATAGTGTATATAGCCGATAAATCGGTATTTAAGATAATCCCGCCGACCGTGATATGTCTTATTAATCACTGATTAATCACAACCATCACAGCGCGAACAGGATTAAACTGGATTCCACATCACGCCACGACGAAAACGCGTGCGTATGTCGCCATGACCGGATGTGGAATCGGATATAATGTTAATGTTGCTTATTACCAAGATGAGATGTCAGATGATGTTTTTTTTTGTTGTGTTCGTAATTGTCAAGACAAGGTTTTTATGGAAAGAAAAATTGGAAAAGTTGCCCGGTAAATTGAAAAATTCGGGCAAATACTTAAAGTGCTTTTCTATAGGATTTTGTATGAATTAAGTTAATATGGACTCCACGGGCGAAAGATAATAGCTATTAATAAAAATGGATGTTTGTATATTTGAAATTAATAAATCAAAACTACAGGACCGATTTTGATACGGTTTTCATTAATAGATAGACTAATTCACAAGGAAGGTTTATGTGTATAAATTATCACGCTGCGTCTTTTTGGGGAGGAGCAGTAACCGATGATACTTATTCGGCGTATTGTGTCAACAAGATCGTGTGAGCATAATTTATATCAAAAATCCACGAGCAAAGCCGGGGCGAGTCGCTAGTCTATACTAAAGAGGAAAGATTTGTATTTTTGTATGTTTGTTAGGAATAAACTTAAAAACTACTAGACAGATTTTGATCATTCTTTCACCATTAGATTGCTACTTATCCCTGAGTAACATAGGATATATACCGTCACGGCATGACGACGGGAACGAGGTGGGCAGAGGTGAACATGACACTTTTGTATGAAGTGTATGTTTGCCAACATTCTGAAACACGTACGAAGTCGTGGGAAACAGGGTAGGGCTAGGGGTAGGGGTAGGGGTAGTGATAGGGCTATGGGTAGGGGCAGGGGCAGGGGTAGGGGTAGGGGTAGGTTTAGGGATAGGGATAGGGGTAGGGGCAGGGGTAGGGGTAGGGGTAGGGGTAGGGCTATTATAGGGTATATTTTATTTTGTTCGTAAATATCCACGGGCGAAGCCGGCGGTGGAATGCTAGTTAGTAAATAAAACTTGAAGGCCATTTAAAATTTATTTTGAAATGTCGTTGGTATTTAATCGTTTCTACTTTACAAAAGCAATTCTTCAATTAACATGTACCGTCTAATGGAGGGATTTTTAACAATAATGATAGATATGAAAAAATCTTATTAACACATGATTTAAAATATACGTTTTAAACTTGTGAAAACAAAATGTATAGACTAATCGCAAAATATTTGGTTTTTTTTCTCGGAATATGTCAAATCCGGTATGAGGTCAGTTTTATAGATATAATATTTGTATATTTATCGTGGCTCTATTAATTTGAAATCACTGTTTACACCTAAACATTAATATGTCGTTATAGTACTTCTTTTCTCTTTCTTCACTGGTTGCCTTACAGCTCCCGAAACCGTGTTACGGTCCCAGGCTACTTGTTTCCAAATTTGTATGGGGATATTACAATTCCCAATTTCTCTGTAAATACCTAATTCACCTGTGTCACTGTAATTTATCATATAGTTACTTATTCATTATATCTAAGTGAAATAGTCGTTATTTTTTCAATTAGTTTTATTGAAAAGGAAATATGGGTGCTAAAATAAAGGATTATTTTTCCCTTGTTTTCTCTTTCATAATCTATCACAAAGCATGGTATGATACGGGATCATAATAGGGGTAATTAAAACCCAAGTGGAATTTTTTAATAGCATCCACGAGTGATTTATTTCCAAGTTTGTGCACGTTCGTTCATACACTACTTTATCTAATTCCATGCAATAGTAACAAACAAATTGAACCAAGATATTTTTCTTAATCGACAAATTGGCGGCAAATCGCGGTTACCTACTTTCTGCGCATGCGTGTTAACTGTGAAGTGACTCCCACATGGTAGTGTCGATATTTTCATAGAGTTTAATGCTGTCTCAGCCGCTGCTCCTGCTCTTAAAACTGTGCTCGAGAGATGTAAGTGCGCGTCAGCAAAAGTTAAATTTTGCAAATTGTCATTTTAATGAGACATTCATAAGTGGATGTTTGAACACGTAACTTGGTTTCCAACAGTTTCGAAACTGGTTACAAAACTTAGCTGGTTACAAAACTCAAAAACTTCTTCGCCATTCAACATTTAGAACAACAACAAAAACAAATCACAATAATGTTTACGCGCGTAGTATTTAATAGAGCACAAAAGAAGATTTATTTCCTCGTAAATGCGTTGCGTGAAACCGTTTGATAGATTAGATTATTTAGATGGAAATTCTAATAATAGTTAACTTGTGTGTCGGCGATAGACAGATTTTTTATATTTTCAAAAGGTTTTTTAATATATCATCACGCCTTTTATCCCAAGAGGGATAGACAGAGACAATCGAATGCCATTTGCTACGATGCTGACGTACGATCTTTCGCTTCTTTTATATTCATCATACCTTTCTTACATGCTCGGCGATTGAAGGCTTTTTTAATATTGCCATCGATCAATATATTTTTTATATGTGCAATAAAAGTACACCTAGGTCGTCCTCTGCCATATTAACCTTTTTAGTCAATCTTTCATTAATCATTCATTCAATTGACAACAACAACTGAGTTTGTGTTTGTTCGGGATATTCTCAGAAATTTCTATGCGGATTTTCATACAGTTTTCACCAATAGAAAGAGGGATTTAGGAAATCCGAGGGCGAGGTTAGCTAGTTAAATAATTTGAAAAAAAAAATTACATAAGTATTTAAAATACTAGCCTCCGCTTTCGGCTTCGCCCGTGGTTATTCGAACGAAATAAAATATAGCCTATGTCACTCAGGGATATCGTCTAATGTATCATCTAAGTGGGATTAATTATAATTAATATTACATTTCTTATCTGTTCGTCTGCATGTAGATAATGCCACAACGGTTCCCGTAAAGATTTTTTTTGGATCCAAAATTTATTGAAATGTTCAGCGCTTATGAGTTTCACATAAAACAGAACGTGCCAAAACTGGCAAGTATCGCTGCAGTAAACAGGCCTAGAGATGTGTCACTTTTTAAATAAAGGGCATTTACGTGCCCTCCGAAGCACGATAAACTTATTGATTGAACCTGGGTGCTGCGGTCTAACCAATATGTCATTGACTCCTTTTGAAGTAATGAATTCACCACACATAGTCTAGGAGTCAGCGGGTTTTTATGTGTTTATTGCTAAGTAGTCGTTAATCTTGTGACGGAAATGTGGCGGTCGTTGTTGACGGTACACGGTTAGTTCTAAATCAAGTGAAAATGTTCCTTTCATGTTGCCTCTAGTAGCGTCTGCAAAATTAGTATGCTTATCTTTAGGTGTATGTCATATTTGTTGCTCAATTACGCCTTAATGATACAGATTTGTTGATATTTCGTATGAAGATGGAAGAAATTTCTGTTTTTGTTTTCTTACTTAGGTTGCCTTACAGTCCCGAAACCGTGTTACCTGGGTACCCAGTGGAAGACCAAGTCTCAGTTATTTTTATTTAGATGGAAGATCCTCTAAGCTTGCTGGTTTGTCGGATTATGTATAAATTTTTCATTATAAAAAAACCATCCGTGGGCCACTCTCTTCTAAATTGTTTTAAAACCTTAAAAATAATGTATCTTTTAAAATTCAAAAATACGTTATAATAATCTCTATATAGATATTATTTCTCAAAGATTTTGTTTGAGTTTGTTTTCACGAAGTGTTTTTGTCTAAATCAAAGTGAATGTTTTATACGCTATTTTGAAGATTATTTTTCCTTCTAATGACGAAAAATAAACCAAAGAAATCAAAATTAAGTGTTTCTTTTAAAATTAGACTAATCTGTTGGAGATCAGTTGAACTAACGGTGCGAAGTATTCATACGGGTCATTACTTTCTTGATTAATATTTTAAACCTATTTTACCTAAAAATAAACGGTTATTTAAAAATTTCATAATAAAAACACACGAGAAGATTGTTTAGTGTATGTTTTATTTTTTAAGCCAGGGTTCCGTAAGATGACGACGAATTTGTTGATTTTATTTTGGATTCCAAAAATTCCCAGCCAACAAAATAATAATAGTGTAGGTAGATACAAACTTCTTCATAATAAATAATAAGAACTTATAAAGCTTCAAGAACTAATATTCACAATAGAATTCAATTTCGACGCATGAAGGGTTAGTTTTCATTAGAACATTCAAACTTTAAACAAAGACTAGCGAAACTTCTATGTATTTTGTGTTAGGTAGTTAAATATTCTTGCCACTATTCCATGCGGACCTGGTTTTTTTTTTTTTTTTTCATGTTTAGATTAGATTTAAGGTTTTTATATTAATCCTTCTCACATCTCACGCCCTGTTGCCTCCGTATTAAAATCGGCTGAAGAAGAAAAGAAAAGAAAATATTCTTCCGCTTGCGAGAAGCGACATGCGACTTTCACTCCACTTGTGACATCTGTTGATGGAGTCTTTGCACCACAAATGAGTACTTTCGTGAAATCATTATCTCAATAATACGAGCTACAAGTATTGCCTTCGTGGTACAAGACGCAGATTCTTACCAATAGCCAAAAATTTCGTAGTAATTGATTATTTGTTAAATATATTTTTAGAAATAAATTTTATTTTTAATCCCAAAAACTATACAGTATATAGTTAAATATTATACAAGTCATAGATTTAGCACCTAGAACCTAGTGTCGCCGAGGTGTAGGTACACACTACGAGTGTCGAGTGTCGCCGTGTAGGTATATTCATCTGTCGTGTATAGATAATGTTACTGTAAATGTTCGAAGTTGGACAACGTTAACAACCACCGGTGTATGTTATTATTTAGGAAATTCACTGGTGAAACTACGAATGATTTAAGTTTTTTTCCGGAGATTGACCGGTGTATGTCAACTGGGATATAATATAAATCGTACATTCAAATAAAATCATAGTTTGAAGGGCGTGGCCTAGCTGCATACGATACTCTAGCGCTACCCTAGCGCTACGTGATCGATTGGTCTCTCCGCTGAATCTCTCTCTGTTGCATTGAATAGAAACAAAAGAGAAGAGGCGCACGGAAGGTGCTTGGAACAAACGTCCTAAGTGACAAATCAAAAATAATTTATTTAAATTAAAGAAGTAGCTTTATTGAAAATCTAAATTAACATCTTACTTCAGTAATAGATGATACAAATTTGTACTTTATTTAATAAACAATACTTCATGTACTAATGAGAAATTTGGAAAGGAGACTATTTTCAGAGGCTACTTTGCAATTTTTTTCTATCGAGCAAAGTTTCTTAAAACATGTTATATGATTAACAGATTAATATGAAATATGATTAATTATAACATGTAATTTTTTCTGTATTTGTAAGAGCTTTAGGTTTCACTCAAAACGATTTGAAAAATATGATTTAATATGAAGGTAGCCTCTTAATTGTTATAATACTTTTGTACTTTTGTAGTTTTTTGATATTATTACTTTTGTTATTTTTATTTTGGTTACTTGATCTAATTTATAATGTCTCCGTAATGTAACAACAGAGTGGACATTAATCGGCGTATGGCCAAAATAATCATGAATTGAAATAAACTCGGCCATCATATTTTATTATACTTAACATTTGGACAAAATGAAAGGATGACGAATGAAAGATATATGTATGTATACTTTTAATTTAATTATTCAAATGAGAGATGTGATGATAGAGGTATATCAGGATCGTAGCAAATATGTTTGATTGTCTTTTCCTATCTACTTACCTACTTTGGAATAAACGGCGTGATGATAGATTGCTTTCAGTCATCTTGTATCTTAGTGAATCCTAGAAAGTTGTTATAAATTAGGTACATTTTGTCGTTCATGACTTAAATTTAAGGGCCATTGGTCAAGGTCATCTTGTATCTGTCAAAAAGAGGCTAATCTCAGTGAATCCTGGAAAGTTGAGTTTATTTATACAACATTTCCATTATTAAGATTTCCAAAACGAGCATTGCTTTTGCGTTTTGGAAACTATGGCTATTTAGAACTCTTAATAATGAAAAGATGGCTCAATCCAATTTAAAATAATAACTATCAACTGTGTGGGATGGAAATGTTGTATAAATAAACTCAACTTTCCAGGATTCACTGAGACTAGCCTATTTTTGACAGATACAAGATGACCTTGACCAATGGCCCTTAAATTTAAGTCATGAACGTATAAAATAATATACTAAAATATAAAAATATAAAAAATAATAAAATACGTCAATGAAGGTATAAAGGAAATCTGAGAACGGAACCCTAAAGTATAACAGACGGAGTTTCATTACGTTTTGTATTTATTAATTTAGTATAGCTAATCTTAACAGAAATACTTAATTATTTTTTGTTTGTGTACGACAATTTCTCCTTATACATCACAGTTGAATAATTATATTTAGTTGAACAACTTTTGTATATATTTAGGTAGGTACCTATACATAAATATACCTTCACGCTGTGGTAGGCAGAGAGTACAGAGCTTTAAAAATAAAATAATTATTTACACACTGACTTTCCGCCCTAGCTTTTACTGTGGAAATTTTGGAAGATATTATTCCGAAATATTTACGGGATAAAAAGTTACTCTCCGGCCTTCAAATCCGTTGCTCTGCATTGAAGAGAAAGAAGGAATAAATAAACAATTAAACAGACACACTTTCGCAGGATTAGGATAATATATTTATTTTTTTAATAAAATATAAATATATTAGGAGTGTTATCGTTTTTTTTAATTTGCAATTTTAAGGGGAAATCAGTCATCAAAATCCAATTTTTAATGAAATTTTTCAGAAAACCTGATCTATTTACGAAACTGAATAAAATATATATTGATTTTAAGGATATGACAAATATTGTTTTTGATTTTAAAATATGATTAGAAAAAAATCCTAAATTTACAAAATTTTAAACTTTATTTATCAAATTTTATGGCTATAATATAGATGGTACCATTACAAAAATTAACAAGAATATTTTTTTGGTAATTATCTATCTTTTCATTGTAAAATTATTTCTATGTTGTATAAGATTTTTTTTTAATTGCGTTTTAAACAAATATTATCGTTTACGTTGAATCGCTTACCTACTGTTCCTATCCTGCTCGCGAGCGCTCGATTCTAGATAAATGCGTTCTGCTCTTTTATCACTCATTTTCCCATCGACCACTTTTAATTTTGGGAATCATATTTTTTATTTATTTCCTTTCTTCACCCGTTACAGTTCCAAGCTTCAAGTCAACAATCAAGTCTACCGTAGCCCCCAAACAATTTTTTTTCTTCACGAACCGTGTTACGGTCCCAGGGTACCCAGCGAAAGACCAAGTCTCCCTCGTTTAGCCGATGGTATATGTGAGGCTAAACCTAACGAGTGGGTCAGTTCTATTGAGGTATATTTAGATGAAAAATCCCTAAGTGTGGTTATCGGATTCTGTACATAAGTTTTTAATAAAAAAAACAATGGTACATGGCGGGGATCTGGGATCGAACTCGTGGTTAACCACTTAATTGGCATTTTTAAAACACGCCATTTTATTTAAACATCTATTTTTTGGTACGTTATCTTTCTGTCGAGATTTCTTTTTTTTATATATATATATAGGTACATTTTATTTGGACTTTGGCACTTTAAAGGCCATGTCAGTCCCGTTGAAAATAACAATTAATTTACAATGACCACAAAAAAATTACTTCAATTTGCCAACTTAAATACCAAATGATTATCTATAATTATCAAACAACTCGGACAGTATAACAAGATGCACAAGCGACACGACTTAGATGTGTTTGGTTCTCGGGCCACTTTCCAATCCACGATGGGAAAAATTGATTTTTTCGAGTGTTCTTAGTTATTAGTTTAGAAATTGTGTAAATTAGGTATTATTATTGTATTTTTTGTGTTTTTATATTATTCAATTACTTTTTTTTTTATCTTATCAATGTTGTGTTGTTGTTATAAAAATGTTAATAGCCCTATAATTGACACTGCGTCTACTAAGTCATAAAAATATACAATGCATATGTGTGGACGTAGGTGTTGTTGGGCTATTTATAATAAATAAATAAATAAATAAACTTGTAGAGCATCCTGGCCGACTCACTTAGTGTCATGCCCTCTGTAGGTCCCAATTTAGCTAACCTATCAGAAATAAAATCCCAACTGACTAAACTGTGACACCGATCAATGAAATTAATAAAATCTCCCTTTCTTGAAATCTTGAAATGCGTCAGTCGATCGCACCTGGCTCGCCACCGATATACAAGATGGAGCTAAAAATATTTTTCTTAGAAACGTTTTAATTGAACAGGGCATGAAATCATTTCATAAAATCGATGCATTCATTCAAAAGTGTTTATGTTGCGATTTCAATGTGAAGTATATGCGTTTGTGCTGATCTCCACAACGGCTGAACCAATTTGGATGTGATTTTTAGGGTTCCGTACCTAAAGGGTAAAAACAGAAACCCTATTACTAAGACTTCGCTGTCCGTCCGTCTGTTTGTATGTCCGTCTGTCACCAGGCTGTATCTCATGAACCGTGATAGTTAAGACAGTTGAAATTTTCACAGATGATGTATTTCTGTTGCCGCTATAACAACAAATACTAAAAAACAGAATACAATAAATATTTAAGGGGGCTCCCATACAACAAACGTGATTTTTTTACTCGTCTTTGCTCGATATTGATAACGGCAACAGGTAGACGCTTGAAATATTCACAGAATATTTAGTTATATATTCACTTTCAAAATGAATAATTAAATTAAAATAAATTAATATTTAAGGGGGGCTCCCACACAACAAACTTGTTTTTTTTTTTTTTTTGCTTGCCGTTTTTATAGGTAATGTTACGGAACCCTTCGTGCGCGAGTCCGACTCGCACTTGGCCGGTTTTATTAGTACTTAATAGATAAATTCAGGCTATCGGTCGGTTGACAAAACTTTAATAATATTATAAAAAGTGGTGAGGAAATTAACAGCCCTTACCTTCGAGATGTTATTTGTATCCATAGTACTTCGGTTCTTTGGTTGGCTGTCTCTTTCTGCACCACACTTTTCTTCTCACTCTATTTACGTATAAACAATTATTGTTCTTGCGTTAGCGTTAATTTGAGTGGTCGGCGCGGCTCGACGGATGCGTATTTATCGACACGAAGCTACCGTATACACCGGCGCTTTGCGACAACGTCTCGATCTCCACTGTAGGGCCGTTATGAAAACGGAGGGTAGGTAGGGAAATATGTAAAAAATGTATGGCGTGTTGTGTGTATGTATTGTGTCATACAAAATTGACCTGCCCAAAAAGCTACTGATCGAATTCTGAAATATCTTTCACTAACTGAGTGCTATAGGCCATATTTTATTTTGTTTGAAATATCCACGGGCGAAGCGGGGGGCGGAAAGTTAGTCAATAATATATTAAGAATTTCAATTTTATTCTAGACTAGCTGATTGCCCTCTACTTCTTACACGTTGTATTAGAAATAAAATTCACCCCCTTATGTAGGTAGTGTGATGTTAAATAGCCTATAACCTTCGCGCAAGTGCGAACAATAAAATGGAAAAATATTTTTTTTATTCGGTCCAGTAGTTTTTAGGGTTCCGTACCCAAAGTGTAAAACGGAAACCCTATTACTAAGGCTGCGCTGTCCGTCCGTCTATCTGTCCGTCTGTCACCAGGCTGTATCTCATGAACCGTGATAGTTAAATTTTCACAGATGATGTATTTCTGTTGCCGCTATAACAACAAATACTAAAAGATAGAATAAAATAAATATTTAAGGGGGCTCCCATACAACAAACGTGATTTTTTTTACTCGTTTTTGCTCGATATTGATAACGGCAACAGGTAGACGCTTGAAATATTCACAGAATATTTAATTATTATATTCACTTTAAAAATAAATAATTAAATTAAAATAATATTAATATTTTAGGGGGCTCCCATACAACAAACAATACTCTCTCCCATAATACAATTTTTTTTTTTTTTTTGCCGTTTTTATAGATAATGGTGCGGAACCCTTCATGCGCGAGTCCGACTCGCACTTGGCCGGTTTTTGAGTCTATCTATAGCATATGAACAAACAAATATTAATTGAAGATGATACTTACACGTTTGCGCCTACTAAAAATATTGTAAACATGTCTTTTTTCAGGCGCTTAATTTTATAGGCATATCAATAAAACTTGCTTTTTAATTTGTTACAGCTGGCGTTGACGCGACGGAAAGGTGTAACTAATAATCCTGGATACATCTGGCTTATTAGCTTATTATGAAGCCGAACCAATAATTTTTGCGGCTCCCGGGAACCATATTATCGGCCATTGACAATGCCTCCATAAAATTTTTGAAGCTAAGGAGTATTTAAAGATTTGAAACGGTTGAGTGGATTTTGATTAAACTTTGAAGGATCAATTATTCTATCTATCAATCATCACGCCTTTAATCCCAAGAGGGGTAGGTAGAGACAATCGAATGCCATTTGTTAGGATCCTGACATACCTCTTTCGCTTCTTTTTATTCATCATACCTTTTATACATGTTCGGCGATTGTGTGTACTTTTAATATTTCAATCGATCAATGCATTATTTAAGTATATGTTTAATAAAAGTAGGTACAAGACTTACACCTAAGTCGTCCTCTGCCAGCATTTCCTTTCACTTTAGCCATATTAACCTTTTTAGTGAATCTTTCATCCTTAATTCTTTCAACTCAACATGTCCAAACCAGCGTAAACTACTTTCTTTTCTTCATTTTAGTCACATCATCTTTCACTCCGTATTCTTCTCTAATGACATCGTTCCGGATGCGGTCAATACAAATTTTGTAGGTCTATTGTTTAGTATCTCTGAAACAGCTGAACCGATTCTGAAAATTCTTTCACGAACAAAAACCTTTATTTTAATAGAACCCTAATAGAACAAATTACACGATCTTCCGAGTTTCAGAATCTTATACGTCGCTGAAAGGTCTCAGCCATGTTTCCATAAGAATGATTACTTTTGTACCCAAAGTAATGGGTCCCAAGACGTTCGTGTGGGGTAACCGATAACAATGGGATAATATTGCATTTGTTGGTTGGTAGGTAAATGGGATTATTAAATAAAGCGGTAGGGTAAAGGTTGGAGAGGCGGTTTTGGGTTCAATCTTAAGTAAAGCTGAAAATAATGTGCTTCGGAGGGCATGTAAAGTAGCTTTATTTTCTGAAAAATATTTACAAAAATCCACAGCACTCCACAATATATAAACATTTTGAAAAATAAGCAAAACATATTGCCACAAATGAATTTCTACTCTGTTGACGTTACAGTAGGTATGGAGGCATTATAAATTAGATCATACAACAATAAAAAATTTAAATTAAAATACAAAAGCAATTCAAAAATAACAACTAAAAATTTAAATGTCAAAAAATTTCAAAAGAAATCAAAAAATCAATAGACTGTCAGCGTTTGTGTAGTGAATAGTAGTGTGTGGTAACTGGTGGGTAAGTGATGGGGCTGTGTATTTGTGTGTATGGTGTATGTATGGTGTATGTATGGTGTATGTATGTAGCTTGTTCTGAATTTTCTGAAATATTTCTTATCACGTTTTTTTTTCTTTCTTCACGAGTTCAGCTCCCGAAACCGTGTTACGGTTCCAGGGTCCCCAGCGGAAGACCAAGTCTCCCTCGTTTAGCCCAGAGGTTCTCAAACTTATTTTGTCTACCGCCCACTTTGAAAATCAATTATTTTTCAGCGCCCCTCAATTTTTTCAGGTTACCACATCTTAAAAATCACAATGACATTCATTACTTTAATTTAATTATAGTGTGCTATAAGTATTAGTTTGGAGTTTAAACTTACATTCTAATCGAGACTTTTTTACCCATTTACTTTATTTGTTGAAGTGTAAGTAGGTAATAGTTTTTTTATATCATTTAAGTGTAGTGTAGAATTAATCTAATAATCACAATCAAATTACAAATCAGCCATCGCCCCCCTAAACCGTTTCAACGCCCCCCAATTTTTTCTGGGTCCCTTACCGCCTCCCTCTAGGCTTCCAGCGCCCACAAGGGGGCGTTATCTCCCACTTTGAGAAAGACTGGTTTAGCCGATGGTATTTGTGAGGATACATAACGAGTGGGCTAGTTCTGTTGAGATTCTTATCACGTTTGCAGTCTAAAATCACTCAGGTCCATAACCACACTTTCCCCAAATGACAACATTCCTAAGGAATTATGAAAACAATTACAACTATGTAATTGTTACAGGAATTTTCAGGAGTACCTACTTTTGAAGTCTCATTAATTATTTCACTGAGAATATATGCGAGCAATTGTCTTGTCTATAACTTTGCCAAACAAATAGATAGGCACTGAGAAAAACAGTCGTGACAGACAGACAGACTCGTTATCTCATGAAGCGGAACCCTAAAAATAGTTGAACTGAAACGGACAATCGTAAAACAATTTGCAACATTGCAAAAGGGTAATAAACAGAAATTCACTTTGCGTATTTTATTACCGAGTTGAAGTCATATTAATTAAAACTTGGGACGTGACCAGACTTCTTTATTGAGGGTGAAAAGGCTATGGATATTAAATTATTCTGGGTATGATATGTGTGAAATAGAATTGCTCGTCGTACCATCATAGCAGTTATATTTAAAAGGGGTGGCCAGACATTCAAGTCCATACTAATTCTACTGAACGAAAAATGTTGGTTTATTTTTTCAAGTGCATCATATGCCATATCAACTGAAAGGGCTCGTTATAAGGGACCATCCATAAATTTTCATGATTTTGGACCCCCCCCCCCCCCGTCCTTGTCACAGATAATACAGATTCACACTTTATAGTTCCATCACTTACTTACTTATCACATCATTAATTTTACCAACTCTGAAACAAAACGATTCAACGACTGCTCAACTGTCAAATTATGCTTAACTGAAATGTCAACCGAATAAAGTTAATTGTACAAAGTATCTTTTAACATAAGCAACTGGCAGGATGTGGACATTGTTACCATTGTCTACACCGCAAAGTATAATGGAACTGTGTCCTGATTTATTGAATATGCCTACAATTTTTCTCTGTGAAACAAACTTGAAAAACCAACTAGCTTTTCTTCGCATTCGAACCTGGGCCAATTAGCTTCGTAGTACCACAACCTCTAGGCTAAACCATTCAATTTGCATAACCATTCATGGAAGGTTGCCTGAAAATTTTCTCTGAAAACATTTTCAAAGCAGAACTTCAGGAACATGCAGCTATCTATTGAAAGCGTATTCGCCGTATTCCCGGAAATTAATATAAACTTGCTTCAAGAAATGACTATAATTTTGCAAATAATTATAAAAGCTCACGCCAGAATCTAAAAGGGGTAGACTGGGAGGTTTGAAAGATATCCGACTATGTGATTACTACGTTCACCAGTTCACCTGTTAAGTATTTAAACGAAATACAATTTTGATAAATAATTTAGAATAGAGGAATATGTTTCTGATGGGTTGCCTAACAAAATATGGCCTCAAGTAATTTTAATTAAAATTAAATTAATTAGTTACTTAGTCACTGCTTCATATAAATTTTCAGACTGCAGGTAGGTGGTTAGGTTCTAAAGTTATGTCAAAATTCAAAATTGACATTTCTTTTTTTATTCTACGTAATGTCATGACTACCGACGCACGCGTTCCGTCTTGACATGATGGGGAATCCTATTTAATTGGCCATGCTAACTTTTTGAACATGAACGAAGATCTCGAAACCGTTTCGAGATATAAGCTTTCAGTACAATTTCTATTTATCAGATTTTAAATTAAGTCTATACTTTTTAAGATATTCAATAACAAACAATAACCTTAATTTGACCGATGTATGACGTCATCATAAACAGTATGAAAAAAAAACCTTTGCCTACAAAAAAGGGTAATCGTCAATCTTTGAATGACATCTTTATAAATTTATATTTTACGTGTAATTATTTTCTTTGTCATTAGGACATGACGGGATGAAACACTATTTACTTGTCATTGTAAAAACTATTCAATTTAAATAATTATAAACACGTAATTTTTAGGTTAGTCGACCTTGACTGACGTTTGCTTGACGTTAATTTGATTGACTGTCACTTTTTTATGTGTAGTGGCCAAGATTATAATCATGTTCCATGTTCCAAATTCTTGTGACGTCACGTTTACTTTTCGCGGGTAAAATTTGTAAAATATATTAAAAATAGACGCAATGGAAAAAAAAACAAAAATATCGAAATTAGCAAACATCAGTCAGGATTCCACGTGACGCCTTTGTGATATACGCACGCGTCCGCCAGGACGTCATGGGGAATCCAGTTTAATCCCGCCCGCGCTGTAATAGTTGTGATTAGTCAGTGATTAATAGGACATATTACGGCCGGCGGGAGCATTCTACCTACCGATCAATCGGCTTATTGTTACTGTGACGTCTATAATACTTGACATTGGCGGAATCATCAAAACCCTGATGGAGCCATTTTGAAAAAAAAATAGAATAGAAAATAGAAACATCAGTCAAGGTCGACTAACCTAAAAATTACTCTTGTTTATTCGTGTTTATAATTATTTAAATTGAATAGTTTTTTACAATGGCAAGTAAATAGTGTAATAACAAAGAAAATAATTACACGTAAAATATAAAATAAAGATGTCATTCAAAGATTGACGATTACCCTTTTTTGTAGGCAAAGGTTTTTTTTTTTCATACTGCTTATGATGACGTCATACATCGGTCAAATTAAGGTTATTGTTTTTTATTGAATATCTTAAAAAGTATAGACTTAATTTAAAATCTGATAAATAGAAATTGTACTGAAAGCTTATATCTCGAAACGGTTTCGAGATCTTCGTTCCGAGTTAGCTCCGTTTTCAAATCGTTGTATTTGTGGTTGATTTCGATGATCGGAACCGATCTGTCACAGACACATCCAAACGCCTTTGTTTAATCGATTCTTGTGTATCTGTGTGGGTGAGTGAATTGCATGTGATCTAGATCGTATGATTTACATTGGTAATGTGTGGCCTGTCTTCAATCTCGATCATACGGCGGTGAAAGGGTGAGTGTTGATGGCAAAACCTGTATGGGCAATATTATTTTCTGGTCAGATTTTTTGAAACTTGATATTTATGCTCTTCTACACTATTCATGAAACACGAGTTTCGGCGTTTGTCAAAATGCGGTCTTTACGTAGAATATAAAGCGTATTGACCGCATCCGGAACGATGTCATTAGATAAAAATGCGGAATTAAAGATGATGTTGTGACTAAAATAAAGAAAAGTAGTTTACGCTGGTTTAGACACGTTGAAAGAATGAAGGATGAAAGATTAACTAAAAAGGTTTATATTGCTGAAGTGAAAGGAAATGCTGGCAGAGGACGACCTAGGTGTACTTTTATTGACCATATAAAAAAAATATTATTGAACACATAATCGCCAAGCATGTATGAAAGGTATGATGAATATAAAAGAAGCGAAAGAGGTATGTCAGGATCGTAGTAAATGACAATCGATTGTCCCTGCTTACCCCTCTGGGATAAAAGGCGTGATGATAGATAGATGAAAGAGATCAGTATATTCGATATACTTTTGATCGACTGAGCCCTAAAAACACAGCTAAAATATTCTTTAAAAATCTCTTTAGGTTATATTAGAGAGTTTATCGTTATGGGTGTGGAGCGAGGAAATTACTTCCTTTATATCTTATTACGCATTTTGAACGGCAAACGCTTGAAACTTGATCTTTATTGTAGCTGTACCTTTATTATATCACTAGGGATTACCCGGATTACTCACTTATATGGCTGTCTATTTTTGGATAAACTATTTGTTGTCGTACGGCAATCTATTTGTCGGGCATCGTTGACATACGCAACAAAACAAAAGTAACTGACGCCTTATTGTCTGCACAAAGATTAAAGTGGAAATGGGTTGGACATGTGGCAAGATATGCCGACGGGAGATGGACAGCAAACATAACTTCATGTAATGGACCACGAGGGTCTAGAGCCAGAGGTCGACCGATCACTAGATGGCAGGACGACATAGCCGCAATTGCAGGCAGGACTTGGTGTGAAACAGCAAAGGTCAGACATACCTGACATTCTTTGGAGGAGGCTTATACCCGAGAGGGGTCTATACAGGAATTAAAATAGTTAAATCCATTGAATGAATTTAATGAAAATTATAAGAAGATGAATCAAACCAATGAATTAATATTTTATGTTTTTATATTTGTGTTTTCGTTCATTGCCCGTGGTACACCCGCGTAGTCCACCTGGGTGTACCACGGGTAGAAAATATTTCCCGTAGTCCACCCAGGTGGACCATGGGAAATTATTTTTTACCCGTGGTCTACCAAAGGCCGCTTTGTGTTTGATATTATGTTGTACCTATATTTTAAAATGTTTTTATGCATGTATGGAATAAATAAAGCTTTATTATTATTATTATGTACCTAATTCTAAATACACAGGCATAATACCCGGTCCTTTGTAAGGCTTGCATGGGGATATAGGTCCAACACGTAGAGGCCCTTTAGAGTGTTTAATCTAAAGTGTTGTGACTAGCACCCATCGGGACCTATCTCTGAATGCATCAAATACAATGTGCTCACAGACAGGCCCTGTCAGGTGCCTGGACTATTGCTGAGACAAAATTAAATCAAAATCGGGCTATTGTTTTGAGGTGTTAAAAGGATTGGTTTATCAAGTTTATTGGTAGAGACTACGGTCATCTGCCGTTATCATTCATCTCATGAAATGTAAAATTGGCAGGTGGTGACTCGCCGTTTACTAAATGGGCCTCCTAAAACAACCACAATTTTTAAGCATTTCTGCCGGAAGTAAGACAGGCAACATTGGTATAAGCGGCTGGGGGTGTCGAGAGGTGTGACACCGGTTTCACATATAGCTTCCCCGTTATTACGCCTTTAGATACTTCCACCCCCGAGCATAATACATAATATTATACTCTAACGACTCCACCCTGGACAACCAATTAAGGCAAGCCAGGGGCGAGAGTTTCAGCGGTGGGGACGCCTGCCTCAACTTACTCTCTGAAGCACTCGGGTTCGGCGGTGTCGTTACTCACCCACGGCTCGCCACAAGCCGCCCTGCGCCCTTATTATTATTATTATTATTTGTTGTCTAGCTATATGCTTTTCGGAGCTTGTCTTTTTGCAGTTGCTTACAACGCATAGCCTAAACCGCTAAACTGAAGATAGATCTATCATCACGCCTTTTATCCCAAGAGGGAATATCCTGACATACCTCTTTCGCTTCTTTTCTATTATCATCATACCCTTCATACAATCTCGGCGATTGTGCGTACTTTTTAACCGAACTTCAAAAGAAGGTTCTCAATTCTTCGGAATCTTATTTATGTATGTTTATGTTAGGGTATATTAAGGTCATCAGGTCAGAATCTGATGATAGGATCCTGGAGAACTCTTTATAGGCACACTTGAAGGGATTTGGGTATTTTTTTATAGTGGAAAGCACATTTTGGTTTTTGAAGGCGATTTTTTTTTCTTCATCAGTAGCGGTTATAATTATAATATTGTAGCCTTCGATCAATAAATTCTTAACATGTTCAATAAAAGTTAGGTGTACTGTAAATACCGCATTTCCACTGCATTTATCTTACTTTCATGCTTCTTATTCCATACACATTTAGCACATCCAGCGGAATAATGCATCTCATACGGTTTTGACCAAAATCAACAAGCAAATCGCGGTTTGCCCGGGCATCTAGGTACATGTGCTGTTAATTCGGTTTTAGTCCGTACCTACATAATCAAGTCAAATTAAGGGGAAGTCAGTCATCAAAATGCAATTTTTAATCAAATTTTTCAGAAAACCTAATCTATTTACGAAACTGAAAAAATATACTTATATTGGTTTTAAGGATAATATTACAAATATTGTTATTGTTTTGAAAATATAATTAGAAACTTTTTACTCGATAGAAAAAAAACCTAAATACACCTCTGAAAACTTTATTTATAAAATATGGCTATAATATAGATGGTAACCATTACAAAAATTAACATGAATATTTTTTTTGGTACTAATTGTATCATTGTAAAATTGTAAATCCTTTCATTGTAAAATTATTTCTATGTTGTATAAGTTTTTTTTTAAATTGCGTTTTAAACAAAAATTATCGCTTACTGTTTCATAAATGCGTTCTGCTCTTTCATCACTCATTTTCCCATCGACCAATTAAAGGAGAAATTATATTACTTTGCTAATATTCTTGAATACGAGTGTTTACTTACCTCAAATTATAAAGAGAAGCGAGTATTTTGTTTGTAAAAAGTAAAAGTCGAAAATCAAAACATTTTGTGTGTAGCAATATGTAATTAACTTAAAGAAAAAGGTTGTTTCTTCGCATTTCAAAGATTGCAAAGTTAACAATTCAAACAACAATCGTAAAACTTTGTCAACTACAACATAATTTACAGTCAATAGTGTAAGATAGAAATCCAATCCAACTTTTTCACAACTCTGAGTGTGACAATTGTATAAAAATGTTGCGATAAATTTTATTTATTTATGCCGCTTTCAGGTCGGATTCGTAAATCTTTTAGTGGACGTGTACGTGTTTTTATTGAACCTTCTATGGATATTGAATATTTCATAGCTTTTTGAAAGGATAGGATAGCAAGTGTGAATCTCAAAATAATGAATAATGTCAGGATTCCCTGTTTTACGTAGCTTCATTTCTTCGTTCAGTCGTTTTTAGGGTTCCAAACCCAAAGGGTAAAAACGGAAACCCTATTACTAAGACTCCGCTGTCCGTCCGTCTGTCTGTCCGCCTGTCACCAGGCTGTATCTCATGAACCGCGATAGTTAGGTTAGTTGCCACTATAACAACAAATACTAAAAAACAGAATAAAATATTTAAGGGGGCTCCCATACAACAAACGTGTTTTTTTTTTTTTTTCCCTTTTTTATAGATAATGGTACGGAACCCTTCGTGCGCGAGTCCGACTCGCACTTGGCCGGTTTTTTTTATAATTTGCTTACCTCCCGAAATAATTTCGTGATATAAAAGTAGCCTATGTCTCACTCCAAATATTTCTGTGCAAAACTACCACGACTTCGTACACGTTGTATAAGGAATACAATTCACCTCATCGTTCCAGTAGTTTTTGAGTCTACAGAATACAAACAAATAAGCAAATATTATTTTTTATATAATATATATCAGTTAGTATGTAGTACCTACCTTAGTCTTTAGAGTTAACGTCATATTATTATGACCGCAAAATTATGAAAAATTTAAATTTTTCAAATCGTTAGGATATGGCGCCCCTATGGTACAGTGACCGGGTTTTGAATCTCATTTTAAGAGATAACCTTCACGGCCTTTACATCCTGTGTCCAGAGATACCAGTAACAGTGTCCACTTTTAGCCAGTTGCAATGTTAAACATACCTAGTCGCTGTAGGTACTACTTCCGTTTTTACCCTGAAAATCAGTTTACAAAGCACCTGATTTTAAAAATTCTGTTAAATTGCCTTCCAAATTACTTGTTTATATACAGAAGGAAAATGCTTATTAAAGTAGATCTTGTTCCTTAATTAATAAATTAATGCATTAAAAGCGGAACAAACAAATACTTATCTCAAAGCGCAAATATACTTTTAATTAACAATTAACAATCACACGAAATTCGTTGTTGTATTTTCAATAAAATTTTACTCTTCTGTTCTGTAGAAATCGTTGAAAATATGCTTCACGACTTCTTAAATTACTTAACTTAACTATTATGTCTTAGTATCGAAATTTCGAAATTAATATATTTGGCATAGTGTGAATTTAAAAAAATATATGAAAATCAGTTACCTACACCTAATGAAGACCTGAAAGTCATCAATTTCACGCGTATTTTCAACTGACTTTGCGACTTGAGTACTCTTAATATATTTTCTAATGTACCATTTCCTCGTATTTATATTTTATCCTATAGATAATTTCACATAGTTTATGAAAACATTAACTACAACTTTTTTGTATAATATTAGAAGAGCATGCGCCCGTTTTGGTGAAATCGTTCTTTCTCATGTTTCTTGTACGTAAATCTTGGCCTATCTTGTCCTTGGTTATTTTATCGATTCGTTTTGCTGTATATTTTATACTGTTCGAATATATCCACGGGCGAAGCCGGGGGCGGAAAGTCTAGTAATCTATACTAATATTATAAAAAGGTAAAATATTATTTTTTGTATTTTTTCACTATTTCTATTTCACTAATAGAAAGCTATACGATATCTTTGAGTGACATAGGAAATTCTAGTTATTATTATATTACTAGACTTCGCCCATGGCATTCGATATAACTTCTTGTGAAACAAAATCAAGTTCTAAATCCAATTAAATGTACGTACCAACACTACCAACATTCTATGATTCCTAAGAGTTTCATCAAAATCCATTGAGCAGCTTTGGAGCCTATTCTGGTCAAACATTGGGACAGACAGAAGACATACAGACGGACATAATGTTACAAATCTTAATTTATGCTATGCTGACTGAAATTTTGTTTATTTTAAAAATCTAAGTCCTCTAAATATAAACAGTAACACAATATGCTAATTAGAAGGAATTCGTTGAACAAAAGCATTTTCTACAGGATTTATATGTCAGGCCTTCCTTTGTGGAAATTTATGGCTTCCTACAACCGATTTTAGATAATACTCTGAAGTAATTACAGAATAGAAGCAGATACAATTTTATTGGCACTTCTTTTATTTAAACATTAAAAATAACTAAAGAAACGAGGAATAGTGGCAAGAATACTGGTTGCATTTCCCTGCTGAATTGCGATGCTGATTCGTTGAGCGAGGAAGGAGCCAGCCCTCTTGTCACCAGAAGAGATGATCAGTCGTGGTGATATATCTTTAATCAATTTTTTAACATTTGAACCCCACAGGCCTAAAGTTTCTACACCAAACGGCACAAATTTGAAGTTTTCAATAATTGAACTATATTTGCGACGTTTGTTAGACTCTGTTTCCCTGATGAGAAGGGGTTAATTTAGATTATTTTCCATAATGGCATCTATTTGTTTGAGCGAGGCCGAAAACTTCCAAATTGGGCTGGCTCGTAGTTATATGCAATATGTGAATTTAGAATGCCTAATTTGGTACAATTATCTGAAAATAGTCTCATCTTATTATCCAATAAAGGTTGTAAGTATACCTCCTTGTAAAGGTGCCCAACTGCCCACCCATTCGTCCACTCACCGGCGCGCCGCCGTACGGTCCACCGAAACTGACCACAGACTCGTCCAATTCTCTAGAGTCTAGATCGTACCGCGGCCGGAATGTGTTATTTTTGGTGCGATGCCGGACCAATGTGTGGCCTACTTTTGAGTGGCCCAGTTACCCGCGACTTCCTACGCTTTGTATTAGGAATACAACGTTTAAGATGTAAATGACTTCTATTACTTTAATTACAACGATATTAATTTTGAAATAACAGACAAACACTTCATTTTGATTTATTTTCAATAAAATAAACATTTTGGTAAAGTTGAATGTCGGACATTGGGAGAGTTTCAATCACGTACAATCGGGTTACGCGAGGGTATCCCAAATAAAGGTAGAAGGAAAACATGCTTTGGTGAATTTTATATATTTTTGGAATCGATTTATATAGGTAATTCCGACGTTTCAGATACATTGGTAACAATGTCCACATTTAGCCATTTGGCCAAAGTAATCCGAACCGGTAATAAAGCCTGTAACTACACAAACTAACTCGCGTGGAGAGGGTTCCGTACCAGTACTTTAAGACAGGATATTCGTTTAGGTTTTCCTGTAAACTATATAATTTTAGACTCGGAGATAGGGATGGGGGCCGCCGGATCAATTTTCGTATACTTTCTTTAATATAATTTAAACTAATGCATTTTGAAATTATAAAAAATAATTAATTTCTTATAACGAGCCCTGTTGATAAAATGTCACATGCATGATGCACTTTTCTACACAATTCTTTCCTACATCATTTTGTTATGTCTGTGACGGATTAGACAGCATCACTTCTTCTTCTTCTTCCGCATCAAAATCTGTTGAGTAGTTTTTGCGTGAAAAGGTCACAGACAGACAGACAGACGCGGCAGGGATTCGATGGTATTTGGAATATTCTTAGAAAAATGTCAGGTCACGTCTAAAATAAACGAAAAACTATACATTTTATATAAGCTCGTTAAATTATTCTGAATGGTTGCCCACCATCTGGCGGCAAATGAGAATTACAATAAAATTTCAGCAACTAGGCCAGTCTAACCCTACAAGCCCTTCACGTAATATACAAAGTTTCGCCTACGATTTGCATAAATATGCTCGCTTTGGTCGTGTAATAGCAATATTAGGTATCTTTAAGAATTTCTTAGCGTGAATACCTCTTTAGCTACTTTTATATTCATCATACCTTTCATACATGCTTGGCCATTATGTGTACTTTTAACATTGCCTTCGATCTGTGGCGACCTTATATTTAATAATTTAATTTGAGGTCACATCCTACGCAGTACCTACCGCTCGCTGCCCGCGGCGCCGACCGACAGCGGAGTTGTGTCTTCCATTGTTCGCGTGGTAGTGTTACGCGCATCACATTCATTTAGTTATTTCATTTCACTTTTTTGTAAATTTAACAGTAAATCTATTTATCAAAATCGACAGTGTTACTCAGTTCAATACCTTGTCTATAATTTATTTCGTTCAGCTAGAATAATATTTGGGTTTGAATCCCGACAAAAAGTTCAATAAAAGTACACCTAGGTCGTCCTCTGTCAGCATTTCTTTTCACTTCAACTCCGTTCTACCTCAAGTGTCCTCAAGTCGTTTCTGAGAAAAAGGCTCTTGATACACGGACAAACAGAATATATACGTGTTGTCCTTTTTGTGTACGGAATCCCAATTTTATACCCCTGCCGTCAAGTCACGATGCGTGCCCGATGGTCGCCTTCGCTTGATGTGTGACGGATTCCATCTAAATACCTATATAAAACCGTCACAACCACTGAAGATATAAAAATGAAAAGTTGAAGGTATATTCCTTAGGGGACGTAGAGGTACACTTAATGAAGGATTGAAATGGGTGAAATTATTGTATATGGTATTCTCTGCGTGTATCAACTTGAAACTTGGACAAATACCTACCCTTCAAAATCTTCATAATGTATTTGACAGTGTTTTAGGACTTTTCAAAACAACTCTTGAAGAAGAGTGCAACAGGGTGTTGAAGTTTGTATGGGAGAGCATGTTGTTCTGGTCGGATCTACTTGAAGCCTAGAGGATATAGGAGGAAACCTAAAGGATCTTTTGAAGAGACTTGCAACGGGGTGTAATATTGTGTATGGGGAAATGTCTATAGGTACCGAATTTACACATTTTGAACTTCTGACTCACGGGGCATTTACGAGGGTAAATAATAAAGTTAAGGTTTACGTCTAATAAAACGCGTACAAAGTCGCGGGTAACTGCTAGTAATTAATAAAATTCCTAGTTTGTGAGAGTACTTAGATAATAATAAGAAACAAGAAAATGTTAGCAAAACAAGGCAAAATTAACAAAAACCGTTTCGATGGTGAGTAACAAACAAACCAAAACAAACAGATCTGTAAATTACGAATTCGCATTGTTCTGTACAATTGATGTAATTTATTAGTATAGCCATGGTTATATAGTGTGTTGAAAATAACGTTGCCATGATACTTATTCCTAGAGAAATACACATGCCTTTTCGTTACGTTGGAAAAAATTATTTGCCGTCCATTTCATTATGATAGTATATTTACAAATTGAAATGTTAAAAGTATACACAATCGCCGATCATGCAAGAAAAGTATGAAGAGTATAAAAGAAGTGAAATGTCAGGATCGTGGCAAATACCATTAGATTGTCTGTACCTACCCCTCTTGAGATAAAAGGCGTGGCGAAAGATAGATTGATTCTGATCAATTTCCCTATTAAAAGACTTTGGATTGGAGCCCTTTCTCTCTGTGTCATCATTCATTGTAGAGGTTCGATCGAGAACATTGATGTATTGAATTGCGTTGCCAAATGAAGCGCCTTCATTGTTAATTAAAATTGTGTTACAAATTTAATTCTTATTTATCCCTAAATTTAAGCCTACATCCCCGTTATTACACTTTCTACCCCCGAACGTCACGACTATCCACCAGGGTAGCCAAGGGTGAGAGTCCTTTCCTAGCAGTCAGGGCAAAGGTCTTGACCAATTAGGTAATGACCGACTCTGGAACACTTGAGTGTGTGGTGTCATTCTCACCCACGGTTCACCAGTGCCCACATTATTATGAAAAACGAATTTTATATCTTGTGTTGACAAAAATAAGTCTCTCATAATGGACAACATTTCATTTTTCGTAAGGTACCAAAATTCGAAAACCGTTTGGAGATTACATGCTAGAAAGCTTATTTTTATTTTTTTTTATTTTTTATATCCTTTAATTTTCGAGTTATTTTAAAAATACTGAAATATTGAAAAATAAGGATTAATAGGTGCCCTAATCTGTGCTAACCCTCTAATTTAAAAATACTAATGTCTGTTGGCAGAGTTGTTAGTTATTGAACTCAGGTGTTGCCTTCTATTAATTTTACCCATTTTTATTCCATTTGAAGCTAAATTAACAATTATTCTTTAAATATAATTATAAAAATACTTCTTTTATATAATATTTTTTTGGAAGTTTTGCTAGTTTCGAATGGGCTATCACAGGAAATATATTCACGAGTGAAACCGCGCACAAAAGCTAGTATTAATATATACATTATGAATAATCTTGTAGGCGATTTGAGTTCCGGCTACGGCAACACCTATTTGGAACACGGTATATTATACTCTTTGCATATCTATAACGTATAATCTGTGGCTTGACTGACACTATCTGTCACTTTCTTTGGGTGACAGTTTATATTTCTTAATTTTAGTCCTAGCTAAGGTTTTTGGTTTATAAGTCCTCAGAATTTATAAAAATTCATAATTAAATTAAAAATATAAAAACTCAACCAAAAATAAAATATAAAAATACGTGTAACTTATTTTTTAATATATTTTTAATTAAAGTAATAAAAATGGGTGATTAAAAAAATTAAATGTTGTCCATTGTATTTGCAATAATAATAGGTACACCACACTAACTTTAAAATAACCTATTAATGTAGGTAACTCTAAGATAGATTCGTTTCAGAAATCTACGAGGTAATTTAATGTCTGCTCATACCACATAATATAAATACTGGCAACGCTGCCCATGTAAAATCAACGGGGTCAATGATATCTATAAATTTATTCGCCCTTGTATAATTGTTTACTGAACTTTTGTTATTGTAATTAAGGAGACCGGCTTTTGATTAAGTTTATTTCCCTTTTTTATTGTCGAATAAAACAGATACCTACTCTAACACCCTTCTCCAGTGTACCTGCAATTTTTTTTAATGTTACGCTACCTACATTTCTCCTATAATATTTATACATATAGGCAGTCATATCAATATCTAATAATTATTATAAAGAAAATCAGGATGGATAGAAGTCGGGCTACTACCGCTAGTTTTTTAGATGATTTCAAGCGCCAGCCGCGAGTCGACGAGCCGCGAATTTCTCGACATAGAAGCAATAGAAGGCCTATGTTGCCACTGTTAGGTTGATCCTTTAGTGGTTTTGATACTGTTAGGATCGATCTCTTTTTAGTTTTAATTTATTTATGCCACTTGTTGTCATGGTGATTTGTAGTTCTTGACTGTAAAAAATAAAAGGTTATGGGCCCAGTATTGTATATAGTATACCTACTTTTTATTTTTATATTGATCTTTATTGATTTTGGAGTTTTTATCCGTTGGATATGTCAACTCCTGTAAACCAAAACAATATACTTACACAAAAATAACAATACATTATATACAAGGAGTCACTTATGTTGTTGACTGTGCAACTGTGACCAAGTTGCACGAACTATAGCCATTTCCGATGTAGGATCTGTCAATATGCTCTGAAGTAAACCTTTGTCTTATTTAATCGGTACTTCATCATATAGGTATGACTCCCTCTTGCCGGTTCCTGGCTCACTCCATCAGCAAATGGTAATTGATGTAGGTATACTTACAAGTAGGTACCTACTTTAAATATATTCTCTGGGTCGTCTACATCCATTGGAGTCACATTCGAATTGGTTTGAAGCCGTGGTTTGAAGCTATCCTGTCTGTTGTAGAATGCTGCAAAGTTGTATTGGATTATGAGACAATTATTTTTAACAAAATACAGTTTAGTCTGGTGTATTCATATTTGTGTGTAGCCGCCAGATGGGTCTTCACAATAAAACAACTAACATGATTGCATTAGTAGCACGAAGCTTTCAAAAGTAGGTACCTACTTACATGTTTTTCCTGACGCAATTTTTTTGGAATAACCCCTAAACTAGACGTTCATCGAATTCACGTCAAAGAACAAACGATCAAGTCACAGACTCTCGCACTAAGGGTTCCGTTAATAACGAGGTATGGAAACTTTTTTCTTGTGCTACGAGACCTTCCTTCGAGAGGTTTGACGAACAGACTAACTACTACTAACTATACTAACTCCATACTAACATAAATGCGAAAGTAACTCTGTCTGTCTGTTCCGCTTTCACGTCTAAACTACTGAACCGATTTTTGGTGAAATTTGATAGATACGCAGTAAGATTGAAACATGGGGACGGACATATACTAATATTTTTTAAAACTACCCCCTAAGGGTGTATAATAGGGGATGAAAGTTAGAATGGGCTCCACGAGCGAAAAGCTAGGTTATTATAATAACTCGTTCAGCTTTTTCCCAAGTTACGGAATTCTAAAATCAATCACCTCCATTCCATTTTTGACTCTATGTAAATCTCAATTTTTTTACGCTGATTCTGAATCCTACAATATGTTCTAAGCAAACATTACCAACGAGGAACTAAAGCTGAAAGTTTGTAAAATAGTCTACATTCCCTGATTACGGTAATCATTGACCTGTCAAATGGTGGGTTCGCGAAATTATTTTATATAAAAAAAAACTAATAAAATATATAGGGGTTCTGATAAAAGACAAAAATTACGTATGAAAAATATACGTACCTTCTCCACTTACCTATTTTATGAATGTAAAAAATGGCAAGAAGTTAGTTAGAGTTAAGTTAGAAAATAATTGCTTGAATTTATAAACCTAGGTATATGAAAATTGAAACAAATTACAGGCGACTCCATCAATGACAGACTTGGAAAATTCATATCTCGCGAATGCACAACCAAAATAATGCTAACTTTCGGCGCTTATCAATACCCTTCTCGCAATAATCCCTGCCTCATGGACTATATTTGTGATGTCGCTCACGTACTGCTACTGTTGGTAGATACGATATGTACCTACGGATTTCCATATTTTCTACACGAAGACATGGCTTCACATTCACTAGGTACTAGTAGCTTTCAGCCCCCGGCTCCGCCTGTAATTTTTTTAAGTGAAAACTTCTTTAGAAGCTTTGAGCGAAGTTTGGTAGGGGAAAATCTTGCTCTCGGCATAAATTCCGACCAAGGATTGCTCGGCCCGAGAATCTTCGGGCAAGAATTCGTGTACTGGCTTCCACGTATGCCTGTATCGGGCATTCTTGGCTGCGCATTTCTGCCCGACAATACTCAGTCCAGACCTAAGATTTTATAAGACGATGTAGGGGCGTCGTCTTGCAAAATCTTAGGTCCAGACCCTATATAAAAAGGTGTGTATCTTTATCTACATACTCTGTGGTTTAAATTGTAAACTTCTTTAAGAGGCTACCTTCATATTAAATCATATTTTTCAAATCGTTTTGAGTGAAACCTAAAGCTCTTAGAAATATAGAAAAAATTACATGTTATAATTAATCATATTTCATAATAATCTGTTAATCATAAAACATGTTTTAAGAAACTTTGCTCCATAGAAAAAATTTGCAAAGTAGCCTCTGAAAATAGTCTCCTTTCCAAATTTCTCAGTAGTACATGAAGTATTGTTTATTAAATTAAGTACAAATTTGTATCATCTATTACTAAAGTAAGATGTTAATTTAGATTTTCAATAAAGCTACTCCTTTAATTTAAATAAATTATTTTTGATTTGTCACTTAGGACGTTTGTTCCAAGCACCTTCCGTGCGCCTCTTCTCTTTTGTTTCTGTTCAATGCGACAGAGAGATTCAGCGGAGAGACCAATCGATCACGTAGCGCTGGGTAGCGCTAGAGTATCGTATGCAGCTAGGCCACGCCCCTCAAACTATGATTTTATTTGAATGTATCGTCTTAAGCGCGCGCTAGATGACGAGTTTTCACTTCTGTCGGCATCCCCATGACTACCTATGCCTCCTGTAATGGTCCAAAATTTAGAATTACAATGAGAAATCCGACCAATCCCAATTGTTTTCATTCAAAAAAAATGGTACAATATTCTATTTTTCTTCTATTCATGGACTCGCCTGTATTCATTCTCTTAGTTCCCATAATTTAAATAAAACACCCAGTAAAACACGTCACGATAACTTTTTATTGTAATTTACAAATTATCTTACACAAATAAAATTAACCTTAGTAATAAAATTAAATAATTCTATATTTCTATATACATTAATTTCCTTTCCTTACTCGTTGTTCATACCATATAAATATACCTCAACTGGCCACTCGTTAAGTACCGTAAAATGGGGTGAATAGAAATCACGGGGTTAATAGAAAAAGTTTCGGGAATTTCTTAAATAAGCTATACTGGCAACTCTGATCTGAGACTGGCAAAGGAAGTACTTTACGTACGAATTATTTTAACTATTGGGTATTTTTTACATAGAGCGACATTTTCTTTTTCCAACTGGCAACATTCAATTGGCCTGAAGTTCTTTCATTTCCTGTAAAATTAGTAATAACTGGTGCTTTTGATAAGAAATTCGTTCGTGTAATAGTTTGGTGTATTTTCCGTAAATTACAAAGGTAAGTTTCCAAATTGGTTAGCTTAATCTGTTAATTTTAACAAAAACTTAACAACTCTCGATTTTTATAGATTCAGAGGTGAATAGAAACGAGAAAGGTTTGGAGAATGTTAACAAAAACTATTAAATTATATGAATCTTTTTCACATATATCTAGTACAAAACGCGGAAAACGAGGATGGTTCGACGGAATCGGTTCTTTATTTAAAACAATATTCGGAACAATGGATCATGAAGATGCAATACAGTATGATAAAATATTAAATAAAGTATTGAAAGATGATAAAGAAATTTATACCATCATGAAAAGCCAGATCCAAGTTACTCAATCAGCGATTCAAAACTTTAATAATATGATCATTAAATTAAGAGAAAATTAAATAAGCCTAGATAAAAACTTCAATGTTATGAAGGATTATATCGATAATTTAGAATCAAATTTTTCAACCCTTGAAGTAAAATCTACACTTAATAGCCAATTTAGCCTGATAAACGCAATGTTAAATGATTTAACTGAAGAGGTAAATTTAGTAATAAATTCTATTTTGTTTACTAAACAAAACGTATTACATCCGAGTATTATCTCTCCTAACCATATATTTAGTATTACCACAAGAGTACGAGTTGTATCATGTATTCTCGTTACCTATTCCCCATAAATTCGAAGATCTAACATATGTTTTAGTGCAACCAACAAAACGATATTTTGGAATAACCACTAATAAACATTTTATATACAATTTAATGATATAGGTAATTGCAAAAGACTATCCCAAGAACACCTTATCTGCGAAGATATAAATGAATATTCCTCCATGTCTAATCCTTCTTGTGAATCAATTTTAATAACGAAAGTACTAAAAACCTTACCTAAAGAATGTATTACGAAATTTCTATACGGAGACGTAGAAATTTGGCAAAAACTAAGAATTAATAGATGTTTATTTGTATATTCTACCTACACCAACCAAATTGACTATCGACTGTGAAAAATCAATCACGGACAAAGAATTATTTAAAACTGGCATTTTACAATTGGAAAAGGGATGTAAAGCCTATGCCAATTTGATGCAGTTGACAGCAACAAATGATATCGTAACCAATTACACCTCGCCTAAAATTGATTTAGACATCACATTAGATGATTGTTGTAATGACATAAAACTAAAAGTAAAATTTATTTACCCCAGTAAACGTCAATAATTTACAACTTGACGATCTTAATCTTGCTTCTGTTAAATTACAATCGATTGAAGAAAAAATTGTTGAAAAACAAAAGGAAAGTGAAAAATTTCTTATGTATGAATATCATGTTCCTTTTATCGTATACTTTCTTTCGAATTTGCTCAAGAAGATCAAAAAAATATTTGCTTTTGTGCAAAATAAATTAATAGACAAGGCACAATCGACATGTGCAAATACTATATTCGATACTTGGGAAGATCTCAAGGATTTTCTTAAAACTAGATTTGGTAATAAAAAGCACCAAACTCATCTCATGCTAGAGTTACAAAACTGTAAACAATTTCCTTCTGAAACAGTGGCTCAATATACTTCGAGATTAGAATCATGTTTAAAAAGATTACTAACATGTCTTAAACAAAACTGTATTGAAGCTAGGTTGCTACCTGGACAATTAGAATCCACTAACCAACTAGCTCTTCATACCTTTCTCATGGGTATAAATCCCCAAATCTCACAAATGTTGAGATCGCGAGATCCACAAGATCTAAATGACGCCTTTAATATAGCGTTAGAAGAGGAAAAATTTGTGCTAGCCTCAAAATATCAGAATCAAAGTAATAAACATCAAAATCAAAACCTTAAGTATCAAAATCAAAATTTTTGTAAGATTTGTAACCGAAACGGACATACCACCTTTAATTGTAGGAGTAATTATAAAAATAATAAAGATAATTATAAAAAATCCTCCAATAAAAACATTTATAACATACAGGCAAGAAAAACTTGCAAGTATTGTAAAAAGGAAGGACATGTAATTGAGAATTGTTTTAAACTCGTAAATAAAAAGAAATTTGAAAATGAAAAATCAGAAATAAATAATTTAAACTGCCAACAACTTACGGACAATGCCGAGCCCGTAAGCCTGAATCATGTAATTTCGGCACTATAAATAATTTCAACAATTATAAAACTTATTTTATTAACGCAAAAATTAAGCAATCTTTAGAAGATAAACCTCTAAAATTATTAATTGATACAGGAGCTGGAATTTCTATTTTAAAATCGGATAAATTAAATCCAAATATTAATGTGTATCGCAATGAATTAATCGACATAAAAGGAATAACTGATCCTGAAAATTTTTGTAAAACTCTAGGATACACTATAATTTCGTGCGATTTGGATAATTGTACATACGATTTTAAATTTCATTTAATTCATTCTAAGCAAAATATAAATATAAATTATGATGGAAATATTGGTAATGACATACTAAGTAAATTAAAGGCTATAATCAATTATGAAAAAGAAATAATTGTTTTGAATTCAATTCCTAATAAAATGTTAAATTTTGAAACTAAGTGCGTTTATACATTAAAACCTAGGTCCGAAACCCTAGTTAAAGCTAATGTTTTAAATAAAAATTTAAATGAAGGAATTATTGATAATATTAAAATTATAGATGGAGTTTATTTATCAAATACGATAACCAGAGTAGATGAAAATCACCAGTGTTTCGTTTCTATTATAAATACTCTTGATCGAGAAGTAAAAGTTTTACAACTCGATATTGTACTTGAACCTTTGAGTTCTTTTGATTTTAATATTTGTACCAAGAGTTCTGACACTTCAAGTGTTAATGGTGACCATTTTTGTGATATTAATCACTTGTTTAACTCCAAAAAGAATTTTGATCCCTATAAATCTAAAAAACGAATTGATTTATTAATTGAACAATTACGCCTTAGTCATTTAAATCCTGAAGAAAAAGAATCTATTATAAATATATGTTCTAAATATAATAAAATATTTTATTTAGAAAATGATTTACTTACTAATACTAATGCTATACAGCATAGAGTTATCACTAATACTGATATACCAATTCATACAAAAACGTATCGCTATCCTAATATTCATAAAGAGGAAGTAAATAAACAAATAAATAAAATGTTAGATCAAAATATAATTAAACATTCTACTAGTCCATGGTCGTGACCCCTATGGATCGTTCCTAAGAAGCAAGATGCGTCAAATAAAATTAAACGGAGAATTGTAATTGATTATCGTAAACTCAATGATGTCACAATCGGTGATGCTTATCCTTTACCTAATATAAGTGAAATTCTAGACCAATTGGGTCATTCTAAATATTTTACTACCCTAGACTTAGCTAGTGGTTTTCATCAAATTAAAATGCACCCTGATGATGTAGCTAAAACAGCCTTTTCTACCCCTAACGGACATTACGAATTCACTAGAATGCCCTTCGGATTAAAAAATGCACCAGGCACATTTCAACGGTTGATGAATACAGTATTAAGCGGTCTACAAGGACTTTATTGTTTCGTGTAATGTAATAATGGAATGGAAGACGCAGAATGTTCCAAGACCCGGCTGGAATGTTGTATCAGCCATGAGTTCCACCACGAAAAGCTACTGGGCTCAGTGGGAAAGTCTAGTGCTGCACAACGGGTTGCTGTACCGCAAGTGGGAGTCGCCAAGTGGACAGGAGACACTGATGCAGCTGGTCGTGCCTAGGTCAAAGGTGCGCGCAGTGCTTGAGTCCGTGCACGATGGATCCTCGGGAGGACATCTGGGCATGAATCGAACCCTGGCGAAAATCAGGAAACGATTTTATTGGGTTCATTGCCGGCAAGATGTCGAGGATTGGTGTCGCAAGTGCACAGTATGTGCGGCCGTGAAGGGACCTACGACACGTACGAGGGGACGTATGCAGCTGTACAATGTTGGGGCTCCATGGGAACGAATTGCGGTGGACGTTGCTGGACCGTTCCCGGCCACTGAAGACGGGAACAAGTACTTCATGGTCGTGATGGACTACTTCACGAAGTGGCCGGAGGTCTTCGCAATTCCCAACCAGGAAGCGACAACAGTGGCGACTAAGTTGGTCAACGAAGTATTCTGCAGGTTCGGGCTACCAATGGAGATACATTCTGATCAAGGGCGTAACTTTGAGTCGCAGTTGTTCCAGGAAGTATGCCGTCTCCTGGGAATAAATAAAACGAGGACTACGGCGTATCATCCACAGTCCGACGGAATGGTTGAAAGGTTCAACCGCACTTTGGAGACTCATTTGGCGAAACTGGTTGAGGATCACCAGAGGGACTGGGACCGATATATTCCCTTGTTCTTGCTCTCATATCGATCCGCAGAGCATGAAAGCATAAAGGTGACTCCTGCTTATGCCAACTTTGGGAGAGAACTCCGACTACCAGTTGATCTCCTGACCGGCGGACCTCCGGATGCGCCGCAACCTGTAAGTGACTACGTATCGAACCTGAAAAACAAGATGTGCGACATACATGACCAGATTCGTCAGAGCAGTCTTGTGGCCAGTACAAAGATGAAGACCAGGTACGATAGAAACTTCAATAGTAACGGTTTTGACGAGGGATCGTTGGTGTGGCTGCACAACCCGAAACGCCGAAAAGGCAAATCTCCCAAGCTGCAGAACCGCTGGGAAGGCCCGTATAAGGTCATCACGAGGATCAATGACGTGACCTATCGGATCCAACGATGCCCGCGTGGACAGTTAAAGGTTGTCCATATTGATCGACTGGCTCCTTACAAAGGCTCGAATATTGCTCGGGACGAGCAAGTCTAAGCGGGGGGCAGTGTAACGAATAGGTACTTAAATCGCACAAATAAATACCTAAACACATCAAGGCCGATAGACGTCTCTAGAAACATCCAGAGAGAATCAAGTACAAACGAAAATGGACCGTATGTGCCTAGCCATAGGTACCAAAATCGGGCGCGGTCTGTGTGTAGGTATTTGGCGCCGAGTCGCATCGAGCCGCGTCTACAACTTTGTACAACAATCTCGGCGTTTCTCGAATGTTCGGTGGGCAATATAAACAGAGGATCATTGCCGCAAAGAACACAGTGCGAATAAGAGCGATCAAAGCGAACACAGTGCGACAAAGAGCGATCAAAGCGAAACAGTGAAGTGGAATTTAGTGCGACTAAGTGATATTCTAGTGTTTTCATTTATTTAACTGTATTTTTGTGGTGTTAAAGTAAAGTTTGTCTATTTAATCGGTATTTTAAATCTCTTCGAACCCTAGCTCGTAACAAATTGGTGTCAGGAATGTGGGATTTAAAAATGCCGATTACACCACGTGACTCGTCGTCATCACGGCGACCCAAAACACGACAAACTACTGCTGGACTACACGAAGAGGAGGTGGACGAGACGGCTGCTGGTGCTGCTGGGACTGCTGGGACAGCTGCTGGTGGTGCCGGAGCTGCTGCTGGAGCCGCTGCTGGTGCTGCTGGGACTGCTGCTGGTGGTGCTGGAGCTGCTGCTGGAGTCGATTCGGGTGCTGCGGGTTCTGCGGGTGCTCCCCAGGCAACCGACATGGGAATGCTGATTTGGCTGATGGAGGAGCAGACCCGACGTCAGGAGGAGCAGGCCCGACGTCAGGAGCAGCAGGCCCGACGACAGGAGGAGGAGGTCAGGCGTCAGGAGGAGCAGACTCGGCAGCTATTGGAGGAGCAGGCCAGGCGTCAGGAGGAGCAGACTCGGCACCTATTGGAGGAGCAGGCAAGGCGTCAGGAGGAGCAGGCAAGGCGTCAGGAGGAGCAGGCAAGGCGTCAGGAGGAGCAGGCCAGGCGTCAGGAGGAGCAGACTCGGCAGCTATTGGAGGAGCAGGCCCGACGTCAAGAGGAGCAGTCTGCTAGCCTAAAGGAGCTGCTTTCAGAATCACTGGGAAAGGTGACTATGGAGGTGAAGCAGCTACAGAGGGTTACAGACATGCACGAGGAGAGAATCGAAGACCTCCAACAGCACTATAAGGATCTCCATAAGGAAATACAGGCAAGGATGAGCGGAGAACAGGATGCAAGACTTAACGACCGCTACGGAGAGTTGGAGGCACGACTTGACAGCCGATGCGAGAGGCTCCAGAATGAAGTGAGGAAACTGAAGCTGACCGCTCCTGTTTCTGGAGGCGCCGTCGTCTCTGGCCCCCGAGTCAAGGTGCCGCCGTACGACGGGACTACGTCCTGGACAGCGTACAAATTGCAGTTCCAAACGGTCGCCTCTGCCAACGGCTGGACAGACGAGCAATCTCTGACCGCCTTGACAGTGGCCTTAAGGGGCCGTGCACTGTCGGTTCTGGAGGCCTCTCCAGACAGCTGCACCACGTACGGGAACCTGATCGAGGCAATGGACTCCAGGTACGGCGACAAACACCTGGAGCACGTCTACCGAGCGCAGCTGAGGGACAGGACGCAACATGCTGGAGAGAATCTGCAACAATGGGCTCTGGAGATCGAGAAGATCGTGAGGAAGGCGTACCCATCTGCCGGACAAGAGTTCATTGCTGCGAACCTCGTTCAAGCATTCATCGACGGCATCCGCAGCATGGAGGTCAGAGCTGCAGTTCGACTGGGCCACCACAGCGCCCTGAAAGATGCACTGGCCCATGCTCTAGAGGTGGAAGCCGTGAGACAGGAGCCTCGTTCTCAGCGATTGCGACAAGTGGCGGAGGAGGCTACTCCAACAACGACACCTGTAGCAGAGAGGCGTAGCTACTTACCCCGCTGCTTCTACTGCCACAAGCTGGGGCACCTTAAAGCTAGCTGCCCAGCGCTTAAACGACAAGGCACGGATCAACGAGTGCCGAAACGGGACGTCGGAGCTGATGTCCGTGCCGTAACTACGGAGCTTCCGGGAAAACGAGTAACAGCCAGAGCCGCGGGGCGGGTACTGGCTGATCGTGACACAGCCCCAAAAGTTACCATCCGACAAGTTTTTGACGGGAACAGTCTGGTGATCGCCGGCGAGGTCAACGGGACGCCATGTGAGATGACGATCGACACAGGAGCAACGCGAACGGTTGTGAGACCTCAGTTGTTGGGACGATCTACGAGCAGAACCAGACGTTCATCTTCCTGTCTGAAACTCTTCACGGCAACCGGTCAGCCTATACCCGCATACAACGAGCTGCCGGTGACACTCAAGGTGGGTGACGGGGAGTACCCACACACCGTCATCGTGGCCGACATTATAGACGACTGCATTCTCGGACTCGACTTTATGAAGCGGTTCCAGTTTGGCATCGACTTGCGCAACGGTGTACTGCAGTGCGGCCAGGAACAGGTATTTTTGAAAGGTGGTTATGCTGGCTATGTGCGCTGTGCCAAGGACGTCAAACTGAACCCATATTCGGAGACGCTTGTCGATGTGGAGTTACCAACTAATGGGGACCCCTCCAATACGAGGTGCTCTATCATCGACCACCTGGAACGTTCTAAGCATAAAGGCTGGTTACTCACTCCAACTTTAGTAAACAGCCAGAGTGGACGAGCTGTAGTAAGGGTGACCAACTTCAATGGCGCTCCTGTCACTCTCAATAAGGATCAAGTCGTGGCGAAGTGCGACGAGGCGAATTGGATGCGGAGCTGCACCCAGGGGAAGCTGTCGGCGGTGAAAAATAACAGTGCAAACCCCTTGGAACTCGTCGATATTTCGAAAAAGGACTTGTCAATCTCCGAGTACAAACGAGCGAAGGAGATGCTCACTCGTTACATTGACATCTTTAGTGACAGAGATGGGCATCTCGGCAGGACGTCATTGGTGAAACACACCATCAACACAGGCAACGAGTTACCTATACGTCAACGTGCTCGACGAATCCCAGTAGGAAGAGAAGCAGAAGTACAGTGCATGCTGGAAGACATGAAGAAGGCTAATGTCATCGAACCTTCTTTGAGCCCATGGTGTTCTCCGGTTGTGCTAGTTAAGAAGAAGGATGGCAGCACTCGCTTCTGTGTGGATTATCGTCGACTGAACGACGTAACCAGAAAGGACAGCTACCCTCTACCCCGGATTGACGACACCTTGGACAAGTTGAGTGGGAACCAGTGGTTCTCAACACTGGATTTGAAGAGTGGATACTGGCAAGTAGAGATCGATCCCAAGGACAAGGAAAAGACTGCTTTCTCGACCGGAAATGGACTGTGGCAGTTCAACGTCATGCCTTTCGGGTTATGCAATGCTCCCGCTACGTTCGAAAGGCTGATGGAAGTTGTGCTTGCGGATCTCGTTGGAAAAGCTTGCCTAGTCTACCTGGATGACGTCATCATTATGGGACGCGACTTCAACGAGCACCTGGGGAATTTAGAAAGAGTGTTTGCCAAGTTGAAGCTCGCGAACCTGAAATTGCATGCCAAGAAGTGTAGCTTCTTCAAGAAACGTGTGAATTACCTCGGGCATGTAATTACAAAGGATGGCGTAGAAACCGACCCTGTCAAGACAGTAGCTGTACGAGAATGGCCCACCCCGCGGAACAAAACAGATGTTCGGGCGTTTCTTGGTCTGTGCTCATACTACCGCCGCTTCGTATACGACTTCGCGGGAGTAGCCAAGCCCCTACATCGACTGACGGAGGACAAGCGTTCGTTTCAGTGGACTGAGGACTGTGAGAAGTCGTTCCAGGAACTGAAACAACGACTGTGTGAAACACCTGTATTGGGCTACCCGGACCAAGTCGGCGAGTTTGTTGTGGACACAGACGCAAGCAACATCGCCATTGGAGGTGTGCTGTCACAACGGAAGGGGGACAAGGAAGTTGTGATAGCGTATTTCAGCAAGGCTCTGTCAAAACCAGAAAGGAACTACTGTGTAACCAGACGCGAACTTCTGGCCGTAGTGAAGACGTTACGACACTTCAACAAGTATCTCATCGGAAGGAAGTTCAAGCTACGGACAGACCATGCGGCGTTGAAATGGTTACTTCAATTCAAGGATCCTGAAGGACAAGTCGCTCGGTGGATCGAGCAGTTACAAGAATTCGATTTCACGATCGAACATCGACGAGGACGGACGCATGGCAACGCTGACGCACTGTCACGCAGGCCGTGCCCTGAAGGTTGTAAACACTGCTGGAGGCGTGAAATCAGTGATTCTGTCATCAAAGTGATTACGACTAACAACCTTAATGACGAATGGGCGAACGAGACGACGAGAGACGAGCAACTCAAAGATAACAACTTGGCGCCGATAATGGAATGGAAGACGCAGAATGTTCCAAGACCCGGCTGGAATGTTGTATCAGCCATGAGTTCCACCACGAAAAGCTACTGGGCTCAGTGGGAAAGTCTAGTGCTGCACAACGGGTTGCTGTACCGCAAGTGGGAGTCGCCAAGTGGACAGGAGACACTGATGCAGCTGGTCGTGCCTAGGTCAAAGGTGCGCGCAGTGCTTGAGTCCGTGCACGATGGATCCTCGGGAGGACATCTGGGCATGAATCGAACCCTGGCGAAAATCAGGAAACGATTTTATTGGGTTCATTGCCGGCAAGATGTCGAGGATTGGTGTCGCAAGTGCACAGTATGTGCGGCCGTGAAGGGACCTACGACACGTACGAGGGGACGTATGCAGCTGTACAATGTTGGGGCTCCATGGGAACGAATTGCGGTGGACGTTGCTGGACCGTTCCCGGCCACTGAAGACGGGAACAAGTACTTCATGGTCGTGATGGACTACTTCACGAAGTGGCCGGAGGTCTTCGCAATTCCCAACCAGGAAGCGACAACAGTGGCGACTAAGTTGGTCAACGAAGTATTCTGCAGGTTCGGGCTACCAATGGAGATACATTCTGATCAAGGGCGTAACTTTGAGTCGCAGTTGTTCCAGGAAGTATGCCGTCTCCTGGGAATAAATAAAACGAGGACTACGGCGTATCATCCACAGTCCGACGGAATGGTTGAAAGGTTCAACCGCACTTTGGAGACTCATTTGGCGAAACTGGTTGAGGATCACCAGAGGGACTGGGACCGATATATTCCCTTGTTCTTGCTCTCATATCGATCCGCAGAGCATGAAAGCATAAAGGTGACTCCTGCTTATGCCAACTTTGGGAGAGAACTCCGACTACCAGTTGATCTCCTGACCGGCGGACCTCCGGATGCGCCGCAACCTGTAAGTGACTACGTATCGAACCTGAAAAACAAGATGTGCGACATACATGACCAGATTCGTCAGAGCAGTCTTGTGGCCAGTACAAAGATGAAGACCAGGTACGATAGAAACTTCAATAGTAACGGTTTTGACGAGGGATCGTTGGTGTGGCTGCACAACCCGAAACGCCGAAAAGGCAAATCTCCCAAGCTGCAGAACCGCTGGGAAGGCCCGTATAAGGTCATCACGAGGATCAATGACGTGACCTATCGGATCCAACGATGCCCGCGTGGACAGTTAAAGGTTGTCCATATTGATCGACTGGCTCCTTACAAAGGCTCGAATATTGCTCGGGACGAGCAAGTCTAAGCGGGGGGCAGTGTAACGAATAGGTACTTAAATCGCACAAATAAATACCTAAACACATCAAGGCCGATAGACGTCTCTAGAAACATCCAGAGAGAATCAAGTACAAACGAAAATGGACCGTATGTGCCTAGCCATAGGTACCAAAATCGGGCGCGGTCTGTGTGTAGGTATTTGGCGCCGAGTCGCATCGAGCCGCGTCTACAACTTTGTACAACAATCTCGGCGTTTCTCGAATGTTCGGTGGGCAATATAAACAGAGGATCATTGCCGCAAAGAACACAGTGCGAATAAGAGCGATCAAAGCGAACACAGTGCGACAAAGAGCGATCAAAGCGAAACAGTGAAGTGGAATTTAGTGCGACTAAGTGATATTCTAGTGTTTTCATTTATTTAACTGTATTTTTGTGGTGTTAAAGTAAAGTTTGTCTATTTAATCGGTATTTTAAATCTCTTCGAACCCTAGCTCGTAACAATACGATGGAGATTACAACTAGAAGAGTACGATTATGAAATAATTACTAAACCTGGTCGCGTAAACTCAAATGCAGATTGTTTATCAAGAATAATCATTAATCATATAAATGACAATCTATTAGAAAATTATTCGGACTATTTAAAATTTTTCTCTACTTCTCAAGAATTAACAATCAAAGATTTTAATGAAACTGACGAATTATTATTCGCCGATAATCACAATAATATAGCTTATCTAACAAGTATAAATTTAGATGAAGAAAATCCATTTTCAATTGACGCCTTTAATCAGAGTAATAATATTGACTTATTACTTGAAATTTCAAGAGAAATTTATCAAATTTTGAAATCTTCAAATAAAAATAAAAATATTTATCATTGTATAGGAAAATATAATCATTATGATAATTTAACATCTTAAGACCTATTTTACACCCTAAGAAGTCTTAGGAATACTTTAATAAATGATAAACCACTTACCGAACTACTAAAAAAGGACATTACCTTTAATTGGACAATTAATCACCAAAAAGCCTTTGATACTATGCGTGAGATATTGATGTCATCTAAAATTCTAATCTACCCAGATTTTGGAAAAGAATTTATTCTAACAACAGATGCAAGTAAGTAACTTTGCCATTGGTGCCATACTTAGTCAAGGCGAAATAGGAAAAGATTTACCAATCGCATATGCTTCTACAAGTTTAAACAAAGCCGAATGTAATTATAGTACTATAGAAAAGGAGCTTCTTGCCATTAAATGGGCCATTCAACATTTTAGACCTTATCTCTATGGAAGAAAATTCAAAATCGTTACTGACCATAAACCTCTAAAATGGTTATTTAATGTAAAAGATCCTGGTAGTAAATTAATACGGTGGAGATTACAACTAGAAGATTACGACTATGAAATAATTACTAAACCTGGTCGCGTAAACTCAAACGCAGATTGTTTATCAAAAATAATCATTAACCATTGTAACGTCTAAATTTTGCGTCACGACCTCTGCTCGCTTTCAATCAATGCAATGGTGCCGATGCGCATGGTCGGAACGGCGCGACAGGACCGCTGATTCGGAACGCGCGTCTGACAGTTGTTTTGATTGAAAGCGGGTAAAGGGGACTGGGAGATCTTTCTGGAAACCGCCGCGTGCGCTGCAAAAATAAACCTTTTATTGTGATCTGTTTGTGGCTTGTGACGACCGGGAGCCCTACCGGCCTTCGGGAAGGACCCCGTTGAGGCGCGCTGAGACGACGCCTGTCCGCTACCTACAAAGATCCAGACGACGCCTCCAACAGGTTAGCCATTCGGTCCACGCCAAACCCTTCCCTACCCCCGCCTTCTATTAGTTTCCTAATTCTCTGGATGGAACATTCCAGGAGGTGTCAAGTCGTCACGTGAAGTCGCCCTAAAGCGGCTATCCGGCCGGCCCATCCAGAGCTGAGGTCTGCCCCCGGGGCGCTGTCTGCCGTGGTCCACTGGCCCCGCCGTCGGTCACCAGGCGCGGTCCGGTCTTGGTCCAAGGGGACCTAGTTTTTCGCAGCTGTCCATTAGACTTCAGACAACAGGGGGTAATCGATCAAAAAGGGGGTACCCATGAAGGAACAATCTCTTTTGTTGTACTGATAAATTATCTTAGATGTTACTTAGTTTATAAGCAAAGTATCTTCGGGGAGGAATAAAAGGCTACACCCAGACTAAATATATTTCATTGTCTCCACCCAGGGAATCCTCAAAAAGGGGGAAAATAAGTACATTACACCATATAAATGACAACCTATTAGAAAATTATTCGGTTTATTTAAAAAATTTCTCTACTTCTCAAGAATTAACAATCAAAGATTTTAATGAAACAGACGAATTATTATTAGCCGATAATCACAATAATATAGCTTATCTAACAAGTATTTTAGATGAAGAAAACCCATTTTTAATTGATGCCTTTAATCACAGTAATAATATCGACGTATTACTTGAAAGTTCAAAAGAAATTTATCAAATTTTGAAATCTTCAAATAAAAATAAAAATATTTATCATTGTATCGGAAAATATAACCATTATGATAACTTAACATCTAAAGATCTATTTTATACCCTAAGAAACCTTAATTATAAAATTAAAATCCCAACTAGTTCCGAAATACCAATAATATTAAAAGAAAACCATGATAGTACAGCATCGGGACACAATGTAATCGTAAGAATGTACCGAAGAATAAGATATAAATACACATGGTCAAATATAAAAAATGATATAATAGATTATTGTAAAAATTGCAAATCATATCAATTAAACAAAATAACAAGGAAAAAGAATAAATCACATATGGTAATCACTACAACTTCATCTACTGCCTTTGAAAGAGTAGCTATGGATTTCGTTGGACCCTTATCAACTACAGAAGATGGAAATAGATTTATCTTAACCTTACAAGATGATTTAACCAAGTTTTCACAAGCTTTTAGTATACCATCACATGAAGCAACAACTGTAGCGGAAAAACTTTTACAATTTATCTCGTATTTCGGCATACCAAAATCTATACTAACAGAATTTATGTCTAACACATTAAAGGAATTAGCTAAACTATTCAAAATAAAACAACTGAATTCTACTGCGTATCATCCACAAACTAATGGAGCTTTGGAAAGAAGCCATTCAACCTTAAAATACTACTTAAAACAATATGTATCTGATGAAAAAACTGATTGGGATAAATACATACCATTGGCTATGTTTAGTTACAATACAAGTATTTATACAAGTAGTAAATACATACCACATGAATTAGTATTCGGAACCAAACCTATATTACCAACATCGATCAACGAATCATCAAATGAATCAAATTACGACGATTATGTCCAAACCTTAAAATATAAACTTAAACATACACAGGCATTAGCTCGTGACAAAATAAAACAAAACGAATTATCGAAAGTAAGATATGACAATAACTTAAAAATTCCGAAATACAATATCGGAGATTTAATATTATTAAGAACTATAACGAATAATAAACTTTCTTCAAATTGGATAGGGCCTTATAAAATAATTAACTTAACGGGAGTTAACGCTATCATCAATATTAATGGAAAAACGTAAAGGTTCACTTAAATCGCATCAAACCTACAACTATTAAAATTAACAAACCACAAATTTCAGGATACTCTTTGCGACCGCGTACGCAGAAGTCATAGAACAAATAAACGAAGGAACAGGACTATATTTTGATAGAATTGGATCAGTAAAGGGAATATTAGACGTTTGGAAACTAGTAACATTCAAAGATATCAGCAATATTCCGAAATCAATCGATATATTCGAAACGAAAAAAGTAATGTTGTCACATCAGTGTGAAATCCTCGAGGACATATCCCCTACGTTTAAATGTGAAAAACGCGAAGATCAATTTGGAAGAATGTTAACAAAAACTATTAAATTATATGAATCTTTTTCACATCTATCTAGTACAAAACGCGTAAAACGAGGATGGTTTGACGGAATCGGTTCTTTATTTAAAACAATATTCGGAACAATAGATCATGAAGATGCAATACAGTTTGACAAAATATTAAATAAAGTATTGAAAGATGATAAAGAACTTTATACCATAATGAAAAGCCAGATCCAAGTTACTTAATCACCGATTCAAAACTTTAATAATACGATCATTAAATTAAGAGAAAATTAAATAAGCCTAGATAAAAACTTCAATGTTATGAAGGATTATATCGATAATTTAGAATCAAATAAGTAAAATCTACACTTAATAGCCAATTTAGCCTGTTAAACGCAATGTTAAATGATTTAACTGAAGAGGTAAATTTAGTAATAAATTCTATTTTGTTTACTAAACAAAACGTATTACATCCGAGTATTATCTCTCCTAACCAGATATATACTGAACTTATGTCAAATAGAGGTATAATGAAACAAACAACAGAATTTCCTATTCCTCTCACGTTAGAAGACATACATTTGCTAATTGACATTTCAACACTAAATGTATTTTATATCATTATAAACTTATTTTTATCTTAAATATTTCTTTAGTATTACCACAAGAGTACGAGTTGTATATATGTATATACTCGTTACCTATTCCCCATAAATTCGAAGATCTAACAATGTTTTAGTGCAACCAACAAAACGATTATTTGGAATAACCACTAATAAACATTTTTATATACAATTTAATGATATAGGTAATTGCAAAAGACTATCCCAAGAACACCTTATCTGCGAAGATATAAATGAATGTGAATCAATTTTAATAACGAAAGTACTAAAAACCTTACCTAAAGAATGTATTACGAAATTTCTATACGGAAAAAAATATTATATAAAGCCATTTGATGATGTTGTACACCTGTATGTAATGATAGTCCCCGGTGAGACTGCTCAACGAGCTAACCAATTATGGTTCATCAATTTTCATCCTAATCTCGAATTCTTTTATGAAATTGTTATTTTTCAAACTCTTTTATGAAAATGTTATTTTTCAATTTTTTTTTTATTATGAAAATGTTATTTTTAGAATTCTTTTATGAAATTGTTATTTTTCAAATTCTTTTATTATGAAAATGTTAATTTTCGAATTCTTTTATGAAATTGTTATTTTTCGAATTCTTTTATTATGAAAATGTTATTTTTCTTTCTTTCTTTTATTTTCGAATTTTATATTTTTGTAATTTTGATTCTTTTGGGAAATTTTAGATATTTTGAAAATTATTATTGTAATTGTTCTTTGGGAAATTAATTTTACGAAAATTCTTGTTCCATTTCCTTTATTTTGTTTCAATTATTCAAATTTAAAATCGATAAATTTTATGCATTTTAGAACACCAAAACTTGGTAGTTTTCAAATTAATTATAGTTTTACAATGTATAGAGTTTTCGAATCACATTGTTAATAGATTAAGTGTTACAGTTACCTTTTGTGAAAATTAAACAATGACCAAACGTCACTGTTTAATCTTAAGGAGGGAGGTGTTGGTGTTATATCGTCGACGATACTGCAATAGCGCTGAACTACCATTTGCAATACCGCGAAATTGCAAAAAGTAGCGAAATTCAAATTTGCTCGCCGCGCTGTCCTAGTGGGGGACTAGTGTTGCTCTGTGTTATTGAACACACCACTTTGAATAAGCCAATCAGAAGCTCTCTGGCGCTTCGATGCAAAAGCGCGATGTGCGAGCCGCGTTTATAGTTGGAAGTGAATACCGCGTAATTTAACAAAACGTAAACAAATTGTAGTAATAACATTGCGCTGCGTGAAAAATATTGTTAAAAAGTTGTTATTTGTGTATGGAAAGTACCGGTAAGTGACGTAATCTGTTAATGTTAATTTATCTATAGGCTTGCTATGTTTAACAATACATTGTACATTTTCGTCGTATTTTTATAGATAAAATAGGTTTTGATGCGGAGTTGTAATTACGCGGTTTTGTTTTTGGGAAAAGTAAAGCAGTTTTGTTACTTACGCGGTTTTGACTACATTTAAAATAATGTCTGCCAACACAAAATCGATCGAGGACTTAGTCAAACAACGGGAGGAGTTGCTCAAGAAAAGTCAATCAGTTTTAGCCAGACAAACACAACCAGGTACAAGTTTCGGCAATGACACTGAGGTTTTTCCTAAACCTTCGACCTCAGGTGCCAATTAGACTGTTGAGTCTACTTGAGTCTATCATCACGACAACTTGGGAAGATACTATTGAAAAAGATTTTAGCGACTTTTTATCTGACGATTCAGTAGCTGACCCTGATTTTTCGTTACCAATTGATGTGCTTGTAGGTAACATTCGTTCTCCGACAATGCAGTCTCCTGTTATAGAATCATCCCTTCTCCATTTAGAAGATAATATCGAAAATTTCCCTGAAAGAACTATTGAAGAGGAGCGAACGTCGACAAGGAAAAGAAAAGCAATAGCAGACAAAGATTCATGGAAAAGAGAAGGTAATAAAAGACAGAGAATGATGGGGAAGGAGTACTTAGGTTTTAGAAAGATTGATGGAAAGTATGTACAAGACATCGCCAAACCGGAAAGAAAGCTTATGATGCCATGTTCTTCTGAACGCTGTACTTCGAGTAAAGTTTTCTGTTGCAACATTTTTACTGAAGAAATGCGGATGAAAATATTTGATGAATTTTGGGCGATGACATGGAAGCAAAAGAATATATTGGTGGAAATGTTGGCCACTCTTGTTTACAAGCAAGTAAAAAGTAAAATATTACGTTTAAGTCTTGTAGCATCATCAGCTACATTTAGCAATAATGGAACCCATCTCTACTCCTTAACTTCAGTCAGTTCAAGAATCTCACCAATACGATGAGCTACAAATGGTTTAAATAAACGTGCGTCACTACGAAGCCAACCGAGAACGTTCTGTGAATCACACCAAAAAATTTGGTTTGTATTTATGAGATTCCGAAATGAATGTAGCGAAACGAGCTCATGGTTTTAATGGACCAACTCTACTTTTACTACCGATGAGAGCGAGCTTCACTGTATTATCTTCAGTAGTATCCCTTCCTCCTCAATCAATAGAGTATACATTGAGGAAGAGCTCTTGGACAAGCTAAAACAAAAGATAGGGGAAATAAAAACACCTAATGTTACATGGGCCAATGAATTGAGAATAATGAAGGCTCAATTAGACCCAAAGATTAGGTGCCTACCAAACTTTCCAGGACTCTCCCCTGAGTTTGCAGAGTGCAAACATGCTTTTGTCCAACCTAAGGCTGTTAATTGCTGTCCAGCTAGAGCTGTGAACTCTCTTGATTGTATAGTAAAAGTCTGTCAATTAATATGTAAGAGTATCAAGGACACCAAGGTAGGATTTAATGACATAATTCATTGTTTGGAGACTAACCAACAACGACCTCATTTTAATCCATATATTCCAGCGTGGAAATACTAAATAATAAGCTAGGAAGAGCTCAATACTTCTCATGCATAGAGCTTGCCTCAGGGTATCACCAAATAGAAAGGCACCCCGAAGATATAGAAAAAACAGCTTTTAACACCGACAAACATTATGAATTTTTAAGAATGCCCTTTCGTCTTAGAAACGCCCCTAGTACTTTTCAACGACTCGTGAACAACATACCTAACACCTAGATGATATCCTCAATATCTCTTCAAGAACATTTAGAAAAATTAAACAACCATTTGAAAGTCTACGAGAACATAACTTCAAAATTCAACTCGATAAATCAGAATTCCTAAAAACAAGTGAACTACCTAGGTCATCCGACAAAGGAATTCAACCTAATCATGAGAAAATTAAAGTAATAAAACAATTCCCTATCCCAACTACACAAAAGGAAATAAAATCTTTCCTTGGATTAGTTGGATACTACCGTAAATTTATGAATTGTATGCCCTTAGTACGTACTTTTCAAAGGTTAATGACAAATATAAATATACGAGACCACATAGGAAAAATATGTTTGGTATATCTCGACGATATAATATTCTACTCAAAAACGAGAGACTAACATCTATCTAATATACAAACTATATTTGATTATTGAGAAAATCAAACTTAAAAGTTTCATTTAGTAAATGCGAGTTCTTCAAAACTGAAGTAGAGTTCTTAGGACATGTATTAAATAAATAATTAAAGTAATTATATAGAATCATGCGACAGATAGAAGTTGTTTGTATATAATAGTATACAAGTCTTATTGATAAATAAAATTAGTTAGTTGTCATTCACCATTCATACAGTTTGCTTTTTAAAAACTCTCCTCGCCCGTTCCAACACTTAACTACTGATAAATGTGAATTTATCAGACATGAAATTGCATATTCATATATAATAAATAAGACGGGGTATCATCATCCTAACAAAATTAACGTAATAAAAAACTTTCCATTAACTAAAATCCTAACGGTCTTATTTATAAATAGTTATTGATAATTACAACAATCAAAACCAAAATTATAAATTTTGTGAAATATGCAACAAATATATTTAATTAGCTAAAAAATAAAGTAATAAAGATAATATAGTTATTAGAATCATATTTACTGAAAAGGAGAAATATAAGACCAATCATATTCAATTAAACATCCGCGATCTAATGACGAATTATGAATGAATGAATGTTAGTACGATAAGACGTTGTTTGTACACTAGTATATAAGAAATTATTATTTAATAAAACAAGTAGTTGTCACCTAGCCTTTGTAGTTTTCATTTTAAAAAACGTTCTCCGTGCGTCCCGTAAAATAATTGGCGCAGTCGATAGGATAAAATCCTGATATTTATCAAATACAGGATACGTCACGTTAAACTTAGCTTCACCTCGCGCGGAGCATCAAACTCTGTTTTCCGTCGCGGTACCCAAGCTAGGCGGGTTCATAAGCATCAAAATCTGCAGACAAATCCTAAGCGAGACGCAACACCCACACGCTTCACACCCAGGGTGGAGGAGTTACATCAGCTAACACAAGTATAGTACCTGACAACGTATCAAGTTTAAAGGCGACCCCATTCATATTCAATTAAACATCCGCGATCTAATGATGAATGAATGAATGAATAAAGTAATAAAGATAATATAGTTATTAGAATCATATTTACTGAAAAGGAGAAATATAAGACCAATCATATTCAATTAAACATCCGCGATCTAATGACGAATTAATGAATGAATGAATCTTAGTACGATAAGACGTTGTTTGTACACTAGTATATAAGGAATTATTAATTAATAAAAAAAGTAGATGTCACTTAGCCTTTGTAGTTTGCTTTTTAAAAAACGCTCTCCGTGCGTCCCGTAACATAATTGGCGCAGTCGGTAGGATAAAATCCTGATATTCATCAAATACAGGATACGTTACGTTAAACTTAGCTTCACCTCGCGCGGAGTATCAAACTCTGTTTTCCGTCGCGGTACCCAAGCTAAGCGGGTTCATAATTGGTTCATAAGCATCAAAATCTGCAGAAGAATCCTAATCGAGACGCAACACCAACACGCTTCACACCCAGGGTGGAGGAGTTACATCAGCTAACACAAGTATAGTACCTAACAACGTATCAAGTTCAAAGGCGAGACCCCATTCATATTCAATTAAACATCCGAGATCTAATGGTTATGGTCAATGTTAGTACATTTTTTTTTTGTTAGTATGATAAGACGTTGTTTATATACTAGTATTATAAGAAATTATTAATTAATGAAACAAGTAGCTGTCACCTAGCCTTTGTAGTTTGCTTGTAAAAAACGCTCTCCGTGCGTCCCGTAGCATAATTAGTGGCAAAAATATTTTTAATAAACAATAGTATTGATTTCTATAAGTAGGTAACGCTTTTCATTTTTAAACCAATCTCTCAAAACCTTCAGCACTCACAATCGAGATGATCGCATATTATTCCTGATATATATACTTACAGTTTCAGGATTTTTCAATTATTTTTCCTATATTCTTTATGCAAATAAAAATAGATTAAACAAATTAATTATTAGAAAATTTCGTGTCAGGTTACAAAGGGCTAATCGTATCAGTAATGTAACTTACATTAAAATTTATCAAACGTTCAAATCAATAACCGATGTATTCGATAATTTAGTTATAACTATGCCGATAAATTCTTGTATAAGCAACGGATTAGGTAAATGATAACAAATATAGAATACCCGATTCCTAGTACTAACACACAAAAACAACGAGGTTTTATAGGTGTGTTAGGAGGAGAATAATTAAAGCTATAACCGGCAATCTTGATAAACAAGATGCAGTAAAATTCAAACATCAAATTAACGAAATTAAAAAGAAGTCTCCATTAAAAGTCAAGGGGTAGAAGTTTTATGGAAGACTTTATTAAGGAATACACAACTAATTTAGAGAAAATAGAACCAAACTACAAAATCCTTGCAATGAGCATAGATAGTTGGAAGAAATACCTAACCGATTTAGAATCAAGAATAGATACTCTACACACAAATAGATAATAGCCTACAACAAATATATGATAAATTAGAGTTACTACAAACCGGAATTACTTTTGCTATATGAGGAAAATTACATCCCAGTATAGTCGACCCCGTGCATTTACTAACCGCACTAAATGAAATAAAACAACAACAAACAAGGCTAGCATTTGAACCAAAGCGAGTTAACATCCACTTATTAGAGAAAACAATCCAAATAAGAGCATAATTATTGTACTTTAGACATTCTAACTCTCATACCTTTAGTGCGCTACTCTGATTATGACCTTTACACCTTTTCTCTAGTTCGCAATCACAAAAATCTTACAATTATACATAAAGCACCCATCCTTTTCACATACCGCCAAGAAAGTTGTGAAGAAGTTAAAGAAGAAATTAAGCTGCGGATTGTGTAATACAACTTATTAAACACTTAAAGAACTGTATTAATTCTGCAAATGTTATTTTAAACAATACAAAGATTCAGCAAATAAAGGACAACTCCTGGCTTCTTATAATTAAGAAGGAAAACATCTTAAAGAATATCTATAAGACTTTTTTGAATTTATGGAGTTCGACATCAACGAATGGAATTCTTCCCGGCGACGAAAAAGGCTACAAATACGTAATCAATTAAACAATTTTATGGAATTGGACGATAAGGAGTTTATTAAAAGATACCGGCTTTCAAAACAATTGGTAGTTGATCTGTGTGAAGAACGGCCGGTAAAGTCTACCGATTTATCAGTTGAAGTTAAGGTAAGAATGGACTTTTTTGGCTGGAAATTTAAAATGTGTTTCCAATAATATGATGATAGATGAATAGTGTTGTTTTAACTAGACCAATAAAATTCATAAAATGAGTCCACGTCACTATAATTATATAATTGAAGTCCCCTGTCGTATCTGTCTTTCTGTGAGTACTTTAGGAATATAACAGACAGTTTGGTTAGTGCTATCCATTTGAAGATTGCTATTACATAAAATCTATTACTTGTTTTAGGTTTTGACTGCATTGACATTTTATGCCACTGGTTCTTACCAAAGACCCATTTGAGACATAGGTGCACATTCCCTGGCTCAGCAGACAGTCTCATCAGTCATAGCTGAAGTCACAGGAGAATCTATCCAGAAATGAGAAGAAAATATATACATTTTCCTCAAACTCTAGAAAAGAGAACAACTGTATCTTCCAATATATTATTTTGCTGTGTGACAACAAATATTATGATTAAATCCCATGTTGTTACAGGTTTTATCAAAAGTTTAACATCCCGGGCGTATTGGAATGCATAGACTGCACACATATTGCGTTAGTTAGGCCTGCAGAAAAGAAAGGTATTATTGTAGGAAACAATACCATTCCTTAAATGTCCAATTGGTAAGATTCATACTATACTATGTAAATTGTAATATAAAAACTGTGTTTTTTTTAGATTTGTGATGCAGATATGCAAATCACTAGTGTGGATGCTAGCTTTGGCGGAGCCACACATGACTCTTTCATTTGGAATATGCTAGAAAACCTAAATGAACCTACATGGTTACTTGGTAAGTTTGCACATAATCATTACTATTATTTGTTTTTCATGGGTTGCTTTTTACAGCTTTCCAAAATCGTCGGGGGTACCAGGGTACCCTGCGGAATGTTGGCAATAGAGATATATTTAGATGGAAAAGCCAAAAAAATCTAATATTTTCATATAAATAAATTATTATCAAATTACTGAAGAAAAACAACAGGACATAAGTCTTATTACCAAACTCAACCCCACCTAACACAGCCGCTCGATGTAGCTTACTTTGCCACACTGAAAAAAGAATGGAAGATTCTGTTAGAATTTAAAAATAGGAATCCTGGACAAACTACCTTGTCTTTGCAGTGCAAGTCAAGAACGAAAATTTAAACAAGGTCTGTAAATTCCGGTGAGTATAATTGAGACTGATAGTACAAAATACTAAAGTACAACAAAATGTCCACCATGCCAAAATTTTATCAGTACAAAAGGAGATATTTTGATTATTATCTTTTTAAGCTTGATTTGTGATATCAAATAAGGCTCAAAAGACTTGTTTCCATTGCCACAACAAACAGAAGTGTATCTTTCTAATAAAAATTAATGTGGCAGATTGCAAAGTAAAATCCTCAGAATACTACAGATTTGTGAGTGGTGCTGAAGCAGATACTCTTCTAAAAAGAGGAAAAAGATATGTCTTAAGTATGAATAACTTGGAAGAAGTTCAGGGTGTGTTAAGTGCTAGTACAAAAAATAATGTTGAAAGTTGAAAATCTCCTGAAAAAGCTTGTTGGAGATGAATGTTTTAAATTGAGTGAATTGTCTTGGTATAAAAGAATTTTAGCAAACAATGCTAAACTGTGACAACAGCTGTGTTTGTCTTGAGCCTGATGTGGGGTAGGTCAGACTAGTGTAATTTTTCATGTATTTTTTCTAATAGTAATTACTAAAGAAATTTAACAGTCACTTAACCCTTTGACGACCACGGGGACACATGCGTCCCAAGCCAATGTACTTTATTTTCTTATTTAATAATTTCTGAAAGTTCCTTTGTTAATTTATTTGCTGGCAATACAGACGTAGTAATACCGTTGTTCGTCTATGGTTATTTAAAACGGACAGCTCGCCTGGCATTGTAACCTAAAACTTTGTAAAAATATGTATATGTGTAAAATTTTTGTTCGGGTTTATAAAGTGTGAAATAATCATTGCCTAGTAAGTAAATTGTTATTCTATACATTTATTAGACCATTATTTATATTGCGCATATTGATAAAATATGGAAACAATATTGGGACGCCGGTGTCCCTATGGTCATAGAGGGATACTATTTATGAAGAATTTGTTCACTTATTGTACTGTTGATTTTATGTCAAATATAATATTTTTTCTATTCATTTTTGTAGACTATGTTTCGTAAGGGACGTGGAGTTTTTAAACTCACAGAAGACGAAGTCCTGCAGATTTTGATGGCTGACAATAGTGACGATGAAAGTGCTTTACTTCTTGACGAAGAAGGCCAAAGACTTCTGTTCTGACACAGGATGATGACCAGGGGGTTTGTGATGTTGAGATTGAAGATATGACACTGCAACCTCAGGAGCCAACATCAAGATTGTCAGCGGAACCTTCAACATCTACAGTGGCACATTGCAACCAACAACCAGATTTCAAGTGGAGACATAGAACCTACCTCCCAAATGTTTTTCGTGATCTGGCCTATGAATTCGGAAAGGTACAAATCTGTCAAGATGTCGAAGCTGATATATTGACTCCTTTTGACATATTCTGTTCAACAACTCATTTTGATATGTTAGTGCAGTATATTGTGTCAGAGTCAGTACGATACGCTCATCACAATGGGCGTGAATTCACAATTGACAAAGAAGAAATGAGAGCATTTTAGGCATGAATTTGGTTATGGGCTATCATATCTTGCCATCTTTGGTCTACAGAACCAGATATGGCGGTACCTTTTATATCAAATGTTATACCAAGGACTCGATTTGAAGAAATACGTAAGAACCTACATTTCTGTAACAACGAAGAAGTAAGAGACACAAATAATGCTGATTATGATAGAGCTAAAATTCTGCCAATAATAGAAAATTTGAATACTTCTTTTCAAAATGCCCTAAATACCTAATACAAGAGCACAGTCTATTGACGAGCATAATGATCAAATTCAAAGGGCATAATGTAATAAAACCTATAAGTAAACCAAAAAACGTACTTGAGTAACGACTTAAGTTACTTGAGCAGAAAGTAACCCTTAGCGACCATAGAGACACATTTGTCCCAAAAATTTCCAGAAAAACCATTACAGTTTTTCATATTTTTTTAATAATATATGTTTTTTTGACTTATTATGGATCATTGTAAATAGCTAAAATGATTACATAAACTTCCATAACCTTATGGACCTGAAAGGGTTAATGTTTTCAAATATTTATGTTTCCAAGAATGAAAAGGAGATATTTAAAAAGCATCTGGAGCAAAATGAGTTCTAATCTAAAATTCAAATTCAAATTTTCCAAACACAATACCATGTACCTACTACAAAAAAATATTGACATGCTTCTGAACTATTGTGGCAATACTTACCCATTTTAAAAGAAAAAAACTATAAGCTAAACTCAGTTTAAAAATATCAGTAATATTGCGTTTTCTGAAAATTCTGTTATGGTAGATTTATCTCCTTTTGAACAGAAACTCCTCAAATGCACTCAATTGAAATAGAACTTGATTTGTTAGAATATGTTCACAAACTTGAATCAACGGTCTTTGGCATGACTAAGAATATCAGGCCTTTAGCCTGTGAAGTTGCTGATAAAAAACAAAACAAATAGAACATAAAGTTCTGTTTAATATGGACAACTGGCAAACTGGACAGTACTGGACACTGTTACCGGTTTCTCTGGAAAGTAGCAAAGTATAAAGGTAGTGTGAAGGTGTGTGTAAATTTCAACCTCCAAAAGAAATTAGTAACTCGGTTTCTTAAAGGATCGGAGGGATTCTTGAATCCTAATGCATGTTAGATAATTTTAGTTACCAAAGAGAATAAAATAACATTTGCTTCAATATTAAAAACCCACCTAGCCTATGCAGGTTTTTCAAATTGAAATAATCAATGTTTTTAAATTTAATGAAATGCCAATTTCTCCAATTCTAACACATTACAAGAATGTCAAGATGAAGAACATGATCGCTAGAGTACTTAATCATAAACCCAAATATTATGATGTCAATTTCAATATTATAATGAATTTTGCATTACAAATCTTTAGTTGCCTATTTATACCTGTCTGTTATATACAATCATTTTATTATTTTCTCTTCACGGTTTGCCTTACAGCTCCCGAATCCGTGTTGTCGGTCCCAGGGTATGAGGGGTACCCAGCGGAAGACAAAGTCTTCCTATTTTAGCCGATGGTAATTGTAAAGCTATACCTAACGAGATGGCCAGTTCTCTTCTTCTTTCTCCGGCCTTATCCCACGTTTAATTGAGGTCGGCTCTCCTAATCGCTTGGGTCCAGTTCTAGGGCTTTGAGGTCATTATTTATTGCTGAAAGCCATGAGTTCTGTTGAGGTATATTTAGATGGAAAAGCCTGTGGTTTAAGTGTGGTTTGTCGAATTATGTACATAAATTTTTATTTATAAAAAACCCATTGGTGTAGTTTAAAATGAAGTGGACCATAACTAAATGCATTTTAAATTCAAGTTAGAAACAATGTATTGCAAATATCTTCCATATTATAATTTATGGACTTAAACAATTTTAAAATAACATCCGAAATATGCCGCACTTCTTCCCGGGATCACCTTCTATATTTACTTGTTAGTTACAATATACTTTCATTGTTAAATACTGTTTTGTATGGACATGGACAGGTCTGCAGATATTTCGGTTTCTGCAGGTTGTACATAATTTCAAGAAAAGTAGAGCAACAAAGAAGTGTTGTTGCTTCATAATATTTATACCATATTATATCTTAAAAGTTTGAATTAATTTTAAAGTGTCAGCTTATCGCGCTCCAAAATACTAGCACATAAATACCTTACGAGTCACTGAGAACTGCTAAAGCCATTTGTTTAGAAACTTCACATACTTCATTACTACTACTTGCCTCCCTTTCATCACTCGACCACCAACTTTCATCATCATCTTGAATGAAACATAGAAACAAATCATCTTCATAAGTTGGAAAATAATGCTCCGGCTGGTCCCATTTACTTTTTTCTAAAACAAGATGCTTGGCTTCCTTCATGTGTTTCAATAAGTTCTTCGATTCGACAAACTTCGTGTCACAAAGCAGGCACTCATTTAAATGCACTTGGCGCCTTATAAAGTTCACTATTTTTACTTTCTGATAAAAATTTAGACCTCTTGTTAGATGTGTAAAACTGAATTCGTGCTGCCGTTCCATATGGTCTAAAATTTGGTCATATTCCATTTCAGTTTGCTCACAAAACAGACATGTAATTTCTGGGCCATTTTCTTCAGTCCAATCAGACCAATCTGGGTCACTGTCAACATTAGAATCTCTATCTGTCCTACAACTATCTGGTTGTGATGATTTTTTGCTACTTTTACTATATTTCTTCTGATTAAATTTTGATTTAAATTCCTTCTGGTCCTTCTCGCCCAAATAATTAACTAAAAAATACTTATCATACTCTTTATTCTCGGGATTGATTCGTTTATGACCTTTCTTCCTCATGTGCTCCTTCAGAATTACTCTGTCTTTGAAGTATTTTTCACAAAAAATGCACTGAAGTTTCTCTAATTTTGATGATATCATATTGACAAGTTCATCTATAAATATCAAATTTTCAGGCTTCGCTATGTGGAAGTTGTGTTTCTCATACAAATGATTGAGATAAACTGATCTAGTATCATTTGTTGATTGTCTACAAAACAAACATTCTCTTTCAAAGTGCTTATCCTCTCTTTCGAATTGATGATGCTTGAGCAACTTTTCCAGTCTATTTTGATGTAGGTTAGATCGTAATTCTTTATCTTCCGGGAGTACATCGCTGAGTAAATAGTGCTCTTTGTCTTCAGACTCAGTCCCATCAGGTTTACCATCGAGCAACATAGTTGTGCAGAAGTATGCCAGGTTCTGATCTGAAATTCAGTGAAGAATCTAAATTAATACTTAATTTCTCTAAAAAAAATCCATGTTGCAGGGAATGAGATATGTTCACTGGATAAAACGTAGGCTATCTCTGTGCAAAAAATCACATTGATCCATTTGATCCGTTTTGACATGAAAGAAGGACAAAGAAACAAACACACCTTCACATTTTTTATAATATTAGTAAGGATTCTTACTAATTTGGATTATTTATCTGACTATATATTTATATGAGAACTTTGTTATGTTCCCATTACTAGATTGAAACAATATTGTTTAATTTATAAGTTGGCCTGAAAGTGCCTGAATTCAGGTATTTGAATTCATAAAAACTATGAATTAAGAACAAAAAGTTATGTAATGTAATGTATCAACTATTTTAAAAGTTCTTGTTTACTTTTAATAGTGGATTAACTATTGTGATAAGCCTTTCAGAAACTTGGGGCAATTATAATAATAACAACATGTAGGGTGAAGAAATGAAAATGAATGATGTTAATAATGTAAATAAAATATACAGGGATTTTTAATTGAGGGAGGTACCCTGTAACCAAAACCTACCTGCAACCCGGCCGTAGCTTAAGTATCTCTGCCCCTAAATTTATAAAGAAAATCGGGCGCCTAGGGCAGGTGGTGAGCAGGTGGAAAGCGCTCCGCTACGGGCCGGCCGGACAACTCATCTGAGAGCCTCGGACCTCTAATCTCAAGCCAGGGTGGAGCTTCCTACTAGTGGCTAACAAAGCCTCAGAGGGCCTAAATAGGGGGCAACAACTTAAACAAAAAGTTTATAGGACAATTTGCACGTTACAAACACTTTAGATTAAATACCTCTATGTGGGGCCTCTATGTGTTGGACCTATGTCCCTATACAATCCTTACAAAAGATGATTCCTGAAAATTTCTTCAAAATCCATTGAGCCCTTTCAGAGCCTATTCTGGATAAACATTATTTATGCTTCAGTATTGTGTAAATGGCATAGATCCCACTTCAATATTTGTATATTAGTTTTGAAACCTCAGACAGATATTTATTTCAATCATCAAGTAAAATGTTAAATTTCAAATTCAAATTTAAATTTTCAGAACTGCCAAGTCTTTCATGACATGGAAAATGTCATACCTATGCAACTAATGACTGCCTGAGACTTTATATTATATAGCCCGAACAAAATAAAATATATCCTATACCTACCCTACCCCCACCCCTACCCGTACCGCTACCCCTACTTCTACTCCTACCCCTACCCTCTACCACTACCGATGTAAGGAATTTCTTAGGTAATTTTTTTACACCTTGGGTTACATTATTGGAGTTTTAGTAAGGATCCCTAATTTTTTTGAAAATAGAATATAGCCTATGTCACTCAGGGTGAATGTAGCTTTCCAATGGTGAAATCATTTTTGAAATTAGCACAGTAGTTTTTGAGTTTATTCATTACAAACATATACACACACACAAAAATACAAATCTTTCCTCTTTATAATATTAGTATAGATAGACTAGTTTCTATACTAGATGGATTCCACTTCACAATTAAATAAATAATAAAATTAATCAGCTATAAGCACTATAAAGGCTATAATACTTGACATTGGCAAATCATTGGACATTGACAATGAACATTGGTGGAGCCATAATGAAAGAAGAAGAAGAAGACTTTATATGAATGTTACAAGTTCATTATTTGGGCCATTAGGCCACCAAGAGGCTGTCAATTGTAATTTTATGTAAGTTAGGATAATAATATATTTTAATATCTTTAAAGCAATTCCTTAAATATTGAATATGGTTAAGTAATTGTTAATGTTAAATCAACTTATAAGTTTGGTGAAAATGGCCTTTGAGTAGTAAGGCCCAGACACCACCAAAGGAGGAGATGCTTAACAGCTAGCATAGAGTACTAAGCCTATGGAGGGGCCATAGAGGGCTCCCCCTTTGACTAGTTATACCTTAGATTTCGTTGGTATTATTTTGTGTCGTGAGACAGAGCTCTAAGAAAATAGTTAATTGTGATGTTTTAAACGGGAAAGGCGATCTAGGGCGTCAAACTTAGTGTTTCCAATCATTAATTATAATTATTATGTTTGTATTTTAACATAATCATCATATAATGTAAAATCCGTTGCGACAATAAAACGACAGAAAAATACAGTGGTACAGGGGCTAGTACTAAGCGTTTACCTCCCCCCCCCGCCAAAAGTGGCAGAAAAAATTGTTTGGTGATTTAAACGCTTCACGTCTCCTTTGGTAAATACTCAAAGACAGCTAGGGTGTATCCATCGAAGCTGTGCGTACTGGCTAGACCAGAACTGAGATGGTTTTTTGTTTGCCACTCGAGGCTCACATCTCTTGTGTCAGCTGCGTGCTGCCACATACTTGTAAGGCACAGCTCACATCTTTGCTTTGACCACACTAACAAATATGTGACTCCTCTCCTAGCTCAGCTCAACCATATCCACTGAAGCTAAGTGGAGTAGAGATGTGTAAATAACGAAACTCTATTGGTTGTTTTAAATTAATAAGTATATGGTAAGTGAAAAAATGTACTGTTTGTAGGTACCTTGTAATATTGTAATTATCGTCACAGGTAGGTCTATTTTCATTTATGTTCATTGTAATTTGTATGTAATGACTGTTTTGTGATAAATAAAAAAAAAATCATCTCCTCTTGTCTCCGCTTTGGTGGAGTCCCTCCCCCCTTTACCAATTTCTGGATTAAAGTACTAATAAGTCACTTTAGGTTTCGTTGGTATGGTTTTGTGTCACCAGACAGAGCTCTAGTTTTTGGATTGTAAATAAGAACAGTGTAACTAACTAACATTATTTAGGTATATTTGTATTTTACCAGTCTCTATATAAAGGAAATGTGACATTAACATTACAGAAAATACAGTGGTATGGGGGGTCAGTACTCTAGCTCTAGTGGAGAGTACCTATTTAATAGCTGCAATAAAAATGTTTACTTTAAAGTATCTAAGCTTTGAAGTTAAGTATGTGCAATGTCTTCTATGTAAAAACATTTCTCTTTCGGAGGACATATAGACATTTCTTGTGCAGCAACAGGTTTGTCTCTGGCCACACCATAAGGTATAAAGGCCGATTTTTACCGTTCCATCGACTTTTTACTGTAAAATGTAGGTAGATAATATAAACAGTACTGACCTTTAAATCTCAGTCTCCAATACCTAAGATATTCGATTAAGTCTGCTATATCATTGACATCAGATATTACCAGCTTGTGTTTAGTAAATAAATGTATGAGCAAAGATTCTCTTTCTTTAGGCAAGTGGAAGCTAATTTCACAGAGAACACATTCACAATCTTGGGGTTGTTCCAATGTAAACATGGATTTTTTTGTATTCTCCTGCAAAGTTAGTGGTCCAAAAAATGCCTTTTCCGCCATTTAATTACCTATTAGAAGAATTTTAAATATCAAATTATGAAACACCAGAAATGCGTACAAAAATATTGTTTTAGTTTTGACTTTTGTAAGTTTCTAAGTTTTGATAAGATAAATTTGACTTTGACACTGACACAGACTGACCTTTAGATAACACAAGTCACAGACTATAGAAATAGTGATGCTAGCTTGTTAGTGATGTGATGTGATACACGACAACCCTAGATTTTGCATTATCGATGCAACATCATCGATTGTGTATCGATATCGCTAACTAAAAAAAAATTAAACCAAATCAATGATACCACTATGCAGTGAGGAGTTCTCACAGATATACTCGCGTACCAAAACTAAATATATTTTCTGTACATGAGTTTAAGTATATTTAAGTAAAATTATTACCTACGAAATATTTATACCTACAATAAAATACACTGACCTATAAATAAAAAAACACACAGTCACGGCCATTATACCAAGCGGCCACCCGAGTACCACCGGGAAATTCATGGCAGAGGACGAACTAGGTGTACTTTTTTTAAACATAAAAAATATATTTATCGATAAAAGGTATGATGAATATAAAAGAAGCGAAAGAGGTATGTCAGGATGATAGTACATGGCATTCGATTGTCTCTGCCTACCCCTCTTGGGTTAAAAGGCGTGATGATAAATAGATAGATAGAAGTAGAAAATGAAAACTCTTGTTTGTTTTACCTTCTAACGCACAGTAAAACTTAAACAAACTGATGAAAATATTATTTTTTATTCGATACGATATTTGGACGATCTTATTAGCAACCATTCGATACTGACTACCAGGCTGGCGCAATGCAACACTGAGATTAGAACCTAGCGAACTAGGAACAAAAAACTTTTATATGAAGATTAGGAGATTTTTCTTGTTATGCATGTCTCTGTCTGTGGCTCAGGTGCGTTTTTTCTTTCATTTCCGTTATTCGGTTACATAATAAAAAATAACTCTATGGTTATTGCATATGGTTATTGCTATTGCATTGCATAGCATAGAGCAGGGATGGCGAACCAATGGCACGCGTGCCGTTAATGGCACGCGACACAATATTTTGGGCACGTCACTGCAGATCACAACAACAGAAGTCACACTAATTTTACTTTAATTTAAATTATGCGTATAATTGAAACTTTGCAAAATGTTCCTATTTTTTTGTAGTAAATAAAGAGTTTACTTAGTATTTATTATTATTATTTTTCTAATAATCACAAAGTCAAAATTATTTCATGGCATGACCTCAATAAAAATTTCTTTAGAAAAATGGCACGTTGGTACGTAAAGGTTCGCCATCCCTGGCATAGAGTAACTTATTTAGTAGGTATGTAGGTACTTGCAAAAGTCAGCCATATTTTTAATAATATATTTTTTATTTCTTTATTTTATTTATTTTGCGGTTTTGTCTTTTGATTTTGTGTTTCCTTGTCGATTTTGTGTTTCCTTGTCAATTTAAAATACATTAAATAAAGTGTTCTGTGTAAGACTGAAATGCGATCTCAAAAACGCAGTACCTAACTTGTGATTTAAAAAAAATGTGTTCGTGTTGTTTTTGTTTTTATTTCTTAATTTAAATTATATCGTAGGTACTTATACAGTTTATGGTGTTCTGTGTATATAAGACTGATAATGCCAAGCTACTGCTCCATATGATGCGAAATTTGTGACGGGCGAAGCCAGTTGCCATGATCAAGAAAAAAGGGTAGGTACCTACCTATTTATGGCAAAATTTCCTTTACATGAGGCCCGGTTAACATTTTATTGCTTACTATTATGTCACAGTCTTTGATTTATATTTTTTGTTATTTTATTCAATACGTAGGTATTACGTACGTACCTACATACCTTCTATATATAATCATAGTGATGTATTACAGTGCTATACCTATAGTTACAACTATCGATAATTATAAATAATTTTATATTATTGCACTTGTTACAAAAAATAAGTAAGTTGGGTGCGTTAAATTAATAGACACATTAATAACACAATATGCAATATTAATGGTTATTTCTAGAATTTTTTTTTCAATACTAATTACCTAACTACCTTAAAAATAAATTAAATTAATTAAATTAATAAATAAAATAAAACTTGATTCACTCTCTGAAAACGAAACCTACAAGTATTTGGGTATGTCACAGGCAATAGCAATCAATGAGACAGACATGAAACAATCTTTGAAGGAACGCTTCTATGGCCGCCTGAAAAAAGTACTGAAGAGTCTTTTATCAGGCGGAAATAAAGTGCGTGCCTTTAATGGTTGGGTCATGCCTGTCTTATTGTATTCCTTTGGCATACTCAAGTGGACTCAAACTGAACTGGACGCCCTGGACAGACGAGTTCGGACACTATTGACCGCATATCGTATGCATCACCCACGCTCATCTGTAATGAGACTGTACATCCCACGGAAATGTGGAGGTCGTGGCTTTCTTAACGCTAAGACTCTCCACAATCGTGAGGTATACAGTCTCAGAGAATATTTTCTCAACAATGAGGGAGTGATGCATGGAGATGTGGTCAAGGTAGACAAGGGCTTTACCCCGTTATCCTTGGCTAAAGAGAACTGGCACAAACCTGTAATACTGAGTACCAATGACCGCAAGGAGGTATGGCAGAGCAAGGAGTTACACGGAAGGTTCTACAAGGCTCTTCATGGTTCTGATGTAGACCTTTTGACTTCCGTGTCCTGGCTACGCTTCGGTGATCTCTTTGGAGAAACCGAAGGTTTTACCTGTGCAATTATGGACGAAGTTGTCAAGACGAATAACTACCGGAAATACATCATTAAGGACGGCACGGCTGACATCTGTCGAGCATGCCATCGTCCCGGAGAATCAATCAGACATGTTATTTCCGGTTGTTCTAGTCTTGCCAACGGCGAGTACTTGCACAGGCACAACCAAGTAGCCAGGATTATACACCAACAACTTGCTTTACGATACAACCTTGTAGTCACGGAAGTACCGTACTACATGTATGTGCCTGAACCAGTTCTTGAAAATGGTCATGCCACGCTCTACTGGGATCGATCTATCATCACAGACAGAACTATTGTTGCCAATAAACCTGATATTGTGTTGGTAGATCGATCAGCGCGCCTTGCAATGATAATCGATGTCACTATCCCACATGACGACAATCTTGTGAAAGCTGAGAAAGATAAACAATCAAAATATCTTGACTTGGCTCACGAGATTGTCGACATGTGGAATGTGAAATCGGCGATCATTGTACCGATAGTTGTGACGGTCAACGGTCTTTTTGCTAAGAGTTTTGACCGTCACCTTAGGAGACTTGAGATTGGCAGTTGGGTCAAGGGTCAGATCCAGAAGGCAGTACTCCTCAGTACGGCCCGTATTGTGAGGAGGTTCCTCTCTCTGCAGCCCTAACCACCGGTAGTTTGGGTATTAACCTCGCTTCCGGGGGGATAAATCCTTTTTTTATATTTTTATATATTTTTGTTTTTTTTTTATACCTAAATATGTAAAAATATAATTTAAAGAAATATGTGAAATAAAAAAAATTAAATTAAAAAAAAAGTGTACCGACTTCAAAAATTTGCACTGAAAAGTAAGAAATAATAAATACTATTTCATCATAGTATTGAATACCTCCTCCTTTTTTTTTAAATTGGTTAAAAATTAGGCGTTTCCGTAATTTGCCGTATTTAGAAGGTAATTGAGAGGATAAGGGGGTCATAAATTGTTTGGAAAGTCCTTCCGAATTGTGTTTATTTTACTACTAGGCCAGTCTGTGTAAATTTTTTGGACCATAATACAGCAAACGAAGATAATACATATTATGTAGAAAATCGGAAATTTTCCGTAGAATTCAATGTAATATTTTTAAAACAACCGACATTAGGGGGTCTTATAGAAAATGGCGGCCAAAGTTGGTGAAAAACACACCGGTGGCCAGACACCGGTAACAGTGTTCACTTTTTGCTAGTTGTCCATATTGAATAGAACTGGTGGCAAGCCGGTTATTTGATCTAGAATTCTAGACATACATTTGCATTTTCTTCCTTAATTTAGGTAAAATGCTGAAAAATATTTTAGTACTAATGTTTAATTTTTTTTCTTAGGTTGACACCCTATCCAAGGTAAGTCATCTGGTGACCGGTTATTCCTGTTGCTGTCTGCAAAATATTTGGTGAGTGCTGAGTTTTGATTATTATTATTATTACAGGTGATTTCTTCATTATTACTTTTACGGATTATGCTACATATATACTGTGTAAATTTTTGGAAAAACTCTTCATTACAATCATACGACCCTCTTTACCCTTTCAGTTACCCTGTCAAAACTTCTTAGTAAAAACGATAAATCAGTATTTAAACATCAAAGTAACTAAGTAATTTCTCAAATAGAGATAAAGTATATCGCAAACGGCAAGTTAGTTGTAAGAAAATCAATGATGTAAAATATATCGTCAAAATCAGAATATGTTATTACTTATACTTTAGGTAGGTAGATATAGAACCCTAAACACGTAGTAATTATTATTTACTCTATCCCTGAATTAACTAAATTGTGTTTTTTCTAATAAAAACATAGAAAGTTGATATAATTTTAGTATTTAGGTAGGTACATAAAATCTCTTAGAGATATCAATATTCACGCAGTAGCAAAATATTAGAATTTTAGAATTAAAACAATTTGCTTTCTGTAAGTACCTAAATACCGCACTCGAACATTTGTTCGAAGGCAAATATTTAAATAAAAAACTGACGACACAAAAGACATTTAAGCATAAAAAAGCCGGGCCATAGAGCCGGACATGCAATTTTTAGCCGGATAAAAAGCCAAACATGTCCGACTGCCTAGTAGTGCCTAGTAACCCGGAGTCATTTATTTTACTTTCATAGAACTAAATAATGTGATGCAAAAGTGTGTTGGTTTGTACTTCTTTCACGTGAAAATCGTATCCTTCGTGATAAATTCTTATGTCATATTTAAAAAAAATACTTACTCCCAGTACGTCACTCCGAGGACACTCCTACACTGTAAGCTCCCCATCATTTCAGGTTCTCGGCTGTAGCCCCGAAGAAGTACTGACGCCGCGTCGCTCTCTTATCTTTATAATGCTACATCATTCCCAAAAGTTCACAGTTTATCACAGTATGTCTCGTAACATACAAGTAATCATTGTGGCATGATTTCTTATAAGTTTTTTTACCAATTACGTGTAAACAACCGTCGCTATTGATAATAATTTTATGATAATTATTTTTAGGGTCCCGCGTTAAGATATTACCAACCACCCTCTAAAAAAGTATTTGAATAATATAGAAAGATAAACAATTGAATAGGCAATAGTTAAAAGTGTCAACTGTTGCGAGGTACTAAGTTATTTTAAATAAATTAAGTGCTTAATTTTTTATCAACAATGATTGTAGAAATACAATATAAATATTACTTAGGTATATATATACACTCCCGGACATCTGAATCGAGCCACCTTGCATTTTAATGTTTGGAGTACTGAAGCTTTAAAAAAATGTACGACTAAGGAAAAAGTTTTGATGCAGTTTTGAAGCTAATATACTAAACATCGTTTTAGTATGCCATTGTTCTAAGTTTGAACTAAATTTGTACTAAACAAATCGAGTTAAGATTGATCAAGTCGATATCGGCTTTTTTCAAAGCACAATTTGTTTGAGAATAAATATGGTTTAATTTAAAAAAAAGTTTATTTAGTAACTTGTATTACCCCCGAGTGAATTTATCACGGCCGTCATACGGTTTGGCATAGAATTTATCAACGCCATTATGACGTGTTGAGGAATGTTCTCCCATTCTTCCAAGATGACGGTTTTCAGCTCCTGTATGGTTTGCGGGGCAGGGTAGTGAGCTCGAACGCGCCTCTTCAGCTCATCCCATAAATGCTCTATAGGGTTCATATCAGGGCTTTGTTCTGGCCATCTCATGACAGTGACACCAACGTCATTTCGGTACTCCCTGACGATTCCCGCAGTGTGGGCCCTTGCATTATCGTGCATAAAAATGAAACCCTGGCCAATAAATCCAGCATATGGCATCACATGGTTCTCTAAGCATTGAAGAATGTATCGGTTGCCATTTAAGCGCGGCAGCCGTGGTCCCGTTACAACCTCAAGCTCAGTTTTGCCTTCCATAGAAATTCCTCCTCGGACTGTCCATGATCCTCCACCATAACTCACTTTCTCATCAATACAGCATTGCGCGAAACGCTCGCCCTCCCTTCGGTACACCTTACTCCTTCCATCATTACCGTACAGCATTATCTTGGATTCATCAGTGAAGAGTAACTGGCTCCATTGTTGTTGAGTCCAATTTAAATGTTCTCGCGCAAACTGTAGGCGAGCCATTCGGTGAGCTCGTGTCAATTTGAGTCCATTGGCTGGCTTATGTGGTTTTAGACCACGTTCATTGAGTCGCCTTCTAATGGTCCGAGAGCTAACAGCCACTCCATTGAAGTCTCGGAGGTTTCTTTGTATCTGAACAGACGTCAGGTGTCGATTTTGTAAGGTGGTAGTGAAAATAAACCGATCTTGTCTTGCCGTTGTCACTCGGAAGCGAGGTCCACCTGCTCGGCGAACGAAGGTGCCAGTCTCTAGATACCGCTGGTATACTCTTTGAACGGCAGAACGACTTATGTTAAGTTGTGCACTTACGTTTCGTTGACTTAGCCCAGATTGAAGAATCGCTACGGCTTGCGCGGCAACTTCAGGTGTAGTATCCATAATTTTAAAGCCGAAATCAGTTTAAATTATAAGAAAATAACTGTACTAAACTTTTTGTAAACAGTTATCAATAATTAAAAAAAAATAACAAACTTAAATTGCTTCAATCACAACTTTCTGCAGTCGTATTTTTTCAAAACAGTGACCTAGCTCGGCTTTTTTCTGTAATTTAAATTTAAATTTGGAATAATACTCAGTAGAAAAATAGTTAAATGTGCCAGCATTAATACTGCATCAAAACTTTTTCCTTCATCATACTTTTTTTTTAAGCTTCAGTACTCCAAACCTTAAAATGCAAGGTGGCTCGATTCAGATGTCCGGGAGTGTATATAAAATAAATTTACTTTTAAAAAAAAGTGTACCGACTTCAAAAATTTGCACTGAAAAGTAAGAAATAATAAATATTTCGTCGTAGAATTTGAAGACGGTTGGTGCCAAATTAGGATACAAAGTAATAAACATCTAAGAAGATAGAGATCTGTTCAATATTATCTATGTTTGTACTGATGATCGTAGGTTCCTAATGAATTGTCTAGATTTGTGAATTTGGGAACTAAGTTATTTCTAGTTTGGCACCAACCGTCTTCAAATTCTACGACGAAATATTTATTATTTCTTACTTTTCAGTGCAAATTTTTGAAGTCGGTACACTTTTTTTTAAAAGTAAATTTATTTTTCCCTTTTAAGTGATTTTGCTGCCCTGAGAGACAAATAATAACGCAAATAAAAAAAATTGATAGAAAAATTAAACTGCTGTTTTGAACCATTTGCGTCCTGAGCTGCATCATACCATACCATACCTTTAGCCGTTAGACCAGCGTCTATACAAAAATTGACAACTTCGTGTCAATAGCAACCGTTGCTAAGGCTTTTCTGTGATACATAATTTTCAGCCGAAAACAGAGACAAATTACTGAATTTCTGAAAAACTACTAAACCGATTTTCGTCATTATGTCTGTAAGATAATGTCGAAAAATTATTATATCCTTAAAAAAATTAGTCGTCAAAATGGGTACATATTTCATGGAGATATTAAGAAAACTGTAGGTACTTATAAAGTCAGTTTTTTCTAAATTTCTAAAAAACTACTGAACCAATTTTCACTAAAAAAAAATGGGACCACCTGTGAAGTATACCCTTTCAAACAAAAAAAATATTTCCAAATCGGTCCAGGCGTCTTCAAGTAATCGGGGAACATACATAAAAAAAAAAGATTCCGACGAATTGTAAACCTCCTCCTTCTGTTTTGAAGTTTGGTTAATAATACCAATTATTAACTATGGATTATGGAACAAGTTGCAATGGTGCCTATGCTTTTTAAAATTGTGCTAAAGGCTCTACAACATTGTGATTATTACCATACGGAACCTTAGCAAAAAGCTCACTACTACTTAACTTGTAAACTTATATTTCATGCTTGTATATAACCGAGTAACGAAAATTAATAAGCACTTAAATAGTATAATTTTCGCAGAGAAACAATTTGAAGAATACATTTTTGACAATGGAGTTTACCAACAAAGTCGTGCTAATAACAGGTGCAAGTTCAGGTATTGGTGCTACATGTGCTCTACATTTCGCTCGAAATTCAGCAAAATTAGCATTAACAGGTAGAAATTTAGAAAGACTTAATGCTGTTGCTAAACAATGTGAAGCCATTAACAATATTAAGCCACTTGTGATTCAAGCTGATTTGGATAAAGATGAAGATGTAAGAAGAGTTATAGATGAAACCACTAAAGCAAATGGTCGACTAGATGTTTTGGTAAATAACGCCGGTTTCGGAGCAAATGCTACTCTTACAGATGGAATCCATCATTTCGACAGGATTATGTCTACTAATTTACGAAGCGTCTATCTTCTAACTAGTTTAGCTATGCCTCATTTAATTATGGTAAGCGGTAACATTGTTAACATATCGAGTGTAGTTTCTGTGAGACCAACTCCTGAATTCCTACCATATAGCTTATCAAAAGCTGCATTGGATATGTTCACGAAATGCCTTGCAAAACAATATTCAATCGATGGTATCAGGGTCAATTCTGTGAATCCTGGACCAGTAAAGACTAACTTTTTTGCTACAGCTGGGATTAAAGATAATGAGTTTGATGCTTACCTAAAAAACAGAATGTCATTAAGTTTGTTGGGAAAGATTTCAACCACAGATGACGTTGCTGAGCTAGTGATTTTCCTAGCAAGTGATAAAGCAAGAAGTATAACAGGCAGCCTAAATTTTGTTGACAACGGAATGCTTCTGAATTAAATTAAGCAATAAATTAGAATTCACTATTTTTCTGTTTTAAATAACAAGTAAACATATTTACTCTATTTAAACAGATCAAGGTTGTTATACCTTGCAGTGTGGCCAGTTCAATCACTTGTACATACCAGTGGTACCTAATTTATATCTGTCGCTGTATTTAATGGTAATAAATCTATACTTTTTAAAATAAAATTGCATTGAAGTAAATTCGTCTTTCAATTTGATGTACAATTAATTCAAGTGCGACTCAGGTACAAATAGGTCAAATGAAATGTTTAATTTTTCCTGTATTTTCTTAGTAAATAATAAATATTGTGTGTTATGTGTTGCGAACTTCGGGTGTTTTTTGCAAATTGGTTCTAAGTCAAATATTGCAATACCTTTACAATAAAATCCAACACGATATAGGTAAATAAAAAAATAACGGCATTGTCAATGGTCTGAGCGTACGAAGTCACAGACACAGATACTTATAATATTATGCATCATCATCATGGTGATAAGAAATAATAATATAATTTATCAGAACGAAAATGTTTTATATGTCAATATAGTCTTGTTATCTTTTTATGTAGATATTCACCACAGAGTATTAAAGAAACAAAATTGTTGTTATGGTTCAGTAAATTATTTTCTATTGAATGGACCATCCATATAGATTAGGTATATCAATTACTATAATTATGATGGATTATATTTTATCATGGTCTCGAGAGTTTGGTATCATGTAAATAAGAAAAAATTACGCAAATCGTGTGTGTCCACCAAAATTAATTAGGCGATGAAAGTTATGCTATAGAATACCATTAGTTACATTCCACCAAGTGGATGGCGAGTTACATAATTATCTTGCTCTATATAAAATCGAAGGTTTTTTTCATGAAAATATTGAGCATTGATTGAAGTAATCTAGGTAACTAGTAGATACTTCATACATTTTATATTCATCGAATGAGAGGCAATTGGACAACTCTATACTTTTTCGAACAGTCCAAAAGATAAGAATACACTGATTATAATATAAGAGTTCCATTATTATCAGATTCATTTGACGGCGTATAAGTTACAGTGAAGGCTAGTTCGTATAACAATTTTGTTAAATTCTGTCAAAGTATGGATTTTACTGACAAAGTAGTAATTGTAACAGGAGCTAGTTCTGGTATTGGAGCGACATGTGCTATTCACTATGCTCGATATTCAGCCAAACTAGTAATAACTGGCAGAAATCTAGAAAGACTCAACAAAATTGCCGAGTCATGTGAAACTATTAATCATGTAAAACCGCTTGCTATTGTAGCAGATTTGGACAAGGAAGACGATATCAAGAAAATAATTGATGAGACTTTAAAAAAATATGGCCAAATTGATATTTTAGTAAACAATGCTGGTGTAGGTGCAAAAGTTGGACTCGAAGACGGAATTTCCCATTACGACAAAGTTATGTCAACTAATGTCAGAAGCGTATATATACTGACAAGTCTGGCCATACCACATATAATTAAAACTAAAGGTAATATTGTTAATATTTCAAGTATTGTATCTGCAAGAGCTACGCCTCAATTTTTGCCATACAGTATGTCGAAGGCTGCTTTAGATATGTTCACAAAATGTCTTGCAAAACAATATGCTGTTAACGGTATAAGAGTGAATTCTGTAAATCCAGGACCAGTTAAGACTAATTTTCATGCTTCAGCTGGATTCAGCGAAGATGAGTGGAATGTATATGTTAAAAACAGAATGGCATTCAGTTTATTGGGTAAATTTTCAAGTACTGATGACGTTGCCGAGTTAGTGACATTCTTATCAAGTGACAAAGCGAAGAGCATTACGGGGTGTATTCATTTCGTAGAAAACGGCATGCTTCTATCATAATATTCTGAACTCTAATTACGAGTATAATTTACTGTCATTGAATTGAAAACTTTAAAATGTGTAAATATAACTATATACCTTTTTATAACCTTGTCCTTTATGATTACGAACTAACAGCAAATACTAAATACCACTTAATATTTTCATTGAATGATAGAATTGAACAACTACATATTTTTCAAACTTTTCAAAAGATAAGACAAACTATCATTAGATATGAAAGCATATGTTCCATCATTATCAGATTAAATTGTCGTCGTGTAAGGTATTATTGTTAATATTTCAAGTATTGCATCTGTAAGGGCTACACCTCAATATTTGCCATACAGTTTGTCGAAAGCTGCTTTAGATATGTTTACAAAATGTCTTGCAAAACAATATGCTGTTAACGATATAAGAGTGAATTTTGTAAATCCTGGTCCAATGAAGACTAATTTTGACGTTGCAGAGCTAGTGACATTCTTATCAAGTGACAAAGCGAAGAGTATAACGGGGTGTTTTCATTTTGTGGAAAACCGCTTGCTTCTATCATAATATACTAAGATCTAATAATTACATTTTGTGAAACTTTACAGTTTGATGAAAATACGGATATAAAAATAACATTAATCTATGTGAATTTTAGTTTTCAATTTAAAAATACATGACTGAGTATTTAAGATTGCTACAATCTTCATTCAGGAAAACTATAGTTACCTATGCAAAGTGTAATACATAAACTCTTAAGATTCTAGATTCAAGATTATGGTAGGTATAGGAAATTGTTGGTATATAGAGAATTGGGGATATAAATAAAATAAAATAATTAATAAAATACTTAAGTTGTATATTTTTTGATATTTACAAGTTAATAGGAACATTTTCAATTATAATTCTTGTATGAAATAAATGCCTCTTTAATTAAAACTAAGATATCTAAAGCCGGGTTCCCACGGCTCGTTAACTGACGTCTGTACAGGCCTTTCGCGGCCTGTGTCGAGCAGTTCCCACGGCTCGTTAACTGACGTCTGTAGAGGCCTTTCGCGGCCTGTGTCGAGCAGTTCCCACGGCCCGGTGTGGCTTGGCAATGATATGGCAAATAATACATCTGATATGCTGAGCGACGCCATACCTTTGAACTTACAGACTTCCGACGAATCGGACGGGCGACGACGAGTCATCGCAGGCGTCATCGGACGCCACGGTTCCCACGACCTGTCGGCCTGACAAGGCTTTAGAATTACTTACATACATAAATTCTAAAACTATAATTATTTCACGTATCTATTAGGTTATTTACAAAATGTAGATATTTATATAGGTGTGTAAATGTATAATTTAAGATTAATAGGCTTATAATGTATCTATGGTTATCTACGCTTAAATTAAATATCACATAGTCCAATCAATTTAAAAAAGTCAAGAGCTATCTAGTAGAGATCTTCGAAGAAAACATTTACAGTTAACTTGGTCGTCATTATTAGTCCGATTAAAAGGACACAAAATAACTTTATTCATCGGTTTCGGAACTCAAGTTAACTTCTCCGGTTGGTAATACTGAATAAAAAAAATGAGAAATATTTAACTGCAATTCAGGTTAGTTTCAGCAACCAATAGTTTATATGGCACACTGATGCCTTTAGTTGACGCCGTTACTTGGATAGCGTATTTTTTACCTCCTCGGAGCCCATTTATCTTGTGTATTATCACTTTGGATCTGAAAATATTAATATCATTAGTAGACAAAATTATAAACGTCAATAACATTTTTATTTTGAGGAATGGTTTGTCTGGATGTTTGTTCTGTCCATTAATTAATGCCTGATCCAAAGGCTCCTTCCAAATTCCAATTTTTCTAAGAAATTTGTAATCGATAGGTCTTTTAGTGCTTTTAGGAATTGTTTAGAATAAATTGATGTTTTGTATTAAAAAACAAAACCTAGGTAGGTGGGGATCGAACCAGGGGAGACGCACGGTTAGTATACTAGTATAGCTCAGAAAATTTTGATTTATCTTTCAGTGGATCAATATTTATGCAATTACTTACGTTGGTCTTTGTAAATGACTGACACATTGGGTCTTCAAACTTCTTTTTACTCCAGAACAAAGTGGTGATGAAGAACCATATAGAGTTACTTCGCGTGTTGAAATGCAATATCTAGAATTAATTTTCATTGAAATAAATTTACGGAAAGAGCAGATCGATAGAAAACGTGAAACAGAAATTGAAGATGAAAAACTGTAGGTACCTATACAAAAACAGTTCTTCATTACTAACATATTATACTAAATACTCAAAAGTACTGGGTTTTGAAAGACAACTTCGGTGATCTGAACCACATCCAAAAAAAATGTATAAATCTGGATACCTTAATTTTTGATACACTTACAATGATTTATATTTTAATAACCTAGTTCAAAATTGCAATCTAAAGATACAACATGACTATACTCTTCGTCAAACAAGAGAAGAACCTGTGTTAAGAAGACCGATGGATTGAAATTTTGGTGATTATAAAATATTTTGATATAATAGTTACCTGATAACGTCTGTAGCGTGATGTGTTGCGGGCAAAAAAGCGATGTCCAAAGAATGACATGATCGACGAGGTCTCAACTCACGGACAGTCGCTCCATCATTCTCAGCTAATTCTGGTGTATTGACACCCCATCTTTTAGACGACGCTATTAACTGTTAAGAAAATAAATTGTAAGTAAGGTTCCTGTAGCATGTTGTTCTTCAAGCGAAACTTGAATGGATGAAAAAATTTAACCGTGTGTTTAAAAGTTCGGCTGTGAAGTAAAGAGATTTATGATTCGTTCTAATTCGTTAAATCATAAAGTTGATGATGGAAAGTGGGATGCAGTGGTCATGTACCTACCTATCACACGGATTGCGCAGAAAATAACGCGAAATTCATGATCGAAAGGATTTTAAAAGTGTTACTAATACACTAGGTATCATCACGCCTTGTATCCCAAGAGACAATCGGCATTAGCAGAGACAATCGAATGCCATTTTATACGATCCTGACATACCTAGCTTTCGCTTATTTTATATTCATCACACCTTTAATACATGCTCGGCGATTGTGTGTAGTTTTAATATTTCTATCGATCAATATTTTTTTTTGTGTTCAATAAAATACACTATTTAATTTAAATACTATAAGTAATATGATTAGATCTAAACCAATGAGTCATAATCAGGCCTACGATGTCTGTCCGTCTGTCATAAAGTTCTATCTCAACGATATTTATGAATGTAGCCAGTTGAAATCTATCTAAGTACATTATAATGTATTGCATACTTTTCTTATTCGTAGAGATTGCATGAATTTTGTTAAATATTTTACCTCAACACCAATTACATCTCGAATGTCTTTACGATTAGGAGTCAATTTGATAACATATCGGATATAAGTTTCTTCTGAGCTGCTCGAGTCGTACTGGATCGAAGTCTCGTCGCTAGTTTCTTGTATAGAAGATAATGTTGGATATGCTATGAACATTTTTGTATGTTGATCTAAAACAATAAATATAATTGGTATAAAATTGTAAATATCGTTACTGTTCCGTGCCCAGAGGTATAAATATGATTTTATTTATTTTTTACCCTCCAAAAAAATTATGTTTAGCTTTTCTTTGTTACGGTGCTTTCAAATTGGCACTACAAAGATGACGATAATAAGCAGTTTGGTTAAGGTAATAAGCGGCAAACTTGGGCACTTCTGGGTCAAGGTCGAAAGCCGAAATACATTTCCCCCCTGTTTTTTGAGACGAGGATACGATTTGGAATTGGGCTAGGCCCGAAAGTGAAAAACCTTTGGCACAGGCTCAGTTTTTCCGTTTATCTGGACCAATAATTGTAGGTTTGGGATACATACCAATATTCTTTAAGTATTGCAGACGTTTTCCTTTAGCTAATACTTCAACATCTATAGCACCTCCACACGCGGTAATGGATAGCCATAGGTCCGATCCCGCAACGACTGACGCCTGAAATTTCCAATCAATTTAGATTAGGTACCTACTGAATTTTAGATTAGAAATTTTCTTATCCTAATTGACTTTAGCCTCCTATCAAGTTAACTGTTAAGGCCTAAAATTAAGTCACTCTGAGTTCTGCTTACCAAAAGTTATTTAAAATTATACTTTGTTTAATATAAGAATCGAACCCGATAAATAATCGATAAGTACAAAAGAAACAACTAAAAGAGATCACGTTAGTGCTACGAACGAAGGACCCCGCGGCCTTGTTCCTTCTACTCCATTCCCCATGAGAGAAGATCAGAAATATATTATAGTCTCGGAAGCAAGGCAATGCGTAAATAAAAATAAAAATATAGCATTTACCTTATAGTAAAACACAAGTTTTCCACCACGAAAATCTGCTTTGTATGGAATATTTTCTCGAAGGCGTTTAGCTGTAGATGTGCGCGGGCGCACACTATTTGCCGCTAATAATACACCGGCCCGTCTGTCACTGCCAACTCCGAATATACTTACAAAATACATCTACAAATATTTTATAATCATGTATTATTTAGGTAAACTAGGTTTGGTATAGGTACAAAGAATTAATAACAACTATATTATGTTCTTTAGTAAATATAATAATATCTACATTAAACCTGATCTGTACAAAATTTTACTAATCTATACTAATAATAAAGCTGCAGAGTTTGTTTGTTTGTTTGTTTGTTTGTACTCGCTAATCTCTGGAACTACCTGTCGGATTTGAATTTTTTTTTGCATTTTATAGCTCAATTCTTGAGGAAGGTTATAGGCTATCCAACGGGGGTGAAATGGGATGTAAACGTTATATTCCTAATACAGCAGGCAACTGCTAGTATAAATTCAATATTTGTGTATTTGTTTGTTTGTTCGTATTCTATAGACTCAAAAACTACTGGACCGATTTGACAAACTCTTCTTGCATTTGATATCCCGATTCTCGGGGAAGGTGACTTTTTTACATCACGCTACCTACCTACCTATTGTATTCCTAATACATGTCTTTTTCTTCCAAGACACTGAGATATTTATTTTAATTATTCATGTTTATTATACCTACCTTGGCATGATCTAAATTTTCAATTAAATGATTAGTCGTTCTATCTCCAATACATGTCACCATTGGATCTTCATCGGTGACTTTAGTGCTTCTACCTGTAAATAATTTCACAAAAATAATATAAAATCTATTCCATAGGTAAATATTGTCCATGGATTGGTAAAAAATCAACCAATGAATCAACAACATGAATCAGGGTTCACAGCTGAAGACAGAACTTATCCTCATAATTATAATTTTAATTATGGGACCTCAAACCTGGACTCTCTAGATTGTATTTGGTATGAGAAGGCTACCTAATGGTAGCAATCTCCGTTGCGGCATCTTTTAATGCTTCAGATTATTCAGGTGCGTCGTCTGGTATTAACTAGGCAGGACACGGGTTCGATCCTGAATCCCGGCCATGTACCAATGGGTTTTTTAATTAAAAACTTATGTGCATAATCCGACAAACCACACTTAGAGGCTTTTCCATCTAAATATACCTCAACAGAACTGGCAACTCGTTAGGTATAGCCTCACAAAAATACCATCGGCTAAACGAGGGAAAATTGGTCTTCCCTGGGTTTCGGGAGTTGTAAGGTAACCCGTGAAGAAAAAAAAGATTACAAGGCTAATCTTAAGCTCGCTTCCCACGGTGCGTGATATTGCGGACGGACGCGCACCAGCCCGCACCGACACGCACCGTGGGAAGGGTATTCGTCCGTGCTCGTGCGGGCTGGTGCGTCGCGGTGCGCCCGATCCGCGGCGAGTCGGTAACTTCAAAGGTGCGGTGCGAGCTTGTGCGTGCTCGTGCGTACTGGTGCGTGGCCGTCCGCGGTCGTCTGATATTACTATACTCTTTGGTCTGTCGTGCGGCCTTGTGCGTGCTATCACGCACCGTGGGAACCCAGCATAATGTGTATAACTGAAGATCACATTAGGCAAATTTAGAAGCATAGGTAATGGACAATCTTTATGTGCCGCATTTCATTGGTAGAATAAGTCAACCTGACCATACAATGTATATCGAAGAGAAATAAGTGAGATATTATGGGTGGAATGTATGGGATATTTGTATGATGAATCTTTTAGCTTTGTTTTTATAAAGATTAATTTTGATATTGTATTTATCTTTAAATGAACGCGTGTGTTACTTACTAAATTTTCTTCTCCTGTAATTCTTAAACTTCTCTTCATACAAGTCCATAGATATATTATCTTCTACGGTATCTCCGTCAATTTTATTATCTACATCCAAATCTTGATTGTATTTAGTCCCATTCGTATCAATTTTATCTAATTTAGTATCCATATGATTAATTTTATTGTCCATTCGATTGCATTTAAGGTCGTGCTGTGCGGCACAGAGGGATGTGTAGTTTTTTCTATAAGACGCAACTATGCAGTATGATGTTGAATGCGGGTCGATGGGGCTGGAAAAATTAAAATTTATATTTTAAGTAATAGGTATAAGTAACAAAAGTAAAATATCCAATCTTATTTCGTCCAGAAAAGCATAATTTCAGAATTGTTCACCTGAAACAGAAGCATAAAACGGCATTTTATGATCTTCTAAAACAGTGCAACAATGATCACATTGTATATGGGCTTCCTTTTAAAGACAATGCAACAAACATTTCTGCACTGTATTTGTTATTTTTAATTAGTCACTGAGTATACTTTTTCTGTAGAAAGGTATTTTTTGTGTAGATTTTATTCTATTAGGTACGTTTTATGTTGAAATTATTATTATATGCTCCGCTCGGACTTCAAACTAACACTCAGTGCAACAATAATTGTGGCGATGCAGCAATCTACTATTAAATTTCTTCTCACACATTTAAACGTCCACCGAAATCACCCACATGCTCATCCAATTCTCGTACGTACGGTCCCCTGTCCGTTTTCAAACTATCGTGTCTGTGCTCGATTTCGATGCCGGACAGATCCCGGACTGTCTACACACACACATACACACGCATTATATAGATATTGTGACCACTGTGACCTGCTCATTGTATTGTGGCCCACCATCCACGCTCATTGAATTAATACGGTATCGGAATAATTAAAACTTATTCCTAATTTCAGATAAGATTGATATTGATTCTTGCCACTATTCCATGCGGACCTGGTTTATTTATTTATTTTTAATGTTTAGATTAGATTATTTAAGGTTTTTATATTGTTATGTGAATCAAATAATAATTTAAATAGATTTAGCTGTATTAGATTAGTGCGCAAATCTTTTCAACATATCAAATAGGTACGCTGAATCATGACGGTTTTCTTTTAGCACATTCTCGATAAATCGCGCATAATATTACATTTCTAGTTCTGAGCAAGTGTCCAATACATCTTGATCAAGTAGATACTTAATATAATTGAAGCACTCTGTTTATAGCTTCGACTTAAAGCCGCAATAAATAAAGGTCTATAACGTCAAATAAAAAAATCTCATTAAGAAAGCATGTCATCTAGTCACCCCAAATAGGGAGAAATACCGTGAAGGTACGAGTATCTCTATAAGGCGGTATGCTACCGTGTTGATTGCCGCGGCATTCGATAAGTTTTAATTACTCTTAAAACCACTATTAACTCCTTTCTTGATATAATCGTACTAATTATTATTTGCGATACTATTTTTATAATTAACGTTGTGTTTAACGCCAATTTATTTATCTAGTTTTAATTGTCGGTATGTTTTTGTTGTAATACTATTAAGAGTCCTATCCATAATTTGTATGGGGATAAACTATTACCATTTTCTCTGTAAGTAATCCACCTGTGACACTGTAATTTAGCCGTTATTTTTTCAATTGGTTATATTGAATAGGAAATATGGGTGGTAAAATAAAGGATTATTTTTCCCCTGTTTTCTATCACAAAGCTCTTAATTTTTTTTAAAGCGCTGTCATTCTATTACACTTCTATTTTTTTGTAGCTTGTTGAAAATTCAAAATACTATAATATACTATATGCTAAATTACAATGACACAGGTGGATTATTTACTGAGAAATTGGGAATGGTTTATTAAATTATGGATATAGGAGCCTTAAGTATTCTGTGATACTTTTTTAAACGGCTCCCGGAACCGGTGTTATCGGTCCCAGGATTGGTCCCAGGCCAGAGTACCCAGCGGAAGACGAACTCTTCCTTCTTTTGCTTTTGTGAAGCTATAAACGAATGGCCCCCATTAAATACTTCAAATATTGTTTGATATACGTATCTAATGAAATGTTTAAGTAATCTCTATAAGTATATTATATTATTTCTCAAAGATGTTTTTTTTGTCGGTATCAAATATATCTCATAATACTGTATCAAAGTTAATGTTTGATACGCCATTTTGAAGATTTATTTTCCCTCGAATGACGAAAAATAAACAAACAAATTCAAATTAAATGTTTCGCACGGGTCATCCATAAATAACCCCTTTTTTACAATAAATAAAACTACATTACGTAAGTATGCGACAATTTCAAACTGGCCCTATTTTATAGTAGGTACGCAGAACCAAATTATTAAGGCGCTTAGTGTCGCCAATGACATTGGCCATACAAGCGGTCACCGAGCGCTGTCCTCGAAACACCTTCGAAATTGACGTATTTCGATACTATAAAGGAAAATGTTAATTGATTTAGATATACTTTGTTGTATTTAAAGTACAATATGTTATTTATTTTTTGCCATTTAAATATTTCCAAACGTCATTGCCGTTTAAGAGAAGTAGATAATTAAAGCCAAAACACTATTCCATTATTATTATTTTAAATATTGAAGATTTGGTCTTTTACACGAACTGTGTATTTACATAATTTTTTTTTAAGCATTTTAATCCATCAGTAAACAAGGAGTAGTCTTCGAAGCCATAGGCTATTGCTAGTCTTTAGTAAGCGGGTGAATGAATTTTAATAAAATATCTGTATGGTGTGACCAACCTCCTTTTAACGTTGCTACTTGCTTAAAGGCCGATTTAGACGTTACGAGTGTTTAGTAGAGTGCGTAGGTGGCACTCGCATGCCAGTGCATTAGTAGGTTTCCAGTGACGTTTATACTTCTTCCAGTAGATTGCCATTTTGTAGGCCAAAACACACATAACTCTCATTGTCAACTTGTGCAAGTTACTAAAACTGACCGTTTAGACTACAGCGAGTAGCGAGTCAGGAACGCGCGGGGGGTTGAGCGGGCGCGGGAGGGTGTCACTTGAAACAAAAATAAAAAGCGATTCTATTTGATTCTAGTTGAAAGGCGAGTGGAGCGTACTAGTACGAGTACTGGAAACTACCGTTTACATGTTTCAACTAATGTACTATCCTAACGCACTCTACTAACCACTAGAACCGTCTAAATCGGCCTTAAGGTATCGCCTATAAAAACTTGTCACATAATTTATCCGTTATTCGTGCCTTTTGCAGCATAAATCTGGATTAACGTCCAGCTATCTATTCTGTATAAAAAAAACCTATGTAATTTATTACCCCTATTTACGTGTAACTTAAGCTAGCAATATGGAGGCTTTTCAAAGTTTAAACTGCAAAACAGAAAGTAGATTATTTTTATTTTATTACATTTTTTGCAAATAATACATACCTTTTTTCGAAACCGTGTTACGGTTCCAGGGTACCCAGCGGAAGTCCAAGTCACCTTCGTTTAGACGATGGTATTTATGAGTCTATACCTAATGAATAGTCAGTTCTGTTGAGTTATATTTAGGTAGAAATCGAAGTGTGGTTTGTCGGATTATGTACTTACATAAGTTTTTAATTAAAATATATATTATACCTATGAATATTATTTCGTATTCAAAACGAATTATTTAGAAATAAGTTCATGTAAAATCTTTGATAACATCAGATAGGTAGGTACCTATTTAAAATTAAAAATAATATTATATTATCTACTCAGAATTACGCATCTGTATACTCATGCGCACTGAATACCTGTATAAAAATACACGACTTATCAATTTTGGGATATTTTCTTATTATCAAGAGATTGGATAACATTAATAAAAAATAGCACCTATTCTTAATTTTTTCTCATATTATCTTTTTATCAAGAAATACAACAACCGGGTACTCTATTTTAGTGTAAGTACTATTTTTAGTCCCAGTTTGAAGAATTTATGACGATTCTGGTTTATTTTGAGATCGTACCTACACGGTTTATTTATTAAATAGCCAGAAAAAAATTAAGGCCATTATTCATAAACGTACCTATATTAGCAACGTTTTTGTTAAAATGTGTTTTGTTTCTTTCTATTATTAGAAAAGACAGGTTTGTTAGAAAGTGACAAACCATATTTTAACTAAAACACTTCTAAAATGTGTTTATTAATATGGCCATAAGTAGTTAATTCTTTTACAGGCTGTAGTTATTTATACATAATCAAAATAAATTATGAATTAGGGTCATTTTGTGTATATTTTAAAGAAGTGGCACATCTACTGTTCAAGACACTGTTTCTGGTGTCTCTGGCACATAGCAAGGTAGAAATGCCGTGAACGTGTGTTTTTTCTTAGTTTTGTATATTTACCTCGGGTCCCAGTTAGCAGCTAACCTACGTTTAGATCTTGTTCGAAGACGCAATCTGACAGTTTTTTCAGGCTCACCTCTAACACTTACTACAACTGAACCACCTCTTTGCGATGATAACTGTAAAAAATAATGTTTCATAAGTTAATTAGCTTTCCGCCCAAGCTTCGCCCGTGGATTTTTTTGTAATATGACATAAGAATTTATCCATAAAAATAGCCTATGTTCCGGCCACCAATTATCTCTGTGCAAAAGAACCACGTCGATCCTGAAAACATATCTGAAAAAGCTATCTGTTGGCTAACAGTCAATTTTACAAATTTGAAGATACTAAAAGAAAGACATCACCTGAAAATATCTGAAAATGGATTTTCCCAGAAATGTTCTTATACCTACAATGTTCTTATAGGATTTTATTAAAATCGAAAATAACACCAATAAAATAACAATATATCTGAAAACAGCAAGTTTTGTGTCGCCTAAAAAAATATTAGAAAAATACCTACTTAATAAACTACTTGACTTTCTTTGACTACGGATCTCTAAAAATTACATACGCTTCTATCAATAGGTATAAATTACTCTTTGTCATCACGGGACGCGTATTTGTATAGTAAAGCACTGAGATGCTCAATCTATTTCTATTTAATTGATCGAAGGACAAATGTAGGTGAGAGGTTCTACGTCATGTCATGGCGACCAACGCACGCGTCCCGCCGTGACATGATAGGGAATCCAGTTTAATCCCGTCCGTTCTGTTATAGTTGTGATTAGTTAGTGATTAATAGGGCATATCAGAGTCGGCAGTACAGACATTGGCAAATAATTCTTACCTCTAACAGATATCTGTTTTCCTTTGAAATGTTTGTGAAAAATGTGCTGGACTCATCATTGGTATACGCCTTGATTAGTTTCAATGAATCTGAAATTAATTTAGCATGAGATAGAAAAATAAGTACTACTAAAAGTCACTAGCCGTGCAAGCATGACGGTGTAGAAATAATCTCAGTACGTAGACAAAATCTCAGTTAGAAGGAGAAATATATAATTTCCCGTAGTGACAGAGCAGGACAAAAGTAGCGTCGCGGACCCCGGTCCTTTTTGTCTTGCTTTATTTCTATGGGACATTATCTCTTCCTCTTTCTAACTAAGATTATGTCTACGTACAATGATCTACACGGTCATGCTTGCAAAGACACATAATTTAAACAAAAATCACATTAGGTTATCAAGCGGTGAAAGCTTAAGCGATATAAGTTCAGCGATCCAATAATGGAAACTGAAAATGCTGAAAAAGGGAGTCGATAGCGTAATCTATTGATAGAGCGTTGGATTTGAAACCGCTAAGCACCAATTTCCATTATTCTAATATATAAAAATCAATGTTTGTTTGTTCGTATTCTATAGACTCAAAAACTACTGGACCGATTTGAAAAATTGATAGCCCAATTCTTTGAAAAGGTTATATTCTATTTAACATCACGCTACCTTAAGGGGGTAAATTGTATTCCTAATACAACGCGTACGAAGTAGCGGGCAATCAGATACTTAGTACTTTTTTTTTAAATTTTAATATAATGACATTGCCATCAATGTACATCTATGAGGCATGCCTAGTACTTAATAATATATGTGCCCGTGCTTCGAAGGGCATTTCCTCTAAAAATAGCAGACACCTACGTCTGTTCTGTTTATTATGGACAATTGGCAAAAGGTGGACATTGTTAATGGAGTCTCTGGCCACCCCTCCACAAGTGAAGATTTTGTTTGCTACGTGGATTTTGGCACCAAAATCAAAGTAAATGCAGAAAGTAAAGTACTTACTTAATCCATTAGCATATAAAACAGCCCAATATATTCCGCTTGTACATGGACTTACAGTCAAGTATAAGGATCTTTCAGTTATAGTCGAGGTATTCAATTCTAACCTAAAATATAAAAAAATCCAAGATTTAACCGATTTTTTTGTCTGTTTCAATGTTTGTTCAGAATAGGTCAAGAACTCAACAGAACTCGTTAGGTTGGTATAGCCTCACATACCATCGGCTAAACGAGGGACACTTGGTTTTCCGCTGGGTACCCTGGAACCGTAACACGGTTTCGGGAGCTGTATGCAACACGTGAAGAAAGAAAAAAAAGAGGTCACTCATAAAACAAATGGATTTTGATGAGACTTCAGTGGTCATATCAGAGGTACCTAATAGAATTGAAATCTGGTTTTTATTTCATGCCGATTTAATAAGGCACCGTGTAGAGAGAATCTCTCTAAGTTAGTTAATCTTCGTAAAAATAAACTTAGTTAAAAAGAGAAAGAGATATTGTCCCATAGAAATGAAGCAAGAGGAAAATACTCTTTGTCCTGCTTTGCCACTACGAGAAATTATATCTTTCTCTTTCTGACTGAAATTTTGTCTATCTATACCGTCATGCTCGCAGGTGTTAAAGTTATTAAAACTTGTAACTTTTGTTCGAACGTGTTTGGGGATATCTCTGGAAATACTAAACCGATTTCAGAATTTCTTTCACAACTGACAGGTACCTACACAGTTCTAAAATAGACTGACAGAGTTTAACACATTCAAAATATTTTCAAGGGGAACCCGCCGCCGGATGGTATCGTGATCTGAAAATTGCTAAAGAAACCTCACCTTCGTGTTTCACCTTCTTTCAGCCTGTAAATAGTTTGATTGTCCTTTGGTAACCATTCCACGTTATCTGTCAATGATAGATTGTATTTTTTGAGTGTCAGTATTGTTGGTGATGCAGCGGCAATGTGCATTATATCCAGAATCAGCAAAACAACTAGTTTATTTGTATACCTGAAAATTAATTATGTATTATTAATGATTCGGCCCGGTTTCGAATGGATTTTCCCGAAGAATGCGATATTTTTCCGGGGATAAAATGTAACCTAGGCATTAAATGAAACTTAAGAGTATAAATAGTCCTGGAATAAAACAGTATGACTATCTTTTATCCCGGAAAAGGTGATAGGGAAGATGCTGTCACCCCACCGCAACTTAACTCACAACTGACCCTAACGTAGCAAGCCAACACGAATGAATAAAACAGTACATAAATAAAACCAAATACTCGTACAACTAAGTGTTTACAATTAGCGACCGATTGTTATAGCAACTGAATTGCAATCGTGCGACAAACTGCAAAAATGTTTTTCAAGTGTGCGTTTAAATGTGTAATTCTGTGGATTTTTCAGCATATATGACTTACATCTAGGCATGTGCAACGTAACCATAATTAAGGGTCCTATATTGGGAATTTTTCTGGGATAAACTATTCCCAATTTCTCTGTAAATAATCCACCTGTGTCACTGTAATTTAGCATATAGTTACTTATTGAATATATCTAAGTGAAATAGCTCTTATTTTTTCAATGGGTTTTATTGAATAGGAAATATGGGTAGTTTAACTTTGCCCCTGCTGTCTCTTTCATAATCTATCACAAAACTCAAAATTTTTTTAAAAGCGCTGTTATACCATTACCCTTCAATTATATATGTCGAATTTTTTGGTGGCTTATTGAAAATTTAAAATAATAATTATTTTATTATTTTTGCCAAATTAAAAAATCATAAATTTTTTTTTTTAATTTTCAATAAGCTACAAAAAAAGCGATATATATAATTGAAGAATAATGGTATAAGAGCGCTTTAAAAAAAATTTAGAGTTTTGTGATAGATTATGAAAGAGACAGAAGGGGCAGAATAATCCTTTATTCCTATTAAATAAAACCAATTGAAAAAATAACGACTATTTCACTTAGATATATTGAATAAGTAACTATATGCTAAATTACAGTGACACAGGTGGAGTATTTACAGAGAAATTGGGAATAGTAATATCTCCATACAAATTCCCAGTATAGGACCCTTAATCACATCTACTAAACACTAAATTACACTTTAAACAGGATATTTTTCAAAAATAAGCGAAACTACAACCACATATATAGTAGTCTGTGATTACAACTGACACTAGGCTGTTACAGTATTCAAAAAACGGTCTCGTCTATTTGTCTTGCTTTAACATACGCGTATCTATGCGCTTTCTCTTTTGCATTGCCAATCTAGTAGAGCACCCGACTTTTGATTTGAACCGAGGGCAACAGTTTTGTAAATTGGAACATTTTTGAGGATATTTCAAGAGATAACCTTGCTTTATTGAGGTGTTTTCAGATCTACTTGTCAGTATAAACAAATTTTTAATTTTTATTTTTACCTTATTGTACTCTTCTTAAGAGTGTAGTGTACCGCGTCCATGTCCATACAAACGGAGAAAACGTTTTACTACCCCTAAATATTATTTAATTTTAATGATTTTGTAATATGTTACTGACATAATGAAAAACTACGTACGTATTTTTTCCTTTTTTCAAAATTCGTAATAGGTCAAAAGTTATAAGCCCCTCAAATCTCGGTTTTTTTGGTTCATAACTTGCTCGTAAAAACCGTATGTATTTGAGAAACAAAGCAAAATTTCAAAAAAAGCAAAACGTACGTACGTAGATTATAATCTGCTAAAACGTTTGACACCAAAATTATAAGGTTTCGTTATAGTTTAGTAGGTGTAAATCGTTTTCCCCCAAAACGCAATTTTCAACGAAGAACATACCTACGAACACTCACGAGCTGCAGTGTTCTCTGTCGCACTGATGCCCGTGGGAAGAGCGCGCTTGAGACAGAATATGATTTTCTAAATACCTATTTCGCTGCGTACGCTGAGCTACACGATCCTCTTAAGAGTGTAGTGTACCGCGTCCATGTCCATACAAACGGAGAAAACGTTTTACTACCCCTAAATATTAATTAATTTTAACGATTTTGTAATATGTTACTGTTATAATGAAAAACTACGTACGTATTTTTTCCTTTTTTCAAAATTCGTAATAGGTCAAAATTTATAAGCCCCTCAAATCTCGGTTTTTTTGGTTCATAACTTGCTGGTAATAAACCGTCTGTATTTGAGAAACAAAGCAAAATTTCAAAATAAGCAAAACGTACGTACGTAGATTATAATCTGCTAAAACGTTTGACACCAAAATTATAAGGTTTCGTTATAGTTTAGTAGGTGTAAATCGTTTTCGCCCAAAACGCAATTTTCAACGAAAAACATACCTACGAACACCCACGACCTGCAGTGCTCTCTGTCGCACTGATGACCGGGGGAAGAGTGCGATTGAGACAGAATATGATTTTCTAAATACCTATTTCGCTGCGTACGCTGAGCTACACGATCCTCTTAACCCATAGAGCGGAGTCAGTGGCATGAGAAAGTAACCTATCGTATTGCCGCCTCACAGATCCCGAAACCGTCTACGGTCCCAGGGTACCCAGTCAAAGACCAAGCTCCCTCTTTTAGCCAATGATATTTGTGAGGCTATAACTAAAGAATGATCAGTTCTGTTGAGGCATCGCACCGAAAATTTCTTATTCCGACCGCCGCGCCGGGTGATCTAGGCGGACCGTTCGTGGTCCCATTGGTACAGGGCCGTTGTATGTATAGTATTGCATAAAATGTCGATTAATTAAAATTGAGATTTAGTGTAAACGATAAACTATGTATTTATTAATCGTTAAACTTTAAGAGATCATAAAGTTCTGGCCTATAAAACTATGCCCATTTTATGTCATTAATATATTTAACCTTTATTTCTACTTTAGGTTAATTACTTTATTTATTACTATTACTATTTTACCATTAAGTAAAAGATTCATTGAGCTTTTGTAATAAGTTTTTAATCGAATCTAACGTACAATTTACAAGCCCCTATGTTTGAAACCTAACCATAAAGTTCCATAAACATACTCTTGGCCATATTATTGAATTGAGCATTAGGATAGTAATAAGTTATCTTAGGTTTCGTTGGTATCGTTTTGTGTCGCGAGACAGAGCTCTAGAAAAGTAGTTAATTGTGTGGGTTTTAAATGTGAAAGGCGATCTGGGACGTCTAATTTGCGGAAACATAATGTTTCCAATAATTATTTTTTATAATTATTTAGTTTGTATTTTAGCATAATCTCTATATAAAGTACAATTAAACGACAGGAAAATACAGTGGTACATTCCTAATTTTCATATGCGACACTGAATTTTCTTTGTTAAGAATCTTCAAACGAATGTCTATAGATGGATACGATAATGTGTAATCAAGTAATCAAATAAATCAAACCTGAAAATTAATATATACATCGAAATGTAGTTATGTCAAGTTGTTTGATGTTGTATTTCTTTCATATTAATAGCACAGTACAGTAGGATGACTATATATAGGGTGTCTCAATATTCAAGGACAGCAAAGAAAGGGTAGATAGGGATGAAATTCCGAGACAAAAACTCTTTTGGGGTTTTTGACATGACGCACCCTTAAGAGCTCTCTTTGGTCGCGTAACCAACTAAAGAACGCACGTGTTTGAAAATGTTGCATCTCTTTCACCATTCGCACCTAGGCTACGCGTAAATAGAGAAAGAAAAATTTCCAAACAAAATCGGTACAATAAAATACACAAAACGGACTTCAGCAATTCAAGTATTGCACAAAAAGTATTAGAAATAGCAAGTTTTAGTTAATGGATTCATAAGTATGTGAAATTGTTTTTACTCGATATTTAAAAAATATATACTTACATTAGTAAATATATTAAGAGAAATAGAGTCGCAAAGTCGGTTGAAATTATGCGTGAAATTGATGACTTTCAGGACTTCATGATGATATTGACATATTTTTTACATACTGAGTATAGATAATTTCATATACTTTAAGGATCCATTAACTAGAACTTGCTATTTTTAATGAGTTTTGTACAATACTTGAATTGCTGAAGTCCGTTTTTGTATGGGACAAAAGTTATGAGGCGTCTCCTTTATTAGAACAGTTCTCGGTAATTTTCCAAAAAAAATATGAAAATGTATTGTGTAGGTTGTCCTTTTTTGCTGAAACCAATTCAGCACTCTGTCTCTTCCCCACAGCACATCGATCTCAATGAGACTTTAAAATTTCATTCATGATTACAAGTACTGGTATATCCACGTCCATTGAACCAATACTAAGCTTCTATCCTTATATCAGATTACATCACTTATTTAAATAAAGAGTTATACAAGGGTTTTACTGTGTAAAGTTTGGATAATGCCCGACATGACATCATTTGAAAAAATGGAGATACCAACAAAAGGGATCATACATCATTGATGAATAGAAGTCCATGCTCTCCTAGAGCGAACGGGAATAATCCGGGAAGATGATAAGAGACCTCTGATTACCTGGGAGCGAGGTCGGGCCCTTGTATGGGATGCTACGTGCGTGGACACATTTAGCCCCGTCTCATCTCAGGGAAACAGCAATCAAAGCGGGAGCTGCGACGGAAATTGCAGAGACCAATAAATGGCGCAAATATAGTTCAATTATTGAAAACTTATTTTATGCCGTTCGTTGTAGAAACTCTAAGTCCGTGGGTTTCAAATCGTCTTCTGGTGACATGCTCAACGCATCAGCATCGCGATTCAGCTGGGAAATGCAGCTACTATTCCACGCGGACCTGGTAATTTTTAAGGTTTTTCATATTGCTGTGTGTAAAATTAACTTTAAAAAATAAAGATAGAGATTTAATGAAAATATTTTCAACACAAAATTACTGAATCATGTGCAATATTTGTTTAACACACACACAATTACCACGAACGTGTCTTAGAAATCAACAAGGAAGCCTATACTTAATGCATTTCCTTTAATCTCTTTTATTTACGTAGTGTAACAGAATCTGTGTGTACACAAATATTGTTTACATTGCAACGTTGTTGCCTTCGTATTAATTCTTAAGCCGTTTTCACACTAAATTAGCATGCATTTTTTTTAAATATCCTGGAATTTTACGAAATGAGTATTGGGTACCTACCGCGCAGTTACCGCGTCAATAAATCTAAATATTATACAATTTCAAGGAAATTTTAGTATAGTCTTCTTTTTTCAAAATTCGTAATTGATCAAAAGTTACCTCAAATTACCAATTCTGAAAAAAGGAAAACTTACGGATGTAGTTTTTTACTATGTCAATAACATACTAAAATTTCGTTGAAATTCAATAAATTTAAGGGTAGTAATAAAACGTTTTCTCCTTTTGTATACAAATGGGCGCGATACCTAACTTGTACACCTTCTCGGCTCACGCTTCACGCAGCCATCCGATAACTCAGGAGTAATCGACATTTAGCCAAACATAAAAAAAAAACTTGTACACATTTACAATCTTCTCAAAAAGTGTGAGTTTTTGGTGTTTAAAACAATTCACTCTACTCAACTTCAACAGAGTCATTCTATTTAAAAATTAGTTCACCGAGGACCGCGGATATTAATGGATGGAGACAGACTTTAAAAGTAAATAGCATATCCCACTAAGATATTGGCATTAACTTTTATTCATAGACACACATTTCAATTTTATTTCATTGTATATGAGACCTAATAATGCTATACACCACACTATGTTTTAAATTGTGTGTGTGCATGTTATTTATAGAAGCGATTCAGTGAAAATATTGTGGCCAGTTTGGTAATAAAATTAGTATGATATTATTGTATATGCGCCCGCGCCTGCAGATGCCGTCTACGTAGCTCACGTCTATACTTTAGCCCCTAACACGATTTTTTTAAATCATAAAATACCTACTACCTACCGTTAGCAAATATTATGTCATATTTTGAAATCAGACAAAAATATTTTTTGTATTATTTTTTATCTTCTTTTATTTACTTACAACATACAAAAGTGAGTACGTACAAATTCTAAAAAAACCTTAAAAATTAAACCTTGAAAACTAAAACTAAATAGAAAAGAAAAGGGGTGTAGGAATTAAAGGTAGAATATTTCCTCCAGCTCTGAAGAAAGTACAACCGTGTCTAGAACACCCCTTTAAATCTCCAAGCTTATGCGGCGAATGAAGAAAGTCGATGATCACCAGACTTTTTATCGGTAAACTTCTTAAGAGTCAGATGCTACGGGCCAAGAGTATCAACTCAATCGCAAAATGAAGAAACTCAAAGTGATCCAGCATCGAGGAATACTTCTGAATTTTTAAATATGCCTCCTCAAAAGCTGTAATGTTATTGTAACTGACCTGACACCCTTCGTTGACCGGGCTATTAGTAGAATATAATTATATTGCCTGGCAATTATCCTTTCGAATAAAAAAAACTATTAGGTATTAACACATTTATGTGTGAATTGACAGGTCATAGGAACTAAAAATAAAACTTACAAAACAATCCGTGACATATTGTAGTGGGCCAATATCTGTTAAGGCCATATGAGATGCATTTTTAAGGTTCTCCGTACATTTCTGATGAAAAAACTTCACAAAAAAATCACAGCTTATTTTCTCCGAATCTACTGGACGAAAAAAGTTGAAAATATTTGGGCTCGTTATAAGAAATATATTCTTTTTTTAATTTTAAAATGCATAGTTTAACTTATAAAAGAAAATATACGAAAATTTGCCTTTCCCCCCTTATTTCCAAAATTACTGAGTCTAAAATTTTGAAAAAAAAAACAGGGAATATAGGGCTTTTCTTGTAGTTTACAGAAAAACCTAAACGAAAATCCTGTCTTAAGTTTTAACCGAAAAAATGGTACAGAACCCTGAGCGCGCGAGTCGTACTCACAACTTGGCCAATTATTTTTTATTTTGACATTTAAATAATGACACAAACTTGAAAAACAGAAGGATGCTAACTTGAACACTTGAACTGTTCTTTATAGAACATAATTATCAAATACTTTATATACATTTAAAAAGATAAATAGAAAGATTAATTCAAGAATTAAGTTTTTTTTTGTAAATTTGAATTATTTATTATTGATATATTATATAATCGGCATTTTTTTATCAAGTGCCAATACCTAAATAACGTGGCGCCCTCCACGGCAGGAGATTTCTACACACGAACATCCTGGCCTTTAAAACTAATATTTATGATTGTAGTGACGCACTTTAAGGAAATACACAATTGCGTATGTTAGAATTGTTAGAAATGTGAAATCATCAAATCGTTCATCGACGTCATTTATTGTATTTTTTTATGCTTATAAAAGTTTAAAAATTGGATGATGTCTGTTCCGAAACGGATCAATGATTTTTCATTATTTTTTAGCGCTCATATCGTAGGTATAATATATCCAATATAAATCTGCTTTTATTAAAGGGTTCCAAAGATAAATAATAGATGCGTCCTGATGCTTCTAGCATTAATTAAAATAGGGAATATTTTAAACTCTGATGTATGTTGCCCTAACAAAATATGCCACCTAACGAAAATATTGTGCCAATTAAGGGGAAGTAAGGCAAATTTAATGGTACATTCTTTTAACTTGTAGGTTTAGAGAAATTTTTTTTTTCTTGATTTTTCAAGATAGCTGATAGCAAAGGTCAAGAAAATACGAAAAAATATGTTTCAAGTGTAAATAATATGACAATTACTTGGACCTACGAATTTGTAAAAGAAATGGTCATGCGGGGACTGCCGACAGATGTGAAAACTATATATAATGTATAATAACGCCATCTAGCGATCATTTCACAATGTATCTATGCTCGGACCGAATAATTGCCGGCCAGAAATGCGCAGCCAAAAATGCCCGACCCAGGAATACGTGGAAGCCACTAACTTTTCACTTAAAAATTGAAACAGAAAGTTTCCGTCACCTATATCTAATTAAATTCACCTTTGTTCCATAGTTTAAAAATTAAAATTTTTACTATCTAGGTGTATAATTAACTAATAATGTGTCGACTTAAATCGATTTTCGCACATGTCCCCTAGTTGTAATTCAATCTTACAGAAGCCTTGTAAACTTTAGGTAAGTAATATAAACGGGTACATAAATAAAAAGTCGGTATTACACTTAGATAACCAGAGTTTCAGACTTTCAGGATCATCTAATAGGCGTTGGATTAAATCATTTCTGCATAGAAAAAGGTTTTGAGTCTTTTAAAAGTCCTGCTCTCCTTGAGCCAACGCGAAATACACAGGAAGATAGCAGGAGATTGATTTCCTGGGAGCGAGGCCGGACTCTTGTACTGATATGATACAGTTGATGAGTGCGTAAGCATTAGCACCGTCTCATTCCAGGGAAAGAGTAAGCCAAGCGGGAGCTGCCGTAGCGGCAGAAATCATTAGAATTGGCTACCAAACGGCACAAATATATTTAGTTCAATTATAGAAATGCAAAGTGTCGCTTGGTGTAGAAACTCGACTTGGTCCGTGGGATTCCACTTACAATGCTTTGAGAAGCTTCACTCAACGCATTGAGAAGCTTTCAAGATTTTCTGCATGTTTTTTTGTTTTTTCTAATTTAATTATTAAAATAAGTAAGTAATTATTTTTAATTTGGTTTCCGTTAAAAATAACAAAATAATGATTATGAGTTTTGTTGCAGATATAAGCATATTTTTCTATTTGAAGAATGAACGTCAACTGAAATGTCTTCCTATGCATCTAATTTTTTTTTAAATATTAAAAGAAACTAAAAAATACATAAAAATATTTACCAAATCAGTATTTTTAACAATTAATTAAGTAAAAACCATACATCAATATACGTTGGCAGAAAATTTAAAAACTCACGCAAGTTTTTATCCTTGCATCTATTAATAGAAAGGAATGCAGTACCAACGAGTCCTAATATAGATGCTGAGTTAGCGGAATTACAATTACTCTATACAAATTACTATTAATCTTGCACTAATTTGTTACTTATAAATAAATTTTACAACTAATGACTTCATTTTAATTTTTAAATGATAATATGAGTTGCTTTAGGCGTTGTAATTGTAAGAATAACGATTCTGTGACAATATTATATAGCGTAATTTTTTTTTGTTTATTTTATATTTATTTAATTAATTTGGTTCCAATTAACATCCCATACTCAAAAGCAAACAACATCCGTGAATGATTTTTTGATATTTGACATAATTTTTGATTTCGAATTCGGTATCTGTCTAGATAAGTTAAAATTATTGTGAAATATGTCAGGAAAATACAATTTAGGTACAAAATAAAATTATAATTTCTTACCCCATTGCGTTATTTTTCTTCACAATTTTCTTTAGATTTTTCCTGTTTACTGACGACTTCCACATTACTAAACACAAGTCCGTCCAACATTCGCAGTAGAACAGTAACAAAAATAACACACATCTACGTTTATAAGGTGTTGATATTTGAAATTCAATGGGAACAAGAAAAATGACCGTATTTAACGAATTCAAGGATCCACTTGCCGTGTCAACAGGTTACAAATATATTTTAACAAAATTTTCAAACAAATCAGAACCATTTATTTCCTGAATCAATCTTAAAAAAAATTGGAATATCGTTTATTTTTAAATCGATTTAATTACTAGTTAAAGTAACTAGGTGTTGTGTAAAGGTGTATTCACGCTGAATTATTTTTGAGGATCGATTATTTTTTGAAGTATCGGAGGTAAATTATGTTAGTATCGCAAAAGGCGCGCTGCGACTGCCGCCAAGACGTGCATCGGCGGCGAGTGCATCCGAACCGTTTGTCCACAAAAACAACAAAACACCCCCACTGACTTATTTACTATTCGCTCGAGAAAATTAATGCCCCAAAATCACAAAACAATATTGAAACTTCTCATTCTAAATTGGAAATAAGAATTAATCCTTATATTTAGAGAACGCCTGCTAGTGAATGCATTATTGTGTTATTGCATTAATTATTAATAGGTATTATTTACGTAAATCCCCAGGTCACAGGTTTTTGAATAATGATATTATTAATAATCTTAATTCTTATTTTATATACTAACCTACTTAATAATATTAGGACCTATAAATGAAATGAATAATTTTGAACGTTACTGGGGTATGTTAAAAAATTTAAAGATTATCCATCAATTTCACTTCACGTAAAAACTACTGAACGGATTTTGATGTGGTTTCCACTAGAAGATAGGTTTATTCACTAGGAAAGTATACGAGCATTATGAGCATTAACAGTATAAGTGAATCAAGTCGGGGAAAAAGTTAGCTTCAGCGAGTTATCATGGCGTATGCTGCCTAATCAGTCAGAGATATTACAAAATGATATAGGAAAGGATTGTGTAGAATAAAATGATCTACAAAAAGTCCGCGGTAGCATATATCTATATCTAATTTAATAAGTAGTAGTATTTATGTAGGTATTCAAATTGTTGTAAACCAATATTCTAAGTAAGTGATCGACGTCAAAAAATAATAAAAGTGCTATTGAGTGCTACTTTGTAATATAAAATTAATCCCAAGTGATTTAATCTTTTCATACCAGTTTAGTAATTAATTATATCTATGAGGTATAGGATAAGTTAATGCATTACTGTTTCAAAAGCAGAATAATAAGTGCAAATAAAATTTCTGTGGTTAAAAATTAATACCTACTCTCCTACCAATAACTTAAAGGTGTTTTTGTCGGTATCAAAGTTAATGTTTGATACGCCATTTTGAATATTATTTTTACCTCTAATGACGAAAACTAAACAAACAAATCAAAATTAAATTACTAATTTATTAACTAAGTAAATTCTATTGGAGATCATTTGATTCGGACGGATAATCTAGGTTTTTCTCAATGAAGATCTAAGTTACTTATATGTATTTGCTACTATGAAATATATAGGTACGATCTTATATAATTAAACGAGACTTCTCAGCTAAGGTTTTGGGCCAAAATTGAAACTTTTCAATATTTTTTTGTTATTAAATTCGAGCAAATTAATAATACGTTTAAAATTTAATTTAATTACAAACCTTGCAGAAATATGTGTGCACTACAATGTAACGTTGAGTAAAACACTAATAAACATAATAGTCTTCATTAATCATTTGCCATTTTAATTAATCGAACGTCATACAAAAAGTATTGAAAAACCATCGTCGCACGCATAGAATGCAGAAGCGGCGCGTTTATATATAACCCAATGACAATGCACGCTGATCAGGAGGGTTACTCTTGACTTCAATTTCAATCCTAATCCTAAAATCTTGGGTTAACTGTCGTTGCGATCGCGACAGTAGCTACCTTTTATTAAGGCGACGTCTCCGTACATTTTCTCTGAAACGTCTATTTTTTTGTCGCTAAATGTGGACATATCAAGCCATTTTACAAGTCCGAAAAAAAATTTGTGAATAGTGAAATATATAAAGAAAATATATAAATAATAAAATATTATTAAATCTTTGTAGTATCTTTAAAAAAAAAATCGCAAGTTACAGCACGAAAATAATTTTTGCTCTCAAAATTCTCAATATTTTGAGCGACAACTAACGTTAAAAAAAAACTATATTGTAGGAAAATCAATGTACTAAAGACATTGCTTAAAAAATGGCAAATTAATAGCGTGTTTATTTTTTAATTAATTCAAAAGCCCGAAATTCCGTAAATATCGGCAGATGGCGGACAGATACCGCCGGCAGCGGACGTGTCCCGGACGCTCTGGTGAACTCGCCTGATTATAAATTAGCGATGTTTTTTCTCGTAATCCTATTGTCTGTCCCTTTCACACCCGAACTTAAACGTCTACCACTATCCCGCTCTAGCTATCTTATTAGAAACAGCGGGCTTTCTATACATACTAATACTACTTAGTTTTTAATAAACTACCATATGTCTCGGTTTTGCCTGTGTAAATATCTGACTTTATACCTACTTAGGTCTTAATGGACTAGGCTTTTACCCGGCTTTGCCTGTGTAAATAGGTAACTTTATACCTACTTAGTTTTTGATAGACTACCATATGTCTCGGTTTTGCCTGTGTAAATGTCTGCCTTTATAGCTACTTAGGTCTTAATGGACTAGGCTTTTACCCGGCTTTGCCTGTGTAAATAGGTAACTTTATACCTACTTAGTTTTTGATAGATTACCATATGTCTCGGTTTTGCCTGTGTACATGTCTGACTTTATATCTACTGAGGTTTTGATGGACTAGGCTTTTCCCGGCTTTGCCTATGTAAATAAGTAACTTATACCTACTTAGTTTTTCATAGACTACCCTATGTCTCGGCTTTGCCTGTGTAAATATCTGACTTTATACCTACTTAGGTCTTGATGGACTAGGCTTTTACCCGGTTTTGCCTATGTAAATAGGTAACTTTATACCTACTAAGTTTTTGATAGACTACCATATGTCTCGGTTTTGCCTGTGTAAATGTGGTGTTTTATACCTACTTAGGTCTTAATGGACTAAGCTTTTACCCGCCTTTGCCTGTGTAAATAGGTAACTTTATATCTACTTAGTTTTTGATAGACTACCATATGTTTCGGTACTGTTTAGATATATTTACTGTGGCCGAGTGTAAGTATAAAAGGTTATGTACATACGTAAGCTTCATTTCTGTACTCTCACTGTTTTGTAGTATTCGGCCGTAGTGCTAATACAAAATAAGAAAAGAGGAACACAAGACCGGGACGAAGAGTAGTGTATAGGCAGAGCGTATGCTACGTGGCAGGCACGCTGAGCGGTTGTATTACTCCATCTTTTCCTTTTACATTGATTGAAGATATTGAATAATAAGGATTTTGTATTATAATTTCAAATATTATACTTACTCAGAGTCAAAAGTATGTTTTTTTATATTCTTCTTACGTCGTTTTCTAATACAAATCTTACGTAGTTCTTTATTCCTTTTATTACCCATTATTTACACTAAACTATAAATTACTACTTATTAGTTAATACTTAATAAAATAAACTATAATATAATCACAAAAAAATACAAAATAAAAATAAATTGTGTAACGAGATTTTATCAACAAATTTACACGATATGAGAGGAACGTGCACTTTCTAGACGTCTTAAGTCAACGGCTGTGACGCGAAATAGTCGCGCGGGATATGTTCGCGCGTGCATCATTTTATGAATACAGCGTGTTTGATATTTGTCTCCCTCACAAAGTTTTATAGACCAATGAAAAAATATTTTTAGTAGGATGTATCTACCTACACTAGTAAGGGCATGTAATAATCTCAATATTCTGATTATCAATATTCCGGTATATATCTTCCATAATACCGATAATTATTACGTACTAGTTTTTATAATATTTTCTGATTCTAATAAAATAACACACTGAAATACAATGTTTATTTTAAATTATATTACTTTATTTGATATTTTATTTCTTCTTAAATTATCTCTGAATAAAATAGAATTGGTACTATTGGCCACGCACTCGAAATCCACAGTTTACTTACTACTCTAAACAAAATAGGACGTTTGAAGAAGAGGCAGTGTTTATTGGCTTGTGATTGTGATAAAAATAAAGCTTCTAAAGTATAAATAAACAAAATGAAATAGTGATTTTAAATTCACACATTGGTTATAATAATTGTTCTAGATGTAACATCATTACAATGGAATAAGTTTTTATACCTATTCCTTTCGAACAAACAACTTCAGACACAAACTGAACCTTTTTATTGAGTAAATACTTGATAAAAACCTTATAACTATCTATAATTCAACATAGATGTTTGAAATATTTTTACTGTAACAATAATAAACACAAGAAACATCCTGTGAATGTAAAAAGATAGTCGCTAAGTCCTTTGATGCCGTGTGGCAAAGCAAAGTGTCGATTACGCAATTTCTAGTTTCTTTTATAGTTAGGCACCTATAATAATTAGGTGGGTATAAATAAAAGTACAAATTAAAGAAATTTTTATATGGAAATGACTTTCGGTCAAATTTCACGCAATTTTGAGAATAGATTCGTTTCGTAATTCTGAGCAAAAGTCTCCAAGGACGCGACTTTCGAGTTTCAGAGTTATTGATAAGAATTGGTCTACAAAAAGGCAGCGGCAGCGGTATAATTTTAGAGAATGATTAACTTATATTACACTTACGCATTGGATGTAAAACATTACTATTATTAGGCACAGTTAAAACTCATACATGCTAAGTCGCTGGCAAAACGAAAATTAATTATTTCAGTCCGATTATTCCTATGTTCCTAGATTGTGATGTCGCGGTCTCGGTATGTTCATAGTAGGCGCGCCGCATCTCCCCGCAAATCGAAGCTTGCATCACTCCGCCTCACCCCCTCTACTGATTTTTTTGCACAAGCAGTGAGGGCCTTAAAATCTAATTGTGTTGTGTAACCAACTAAAAAACGCACGTATTCGAAAATGTTGCATCTCTCTCACCATTCGCACCTAGGCTACGCGTAAAAAGAGAAAGAAAATTTCCAAACAAAATCGTTACAACAAAATACACAAAATGAACTTCAGCAAATCAATATTGTACAAAAAATATTAGAAATAGCAAGTTCTAGTTAATGGATTCTTAAAGTATGTATAATTATCTTTACTCTAAATGTAAAAAAAATATACATTATTAAATATATTAAGAGAATTCGAGTCGCAAAGTCGGTTGAAAATATGCGTGAAATTGATGACTTTCAAGGCTTCATCAAACTTAGGTATAGTGTTGATATTGACATATTTTTTATATTTAGAATATAGATAATTTCACATACTTTAAGGATCCATTAACTAGAACTTGCTTTTTTTAATAAGTTTTGTACAATACTTGAATTGCTGAAGTCCGTTTTTCTATGGGACAAAAGTTATGAGGCATCTCCGTCTGTGTTAGTCAGGATTTTAGGATATGAAATTGAAATCGAAGTCAAGAACTACCTGAACGATGTTATCAAATTAGAAATGTACCTAAGTGACTTGTGATTTCAAAGTTATTACAAATGATTCACAATGTTGGAATATTTTTAGAATAATTCTTATTCACTACATATTATAAAACAGTCTCCTGCCGCGTCTGTTTGTCTGTCTGTCTGTGCCCCTTTCACGCATATTATTGCGGTTTTCATTATTAGATAGGTTGATACACCGGCAAGGTTTACGAGTACTTATTAAACATGGATCTGTCATGTTTACTACCTGAGCATAAGCAGTATAAGTGAATTAATTCGGGGAAAAGGTTGGTCCCGGCGAGTTTTCATGGCGTATGCTGTCTAATCCGTCAGATATATAACAAAATGAACAAAAAGTCAATAGTAGCATATATCTATCTCTATTAGATAAGTAGTTATAAGCGTATGTATAAATACAAATGATTCACAAAGGTATAAACCCCGAGTTTGCGTAAATAATTGATTTATACCTAAAGATGAAATAAAGAAGTCGCTTGGTGGTTCGTTTTCCATACAAAAATGTAATGAAGATAAACTAATTAACTATAAACAGTAAAATCGTCTAAATATGTGCTTACGCCTATTTTCGCCTTTTATGTTGCGCGAAATCAATAAAAAATAACTTTTTTATAATAGAAAAAGTTCACACTATCAAGATCACACACTCATGTGTATTTTTTCTAAAAAAAATATGTTTAATATTAATGATTTCTATTATAAAAAAGTTATTTTTTATTGATTTCGCGCAACATAAAAGCCGAAAATAGTTAAGTAAGCACATATGACATTTTTCTGTTTAGTTAATTAGTTTATCTTAATTACATTTTTGTATAGAAAACGAACCACCTTAAAGGTTCATCTAAATACCTACTTCAAACAAAAAAAAATCCTTCCTAAAATTGTATCAGGTGAGGCACTTGCACTTTTGTATTGATTTTAAAATACATAATTTATATACAAACTAACTTTCATCCCCTATTATTACCCCCTTAGGGAGGTGGATTTGAAAAAAAGAAACCTGTCCTTTCCTAGGGTTCAAGCTTACGCGCATCAATTTGCATCGAAATCGGTTCAGTGGTTTAGCCTTGAAAGCGGAACAGACAGACAGATAGACAGCTTCGTTTTTGCATTTATAATATTTAGTATGGACTAGTATAGAAGTATATGTGGTCTAGTGTGGGTATGGGTATGGAAGTATGTATAAATAAAATTTAAGTGTCTGTCTTCGTAGTTACGTTTTTAAAATTGTTGTCTCTCTGTGTGTTCCGAAACCGTGTTGTAACACTGTAGTCCCTGGGTACCCAGCGGAAGACCAAGTCTTCCTCTTTTAGCCGATGGCATTTGTAAGGTAAGGTAACGAGTGGCCAGTTCTGTTGAGGTATATTTAAATGGAAAAGCCTTTAAATGTGATTTGTCGGATTATGTACATAAGTTTTTAATAATAAAAAACCCATTGGTACATAGCCTGAATCCGGGATCGAACCCGTGGTCTGCCTAGTTAATACCATACCAAAATAAATAAATTTTTTCAAAGCATTTTTATTTGAAACCTCTCATGCCAGACGTAATGTAATTCAATATTTTTAATTTCATGAATGAAAAAGTATTTTTAAATACTTGTAAACACTGCCTTATGTAAATACAGGCAGGTATCCATAATCAATTCTATGTGAAGATTATTCAGTCGTATAAGAAGACGATGAAATTAGAATTTCAGAGCACGTATACGTCAATATTTTTTCTAAAATTCAAACACTGAATGGTCTTGTTTGTCAAATAAATTATTAAAAAACATCAATATCCGCTTCGAAATGGTAATGCGGTAAAAGTTTTATTGTGAAATGTTATGCTATGCGTCAATGTTAGATCCGTTATATGGCTAAAATAATAGTACTTAATTATATTTGTCCTTTGAACCTTAAAATGCCTCAATGGAACTGGTCGGTTAGCCTCAAAAATGCCAAGACTTGTATTCTGCTGGGTACACTGGTAGAAGTAACACGGTTCCCGGAAGCAAAAGTGTATAAAAAATATATCCTAGTGGCAAAGTCATCATGAGATCATTACCATATTCGCCATCAGTCTCCAAGGTCCAGTATCGGTCCTGCATGGTGCAAAAGTACCAGCGACGTGTAGCCCAGTCAAACTTCAGCTGAAAGGTCTCGTGGTCTTAGGCTATAATAATGTATGCCGTTGCAAACGTGTATTCCATTTCATAGCATAGACTTTACGATACAGCCGTGCGAGCATGACGGTGTAGCTCTCAGGTACGTAGACAAAATCTCAATTAGAAAAAGAAAAAGAAGCAAGACAAAATCGGTTTGCGCGACTATTGTTTCTACACGCGTCATTTAGTTTACTTGTTAATGAAATAAAATGTATGTGGCAATTTATAAAGGTGTCCCAAAATTCACGCAAGAAATATTTTTATTAAAGTACTAGCTGTGCCTTGCGGTAACCACCTGCGTTAATAGTTACTGCTTCGCTTCTTTGGGTCGTAGCGTGATGTTATTATATACCCTTTAACCTTCCTCAATAATTGGGCTATCAAATGCAAAAATATTTTTCAAACAAACAAACAAACAAAGTCTTCAGATTTATTATTAGAGGCATCTTCTTCTTCTTCTCCTTCTTCAGCCTGTGTCCGTCCACTGCTGGACGTAGGCCTTCTCAGCATAGCACCACTTTTCCCTATCCTCTCCAGTTCTCCTCCACGCTCTACCCTCTCTCTTCACGATGTCGTCACTCCATCTCGCTGGTGGTCTGACGACACTTCTATGGCCCATTCTAGGTCTCCACTCAGTAATCCTTGACGTCCATCTACCATCTACCATATTAGAGATATAGATTCAGTATACGGTTATGTACGGAATAGCATTTGAGCATTACTTTAAAAATAATGAAGGTTTGGCAGCGAAAGTTCGCAATTTTCATACAAAATATGGTCGGAATATCGCAACAAGATAATCCAGTTTTTTTACATGAATTGCAAAATATGGATGCTGACGACATATGATTTCAACAAAACATGAGTCAATTTCTAGTCTTGTAATTTCCCGTTTCGGTGATCAGAATTGGCCGCCCAGATGAGGCGATTTAAGGCCGTTGGATTTTCTTCTTTAGGGTTTTTTTGAAATCTAAGGTTTATGCCAACAAGCCCACGATCCACTACCTTGAAGGAGCTCACTGAGCGCGGTATCAACAAAATTCAGCCACATTTATGCAAAATTTCGACCAGAGTGCGTATATATCTGGTTTATAGTGTGCTATTTCTTACATAACCTTATACGTATGTATTTTCGCGAAATTATATTGTTCATCTTATATCCATGTTTTTTTTATTGTAAGACGAGCAAATAACTTACTCAGTCTATTGCTATGAGTCGCAACAACTCATTCCTGTCGTAAAAAAATATCTAGCTTTATGAAAGCTTTTGACCATGGCGAAAAAGTAAAATAGCTTTAAAATTTCAAATTATTTACGGGTAAAGCAGTTGGCGATCAGTTGTATGTTGAGCTTTTTCATTATGTAACTGGAAATACAATCGATTCATTAAACTGCATCAGTCAAGTGCGATTACATTTTTAATGTTAGGTTCCATAACTTCCATGGGCCTACCCTCTTATTGTTTTTCTACTATATAAAACAAAGTCACGCACCGTGTCTGTCTGTCTGTCTGTGACATTTTCACGCAAAAACTGCTGAACGGATTTTGTTGCGGTTTCAATTATTAAATAAGTTGATTCACTGGGAAGGTATACGAGTATTAAATGTGGATTTGTAATTATTAGGAGCTGAGCATAACCAGATGAATCAAGTCGGGATAAAAAGTTAGCACCAGCGAGTTTTCATGTCTATTTCGTCAGAGATTTAACAAAATTATGTAAAAAAGAATTGTGTACATATATAAATGATCTAGTTCTTCTTCTTTTCCGTCAAAACAGAGCAACGGACCCACGTGATTTTTTGGTTGAAAAGTGACATTTGGCTACTTTTTCGAGGAAAATATCTCATGTGAAGTCTGAAGAATACGGTTCGATCCCGGGCATGTACCAATGGGTTTTTTTTTTTTTTGTTTTTTTTCTTTACGGGTAGTTTTACAGCTTTGATTTTTACATACATACATACAGAAAATGGGTTTTTTATAATTTAAAAACTTATGCACATAATCCGACAAACCACACTTAGCGGCTTTTCCATCTAAATAGGTATACCTCAACAGAATTGGTCCCTCGCATCAGATAAAAGAGGGAGACATGGTCTTCCGCTGGATCTGGGAACGATAACAGGGTTTCGAGAAATCTCATTCCTTTGGGAACATTATTATTGGATTTTTTTTATAAATACAATTGTCTACCCGTGTGAAGCCATTATCACTAGTGATAATATAATTTCCTCTTTCTAATAAATTCAAGCCAGTAGAATATTATAGTCAGTGACCTAAATGCCGTTAGTATTATGGGTACATTTGGCAGCGATGGGCTAGAAAAATATATAATTTTTTTACCTAAGTGTATCTGTGTTGTTTTTAAACGTAAAATAAATTTAAAAAAGTTATTCGCCATACAAAGAGGCAACGTCGCCAGCATCTTGGGCACCATGCCGCAAGACAAGTTAGATTCTTAAATTATATTTTGTTATTTGTTTTCTTCTTATTTTTTTTCTCAGTTATCAAATTTTATTTATAATTAGTTTTAGTTACTTATTTAAAAAAAAAAGTTCTTTATTTTACCATATACAGTTGTAAACATAGATAAAGGAATTGTCAACGCGCCTTATCGTCGGGGCCGATGGTGACCAGAGGGCAGCTTCCTCGCACAAAGGATCAGTATGGCAATACAGCGAGGAAATGCAGCCAGCGTTCTGGGCACGCTTCCGTACGGCAGCAGTATGGAAAAATGTTTATATTATATTTAATATTTTAATGTTTAGATTAGATTTAAGGTTTTTGGAAAATTAAATTATTCGTTGTAAACACTCTTCTTATCGTTCTCTCAATTTCGTAGATATTCATCGTATATAACCTAACTTATATAAAAGACAAAGGGACCCCAAAAACCTTAAACCGTTAACTTAAGGCGCCGCTCTCAAAAAGGGGGCGATGGTTCGTCGAAACGATTAATTATTATTTAAGCATCTTCGCACATCCAATTTAAAGTTTGACGTCTTAAACAGTCTTAAATTACGCGTGAAATTATTTCATTACCTAGCGGCGCCTGTGGGCTAATCTGAATGGAATCAGCGATTCGGGTATGAAATATGCAATCAACGCGTCAACAGACCACGCCTCGTGCGTTAACAAGTGGGATTTTTCATATCTAACATCTTTTACGAGCCCTTGGTGGATTTGTAATTGAAACTGTCTCACTAAACTTGGTGGGGTAATGGCGCCAGTGTTGGACGTGGCACCAATCATGAATAAGAAATAGTCAAAATCAAAATTTCATAATTACAATAAGTTTTCATGAGATAACAACCTTTTTACCGAACTTCAAAAGAAGGAGGAGGTTCTCAATTCGTCGGAATCTTTTATGTATTTTTTTGTTTGAAAGGGTATACTTCACAGGTGGTCCCATGGCCATCAGGTCAGGATCTGATGATGGGATCCTGGAGAAATCGAGAACTCTCCAAATTTTTTAGGCACACTTGAAGCGATTTGGGTATTTTTTTTATAGTGACTTGTGCATTTGCTTTCGGAAAGCACATTTTGTTTTTGAAGGCGGTTTTTTTCTTCATCAGAAGTGCTTCTTTATAAACAACTTAGTTCATCTAGCTGTCGAAATTTGAAGTTTAATTAGTCTAGGCTAAATATTTGCTATTAAATATTTAAATATTATTTTATTTGTGTTTGTTAATGAAGTAGTTAAGGAGGCAAGTAAACAAATGTACACATACATTCTTTTTTGCCACATTCATACAAAATTTGTATTTGAAGTTACTATGCTGAAAATGCAAAATCTTTTTTCCAGAAGATTTTTAAAGACATGATCATGTTATTTTTTACCGGTTCCACGGCACAGATTAGGATTTTGGAGGCTGCGTAGTTAGTGGAATGCTTAAAGGAAGAATAATTTGTCGGATAATGTTTAAGTTTAAAAAATCCGTGTGGTGTGCGCTGTAAAACTACAGCAAATATCAACTTACTCGAGCATAATGAAAAAAAATATTACTACAACCGCGTCGTTCTGAAAATATTCCAACTTTTCGGTCCATGAAAATTATTGTTGTAAAAAACTGTTCCTTGGGAAAAAAAAATAACTAACTAATGGTAAAAGTAAATATTTTCGGATGCAAATGTGTGAAAAGTGGTTAAATATTTACTAGAAAGAGCACATTTGCACATGAAGTGAAGTGCTTGTGCATTTTACAATCCATAAAGTATAAACTAATACCAGTCAAAGAATAACTATATCGATAACATTATAGAACAGCCAGATTCTTCAAAATTAAAAACATAAAGTGAAATAAAAATAAAATTGAAATGTCTGTCTGTGATTTCAACATTCATTAAATAACATCGTGTAATTAAATTACTCATAAATAATATTTTTTAGAATTGTTTGATGTTTCTCCAGAATAGTTTCAGAAACATGAATTTTAATTAAGTTTTGTTATAGTGGGCATTTTATGTCGTTTTTTTTTCGACTAACAAGGACGAAACTAAATCCCTTTGTAAAAATCCGTGAAAATTTCATCAAAATCCGTTATAATATAGGCTATATTTTATGTTGTTCGAAAATATGCACGGGAGAAGCCTAGGATTAAATAAAGGTTTTATGAAAGTTACTAGTTGAGTGGTAGCGCACTGTCATGTGAATAGAAACAAGAGACTGACATTGATCAGTAAATATAAAAATAATAAAAGGCAATAAGTACAAACATTCAGTTCAGAGTGGTAGCACCTATGTATAGTATAATATTCAGCACACTAATTTAGAGAACGAATTATAATTATAGGGACTCTAATAATTTTATATCACTATACATAATATTATAAAACAAAGTCACCGCCGTCTCTGTCTGTCTGTGACCTTTTCACGCAAAAACTACTGAACGGATTTTGTTGCTGTTTTAGTTGATTCACCGGGAAGGTTTATGGATATTAAACGTGGACCTATCATGTTTAGGAGCTGAGCATTAACAGTATAAGTGAATCGCTATATTAGCTAGTTTCCTATAAAAACGTCAGCAATTTACCATAATTATCTCATCGCATGCCTATATTGACCGTCCCAGCATACTAAATTTTAAAATTCGTTTAAAATGTGTCATCAATTGTATAAAAAAAATCTATTAAAACAAATAAATTAAAAACTAAGCCTAACATGATGATTCGCATCGTAAACCTAAGGGGTCGCAGGGGAGATTTATATAAATTTACGCGTAGGTACAGACTGTGTCCTTTCTGAAAAAATGTACATGTGTAACATAATCTATGATTGAAGAATGCTAGAAATATTCAAAGTGTTATTTATTTAACATTTTCCAATCACATTTTACATTCAGTCTTTAACTAGGGAATGTATTAGCCATACAGATTAGCAGCTTCCGATTGTTTTTAAATATTTTGTTTGTATTTTAAACATGAAATGTTAAATTACACCTATGTATAAGGTGACAGTGGCGCAATAGTTTGACATTAGAACTAGAAACCAGAGGTCTAATTTTCAATCATCACTCAAAAGAAAAATTAGGACCAATTGTCTTGCGTCGGTGCCAGTGGTTAAGACATCTGGTATTAACTAGGCAGATCACGGGTTCGATCCCGGATCCCGGCCATGTACCAATGCGTTTTTTAATTAAAAACTTATGTACATAATCCGACAAACCACACTTAGAGGCTTTTCCATCTAAATATATCTCAACAGAACTGGCTACCTAAAGCCTCACAAATTCCATCGGCTAAACGAGGGAGACTTGGGTCTTGCGCTGGGTACCTCGGAACCGTAACGCGGTTTTTGGAGCTGTAAAGCAATCCGAGAAGAAAAAAAAATAGCCTCAGTTTGAAGAAGTTGTTTTTTTTTTTTTTTTTTTATTTATTCTCTTAGAAAAATAACCTAATATACAATTCAAAATTCCGCCAAACTGCTATACAGTTTGTTGGCGGATATGCTCTCTTATATTGAACAATTTACATTGTCAAATCTACTGCTTAGTTTCTAGATTGGCTTTACATAATATCATGTAAACTGCATATACAGCACTCCTTTTTATTTATTTTTTATGTATGTGCGTGGACACATTTGCCCCGTCTCATCTCAGGGAAACAGTTATAAAAGCGGAAGCTGCGGCGGAAATCGCAGAGTCCAACAAACGTCGAAACTCTAGGTCCGTGGTGTTCAAATGTCAAGAAGTTTGTTAATGATATATCCCCTCGACTGATCATCTCTTCTGGTGACAAGAGGGCTGGCTCCTTCCTCGCTCAACGAATCAGCATCGCGATTCAGCGGGGAAATGCAGCCAGTGTTCTTGCTACTATTCTACGTTTATTTATTTAGTTATTTTTAATGTTTAGATTAGATTTAAGGTTTTATATTGTTATATATAATAGCTCTAATATATAATTTTATGTATTTGTTATAATTTAAAGGTAAACCCATGCCCTTTGCTAGTATTATATTTAAATGAAACCCACTTAATTTCTTTAATTTGTGGAACAGTGTCGTTGCGTGTTGCGTGTTTAAAATTTAATCTAGATATTTATCACTTCCGAACAAACACATGTTATTTATTACTATGCGGTGTGGATGCGCAATTATATATAGGTAGATACTAGCTGTTTACTTGTGGTTTGCCTTGTGTTATACAAAGTACATGAAATAAAAAAAAGTTCTCAATAGCACGACTCCAGACACTTGGCGAATAAGAGCTAGGCAGAAAAAAGTGTAAGACTTCTACCGTCACGACATTTTTGCTATAGTACGTTACATACATGCATCTAGTGCACATAGAGATAGTAGCAATCACTATGTTCTTTAATAAGAGTCGGGACTGCCATACACTGAAATGATTGATTCACTTAGGGCTGAAAGGTACTGCCAACCTAACAACATCGTACTGTGGATTGGTATAGAAATATTTGCTATCTCTGTCATATGGCGTGAAAAAGATGGCAATAATAGCTCATTTTTCCTAGTCCTAATTTTTTGTTGTAAGTTGCGCCAGCCTGGTATTGCAGTGCAGTTATATGTGTTTGTGTGTTTACAAGCGTATGCGTATAAGTATAGGTAATGTTACAATTTCTTTTCGATTAATTTAAAAATGATCCAGCGGAATCTACAACAAGAAGAAGAATCTACCACAATCGAACGGACTTCGTTCCAACCGGGTGTCCCACCACACCTTGAATTTTAAATGATTGCTGGACTAGAGAACTTTTAAATTAGCTACTCGTAGAAAGAAAAGGTTTGTCAATTTTACCTTCTCAAAAGAAATTTTTTAAAGTGTTCATATAAAAAATCTTTGCAATAATACTTTTTGAACGAAATTAAATATTAATTTAAAATTAAATGATGTTCGTTAGTAAGCGTTAACTAATTAAAATAATCGTAATAGTATGTATAAGGTTTTTAGGAAAAGAAAAATTGGAAAATTCGGAAAAATTTAAAGAGCTTTTTGTATGGAATTTTTGTATGAACTCAAAGTAGGGGATGAAATTTTATATGGGCTCCACGGACGAAGCCAGGGCGGAAAGTAGTTCAAAAAAGATGCTTTGTCTAATACGACTAACCATAGAAAAAAAATTGTATTTTTAAATTACTTCTTCGTTTTTTATCTTTCTTTCTTCAAGGGTTGCCTTATATAGCTCCCCAAACCGTATTACGGTTCCAGGGTACCCAGCTGAAGACCAAGTCTCCCCCTCGTTTAGCCGATGGTATTTGTGAGGCTATAACCTATAACGAGTGGCTAGTTCTGTTGATATTATATTTAGATGGAAAAGCTTCTTAGTGTGGTTTGTTGGATTATAAACCCATGGCCGGGATCCGGGATCGAATCCGCGGTCTGCCTAGTCTTAACCACTCGGCCACCGACGCATAAATTACTTAATTAAAATTATACGACACTGCCGCGAAGGACCATGTATTCATTTAGTGTCGCACGCGCCCCACCTACAACATAATTCTAGTCTTATTTTCTGTTCTGAGGATAAACTAATTATGACTATATTCATTATAAACCAATTACCGTAAAATGTAACACCTTCCGCGATTTAAGTCCTATTATTTTATAATTCAAGTCGCCATAAAAATATATATCCAACCTTTCGCTTTAAATATTAAGTTAAAACGTTTAAAATAATTACGGAACAATTTAGTTAAGGTATGGTTTAATTTCATAGAGAAAATGTGTCGTAAATTCTTGATTTAAAGTTTAATTTACGTTTAAGTGGTACTAAGTTGCAGAAAATCCTAAATAGTCTTTTAAATATTTATATTATTAAATGATTCAATTATTGAGTTACAAAATTAAAGTAAAGGATTTTGTAGAGAAACAGAATGAAATAGTATAAAAGTTTAGTAATGTAATACAGTAGGTAAGTCTGTTGTTTCAAACGTAATTATGTTTGATTTTTTTTTGTTCTGTAGAATTTACAATTTTAAATCGTAAGATAATATAAAAAAACTTTAGAACAGTAACTCTTTGGATGAGCTCAACTAAGATTTTAAATTTTTCATAGTTAATAATTAGTCGTTGTAATGAAACCGGTCCTTAAGAGTTATAGAACCGCCCATGTTAAGGCGATGATCACATAGTACGCAAAAATTGCACTCTCGCAAACTGAACCGATCGACGGAGTGTCGTTAAATTTTATGACCTATTTAGGAAGCAGCAAAACGGCACGCACGGGCGGCGAGTAATATAAAGGCTTTATTCCACTGGAAATAATATTTATATCATCTTGAGAACAATACTTCGCGCTCTACCTGGTCCTACTTTGCTCCTATTTCAACGCTACTACAGAATATAAAATACTATCTCTCTACTACTTATTATTAATTTAAACGCTTTCCCAAATTATTACGAAAAAATCATGTGCAGTCATGGTGACTGCCGACAGAAGTGAAAACTTAAAACTATGACTAACAGTGGTTTTTAATTTAAAATTACGCTTAAACATATTTTCACTTAAAAAAAACTCGGTCAGGAATGCGCAGTCAAAAATGCCCAACCCAGACATACGTACACGAATTCCGGGCGGACATTCTCGGGCCGGGCAATCCATGGTCGGTATTTGTGCCGAGAGCATGTCGTGACGCAAAACCATAAGATTTCCCCCTACCAAAAATCGCTCAACGCGCCTATAGAAGTTATCACTTCAATTAAAAATAAAAGAATTCGCAGATTGCAATATTTATTAGTTCTGAAATAAAATCTAGACTTTACTACTTAAATTGCACCTGTAAATAACAGATGGAATTCTATTTTTTTTTTCAATTGTAGAAAAATGCATTAAAAAAGAAATATCATAAATAAGACTATTTAAAAAAACAATTTAGAGTCATTTTCTTTATTTATTTAAAAAAAATATACTACTAAATTTTTTTTTTATTATATTGTTAATTGTGGTCAATACAAACATTTTGACACTTCAATCATCTATAATATAGTGCCTTACAACTTCCGGAGATATTGGCATGTCTGAAAATGGGCTCAGGATTATAAAACATTTCCAATGAAATTACTTAGCTGGCTAAATGGAAATTAACGATATCCAATATTCCTTGTTGAAACTATTGAGTGATCGCTTTTTTAAATATTAAATTAAAATATGCTAGCGCGCAGTGTTTCACGAGCTTTATTTTTTTTTTAATTTTTATTTCTCATTGACCCGCGCTAAGATGTGAGAACTCAGGTGTAATTCGAGATCAAGTACTAACACGTGGTGCGAGCACGGACCTCACTAATAAATCTAAAGGGAACGTTGCATACTACTTTGTGCGTGTTCTTTATTTAAAAATACACTTGTATATTTCACTTACTAAAGTTGCTAGTTTTCCGTGATTCCAAGGTTATAGTGCAGCCAGTGCGTGAACATGGAACAAAGTAATAAGCCATCCCGTTGCTCTAAAATATTTCACTCTCAGTGTTAATTCAGGATATATAATTTATTAATTTTGTTTTTAAATCATTTATGTGTCTGCCTATATGATCCTTCTTACTTATGACTAGTTTATATAGGGAGCCTGGTGACCTGAGATACACTTCAATGGCAACACCTCTCACCTATGTAAATATATTAGTGCCACATTATTATAAGTTATATAGATGACTCGTGCGAAAACTTCGCATCGTTATTTCAAGTGATCTCCAACAAACAACTTTTGATTTCTACTCGCATTTAATTTAACAAAAACTAGTACCTAGTAGTTTTCAAAATTAATTTATTTTATTAATTTCAATTTAATTTATTGTATATTCATTTTTCAGATGCAATTAATGACTAATAATGTGAATTGTTATTACAAATTTATGTATGGATAAAAATGGCCGAGAGTCATTTTGGTGGACAGACAATTTTATTTTTTTATTTATATACATGAAACTATATATCTATATATCATCACACCTTTATTCCAAAAAGGGTAGCCAGTGACAATAGAAGGACATTTGCTACCTATACCTCTTTTTACATCATCTAAATATACCTCAACAGAACTGGCCACGTATAGCCTCACAAATACTATCGCCATAGATTAAATAATAATTACATCGGCTAAAAGAGGAAGACTTTGTCTACCGCTGGGTACCCTGGGACTGATAACGCAGTTTTGGGAGCCATAAGGCAACCAGTAAATTAATTTAAAAAATAGATACGGGAAGATGTCAATGGCGGATGCCCTTATTAAATAATATAATTTTGCTTATAAAGTTGTGTAACGTTGTGCTCATTTAGTTAATAAATGAGACCATTTTTCTTAAAGAGGTTTGAATAGTTGTTAACCTCCTTGCAAAAATAGTTGTTAACCTCCTTAAAAAATAAGTTACTGACTACCTATAATTTAGGAATTTTTCAAAATAATCTGAATTTGGAACAGTGTCTGCTATTTGTTTATTTTCTACCATTTTTAGTCAATTCCGTTTTAGCATTGCTAAGTCGCACACATATTTTATAATGTCAATAATGTAATACTGTGAACAAATTGCAACAAGCTATTGCAAATTTAGGAATTTTTCAAAATAATCTGAATTTGGAACAGTGTCTGCTATTTGTTTATTTTCTACCATTTTTAGTCAATTCCGTTTTAGCATTGCTAAGTCGCACACATATTTTATAATGTCAATAATGTAATACTGTGAACAAATTGCAACAAGCTATTGCAAATTTAGGAATTTTTCAAAATAATCTGAATTTGGAACAGTGTCTGCTATTTGTTTATTTTCTACCATTTTTAGTCAATTCCGTTTTAGCATTGCTAAGTCGCACACATATTTTATAATGTCAATAATGTAATACTGTGAACAAATTGCAACAAGCTATTGCAAATTTAGGAATTTTTCAAAATAATCTGAATTTGGAACAGTGTCTGCTATTTGTTTATTTTCTACCATTTTTAGTCAATTCCGTTTTAGCATTGCTAAGTCGCACACATATTTTATAATGTCAATAATGTAATACTGTGAACAAATTGCAACAAGCTATTGCAAATTTAGGAATTTTTCAAAATAATCTGAATTTGGAACAGTGTCTGCTATTTGTTTATTTTCTACCATTTTTAGTCAATTCCGTTTTAGCATTGCTAAGTAGCACACATATTTTATAATGTCAATAATGTAATACTGTGAACAAATTGCAACAAGCTATTGCAAAAAATAGCAGACACTGTTCCAAATTCAGATTATTTTGAAAAATTCCTAAATTATAGGTAGTCAGTAACGTATTTTGCAAGGAGGTTAACAACTATTTTTGCAAGGAGGTTAGCAACTATTCAAACCTCTTTAAGAAAAATGGTCTCATTTATTAACTAAATGAGCACAACGTTACAGTTGCTCGCGACTTCGTACGCGTTGTGACGTATTTTATGTAAAATTGATTTTCGAAAAATCCTTTTTAGTGCAACTCTACACCCCCTAAGGAATATACCTTCTAATTTTCATATTTATATTTAGGCTGTGCGTTGATTCAAAATGAATAATATTTTTTTCTTAATAATTTGTTTTATATTAATATGTTAATAATAATTAAGCTATCAATTAATCAAGTCTACCGCAGCCCCGACCAAATTTTTTTTCTTCATGGGTCACCTTACAGCTTCCGAAACCGTGTTACGGTCCCAGGGTTTCCAGCGGAAGACCAAGGCTGCCTCTTTTAACCGATGGTATTTGTGAGGCTCTATCTAATGAGATGGCCAGTTCTGTTCGTAGGTATATTTAGATAGAAAAGCCTCTAAATGTGGTTTGTCGGATTATGTACCTACATTAGTTTTTAATTGTAAAAAAACCCATTGATACCAATTTTTTTTATAAATCGCGTCATTATTCTGAGGATTGCCTTTCCCTCTTTTCTTTGGTTTTTAAAAAAAATTCAAATAAGAAATTGGGGTAAGGAGAACCGACGTCTTCCATGTTCCAATATCCCATTACTTCAGAGAAAATAAAACTCGCTTGCACGTTCTAGCTTTAGCTGCTCAATAAAACATGCCCTCCTTATAGGTAACTATTTAAATAAAACATTTCGTCTCATTTTTTCCAAGATTTATTCTGTATAATCATTTCAATGGTCAAAAACAGGTTGAAATTGGTGGGATGGCGCATTTTTTTCGAGTTGGCAACAAAGCTATCGAATTTAAAATTTTAATTTTTAGCCCGTTCGTATTCTTAAACGGAACAGAAATCCATCAATGTAACTGGCATCGGCAAACGAATGAACTTATGTCAGAAGTTATTTTTTGTTACCTTCCAAACTCCGACAAAGGAAATGCTTTATTGACATACAATCACAAAAAAACATTTAGGTATATCATTTTTCTAAATTGGTATATATACCAGAATCAAACAGTTTTTTTCTTTCTTCACGGGTTGCCATACAACTCCCGAAACCGTGTTACAGTTCTAAGGTACCCAGCGGAAGATCAAGTCCCCTCGTTTAGCCGATGGTATTTGTGAGGATATACCTAACGAGTGGCCTGTTCTTTTGAGGTATATTTAGATGGAAAAGCCTTTAAGTGTGGTTTGTCGGATTGTGTAATAAGTTTTTAGTTAAAAAACCCATCCAATGGCCGGGATCCGGGATCGTACCCATGGTGTACCAAGTTTTAACTTTTTTCGGCCAGTACCTATGACTCGGAGAAAATAAGCTGTGACAGACAGACAGACATAAGATTAATCCTATAGATTTTCCGTTTTTTCATCGAAGTTGTACGGATCCTCTCGTGGCCCGATACGCACTTGGCTGGTTTTTTTTTATTTTTCCATGCTGGCCATCTGTCGATAACTTTTTCAACATAATTGATTTACCGTCTGTGTATAGTCGGTTAGTAGGTCAGAGACGCATCCTTAGCCCTGACAATGTAATACATTCGTATGCACAAACGCAGCGCATACGTACACGTGTTTTATCATACCGTCAAGGCAAAACTACTTGTTTGCCTGGGACCTTTGCCTTCTATTCTTTGTTCTTCATAGTCAAAATCTATATACTACTACCTATATTTCTTTTACCAGTACGGGTGCCTTATTACAGGCCTCAATCAGAAGACAAATCTTCCTCTATTAAGGACCGTTGCTCTCAGTCATCTTGTATCTGTCAAAAATATGGAAAATCTTAGTTAATCCTGGAAAGGTGAGTTTATTTATACAACATTTCCATTCCACACCGTTGATAGTTATTATTTAAAATTGGATTAAGACATATTTTCATTATTAAGACTTCTAAATAGCCATAGTTTTCAAAACAAGCATTGCTTTTGTCGTGGGATGGAAATGTTGTACAAATAAAACTAAACTTTCCAGGATTAACTGAGGTTTGCCATATTTTACAGTTTTACAGTTATAAGATGACCTTGACCAACGGCCCTTAAGACATTTTGAGATCAAAATGTAAGATAATAGAATCATAAAATTAAATTTAAAAAAAATCAGTAAGTATTTGTCATGTACTTATGGTTGCTTTTTAGGAATATTAAAACTTGTATGTGCAAATATGTTGATAATGCTTTTGAGCCTTCGAAAGTCTTTATGATTTTTATTGTTTTTATCGAAACAATAAAAGATACTTTGTATTTCATCTTCTGATAAAAATATAAATGTGATTATTTGTTTATTTTGTTTAATAAATGCGTGCAAAGTTAATGATCCTTTATGAAATCCTTTGATGAAAATAATAAAAAAGAAAGAAAACTCTAACAAAAATAAAGATCTTATAATAAAGATAGACAAAGTCGTAGGTAACTATTATGCTCTCATGTCATAAATAATTAAAATAGTGCTTACTAATCTTATCAGCGAAACCTTCAAAGTTTTCAAATAAATTTTCAAGTTCATCGCTAAAAATAGAAACCGGAATTAAACGAGCGGTATTTTTTCAAATACGGGCAAACAATGAGTAAACTAATAAAATCCATTCTCTATAATACTTATTCTATTAGTATCCAGCTACTCAGATTTTAACAATCGTATTATGAAACTAAATGTCGATGGAGTGAGTGTGTCGTTAGCTCGCAACAATAATGTGTTGGTTTTTTCTGGTCATGTTAGCAATCAAAGGAACGGTTATGAAAAATTTACCGAATTGACCCGGGTCGAATCGCACCATTTTGTGAACGCAAATAGTTATGTTGCTAAGTTGGTCTATATAAAATTAACATTAAATTTGTTATTCTATAGTGATTGGGAGACCATAGAAAACTGTCAAAATTGTGAGATCTGTAGCCAACTAAATGTGGACATCATTACGCCAGCACACGAACATCAGAAGTTGACAGTTACAACTTAACGAAATGTCGTTAAAGATAACATAATACCTGAACCGGAAGGTCCTTGTTCCGTTGGAATTCTACAAGCCCGCATCAAAATTTATCAAGTTACTCATACTTCACCACGATTTTCTTCTGGCTTTAACCTTTCGATCTCAAAATACCTGAAAAGAAATGGCTACTCTTTGAGGACTTGTCTAAGGTTGGGTACCCTAGGGTCGCTGACACGGATCCTAAAGATAGAAATCTAAATAATAGGATCATGAAAAGTAGAAGAAATGTGCACAGTGGGTTATAAAAATTCAAAACACAAGTTTCCTTGTAGAGTAACCTCAGTTAAATTATAAATAGCCGTCTTAAAGGTTATTGAAGGTAGGTACTTACTCTATATTTAAGGTACAAATGCACACAGGAGCCAACGAGATTTTACATCTTCTTAAATATTAGATTTGGTGTCTAATGTCACTTCCAATCTACTACAATCCTTATGAAATTCATTTTGAGATTTAACGTCATGTCCGGAATCCGGTTTAATCCCGTCCGTAGTTGTGATTAGTCAGTGATTATTAAGACATATCACAGTCGGTGGGATCATCTTTTACATACCGATTAATCGGCTCTTGTTACTGTGACGTCTATAATACTCGACATTGGCAAATCATCGATTAACACTATTATAAAATAAGAAGAAGAATTAATTTTGATCTCATTTTCTACTATTGGTTTTGATCTGACAAGTTATCTTAGATTTTTAGCTAAAAATTAGAGCATTTCTTATGCTCTTTCATCCTCTTTCATCTTGGTGTTTACGATGATTTCATAATGTCATGTTTCATATGACTTGGACAAGTTGTGGAACTATTCTATATTGAATATTTTTTTAATAGGTAAAAATGTATTTATAAAAATCAATCTAACAAATATCAATTATGAAATTATGTATATAAGAATTCTACAAATTATGCTAAGGTAAGGCAGATCCATCGTCGAGGCCAAATGATTTGGCTATTGGTAAGAAGAGTCTTGTACCACGAATGCACATACTTGTAGCTCGTACTTATTATTGAGATAATGATTCTTGATCTTAGCCATCCCATCACTGTACTTATAGATCTGCAGTCTATATTGAATAATGATTAACTACAATAGCAAATTCCATGTCACGCCGCGCAGAATAAGACCGTCACTTATAATGTTATTTTCAGTGCTTATAAAATGATCTCCCACACATTTTACAAAGGTTTTTTTTATAAAAATACCCAAATATACGAGTTACATCGCTACCGCTCGATTTTGAGGGAACATTATTATGGTAAACCGTATAAGTATATCAACTATCAAGGTGATTCTAAATGTTCCACTACCTATTTAAAATTAATGTCTATTTGACGAGTTTTACTTTAAAGCAACTTTAAAGGTAAGTACTAGCTTTCTGCCCCTGTCTTCGCTCGTGGATATTTTCGATCAAAATAAAATATAGCCTATGTCAGTCAGGGATATCGTAGCTTTCTATTCGTGAGAGAATTTTCAGAATCGGTTCAGTAGTTTTACCCCTTACATCCAAACTTACACACTTACAAACTTAACTTTTTTATTAGTATAGATTTGTGCTACATCTTCATCTTGACTTATTTCATGTAATTTTTAATATACTTTCAACTTATTTTAAAGGCAATAATTTTGTTTTCGGGATTCGAACTGGGTTAGCTTCGCAAGGATTACTAACCACTAAACCAAATACGGTAAATTGGCAATCTCAAACCTCTTTGCGTAGCAAAATGAAGACCTCAAAAAAAGATAGGATTGTGATTTTCAGAATTAAAATATGACCACAATGCTATCACCATGATTAACTGTTTTTATGGTAGATAGAAAAAATCTGGAATTGCTATAATTTATTTTATCTATGTATGTAAGTATATTTTATTTGAATTTATTGTGAACTTATTTTTAAAGCCTAATTAAATAATAGAGCTATTTATCAATATTTGATTAGAGCATTATAAGTTATGTTCCAGTGTTGTTCCATTACAAGTTAGATTTAGTTTCCTATTATAGATTATTTTTTGAGTTTACGTTTGACCCAGTATTTTCAGAAACCATATTTTTCCCTTACAATTGGAATCCTTTTTGATAAGTTTCTCTTTTCAACTTGCTGGAATATTATAATGTGCAGCAATTTACAACATACAATACCCAATCCGAGATATTGCACATTTTATCAACATCCTTCTACATTCATACACCCGAATGGATGTGGGTAAATTTTCAATAAAATTATGGATCATTGCGACTGACTGGTCATATCATATTATTATACTTAATGCGTGCATTGAGAATAATACTACAATAGTCGCAGTATATAAAAAATCTAAACTTGACCCAAAAATGCAATAAATGCAAGATAGTGTGTCATTGCATTACTCAAATCTTCCGATAATTGTACAAACATAATGAGTGATGGTTCCGCGAGCATATCTGCTGTTATCTTATCCTGCTAAGGCTATGGTACGAACCTGACAATGAAACCTAACTAGTGATGGGCTTATTGCCGATAATACTAAGTCGATATAAATATGTAGCGAAAATAAGAAATGTTTGAGCTTTGTCTTTTCTTATCCTTTCTTATCACTTATGGGTATAAATTCAAATGATTTGACTTCATATATATATTTATTATGTGCAGATATATTCCTAAATTCATGTGAAAGAATAACTAGGATATGTTAAGAACATAAAACCTTATTTTCTGGTAAGATAAGATTCTATATTGTGTTGTGACGATGACCAAGGAAAAATTCTGCATAGGTGTGAGTTGGACTCGCGTGGACATTTTTATAATTTCTAGATGTTCATAGCTAATACGGCCATTGCTATATTTTTCGTCTGACATAATACCTATTGTTATAATTTTGTACACATTCGTCAATTTCATCGATAAGTAAGTACAACCCTATCTTCCGTGACATAGGGGTCAGGCCTTCAAAATAAAGAGGAGGGGGCACTTCAGAATTATATGTTATTCGTTTAAAAGTAATAAGAAAATCTAATTCTTATATAGTTAACTATTCAGACTGGATGAGTTACGTAGTGATTTGAAGGAATTTACAATTCTTTAGATATCAATACAAAAAAAGTGTTCGGTGAAATGTTCAAAATTATAATTTTACTTATTTGCATCAACTTTTCGTTGTGCTATATTAATTGTGAGTGATGTTAAACATTTTCAAATCAGTGATACAAATATTTTATTTTCATAGTGCTTATCATAAAATATATTATATTTTATAATCGTCTTAGAAATTGGCTATTAGTCTCTAAAAAAAATATTTACTGCTTACACTTCATATCCAGAGACGGACTCTATCTATGTGCCATGATCCCGATATGATCCATTTTGCTTCTCCTGCATTATCATTATATCCAACCAATCTTATCAAATCTTTCATTCAAACTGCACTCTCATCACATCTTTCATTTAATATTGCACTAATTCCTGTATTTTTCAAAGAACCAAAGAAAGTAATATTTCCATTTAAAATTGATATTTTTTAGTGGCTGACATAGATTGTGGCATGGACATTAGTCGTCAAGCTAGAATTGTAGGAGGTAGTGATAGTTTACCATCAGAATTTCCATGGGCAGCCAGCGTTTGGAGACAAGGAACTCATCAATGTGGTGCAACAGTAATTAATAATCGATGGTTGTTAACGGCCGGACATTGTATTTGCAGGTAAAATTAAATTTCCTACTGAAAGCTTTTGCAGAGAATGAATAATTAAAGTTTGATTTGATTTAAAACATTTACTGAGGTCAATGTTCGAAATACGCATCGTATATACAAATGAGAGGTGTGAAAGAAGTATGAACTCATGGTAAATGACATTGGATTGTCTCTGCTAGCCTTTCTGATGTCTTTCTAGTCTTTCGCATAGAAAATAAATTCACGCTTAGCATATAGTACCAAAGGAATTAAAGTTCTTCCATTTTTAAATGGTGTGACTTTTTAAATTTATTTTAATGTGTACACATAAAAAATTACAAATTAAAATACACTGGCAGATGTTCCTAATCCCTATCAGGTTTGTAATACTTTTTTAATGACTATTTATATTCGGAGGCCTTTTAGTTATAGAAATGCAACAAAAGACAGATTTAAATACCTTCTAATAACCACTATGATTGCTGAAATGTATTTCAAGAATAGATTTGTAACTATTTTTAGTGCCTTCAATGAGTTTTATAAATCTAAGCAGCTTTCTGCGTTAATTGGATATACTGATATATCGGTAAAGGAAACCAATGCACCTTTATCAAGAATACTACCACATCCTAATTACAGGTGAGTATTTGTACCAATTCATGACTTTTTTATAGGAGTCGATAGCCTAATTGATAGAGCGTTATCTTGAAACCTAGAGGGACCGGGTTCGTTTCAAAAAAATGCTAAGTACCAATTGTCTTTAAGAATATGTGCTCAAATCGACTCCTCGTGCTTCAGAGAGCACCTAAAGCCCGCACTTCGTCTAAAAATAATAGATACATACGTCTGTTAAAGAAGTGACAGATCTAAGTCCATTAAGTGCAGAAACAGGCTTGCCACCTGTTCTGTTCAATATGGACAACTGGTAAAAAGTGGACACTGTTACTGGGGTCTCTGGCCATACCATATGGCCGTAAAGCTTTGTTTGGTATGATTTTTTAAATTTATCATGTAGCATTTATTACTGTAGAGAAAATTTAATTCACATCCTTTTCTTCATCCGATCCTAATATACCATCTGCAGCAGGTATGTTGTTAACTAATTGAATATTGGTTCCGCAGTGATGACTTACGTCAAAACAGCAATAGATATAGATGAAATATTGCAGCTATATAAATCCTATATCCCATGGTTCTTCAAGTAGCTTCTAGAGATATTTTTGATTAATTGATGATGTCTTCCGCAGGGTATCCTGGGGGGCCAGATAATATGGTAGCATGTTTTCTTTTTTATACAGATGTGAGAGAAAAAATAATGACGTTGCTTTACTAATGACTGCAAATCAATTAAAATGGACCAAAGACGTAAGACCAGCTTGCTTGCCGCAACCTTTAACAAAGGACTTCAGTGGCTCTTTGGCAATAGTTGCTGGATGGGGTTTCACAAATGAAGATAGATCAAAAGGTATGCAATAAGTATATAAGAAAAATGTAATATAGCAGTTTCAAAATTTCGAACTCATAATTGAACCATATCTTCTCTCCAAGTTAAATCTGATAACACACCATTAGACGATGAGATAGTTAGATTTTTTTCTTTACGGGTTGCCTTACGGTTTTATGGTGCCAGGGTACTCAGCGGAAGACCAAGTCTCCCTCGTTTAGCCGATGATATTTTTGAGGCTATACCTAACATATATATAGGATAATGATTAAATCTTCGTTATCATCATCATCAAAATCATATCATGTAGGTAATCAAGATGAACAAAGAAAAGATTGCAAATATAAAATCTCCACACTGTGAACGCTGAAAGTTTCATCAAAATTTATTTCAGCTATTTCGGAGCCTACTCTAGATAAATATAAAGAAAGACAGACAGAAATTCTAATTACCTGTAGCCTTAAATATCGCACAAAATAGCATTACAACTAGTTATTAATGTTGAAAAAATTTTAATGCTTGATATTTTAACAAGCACTCTGTTTGGATCGTTGAACTAAATACTCGCCGTATTATAACCATAAATTTCATACAGCAAATACTTGACAATATTTAGGCTCAAGACCAAGCGTACTACAAAAGACTGATGTTTTCGTGGTGGATAACGAACAATGTAATCGTTGGTATGAATCCCGAGGTAGCAAATTCAAGATCTCATCCACACAAATGTGCGCCGGACACGAAGATGGTGGCAGAGATTCCTGTTGGGTAAGTGATTTTAGCTGACACTTATACGGATCAGGATGAGTGACTGCCATGGATGAAGACCAGCTTTCAATCTAAGAATAACTTAACTGAACATCACTCATTGAGTATCCTTGTCTCAGTGTACCCTAAGGCCGGTAATGCATCTGTGATGGTATTTAAAAAAATATTGTGAAAGTTTGGATATTGATTACCCAATTAGAAATTTAATGGAACCTTGATAATTTAGTAGTTGTAGTAGTTTGCTGCTCAATAAGTCGGTTTTGTTGGACAGGTTAAAATATGGTTCCTGTATCGATGACAGCTTGTAGATTACAATTATTATTAGATTTGAAACTTAACCAATTATTATTATTATTGAAGAATAGGCAGGTGCAGTCGACTTGTCGTAGTTCAGAAGACATTACATTGTACAGCCGACTTTCGCACTTCTCAAAATAATACTTCACAACTCTAGACCCTTTAATTTTTTATAATTAATTAATAATATATTTTAACTAGGCCGATAGCGGTGGACCTCTTATGATTCGGGAAGGAAATGGTCGGGCTTTGGTTATTGGTGTTGTATCAACTGGAAGTGGATGTGCTCGTCCCAAAACTCCCGGAATTTATACCAGAGTGTCTCAATATATTGATTGGATATCCAACGCTGTTACCGGAAATGATCAGTCGAGGTCGTTCAATTGGTATCCTCAAAGAACGTAATGTGAAATGAGGGAAACGCAGAGAAAATATATCTGTGATATTAATTCTAAAGTATAATTTATTTAAAAATAATTGTAATAAAAAAATATTCAAAGCTGTATCTGTTTTTGTTTACAATACCTTTCAAAATCACTTTCACTTTTTTTAAGAACAGATAGAAGTTTCTTTCCTGATTTTTCACTTAGTTCGTTTTTCAATGCATTATTAGCTTCCAAAATAGCTTTTTTACATTCCACAAGTAAAGGCTTAATTTCATTTGCCGGTTTAGTTGATGCCTTCGCTTTTAAAAGATATGCTGAATGCAATTCATGATATATGACTGCACTGTACAAACTCAAACGCGCATTTCCTGGATCTAAAATTTTCGTCACTCCTATTAAATCTTTACACACTTTAATTTTTCTGTCAATTATTTCTTGAGACATATAACTAGGGTGTCTTCCATAAAGTTGAATTAAAGAATGCTTAATTGAATATAGATGGTAATGATTAGGATGAAGAAAAGTGGAAAGACGAAATAGTAGATTTTCCAAAACTGAAACTGATGGATTCATCATTTGAACATTTTCGACGTCTTCCCCCATTTGCGCTATTATCATGTTTATTTGAGAATTTTTAACTTTAACTGTACATTTGTTACAAGCCCATTCGGTTTCATCATCTAATGGATGCTCAGGTAAATGGATCCCATCGCATGGATTTTGACCGTCTCCTAAACATTTCATAGCACTTAAGTATGTACCCAACTCTGTGGGGTCAGTACATCTTTCACATTTACATGAAAAGTATTTTGTGTCTTGAAGATGTTGTCTTCTTGCTTGTGTGCCCCACAAAGCGTGGCTATACATGGTCGTAATATGATGTTCTTTAACGACTGGAACAACAACTTTTACAGTGATTTTGTAAATGCTATCCTTAGATGATAATTCAAAATTATGTCGGGTGTTTGGGATACAGCTGTGTTCAATTATACAAGTGTTTGTAAAGAGAGCTAGAAGCTCGGATCCTTCTGGTAGTCTTATTTCTAGAGCATTGGTGTCTATAATGCCACAGATTTTGTGTATGAGGTCAGATGATGCTTCTATTTTTGCATTTATAACTTCTTCGAGATTTTTGGATGAGTTTAAAAAGTTTACTAGTAGGTACTGTACGATGAATTCATTTGCTTCGCTGAAAGAAATGCAATATAATTATTATTACTAAAATCAGTCGGATATATTTACAAGTAGAATATTTTATTAATGAGTAGGTAATAATGGTAATATTATATAATAAAATAAAGTTTAAATATCCAAATAAGGAGTAGATTGTATCTATTACCTACAGTTTGAACATCACATTAAATTTTATTTTATTGTGTAGATTTTAATATTGTTTGAAATCAGCGTTTGACTCTCTTTTGAGGTCTCAGAGAAAAGTGACAAAAGTATAAACCCCTTCTGAGGATCGTAAGGCGTTTTGAAAAATCCTGATTCGTCACTTTCTGTTATGCGTTCGTTCTGCAGTAAATACATTTTAAAAAAACATTTGCCGATCCGATTGACCATAATCCAATTTATCCAATTTTACGGATGAAAATTATCTTTGAATTTTTTTAATTTTTTTTGGATGTATGCCATTTACAGGTCAGACAAGGTTTTTCACCAGTAAACAGATTGGCTTTAAAAACCTGTTCTGTTTAATATGGACAACTGGCAAAAAGTGGACACTGTAACTGATGTCTCTGGCCACCGTCATAAAGACCGAAAAGAAGAAGATCATGTTACTTACTCATAAGCTTCAGTTCCAGGAGTACGACATTCCATATGTGACTGCATTAGCATCAGCTTTGCCCAGTTCTCAGGATTCGTTTTTTGAAGTAGCAGACACCTCAATGGCAGTAGAGCGTCATGTCTGAAAATTGAAGGAAATTTTTTTTTTTAATTTTTTTCTGCAATAAATATATATTCAGCAGATCTAGAATATTGGAGGTCAGAAGTATTTGAAAAGGCGCCAAATAACGCCCAGATTTGGCTATTCAATTTTTTTCTGAATATTAATAATTCAAGCACTTTTCAGCCGACCTTGATTCATCATTATATCTTTGCTCTGTGTCTCTTAATAATATGATTATCTATTTCGTGTACAAATAAATTTACTTATTAATATATAAAGCCGTGAATCAAAAGGATAATAATCTTTAGAAAAAAGTTATTTTTCCCTTTACCTGTAATAATCACCCATATTGTTAAGTACACACTCAGGTCTGAGACTTAATATCTGGCACTCAGCTCCGTGATGATTTGGGTCTTTTAAGCCTGGACAATTTCCAGAACATACGGGCCATCCACATCTGAAAAACATTTAAAAAATTGTAAAACGAGTAATCTATAGATAAAAACAGCTGAATCCATGAGTTCATGATTTTGCTAACGATTTTTATAACTGTTATGGGTTTTTTGTAAATCATACACTCTTAGGTCTTTTCAGGTGTTGTTTGATTCTACGTCGTGTCATGGCGACCGACGTACGCGTTCCGCCGTGACATGATAGGGAATCCGGTTTAATCCTGTCCGCGCTGTGATAGTTGTAATTAGTATATGATTAATAGAACATATCCCAGTTTGCAGATGCGGAATCATCAAAACCCTGATGGAGCCATAACACAAAAAATATGTGTTTTTTATCTTAGTATTTAGATTTGAGTTCTTTTTTATTAGTAACTAGATTTTCGCCCATCCCCTGTTATGGTCTTGAGTTCAAACAAAAATCCCATAGAAATAAGCACTGAATTTTTCAACTAATCCAATTTTTCTTTCCCTAAATCTAAATTTTTTTTGAAAATATAGTGAAATCGGTCCAGCCGTTCTCAAGTGATGCGCTTACCAATTAACAGCATCTATTTTTTATTTACATAGACTTCAGGATGAAATTGTTTATACAGTAGATATGTCTATGCTACCCATATTACAGGCAGTCAGTCAGTAGATTAGTCTATCTGTGAGTTTATTAGAAAAATTATTACACTGTTATGAAGCTACATTATTCTAGAAGGGCTGGACATTGTTAAGTATCAAGGAATGTTGTTTTTTTTTTCACTGAAATTTCCACGGAAAGCAATAATCCTATCCGAATCTATGTTATGTTTTTTCTTACCTAGCACATCTTTCGCCGATATCCGTGGACACAGGTTTATAGCATCCAACACACGGCATCATAGATTCAGGGTCAGTCAGGGGTTTTGGAGCGTAAACCAATGGTAATTCCGTTAGCACCAAATCTCCTGGAGACAGATCTCTGGCTGCAACTAAGTATCTTCCCAACTCATCTGAACTTCGTACCTGTGATAATTTTTGGATATGTGAAAGATGATGTTGTGTGAAATGAAGAAAAGTAGTTTACGCTGATTTGGACACGTTGAAAAAATAAAGAATGAAAGATTGACTAAAAAGGTTTATATGACTGAAGTGAAAGGAAATTCTGGCAGAGGACGACGTAGGTGTACTTTTATATGACATATAAAATATGTATTGAGCACGTATGAACGGTATGATGAATATAAAAGAAGTGAAAGAGCTAGGTATGTCAGGATCGTAGCAAATGACATTCGATTGTATCTGCCTATCCCTCTTGGGATAAAAGGCGTGATGATAGATAGATAGATGGGCTTTATTATCAGTAGATATACGGACAGTATGCAATGGGTGTCTCTATAGAAGACATTAAAAAACTATCTTTGTGGACACCATAAAAATTCGCCGGGGCTAACTTTTTTCCGACTCGATTCACGTATACTTTTAATGCTCAGCTCCTAAATATGATAATCCCGGTGAATCAACCTATATAATATTGAAAACCGGAACAAAATCCGTTTAGTAGTTTTTGCATGAAAATGTCACAGACAGACAGACGCGGCAGGAGACCATACGATAATTCTATGCAAAAATGGATCAGTATCGGAATTTAAGAATTTCAGTAGACATTATGATGCAATAAAAAATTTATAGCGAGTGGCAATAAATGCCAAAGCTAGGATTAACAACGGTATTGTTGGCAAAGTGCCAAACTTCTGTCTGAGGTGTCTCGATTCATTGTTTTACAATAGAACTAAATATAGATATACTAGAGAATCGGCCCGACTTTGCACGGGTACCTACAAAAGTTGTTTATGAAAAAAATTATGGGAATGAGATATTTTCGTTGCATAAGGTACCTTTTCTCTTTCGGCCTAGAGCTCTTAGTCAATTATTATTATAGTTGGAAAAAGTCTGGGCCTTAAATATATAGGAATCAAAATGAATGCACACAAAAGATGCTTCTTCGGATAATACCATGCAACAATTATTTTTCCTCAAATCGGTTACCATACAAAATTAAACCGGGATTGAAAATGAAAAACGTAGGAATTGTTTGTCCTTTTAGCAACGGATAAAAACGTGTTTTCTTTTGCATAAATTTCTTTCGTTTTAAATTTTTTGTCACATTAAAAAAAATCTACGGGCGAGGCCGGGGTGGAAAGCTAGTAAAGAATAAAATAAAAATATTGCAAAATACATTAAAAATTTTCTAGCATTTACAGTAATAAAATTCCATGAAAATCCATTCACAGATCAAAAGGAAAGGGACATCGACCCTAGTAGGAGATTGCAATATTTTTCGCCTTATGTAAAAATATCGAAAAATTGCTGTTGAATTTTCAATCAAAAAGAATCCGATTTGGTTTTTTTTGACTCAGATTTGTGAGGTAATTTATTATTTTGTAATTCTAATTATTTATGGTGCGAACTGTTTACTCAATAACAAAAAAATACATACATGTTTGAAAGTAACATTTTCTTCCTGGATATATCTCATTTATTTAATTAAATTAAAATTAAGAGTGAACTATGATACAATGGAACTTTGCTATATAACTATGGAACAATAAACTCGACCGGCTGAAAGTATCGACAAGATATCGACGGTAATCGGAAATAGCGAAAGTTTAAAACATATGGCGCCATCTATTGACAATATATGGTACATATTTTTCAGGAAGAAAAGTTTCTAATATGATCCAACAGATGGCAGGGCATTTAAAATTAGACTATTATTTGACAAGTAGAAGTTCTGTCAATGTCGACAAGACTGTGCAGCCCTGTGCAGCCTTGATGACCTTCCCGGAGACACCTACCGATAGTTGTGGTTAGTCAGTGAATCACAGTCGGCGGGATCGTCTTAAATATCGATTAATCGACATATATTTTATAAAGGCTATAATTCTTGACATTAGTACCTAAATCATCGATTAACATTGGTGAAACCACATTAAAAGAAGTATAGGCTCTGCATGGCCCACATGGCGGCTTACGCAATTTGTAATGCGGCGTAAATTTAATGTTTTGTTTTCCGGGTATAAAAAGTGATTCTATATCACATTCTAATCACGTCGATCCTTTTACAATCCTTTTAAACTATTAACGAGAAAGAAAGGCACTTGATACTAATGATAGTTAATACTTACAAAAGAACAAACACAATTTTGTTTTTATTCTAGTATTTAGTTAGAAATTTGGGATCATATTGTTTACCTGGTAAGGCGATTTTTTGTCTACACCATTCTCCAATCCCATATTTCTGTAATGAAAGAACATGATTATTAATATGATTTTAAAATACAGTCAGAGAGTTTTTTTTTAAATCGAAAGCAATATACAATCATACCTAATGTGCCACGATTCTTATATCATTTTGATTTTTAATTCGTATGATATCTATCTATCTATCATCACGCCTTTCATCTCAAGAGGGGTAGGCAGAGTCAATCGAATGCCATTTGTTACGATCCTGATACACATCTTTCGCTTCTTTTATATTCATACCTTTCATACATGCTCGGCAATTGTGTGTACTTTTAATATTGCTTAGGTTGTCTCTGAAAGCATTTCCTTTCACTTCAGCCATATAAACCTTTTTAGTCAATCTATCATCCTTCATTCTTTCAACGTATCCAAACCAGCGTAAACTACTTTTATTCATTTTAGTTACAACATCATCTTTTACTCCGAATTCTTTCTCTATCGTATGTTGTAGGTACTAATATATTATAACGAAATCAAGCTTTTGAAAATATGTAGTTACCAAGGCTTATCTTTACAAATAGGTATATAAAATTCAAGTGTCTTTCTGTCGCAATGTTTATCTAAAATAGGTCCGAAACGGCTAATTAATTTTGATGAAACTTTCATGGATATGCAACTGGAGCTATCATCATGTAGTTATTTACGATTTGATTAACTTTAAAGGTGGGTACTGTCCAACGTTACGAGGTGTAATGTAACATTCGCATACGCATCGAGCATGCTCGTCAAAACTCTGTGCTCCGCTTTCGCCGCCAGTTCACTCAAGATGGTCGACAGCGAGGACGTGATGGTATCTCCAAATTAAGAAGAAGTAAAAAGGTTACTGGACATCAAACTTATTTAAAAACAGAGGCGTATGTGGTGGTTTGTCATTGATACATTCGCAATATTAAAAATCCAAATGATTACTAGACAGTATAAAAACTTTGTACGCATGTCTCCGATCGATTTTGAAGAACTCTTGAATTTAATTGGAACAAAAGTACATAAAAAAGATACAAATTATAGAAAAGCAATCAGTGTCACGGAACGATCAGCACTAACGCTTCGTTTTTATTAACCGACTTCGAAAAAAAAAAGAAGGAGAAGGTTCTCAATTCGGACCGTATTTTTATGTATGTATGTACATCGATAACTCCGCCAATTGTGAACCGATTTTGATGGTTTCTTTTTTAATCGACAGATAACTCTTCCGGATTGGTCCCATTTTTATCTCATAAAAATTGGTTCACTGGTTTTTCAGGAATTTTGAAAAATCACACTTTATAAGTATTTTTTTCTTAATATCTCGATGAAATATATACTGATTTTGGCGACTTATTTTTTTAAGGATATAATAATTTCTTGACATTATCTCACAGTCATATGACGAAAATCGGTTCAGTAATTTTTCAGAAATTCAGTTATTTGTATCTGTTTACTGCTGAAAATTATATCAGAGAAAAGTCTTAGCAACGGTTGCTATTGACACGAAGTTGTCAATTTTCGTATCGACGGTGGTCTAGCGGCTAAAGGTATGGAATGCAGCACATTGCTCGAGATTCAAATCCCATCCACCGCAGTATTTTTTTTAATTTTCCATCATTTTTTTTTAGTTGCGTTATTATTTATTTCTCAGGGCAACAAAATCACTTAAAAGGGAAAAATAAACCTTTTAAAAAAAAGTGTACCGACTTTAAAAATTTGCACTGAAAAGTAAGAAATAATAAAAATTTCGTCGTAGAATTTGAAGACGGTTGGTGCCAAATTAGAAATAATTTAGTACCCAAATTCACTAATCTAGATAATTCATTAGGAACCTACGATCATCAGTACAAACACAGATAATATTGAACAGATCTTTATGTCCCTAGATGTTTACTTAATTTTGTATCCTAATTTGGCACCAACCGTCTTCAAATTCTACGACGAAATTTTTATTATTTCTTACTTTTCAGTGCAAATTTTTGAAGTCGGTACACTTTTTTTTAAAAGGTTTATGCTACAGGAGATTCCTATACTAGTATGCAATATCTTTTCAAGATATCAAAGCAACGAATAGGAATTATAGTAAAAGAGGTCAGCGAAGCCCCTCGTGACGACTTGCAACAGCGTACTGACTGAACGCCAAAAAACCGACAGCCAGGTGGCGCACTCAAAGCGAGCAGCGAGCCGCTCGTTACTCGCTGGTTTCCACGTAACACGACGTACTGACTGCACGAATGCTCGCTGTGTAACATGTTACATTACACCTCGTAATGTTGGCCAGTACCCACCTTAAGAGTGATTTTGTTAGCGCAATGAACTCAGTAAACCGCGCGGCTTATTTTGTCGATATCTCTTTAAAAAGTTGTTAGAGAGATACACTGCAAAAAGAATCGATAAAATAAACAAGGATAAGATAGGTCAAGATTCACGTACCACAAACTTTAGAAAGAACGATTTCACAAAAAATCGGTCTTGCGAAAATACACAAAATGGACATTTATATTCTTCCAGTTTTCTATAAAAGCTAATATTAGAATTAGCTTGTTGTAGTTAATGTTTTCATAAAGTATGTGAAATTATCTATAACTCGAGTCGCAAAATCGGTGAAATTGATGACTTTCAAGGCTTCATAAAACTTAGGTGTACTTACTGTACCTGATTTTCATATTTGTTTTAAATTCATACCGTGTTATGTTATTTCGAAACTAAAACATATAGTTATCGCGTAATTTAAGAAGTATTGAAGCATGTAATTTGAATGGGAAGTTATACTAGACTTTCTGAAATTTCATTTGGTTGTTTTTACGGGTGAAACAGTGGCAGAAATCTAGTATATTTTATGATCATAGTAATGAATACAGGTGCCTTGACCTGAAAATTGGCACAAACTTCCAATAGAGTTTGGCGGTCAGTAATGCATTAGGTATTTATATCTATTTGTTTTGGAGCAATTGCAAGGTTTTAAGTAGGTACTACCATGAGTCGAGCGAAAGTAATTAGCCCACATTTCTGAAAAATCATGTTTTCAGGAATAATTCATTCATTATCTACTAGATTTGCGCCCCGGCTTCACCCGTGGAAAAATAATTGGCCAAGTTGCGAGTACGACTCTGTTAAAACTTTAACGTTAGTTAATACTGTCAGGATCTGATGATGGGATCCTGGAGAAATCGAGAACTCTTAAATTTTATTTATAGTGACTTGTGCATTTGCTTCCGGAAAGCACATTTTGGTTTTGAAGGCGGTTTTTTTTCTTCATCAGAAGTGGTTATTAGAGGTTATTACTATATAAACTAAGATGCGCAAGATTAAAAAAAGTTACAGAAATATTTTCCGCACAGTGTTTGGTGACGTGGCGTAAAATGAAATATGTAGGTCATTAGTTTCTAAATTTAAGATTTTACTATGTGTAGGTACTAGAGTGTAATTTTACACACGGTCTACAGAATTTTCGTTCACATTTTCAATTTTCAATTTTCAATCTTATTTCTACTATCTATTTATCTATCATCCCAAGAGGGGTAGGCAGAGACAATCGAATACTATTTGTTACGATCCTGACATACATCTTTCTCTTCTTTTATATTCATCATACCTTTCATACATGCTCGGCGATTGTGTGTACTTTTAAGATTGCAAGCGATCAATACATTTTTTATATGTTCAAAAAAAGCACACCTATGTTGTCCACTGCCAGCATTTCCTGTCACTTCAGCCATATAAACCTTTTTAGTCAATCTATCATCCTTCATTCTTTCAAAGTTGGATACGTAAACTACTTTTCTTCATTTTAATCACAACATCATCTTTCATTACGCATTATTGTCTATGACATCCGGATGCGGTCAATACGCTTTATATAACACATTCTACGTTAAGACCGCATTTCCACTGTATTTATCTTACTTTCATGCTTCTTATTCCATACCCAAATCTCGCTTCCATAAGTAAGTGATGGAACTAAAACAGAATTATGTATATTAATTTTACTTTTAGTTGTAAGTTGTGTATTTCTGCATACATTGTTTAGTCCACCAATTACCTTGCTTCTCAGTTCTACATGCCTTATTTTTAACAAGAGAGGCTGAATAAGGACTTTTAAAATATTTGCCTGTCTGTCTGTTTGTTCAGAATAGGCTCTGAAACGGATGACTTCATTTTGAGTATTTTTTTAGCTACCTCAATTAAACATCTTGAAGATGTTGATTTAAGTGGTAGGTATAGCCAGCACCTAGTCATAAATAATTGATGAAAGTTTTAGGGAAATATATTTGTCCAACTCAGCAATTTACTCAGCATTCTCGGACCGGGCATTCCTTGGCTGTCACAATTGGTTCGTCGTTTTTGCCTTCGAGTCGTAACGAAAGATGTTACGATTAAAAATTACCGAAGAATTCATGGGATTGGGTATGAAAATTTTCACGGGAAAAGCCGGGGCGGAAAATTGTTTTAATATAACTTACAGATAGTGGATAATGAGATTTTGACTTAATTCCAATAGAATTCACAAAAATAACAACAAACACAACACTTTGAACCAAATCTTTTAAAAACTGATCTTTTTTAACGCGCGAAATGAAATATGCGCGCGCATAATATTTCCCCCAGATATACAATTTTGGACGCTAGCCATAGAGTTATTATTATTATATACACCCATCATATAAATGACGAAACACATAAATTTTTTTATTCTTCACCAGTTGCCTTATGTCCAAGTCTTCCTCTTTTAGCCGATGGTAATTGTGAGGCCTAACGAGTGTACAATGGTTTCTTTTTTGTAATTAAAAACTTATTTACATAACCTAACCTAACCCAGAAAATTGAGGCGAAAATCATACAAACAGTACAAAGAGGCCTTTCTATTTTCGTCTAGGCTTCAAAGGTAGCCCAAAAAACATTATAGGCGAAATGAGGAAGGCGTGACACTCGCAATAGTTCTCATCCGCTGAAGGGAATACAGTTTCTAGGATCTACCCTGTGTAGGAAAACTTTAAAAAGACGAGCAAAATTAATAAAAGGTCTTCCTTTTCATACCCACTTTCACCTTGTGTCAACTTTTCTGTTCTCTGCTTTTTATAGTGTCAGTAGTTAGAATTTTGGGAAAGTTGTCATTTTGGCAAAGATTTCATTCTGAACCTGAGTATAATAGCTGACATAAAGTGATATTCCGCGACAACTTTAAATTTTTTGAAAAAAAAAACTTATATAAATATAAACCACCACTACTGAAAAACTATTCAGAAACATTGAGATATAGGTACTAGAGGAGCTATAATAGACAAAAGGCATGCTTCATTTCTATAAAAATTAAAACTTAAGTTCGCTGAAGCGCTTGTTAGTCGCTAGTCGAGTAACCAAACTGTATAAACACACAGCGCTAGATCGCTTCTAGGATGTAGTTTTCTCGCGACCAAAAGGTCGAAAGCGCCGTGAATTTCATGGCGCTTACGCATTTCGTTCAACGTACTACAACAACATGCTTAATATAGACTAACTACGCTTACAGAAAGGACATACCTAACAAGCTCATTTGTACAAGATTTGTATTTTTGTTTGTAATGAATAAAATCAAAACTACTGGACTGATTTAAAAAAATATTTCTAAATATATATATATATATATATATATATATTATATATTGAGTAACATAAGTTTAATTTTATAATAGCGGCTTGCCCCGACTTCGCCCGGGGTAACATTTATATCCCCAAGTAAAAAACTACTGGACCGATTCTAAAAGTTCTTTCACCTGTAGAACGCTATTTATTGTATTTAAGGAAACTTACAGACTAAGAACGACTCATTAAAAAAGCTAACTAATATAATAACTAAGCCTAATACAGTTTCAACCTATCATATAATGTATACTGAATATCATAGGCTATATTTTATATTTCCTATTGTATATATATAATAGTTACCCCGGCAAAGTCGAGGCAAGCCGCTAGTTGTTTTTGTTGTAATTTGAGTTCTTCAGCATATTGAGTATAAGCAATATTTTCATAAGAAGAGAGCGTGGTGAAATGGTGACTGTTATGATTTATTAATTATTATATTAATTAATTTCACTCTTATTAATAAGTAATAATTAATATTCTGATCAGTTTTAGCTTCATGTTTCAAGCGAATTGTTGTATATTTGTTAATTATAGCCCGTATCAAATGTATTCGGTGATTCAAAGTGCTCGGTTGATTAAAAGAATGAACTAAAGATGTAAATACTTCTTACTGTATAAAATGTTCTTTTCTGCTTTTGTTATGTATTTAATAATGTAATAAAAATGCAATGAACATAATATATAACTATGTTTGGATGGTAACCAGGTCTCTTCACTGCGGTTGTTTTGGACAAAATTTATCCATCTTTCTCTTGTTTCTTGGCTAGGGCGTGGAAACCTTCAATAGACAAAATACCACAAATTTCAATAACTATTTTATTACAAACTAGCCGTTTGCCTCGACTTCGTCCGGGGTAACAATAATATATCATATAAAACATAGCCTATTTTATTCAGTGATATTATAGCATTCTACTGGAGAAATACTTTTTTAAATTGGTCCAGTAGTTTCTTACTAGTGGATACAATTGTTACCCCGGGCGAAGTCGGGGCAAGCCGCTAGTATAAAATATTGCCTCCGTTACTCAGCGACAATAATACATTCTACTGGTGAAAAACATTTAAAATCGGTCCAGTAGTATTGAGTTCATCATTACAGACAAAAATTGAAAAATCTTTTCTCTTTATAATATTAGTGTAGAAGTGTAGATAACACATTACACAAACAATAATATTTGCGTAGAAAATATATTGTATTATTTTCCGCTATATACGGGAACGTCAACCAATTCTACCTATTTTCACTTCTGAATGTTTTTAGTCTATGTCGAATGACACAACATGCGTCTGATAAATTTTATGTTCGTATTTAATTTTAAAATGATTATACCTAGTTACTTAACGGTGGAAAGTTATTCCTTTACACTTCGCCGTATTCCTTGAATTATTAGTGCAATATTTCAACACACACCACGGCATATTGTATGACTTTCAAATTTTTTCGATTAAAAACAATCACTAGCGTATAACTGCTCAACAGCTAGCAAGCGACTGTGTGAAGTGCGGCGCGATCGCCGCAATTGAATGGAACATAGGAGTGATGGGTAGCGTCTTCTCTAGTACCTATAACTCACTGTTCAGAAATTAGTATTTTTTAGTAAATGAGTTTCAATTTAATTTCAACATAAAACACGGCACATAATATATCAATTATTATTAAAAGACTAACACTAAAATTAATAAGTAAAACTAAAATAAATAAGCTAAAAGAAAACACTAACGGCCTTATTCATAAACGTTTATTAGCAACGTTTTTGTTAAAATATGTTTTGTCACTCTCTAACAAACCTGTCTTTACTAATAATAGAAAGAAACAAAACACATTTTAACAAAAACGTTGCTAATAAACGTTTATGAATAAAGGCCTTAATAAATTACATAATAAATACATTATAAATAAAAAAGTGTGCTAGCAGCATTTCCTCTCTGGATAGCTAGGCAGATCCTTTGTGCCAGAAAGCTGCCAGCTCTTTTGTCACCGGTGGCCTGGACAATATTTAGTAAATATAAAAATATCTACAATCTAAATAAATAAATCTAGTTTTACAGGTATTTTCTGTAAACATGAAAACACATACACATATTTAAACGTTTTAATATGATACCTATAACAAATTTCTCAACATTAGTTTTTCAGGGATCATCCAAAATGTAGTTTCTCAGAACAGTACTATGTATCTATCATCACGCCTTTCATCCCAAGAGGGGTAGGCAGAGACAATCGAATGTCATTTGTTACGATCCTGAACATACATACCTCTTTCGCTTATTTCATATTCATCATACCTTTCATACATGCTCGGTTATTGTGTGTACAATAAAAGTACACCTAAGTCGTCCTCTGCTAGCATTTCCTTTCACTTCAGCCATATACGCCTTTTTAGTCAATCTTTCATACTTCATTCTTTCAACGTAATTTTTAAAGAGTAAATATTCACATTTTTCTTATCAATCTACATTTCTAAAATATCTTACAAAACAAACGTGGAAAATTTACATACAGCTGATCATTATTTAATGAGCGTGGGTATGAAATAATTACATTCTTACAATGAAACATCGACGAGTCTGTAATAATAGTAGTTTATGATACGGAATCATAATAGGGGTAATTAAAACACAAGTTGATTTTTTTAATAGCATCCACGAGTGTTTTAATTCCAAGTTATGTGCCCGTTTATACACTACTTTATCTAATCCCATGCAATAGGTATTTTAAATAATTAAATAATTTCTTAAGGGGCTGATAATCGTCAGCGTCCTTGACGATTTGATGTTTTAAGTCACGCCCTTTTTCCGACCTAGCCTGCGAGAGACTATCATAGTTAGAGAGACCACGCTTTTAGTTGCCGTCTGGCGTCTAATACAAGACAAGAAGTAATTGTCGTCTCACACAGGACTGCATATGATTATTTGTCTCCTAATACCATACATACTGTATGGGATTAGTTGTCGTTTAGTAATCTGTCAAAAAATATTTTATAAGATGTTGCTCCGTATTGACGTTAAAAAGGACAAATCAACAAACAAACAATCACTCTTACACGCTTGATGATAAAATGATGCTTTTTGCCCCGGGTTTGCTCGTGGAAATGTTTGAAATGTGACAAGCGAGATCTAATATTTTATTAAAATTCAACATTATACTAGAATTCGACTAATTTTAGGGTTCTGAATTCGAATTTGATATCGATTTCGCAATTCAATATGACGACATTTGTCAATTTCGTAAAATTCGACATTATACTAGATTTCGACTAATTTTAGGGTTGTGAATTCGAATTTGACATCAATTTCAAAATCGAATATGACGACATCTGTCAATTTCTTTAAATTTGACATTATACTACATTTCGACTAATTTTAGGGTTCTGAATTCGAATTTGAATTTGATATCGATTTTACAATTAAATATAACGACATCTGTAAATTTCTTTAAATTCGACATTGTACTAGATCTCGACTAGTTTTAGGGTTCTGAATTCGAATTTGATATCGATTTCACAATTAAATATGACGACATCTGTCAATTTCTTAAAATTCGACATTATACTAGATTTTGACTATTTTTAGGGTTCTGAATTCGAATATGATATCGATTTCACAATTAAATATGACATTTTCTTTAGTTTCTGCTAGTGACACATTATTTAACCTGTAATAAAGTTTACAGTTATATGTAAAATTTCAAATTTTTTATAAACATTACACGACAAGTACAGGATGTAAAAGAATAACTCCAAAAACAAGTGTGTTGTAAATCTATTAATTCTCAATTTTATGTATCGTACGAAGAAACTTACTCTGTCAATGAAAAATCTGACGTTTCAGTTGTTTCACACGTAGTATTTTCGTCCAACTGTTGTTTCTTCCTGATATAATAAAAACATGTTTAATCACATACACTATACTTACTGTCTAGAACTCTAAAATTTGTCGAAATCTAGTATAATGTCGAATTTTAAGAAAATGACAGATGTAGATATATTGAATTTTGAAATCGATGTCAAATGCGAATTCAGAACCCTAAAATTAGTCGAAATCTAGTATAATGTTGAATTTTAAGAAATTGACAGATGTCGTCATATTGAATTTTGAAATCGATATCAAATTCGAATTCAGAACCCTAAAATTAGTCGTAATCTAGTATAATGTCAAATTATAAGAAATTGACAGATGTCGTCATATTGAATTTTGAAATCGATATCAAATTCAAATTCAGAACCCTAAAATTAGTCTAAATCTAGTATAATGTCGAATTTTAAGAAATTGACAGATGTCGTCATATTTAATTTTGAAATCGATATCAAATTCGAATTCAGAACCCTAAAATTAGTCGAAATCTAGTATGTCGAATTAAAAATTTTGGCTGACCAGCGGCGTTGCGGCGTTGTCCAACCATGTAGAAGAGGTTCTATAATTCTACTTCTTTTACTTTTTTCACGTTTTGTGGAACAAGGGATTGACGTGATTTTTTGCACAGAGATAGTTGGAGATATAGATAATGACATAGGCTACTTTATATCACAAAAATACTTCGGGCTTGCCACTCTTTAAATATTTCCACGGCGAAGCCGGGGCGAATAGCTAGTATATCGTAATTTTATCATCAAGCATGGATAATAGGTAGGTATTGTAACTTCCTTACTAATATTACAAATGCGAAAGAGTGTTTGTTTGTTTTTTCAAATTAATACGGAGCAACGGTTTGACTCGATTTTTTGCACAGAGATAGTTGGAGATATAGATAATGACATGGGCTACTTTATATCCCAAAAATTCTTCGGGCTTGCCACTCTTTAAATATTTTCACGGCGGATCCGGGGCGAATAGCTAGTAGGAGGGTCTATGTAAAACCAATACGTATGTAACATTGTTTATCGTAATTTTATCATCAAGCTTGGATAAAGGGTAGGTATTTTAACTTCCTTATTAGGTAATGTTTCAAATGCAAAAGAGTGTTTATTTGTCCTTTTTTTAATTAATCTACGGATTGACTTGATTTTAATGACATATCCCACAAATCCTTCGGGCTTGTCACTTTTCAAATACTTCCACGCGCGAAGCCGGGGCGAAAAGCTAGTCTATCATAAGTTTTCCATCAAGCGTGCGTGGATAAAATATTACAAACGCGGAAGAGTGTTTGTTTGTCCTTTTTTTTCAAATCAATACGGAGCAACATGGGAGCAACGGATTGACGTGATATTTGCACAGAGATAATGACATGAGCTAATTTATATTTCGGAAGTCCTTGGGGCTGGCACATTTTAAATTTTTCTACGGGGGAAAAGCTAGTATATCATAATTTTATTTGCCTTGCAATGACTTCTGCAATATGTTTCCCGTACGCATTTTCTATGTATACCTACCTACCTACTTTGCTGTTTATTAACTTATTTCCAATACTGGAGTTAATTATTTAATATAATTACGCTCACAAAAAGCAACGCTGACTCCTAGACTAAAGTATACAAATAGCAACTTCCTTATGAAAATATTGCCTAATCGCTACGGTAATGTCATATATTAATAAAGTTTACCATTAATAAATTAAATTTGAGCCAAAAAATACACAAATAATACAAAAACTTGTGAGCGATCGAGTGGCCGCGACCGTCTAGCATCACGATTCAGCCGTCACTGCCGACAAGGCGAGTGTGAATAAAGAAGAGCTAAAGCGTTTCCGCTCAGAGTAGAAATCGTAAGCGCCATTTGACATAATCATTATTTTTTAAATAACTATACAATTTATTTGAATATACAAATGACAATTATATGGGTAATTGAATATTACAAAAACAAATTAAATGTCATAGTACTAAAATCACTAGTACCGCCGTTTTCTTTTTTTGAAAACTTTCAGAGACCACATTTTGGGATTATTTTCTATCGAGCGAAAATTGTGTAATCGCGTTTTCAGAATGACAATTATATCAATTATATCCTGTAGAATAATATTTTTTTTTTTCAATCTTGGAAATTGTCTTGTTTTTGCTAAAAGATTCTTTAAATAATCGTATATAGGTGTTATCTGCCCCTTAATCGACGAATTGGCGGCAAACCGCGGTTACCTGCTGCGCATGCGCGTTAACTGTCAAGTAACTCGACATGGGCGTCATGCGCGTGTCGATATTTTCATAGTTTAATGTGGCTGTATAAGACATATCCTCAACCCTTTCTGCATTTATAAAAAACAAAACATTACGATATCGTTTTTGTATATATAATTGAAGTATAATTCGATTTTGTAATAGAGACTTTACGATATAAGAGTAGATAATAGTAGTTTATGAAAGTGTCGTATAATGAGGGAATCGAGCCGCTAGGCAAGTTTCATACACTACTTTATCTACTCTCGTACATTGGGATTCAACCTACTAAATAAAATATCCACGAAATTCAGTAACTACAACAAAACATATAAACTGAATGGTGCCAGAACCTAGCGTCAAAGCGGGCGCTGTCATAGACAAGTAAAAATTGGAATTAAAACTTTTTGTAATGCTATAAAAATGGCGCGAACCGCATGTGCGTTCCATTAGAAAAAAATAATTGATGGAACCTCGTTGGTGATATAAACTTTTTGGATTTACCTGTATCGTAATGGTAAAAAAATTACTTTATAACATTATTTTGTTAGAGAAAAAGTGTTATAAAGTGTTTTTTTTATTTCGGAATTGTGTTAATAAAGTATGTCAATATAAATTCGTTTTGAAGTTTAAAATTCGAATTTTACGATATGAGAGTAGATAAAGATATAAATAGAATTCATACATTAAAAATACTAGTTCCAAGTTCCAACAGAGCTCAATATGAAATATTTGTTCATGTATTTTTCGGACCTCATTTCATCATTACATTTGATATAATATAATATATCTGAATGAAGGGTTAGACATCATATGCCATAAAAGCGCCCTGGCGCTAACCTTGACCTCGACTTGATTTACTAATACTGTTAATCAACCGTAAAACCTGCATCAAAATCGGTTCAGTCATTTTGGAATGAATAGGGCACAGACAGAAAACTTTGTCTTCCGCTGGATACCCTGGTACTGATAGCACGGAGCCGTACGGCAACCCGTGAAGAAAAAATGGGTACAGACTCGCATCGCACTAAGTTGTCAATATTGTTGTCATAGTTCAACTGATCTCCAATAGATGGCGTCTTTTACAAAATAAATAAATTACGGTCCCATTGTACCCAGCGGAAGACCAAGTCTCCCTCTTTTAACTGATGGTATTTGCGAGGCTATACTTAACGAGTGGCCAGTTCTGTTGAGGTATATTCAGATAGGAAAGAAGTTTTTTTATTATAACAAAACCCATTGGTACATGGCCGGGATCCGGGATCGAACCCGTGGTGGTTAATATCAGACGTCTTAAGGGGCAGATAACACCTATATCCGATTATTTAAAGAATGTTTTAGCAAAAACAAGACAATTTCCAAGATTGAAAAAAATAATATATTATTCTACAGGATATAATTGATATAATTGTCATTCTGAAAACGCGATTACACAATTTTCGCTCGATAGAAAATAATCCCAAAATGTGGTCTCTGAAAGTTTTCAAAAAAAGAAAACGGCGGTACTAGTGATTTTAGTACTATGACATTTAATTTGTTTTTGTAATATTCAATTACCCATATAATTGTCATTTGCATATTCAAATAAATTGTATAGTTATTTAAAAAATAATGATTATGTCAAATGGCGCTTACGATTTCTACTCTGAGCGGAAACGCTTTAGCTCTTCTTTATTCACACTCGCCTTGTCGGCAGTGACGGCTGAATCGTGATGCTAGACGGTCGCGGCCACTCGATCGCTCAGAAGTTTTTGTATTATTTGTGTATTTTTTGGCTCAAATTTAATTTATTAATGGTAAACTTTATTCATAAATGACATTACCGTAGCGATTAGGCAATATTTTCATAAGGAAGTTGCTATTTGTATACTTTAGTCTAGGAGTCAGCGTTGCTTTTTGTGAGCGTAATTATATTAAATAATTAACTCCAGTATTGGAAATAAGTTAATAAACAGCAAAGTAGGTAGGTAGGTATTACATAGAAAATGCGTACGGGAAACATATTGCAGAAGTCATTGCAAGGCAAATAAAATTATGATATACTAGCTTTTCCCCCGTAGAAAAATTTAAAATGTGCCAGCCCTAAGGACTTCCGAAATATAAATTAGCTCATGTCATTATCTCTGTGCAAATATCACGTCAATCCGTTGCTCCCATGTTGCTCCGTATTGATTTGAATAAAAAGGACAAACAAACACTCTTTCGCGTTTGTAATATTTTATCCACGCACGCTTGATGGAAAACTTATGATAGACTAGCTTTTCGCCCCGGCTTCGCGCGTGGAAGTATTTGAAAAGTGACAAGCCCGAAGGATTTGTGGGATATGTCATTAAAATCAAGTCAATCCGTAGATTAATTAAAAAAAGGACAAATAAACACTATTTTGCATTTGAAACATTACCTAGTAAGGAAGTTAAAATACCTACCCTTTATCCAAGCTTGATGATAAAATTACGATAAACAATGTTACATACGTATTGGTTTTACATAATAGACCCTCCTACTAGCTATTCGCCCCGGCTTCGCCGTGGAAATATTTAAAGAGTGGCAAGCCCGAAGAATTTTTGGGATATAAAGTAGCCCATGTCATTATTTATATCTCCAACTATCTCTGTGCAAAAAATCAATACAATCCGTTGCTCCGTATTGATTTGAAAAAACAAACAAACACTCTTTCGCATTTGTAATATTAGTAAGGAAGTTACAATACCTACCTATTATCCAAGCTTGATGATAAAATTACGATATACTAGCTATTCGCCCCGGCTTCGTCGTGGAAATATTTAAAGAGTGGCAAGCCCGAAGAATTTTTGGGATATAAAGTAACCTATGTCATTATCTATATCTCCAACTATCTCTGTGCAAAAAATCACGTCAATCCCTTGTTCCACAAAACGTGAAAAAAGTAAAAGAAGTAGAATTATAGAACCTCTTCTACATGGTTGGACAACGCCGCAACGCCGCTGGTCAGCCAAAATTTTTAATTCGACATTATACTAGATTTCGACTAATTTTAGGTTTCTGAATTCGAATTTGATATCGATTTCAAAATTCAATATCACGACATCTGTCAATTTCTTAAAATTCGACATATACTAGATTTCGACTAATTTTAGGGTTCTGAGTTCGAATTTGATATTGATTTCAAAATTCAATATGACGACATCTGTCAATTTCTTAAAATTCGACATTATGCTAGATTTCGACTAATTTTAGGTTTCTGAATTCGAATTTGATATCGATTTCAAAATTCAATATCACGACATCTGTCAATTTCTTAAAATTCGACATATACTAGATTTCGACTAATTTTAGGGTTCTGAGTTCGAATTTGATATTGATTTCAAAATTCAATATGACGACATCTGTCAATTTCTTAAAATTCGACATTATACTAGATTTCGACTAATTATAGGGTTCTGAATTCGAATTTGATATCGATTTCAAAATTCAATATGACGATATCTGTCAATTTCTTAAAATTCGACATTATACTAGATTTCGACTAATTTTAGGGTTCTAAATTCGAATTTGATATCGATTTCAAAATTCGATATGACGACATCTGTCAATTTCTTAAAATTCGACATTATACTAGATTTCGACTAGTTTTAGGGTTCTGAATTAGAATTTGATATCGATTTCAAAATTCAATATCACGACATCTGTCAATTTCTTAAAATTCGACATTATACTAGATTTCGCCTAATTTTAGGGTTCTGAATTCGAATTTGATATCGATTTCAAAATTCAATATGACGACATCTGTCAATTTCTTAAAATTCGACATTATACTAGATTTGGACTAATTTTAGGGTTCTGAATTCGAATTTGATATCGATTTCAAAATTCAATATGACGATATCTGTCAATTTCTTAAAATTCGACATTATACTAGATTTCGACTAATTTTAGGGTTCTAAATTCGAATTTGATATCGATTTCAAAATTCGATATGACGACATCTGTCAATTTCTTAAAATTCGACATTATACTAGATTTCGACTAGTTTTAGGGTTCTGAATTAGAATTTGATATCGATTTCAAAATTCAATATCACGACATCTGTCAATTTCTTAAAATTCGACATTATACTAGATTTCGACAAATTTTAGGGTTCTGAATTCGAATTTGATATCGATTTCAAAATTCAATATGACGACATCTGTCAATTTCTTAAAATTCGACATTATACTAGATTTGGACTAATTTTAGGGTTCTGAATTCGCATTTGACATCGATTTCAAAATTCAATATATCTACATCTGTCATTTTCTTAAAATTCGACATTATACTAGATTTCGACAAATTTTAGAGTTCTAGACAGTGTATGTGATTAAACATTTTTTTATTATATCAGGAAGAAACAACAGTTGGACGAAAATACTACGTGTGAAATAACTGAAACGTCAGATTTTTCATTGACAGAGTAAGTTTCTTCGTACGAAAATTGAGAATTAATAGATTTACAACACACTTGTTTTTGGAGTTATTATTTTACATCCTGTACTTGTCGTGTAATGTTTATAAAAAATTTGAAATTTTACATATAACTGTAAACTTTATTACAGGTTAAACAATGTGTCACTAGCAGAAACTCAAGAAAATGTTACCCTTCTTTCTAAATCTACCGATGACGTTCCTGACCTTGACGTTATATTATAATAATAATGTAATGTAATTTAATGTATTGTAATTTAAGGTAATGTAGATCCTAGATTCACCAGAAAGCTTCAAATAAGAGAACCGATTGGAGATAAAAATATAGTATTGCAACAGCAAGACCTGAATGTAATTGCAAGACCGACAGTTGACAAAGATTTTCCCTCCAATCAACCTACATGTTCACGATATTTAAGTTTTAACAATTTCTAAATTTGTACATATTTTTATTTTGTTCATCATTTATGTTTGGATTAAAGTACTATTTGAATATTATGTTATGGGTTAAAAATGTGAATACTAACATGTCTATGCAATGTCAAATTTCGACTAAACAAGTTCAAGCCGAAGTGGCTAGGTGGGAGGCACCGCGCTGCTAAATGCTGAGGTCGCCGATTCGAATCCCATACGTTGCGAATTTTATTTTGTTTTGATTTATATTTTTACGATTTGAATAAAATGCAGGTAATTTAAAATATTCATTCACTATGGAATTTTGATGTGAGCAGCACATATTTATATGGAAATTATTGTTATTATAAAGAAAGTCACTATTTTGTGCAATATTAATGTGTTATGAATGTTAGAGGAAACCTTAAAATTCGTCGAAATTTAGTATAATGTCGAATTTAAAAAAATTACAGATGTCTTTTGAAATTAACGTCAAATTTTAAGAAGTTGACAGATGTCGTCATATTGAATTGTGAAATCGATATCAAATTCGAAATCAGAACCCTAAAACTAGTCGAAATCTAATATAACGTCGAATTTAAAGAAATTTACAGATGTCGTTATATTTAATTGTAAAATCGATATCAAATTCGAATTCAGAACCCTAAAATTAGTTGAAATCTAGTATAATGTCGAATTTTACGAAATTGACAGATGTCGTCATATTTAATTTTGAATTCGATATCAAATTCAAATTCGAATTCAGAACCCTAAAATTAGTCGAAATGTGTGTGTCGAATTTTAAGAAGTTGTCAGATGTCGTCATATTGAATTGTGAAATCGATATCAAATTCGAATTTAGAACCCTAAAACTAGTCGAAATCTAGTATCATGTCGAATTTAAAGAAAATGACAGATGTCATATTTAATTGTGAAATCGATATCATATTCGAATTCAGAACCCTAAAAATAGTCGAAATCTAGTATAATGTCGAATTTAAAGACATTGACAGATGTCGTCATATTTAATTGTGAAGTCGATATCAAATTCGAATTCAGAACCCTAAAACTAGTCGAGATCTAGTACAATGTCGAATTTAAAGAAATTTACAGATGTCGTTACATTTAATTGTAAAATCGATATCAAATTCGAATTCAGAACCCTAAAATTAGTCGAAATGTAGTATAATGTCGAATTTAAAGAAATTGACAGATGTCGTCATATTCGATTTTGAAATCGATGTCAAATTCGAATTCACAACCCTAAAATTAGTCGAAATCTGGTATAATGTCGAATTTTACGAAATTGACAGATGTCGTCATATTGAATTGCGAAATCGATATCAAATTCGAATTCAGAGTCCTAAAATTAGTCGAAATCTAGTATAATGTTGAATTTTAATAAAATATCAGAGCTCGCTTGTCACATTTCAAACATTTCCACGAGCAAAGCCGGGGCAAAAAGCATCATTTTATCATCAAGCGTGTAAATAGGTAGTTATTCCTACTTCCTTACTAATATTACAAACGTGAAAGAGTGATTGTTTGTTTGTTGATTTGTCCTTTTTAACGTCAATACGGAGCAACATCTTATAAAATATTTTTTGACAGATTACTAAACGACAACTAATCCCATACAGTATGTATGGTATTAGGAGACAAATAATCACATGCAGTCCTGTGTCAGACGACAATTACTGATCACATACAGTCTAGTATTAGACGCCAGACGGCAACTAAAAGCGTGGTCTCTCTAACTATGATAGTCTCTCGCAGGCTAGGTCGGAAAAAGGGCGTGACTTAAAACATCAAATCGTCAAGGACGCTGACGATTATCAGCCCCTTAACCACTCGGCCTCCGACGCACCTATAAAACGCACCTGGATAAAAATATAGACATAGCATTGTTTCTTCAAAGGTGGACTTCTATGGAACTTTGTAAACTTTTTGTTATATCTCTGACGGATAAGACAGCATACGCCATGAAAGTTTGATTCACTAATGCTGTTAATGTTCAGCTCCAAAACATGAAACCTTCCTCGTGAATTAATCTGTTTAATCGTGAAAGTCGCTACAAAATTAGCTCAGTAGTTTCGGAGTGAATCGGCACAGACAGACATACATGTAGTGATAATAAATGAATTCAAATTAAGTATTATGAGATTATAACAATGCGTGTTTTTTTGTATTGGATTTGGTTTTATAATATTTTGATAGCAATAAATTTACAATCATAATTTATTAAAGAGACTGTTATGGATGTTCTAGCTATTATTGTTGAGTTTTGGCAGCTATGCCAACTCGTCTCCTAGCTGACCTGCGTTAATTATATGTATCTATTTAAGTCGAGTATTGTGCCGAGTTTCATTCGAGACACCCGCGCCCTAAAACATGAACTAGTCTTGTGTCAGCCAAAATATGGATTTCAAACGAGAAATACCAACTTGCGAGGTTTGTGGGCAACCTGCTAATCAAACTTGTGGAGGGTGCAAGCTCGTATACTACTGCTCTAAAGCCCATCAGAAACTAGGATGGAGAGAAGGCCACAAATTCAAATGCTGTGCTTTCAAAGTTCAATACTCAGACACATTCGGGCGTCACATGGTAGCTACAAGAGACATCAAGCAAGGTGAAATGATATTAAAAGAAAAACCAGCTGCAGCGGGACCAAGAATGTCGTCATGTGCTTCATGTTTGACTTGCAATAAATTGCTAGAACCGTTGAAAACAGCAGAGAACAAGTGGGACTTTTATAAATGTACATCATGTCGATGGCCAATGTGTGGTCCTAAATGTGAAAAATCTGCAATACATAAACCAGAATGTGAAATAATGACCAAAAGTAATTATAAAAGCAATATCTCTTATGATGCACTAAATAAATCAGAAGCTGCGTACTGTGTTATTGCACCACTGAGGGTGTTGCTTATGAAAGACGCAAACCCGATACAGTATGAGAATATCATGAATCTGGAATCACATTTAGAAGAAAGACTAAACACTCCATTGTACACAGTCCTAAAAGCTAATCTTGTAACATTTATAATACAAGTTCTTGGAATGCAATTTGATGAAGAAACGATATTGAAAGTATCCTCTATTTTCGATACTAACTCATTTGACGTGAGATCTCCCGATGGATTACAAAGATTTAGAGCAATATATGTAACAGCATCAATGATGAATCACAGTTGTATACCGAATACTAGACATATTTATGTCGGTGATGATTTTCACATGGCCCTTATTGCTACAGTTCCAATCGCCAAAGGTGAACTTATTACAGCAACTTATACACAATCGCTTTGGGGTACTTTGGACAGACGAAGACATCTCAGGACAACAAAATATTTTGATTGCGAATGTATTAGGTGTACTGATATAACAGAACTCGGAACTAATTTAGGGAATATCTATTGTTCAATTTGTAATGGCCCGGGAGGTGATCGTAACATGACAAAAGGTGCTTTAATGAGGTCTACAAACCCATTGGACGAGGGTGCTATTTGGAAATGTGAGAAATGTGATCACACAATTCTTAGCAAGCAAATGATTTGGGGAAATAATGCTCTGAAACAGGATTTGATAAAACTTGATAAAAGTAAACCTGCTAATTTTGAAGAATTTATTACTAAGTATAGACAAACGTTACACCCAACGAATCATCTAGTAATTCAAGCTAAATTATCTTTATTACAAATATATGGAAATTACAAAGGAGTTACACTTTCAGGTGGGTTTATATGATTTGATTACAGCTTACAAGGATTTATAGGTAAAATAAGAACTTATTTTTTGATTATTGTAGAATTCTTCTTCTTTATTTTTAGAGATAATCTCAACAGAACTGGCCCCTCGTTAGGGATAGCCTCACATATACCATTGGCTAAAATAGTGAGACTTGGTCTTCCGCTAGGTACCCTGGGACCGTAACACGGTTTTTGGGAGCTGTAATGCAACCCGTGACGAAAGAAAAATAAAAAGAATATATTCCCCTCTTATCTCGAATGAGGCTCTCTAAAATTTTGCTTTACATCAACAAGGTTCTGAGATATTAGCGATTTTCAATAATATCTTCTGGGAAGCTTAAATTTGGCGCATGATGTCGATAGTAGGTGTGCGCAAAGACCTATCTCTTACTTCTACGATATTACTGTTTATTATTATTTTTTAATGACTTAATTTTAGAAATTAGTGATGACTTATTAAAGAGGAAAATTGACCTATGTCATGAACTTTTGGAAGTGGCTGATGTATTAGATCCAGGTTGGACAAGATTCCGAGGTACATTACTTCTGGAACTACAAGCTGCAATGGCTGTTCAAATAAAACGGGAATTTGAAAGCGACAAATTAACAAAGGAGGGTGCACAGGTAAAATTTTAAAAATAACGCCTGATTTTATTAAAGCCAAACAGGTAAACGTTCTAACATAAAGTTGTAATGTGGATTCTATTTTTACAGGAGCAACTAATGGAAACAATGGTGATACTGGAAGAAGCGACAAATATTCTAAAAGTTGAGACACATATGCGAGATACTCTTGAGGCTAAAATACGAGAACTAAGTGGTCTACTAGATGATAAAAATAATCAAGAACTAAGTAAACAAAACGAAGCAGATTTTCTTGACGTTGATTGAAGTAAAATATATTATTGTGAATAACTTAATAAATCTTTCAATATTCATGGCGAATTACGCGGTCTTTTTGCAAAATATTTTCAATTCAAATTTTCAAAATATATTTATTTCGTAGGTACACAAGGTACACTTGAAGTAGTCAATTAGAAACACAATACACTTTTGAATTAGCTTACACAATTTCTACCAGTAAATGTTTGTCTGTGATTTCACCGGTCATAGTGCTTTCAAAGTTGCTCTTTTGCAATGGTTTTATTAAGTTTGGTTCTCTGTACGGTTTAAAATTTTCAACGTAAAAATAAATATCAAACAGAAATACTTTTCTTCACGGGTTGCTTTACAGCTCCCGAAACTGTGAAACCGTGTTACGGTTCCAGGGTACCCAGCGGAAGACCTAGTCTCCCTCGTTTAGTTTTTTAGTTTAGTTTTAGTTTACATTATTTTTTGTCAAACATTATTTATTAAAGCAAGTTCTTTCTCAACAAACTTTATAAGAAGTATGTACACAATGACAGTCATATAAGTAACAGCTGCTCCTAATGTATCTACATTATCTAACACATCTTAAAATAGATTATATTCAACAAAGATAAAATTAGTACCACCACCCGGTTGAAAGTGAATATGTGTTTCATATTTTGCTGTGCAAATTCTATACATCTTCATTCTTGAAAGCTGACGACTTGCTAACTAAATCAAATGTAAAAGTATCTCATCAATAATGATACAAATGGAAACAAAAATATAATTACATAATAAAGATTTTAGTTTGTTTCCAGAAACTACTGAATCTATTCTTATGATTCTGAAATTGTTATCCGAAAGGAACTAAGCCGATGATGTCCTATACAAATCAAAATCCTATAACCTCTATACAAAGCATGATATGGATATAAAAATGTGTTCATAAAAGTTTTAATTTTTTTCTCTGTCTACTGGAATAGGCTCCTCAACAGCTGAAACAACCTTGATGAAACATAGTTTTGAAGTTAAGGCCTAGCTAGTTTTTAAATATTTTCGCCTTTTAAAGGAGTCATTTTCGTTGGCTTGGTGCTTTCATCAATATTTGGGATACTAAGTTGCACAGTGTCCTTGTGTATATGAAGCATATTTTTAATGAGTTGCGAAATTCGTTTGTTTGATCTTGGCGAACCACCAACGATAAATATTTCATCATTTTTGTTCATAGTCTCAACTGGTTTGGTCTTGCACTGAAATTCAAATTACGTACAGATAAAGATAAAATATATGCAGTTAACCTAGTGATTAATAATCCTACTTAGAGCGCAGATCCCGGCAAACCTCACATGTGCCAAACATGCTATGCATATGTGATTTAATCAACTTCTCGTGTTTCGGTGGGCAAGTAAGGTCCGAACTTCTTTTAAAAATAACAGATATCTGTTAAACAATTGACAAAGTCAACCTGCACCTGGTCAGTTTAATATTAAATCACTGTTACTGGTGAAACTGGCTACACCGCATGCCATAAAGGCCGTGATAGCTTGTTTGTTTTGCAGGCGGTCCTGGAACAAAACCCTGATCGAGCTATTATTTATGTGCAAAGTAGTTGAGTTCTGTACCTATAAGTATAGATAATCATAATTTCACATGTTGAAGCAAATTAAGGACCCTGCTAACGCGTGGATAGCCTTTGCAAAGTTATAATACAAAACCTGGAATCCAGGTCCTGCATTATTAAAAAACGCTTGGCTAATAATTATGACGTAATGTAACCACCCAGTTTCTAAAAGGCTTGTTACACACACAACACACACACCTTCACGGCCATTATATTTGCGGTGTGGCTTGTCTTAAGTAGCCCACAGACTGGTCCGGCATCGCACCGAAAATTTTCGTTCCGGCCGCCTTATGATCGAGATTGAATAAAGGCCACACATTGGCGATGAAAATCATACGATCTAGATCGCATACAATTCACACACTCACACAGACACATATCATTCGATTAAACAAAGTGTCAAATATCAGGTATATGTGTAATGGGTATGGATGTGTGTGTATGACAGATCGCTCCGGTCATCGAAATCAACCACAGATTTAAACGATTTGAAACTGATGGTGGGCCGCGCGTACAAGAATTGGATGAGTTTGTGGTGCATTTCGGTGGACCGGCCGGCGACCGGCCGGGGATTGATCCAATCAGTGGGCGCCTTAAAACTTTTACCAAAACTGGGAGTAGACAATACGGCTAAACACAGCTAAACTATTTAGTTTTAATACACCGAATGTTATTTAATATAAACAAGGACGACTTAGGTGTACCTACTTTTAAAAAGGTATCGATCGATGAAAATATTAAAAGTACACACAATCGCCGAGCAGGTATATGATTATAAAAGGCGAAAAACGTATGTCAGGACCGTAGCAAATGGCATTCGATTGTCTCTGCGTACCCCTCTTGGGATAAAAGGCGTGATGATAGATAGATAGATACGTACCGCATGACAAGTACAGCACCAAGACCCAAACTTGAAACAAGAGATCCCTGGTGTTCTGTCCATGGCTCTGCGATATCTCTCATTTGTGAATGCATAAATCAGAGGGTTGATGGCACAATCAAAATACATCAGGTAAACCGAAGCGAACCAAAATATATCGAAACTGCCGTCTACCTGAAATAAAATTTTTCTTATAATTAAGTACTTGTATGCTTCGGAGGGCAGGTAAAGCTGGTGTCCACACTTCTTCTGCAAATAACACCGGTCGACACGACTTTTGGGTTTGAGTTCTAAATATCAAATTTCGATTTAACTAATAAAAGGAAAAATAGATTTTTTGGTTAAAGTTAAAGCTTTTGTAGAAACCAGAGCCACCTGTTGCTCATACTATCAATTAAAATCTTCAAAACTTACTTATCGACGTAAAACCACAAAAGCAAAATTTAAAAGTAAAAAATGTTGTAAGTGTTTTTCGATGTCTAGAATCAGAATTAATGCATTAGAACACAAAACAAAAAAAAAAGTTGTCGACCTGTGTTATAGACACTTCCTTATAGTGACAGCTCATTCATTGCTGAACAACTCGCTAATTATGAATAAAGTTATACCACGCTAGTAAATATAATAATATATCAATGGTTATACCACTAGACACGCTGCAATTGATATTCTTTATAACAATTATAGAAGAGAAGGTTTGTTTGTTTGTCCTTCGTTTATGCTAAAACCTAGCAATAGATCGACACAGATAGCTTAAGTGCCGGATATTGGCATAAACTACTTATCAATGACTTATCATGGAAATCTTTCGGGATAAATTCTTATACAGTCACAAATAAAAATTTTTCGCGGTCGAAACTGGGGCTGAAAACACTAGCTTTATATAAAATAATCCTGAATTAGAATCTTAAAGGTCAAAGACAATGGTAATAATTACGGCTACAAACGAGTTTTTAATACAGTTAAGTACTTTCAGAGTTCTTGTTATCAAAACTTTTTGTCTGTCTTTGTGGTAATCTCTGGAACTACTGAACCGATTTCTATAAATCTTTTGAAATTGTAATATAATGCTTTTGGTTAAAAAGAGTGGAAAGCATGTAAAAAGAAAACTGATATAAATATTAATGTTTACAGCATTAACTGCGCCCTGCAAATTATTCCTCCAATATAGCAGGGCTGTATAAGGTATTCTGCAGACCGTAGCTGTAACAAGTACGCAAGCTGTCACTCTTATAGCTCGACGTCTAGCTCTTGCGATAGACGCTCCGCCTCCGCGTGAAGCTAAGTCTTTGCGACTTCGTTCCAATCGCCATATGATTGTACCATACTAGAATGAAAACGTAATAGGTTAGGTATCCCTTAGATTTTTCCTGCATGTCGATTCTGAGCTAGCGAAATAGATATAAATAATATCGGTAAATGGAACAGGGAAGGGGCAATATATAAGTGCCATGCCAAAAAGTAATCTTAATAGTGTCCACATTTGGCCAGTTGCCAAGAAAGACAGGTTCGAAGAACTGTACTTTTATCGGAATATAGCTGTCACTTCTTAAATTACAGATTTATCCACAATTTTTCAGAAAGCAAAAAATTGCTAGCATTTCCAATTAGGCATTAATTGCAGTCAGTGACTACAACTTTATTTACAAATTCTGAAACAGGCCCAAAAGGAGTAATACTTACTGTCAAGATCATTAATCCAAGTGGCACCCACACAACAATAGTAATAACAACATGCCAATAAACACCTAGTACGTTTACATTTTCAACGCAAAAGGTTTCCAAAAAATCGAGCCATTGTCTTTCCTGAAACAATTTTCATATGTTATTTCATTTCGAAAAAGAACAAGAAACTGCCGAGGAAATGCTTGGAAAAGAAAAGGAAATTAGAGGGATGGGAGATAATAAGCATGAGCAAGATTCTATAGAATCAAGTGGTATAATGCAGTAGAAGTGAATAAAAAGTAAGATTTGTGGAGGGAAAGGAGAGTTGGAAATGAATGTGCAGTGGAATGTATTAGAAGACTAGAGACTCTGAGAAAGAAAAATGACGGGAAGAAAATTTCGTTAAGAGTTTTATGTTACTAGATTGGTCCTAGAACTAGGCCAGCAGGCTCAATTATAAAAAATTATAAGCATCTCATTATAAGTAATGAATGGACATTATATAAAAAGCTTGTGCCTCAGACGCTCATGATTTATGATGAATTTACTTAATTATGTGCTACGTACATAATTAAGCAAATTCTAATAAATAGAAGACTTACAGTGTAATTTCTATAAATGATCCAAGGTATTGAAAGACCTATTGACAAACACCATGTCATGATTATAAGTCTCGGAGCAGACTTTTTAGTTATACGAGCCTCAGTTGTCAAAGTCGCTGCAGCCAACCTATCGTAAGATACCAACATTATTGCACCGACAGCAGCTAAGAGACAGGAAGCTGAAATGTTAAATGGATTCATTGTTTTGTAGATAAATTAATATATAATAATATAATAAATTAATAAAATGTAATAAATTATTTATATAATACGCCCAGAATTAGCAAATTTTATTTTATTTAGCTAGCATACAAACAAATAAACAAACAATCACGTACTTTCTCTGATAACAATATTAGTACTTATAGTAAAAGATAAGCCGACAGGTTGAACTCGATCGATTTTTGGACAAGAAAACAAGTTAAAATTGGCATAGGAATAGAATTACGGAGTAATTGTGAATGTTTTAAATATAAACGTACCATTGTTATTTTCAAAGTGAAATGTATCATAGAAACATAAAAAAATAATATAAGTAATATAATTAAAAAAAACTTCGCACCGTTATTTCAACTGATCTCACACAGATGGCGTCTTTTATAAAATAAGTAAATTAGACTTATTTCAAAAGAAAGTTTGATTTGGTTTTAAATTTTTCGTCATAAACTTTACATAAAAACATAAACGGAAGATATTTGATACCAAAAAACACCTTTGAGAACGGTTTGAGAAATAATATATAGAGATGTTATTGTAAATAATTATTATTATCCCCTTTAGAATTAATGCTACAAGATAGCCACTGATTTTAGTTTATTGATAGATACCATAAACTAACCTTGCAGGAATCCTTCGAATTTGCATCCGAAAATACCCAAAACGTAATTCTGGTGAAAATCCCTGACTAACATAAGCCAAGGACAGAACACAAGAGTAATCACATCAACCAAAGCAAGATTAGCAATTAGAATATTGCTGGCACTCCATAGCCATTTATTTTTAATTAGAACCCAAAGTATTGTGTAATTTAGAAAAATCCCAAATATTCCCACTGGAATCATCAGCATTGTTTTTACAACAATCTCTTCGACTGGTCTAACATGCCATAGTACATTTGGGAAGGGAATCCTAGACGTGTCCAGCTGAAATCATAATAAGTATTTATATACCGGTTAAATGAAAGTCGCATTTGTACGCCAAGGCTTCCGTAAGTGTATTAAAATACATTTTGTATGTCTAACTATTAGCCAGTTGACTATATTGAACAGAACAGGTGGCAAGCCTGTTGCTGCACTTAATGGCTTCTAAATTAGTGAAGACAATAAGTCTTCTTTCTATGTCTTTTGTATATTTTATACCCTACTTCCTAATTTAGTAGATTTAGCCAGTTCTGTTGAGATATTTAGTACTTAATCGAACATTTTAAATAATAACAACAAAAATTTTAAATGTATTAAAATCAACTTCCATCGACATTTTTCACCAAAGTCTATCTCGAGACAGATTTTTTAAAGTTTTTAGTTCCAAATGTTGTTCGATATTAAATCTAAATATCTAAAATGTATGTGCCATAGTGGTTAAGACGTGGCTCGGTTTGATCCCGGCCATGTACAAATAGGTTCTTATAATGAAAAACGTATGTACAATAAATATACCTACATACTCCGACAAACCACATTTAGAGGCTTTTCTATCTAAATATATCTACCTCAACAGAACTGGCCACTCGTTAGGTATAGCCTGAAAAATACCATCGGCTAAAAGAGAGAGACTTGGTCTTCAGCTGGGTACCCCGTTCTGTAAGGCAATCCATGAAGAAATAAAAAAATTACACAATATTATACTTACATCAAGAAAGTCATCTCCTGTCATGTTTGGCCAAAAAATTGGCGCAAACCATTTAAAGAGTGAATCCATTATTTATGAATATAATGTAATGTTTATAAAATAATTTTCAGGAACATGTAACATATTTTGAACTTTAAAAACCCACCGACAAATACAACTTTATTCTAATAAACTTTTATATCCAACTGAAGGTTAGCAAATGTTATCAGTGATTTATTAAATAATACAGACCATGAAATCAACTAGAATTTGTTTTGGTTCACTTTATTATGTTCATTATGTGAATGTTGAAATCAAAATCTTAGCTGTGGTATTTGGTAGAAGTAATTTTGTGAACATGCGACGGAAATGTGTAACAGGAAGTAGAAATAAGCGCGCGCTATTCAAATTATTCCACAGTTGGCGCTTTTTCTGCAGCAAGCTTTTCTAAATCTAAATATATAAAATCGTTGTGTAGTCGTGACTGACAATCAACGCGCAGCCTAAATGAAATGGGATGTAAACGTTTATTTATATATTTATTTATTAATAATAAAGCAGTCGGATTTAAAAAAAATGCAGTTGATAGCCAAGTTCTTGAGGAAGGTTATAGGCTATATAACATCACGCTACGATCCAAAGGACACCCGCAAGACACAGTTCAGTTAGTTCCTAATACAACGCGTACGAAGGAAGTAACAACGTCGCAACTGCTAGTACGAATATAAGGTTATTATGTTCTTTCATTGTTCATTCATTTACATGAAACACCTGCCAACGTTTTACACTTCGGGACGCGTCAATACAGGCGCTCTATATATCATGTTGTTAATAGATTTTTTTTAAATCTATCTATCTATCTATCATCACGCCTTTCATCCCAAGAGAGGTAGGCAGAGACAATCGAATGCCATTTGCTACGATCCTGACATATCTCTATTGCTTCTTTTATATTCATCATACCTCTCATACATGCTCGGCGATTGTGTGTACTTTTAATATTTCCATCGATCAACATATTTTTTATATGTTCAATAAAAGTACATGTAGGTCGTCCTCTGCCACCATTTCCTTTCACTTCAGCCATATAAACCTTTGTAGTCAATCTTTCATCCTTCATTCTTTCAACGTGTCCAAACCAGCGTAAACTACTTTTCTGCATTTTTGTCACATCATCTTTTACTTTTTTAAATTGAAAACTTAAATATATTTCTTACAATTTTATTATTAATTTAATTATTTCAGATAACATTAAACTGTTTGTAGACATTTTTTTATATTTAGCTAGTTATTTCGTTTTTCTATTTTTTTTAAAGTTGTTAAAACTTTATTAAAATGTCCACATCTATGTTTTATTAATCTCTATGCATATAATAACACTTGTAAAGAGTGACAGTGTCATGGTGTCCGTGAACAGTAGTCCATTTGTATGAAAGCTTTTTTATCAGACAAACCAAATCACGACAAGTAAAACTTACTGATAGTCGGGAATAACATTATCAAGGTTATGCTAAGGTTATTTTTTTAATACAACATTTATGAGTCATTGGATACCTGGCGGAGAGCAGAGCAGAGCATTTCACGCTGACAATTAAAATGTTTATATAAAGTTCAAAATAACCTTTAAGGCTCCTATAGCCAAAATGTTTCTGGGATAAACTATTCCTAATTTCTTAAGTAAAAAATCCACCTGTGTCACTGTAATTTAGCATATACTTACTTATTCAATATATCTAAGTGAAATAGCTGTTATTTTTTCAATGGGATTTTATTGAATAGGAAATATGGGTGGTTAAACTTTGGCCCCCTTTTCTCTTTCATAATCTATCACAAAGCTCTTATTTTTTATCATTATCCTTCAATTATATACCAACATCGCATTTTTTGTAGCTTATTGAAAATTCAGGAGATCATCTAGGATCTAATTACTGTGAATACAAATCAAACTCGATGGGGTAGCGTCGTTTCGTTACAGAGTTCCTGTGACCACCTCCCGCTTCCTTCATCAGGACCCTAGGCATTACCTAGGACCAGATTACTTTTGAATACAAATCAAACGAGCCTAAACTCGATAAGGTTACGTCGTTTAGTTACAGAGTTCCACCATACACCTCCTGGCTTTATTTAGATTAGATCAGATCGATGGTACCAAATTATTCTATTGTTATCCGAATTACATACACTTGCATATTGCAAAGCGTCAAATCGATACGACAAATTAGAAGTTGGTTAAATTCGACTTTCAAGATTTGTATGCATAGTTACAAGTGAAACTAATACAAAGAGTGTGCAAAAAATGCCTTATGGAAAAAATTTATATTATTTATGTTAGTGACATCTAGTAGTAATTTCATGAAAGTCCTTCCACGTTTCACAAAAAGCTTTCATTACGTAAGTTTCCTTTACAGTAGTATGTGAAAAGTTCACTAGATGGCGCGATCTTAAACTATCGAAAAGTTAGCAAAATAAATGATTATGTAAAGGTGTTTATCTACTCTTATATCTTAAAGTCTCTATTACAAAATCGAATTATACTTCATAATGATATGTTTTATTTACACGCGTCTGTAATATGTCACACTTCGATACTAGTCTCTATTACAAAATCGAATTATACTTCATAATGATATGTTTTATTTACACCTGTCTGTAATATTATGTCACACTTCGATACTAGTCTCTATTACAAAATCGAATTATACTTCATAATGATATGTTTTATTTACACGCGTCTGTAATATGTCACACTTCGATACTAGTCTCTATTACAAAATCGATGTATACTTCATAATGATATGTTTTATTTACACGCGTCTGTAATATGTCACACTTCGATACTAGTCTCTATTACAAAATCGAATTATACTTCATAATGATATGTTTTATTTACACGCGTCTGTAATGTCACACTTCGATACTAGTCTCTATTACAAAATCGAATTATACTTCATAATGATATGTTTTATTTACACGCGTCTGTAATATGTCACACTTCGATACTAGTCTCTATTACAAAATCGAATTATACTTCATAATGATATGTTTTATTTACACGCGTCTGTAATATGTCACACTTCGATACTAGTCTCTATTACAAAATCGAATTATACTTCATAATGATATGTTTTATTTACACGCGTCTGTAATGTCACACTTCGATACTAGTCTCTATTACAAAATCGAATTATACTTCATAATGATATGTTTTATTTACACGCGTCTGTAATATGTCACACTTCGATACTAGTCTCTATTACAAAATCGAATTATACTTCATAATGATATGTTTTATTTACACGCGTCTGTAATATGTCACACTTCGATACTAGTCTCTATTACAAAATCGAATTATACTTCATAATGATATGTTTTATTTACACGCGTCTGTAATATGTCACACTTCGATACTAGTCTCTATTACAAAATCGAATTATACTTCATAATGCTATGTTTTAATTACACGCGTCTGTAATGTCACACTTCGATACTTTAATGTATTAGTACCGAAGTTTTCATACAAAAAGGATATCGTAATGTTTTGTTTTTTTTTAAATACAGAAATGGCAGAGGATTTGTCTTATACAGCCATATTATATTCTATGAAAATATCGACACGCGCATGCCGAGTCACTTGACAGTTAACGCGCATGCGCAGTAGGTAGGTAACTTTATTTAACGGTTTGCCGCCAATTTGTCGATTAAGAAAAATATCTTGGTTCAATTTGTTTTGTACTATTGCATGGGATTAGATAAAGTAGTGTATGAACGGACTTCGCCTCATTTTTGCCTATTTCGGTTTAAAAGATACAGCTCAGTGACAGACGGTTAGTAAAAAAACACGTTTCTTGGGACCCCATTTTTATTTTTATTATTTGATGTTATAGCAACCATAGTTTCAAGTGAGAAAAGATATCTGGTCTTCTAGACTAGAAAAGTAGGCTGCCATAGAGTATCCTTAGATAAATAAAAATCTTTAAGTATATGTATATTACAGTTTTTAATAATACTTAGTTACTATAGATTTGTATATTCACTTTCTGCTTGTCGAATATCACTGGTTGATTGTTCTACATGAAAGTTGTCTTTGTTTAGCATGTTCTTCATAATGTTTCTAATATTACTCGCTTTAGGTGATTGAGAAATTACAAAAATATTGTTTCTATTGTTTCTCTCTTGACGAAAATCGTTTGGAGGTGGAATATCCTGAAAATAATCGGTTATTTGTATTAAAATCATTGAGTTAGGATTTTTTTAATTGTATATATATGTTATATTATGTGTTTTCACCGACTTCTCATGCTACAAAGGCTCGTAAAGCCGTCGTCTGCACTTCTTCTGAAAATTAATGAAAGAAAGAAGTGACAACTCTAGGTAGCTCTGCAGCGACGCCGCTGGGCTGGTTCCAAAAGAAATCCGAAATTACAAAAATATCTCGATTTTTTATGAATACATACAGATACAGACCTGTGTAGCCAGAGACACTAGAGCACGTGGCAAGCCTGTGTCACTTCTTCACACCGGCTTTGCATGCCCTCCGATGCACAATAAGTCGATTAAAGCACAAATAAAATAACAATATTTACCGATACACAGATGCAGCACCAAGCTCCAAAGTTAAAGCAAGCAATTCCCGGTGTCACATCCATAGCTCGTTTATATCTCTCATTAGTAAATCCATATATTAAAGGATTGATGGCGCAGTCTACGTATACGAAAAAATTGGCTATATACCACATGACTCCAAGATTAGGTCGATCCTGAAAGATATGGAATAAAAGATAAAATAGTTGTTCTGTGGCAGCGTATAAACTGGAGAACGCTTTTTAAAAAGTCTTTCAATAGGGACGCTGACAATTTGATAGTTCATAGCAGCCATATTGTTGAAGCAATATCTGTTAAAGTTGTTGTGAATTATTCACTAGTGTGTATGGCAAATTACCATGCAAATCTATAGCGTTGAACAATACGTGCAAATCAAAATCAGTGCTCCGTTTGAAAATACGATATACTTGACATTGGCAAATCACCGATGAACATTGGTGGAGCCATAAAAGAAGAAGAAGAAGATATACATAATATCAAGTCACGTCAGAGTCATGCTACTTGCTACTTCTGTGTCACGTCACTTAGGTGGGAAGCGCGCTAATGTATGTTTTCTTACGTACATGGTAGGTGGTTTCAGTAGATGAATAGTAAATTGCCGCTGTGTATGGTATACGACATATTGTAGCAGCAACTAGGACACAAGCTGATATTTTCATGGCTCTAGCTCTTGCTCTGGCTATGAACTTCGATCCTCCACGGTAATTTAAATATTTTCTGCTTTTGTTCAAACGCCATAATATTGTGCCATACTGAAAAAGAAGTTGGAAATATTTAAAAAGAAGGTAACGAAATAATCCAGATTCTTCCAGAGAAACAAATAGACAGGGGCAGATGGAAACGAGATACAATGTAAGGTACACATAGACTGTACTGTACAGAAGAATATTTGAAGAGAAAAGGGGAAAAGTGGAACCAGAGGCTGGTGGCAAGACTGAGATAGAAGAATATGTAGAAGAGAAATAAGTATTGGGGGAGTGGAGCGGAAGGAGAGTTGCAACATCCGATGGAACATGCAGCATAGGAAAGGAATCTCTCTTTTGTGATAACATTGTTATTAGACGAAAACGGAAATAATAGAGCATTGGAATGGATCAGAAGAATTGAGAAAGAAGAAAGACAGGAAGGAGAAGTAGTTGAGAATAGTTTTTTTTGTGTATCTAAAGAAGGTCACGAACTAGTGGCGACGCCCGGGCATATACATATTTTGAAGCGTATTATATACTAACTAATCGGCTACCAAAAGACGTCCCGTGATGTTTTATACACCTACACTTAGTCCAGTAGTTTTCTGAGTTTATAAGAGATAGACTAACATATATTTCATTATATTATACAGATTCGTTTAGTGAAGAAGGAATCACCAAAGAAGGTGACGTAGGGATATTCTTTAATACATAGTTCAACAATGAAACCCCAAACCACTGATTCCTACGCCATGATATGATTGAAATATATTTGATAGACTCCAGAAATTCTGCCCTAGCTCCTGCTCTTAGGGGCTAATTTATCATAAAGCTTAACGTCCCATACAATGACCCATCCTCAAGGGAATCAGAGACATTCCATAAATAAAATTTTAAATAATAAGTACATACCGTCACAACTAATATAACAAGTGGTAGCCAAACTATGACAATTACAACTAAGTACCAGTATACTTCAAGAGCGTCGTTGTAAGCTGTACAAAACACCTCAAAATAATCCAACCATTGCCTTTGCTGAAAAATAAATTAAATTTTATATTAGAAGTGATAAAACTTTGGCCTCAAAATGCCTCAAAGCGTCTGCACAAATACGTTAAAAAATATTTTAATATCTTACCCTAAATTTTCGTAAGACAATCCATGGTATTGCCAAACAAACTGAAATGATCCACGATATGGCAATAATCCTTGGTGCTGTTCTCTTGGTAATTCTTGCATCAGCCGTAAGTGCGACTAAGGCCATTCGATCATAAGCTACTAGTATGACTGCACTGATGCCACTCAATACAAAAAATGCTGAAAAAGTTTCAAAAGAAGCTCAAGAATTTGAGTATTTTCGCAAGTATTCTAAGTGAGATTTCAGTTATTTTTCCAGAAATTTAAAAACCATTAAACTTTGGACCAATGACATGATCTGCTACCATTTGATAACGTTGCATCGATTCTCCAACCAACCTACTACAATTTATAGGCTTTGACATCATCATATATTTAAATAAACCAAAGGATCAATCAAAACCAGTTCAGTAATTTTAAGGCAAATTTAATTGTAGCTAATTATCATTTATCCTCAGCTGGCTATGAGAGGTCTCTTAGTTATAAGCGATCACCAATCTATAATTTTGATCGTACTGTGAATTAGGGAACCTATTTCCACTTCAAGATACACAACTTTTTTAAGGAATACTTAAATATTTAATTAAACTTACATTGCATGAAGCCTTCCAGACTGCATCCAATCGATTGTAATAAATAATTTTGAAAGAAATCTCGCAACAACATGAACCAAGGCGAGCACAGTAATGTTAATAAATCAGAAACAGCTAAATTTGCGATCAAAAAATTGCTGGCACTCCATAAATGTTTATTCTTCCATATCACCAGAATTATTATGAGGTTTAGCGATATTCCGATAAACACAATTGGAACCACAATACCGGTTTTTATAACCATTTCTACTGTTGGCTTCACAATCCATATTGGTCTTGGATACGGTATTAGAGATGTGTTTTGCTGTAAGAAATAAAATCGATAGTAGGTACTAGTCTAAGATCCGGCTGCAAAATCTCTACGTTCATCGCGTAGTTAATCAAATTCGTTGCGCGCTAACTATCTTTCACTTTATCTCGAATACCTCGAGTGTTTAACAGCTAGCAACCCTAATTTGCGGCCATTTGTTCACAGGCAGCGATATATCATCATATTTAAAAAAAATAACTTTAATTTGATATAAAAAACATGCTTATACGTCATGAACGTATAAATTCACCAAAATATTACCTGGTTTAAACCTGGCTGCGAAGTAGTTGCGGCCGAGTGTGCAACGGCACCCATCGATTTTCGAATTCTTTACATACATTGCTATGATGTGGATGATATTTTATTTAAAAAACAAGTGAACGAATTTTTTTTTCGAAAATTAATTAACATTAATTTAATTAACATTACTTGCGGCCACTTATTGACTGGCACCCTGTTATCAATGTATTCTCCTAATCATAAATGTATGTAAAAATGTGAGTTTGATGTACGTACGTACGCGATGAACGTAGAGATTTTGCAGCCGGATCCCGTACTATACGGAAACATACAAGTATTGTATTATTAAAAAGCATTCTGCATGTAATGAGCATGACTATTATTTTACAGAAGAAGTGTGGATGCAATATTTACGTACTCAGAGGCACAAAGCTAGTATAATTTATATTTTTCAAATTAATTTAAAATGATAATTAGAAAATTCAAAAAAGCTTTAGTCATATGTGCAAAATTTGTGTATTTACATCTATTATAAAATTTAATATTCACCGGTTCGTCGGGACCCTTATTTATCCTTAATGGCCAATAAAATGGAAAGAATGAATCATCATCGTCCATATTAAGAAACAACAAGTAGGTATACTTTCTGAAATAATTGTTCATAATTATTATTGCTAACAACATGCAGTTATTAACAAAGTAGTTTTAAAGAAAACAAGTTTAAGTATTAAAAATCCAACTGTATCTACTTAACAAAACTCTAATACTGACAGAACATTGAAATTTTAAGGAAATATTCCTTGAGTAGGTCATGTTGTCGAAGGGAAATCCCATCGAGCAAATTCCACAATAATTCATATGCTACATAATATGCAAGCACATACAATTTATACATGCTCGTAGATTTCGTATGCTTTTTAATATCCCTTATTATATCATCACGCCTTTTATTTTATGAGGGTTAAGCGAACGAACATCATTTGCGAGGATTCTGACACCTATTTCGCCATATTTATAATACCTTTCACAAATGTATTAAAAATTGGCTATTGTTCCTTTTTTCAAAATTAACGACTTACTTTAATTTAAAAGTTTTCTATAACGTATTTTTTTGGCACTTCTCTTATTTAAAAACAAAATTTAAAAAACACATAAAAGATATAAATACAAAAAATATGTCCACACAAATTGAACAGGATAATGAACTTGAATTAGCAAAGCTTTGTTATCGCCATAATATTAACAGATTTGACGGACACGTAATTTGCAATCTAAATCTATACTAATAATAAATCTGAAGAGTTTGTTTGATTGTTTGAACGCGCTATCTCTGGAACTACCAATCCGATTTGAAAAACCACTGAACCGATTTTGCTACAATTTGACAAGGAGAAATCCCCTTTAAGGCAGGGATCAACCTCGATAAAAAATACTATTTGCACTCCGGTGGGCGGATGTTTATGAAGGACGATATAAGGTTGAATATTGCTTGGCATATTTTACGTGGTCATGCAGCAACGCTTGAAATTTCACTTATTTTGTAGCTTTTTCTTAAAATGTGTTAAAGAAAAACAATTAAACAGTGAAAATAATCGGTTTAAGTTTTAATAGATTATTCAAGCTTTTTGATTCTTAAAAAAAAGTATATAGTTGTCGCGCAAAATATGGTGAATTTACGCACAAAAGTTTTTTATAGAGGTAAAATAATTTTTTTTCGATAGACCAAAATACTTATGAAAAATCTATGCGGTTAAAATTTTATGTAGTATTATTTGCTATCCACTATGTTTTTTTGAGATTGAGATTAGTTCCTGACACTTCAAAGTAAGCGTTCAAAAATGCCACTTTTAGTAGATATCGTGTTTGTGTATAATAAGGGATGAACGTTAATAAGGGCCTCACGGGCGTAAAGCTATCATACAGTGCCTATGTCTATGGCATGATATTGTTTTTTATCTTAAGGGTCCTATACTGGGAATTTTTCTGGGGTAAACTATTCCTAATTTCTCTGTAAATAATCGACCTGTGTCACTATAATTATTTATATAGTTACTTATTGAATATATCTAAGTGAAATAGCTCTTATTTTTTCAATGGGTTTTATTGAATAGGAAATATGGGTAGTTTAACTTTGCCCCTGCTGTCTCTTTCATAATCTATCACAAAACTCTAAATTTTTTTTTAAGCGCTTATACCAGTATACTTTTTTTTGTAGCTTATTGAAAATTCAAAAAACATTTTTTATTATTTTTGCAAAATTAAAAAATCATATTTTTTTTTTGAATTTTTAATAAGCTACAACAAAAGCGAAATATATAATTGAAGAATAAAAGTACAAGAGCGCTTAAAAAAAATTTAGAGTTTTGTGATAGATTATGAAAGAGACAGCAGTGGCAGAATAATCCTTTATTCTACCACCCATATTTCCTATTAAATAAAACCAATTAAAAAAATAACGACTATTTCACTTAGATATATTAATTAATTTGTAGGTACAGACTAGAAAGTTATCATGTTGGTACTATCAGGAGCAGAATTGCAAGGACCGCTAAAAAAAATTCGCTTGACACTGAATAATATGTCAGTGAGATTTGATCTGATTGATTCATATCTATTTGAATGTCATTGAGCTTTAATGTGATAGGTTGGCATTAGAAATAAAACAATAGGAAAACTTCAATGTGCAAGCGAATATAGCCTTTACTTACGGGGTCCAAAACAACGCTGCTCCTGATAGCAAAAATCAGTTCATTATATTCAGATAAGCAAAGTCAGAAAATAATTGTAGTTAAACAAAAACATTATCTATGAATTTAGTTTACAAGGCCGATATTGGATTTCTTATCAAAATTTTGCGGCTTGATTTCATTTATGTTCTACGCTTTACTTGGAATTGTTACTATCCTTGCAATACGACACTATTTGAACTAATCTGACATAAATATAACGCACATAAAAGAGCGCGTCGGTGGCCAATTGGTTAAGACGTCTGGTATTAACTATTAACTAGGTTCGATCCCGGATCCCGGCCATGTACCAATAGGTTTTTTTTAATTAAAAACTTATGTACATAATCCGACAAACACACTTACAGGCTTTTCCATCTAAAATATATCTCAACAGAACTGGCCACTCGTTAGGTATAGCCTCACAAAAACCATCGGCTAAACGAGGGAAACTTGGTCTTCCGCTGAGGTTATCGGGAGCTGTAGGGAAACCGTGTAGAAAGAATTTTAAAATGTGAAAAAATTACAAAAAATATATAGTTTCAAAGTTTAATACTTCTTACAAACAAATAAAGAAACAAACTCATCTGTATTTATAATATAAGTAAACTATTTGTGCTTCGGAGGACACGCAAGGCCGGCCGGCGTCCGCACTTCATCTAAAAATAATATATATTTTACGTCTGTTAAAGAAGTGATACATTTAGGTACACTGGCAAAAAGTGGACACTGTTACTGATGTCTCTGGCCACAACCTACACCCAAGACAAAAACCGCAGGGAAAATGTAGTTCGTTTAAATACATTCTTCCACCAAATCTCATTATAGTCTCTTTTACTTGAAGAAATATCGAGCGTATTCTCGAGTCTATTGTAGCAAAGAGAAATGAATGTCAAGAATGTAGGGTGAATATGTATTATGTACTATGAAAATCTATCTATCATCACGCCTTTTATCCCAAGAAGGGTAGGCAGAGACAATCGAATTTGCTACGATCCTGACATACCTCTTTCGTTTCTTTTTTATTCATCATACTTTTCATTGGCCGATTGTGAATACTTTTAATATTGCCATCGATCATTACATTTTTTATATGTTCAATAAAAGTACACCTAGGTCGTCCTCTGCCAGAATTTCCTGTCACTTAAGCCATGTAAACCTATTTTAGTCACAACATCATCATTGCGCAAGTATTTGCATTTGACCGTATTTAGAGTAATTTGTGGTTATCCTACAAAATCACACATTATCAAAGTGAACTTGATGTAGAGACAGCAAAAAGACTAAAGACACGAGCAACGAAGACCGTCTAAGTCTGTCTGCGAATATGATAAAAGGTTCATTGAACATTAATGCTTTCCCAGTTTCGTATGAATATTTCAAATGTGCTCGATGCGACGATAATATGTTGGAATATTTGTAAAATTGAGGTACTGATCGCAAAAAAACCTTCTCATAAGTAATTATATAGAATTGTCTGTCTGTCGCTTCAAAATAAATACTAATATCAAGGTCGTTAAGGGCCCTATATCCATAATTTGTATGGGGATATTACTATTCCCAATTTCTCTGTAAATAATCTACCTGTGTCACTATCTAAGAGAAATAGCCGTTATTTTTTCAATTAGTTTTATGAATAGGAAATATAGGTGGTAAAATAAAGGATTATTTTGCCCCTGTTTTCTCTTTCATAATCTATCACAAAGCTCTTAAATTTTTTTTAAAGCCCTGTTTAACCATTACCTTTCAATTAAACGTAATGCAGTTCATGGTAGCTTATTGAAAATTCAAAATAAAAATTATTTAAGATTTTTTTAGTTGGTCAAAAATAATAAAATAATTATTATTGTGAATTTTCAATGAGCTACAAAAAAACCCAAGACGTTTAATTGAAGGGTAATGATGGTATAACAGTGCTTTTAAAAAAATTAAGAGCTTTGTGATTATATTTTAAAAGAGAAAACGGGACAAAGTTTAACCACCCATATTTCCTATTCAAAAAACCCCTTTGAAAACATAACAGCTATTTCACTTAGATACGAGTATATTCAATAAATATCTATTTGCTAAATTACAGTGACACAGGTGGATTATTTACAGATAAATTGGGAATAGTTTATCCCAGAAAAATTATGGATATAGGAGCCTTAAGACGTATGGTATTAACTAGGCAGACCACGGGTTAACTAAAAACTTATGTACATAATCCGACAAACCACACTTTCATCTAAATATACCTCAACAGAACTAGCCACTCGTTGGGTATATTTTTTAGCAATTTTCCGCACCCAAAATTGATAAATTGTAGCGAGAAGTATGACAGTATTTTTTCTTATATTGTCTTTTATCAATAAATACAACAACCGGGTACACTATTTTAGTGTACTATTTTTAGCCTCAGTTTGAAGAATTTATGCGGGGATATTTTTTTTTTCACGGATTGCCTGCTTCCGAAACCGTTTATTTTTAACCAACTTCCAAAAAAAGAGGGAGAAGGTTCTTAATTCGGAACGTATTTTTTTTATTTCATCAAAATTTATTCATCCGTTGGTTATTAAGTGAGACAAAAATATTGTTCGAAGCATGTGGTGGGATTAGCAAAAATGCATACCCATGTAAGCCAGAAAGTTTGAGCCTGACGGTACATTAAAACGCAGTCCTTTTCTTAAAGCTATGATAAGCAGTGCATACACTGAGTTTTCTCGCTGCAATAGAGATTGTACCAGCTGTTAACTTATTTCTTAACCCTATACTAGTTCATATATTACTACCTTGTGCTAGGCGCTCTGTCTGGAAAAGAAAAACTAAGAAAAGAAGAAAGATTGAATTTGTCAACATCTTGTAAACTACGTACGGTTTACATTAAAATATTTTTCAGTTTTAGAAAAACCGCATATTCGTCCGTCTGTCTGTCTGTCTGTCTGTCCATCTGTCACCAGGCTGTATCTCATGAACCGTGATAGTTTAGACAGTTGAAATTTTCACAGATGATGTATTTCTGTTGCCGCTATAACAACAAATACTAAAAAATAGAATAAAATAAATATTTAAAGGGTCTCCCATACAACAAACGTGATTTTTTTGCCGTTTTCGCACTTGGCCGGTTTTTTTTTGCATTTGATAGCCCAATTCTTGAGCAAGATTACGCTTCCTACCCTAAGGGAGTGAAATAGGGTGTAAACGTTGTATTTTTGCGATTTTACTTGATATGATTTAAAGAGAGGGGTCTTCTCTTGCTTCGTCTACCGATTCATTACATCACAGCAATATAGAGATGGTTACAAAAACTTTATGTTTCACAATTTTGTAATTAAATAACATAATGTGAATAGAAAATCTGTGAGGCGATGTCGTCAACATGTCACGAACTTCATTATAAGACGCGTGGGCAATTCTCATTCGAAAATTACAGTGGCAACTTGCGGTTTTTATTCTCTCAGTAGGATTATTTAGAGTGTTAACATTAAATAGACGAAATTAAACAAGTTTTGAAATATACAAGACGAACACTTCACACCGTTAGTGGTCAATATTGTTTGTCATAGTTCAACTGATCTCTAAAAGTCTGTAACAAAATAAATAAATTAGTATAATTTTAAAAGAAACTTTTGATTTGTTTTTTATTTTTTGTCATTAGAGGGAAACAATATCTTCAAAATGGGGCGTATCAAACATTAACTTTGATACAGTATTAAGTCATATATTTGATACCGACAAAAACACCTTTGAGATAAGTATTTTTTACATATAACCTACATAATAACAAACCAGAAGTCGGATAAGCTCGGGTAAATCATGACTATAGAAATAAAGCATCGGGTGCGTCGGTGGCCGAGTGGTTAAGACGTCTAGTATTAACTAGGCAGACCCCAAGTTCGATTCCGGATCCCGGCCATGTACCAATGGGCTTTTTTATTAAAAACTTATGTACATAATCCGACAAAACCACACTTGGAGGCTTTTCCATCTAAATATACATCAACAGAACTAGCCACTCGTTAGGTATAGCCTCACAAATACCATCGGCTAAACGAGGGAGACTTGGTCTTCCGCTGGGTACCCTGGAACCGTAACACGGTTTCGGGAGCTGTAAGACAACCCGTGAAGAAAGAAGTAAAAATACATAAAGCATCCATACTAATATTATAGAGGTAAAGACGAAAGTAACTCTTTCTATCTGTCTGTTTATTTTTCACGGTTAAACAGGTACACCGATCTTGATAAAATTTGATACAGAGAAGGTTTGTCAATCATTTTTTGTCGTTTAAAAGCGACCAATCGACGAATTTTTTTGACACATGTCACTTTGTATAATTCATTGCCATAGAGTACTAAGCCTATGGAGTGGCCATAGACGGGCTCCCCCTTTCGCCAATTTTTTCCCCTTTGACCAGTTATACTGACCAGATGCGCAGTAATAAGTTACCTTAGATTTCGTTGGTATCGTTTTGTGTCGCGAGACAGAGCTCTAGGAAAATAGTTAATTAGGATGTTTTAAACGGGAAAGGCGATCTAGGGCGCCAAACTTAGTGTTTCCAATCATTAATTATAGTTATTATGTTTGTATTTTAACATAATCATCATATAACGTAAAATCCGTTGCGACAATAAAACGACAGAAAAATACAGTGGTACAGGGGCTAGTACTAGGCGTTTACCCCCCCCCCCCCCCCCCCCCGAAACAGAAAACTCCAAAACTAAGTACTGAATGAATTATTATCAGCGATTATATAGGATAGGACAATTCTGCTCTTTATTTAATGAAGATAAATTTAAATAAATTAAAATGTTCGTTGGTAAGCGATCACTTGAAAACGGCTGAACCGATTTGGCTATTTTTTAAACGTTCGTAAATAGTCTGAATAATGTTTTTGGGAAAGTTGCCCGGAAAATTGGAAAGTCCGGGGAAATTAAAGTGCTTTTTTTAATAGGATTTTTGTATGAACTCAAAACCACAAATAGGGGATGAAAGTTAATGGGTATATTGCCACCATGTATCACTGATATCAAATTAATAAAATTACATTACTTGCAGCGAGAACTCAGAATTAACCCCAGTCAGTATTTTGCAAGAGAGCAATGAAAAAATTAATAAGCGCATAGAATATTAACACTATTAAACAGATGAGACGGCGGTCGTATGAGATTGTATGTCTGTACATTTCAATTAACTCAAGATTGGCGAAGACACTTAGATGGGAATCTCTTTTATATCCCGGTTTCACTTCTTTGTAAATAATTTATAGAATTTTTTAATTTAAAGTGCTCGCCAAGGGAAGATATAAATAAACAAACATTTAGGTGGTTGCAACATTTTTCATTGATTTTAGCGGACAAAGCCCATTTTTTTAATTTTCCAATAACAGGAAATTGAAATGTTGACAAATTCTGTTATAGTTACAATTCATGTCCTTAATTACCTATAAGTAAAACTTGATAAGTTCTTGATATTCCGCTACGATGGCTGCCGCCATGCAGTACGACATTTTTTTTTAAATTAGTGTGTCCATTTGGGGCTATACAGCAGTACGTCACAACATGACTAACAAGAGAGCTGCTGCTACCATGACAACTCTTAAATAAATGCCTATTAAAAAAAAGTGTACCGACTTAAAATGTATGCACTGAAAAGTGTGCTTTCTGAAAGCAAATGCACAAGTCACTATAAAAAAATACCCAAATCACTTCAAGTGTGCCTATAAAATTTGAAGAGTTTTCGATTTCTCCAGGATCCCATCATCAGATCCTGACCTGATGACCATGGAACTCTTTGGTATACTCTTTCAAACAAAAAAAAGTTCCAAATCGGTCAAGACTCAAGTAATCGGGGAACATTAACAAAAAAAACATAAAAGATTCCGACGATTTGATAACCTCCTTCTTCGTTTGAAAGCCAACTGTTAAATTTTAATAGTCTAATGTCAAACAAATTTTCCTGTCATATCGCCTTTATATCTCGTGTGTTATTTTTGTGAACATAATAAGATAACAAAATTATTGCCGAAGCGCCCATTCTATGGAGTTAGAACCTTGTAGAGTTATATTTAGGACCGCGACATCTTTCGTTTTGTACCAATTGTCAGCCAATGTATGCCCGGCGGAGCAAATTGCAAAGGTACATGGATTTGGCAACTTAATCTAACCCCCATAGGCTCTACATTTAGAAAGTTTCAAATCTTAGACAATTAATATTTTATTTAGAACCGGGGCTTAAACCAAACTGACTAACAAATGAACTCAAAGGACTCACGTAAAAGTTGTTCAGACGCGCGTAATGAACGCTAGTGTTTCAATGTTTCGCTTTCTTTTGTCAGTTTCCTGCAATTTAAGTTCGTTGATAAATGTGGGTAGGTCTATAATGAAAGGGCTGAGTTATTAGATGCCATTAGCGTCGCGACGTGAACATCTTATGTTGCGGTTCTTGAAGGGAAACTTGTAAAATTAATAAACTACTTGTTTTAATAATTATTTTGTTTGGCTTTATTTAATTAAGATTTTTTTTCTTGACTAAGCTTTATATGGCAGAAGTGAAAGGAAATGCTGGCAGAAGACGATTTAGGTGTAGTTTTATTGAATATACTAAAAGTACCTACACACAATCGCCGTGCATGTATGAAAGGTATGATGAATATTAACGAAACGAAAAAAGTATGTCAAGATCGTATCAAATGGCATTCAATGGCCTCTGCCTACCCCTCTTGGGATAACGTGGGTCCTTCATTCAAATTCTTTGGCTTCTCTTTTTTTTCGGCTACCTACCTATTATTTCATAGTTAATAAATAATCTAAGCTATTTAAACTATTTTACCAGAACGACTGAACGGATCTGGATGAAATTTGGCACAGACATAGATTATAGTCTGGAATAGCACATAGGCTACTTTTTATCCCGGAAAATGTATTAGATAGATTTGTTTTTTTTTACGGGATCGACATGATTTTTTGCATAGTGGTAGTTTAGGGGTCAGAGAATGACATATACTACTTTTTATACCGCGAAAGCGGGCGGGGGAGGGGCAAATTACAGCCACGGGATTATTTCTTTTTGGATCTATTTCCACGCGGGTGAAACCGCGGACAGAAGCTTGTTATTTATATTTAAAAATTATAATTTAAACACATATAATGAAACATTTTATTGAGCGAATCATTTCAAATTTAAATCTCAACGAGACAAATCTCACATTTACATTATTCCCCCACACCGCAAGTAAATCCTTGGAGAAATTTTTGGGAGCGCCTAGAATGCTAAATAATGGTTTTGCGATACATTCATTAAGGCGTCTTTTGTTCGCAAACAAATGTATACGAGCGAAGCAAAAATTATAACGTAGTGTATGGCGGGCTATTGTGACGAAGGGCCTGCGGGGAGCGAGCGGTGACATGGAATAAGTGGCAAAATATGCGTTACCAAACATAAATAGGGTTGACAATTTTATATTCTTAACACTGGGTTTAATTCTTTTATTTATAGGCTTGCATATCGATGTAGTATCAATCTTAATTTAAGAATTTAACTGTCAAATGGTTTAACTTTAAATCAATTTAGTGTTAAATCTGATTTAGTAATACTATAATTAATGGTCTGTGGCTGTCTGCCATCTTGTATCTGTCAAAAATTTGGCAAATCTCTATTAATTCCAGAGAAATGAGTATATTTATACAACATTTTCAACTAAAATTGCTGATAGTTATTATTTTAATTGGGATTTAATAGGATTAATTGAGATTTGCCATATTTTTGACAGAAGTAAGATGCCAAGGACCCTTAATGAAAATGTGGTGTAAGCCGCTCTTAACAGTTATTAAACTTTTAAATAGTTTATCTTTAAACTATTATAGTATTGCAGTTTTTACAGGTTTAAAAAATCTATTAATTGATAGAGTTTTAGATGATTTTATTCTTTATGAAATAGTGCTTTCGACAGTGTTTCAGAGGGTACATAAAGTGATGACCGCTTCATATATTTTCAGGCTGTATCCCCAAAAAAATCACTGACAGATTTTCCACCGGCTAATCTCGATATTTTATTAAAATTATTTAAAACTTACTCGATTTACTAAGAATTAAGATGGGGTTTGTATAATAAAAAATCTATGTGCATTATCCGACAAACCGAACAAAGACATTTCCATCTACATACCTCTACAGAGCTGGCCACTCGTTAGGTATAGCCTCAAAAAATCTTCGGCTATATGAGGAGGACCTTCTGCTGGGTACCCTGGGGCCGGCAAGGGAGCTGTAAGGCAACCCGTGAATTTCTTATAAGGTTCAAAATCGAATCACGGGAATGCTCCCTTCATAGTATTTTGCTTGTCACCAACGAAAATAAATAATTAATGATATTTTAAGACATTATGTAAACATTTTAGAATATTTTTTTGGGAAAAATAAAAAGATTCAACCCTAATATCGCACGGATTCAGGCAGCACCTACTTCTACTAATACTAAGAAAACACTCACAGCGGGTGTTCCAAATTTATTTATTTCAATCCACTTTCCTCATACGTTCTTGTTCTGAAAGGTTATTTATTAAGAATACTGTTTCTCATATATTCTTAAACTTTTTCAATTTACATTTTTCTTAATAATATTTTATTGTTATGTGGAAATATGGAATTCACGCGAACTTTTATAGCAGACTAGCTTTATGCCACATACTAATTTGCCACATACTGCCTTAGGTGGATTAAAAATTTTCCTAGAGTTCAAGCTTCCTCCGTGTCAAATTTTATCAAAATAGGTTCAGTGGTTTAGCCTTGAAAGCGTAACAGACAGAGGCTATAAATGTTATGGACAATTCATCCCCTTAGGTTAGGCAGCATGATGTTTTTCATAATTACCTAAGTATTAAAATTTTAAGATTTAATTAAATCTTTTATTTTTATATAATTTTATATTTAAGATTCTCAATCGCTGAGCATGTATGAAAGGTATGATGAATAATAAAAGAAGCGAAAGAGGTATGTCAGGATCGTAACAAATGGCATTCGATTATCTCTGCCTACCCCTCTTGGGATAAAAGGCGAGATGATAGATATACGTTCTTTTGTTAAGTATATTAATTAATAAAATTTGTGAAATATAAAACATCCTATAGTAATCTCAGCAGCCGAAATTCAACCACAGATTTTCATTCGTATTTAAAACGGGTGAGTACGCAAATTAACACAATGTAGCACGTACGGCTTTACTCGTATTGTGTGTGCTTTTCTGTGTGTATTCTTAATACAGTGACTGCAATTTCTTAAGTTTTCCGGATGTTTTCATAATTATACCAATGTCAGCGCGTTAAAAAGACAATTAAATATATATATATAGGTACGAGTTTTAGTTGCTTTCAAGTATCATTCAAGTACTTTTTTTTTCTTCACGGTTACGGTTCCAGGGTACCCAGCGGAAGACCAAGTCTCCCTCGTTTAGCATATGGTATTTGTGAGGCTATGCATAACGAGTGGGCAGTTCTGTTTGACTTGTAGCTATTTTTACATAACTGCATATAAATATCCATATCAAATAGGTAATTTTTTTTATTTCTGGTGATTCGTATTCGGTGACAATAGGGTTCGTCAAATATCGATTTTGGAAACAATCGGTCCAGTAACCATCTATCTATCTATCATCACGCCTTTTATTCCAAGAGGGATCGGCAGAAACAATACAATTACCAAAAAGTAAAAAATCGATTTTGGAAACAATTGATCCAGTAGGTAACTAAATAAATAAAAAATAGAGTTTTTTATTCTGGTTAAGTACTGATATCGATTTTGGGGATAATATTCCAAGTCTTCATCAAAATCAATTAGGCCTTTTCTATATTGCAGAGCTAAGCAGTTTCCAAGTCTAAACGGCCATACCAAACCAACGTTCCCTTTTTTTCTCCCAAATCCGCACTGATTGATCGCGTTTGACTGCCGCCGAATTGAGTCGCTTTAGTGGCAAGAAAATCCGTTAGGCAGTTATGTGAAATTATTCTAAAAAAAAAAAAACTCGCATTTACAACCTAGCGCACGCACGCATCGTCACAGTTTTTTTTTATACCTCACGGGTTGCCAGCTCCCGGGAACCGTTGTCAGCCCCAGTCTTCCTCATTTAGCCAATGATTTTTTGAGGCTATATAATTTTAATTTTCGAGTTATTTTAAAAATACTGAAATATTGAAAAATAAGGATTAATAGGTTGGTTTAGTTGTTAGTTATTGAACTCAGGTGTAGCCTTCTATTAATTTTACCCATTTTTATTCCATTTGAAGCTAAATTAATAATTATTCTTTAAATATAATTATAAAAATACTTTTTTTATATAATATTTTTTTGGAAGTTTTGCTAGTTTCGAACGGGCTATCACAGGAAATAATATTTACGAGTGAAACCGCGGACAAAAGCTAGTATTGTTATACATTATGAATAATGTTGTAGGCGATTTGAGTTCCGGCTACGGCAACACCTATTCGGAACACGGGACATTTCTACAGTATATTATTAAGAGTATACTCTTTGCATTTCTATAACGAATACTCTGTGGCTTGACTGACACTATCTGTCACTTTCTTTGGGTGGCAGTTTATATTTCTTATTTTTAGTCTTAGCTAAGGTTTTTAGTTTGTAAGTCCTCGGTATTTATAAAAAAACAAAATTAAATTAAAAATATAAAAACTCAACCAAAAATAAAATATAAAATACGTGTATTTTATTTTTTTATATATTTTTAATTAATGTAATAAAAATGGGTGATTAAAAAAATTAAATGTTGTCCATTGTCAGCGCCGCCAACCTGGAGTACGAGATTGGAGGTCCTTGCAGCGTCATAACTCGCAGTTCAGTGCATACTGCACATCCACTGGGCAGAAATACATTGTTCCACGACTGCCCAGGACTTCCATATATATCCTGTCTCCAGGTCTACCTAAATAATGCAGTCCACTAAGAAGCCGCAACATACCCACTATACGATCCCTGAAAGTTGCATCAAAATCCTTTTCATACTTACACATACACACCTTACGAATTTTTATATATCGTGTTTCGAAGGGCACATATAACCGCACGTGTTCTGAAATTAGATCGTCCATTTAAGAAGTGACAGCTCTCAGGGTTGCCACATTGTGTTTAACATGGATAACTCCCTAAATGTGAACATTGTTGCCAGATAAAGGCCGTAAAATCATTGTCACCCTATATCTTCAGTTCTACAACATATGTAGATGCTTGTGTGCGCCTCGCCTTAGATAAGAAGCGGCGTGTTTCTGAAAGGAGTTTGAAAAGTTTCTTCAGACGAAATTCAATTGAAACGTGATGAGTGTATGCTCGCTACATCTGATTAAGTGTCTAATTGTTTGCTTAATTCTCCATTTGCTTTTGTTTACTAGGGAAATGAATTTAAATATATTTTGTGAAGATTATTAGGATAAAGATTTCTTTATAGGATTTTTTTATAATTAAAAACTATCTATCTTTCTATCATCACGCCTTTCATCCCAAGAGAGGTAGGCAGAGACAATCGAATGCTTTTATATTCATAATACCTTTTATACCATGCTCGACGATTGTGCGTAGGTACTTTTTATATTTCCATCGATTAATACATTTTTTAAATGTTCAATAAAAGTACGCCTAGGTCGTCCTCTGTCAGCATTTCCTTTTACTTCAGCCATATAAACCTTTTTAGTCAATCTTTCATCCTTCATTCTTTCAACGTGTCCAAACAAGCGTAAACATCAGACAACAAACAGAAAAGTATTTCTTATCCTCATTTTCGTCTTTTCATCATCTTTCACTGCGCATTATTTTCTAATGACATACATCGTTCCGGTTGCGCATTCTACGTAAAGACCGTAGAATATATAGAAATAATTAAAAACTTATGTTCATAATCCGGCAAACCACACTTAGAGGCTTTTCCATCTAAATATACCTCAACAGAACTGGCCATCTCGTTAGGTATAGCCTCACAAATACCATCGGCTATTCGCCCCGGCTTCGCATGTGGATATCACTAAATTAAATGTTCAAATCGGTCCAGTAATTTTAAATATTCAAGTGACTTTTTACAAAACAAACAACCCACACTGTCTCTTTATAATATTAGTAATTGTGTACCTACTTAGATTCATCGGGCATAATGACCTCAATCATATCATATGATTTGTCTTCCGCTGGGTAGCCTGGACCCATAGAAATTAGCTGGGACCCGCGATGAATAAATAGAAAATGTTGACGCATATTTTTTTTGTTTTAATACCTAGGTCACGACCATACCGTAGTCCACGTCATGTCCTCGGGCATTACAAATCACTTCTCATTACAAAAAACTTATTCATGGTTAAGCTACTCGACAACAGATGGCGCCAGTAGTGTCGTTTTTTGAATCAGAGTTGAGAAAAATTTTTATATTGTTTATTTTAAAGGTAGTTTATTAATATTATTCTATCTCTAATTTTTTTACACATAACAATATGAAAAACCCTAAAATTAAATATGTATAAAGATCAAATAAAAGTCTTAAACTAATTAATACTTATTACTTTAAAAAATCCTTCAGATTTATTAAAAATATTATCTCAACAGATCTCACAAATACCATCGGCTAAACGAGGTAGCGTTGGTCTTCCGCTGGGTACCCTGGAACCGTAACACGGTTTCGGGAGCTGTAAGGTAACCCGTGAAGAAAAAAAAATCATTCAGAGAGTCCTGCGACATGGTACCGAAGCCGTTGGATGGCTAAACATTACGTTGCTTAAAGAACGCACCAGCTCCTGGGTTACCTGTAGTACCTATCTACGAGCATCTTAGCTAAAGATTTTTAAAAAGTTTTGGCTTCCAAGCTCCACGGTCCCCCATCGTTTCAGTAGCGAAAGCGACGAATTCGTAATTTTGTAAGATGTTGCTATATTTCCTAATTTTGTTCGCTTCTGCTTCGGAGGCAGCTGTACCAGCCCTACATGATGAACTCTGAAGGTGTGATGGTGCCATGGTGTCAACGCACACGTAGCGTCCCATACCACAGCTCGACCGCACCTCCATGGTATCAATGACATCCCGTTCGGTCTCCTTCCATCGTCTCTTGAAATTCCAGTCAGTTCCAGTAATCCTAACATTTTTTTTCTATCTTCACGGGTTGTTGAATTCATAACTTGTAAAAGCAAAAGTGTTTGGAGCTAGTCTAAAGTGCATCGACAGGATTACCACCTGTTATGTTTAAATGGGCAACTGCATCATCATATTACCATCTCTAGCTCGAAACATATTTATATCTAAATAGTAATACAAAACATTAATTATCTAAATTGTATTGATGAGTAATAAGTTGTCAGCATATCAAAATATGATTATCTTACCTATTGTTATTGATCCGTTTACAAAAAAAGGTGTCTAAATGTGTGTTCGTGATATGTCTGTATTACTTTTTTTAATTATGTGATGAGGGTTCCGTAGGTACCTACATTATAAACTAGCTTTTTTCCTTGAAACTGGCGGTGGCTGTCATCTTTTCTATAAAATAAGTAAATATTTATCTGGTAATAACTAAGCAGACCATTGATCCCGGCCATGTTCGGGTTTTTTATAATTAAAAACTAATGTACAAAATCCGACAAACCATAACAAGCTTTTCCATCTAAATATACCTCAACAGAACTGGCCCTTCGTAGGTATAGCCTCACAAATACCATATCGGCTAAAAGAGGGAGACTTGGTCTTCCGCTGAGTACCCTGGGACACGGTTTCGGGAGCTGTAAGACAACCCGTGAAGAAATAAAAAAAAATTACGGAGTACTTCAAGATATCGAAATGTAGAAAAACGCAGTAAGCCGTCTCTGTCTGGGTACAATTTGGCTGAAAAACATGTCTCGAAGGCAATATTAAAAGTAAGTACACACAATCGCCGAGCATGTATGAATGAATATAAAAGAAGCAGGTATGTCGGGATCGTAGCAAATGGTATTCGATGGTTTCTGCCTACCCCTCTTGGGATAAACGGCGTGATAGATAGACAGCAATTCTTTCCAACATGATTTTATTATGTCTCAAATTAGGATTAGACAGCATATTCAATTAGAGCGCGCTAACAGTGCAAAATTACAACTTTTTTCAAATGGTATTTTAAATATTTTAGAATAGTGGAGAGCTGTGGGCGCGCCGCTTATATCGGAAGTATGACATTCCCAACATGCCTACGGAACCCTGAGCACAAGTCCTATTCACCCTTGGCCAGTTTTTTTTAACTAATGGCAATATAGGAACATCTAGTACAAAATAGACACAAACAATGGCATGATTAGCAGAGGATGACCAAAGCAATTGGTATTACAAATCTGATATGTTAGAAGCAATCAGACGCGTTAACTGCGTATCATTGTTACATTTGGATCTTAAGATTAAACAAACGAGGCTATCGGTTTGGGAAAGTACTGTGCGATCACGACTTTAATTTTTAGGGTACCTTAGCTTCTATTAAATCAAGTTATTTTTGATGTTATATTATTATTTTAGCTCATACAATGATAAGGTTGAAGAGTAATCAGGCTGAGCTAAATAAGACGTGCAAATCCACAGGCAGAACTTAGTGCAAGTATAAATTAAAGCAATATAGGGAGGATTGTAAAGTTGCTAGCTCGGTTACACATTGGCACGGTAATTAATTTGAAAATTACCATCTCGAGTTTTGCGTTGTATGCGTTAATGGTATCAAGTGTGTACAAGAATGTGCAAAGATTATTTCGATGATCTGTAAATCAGATGAGAATTATGATCTTTGAAGTGAGATTGCTGGTAGAATATTTTGAGACGTAACGGAAAGTTAGCGCTTAGCTAAAAGTGGTGAAAAATTGTAATTGTGAAAAATCCTACCTACTCGAAAAATCCCAGAATTAGAATTAAATCTATACTAGCAATTGCCCGCGACTTCATACGCGTTATACTAGGAATACAACGTTTATACCTCCATTTCACTCCTTTAGGGGTTTGATTTTCGAAAAATATTTTATTTGGGCACCTCTACTCTCCCTAAGGAATATACCTTCCAATTTTCATATTCATATCTTCAGTGGTTTAGGCTGTGCGTTGATTGTCTGTCAGTCAGTGACACGACAGTTTTATATTATTTAGATAAGAAATAGCAAGCCGACGAGGGCGGGGCATTCCATACCTATAATTAAATTTCTAGTATTTCATGATTTCACGATTTATCTTCATCACCAATTTTGATGGAGTCTCTTCCAACTTTCCCTGCACTCTCCCCTTCTCCTCACATCCATACGTTTAACTTCTTCTTTGTTTGTTGCATGTATCAACTTTTAGGCTTTCCTCGTTTTTTTCATGTCTCTAATGTTTCTTCCGAATCAGGTGTCCGAGCAGTTTGTTTTTTTTTGTTTTTGTTTGTTTGTTTGTCCTTCTTTCACGTCAAAGCAGAGCAACGGATCGCCGTATTTTGTTGTTAATAGTTGGAGGGCTGGACTACTGTCTTAATCTATCACTATATAGGCTACCTTTTATTACATTTCAAAAGCAAATTTCCGAAGCCGGATCAGAAAGCAAGTATTCAAATTAATTATTCTAAAATACAAGGATTAGGTAGATTTGACTTCTGAGTAGACATCAGCTAGAAAACGATGGATTTAAAAAGAAGCAATGACATGACAGGCAATAGGCATCTTTTACCCTTTATGGATTGCCCTTCTGAAATTATCTGTGTCAACTAATCTATGGTCACTGATAGGTATTTACGCGGACAGTGCGTGTTTAATTGAACAAGTTCGGCAATTAATCGGTTATGTGGACACGGGATACGCAATTTGTGTTATTGGGTATCTATGTCGTGGATTATTTATGGTAGGTACAAGCTTCTGTCCGCAGTTTCACCCGCGTGGAAATAGATCCAAACAACTTGCCCCTCCCCCGCTCGCTTTCGCGGTATAAAAAGTAGTATATGTCATTCTCTGAGCCCTAAACTACCACTATGCAAAAAATCATGTCGATCCCGTGAATAACAAAAACAAATCTATGCCACGGGAACCATAAATTTTTCCGGGATAAAAAGTACCTAGACTATGTGCTATTTCAGACTATAATCTATCTCTGTGCCAAATTTCATCCAGATCCGTTCAGCCGTTCTGGCGTGATTGAGTAACAAACATACATACATCCATGCAAACTTTCGCGTTTATAAATATTAGTGGAATGGGATTTAAATTTATATCACGGTAGCTATTAAGTTTAGTGTTAAGAAATCAACTGCAAATATTGCTGAGTTCTTCTATACTAATATTATAAAGAGGAAAGATTTGTATTTTTGTGTACGTGTGTATGTTTGTAATGAATAAACTCAAAAAATATTGTGCCGATTTCAAAAATTCTTTCACCATTGGAAAGCTACATTCACCCTGAGTGATATAGGCTATATTCTATTTTCAAAAAAATTAGGAATCCTTACTAAAACTCCAATAATGTAACCCAAGGTGTAAAAAAATTACCTAAGAAATTCCTTACATCGCGTGCGCTGCGAAAACTATTGATGATATAGAGGTAGTGGTAGTGGTAGAGGGTAGGGGTAGGGGGTAGGAGTAGAAGTAGGGGTACGGGTAGGGGTGGGGGTAGGGGTAGGTTAGGGGTAGAGGTAGGGGTAGGGATAAGGGTAGGGGTAGGGATAGGGGTAGGGTATATTTTATTTTGTTCGTAAATATCCACGGGCGTAAATATCAGCCGTCCGACCGGCCATGACATACGGAGCCGAATGCTGGCCACTCAAAAAGCAGCACGAAAATCAAATACACTGCGCAGAGATGAAGATGCTCAGGTGGGCAGGTGGTGTAACTAGGCTGGATCATGTCAGAAACACACACATAAGAGGGACCTTCAAAGTGAGACCTATCCCAGATAAACTGCAGGAGAGCCGTCTGCGGTGGTACGGACACGTTATGAGGCGACCATCCGACCACGTGACCAGGAAAGTGCTGGATATCGAGACTAAGCCCCGAGGACGAGACCCCGAATCACATGGATGTCCGTAATAGATAAGAACCTCAAAGAAGCCCAAGTTAACAAAGAGACGACCCAGGACCGAGCTACCTGGAGACGCATGATACGGAGGGCTGACCCCTAAGATTTTGCAAGACGACGCCCCGGGCCACGCATCGTCTTATAAAATCTTAGGCTGACCCCAAATAAAATGGGAAAGGGCCAGGCAAAGAAGAAGTAAATATCCACGGGCGAAGCCGGGGGCGGAATGCTAGTATTCAATAAGGTAAATAAGAAGAACACAAACAAAAATACAGTTTTACAATACGGCCTTTATATATATGCACCAGTAACAGTGTCCACTTTTTGCCAGTTGTCATTGGACAACAGGTGGCAAGCCTGTTGCTAAACTTCTTTAACAGACGCAAATATCGAGGAGTCGATTAGATCACATATTCTTATAGAAAATTGCTGCGTAGCATTTATTTTTTGGAACGAGTGGTAATTGAACCCGGGATCTTCCGGTTTCAAGACAACGCTCTACCAATTAGGCTATCGACTCCTATATTTAAATTAATTAAGTAATCAGGTAAGTAATGTTAAATGCATCAAATCAATATTTATGTGGTCTATAGCTCTAATTTTGGCCTCTTTTAAGATTTCGTGGTAGGTCCTGTATATGTAGTGCGAGCATGACGGTTTTAGAAAGGTATGTAGACAACATTTCAGTTAGAAAGAGAAAGAGATAATGTCCCATAGAGATAAAGCAAGACAAAAATGACCGGTTTCCGCGACGCTACTTTTTGTCCTGTTTTGTTACTACGAGAAATTATATCTTTCTCTTTTTAACTGAAATTTTGTCTACGTACCTGATATTATTTCTACACAGTCATGCTCGCACGGCTAGTATTTATTTGTGATTAAATCACGAATTTAAATCATTTACTTTAAATTTAAAAATAACTCAACTAACTCAAGTCCAAATAAATCACTTTCATAATAATAAATTTCATAAATAATTCTGAATAAGAAAACGAGTAAAACTGTCAAATATTTTAACAAGTAATCCGTGCTTATCTAACTGAAAAATAACAACGAACAAAATTCGTGGTATTACGAAAATATAATCAGATCACCGAGCACTGGGCACTATAGATTATCTAATGAAAGCCATACCATAAAATGATTTAAAATATCTCACGATATATTTTAAGGTTTTTCGACGGTTAAATTGGGATTATAATATTATTTGTGATTGATGAGATTTTTATTTATTTCGTTCGATCAACAAATCTATTAAATACATAAGCTCTGAGCGAAGATCATACAGAAAAAAAACAAAATCACGTCTTTAGCGCTAGCATGGAGTATGCTGGTTATTTTTTCTTCACATTGGATTGGTCTGCACACAAACAACTGTTCTCCTCCCAGTGTTTGATCATTCATAATAATATTATGTTACTTCTATTTTTGAATAATAACAATAGAATAACATAAAAATACTAACAAATTATGGATCATAGTTCTCCGAAAGAAAAGATTTATTTTTATTTTTATTTATTTAACTCACGGCTCCCGAAACCTTTATTGTCTTTACATTTTAAATGATATTGTGGTATTTTTGTGAGATAAAAAAATCTACCTATGATTCCTCCATCCCTTTTTTCTTTTCTTTTTACTTTTTAAGACTTTTCTTAGATTAAATTTATACGTATTAATAAGAAAAAGATATTAACAATAAAAATTATATGCACCATATTTTTATTAAAAACACATTCAATCGTGAAATATTTTCCATCGTATATGTCCTCTACTAGAAACCATTTGGATGATTCTGTGTTCCCACGACGTCCGTACGTCAAAACTTAGCCATCACGCTCCGGCACAATTGCTCAAATCAGTCGCCAATTTGATATTTAAACGAAAAAGCTCTGAAATATTTATATGTTTAATATATTTCAATTTCGTAATTAAAGGAGACCAGCGACTTTGTACGTGTAAAAATGGTTTCTTCTATATAAGGTGACTATGCACAAGAACTTTCCTCCGCCCAGCTTCACCCGCCGTGATATTTTTAAATGTACCACAATATTTTATCCCAAAGAATTTCCTGAAGTAAAAAGAAAGGCAAATAAACAAACAAACACACTTCCGCATTTATAATACTACTAGCTTTCCCAATTATTGCAAGTGGTTTAGAAACAAACATCGAGACCAATATTTTAAGTAAATTTCTATATATTAAAATCTTCAATTTGCTGACTTAACTTTTTCTTATTTGGCTTCGCCCATGGAAGTTTTAAAAAGGTGACATAAGAATTTATCCCAAAGGGTATCCGGGATAAAAAGTATCTGTTGTGGCGTGAAAGAAGGGCAAGACAACTTTCGCCTTTATAATATGAGTTATTATTTTTACAACGAATCTATAAGTTAATTTTAGGTATTCATCTGCTGTTTCAACTATACACAGTGTTATTCATACATTAGTCGGAGATTTTATTGTCCTAAAGTAGCCCACGCAGACGCACTGGTCCGGTATCTCACAGAAAATTTTCAGACCGGCCGCCGTATGATCGAGATTGAAGACAGGCCACACATTGCAATGTAAATCATACGATCTAGATCACATGCAATTCACTCACCCACACAGACACACAAAATTCGATTAAACAAAGGCGTGTGGATGTGTGTGTGTGACAGATCGTTCCGGTCATCGAAATAAACCACAAATACAACGATTAAAATAACGGATGGTGGACCGCGCGATAAGAATTGGGCGAGTCTGTGGTCGGTTTCGGTGGATCGTACGGCGACCGGCTGGGGATTGGACGAATGTTTTCTATTGGTTGGATTGGTTTCTATTTATCAACTAAAATGTTATTATTAAAGTAAATAATTCAATCAAACATCATATCACATTTGAAATCCAGTTTTAGAACCGGTGTAAGCCAATACAAGTTAAATCTATGCAATAATCTGCTACCATTAATTTTAACATACGGGTATTATAAGAGTCAAAAGCACGTATTCTCTATAAATTAACGAAAATTCAATAATGAATAGATAATCTTGCCCAGATTTCTAAAAACGCAATATAGCTAAATTTATATGTAACTTTAAGGGATGCCATTAAAACTACACTATGTTGCAAAAAAAACGAGCACTTAAGATATATTGTAGTATATATTTAAATAATTTATATATATGTATTCTATGTTCTGAATGTTGTTCCATGTTCAATTACGCGTGCTGGCCACTAATAATGAACATTCCAAATTTAAATTTCTACGTTTTATGACAAATATTCTCTAATTTTGTATTTAAAACGCCAACTAAACGCGGGATTTTTTCTCAATATTATCGTCAATTGTGTTATTATTAAAAAAATATTCCTTAGTTTCACGAATTTATTGATGAATAGAAGTAGTGCACAAGTGCACTAGTTTCATTACGATATGGACAACGCAATATTAGCTAGTAAAGTCGTCACTCTTCTCGATGAAGGTTTAGACTAATGTTATGTGGCACGGCGGCTTGGAATTACACGTTCTAAAGTTCAATGGATTTGGAAGAGGTTCCAAGAGACTGATTCTCTCTGTAGAAAGCCTGGTTCTGGCAGAAAAAGATGTACGGAGCAGAGGGATGATCGATTCCTTGTCAGTCAAGCTCTTAGAAATCGACGAAAATCTTACAATTATCTAAAAACCACCTACAAGAAGTGAGATTGGTGAGAGTTAGTAAATGGACTGTACGGAGGACACTTATCGAAGCAGACATACATTCTCACAGACCCGCTAGAGGACCAAAATTACTCTGTGGGCATCGCGTAGCAAGACTAAGATTTGGGCAAAATTTGTTACTATGGACAATTGAGGATTGGGGTAGGGTTCTGTTTTCCGATGAGGCCCGTATATGTCTACATGATGAAGACAGACGTCAGAGAGTACTGAGAAGACAAGGTGAACGTTATGCCGACGTGTGCTTTGAAGAGGTACCACCATACGGTGGGGGATCCTTAATGTTCTAGGCAGGAATAACTTCTGAAGCTCGTACGGAGTTAGTTTTTTGCCAAATGGGGCACTTAATGTACATCACTATATCTCAGAAATTCTCGTTTCACATGTGCAACCTGCATTGGTTCTTATGGGAGACAGGTCCATTTTTATGGATGATAATGCTCGTCCTCATCGTGCCGTTGCAGTATCCGCATATATGAAGGAGGTTGGGATTCCTCGATTGGATTGGCCAGCGAGGAGTTCCGACCTCAACCTTATAGAGCATCTATGGGACGTACTAAAACGCCAGGTACGAGCTGTAACTCCAGCTCCACAAAATCTCACAGAGTTAAAAACTGTGATTCAGGCTCAATAGGAACCACAATAAACCATAAGAAACCTGATCGGGAGTATGAGAAAAAGAATGGCAGCTGTCATAACTGCGAGAGGTGGTCATACTCGATATTGATTTTTGTGTAGGTTCATTTAAAAAAGATTAATTAAAAAAATAATTTTAGTTTAATTTGTCACTTCATACTTAATAAAATGGTTTTTCATTTTTTTATTCAATTTACCTCAGATTTCTACTTGTGATGATTAAAAAATGTTAGAAATTCGATTATAATATGTAGAAACATCGTAAATAATAATTATTGAAACATTGTTAACTTCAAAATATAATGATAACCAATTAAGTTTTAAGTGCTTGTTTTTTTTGCAACATAGTGTATTTATCAAGACTTAGCTAACCACAAAATTTTCATATGTAAAATTAAAAGTATCCTTAAAGATTTCCGGGATAAAAAGCCTATGACACTTCCCGGCCCCTAACTATCTCTGTGCAAAAAAAAAGTCGATCCGTTGGTCCGTTTTCTCATGGAAGAAGGAGAAACAAACAAAAACACTTTCTCATTTAGAATATTAGTTAGGAATAATGTATGGGAAGAAAACAATACTAGAGAGACACGAGAAAGGTGTAGGTTGAAAAATGATGTTAAATAGTGTCTAAAAGGTTAAGTCAATATGATTTCGGTGACCAATCAAGCAAAAAAAAAACCGAATGACAGAAGAATGAAAAAAAAGTGAAAAAATTCACAGAAAAAAACGCCATTTATATTAATACACGGTGTTATAGAGGACAGGGTTGTCTTTGGTTGTGCTAATTCATATAACTATCATACACATCACCACTTAATATAAAACAAAGTCTTCCATCGTGTCTTTTTGTCTGTCTGTCTGTGTTAACTATTAGATAGATTGATTCACTGAGTTAGGAGCTGAGCCGTATTAGGAATCAAGTCGGGGAAATAGTTGGCTTCAGCGCGTTTTCATGGCGTACTCGTCAGAGATATAACAAAATTATGTAGGAAAGAAATATGTGGAATAAAATTATCTACAAGAAAGTCTATGGTAGCATATACCTATCTCTAATAGATAAATAGTAATAAGATAAATAGATATTACAAGTTCTATAAACCGATTTTGTATCCTTGCGAAGCTGAGGGCGGGATCAGCATGATCAGAACATCTGTACACTCAGTGATAAAAATGTCCTTAGTTTTTGCTAACCCTAATAGGAACAAGCCGTGACTGCAACCGAATATCAATCGTCTCAATATGCCCTTCACAGTCTTGCTTGTCTGTGTGTGTAATTTATAATTATTGTCATAGAGTAAGGCGGGGCTAGAGCACTAGTATGGGAGATTGGTACGTAAGAAGGTGTGTCTATTGATTCTGATTTGAACATGTTCTAATTTACGAGTTGTATTTGACCGCACACGTTGATTACAGACTTGTAGTCCAGTCAATATTGATTTTAAAATGACGAAACAGGACTCTTAAGGTTACTTTGTATATGTCTGCCTGTACTAGACTACATATATAGCGATATAGTTTTATTTGGTTCGAAGGCAACACACTTTTTGATATTATGAATCACAATATGCCAACATTATAAAGATTTTAGTAGTCGTGCCGAGCAATATAAAATCTGATAATGAATAAAAAATAAATTGAGTCGCATCGTAATTAGCAAGCTATAATATAAAAACACTGACTGGACACGGCTATGATGACCTAGTAAGAAATGTGCCACGAATAAACGTTCAATAGCATACACAAATAATAATTTGCTTTTATAAAAAAAAGTGTGTACTTCAAAAATTATGCACTGAAAAGTGTGCTTTCCGAAAGCAAATGCACAAGTCACTTTAAAAAAACCCAAATAGTGAAGCTATAAAATTTGAAGAGTTCTCGATTTCTCCAGGACCCCATCATCAGATCCTGACCTGATGACCATAGGACCATCTGGAAAGTATACCCTTTTAAACAAAAAAAATATTTTCAAATCTGTCCAGGCGTCTTCAAGTAATCGGGGAACATACCTACTACACAAAAAAAATAAAGATTCCGAGGAATTGAGAACCTCCTCCTTATTTTGAAGTTCGGTTAAAAATATCTGAAAGGTTAGTTTTATTATTTTTTTTTTATAGAGAAGACGACATGTGACCTTGCCACCGCCTAATTGTTTTTTTTGTTTTTATTTAAATATTATTTTTATATTACCTACTTTTAAGGGGTTAAAAAGTCAAATTTTACTTTTCTATTCTATTCTATCTCCTTTCTATCTATATTGTACGTTTGTCTTTTTTTTTCTTCACGGGTTGCCTTACAGCTCCCGAAAGGTTCCAGGGTACCCAGCGGAATACCAAGTCTCCCTCGTTTAGACGATGATATTTATTTGTGAGGCTATACCTAACGAGTGGCTAAGTTCTGTTGAGGTATATTTAGATGGAAAAGCCTCTAAGTGTGGTTTATCGGATTATATACCTTTTTATTTAAAAAACCCATTGGTACATGGCCGGGATCCGGGATCGATCCCGTGGTCTGCCTAGATAATACCAGACGTCTTAACCACTCGGCCACCGACGCACCTTTACTTACTTTGGGTCTTTATTTACTACAATAATGTTCTTGACTAATTAATGTCTGTCTATATCAAATTTTAAGATAAATGCGAAAGTAACCTGTCTGTCTTTTACGTTTTCACGGCTAAACTACTGAACCGAGTTTGATTAAATTTGATTTGAAAAAAATGTTAAAGAAATGACACATCTAGATCCTTTAAGTGCAGCAGCAGGCTTGCCACCTGTTCTGTTCAATATGGACATAAAGTGAACACTGTTACTGGTGTCCTACCACACCGCAAGGCTACTTTTTTTTAAATCCAACCCCATTAAAGGTTACGGGATGAAAGATAGTACCTAATAATTATGTTGTTTGATAGAAATCATAGGCACCTAACACAATCGCCGAGCATTCTGAGGAGTATGATAAAGGTGGCGAAAGAGGTATGTCAGGATCGTAGCAAATTACCATCGATCGTTTCTGCCTATCTCTCATGGGATAAAAGGCGTGGTAATAGATAGATAGATATTTAAAAATTAAAGTCACCATGTCATAACAGACATATTAGACTCTTGCACCCGTCCATGCGGAAATTACGTGCAAACAAAATCGTGTTACAAAAAGAGAAACATTATTCACGCTCTAAAACAACAATTATGTACTAAAACGTGTTACCGTTTAAAACCTTTCACTATGGGAATAACGCAAGAGTATCCTGGACGGGCATTTAGCATTAAATATATGTTTTACCACCTTATAAAGATCAAGCCTGCGATTTGAGCCTGGGGCTTTGTGCACGAGCGAGTTGTATCGCCTACGAGTCCTACGACACTTGTATGGAGGTTTAGCATAGTTAGGGAGCTGACTGGAAAAAATTGGAGGTAGAATTTTCTGGGCATTTTCCAATTTCTCTTTCATTAAAAAACTTATTTAGACTATTTCGAACTTTTAAAAAAGAAAAATTTGCCAAATTGGTCTAGCACTTACCAACGACCAGCATTTAATTTTTATTTACATTTAGATTTGGGTTTAAATTCTAGGTCAAATTAAATATTTTGGTTAAAAGATATATAGTTTCATTTATGGTCTAAGTAGGCTGTAGAATCAAATCTACTTTATAGTAATATGCAAAGTTTTTATATTCTGTCAAATATAAACTTTCAAAAATACTTTGTTAACTTAAACGGATGGCGGCTCATCGATAGATGGCGCCACTGTCTCAATACTGATACCTGTACCACGCTAGTGAAAATATTTAATACACTGACATATGCACAATTTTCCAGCGACACGCTTTGGGGAGTATTCCTTTTTACTCTCAGTAGTTGAACTCTTGTGTATCGCCATTTCTATAATGGTGACCCCATATGAACCATAGCCTATCTAGCCGCAATGCCCCGCATCTTACTTCCACTTCCCACTGATGACAATCAGTCTTGACCAGACACCCCGGCACCACATGACGACAGGTCATCTCCTCTCCATATCACGACAGGTGATTCCGTCGCACGTGCAGTTAACCAGTGGCGCAGAACCATTCTAGCGGACTATATACAACATAATCACACATGGATGTTGGTGTCATACTGCGTCGACCTCTGGTCTGGGAAAGGAGTCATGTGGCGGCTTATCGATATATGGCGGTACTGTCTTAATACTGAAACCTGTATCGCGCTAGTGAAAATATTTAATAGATTGGCATATGTAGGTACAACTTGGCGACACGCGTTGGGGAGTATTTTTTTTACTTTTACTCTTTACTTGGAACCTTAGGTCTTGGGAGAACAGATCAAAATCCATTGATCAATCTAATTATTTCACTTAAATTACAGAACAACATTTTCTCTCCTAAACTATTAATTACCTAATTTGTATTATTTTTTTCATATAAAATAAAATTGCATTTTTTTTGTTTAGTTTAATTTATTCTATTTAATGCAAATCTCAATAAAACATAATTACTACCTTAGACACCCTACAGGCACACTAATCCACGTGTACATACAATGCCGTCACGCACACAATGTCCGCGAACGAACCTCACACAGTTTCATCCTGCGCTCTATCTGCCTTTTGTTTTGTAATCTGAGCATTGGAAACACGGATGGAACCAATACAAATAAAGAACATTGATGTGTCTGTCTGTCCCAATGTTTGTTTAGACTAGTATGTGAAACTGCACAATGAATTTTAATGAAACTTTCACGAAGAATCTGATTTTAGTTTCGTAGAAACCAGGGCATAATGTTATAGTAAAAATCAAGAAGACTGGTAATTACAAGATGTAGTCTCCCGGGCTATAATCACAGTGTGAAGGAAGATCACGTCCATATTGTGCATGTGTGACGCCCGCGGCTGCCATGTGTGCTACGTGATGGCCACTCGGCCTTCGTGACTTTAGCACGGAATGTTTATTGGTGGCTCGGGTTCCTGCACTCTCTATTAAACTTAAACAAAGCTTTAAACAGAGTTTAATATTTAACTTGTGATTTGATTATTTGCACAGAGAATGAAAATATATTTCCGTGAGATGACACCTATTTAGCTCGATTATTCTAATCCTTAGGAGGCCTAAATACCTGAACCATAATCGTAAGAGAAGAAAAAAAATGTAATTAAACCTTATTTATTCTATTACGTGCCTTGCGGTTGCACCCGCGTTAACAGTTACTGCTATCAAATGCATTTTTTTTATGCGAAACAAATAAGATCCAGATTTTGTTTGATACAAACAAATAAACTCAGTTTCTGCTATCTAATATATAATCTTGAGCCAAAACACTCGCCATCTTGTATTTTTGCATTTCAAAGGGTATATAAATAAACCAGTGTATGCAATTTGTTCCATAAATCATAAAATACTTCTATTGAAGAAGTAACGTGCTAAAGATACATTACGTACCTTAGATGCAGTCATAGTTTTACCATATTATAAATGTAGCCAGATACATCATAACATATACATACATCTGCATACGAACGAAAAAGTTCAGTGACTCGCTCCTGTGTCGCACTGTCAAAAAAATGGAATTAACTTCCAGTATCGGCCTTTCCTGCTTTCTGCAACCTGGGGTCCTTCAAGCGAAACGTGAAAAAGCATTCTGCCAGTCGCGCACATTCATGGACTATTCGCTTAATAAACAGGCGGTCTTCTCTATAAAAAAACATAATTCAAACAGACCTATTTTTAAGTTAAGGTTACTATAGAGTTGGTGCAACCGTACCTTTGCAGGCGTAGCTGTGATAGATCCATCCCTAACCCTTAGCGGCCGGTTTAACACTTTAATGCGCGGCACACACAATCAGATATTTGTTTTAAATTATGGTAATAAAATGTCGGCGCAAGTCACGAGTTTTTGAGCGAGTACACTGAGTCCTACAGACTCGCAAATTGGACTTGAAGATATGCTCTTGGGAATTTGTTCTATCTTTTGTTGCATCGGATATTTAAACAGCATGCATCAGTTGGGGAAATATTGCTTTTGTCTTATGCACTTTTTAAAGAACTTCGAATTTTGTATGAAAGATTCTACATCACGTTGGGTGGACCGATCTTCTGTATTGAGACTTCCGGAAACCGTGCACCGGTCCAAGCGGAAGACTATGCATTTTTTTATTTGTAGTCATATTATTCTATGCACCTGTCCATCAAAACTCGACAGTTTTTTCAGCTACCATTGCTCACCATCACTTAATAAATCTATTAATCCTATTATTTCTGTTGAAACCAAATCTTATTAATTTAATCCTAATTCCCATCCATATCCATTGCATGCATCGCAAATATCTCAAATCAAGGAGGAGGGACATCTAAGGACTTCCAAATGGGTTTCTCCCCATCTCAGGACACGTCCGCATATTGCGAGGTCTGGGTACGGAATGACGCATACTTGAGGAGGTACTCGTAGTATTCGCAGCAGGAAATGCAGAGTGCGAGATAAGCTGGATCGAGAGCGGACTTTGTGATATCTGCTGTCCGCGCATCTCCGCTAGCGTCGGTAATGTTATGGATAATACCACTTCAAAATCTATCTGTTCAAATAATTAAAATTTAAGTAGGTATCTGATGTGTGTCCGGAATTATTTCCGAAACGGCTCAATGGATTTTGATAAAATTTCAAGGATCATTGTGGGTATTTAGGCTTCGCATCTGCTTTTGGTTTCATTTAGATATCTTGAAGATATACGGCTGTTTTAAGGTGAGATGTAAGTGATAAATAATAATTTTTGAATATATTATTTGAAAAATCTTTCTTATACATCGGCATATCATCCATTGATTGTAGCCATTCCGTGGTCGTAGATCATAACCGTATATTAAACTAAAAAAACACGTCTTCACGGCGATTATAGCTTTCGGTGTAGTCAGAGACACCAGTACCAGTATGGACTTTTGCCAGTTGTCTATATTGAACAGAACAGGTGGCAAGCCTGTTGCTGCATTTAGTGGATCTATGTCACTTATTCACGCAATAATTTATGTTTAGCATTTATCGAGGAAGTCTCGTTAAAATCGGTTCAAAATTGTAAATTTATTTAATTTATTTCGTATATCTTATAATTATTTAAGTAAAAAGGTTTTGCTAATAAAATTGGGAAAATACTTCTAACGGAGACCGGCCATCCACGCTCCAAAGCCTTTTTCATACAACGCATAGGTTGCGCTGGAAATTCAAAAGGGTAACGCGCTATGTGTTCTATCTAGGCACTATGGCAGCGGATTCGGACTTTCTGGAAGAAATTTTTAATTTGTAGTTTTGAGATTTTTAATGTAAACAATTTTTAATTTTGAATAAATATATTTAAAAGTAAAATGCTATTTGGTCTCTCTATCATATTTTCTATTAATCGATATTTTATTTTTACAAGATATTTCTTCTATATTAATTTTTCCTGGGTTCCATCTTTAGTTCAATTCCACACAATACAACGACAAACTTGCCACCTGAACTGTTTAATATATGCAACTGACAAAATATGGATATTTGCAGTGTCTCTGACCATGATGCAACGTATAAAGACGGTCATGGAATCTACACAGGTCGACCTTGTCAAATGGCTGGCTGAATCCACTAACATTATTAGAAAAAAAATTAATTATTTTCAGAAACAACTATTTATATCTATCTATCATCACGCCTTTTATCCCAAGAGAGGTAGGTAGAGACAATCGAATGCCATTCCATTTGCTACGGTTCTGACATACCTCTTTCGCTTCATTTATATTAATTACCTTTCATACATGCTCGGCGATTGTGTGCCTACTTTTAATATTGCCATCGATCAATACATTTTTATGTGTTCAATAAAGATACATCTAGGTCGTCCTCTGTTAGCATTTACTTTCACTTCAGCTATATAAACATTTTTAGTCAATCTTTCATCCTTCATTCTTTCAATGTGTCCAAACCAGCGTAAACTACTATTACTCATTTTAGTCACAACATCATTTTCAAAAATCATACCAAAAAAAAGTATACCGACTTCAAAAATTATGCACTGAAAAGTGTGCTTTTTGAAAGCAAATGCACAAGTCACTATAAAAGAAACAAATCGCTTCAAGTGTGCCTATAACATTTGAAGAGTTTTAGATTTCTCCAGGATCTCATCATCAGATCCTGACCATGGGACCACCTGGGAAGTATGCCCTTTCAAACAAAAAAAAATCCAAATCGCTCCAGGCGTCTTTAAGTAATCGAGGAACATACATAAAAAAAACATAAAAGTTTCCGACGAATTGAGAACCTCCTCCTCCTTTTTTGAAGTCGGTTAAAAATACTTAATCTAATCTTATCCATATTAAATCATCTTCATAACACTAGCAGCAAATCAGAACAGTCGCCAACCGCATTGTTGGGCCGATTTAGAACGCAGTAGACATCTCCAAACTAACTCGATCCATTCTCACGTATTATTAATATATTCTATATTATTTGTTGATTCGTGTCTACGGCTCAGACAGGTGGATTATTGAGTTTTGTATAGAATTAGTTTGGACTCGGTACCTACTTGCTCTTCATATCTCAACCAACAGACAGAGATTCTGATCTTTTTCTTGTCATTGGTAATTTATTTTTGGCTTACCTACATATCTATATAAGTAAAAATTAAATACAACATTAAAAGTACACACAATCGCCGAGCATGTATGAAAGGTATGATGAATATAAAGAAGTGAAAGAGTATGTCAGGATCGTAACAAATGACATTCTGATAGATAGATAGATAGATAAAAATTAAATACTGTTTATTGGTAAGCTATTTTTAATGTTCGTAATAGTCTGAATAAGGTTTTTAGGAAAAGAATAATTGAAAAAGTTGCCAGAAAAATTAGAAAATTTGAGATAAACTGACAGTACTTTATTCTATGGGGGTGTGTATATATATTAAGGAATGTAAATTAATATGAGCTCCACGGACGAACCCGCTACGGACTAGTTACAACTAAATTTCTTGGTAAATCATCATTCATCAGACCCAATTCGCTTAAGGAAATAGAACAAGGCTCACCTACAAGACCCTTTTAATAGTAATAAATTCAACACTGTCCGATTGAACACCTCTATTTAATATATTTCTGTTCACCACGAACGTTATTTTAGCAATTTGAGATCCTTTGTGTTTACTGACCTTCCTTTGAGATATATTAGGCAAAACAACACTGTCTAATTTGAATGTTAGAAATTCATTTAGGTAGCGTTCTATGTAGTAAAATGCCCTGTATATTTATACAATAAATAAAAAAGTGTTTGTCTGTGATTTACATTAGGTTAATTGAATTAGTTCGAATTCGAAAAGCAGTAAATATGTGTGTGTTTTAGTATTTATGTTCCTGTGTACCTTTGCCTTCACTCAATTTATTAATACCAGACGTGATAGAAAATCTACAGGGGTTAGACAAAATCTACAAGCGGTATCAGTTTATCTATGTATGACATTTGTCACGTGATCTCTAGAGAATTTGTCTTCTAAAAAAACAGGGGAGTTAGCACAGTTCGTTCGTTTCGGTCGAATGGCCTTGAACAGGCCAAAACGTTCATGTCCAACAAGGACCGGCCAGAGATAGCCCGGGGCCGAGAGTTCCGGCCCAACAATGTGCGGGCAAATTCCGTGTACTTGTCTTTGTCCGGCCAAGCAAATTGCTCGGCATTCTTGTGCAGGACATACCCGGTCCGAGAATGTCCGGCCCAACAATGTGCGGGCAAATTGTGTGTACTTGACTTTGCCCGGCATAGCAAATTTGCACGCACATTGTTGGGCCGGACCTCTCGGCCCCGGGCTATCTCTGGCCGGTCCTTGTTGGACATGAACGTTTTGGCCTGTTCAAGGCCATTCGACCGAAACGAAAGTGTCGCTGTCAAAATGTATGCTAACTCGGCTGATGCAATCATAGAGTACTAAGCCTAAGGATGGGCCATAGACGGGCTCCCTCTTTCGCCAATTTTCTGCTCCTTGACCAATAAAACTGACCACCATTAGAGCAGTAACCTTAGGTTTCGAGAAAGAGCTCAGAAAAATAGTTAATTGTGATGTTTTAAATGTGAAAGGCGAACTAGGACGTCTAATTTGCGGGAACATGGTGTTTCCAATAATTATTTATAATTATTATGTTTGTATTTTAGCAAATTGAGGACGTGAGATTTTGTCTCGCTCAGCTGGGGGTGCGTGGTAGAGTCATTTGCTTGTCTAACAATAAAAAAAATTACCATCGCGGACTTTTTTGTAGATAATTAAATCTTTACTGTTTTCCCTATATAATTTTCTAATTTCTCTAATGTATGAGAGAGCGATGCCGACAATTTTTTTATTGCTTGTCATGAGTACCTGTAGTTTCAGACAGTATCCTTTCATAAGCCGCTCTATATAAATCCACAATTTTCTTGTTCTAAATGATATTATAGTCAAGGAAAAGGCCTTAGGTCGATCGTGTCTGCCCGTTTACAAATCACAAACACTGACCAAGTCCCGAACCAACCCCCTTCAACCCTCTAAAACAATTATAAATAACTATCATACTTACCTAATCTCTAACTATCCAAAGTTAGGAGAATTATTATTGAAATATCGATGAATATCTTAAAAGGATATCAATTTTCGTATACTTATACCTGAATCCGATCAAGGTAGGCAGAGAGAAGTCATTATACTGCAATTATTTTAATAGCTACTCGTCTCGCGTGAAGTTAAACAAGAAACGAGAAGAAACTGTTGGAAAATTAGGTTTTTTAGGAGTAGCTGTATTTTCTGTAGTAACCCTGCATGGTCACTGGTCAGCGAGGATCAGCATTAGATATGGATAAACCAAGCTTTAGACTTCACTATTTCTTTTGATATTTGGTATAACTTTAAGTCTTGTTGACGTGCATATAATGTAGATTCGATTGTCTCTGCCTACCCGTCTTGGGATAAAAGACGTGATGATAGATAGATAAAAGATTAGGTTTTTTGTACTTTAGATCAGAATTGATTAGATAATCTCCAAAATTAATATAAGCCGAATCGTATATCGTATATTCTAGTCATATGTAATCTTAAAAATATAAATGCTGTTCGTTGGTAAGCACATCACTTGAGAACGCTTGCACCGATTTGATTAATTTCATTTTTAAATGTTCGTAATAGTCTGAATGAGGTTTTTTGGGAAAGAAATTGGAAAAGTTATCCGAAAAATTGAAAAATTCGGGAAAAACTGAAATAATGGGATTTTTGTATAAACTCAAGACCATAATAGGTGGTTCGTTTTCCATACAAAAATGTAATTAAGATAAACTAATTAACTAAACAGTAAAAATGTCTAAATATGTGCTTACTTAACTATTTTCGGCTTTTATATTGCACGAAATCAATAAAAAATAACTTTTTTATAATAACTTTCTAAAAAATATGTTTAATATTAATGATTTCTATTATAAAAAAGTTATTTTTTATCGATTTCGCGCAACATAAAAGCCGAAAATAGTTAAGTAAGCACATTTTTAGACATTTTTACTGTTTAGTTAATTAGTTTATCTTAATTATATTTTTGTATGGAAAACGAACCACCTTAAATAATGTTTGTTGGTAAGTGCATCACTTGAGAACGGCTGGAGAGATTTGTCATTTTTTATATGTTCGTTATTATTGTGTGAATAAGGTTTTTAGGGAAACAAAAATTGAAAAAGTTGCCCGGAAAATTGGAAAATTCGGGAAAAACTGTGAGTGCTTTTTTTCTCTGAGATTTTAGTATGAACACAAGAAAGGTATAGTTACAAATATTTTGAATCCATCTATTATAATTAATTCAACCTAGTTTAGATATTGCATTAGAATATCTATTATCAAGTTAATTCTTCTGATAAAGACGGCCATGTTGGGCTCAGGCGTCCACTTCCGCCGGAAGTCCAACTCTAACGGATATTCTAACTGGACCGGAAGTGGCCGTTAAAGGACATATATTTCGAATTTAGAATAGGTACCAATTGTTTGTGTTAGATGACCGTCTATTATGTAACGGTTAGGCAGGGTTTGCAAACTTTATGAAATATTAGCTTTGCCCCAGACTTCGTTCGCGTATAAAATTTGATCAATATTATATTCAGAGACTGATATTATTATATCAGGAAAAAAATCTAATATATTATTTGTAATTTTATTTTATTTTTGTAATTTAGTACCTATTTAATACTTACCTATATATTTCTATTTTAACTTTTGTATTTTTTTATTTGGTGGATTATACGGTGCATGTTTTTAACAATTTAAAAAAGGGTCGATAGTTAGAGTGTTGGACTTGAAACTGAAGGTCCGGGTTCAATTCTTACTGAAGCCATAAAAATATTCAATCATGTTCGTATTTTAGTGGACTACGAACGATTTAGTAGATCGCAAAAGCAAATTATTATTTTAGAATTGAAAACTTAGATGTGGGCAATGTCTCTGACCACGGCACAATGTTTTCTTCTCACGGGTTGCCTTACAGCTCCCGAAACCGTGTTATCGGTCCCAGGGAACCCAGCGGAAGACCAAGTCTCCCTCTTTTAGCCGATGGTATTTGTGAGGCTATACGAGAGAATATTTAGGTATATAAGTTTTTAATTAGGTATAAAAATATCATTGGTACATAGACGGGATCGAAGCGTGGTCTGCCTAGTTAATACCAGACGTCTTCACCATTCGGCCACCGGCTTAAAAAAAGTAAGCAAATAATGTGATGTTATTTGAAAACCATCTAGCTAGATATAAAGGAGACTTGAATTTGTGGATAGCAGTCCATATTAACAGATTCGTTACTCTTGTACAACTTGCTCTTTAAAAGAAGTGGAAAATTAATAATTAAGGGATGGAAAAGTTGCTCTAGTTCATAAATTTTCTATCCCACTTTCAAATCCGCCCCCGTACTTAATGTTTTAATGAACAAATATTATTACAGGTCAGAGCAAACTGGTTTTCGATTCAGCGAATTTTGCATTAATTTGTTGAAGCTTAAGATTTTATTAGGTCAAGATATAGGACGTTTCGAACAAATTTTGCACCAGGGTTTCCGTACGTCCCAGGGTACACAGCAGGAACCAAGTTTTCCTCTTTTAGCTGATGATATTTGTAAATCTATACCTATACCTCTAAGCCTTGTCGAATAATGTAGGTACATAAGTTTTTAATTATAAAAACCCATTGGTACATAGCAGAGATTGAACCGTGGTCCGCCTAGTTAAATATCAGCCGTGAGAGCAAGATGATGTAGAGAGAATCTCTCTATGTAAGAAAGAGAGAGATAGTAAAAATGCAAGACAAAAAGGACCGGCTTTCGAGACACAATTTTTTGGTCCTGCTTTGTCACTGCGAGAATGATATCTTTCTCTTTCTAACTGAGAATTTATCTACGTAAATATATTTTTATTACACGCGTCATGCTTGCACGCCAAACTTTAAGCACTCGGTCACCGACGCACTTGAACTGAGTCCAACTCTAGAATCTAAAGAAATTTAAAGTACTTATCTTATTGGGATCGGCAAGTATAAAAATAACACAGGCGAAGCCGTGAGTAACTGAGTAGCGTCTAGTATACAATAAAATCTACCCTTACAATAAATAAGTCGTGAACATGTTTGCTTTAAATCGTTTCTCGGTCAGTGACGAAGGTAGCTGTGGTCAAGACTTAAGATATGCTCGAATTAATATTCATACGATACGCCCCTGACCAGGTGGACGTCACTTGAAAAGGGTGGCCTGTCTTAAGGGTTGTGAAATGGTGATTAGTTTAAAACAGAACTGACATGTTGGCAAACTGCTGCTACAGCTGCTACATCACTGATCACACGATGATTTCTAGCGAAATTAATGCAGAATTCTGTCTTAAACCATTGCACGTTTCAGAGCACTCCACGCGCTGTAACACTCAATGCTTTTGAGCTAAAATAAAAAATAAAACGTTGCGTGCTCTAGCACACTTAAGCACACCACAGAGATGTGTTCAACGTTCTTTTTAAAACACGCATCCCGGCCATGTACCAATGGTTTTTTTATAATTTAAAAGTTATAAATACTTATGTTCATTATCCGACAAACCACAATTAGAGGCTTTTCCATAAAGAATAACCTCAACAGAACTGGCCACTCGTTAAAATACCATTGGCAAAAAGAGGAAGACTTGGTTTTCCGTTGGGTACTCTGGGATCGTAACACAGTTTCGGAACACACGGTAACCCGTGGAGAAAAAAGCACTATTCTTTGAATACAAAATTATGTGAAATTCGAGGTATAGTCTGTGTCCAATTTTGGTAGACCGACATCAGTTAAAACAGCCTATATTGGATTAAAGAGTAGCAGATGAAAAGTCTGAAATACCAAATTTCTGACCGACCTCTCTGTTATTAGTATAATCTTTGACAAGCGAGTCAAAGCGTAAGAACAGGGTGGACAAGAATACGGGCAGTCACCCACTGTCTTATCTCTGCCCACGCCCCGGGTACCAAGCTGATGGATTAACTCTATTGTTCTACTGCCTTCCGAAATGACTTGAAATTTATAATTACGTATCTATGTGCTTCTGGAGCTTTGTTTTTGGTGTCATTTATTTGTTTACCATCCTTTTCCTTATCCGGGATTGTTTAATTTTCTTTATTAAATTATAAGGAAGTATCTTTTTAAGTTTGTTTGGGTTTTTTTTGTGAATTATTAGGGTGTTCGGGCACTTATTATTAATTTAGTTGCTTAAGCTCCAAAATAAATTTTGGTCATTTTTTAATGATTACCACGTTATTTCTCTTTTTCTCGATCTTTCTATCTTTGATTTTTAGGGTTTAGTCCATATTAATAATGCGAATTCAATTAATTAGTCTAGACTTATAATTGGCTTCGGTTTTTAGCTTTTAGGGTTCCGTAGAATAATAAAAAAATATCCCCACATGTGGGTATATCGAGTCTAACTCTACTTCTAAGCAATACCAAAAAATGTGGGTGCTAATTTAAATTAAATCCTGAAGCCACACTGCCTTGACATAAAGAGTTTCCTTAGTTTTTCCGTTTCACTTAAATAATTACATATTTCTCAATCGAATCTTAGAGATAATATTAGACAATTTAAATAGGATATTATTGTTTAGAACTATACCTGAAATCCCTGAAGTATGCATAGCTGACCCTTTTCAAACTACAAACTAAATTAACCGCTCGCAACATCTTCACCGTTCTTGACCAAAGTTAGCTATTGTTGGCCATCGGACCGTTTCTAATCTTAAAAACAAACGTAGCCTTGAGGCGGACATATGCAAATATGCTCATAAACCAATTAACTCTGGGGTAGGCGCGGGATCTTTAGGGAGACCGCATATCTTGGATTTGGGGGGTCGCGGGTTAAGATGACCGCTGACGTTGTCTTATAGTATGGCTCACTAATCTTGATCGTGCATTGTACTGCCCGGTCCCCCAACTGTCCGTTGCTATGTGTTTTGCTAATAATTTTTTTTTCTTCACGGGCCATACATCTCCCGAAACCGTATTGCGGTCCCAGGGTACCGAGTTTATAAATTATAGCTGTTTCCCACGATTTCGTACGTGACTATTTCAGAATTTTGGTAAACATACACTTCATACATAGCTTTTGTCATGTTCACCTCTGCCCACCCCGTTCCCGTCGTCATGCCGTGATGGTATATAGCCTATGTTACTCAGAGATAATGTAACATTCCAATGGTGAAAGAATTATCAAAATCCGTCCAGTAGTTTTTGAGTTTATTCGTAACAAACATACAAACATACAAAAATACAAATCTTTCCTCTTTATAATATTAGTATATAGTATGATTATGCTGTTTAGGTATACATACCATATTTCTACATGAATACATAAGTGATATTAAAATATTGTCACTGTGTCTAAAACAGCTGAAAATGATGCTGATGAAAATAAGAGATAATACTTTTTTTAAATTTAATTGTTTAATTAAAACAATATTAATTAAAATGAGTTTAAATATTTAAAAACAACACAGGAAATCCCTATGAGTAGCTCTCTAATCATATGTAGTAATACATACTCATAAGTAGAAAAACTTCTCGAAATCACTGTCCTGCGGTAAATTGTCAAGAACAAGAAAGAGATAATAGTAAGTATTTAAATTTATATTTTGAAAGTCGTGTTCAAGATATACAATTTCTTATCTATATTTCGCTACTATAATAAAATGAGAGTGATCATTGATACCAAAATATTACAGGCGAAGTCGTGAGCATTATCTAGGCAAGTAATATAAGATATTTTTTTACTTTTACAGCTTTACTCGTTTCAAGGAAAAAGGATTCCGGGAAGGCTCACCGTGGGCAACTTTGTACATTTTAATAAAGCTTATTTGACGCTATTATTTCAACGGAAGAAGATTCATTATCTAGTGAAGTCACAAAAAGATATTTCTCTAACATCGGATCTATTCTAAATTCGTCTTGGTGGCAAAAAATTGATAGGTCAAAATGGTTTTGTCATTTTATTTAATCTATATCTCTGCAATATATGTTTTATGTTTCTGCCACACTGATTAATGTTATATTTTTACATATATTATATTTATTTGGAATTCAAAACCATTTACCTAAAATTTTGTCGATTTATTTTCAAAAATGGAGTTGATTTGCAGCCGGAATCTATAAAAATCAGATTACTTATCTGTCTATATATGTATCACGCCTGTAAAAAAACTTACTTATTACACTTGTTTAAATTATCAAATAATATTTTTATTTATTTATAAATTCATGTATCAAAATTATTAATCGAACTATATTTTGGTAGGCTATTCCATCACTGAGGCAGCAGAATCCATTCGTCTTAAGCAAATAAGTCAGGAATAGTTCCGGACATTTATGACTACATTTACTAACACAATGGCCGGGTCTATATACTAAGGGGCCTTTAAAATTATTCAATTACCAATTAATCTATTCGAATTTAAGAGGCGTTGCGATCACAAAATTCAGAACTGACCACTGGTTATAATCAGCTATATGAGGAAACCTTGTCTTCCGCTGAATACCCTGAGGGTATAAAAAAAATGTGATTTTAAAATTAATATGACTATAGCGACCTGCCCCTTTTCGCAATGGTATAATATCGGTTTACAACATTTGAATACCTACACAAATACGCTTGTACCGACTTATATATTAGAGATAGATATATGCTACCGCGGACTTTTTTGTAGATTATTTTATTGTACATAATTCTTTCTTACATCATTTTGTTATATCTCTGACGGATTAGACAGCATACTTGATTCACTAATACTTTTAATGCTCAGATTCTAAACGAGACGGCGAGACGGAAAAAATGTTGAAAAATAATTTTTTGAGTTATAGACAAGATTATTCTTGGATTATTTTTCTCTGTTCCTATTAACTTTTAGTGTAACATTTGCATTATGGAAGTTGTTCGTTATAAAATTCTCTAAAATATGAGCACTGACAGAGGTCAATAGATGCCATTGTTAACTTGCAAATAGCCTCCAAAGCTTAAAAATAGCATATAGGGAGCTGAAAATTCTTGAAGATGGTTTCTATGTTATTCCGATAATGTACAAAAAAAAATCAGCAAGATCGATTTATTACATTTTGTTATGTTATTCCGATAATGTACAAAAAAAAATCAGCAAGATCGATTTATTACATTTTTTTTACTAATTGTTAATTATAAAATCAAGCAGTGCATCAATTTGTAAGCAATCTTAGGGTTCAAGTACGCCCTAAAACGAAGCGATTCCAACAATAATTTAGCCTATAACTAAAAAAATCCAATCAAAACTCCCCACCATCCTGCTATCCTAATACTGCCAAACCGCAACAAAATCCGTTCAGTACATTTTGCGTGAAACAGGTATATATAATAAGGACTTTGTTTTAAAATATATAGTTATATATTTAATTAAAAAAAAATTGTGTCTATTGTCTGTCTATCTGTTTAAAAGTTTTTTTATTGTTCAGAAATTTGTCCAGAAAGAGCTTTGAAACGACTTAAAGATTTTTAATGAAACTTTAAGCGATCATAGTGGATATTTTATATTCATTATACTCGTAGTACTTTTAGTTTACCGTTTATATTAATTGTAATATTTTTTATTAATTTAAACATATTTTAAGACACAAATAAAATTTTGTCACAAAAAAATTGGACAATCACCCGTCTTTAACACACTCCTGAAATCGCATTGTCACTGTATACCCCTTGAAATAAGTGCCTGCAATTTCCTTAAGAAAAGACAAAGTCATTTTAACCACATATGTCATTTGAAATTGAGTTCTATCGCCCAATGTTTACGGTCCATACCCAATGAATGTTTAAGGGTTGGGTGTGCCTGAGCATAAATGATCACTCGGGTCAAAGTGACGAAGACAAATGACATTGGATGTCGAAGTTAGAAGTAGATAAGGTAGGCTTCTCAAATTAGGTGAGTTATAGTAACTTGAAAGGGTATTTTTCACTGTCCAACTGTATTGGAGTTGGTGTACTATCGTTAACAGAGTTTTAATGCTTCTGAAAACGTTCGATTATAGTCAATTTTTTTGTGAAAAATCGCTCATTTATCATTCGTCCATGACAGACTAGGACTACTAAGTTTAGGCAATATAATATTTTAATCAATAAAACGTAAAAAAATATGACTTACTGCTAATGCAAAAAAATATTGGCCTGCGATGGCCTGTCATCGCCCGTCCGATCATATTTTTATTTATTTACATTGTTTGCCATATCATTGCCAAACCGCGCCGGGCTGTAGGAACAGGCCGCGGCAGGCCTCGACAGACATGGCAACTTCCGGTGCGATATGTCAAAATAACGGGCCGTGAAAAGGATACAATCATGGATAATATATTTTTATTAAAATATTTTCAATTTTAAAAAGGATAAAAATAATATTCAGATGTCATTTGAATTAATTAAAATTTTACCATTTTTTTTCTTTCTTCACGGGTTGCCTTACAGCTCCCTAAACTGTATTACAGTTCCAGGGTACCCAGCGGAAGACCAAGTCTCCCTCGTTTAGCCGATGGTATTTGTGAGGCTATACCTAACGAGTGGCTAGTTCTGTTGAGGTATATTTAGACAGAAAAGCCTCTAAGTGTGGTTTGTCGGATTATGTACATAAGTTTTTAATTAAAAAAATCCATTGGTACCTACATGGCCGGGATCCGGGATCGAACCCATGATCTGCCTAGTTAATACCAGACGTCTTAACCACTCGGCCACCGACGCACCCACTCTTTGCTCACACTTTTAATTTTTTAATCTGCAATATAAGACTATCGAAATTAAAGTTTTTATAAAACAATATATTGTTCCAACCCCTGTGTAAAAACAGAAATAACGTTCCAGCACATCCCCAAATACTCGAAGCAAACATAAAACGCTTCGGTAATCGTCAGAAAATTAGTGAAAACCGCAAATAAATATATTAGCGCGATCCCTTCAGGGCTTCAAGCTCGAGGCGGTTGGTTTACCTATTCAAACACAAGGAGGTCTGAAGAAGGTGGCCTCGTCTACAAGCTACAAGGATAAGTCGAGAGGCAGTGTGTTTTCCAATTTGAAATGGGTGAGTCGAGTGTCCAGTATTCTATAGACTTTAAAATCGCATAGAGGTGAAATTTTATATTAACAATAAAAAAATAGTTAAAAACTAGTTACAAATAAAAACCCTCTCAAGATCGCTGATCTGCGCCAGGGTCCCCAATACACTAGCTGTATTGTCTCTTTGTATCTTCAAGATACGTTTACCTAGATACGTACCAGCTCGATCACCTTTTATTCTCATGGTGCTCCATTACCCCTAAAGTAGGAAGGTCCCCATACAAATCCTATGAAGCGCAGTTTTCGGTTTTTAATGTATTTATACAATTTATTTATGCAATGTGTACATTATATTATTTTGTAATGTACTACACATTGCATGGCGTAGATAAGAACAACATCTTGTCCAATTTATATTTTACACTAGTTTTCCGGCCCCGGCTTCGCCCGTCGATATTTTCGAACAAATTAAAATATAGCCTATGTCACTCAAGGATATCGTAGCATTCTATTCGTGCATAAAATATGATATTGTGACTAAAATGAAGTAGTTTACGCGGAAACTTGAAAGAATGAAAAGATAATGCTGGCAGAGGACGACCTAGGTGTACTTTTATTCCGCCCCCGGCTTCGCCCGTGGATATGAAATTAAATTTTAAAAAAAATCGTAAAACCTGATTGCAGCGCCACCTACCGGGTCCAATTGTGAATCTAAACGATCCAGGGATCCACTCAAACACACACAAAAAATTTCATCAAAATCGCCCGTGGAGACATATTAACTTAGTTCATACAATCAGTTTTTCCTGAATTTTCCGGAAATTTTTCCAATTACGAACACAACTTTAAAAAATCAGTCAAATCTGTCGAGCCGTTCTCGAGGTTTGTGCTTAGCAACACATTTAGCGATTCATTTTTATTTTATATAAGTTAAGTTTCATTTTCTCGGGGAAATTTGATATTTTTCTGCGATAAACTCTTCGGCCCTCCAATTATCTCTATACAAAAAGAATCACTTTATTGCTCTAGTTTGACATGAATGAAAAACAAACAAACATACACACATTCGCATTTATAAAATGACTTAGGATTAGTAATATCTAAAATTTCTTAACTCTTGATGACACCCGGACGACTGCCCCAGCCATGTTCCTTAAATCTTGTCCGAACGGCCTCACCTCCGGGTAGGAGCATCGAAGACGCGTTTTCTCTCTGCATATTCAAAATGTCGTAGTTGCATATTTTTCGTTTTCTTTTAAATGTTTATTATTGCTATATAGGAGCTAAACATGCCCCTTATTTCCAGATTATAAATATATTTCTTGAATACGATAGTTAAAAATTATGACTGAAGATTTCAAGCTCGTTTTTATTCAATAATGAGGATAAGATTTTAAATAATAAACTTATAATTCAACTACAATAGAGGTTATTTTATTTCTATTTTTTGTTAAAATTTTAAATTTTTTGATTCGTAAATTTTTTGGTTTGATATTGTGTTTTTTTTGCTCTAATTTCCGTTCACACCCGTCCTAAATATATAAAATATTATTGACAAATTCCTCTTCACAAAATGGACGTACCACCTTCTAAACAAATAGCAACAATTCAACCCTTTTACCCTGACTGACCAACCCCCTCCTTGAGGTCAAGGGGTGTCAAAACGGGGTGGCAAGTTGGTTAAGGAGTTACAGGCTCATCCCAGCAACCAATACATTTCATATTCCGTTGACAGAGGCACAATAATGACCGTTGCCCCGTAAGAGTTGGAATAGTTGGCGGTTTTGACGTGTCCGGTACCTACGATTTATTAGTGATTGGACCCATTCGGAAAGTATATATAATCATAAGGATCGATAACATAGGGATGTATAAGGATGACTTGTCTTCTGGGGACGGTAAGTAAACGAAAAAAGGTATAATGAGTCGATTCCATATTTTTCCCGAAACGAAAAAGGGATGTTCTAAGTTTAACGTGTGTATATGTGTGTATGTCTTCGGCATCGTGGCTCATAAACGGATGAGCCGATTTTGATTTAGTTTTTTTGTTTGAAAAGTGAGTGTCATTAGCTATGATTCAAGAAATTCTGTTCAGCCGTTTGAAGACCATATCAGCTCTTTTCTAGTTGATGAAGGACGACTTCTACTGATAACTACGGAAATAAAAATTAATTTAACTAATTTAAAAAGCATTCAATAATTTCTATTCACAAGCTCGAAATTCAATCATAAACTGATTGATATATAAATAATATATCACAGATTATTGTTCAACTCAAATATTGATTCCACCGATGACTATTTATATAATACAACTCTTATAAAAATCGGTACATATTTCATCGATATTATTAAGAAAAAATTACTTACAAAGTCAGTTTTTTTCAAAATTCCTGAAAAATGCAGTGAAACAATTTTTAGGAAAAAAATGGTACCAATCCGGAACAACAATACGGTCCAAATTGAGAACCTTTTTCTTTTTTCGAAAGTTCTTTCGAATGCTTTACGTTGGTATGCGCATCACTTGAGAACGGCTGGACCGATTTGGTATTTTTTTAGATGACAGTCCGAATCAGGTTTTTAGAGAAAGAAAAATTGTAAATATAGCCCGGTAAATTGAAAAATTAGGGAAAAACTTTAATTGTTTTTTTCTATGGAATTTTTGTAAGAACTCGAGACCATAATTATGTTAAACACGGGCTCCACTGGCGAAGCCGCGGCTGATAAATAGTTTAAAATAAAATTCAGCAAGAACATTGCCATCGCGATCGGTAAATGTTACCCCAGTATCTGCCCACCATGAAATTAAAAAAAAAAGTGAAGTTTTACATTTTAAAAAGTTTACATCGGTTTTCCCAAATTTTAATACACTTTCATAATATACTCTTAAAATGAGTCCAGGAAGAACATATGCATACGTCAGACCTTAATTCCCTATTGTCCGAATTTAGGGGAGAAATCGTGGGGTGAATCTAAGAAGAGGGTGGAAGCGTGAAGTAATTGGGTTATCAATACAAAGTGCACTGAGAATTGTTAAAATATTGATTGCTTCGTCTATCGTCTAAGGATGAAAGATTGACTAAAAAGGCTTATATGGCTGAAGTGAAAGGAAATGCTGACAGAGGACGACCTAGATGTACTTTTATTGAACATATAAAAAATGTATTGATCGATGGAAATATTAAAAGTACACACAATCGCCGAGCATCTATGAAAGGTATGACGAATATAAAAGAAGCGAAAGAGATATGTCAGGATCGTAACAAATGGCATTCGATTGTCTCTGCTTACCCCTCTTGGGATAAAAGGCGTGATGATAGATAGAATAGATAGATAGAATAGATGCTTCGTCTCTGTATCGTAAGTAAAAGAACATTTTTAAGCTATTAGAAACAATTAGAAAACACAATCGCCGAGCATGTATGAAAGGTAAGATGAATATAAAAGAAGCAAAAGAGATATGTCAGGATCGTAACAAATGGCATTCCATTGTCTCTGCCTACCCCTCTTGGGATGAAAGGCGTGATGATAGATAGATAGATAGATAGATAGATAGATAGATTAGAAAACTAAAAATACGAAATCACCATCCGCCTATTTTCTTTTATGAGCTGCTCATGGCCATATAATATTGATATCAATTACACGGACAGTTATTTGATTATTAGTTAAGAGTCGATTAGTTGTCAGACATAAAGTTAAATTAATTCGCCAGTCGGTCGGTTGCGGTCAAATAGAGCACGTGCTATATTTTTATTATATTATAAATTCAAACCATATAACAACTAAGTAAACGTAAGTTTAAGTATTTTTCAATATTGTATGATGTCCCTACATAATGCTAGAGGTTTTTTGTAAATTTCGAGTTAACTTTGTTTTTTTTTATATAGCGAAAATATTAAGGAATCGCATTTTAGGTCCATATGATGCTTAGTATATAATCCTTTATTATATTGTGTATTAATTACAAAAATAAAGGTGCAGTATTGGCGATACAGCAGATGTTTATGTGAAACAATGTGAGGTAGTATCGTCTCTTAAGTTTTTCTCTACTATTTGAGAGATTGTATGTGAGCTTTGGTGGAAGAATAAACATTTTTTAACGGAAACTTATTTAAAATTAAAATATTTAAAAATCATGTTTTTTTAAAGTAGAAGGTAGGTACCTAAGACACGTATTTCGCCACATATGGCCTCTTTCCGGAAATCACCTTATAAAGAAAATCCCTTGAATTCGTTATTCAAAACTTTCAATATCGTCTATGTACAAACTTTACCATTGCAATTTGAAACTATTCGCACAAATCAGAAATCCATAAAAGCCCGGAAACGTCTTTAACTCACCGAATATGCACAGATAGATTTATTAATAACCAGAGATGTGGTAAGGAGTTGGGAGGTAGGCCCGAGGGGACAAAATGGGGTAAAAGGGGGGTAAAACTTGGCAAACGTAAGCCGTGTACTGGACAGGAGTGGTCATAACGAAGATATTTTGACCGCCCCCATTCTGTTTCTTGGAGGTAGCCGAGGCGTTGGTTTACATAGGCATTTGACAAAGGGTGTTCTATATTTGCTCTACAAATGGATTAAAGATTATTTGAACGATTTTAATTTTCATGATTTTACGTAATTTTGAAACATAATTATTTTCAATAAATTACTTATGAACACTAAAAAAAGATGCTACTTTTGGAATCCTTCAAAGGGAGCTTTTATGAATGGTACCTAACAGATACCACTATAGTATGTACCTTAATACCTGTGACAGCTGTGAAAGTGATTCAACGCGTTTTCTTTTAATTTATTTGTTTATGTGTCTAGCACTATGTTAATTATAATTGTCATTGCCTGATTAAAAATGAGTGATTATTGGTATTGCATAATAAGATGTTTTGTTCGATGCTCGTATAAAGTCATATCATGTATGCTCGCACAGGATAAAGTTTTCATCCTCACACCGTCGACACGTTCTCTATACGAATGAAAAAATTCAGTGACTCGTTCCTGTGTCGTACAGCCAAAAAGTGGAATGAACTTCCGGCGTCGGTCTTTCCTCCTTTCTACAACCTTGGGTCCTTTAAGCGAAGCGTGAAAAAGCATCTCTACGGCCCGGCATAGTGGGCGCGACTGGCGGACTGTATTACTATCTGCCAGTCGCGCGCATTCATGGACCAGCCACCTATGCTTAACAATCAGGCGGTGGCAAGGTCACATGTCGTCTTCTCTATAAAAAAAAAATAAAAAAAAATCATTGACTCTGTTGTCGCAGGTATCAAGCTATATTTTAAATACTATAAAAAAACCTGTAAAGGAAACCCGTGAAGATTTTTTTTTTCTATAATAAATATAATAACTAAATAAATAAAAGCCTAATTCGAGTTATTAATTTGCTCTCTAAGTGCGTATTTCTTTGACTGGGAATAGATGCATTCAAATTACATTAAGTATCTAGTTAGTTAAGGTGAAGTGGTCGATGGGAAAATGCACGAGATTCTACCTCGTCCCCCGCACCACGTGATATATGTGAATAGGGTAAATTATCCAGTATTAGACACATTTAGGTATACATTTTGGTTTTTTATTAATTTTTTAATTATTTTTACGATGATGAGGTGATCTTGGCACGCGCACCCGTTCTTTTTACTATAATTACGAATAAAAACGATTTATTCGACCTGGCACAAAGTGGTACACGTCTGGTTAGCACTGAGTTCTCCCCCGGACTAAGCAAGCAGAACGCATTTATCTAGAATCGTGCGCACGCGAGCAGGATAGAAATAGTACGTGAGCAATTTAACGTAAGCGACAATCTGCTTAAAACGCAATTAAAAAAAATATTATACAACATAGACAAAATTTTACAATGAAAGGATAGATAATTACCAATAAAATATTCCTGTACATTTTTGTAATGATACCATCTATATTATAGCCATAAAATTTGATTAAAAAAGTTTTCTAAGGTGTATTTAGGATTTTTTTCTATCGAGTAAAATGTTTCTATTCATATTTTCAATACAATGACAGGATTTGTCATATCCTTAAAATCAATTATTATTTTTTTCAGTTTTGTAAATAGATCAGGCTTTCTGAAAAATTTGATTAAAAATTGGATTTTGATCGCTGACTACCCCTTAAATAAACTTTTTTTTAAGTATACCGACTTATTCAACGACTTATTTGTTTCCCTTTAAGTGATTTTACTGTTATGATAATATAATATCATCGGCATACATTTCATCGAGATTTGATTAAAATTACCTGTAATGTCAGTTATTTCAAAATTTCTGAAAAACTACTGAACCAATTATCACCAAAACAAAAAATGGGACCAATCCGAAATATATCTCTGTCGATTTGAAAAATAACCATCGAAATCGGTTTACAAATCGGAGAAATAAATACAGTCGAATTGAGAACCTCTATCTTTTTTTAAAGTCGGTTAAAACGGTCGTTACATATAAACAAACAAACAGTCATTTACGAAATTACTCAAAAGAAAAGCAGTTCAGTATTATAGCAGGCTTGCTTATCAGCATGACAGTTTAGCGTTTTAATTAAATTCGTTATTTGAATGACTATTGAACTAAACGAATTAGAGCCTAATATCTAATCTTAAATAACTTTGCAGTTCTTATTAACTCCTGCTATAATGTCATTTTGTAGGAATCCCCAAAAATCGATACTAAAAAGCAATTTAAACCCACCCTGTATAAGGACTACAACATTTGGAAAGTCCGTCGTTTCAAATATGATTGTAGTTAGGAGCGTTTGTGTATGGGCGCTATATTAAATTCCGAGTAGCCGGTGAGCAATATATTACTGACTGGCCTAACGAAATATTCTACTCATCTGCCCGTGAATTTGCATAGTAATGTTTGATTGATGTAGTTTACAAGATTTCTTATTATCTACCTGGACAATCAGATCTGTGAACTTTTCACACAAAAAATACGTTTTTATATTTATATCTTGTTGCGGTTTTCACTATTTGAGTATTATGCTTAGGAGTTGAGCATTATCAGTATAAGTGAATCAAGCCGAGAAAAAAGTTAGCCCCAGCGAGTTTTCATGGCGTATGCTATCTAATCCGTCAGAGATATAATGATGTAGGAAAGACTTATGTAGAATAAAATGATCTACAAAAAAGTCTGCGGTATAGATAATAGAAAAAAAACTTCACGAGTTGCCTTACAGCTCCCGGGAACTGTTGCCGGCCCCAGGATACTACCCAGCTGAAGACAAAATATTCCTCATTTAGCCGAAGATTTTTTTGAGGCTATACCTAACGAGTGGCCAGCTCTGTTGAGGTATATAGAGAGAAAAGCCTCTTTGTACGGTTTATCGGATAATAATATAGATTTTTTATTATAAACAACCCATTGGTACATGGTAAGATGTGGGGATCGAACCCGCGACTTCTCAGTTGTGAGCCGACGTTTTACCTAATCGACCACTGATTTTTTATAAACCGAGATTGTAGAAGTGCGAAATTAAATAATTAAATATATTCTTCTGGATCCAATCTTCACTTGATGCAAAAATGTAAACTTTTTAAAATGCTTATTTTGAAAATACTAACTATTAAGGGCCCTATCCCCATATTTTTCTGGTATAAACTATTCCCAATTCTCTGTAAATAATCCACCTGTGTCACTGTAATTTAGCATATAGATACTTATTGAATATATCTAAGTAAAATAGTTGTTATTTTCTCAATGGATTTTTTGGAATAGGAAATATGGGTGGTTAAACTTTGGAATTTTCAATAAGCTACTAAAAACGCAAGACGTTTAATTGAAGGGTAATGGTATAACAGTGCTTTAAAAAAAATTAGAAGCTTTGTGATAGATTATGATAGAGAAAACAGCGGGCACTATATTCCTTTATTTTACTACTCATATTTCCGATTCAAAAAAACCAATTAAAAAAATAACGACTATTTCACTTACATATATTGAATAAGTAACTATATGCTAACTTACAGTGACACAGGTGGATTATTTACAGAGAAATTGGGAATAGTAATATCCCCATAGAAATTATCGGGATAGGGCCCTTAACTAAAGGCCCACCCATTGGTCTAATCATCGGCGCGCCGCCGTACGGTCCACCGAAATTGCCCACAGATTCGTCCAATTCCTATAACAAATGGCCCGCCTAGAACTTATGGCAGCCGGAATGGGAAATTTTCGGTGTGATGCCGGACCAATGTGTGGCCTACTTAATGCAGAGAAACGGATCAACGTAATTTAACGTAACAAGATAGTTGGAGGGCCGGAGCGTGACATAGGCTACATTTTTTCATATGTCACATTTCAAAATATTCCACGGGCAAAGCCGGGGCGAAAAGCTAATAATTTATAAGTGGAAGTACTAACCAGTGTCTTTGTACACGCCTTAAAATAATGACCAACTTTATGTGCTAAATTAAAAAGTATATTATTATTCCTTGTAACCTATACCTACATAAAAAAAGCTCCCGAGTTGGTGAGGAGTTGGGCTGGCTGCTTCCAGATGATGCAGTAGCATCAGGTCAAGGTTACCATGTTGTTGTAATATCATTGAAGTTACAGGATAATAAATTTCGAATCGATCAGACCAGTAAGTTGGTCATATACCTTCAACGACTAGAAAAGAGCTAATGATCTTCAAACGGCTGAACAGATTTTCTTGAATTATAGCTAAGAACACTCTCGATTAATTCACCTTTCAAAACAAAAATAAACTACTCCGTTTAAGAGCTATTGATGCCACAGACAGACGCACATATAAACAGATACACAAGTTGAACTTATAACAGCTTTTTTTTGCGCCGGGTGTTAAAAAGATGCTTATTTGGGGCTCAAAATACCTCAAAAATGTCATTGGCTAAATGCGGAAGACTTGTCTTCTGTTGGGAACCCTAATACTGGTAACACTAAAGTGTTAAGTTAACTTAAATACGTAATAGCTAAGTAACCAAGAAGGAAGAACACTTAAACCATACGTTTACTTAATTGCGGATCCACGTTTAAAATCCTCTTTAACTAAACGGCGAGCCCTTAACTGAGGGACACTTGAGTGATCGATCTCGAAAGTTAACCTTAAATTAAGTAATTTGTTCAGTTAACTACAGTTTGGAGATTCTTACTTACACAGTTGTGGGACCGTTGCACGATGTAGAGCTATGAAAGTTAAGATTTGGCATTTTAGTGCATTTTACCTTTGCATCACATCCTGTTTGCTATGCGTACGGCGGTTCTTGAGCGGTGGTCGTTAGATGCGCAGAACACTATTTTTGTCTAATTAAGGATGACTTTTGTTTTTCACTATGTACCCTGGGGATCGTAAGGATTGATACCCATTTCCATGCACTCATCATCGTTGCTGACGAGTGCGGCCAAATGGTTCTATATGTTACACTTTTGATGGTAAAAATAGTATCAAAATATAAACATCCATCATCATCCATTTACATGATAGTTGGAATACCTATCTTAATTTTTAGATAGTAAAGTAACAAATCTATTGCTTACTTAAGTCTATGGAGTAAGGCGATTTTCGGAAGACGAATAGTCTTACAGGCCTAAACGAGGTAGCTTGAGATAGTGTAAGTTTGCCTAACGACTTTCCTTAGATATCATTCTAAAAGCAGGTGTTAACATTATGTATCTAGTGTAAAATTATATAATACCTAATAAATGCTGTCCACAGCTTCGTTTATTGTTTTGAAATTACCTAAGTACTGCTGACACTTGCAACGCACCTGACACACCTCATTCGTCTCAGTCTAATCCATACATCTTTTAATTTTCGGGTGCTTTCCTTTTTCTTTAAATGTCATCTTCAACCTTTCGTAAGTCTTTTGTTTCTTTAGTCTTTTTTACGGCCTTACAGAAACCGAAACCGTGTTACGGTCCCAGGGTACCCAGCGGAAGAACAACTCTTCCTCTTTTAGCCGATGGTATTTGTGAGGCTATACCTAACGAGTGGCCAGTTCTGTTGACGTATATTTAGATGGAAAAGTCTCTAAGTGTGGTTTGTCGGATTATTTACATAAGTTTTTAATTATAAAACCCCTTTGGTAGGTACCTACATCTTATTATCCATATTCAAACGATGTAGCGTCCCTTTCTCTATCTCAGTTACTACAACTTCTTTTATTCCACACTGTTCTCTTATACCATATTATCTTACCCTACCTTTCTATCTTTCGTACTTTTATCCCACACATTTTTCTCAACGATCTGAGCTACACTGCATTAATTGCTCTTCCATACCCTGTCACTTCTTTCTATTCTATGTTATTCTAATGCATTCATACAAATGTGATCTCACTTCTTTTAACCGATTTCAATTTATGTATGTTTTTTTATGTATGTTCCCCGATTACTTGAAGACGCCTGGACCGATTTGATAATTTTTTTTTTGTTTGAAAGGGTATACTTCCCATGGGTGTTATCAGGTCAGGATCTGATGATGGGACATTTTATAGGCACACTTGAAGCGATTTGGGTATTTTTTTATAGTGACTTGTGCATTTACTTTCGGAAAGCACACTTTTCAGTGCATACTTTTTAAGTCGGTACACTTTTTTTTAAAAGGCAATTATAATTGTTATTTGTGACAAAATTCCGGACGACAGCTGAATCTCCTAGCAACAAACAAGAGAGGTCAAGGGTGTCAGTTTAATATGGGCATCTCACTGGCCATACCTCCAGGTATAATAGCCGTGAAGGACTAAGAGCAAGTAGTTAAACAAACCTAGAACGTATTCGTGCACACACGAGTAAGTAAGGAGTAAGCCTAGATACTTCCCATGGAGGTCATCAGGTCAGGATCTGATAATGGGACATTTTATAGGCTTGAAGCGATTTAGGTTTTTTTTATAGTGACTTGTGCATTTACTTTAGAAAAGCACACTTTTCAGTGCATATGTTTTTAAGTCGGTACACTTTTTTTTAAAAGGCAATTATAATTGTTATTTATGACAAAATTCCGGACGACAGCTGAATCTCCTAGCAACAAGCAAGAGAGGTCAAGGGTGTCAGTTTAATATGGGCATCTCACTGGCCATACCACCAGGTATAATAGCCGTGAAGGACTAAGAGCAAGTAGTTAAACAAACCTAGAACGTATTCGTGCACACACGAGTAAGTAAGGAGTAAGCCTAGATACTTCCCATGGAGGTCATCAGGTCAGGATCTGATAATGGGACATTTTATAGGCTTGAAGCGATTTAGGTTTTTTTTATAGTGACTTGTGCATTTACTTTAGAAAAGCACACTTTTCAGTGCATATGTTTTTAAGTCGGTACACTTTTTTTTAAAAGGCAATTATAATTGTTATTTATGACAAAATTCCGGACGACAGCTGAATCTCCTAGCAACAAGCAAGAGAGGTCAAGGGTGTCAGTTTAATATGGGCATCTCACTGGCCATACCACCAGGTATAATAGCCGTGAAGGACTAAGAGCAAGTAGTTAAACAAACCTAGAACGTATTCGTGCACACACGAGTAAGTAAGGAGTAAGCCTAGATACTTCCCATGGAGGTCATCAGGTCAGGATCTGATAATGGGACATTTTATAGGCTTGAAGCGATTTAGGTTTTTTTTATAGTGACTTGTGCATTTACTTTAGAAAAGCACACTTTTCAGTGCATATGTTTTTAAGTCGGTACACTTTTTTTTAAAAGGCAATTATAATTGTTATTTATGACAAAATTCCGGACGACAGCTGAATCTCCTAGCAACAAGCAAGAGAGGTCAAGGGTGTCAGTTTAATATGGGCATCTCACTGGCCATACCACCAGGTATAATAGCCGTGAAGGACTAAGAGCAAGTAGTTAAACAAACCTAGAACGTATTCGTGCACACACGAGTAAGTAAGGAGTAAGCCTAGATACTTCCCATGGAGGTCATCAGGTCAGGATCTGATAATGGGACATTTTATAGGCTTGAAGCGATTTAGGTTTTTTTTATAGTGACTTGTGCATTTACTTTAGAAAAGCACACTTTTCAGTGCATATGTTTTTAAGTCGGTACACTTTTTTTTAAAAGGCAATTATAATTGTTATTTATGACAAAATTCCGGACGACAGCTGAATCTCCTAGCAACAAGCAAGAGAGGTCAAGGGTGTCAGTTTAATATGGGCATCTCACTGGCCATACCACCAGGTATAATAGCCGTGAAGGACTAAGAGCAAGTAGTTAAACAAACCTAGAACGTATTCGTGCACACACAGTCAGTTCCCGCTGCGCGTTAAATTGCATCCACGGAGTAAGCTAGATAATTTATTTATTGTTGTTCTAATTCACGCAAAATCGTGTAGTCGGAACAACAACGGGCTACAATGGATGAGCACGTTTTGATTCGATTTAAATGACACGATATGTGACTTTACTCTCAACTGGAAAGTGATGATAGATATGCTATTGACCAATGTTTTACCTATAATGTGAGTTTTAAGGACCGTTGCTCTCAGTCATCTTGTATCTGTCAAAAATATGGCTAATCTCAGTTAATCCTGGAAAGGTGAGTTTATTTATACAACATTTACTTACCACACAAATAATTGAGCTATATTTTCATTATTAAGATGTCTAAATAGCCATAGTTTTCAAAACGCAAAAGCAATGCTCGTTTTAAAACCAATATGTTTTAATCAAATTTAAAATAATAACTATCAACTGTGTGGTAAGGAAATGTTGTATAAATAAACTCATCTTTCCAGGATTAACTGAGATTTGCCATATTTTTGACAGTTATATGCTGACCTTGACCAACAGCCCTTAAGGCAGTATACCTGACCAAAAGTAAAGTAGGTAATGAATGGTGCTTGCCTAAGAATGATATAATGACGTTGCGACAAGGCTGAGAAAGTTCTTACAATTGTCTCCTCCTTTTGCAAATATCTGATAATTTTACAATGCGACTGACCATTAGGATAGTAATAATAGTTATAGGATTTAATAGGATAGTTACCTTAGGTTTTGTTTGTATCGTTTTGTGTCGCGAGGCGGAGCTCTAGAAAAATAGTTAAATGGGTGGTTTTTAATTTGCGATCTAGGACGTCTAATTTTCGGGAACATAGTGTTTCCTATGATTATTTATAATTATTATGTTTGTATTTTATCATAATCTCCACATAAAATAAAAGCTTTTGCGATAATAAAACTACAGAAAAATACCCGGCCAAAAGTGGTGATTTACCGCTTCACACCTCGTTTGGTATATAGTCAAAGTTTCTTGATCAGGTGTGGTGATATCTTAGGTAATTTATGATTATAGTTCCGATTTGCGTAAATTTTTGCAAGTAATTTGAAGAATTTATCTGAAACACTGTAAATATGTGTAACTATATTAATATAACTAAATTACAGTGACACAGGTGGATTATTTACAGAGAAATTGCGAATAGTTTATCCCAGAAAAAATATGGATATAGGAGCCTTAAGAACGTTACCGATATTTTTCCTAAATATGAAATTAATAAATATATTTTTTTCCTAAATATGAAATTAATAAATATAAATTTTCCTAAAGAATGTGAAAATATGTCCATTTCGCAAAAGCTTCATTGTATAATTATATTGTAGAGTTAACTATAAATTCGGTTCAACGTTTCACAATCATTTTTATAGTACCTCCACGTCAAAAGTTGAGCGCAAACACGAGCTTACACTGTTTATACTAAGGCTTCTCCGCTATTTAATAGGTGTCGGTCAGAATTATGGCAATGCATTTCTGCTATTATTTTGATGTACTACTGTGCTTGCCCCTTGAAGTTTATGATAGATCTGATATAAACGAGTTTTAACATAAGATGGTACTTATTATTAGAACCATGCACGTTTTGTGGAAAATTTAGTTCGAGATTCACGATTCTTATTGTTGTTTCAAGGTAGAGTTGTTAATTTTAGTTTTATTTGATAAATACCTTCTAATGGTGCGTCGGTGGCTGAGTGGTTAAGACGTCTGGTATTAACTAGGTAGACCACGAGTTCGATCCCTGATCCCGGCCATGTACCAATGGGTTTTTAATTAGAGGCTTTTCCATCTAAATATATCTCAACAGAACTAGCCACTCGTTAGGTATTGCCTATACTATTGGTATAGAGTTCAAATCTCGCATGTGTAAAAAATTCTAAGCACCAATTTTCTTTAAGAATATGTGCTTAAATTTCTCCTGCATCGGTTAAGCAGCAAGAAGCCTGCCACCTGTTTAAGATTGCTACTATGTACTACTCTTATGTTCTAGTAATTTGTGCAAAACACGTTATCTTTTGTGAGAAAAAAAAAATCCCAGCTTTCGCAACCTTTTTCAATTATTTTTTCTATCTTTACGGGTTGCCTTACAGCTCCCAAAACCGTGTTACGGTCCCAGGATGCACAGCGGAAGACCAAGTCTCCCTTTTTTAGCAGATGGTATTTCTGAGGCTATACGTAACGAGTGACCAGTTCCGTTGAGGTATATTTAGATAGAAAAGCGTCTAAGTGTGGTTTGTAGGATTATGTTTATAAGTTTTTAATTATAAAAAACCCATTGGTACATGGCCGGAATCTGGGATCAAACCCGTGGTCTACCTAGTTATTCAATATTTTTTCATATATTTCTATAAATTCTTGCCATATGGGAGGAGGGAGTCTACTATTTTGATAACATTTTAAGCCATGTTGTAAGTTTACAATCAAGATATGACTTTGTCGATACTAACCTATTGTTTGCGGATTACCTACCTACCTATTCAAAATTAAGGTAATATGCAACGATCTGCGTAACCACCCAATCATGTCAAAATGTGTGTACTCAATTTTATTACAGATAAATACAATCTTCGTACAAGAACACTTCGAAATCTTGATTCTGAACAAGTCACTTTACACAAGGCCTAACTAATAATCTATCATCACGCCTTTTATCCCAAGAGGCGTAGTCACAGACAATCGAAGGCCATTTGCTACGATCCGATCTTTATCTCTTTTACTTTATATTCATCATACATTTCATACATGCTCGGAGATTGTGTGACTGTCTGTCAACAATCTTTTTTATGCTTTTATAAAAGTACACCTAGGTCGTCCTTTGCCAGCAGTTCCATTAGCTTCTGCCATATAAATCTTTTTGCCAAATCATTCATACTTTCATCCAGTATAATAATAATTTAGTTAATAACATTTTTTGAGATTACTACTCTAGTGGCCTTTTAAGGTATTTTGACTGTGTCTTCGAAAATACTAAGTGAGCATCTTTTCTACTGATTGATTATTTTATTATACAAAATCGTCTAATAAATTAAATATATTTTATAAATTCAAATGATAAAACTCAATATAAAATATTTATTTCAAAATATTTGCCACAAATAAGAGGTTAAACTTTAGTATATGCTCGGAGGAAGCGTCGTATAAATGGACAGCGATTCTTGAGTATTACTCTAAATCACAGCAAATGGGATCCACCGTATCAAGATCACGCGGTCATCGGTCGAGTTATAAAATATTTTAGCTCAGGAATTTCTAACTCATATCCACATTATATAATATTTTTTTTAAATAAAAACATAATCCTATATAAATAATGAATTGTATGAAAATATCTATATCAACATATTCTACTGATCGGTAGTGTATATTTTACCTAGTTATCTATATATTAATACGTAAAGACAACCCTTTTAACCATTTTTTTTGCGCGTCACTGAGGAGTATGAGTTTTGGCATATTCTTTTTCTTGTTCTGGCATATGGAGAATTTTCATTGTTTACATCAATATTGTCAATGTCAAACATGGCGGCTCGTATAGAGCATTGACGATAAGAAAAAAAATTAATATCATTGGTATAGAGTAAAGAACAAATAGAATATAACCACTACTTTACAAATAATTTTAAAATGTTGCCAATAAATAATTACTGACTGATACAATTTGTTTTATTCTATAACACAGAAGCATTGAATCATATTTCTGACAACGTCCCCCTTATGCCAATCACAACATTTCAAAACCCACCTGCAAGAAATAGGTACGTAATTTATTAAATGAATGAACTAAGCGGGTCCACTAGTTTTATATATAATGTCATGTTTCATGATTTTAGCCTCTAAAGAACCTAAAAACAATTTTAATTTCTTTATTTCTCGAAACTACTCCCTCACAAAAAGCGAGATCTAAGATGTTTCACATCAAAAATTATAAAGGAATAAACAAAGCATGAATGCAAAAGTGGCAATGTTCAATTACTCAATATGGGCTGCAAGATTTTAATAAGTTACACAATTTTAGAATCTAACAGTTCAGTTAGTTGGCTTAATTGACTTTAAAACCTGAAAACTGGTTGATAATAATAATCAAATTCTACGCTGATATTTATATGCTGGTATTTGCTGAGATATTTGGACCAATCTCCTTAACATTTTGATCAAAATTTGCGACTACTGCTACATACATTCCTTATTTTTCCTGCACTTGATCTGACACAATACTGTGGTATAGAATTCAGCAATGAGTCTTTCCCACAATGTCTCATTATACAAAATTACAAATAAACATGTAACTTTTGTTCCTGCATTCCCCGTTCGCGAACTTCGTGTCAAAGGTTGATAAATATGCAATGCTATCGATCTGAGCTTCGATCGAGCGTGTATCGTTGGTTTAGAAAATTATAGATGGCGCCTCAGGTAATACTGGCTGTTTACATTGCCTGCCTGCATCCATGTTTAAGGGGTTAAAGGTCGTTCGTAGAATGTGATTATGTGCTCTCGTTGTTTGTTGTAGCGGAGAATTGATTTAACAAGAAAGTAAAAATTTAACAAGATTATAGGAGTTATGTTACCGTTGTATTATGGAGATGTCTTGACGTTGCTTGCATAGATCCTGTGGAAGTTTAGCATTTTGTAGTTCCACAGTTTATTATGAGAAATTGACTTGATTTTTTGATAGAAATATGGTTGTATGTACTTACTTCTTCATCAAGTTGGAGCAACTAGATAGATAGTAGTAGATGCTATCGCAAAAGAAGTGTTTTTATAGTCTGTCACAATATCATAAACCCTGCAATACCTACCTGCAAATATCTACTGATAGTTAATATAATCCTAGAACATATCAGAGCGTATCTTCTGGTACTTAATACTTCACGGGATCATACTGGTGAACGTTCTAACTACCCTTTGCGTCAAAATTAGGCATGTCCACACCAAAGTAAGTACCAACCACTGTCACTTAGCAGCATGGGGCAAACCAATAATCACTTCTGCTAAAAATACATTACAGTATACGGTTTGGCCAGAGACACTAGTAATAGTGTCCACTTTTATCAACTGCTCATATTAAAAATAACAAGTCGTAAAATAAAAAACCAAACTCAATGGAAAACTAAGTAAACAAGGAAATCCCTGGTCAAGGATGGATCCAGGATCTCATTTAGATATAAAGGCATAGGCAATAATTATCCAGCCAGAGATTCAATTATTTATGTTTTTGCAGAAATACACTGACGATAAATGCGGCTGAACGGATTAATATCGGAAATAATCCCGTGAAACGAAGCCTGAATTTCTTAAAAAGCGAGTCTATCATAATTTTCCTAAGTAACATCTCAATTCCCAACCCCGTATTAATAAAGTAAGCTGCGATCGCAATCAGCGAGCCGTGTGGCCGTAGTCGCGATGTGAAATATCGTCTGTATGTGCATCTAGTTGATAATACATCTGGTTTGGAGGTGAGCTTGCACGCCGCTGTCCGTCGTGTCGTGACATGGCCCGGCGTCTCATACTACCTGTCATTGAATATGTGGTCTTGATACTTTAAATGTGTATTTAGGAAGGCTTCATCAATACGGCCACACGGCTCGCTGATTGCGATCGCAGCTTACTTTATTAATACGGGGTTGGGAATCGAGATGTTACTTAGGAAAATTATGATAGACTCGCTTTTTAAGAAATTCAGGCTTCGTTTCACGGGATTATTTCCGATATTAACCCGTTCAGCCGCATTTTATCGTTAGTGTATTTCTGCAAAAACATAAATAGTTGAATCTCATGCTATGTATGTTGGTGGTGGTGGTTGGGCACGGCAGATGCTGTATTAAATTATCCAACAAAATCTGGTCCTTGGCACTTCAGTTCAGCTTCGCATCACAAAGTCTTAACAGGAAGGTTCAATCCAAAGACCGCAAGCTGATTCTCGTACTTCTGCTGAACTTAATAAAACTTGCCACCCGTTCTATTCAATATGAGCAACTCCTTAAATATGGACAACGTTAACGGAGTGTCTGGACATGCCCCTAGGCAAATGTTGCATTTTTCTGCTCGTTGATAAGGTATTTTTAAATCGAACGTCTCCTTATGGTATGAACTGTTCTTAGACAAAAATTGCTTGCTTAACCGGTGTCGTTTTACAACCGCATGACGAGTACTTGAAAACGTCCCATTAATAAAGTTCATATTAGGTTAACATTCACTTCCTTAGGAATTGATCGTGCTTTGAGATTCGTGTACAGAGACGACACTCTGTGAAACGGAAGTTAAACCAAAGTTTCGTAGAACATGGTCGTAGTCATTCGTAAGGGAAGCTTGAAGCACGAAGTGTGTTTAATAACTTTTGGTCAAATTTGTAGAATTTGGACTATTGGCTAGTGATTTTACTCACGATGCAGCGCTAAAATAATTGCAAAAAATGCAATGTTGTTGAAACAAATAACATCATCCATGCAATTATTTTATTCCAGTTGAGAATTGAATGAAGTCTGCTTCTGAGTAGGAAACTGACCACTAAGCCAAAACTGTAAAAAATATCAAAAAGTATCAAGATTATCCAGTCGCCTGGTTTGCTACAATTTGTTGGGATGCCGTCTTCGATAGATGTATCGGCGTGGCCATTATGTTAACAAGGGTGGCAGAGGTAATGTTTTCCGATAGATGTTGGACTAATATTGTTACTGTGTTTATTCTGTACTTTAAGCTAACGGACGCTATTGGATTCCTTTACCATCTAATATTATTTGTATAGGAAATTGGTTATGTTTTAAGCATAATAAGTATAGTATGCATGTAAAGCCCAAAGAACAAAAATTTAGAATCACTGCTACAGTGTTTAAATTTAGCTCTTATATACAGAGAAAGCTGAAAATTAAGAGAATTTACGCAGATCAATGGAAGAAGGGAATACGAATTTGTGAATGGAAAGAGCAAAATCGTTTTTAATAACACTGTATGACCTATTTTAAAATAAACTTGTAGATTTTATATGTTGTCTCAACCTTCTAAAATTATCAGTGTAAGACAATATATTTTCAAAATTATAATCACTAAAAATGATACAAAAATGATTAAAGTAAACATTTTTTCTCGCGAACAACATAAAGTTTAACACAATAGATTTGAGATTTTTAACTGAAAATCAACCTTAGCTTTTTGGGAAGGAGGCTCAATATTCAATCACGGCAGAACTTCGGCCTTACAAAATTATGGAAGAATTATGCAAAGTAGTTAAGAATATAAACTAGATGCCAGTTATACGACGTTAAGCTCAGAAGAAGTCTTAAAGGAAAAGACAACAAATACTGTAAAGAAAATAATCTATACTCTATACTAATATTATAAAGAGGAAAGATTTGTATTTTTGTATGTTTGTTACGAATAAACTCAAAAACTACTGGACGGATTTTGATCATTCTTTCACCATTGGAATGCTACATTATCCCTGAGTAACATAGGCTATATACCATCACGGCATGACGACGGGAACAGGGTGGGCAGAGGTGAACATTACAAAAGCTATGTATGAAGTGTATGTTTGCCAACATTCTGATATAGTCATCAATAATATATTTAATGTAAAAACTTTTGATTTCGCTTGAAATGTAGCTATGGAGGATCAACAGAAAAGCTCAAGAGAGAAGAAAAATTTAAATATCTTTTCGGATCTATCTATTATCATGCCTTTTATCCCAAGAGGTGTAGGCAGAGACAATCATATGCCATTGGCTACGATGCTGACATATCCCATCTCTTCTTTTTTATATTCATCATACTTTTCATACATGCCCGGATATTGTGTGAACTTTTAACTATGCCTTCAATCAATATTTTTTATAGAATTTTTTATTTATATTATATTTAGTAGGTTATCCTATAAAAAGGTATTCCTCTACAATCTACACGTTTTCTACGAGGGTATTTTGAACTGTTGCTTAAGGTTCTAAAGATGGACTTAGCCTATATATGTTCACTGTTCACCATCAGTCATTTACAAAGCCTTTACGTAGAAAGTGCGGTGTACAGCGTATTGGCTGCATTCAGAACTATGTTATTAGAGAAGAATCAGAAATGAAAGATAATATTATTTTGGCTAAAATTAAGAAAAGTAGTTTACGCTGGTTTTAAATAATGAAGGATGGAGTCGATAGCCAAATTGGTTCCGGGTTCAATTCCAATACTAAGCAATTTTCTAAAATACGTGCTTAATATCGACTTCTTCCGTGCTTCGGAGGGCGTATAAAGTAGGCGTCTGCACTTCTTCTAATAATTAACAGATATTTACGTCTGTTAAAGAAATTACATATCTAGGTCCATTAGGTGCAGCAACAGGCTTGCCAACTGTTCTGTTTAATATGAACAACAGACTGCAAGTGGACGCTGTTATCTCTGGCCACACCGCAAGGTATAAAAATCGTGTGTGTAAGGAAAAAAGATTGGTGTTTTCTCTCGTTAAAACATTTCATATCTCCTTCCTATTTCATATAACCTAGATAAAAACCTTCGGCGAGTTGGACTATTATTCGTAATTTCACAGACACACACACACACACACGCGCATCCAAACAAACACACACAGATGCACACAAATAAACACGCGACATGCAGTATGTAATGCAATAACAACCATCCTAGCATAATTAATTTCTTTTCAGTATTTATTTTAAATAAAAAAAAAAGTAATGTTCTGTGGTCTAAATAGGAAATTTATAATTGGCCTTCTTTGGATGATATTGTAATAAAATTCATATATAAAATGTGCTGTTCATTTTCTTAATTTAGAAAAAAAATATCTTACTTTGTCACAGTTTTCCTTTCAATCGCCTATCAAAAGCATGCATAGTCCATTCCGTTGCACAACGTTATCTTGTTTGATATTCACGAGCGTGACATAGCAGTTCCCGAGCGTCCAATTTGAGATAATAACGCAAAATCGATTACGAATTCGATTTTTCTTGGGAACCAGAATGTTTTCGTTTACTAAGATTGCATAATTATTACTACCTATATACTCCATTGTTAGTATAGTACTAACTAACTTCGTCTAGGTTACTGCTCTGCTCTTTTTGGTCGAAGCGTGATGTTATATAGCCTTCCTCAATAGTTATTGAGATTAACGCGTTCAAATAAACAAACTTTTCAGCTTCGCCCATGAAGTCCATACTATTATTTATTGGAATTGAAAGGTGGATTAAAAAAATATATCCTTCCCTAGGGTTCAAGCTTTCACTGACTGAAAATTCATTAAAAATCGGTTCAGTGGTTTAGCCAGACAGACATACTTTCGCATTTATAATATTAGTATGGAAATTATGCCTGAAAAACGTCTATGAAAATTTGTCCAATTCATAACAATGGCAGAGTCATTTGCTTGTATTACAATTAAATAAATCTTTATAATATTTTTTTGCAAATTCCGACTTTCCTAATTCCCACTTTCGGATCTAACAGGATGTTTATATAATGTATATAAGAGTAGGTATGCATCGGTCAAGTACTGGTATAATAACATACCTAAATGAACATAATTTAAGTAAAAACAAACATTAGCTTCCAAGTGGAACTTGGTTTATTGAATAAAATCGTTTATTTTGCCATTAACTTAAGCGAAGATCGCATAAGAAAAAGTATAAAACCACATTATATGAACAAACAAATATGAGCCACATGCATCGAAATCGCCTCGTTAAGCTCATTAAAAAGTTCTTATGGTACTTTGATGCAGACTTATAAAACATAGAATTGATAACATAAATTTTATAAATTAACATTTAAGTATATAAAAACATACCATATAAAACAAGTAAGTTAAAACAATTTTAAAAATTTAGGAACATTATATCCGTAAAATTCGTATAATCCCGTAATTTCAATAAATAAGTCCAAATTTATTCTATTCTAAAAAATTGGAAAATTATTCATAAATGCTGTCCGAAGTAATTTTCAATGTGACTGTAACGTTTGTTTGAGTCAAAAAAAAAGAGTGGGCATTGGGTAACGTTTGTTTGAGCCATGAACTCCAAAGACAGGTTGTTTTATATAATTATCCAATTCATATAATGACTTAAATAATACAAAACATAGACCATATTACCAATAGGTTAGCATATCTACTACGAAAAGTGTCATTAGTCACTTTGTTGTTTAGTTTTGTCAAAAAAAATAATATAAAACGTAAAGAATACCACGAGCGAAGCCGGGTTTGTATCTAGTGTTAAATAATTTTTGCTTCACTTTCACTTTTCTTTTACTTTCATTACATTCTCTTTATTTCATTTAATTTCTTTTATTTACAGTTTTACAAACTTAGGTATAAAAATAACAAAAATATATAAAAATATTTAAAAAAAGGAGTTATCCCCCCGGAAGCGAGGTAAATACCCAAACTACCGGTGGTTAGGGCTGCAGAGAGAGGAACTTCCTCACAATACGGGCCGTGCTGAGGAGTACTGCCTTCTGGATCTGACCCAACTGTCAATCTCAAGGCTCCTAAGGTGACGGTCAAACATTATTATTATTGAGCTAAATAAAGGAGGTGATCAGGATTACAAAAAAAATAATTTAATCTTTAATTTCAGGTTAATTCTTCGGTCATCTCTATATTTTCAAAGTCTACACCGATTGTAACATGGATAAGTCTTTTGTTCCTCGAAGATTGCTGTTGGCTGCGATTTTATTACCATTATACGGTCATCATCATTTTAGATGAGGTGACCTCAGTGATATGGCCAATTGATCTAAATGTTGATATCTGCTCCCATAGTCCCATACGAATTGTCTCTCACGCTCGCATTTTTAAATTCGAACGTCAACATGTGAAATGATGAGGGATCAACGACCTAAACCAAAAGATAACTTTATTAAAAATAACAGATATTTAAGTCTGTAAAGAAGTGACGCATCTAGGTCCTCTAAGTGCAGCAACAGTTTTGCCACCTGTTCTGTTTAAAATAGACAACTGATAGAAGGTATAAAGTCCGTAAATGTCAAAGGTTAAATTACACTGTATTGGGCTACTTATTATATTTATTATGTAACTCTAAATTCACAGGCATAATACCCGGTCCTATGTAAGGCTTGCATGGGGACATAGGTCCAACACGTAGAGGCCCTTTAGAGTGTTTAATCTAAAGTGTTGTGACTAGCACCCGTCTGGACCTATCTTTGAATGCATCAAATACAATGCGCTCACAGACAGGGCCCGTCAGGTGCCTGGACTATTGCTGAGATAAAATTAAATTAAAATCGGGCTATTGTTTTGAGGTGTTAAATGGATTGGTTTATCAAGTTTATTGGTAGAGACTACGGTCACCTACCGGTATCATTCATCTCATGAAACGTAAAATAGGCAGGTAGTGACTCGCCGTTTACTAAATGGGCCTCCTAAAACAACCACCATTTTTAAGCATTTCTGCCGGCAGTAAGACAGGCAACACTGGTGTAAGCGGCTGGGGGTGTCGAGAGGTGTGACACCGGTTTCACATATAGCTTCCCCGTTATTACGCCTTTAGACACTTCCACCCCCGAGCATAATACATTATATTATACTCTAACGACTCCACCCTGGACAACCAATTAAGGCAAGCCAGGGGCGAGAGTCTCAGCAGTGGGGACGCCTGCCTCAACCTACTCTCTGGAGCACTCAGGTTCGACGGTGTCGTTACTCACCCACGGCTCGCCACAAGCCGCCCTGCGCCCTTTTTTATATTTATTATTATTATTATATTATTTAAAACTTGAATAAATAAATTATGAAGGATATTACCTTTTTTACTAGTAATTACGGTTAAATTTAATATTTTTGGGAATAATTGGCTTATTATTAGTATTATGTAACTGGCACAATGCCCGGTCCTTGTAAGGCTTGCATGGGGACATATTATGTCCAACATGTAGTGTAGACTTGTGTCTAGCACCCGTCGGGACCTATCTCTGAATCTATCAGAGACTATGTGCTCGCAGACAGGCCCCGTCAGGTGCTGAGATAAAATTAAATAAAACTTGTGCATTATTTTGGATTTTTAAATGGATTGGTTTATAAAGTTTTTTTTATTTTTCAAGTCAGTCAAGTGTCAAGTCAAGTGGACTATTAACACACTATTAACAAATTACGAACTTGAGCATACACTTCGTCAAATTACAGTTTTCAAACAAAGTAACTATTTCAAAGTAAAATCTCTACGAAAATTAGCATATATCGTGTGTGAATGATTGTTATCAAGCTATTTTTGATCAAAATCTAAGCACGGAAGCCTACACTTAACTTGTGAATACGGTTTTACACGGTCAGAAGGCCTTTCTAAAAAGCTTACGATGTGTTCCTTTCAGATTTTTATCTTCGCTATTGTTTACACGTTTTATTTTGACTTAGAAGTTCAACTAATCATTATTACCTACCTTTCTTCCAATGTTAGATACTGTATGGTAGTGAAATGTGGGTATGTCAGAGGAAACACCAAAGTTGATGATGAAATAAGAAATAGTGTGATAAGATAAGAGAGCAATGTGGAGTGAAGGAAGATGTAGTAACTAAAATTGAGAAAGGAATGCTAAGATAGTTTGGGCATGTAAATAAATATGAAGCGAGTGTAAATGGGGCAGTTAGAAATGGAAGACCTTCAGCAGAAGCCAGGTCAGAAGTACCCTAAACCGACGAGCATGCTTGAAGAATAGAATGAGAATGAACGAAGCGAAAGAGATTATGTCAGGATCCTAGCAAGTGGAAATCAGAAATCCTATCTCTTTAAGAACCTTTTATGTAGTACCTATATTATGTATTTAGATAATAGTAGGTATCATAAAGGTGCAACGACAGATTTGTCACTTATCAGGCAGACGTGACGGTCATTTTGGCAATTAAATCAATGACAACTTTATAAGAGACAACAACTACAAATTAATTACCGCTCTGTATTCGATTGGAACATTTAGGGTTCACAATCGAATTTTTCTTCTCCATTCTTCTACGAATCCAATAAGCGGTCAAGTAAGCAATAAGAAACTCTAGCAATCGATGTGCCAAGCCAATAACCGTCAGGTATTCTTCCTGTTTCCTTCCTGGTTCACTCTTGACAGAGCGGTCGTGTTGCTCCCTGCTGGATAACGAACGAGGCTATGGCGACCGAGCAATGGCGGTATATCCGTAACCGGATGGACGAGGACCCCAGCAGCCTTGGGGTCTTTTTTCCCAAAAAAGTCATCATGAAGGCTTTCTGCTTATCTCTATGAAAAATATAGCGTAAAGTAAAAAATATGTGTACTTCTTAATAGTAGAGTGAAATGCATTTTTACAAATTGATACAAATTATTTGAGCGAGCTTCGCTTTGTTCCGACGACGCTTGTTAGTACTGCGAAGTATTTTATTATTTTGTCAAGCTCTCCGTATATTAAATAATCTCTTAGCCGACTGCGCTGAAATATGAGAAGGGTAATACATTTTAGGAGTATAGATTGTATGCTCACGCCTTCATTCTTTTGGTGTAGGCAGATTTTGATGTTAAACACGTTATAAAAGACCGACTTGTATGCCGAGAAAGAAAACCGCGTCATACCCCCTCTGCGCCTTGGTACTGGATCGGCTCGTTCTCCGCAACTCGACATCTCAAAGCGCCTTCTATTACCCTGTGTGTGCGTGGCGCGTACACTATAAACACCTACCGGTCGTTCCGTGACGGCCACCTTCAGGAGACAAATCTTTTTCTACTGAAGTTATCATCTCTAAACCCCATTTTTTAAATGAACCCATGTCAGGCAAAGTAATTTAGGTTTGTAGGTAGTCACTCTCCGGCCCTCCAACTAGGTACATATCTGTGCAAAGAGTCATTACGATCCGTTGCTCCGTTTTGACATGAAAGAAAGACAATAAAAACCGTCCAAGTGCGAGTCGCACTCGTTCATGAAGGATTCCGTACATTCAATAGTAAGCACTACACGTTTCCCTCCAGGGACCTACAGAACCCCCTTTCGTTTAGCCGATGGTATTTGTGAGGCTATACCTAACGAGTGGCTAGTTATATTGAGGTATATTTAAATGCAAAAGTCTCTAAAACCCGTGGTCTACCTAGTTAATTTGTTGTTATAGCGGCCATTTTCCTATGTAGAATCAACCTGGTTCAAAAGATACAGCCCTGTGACAGACGGTTAGTAAAAAAACATGTTTCATGTATGGGGACCCCCTTTAATTTTTAATAGAGGAACCATAGTAATAGGCTCCCTTTGGGTATAGAATCCTAAAACACACAATTTCGCATTTATATTACTACTTACCTATAGTTTTCTTTCTTACCTTTTTTGGCTCGAGCGAGCATTGAACTCCAACGCTCTAGCAATGCTTTATCGACAAAATATTTGATTTTGAATTATACCTCCAGTGTGCCCCAACCTTTATTTTCCATTCCTCAGAAGGAGTCCGAACCATCTTATTCACGCCCTCATAAAAGTAACTGTTTTGGCTGTTTTTATTTCTGCGTTTCTTTACCTGTGTATCACAGTATTTTAATAAACCCTTAACTTTTATTATATAAAATTAACCTTTGTTCTATAGATAATAAGGTCTCTAATTCAAAAACGCGTCTTCGCAAATCATTTTGTAAGGACAGACGTTTCTTATAAGGACAAGAGGAATTCAAATTACTTTATTAGTACGAGATTTAATAAATTTTGCCGTTTGAAAAATGTATGAGGAATGGATTCTAGAGTGTCTTGCTTATTGCCCCTTCCCTTAATTTCTACCTAGATTGTATATTACAATACTAGCTTTCGACTTTTGTCTTTGTTAAATCGAAATATATCCCTTTTTTTTCGATTAACCTGAAAAATTAAACTTATTAGTTATTTACCAGAAGTGTAATTTAAACTGGATTTAACATGTTTTTTTTTTTGTAAAAATACTACTATTTAATCATAGTTATTTCTAGAATTTCTACACAATATAATAACTAACAGATATTTACGTCTGTTAAAGAAGTGACACAGAGGATTGTATATCGGCGCAGCTACCGCGCCCGTTTTCTTACAAACATAAAAAGCGTCTTGCTACACCTAAACATTATCTAATTTCAACGAAATTTTATATGTAACTAGCTTTACGCCCCGGCTTAGCCATTATTATCTTTCATTCCAGTGCGCAGTAATAAGTTATCTTAGATTTCGTTGATATCGTTCTAGGACCTCAAACTTGCGGGAACATAGTGTTTCCAATCATTAATTTTAATTATTATGTTTGTATTTTAACATAATCATCATATAACGTAAAATCCGTTGCGACAATAAAACGACAGAAAAATACAGTGGTACAGGGGCTAATACTAGGCGTAATTTGAAGTGTCTAAATTTTGATAAAAGAAAAACCTAGTTTTTCACTATGTCAATAACATACAAAATTGTCACTGTTAATGGTGTCTCTAACCTCACCGCAAGCTATAAATGCCGTGAAGATATGTGTAACCGATATTACAGATAAATAAAATTCGCTAGTTCTAATGGTTGTAGAAAAATCACAACTGTTTATTTCCAAACATCAAAAAAACATCAAAAGTAAAATCATAGACAAAATTAAAAGTATAAAAACATACAAAAAGTTTGTGCATCTTGCACATTCTCCCCTTTTTAGTACAAAACACTATATTTTAATCAGTTTTTTAAGAGGCCGCCTAAAGGTTCCTGCAGATGTGGCAACGTCCGCGACTCTGACTATGTTATCCCTGCCTGGGAACAGGGCACTCACACGACCTTTGGGCCAAGAGCCCCTCGGCAGGTTGCTGTCACATATAATCACTATATCACCCACAGCGATATTTGGCACAGAGCCCCCGCCCCTTCTTGGTGCTAATGTTGGCAGGTATTCTTTGACCCAACGCTGCCAAAAGTGATCTGTCAGCCTTATTGCCCTTCGCCATCTACTTCGGCTTAACAAATCAACGTCGCTCATGGTGGCGGGAATTGGTCTTCCGGATGACGTGCCTAGTAAAAAATGTGCAGGAGTGAGCGCCTCTTCACTTGTCGGATCAAGCGACACATATGTGAGTGGGCGGGCGTTCACTAATGCTTCCGCTTCAGCCAGTAGGGTACACAACACTTCTTCGCTGGGCACGCGTTCAATTAAAGTTACCTTCAGCGCTCGCTTTATACTTCCTACCAGCCGTTCCCACGCTCCTCCCATAAAAGGTGCGGAAGGAGGAATAAAACGCCAGCTTATTTGCTCGTTAGCCGCAAACTCTGATATTGTATCAGCATATAAAGTGCGTAACTCTTTGCTGGCTCCAACAAAAGCTGTCCCGTTATCGGACCAGATTTCAGCAGGTGTGCCTCGCCGTGCTATGAAACGGCGGAGACTCATAATAGCTGAATCCGTTGAGAGACTGTTTACTATTTCAATGTGTACAGCACGAACCACAAGGCATGTGTAAAGTGCGACATACCGCTTTTCTCGTCTCCGTCCGATGGATACTAAGACTGGCCCAAAATAGTCCAACCCGACGAAAGTAAATGCGCGTCGGTGGTGGGCTAGGCGTGCTTCTGGTAGATCGCCCATTGGCGGTTGAAAAGTAGTTGCACGTCGGAGCTTGCAAATTTGGCAGTCATGAGTAACGGAGCGTACGGCATTTCTTAGCCCAATAATCCAGTAGTTTTGGCGGAGTTCGTTTATGACCATTTCATTATACTGATGGGCAGTCTTTTGATGGTAGCGCAGTATCATAAGACGCACAGCTGGGTGTTTTCCGTCCAAAATCATTGGACGTGTTGTATTGTCCGCAACGTCAGGTGCAGCTACAATCCGACTGGCCATCCGCAACTCGTTCTGAACGTCGACGAATGGCGACAACTTAAATAGACGACTGCTACGTGGCAGCTGCTCATGGTTCTTGATGCTCAATATATCGTCTCCGAAGGAATCAAGTTGACTCTGTCGTAGAATGTGCGCTTCTGCCAGGTGTATGTCACTCGCCGTAGTCATCGATAGATTAGTTGATACATTTAAAAACCAAGGAGAGGATGTGCAAGTATTAATGCCCCGTCTTTGTAGACTACGCGCGCGTAACATGGCAACGAATTTATGCGCCATTACTGTTGCTCGCACCATTCTCAGCCATGAACTGAATCTCTTAGGATCCGCTGCGAGTGGTGCGGGCAAATCGGTATCGGAGATCAGATGAACATTATGATGATAAGATGATTTAACTTCTTCTTGACCTAGGCCGCTAGTATCAATATTAGGTTCAGTTGGCCAGTCTGAAGATAGAAGAAAGCTCGGCCCCGAGATCCAACGAGACTCAGAAGAGAGCACGGAGCGTTTAGACCGTGTTGCATCATCAGCTACATTAAGGTTGCTAGGTAACCATAGCCACTCACTTACGTTAGTAATCTCTAGAATCTCGCCGACTCGATGTGACACGAAGGGTTTAAATGTCCGCGCGTCACTACGTAGCCAACCCAAAACGGTCATTGAATCGCACCAAAATATACGTTGGGTGGGCTTCGCTCTATGGGCCTCACAAATTGAGGTTGCGAGACGCGCGGCCATTAGAGCACCCTGAAGCTCTAAGCGTGGAATGGAAACGGGCTTGAGCGGTGCTACACGGACTCTACTACAGATTAAGGCTAGTTTCACCTCACTATTCGAATAAACGAAGCGCCAATAGGCGCATGCGGCGAATGCAGACTCACTCGCATCCGAGAACACGTGAAGTTCGCGAGTAACTACGTCGAGCGCACTCAGATTATAGCAGCGTGGTATTTGCAAACTGGAAACTGTAAATAAATCTTTAAACCAAAGTCTCCACGCAGTACTATCACTCTGAGAGAGCTCTTCGTCCCATCCCAGACCCTTACGCCAGGCGTCCTGAAACATGATGCGACCTTGCACGATAATCGGCGCAAGAATACCAAGGGGGTCAAAAACACGCATGACTGTAGCTAGCACTACGCGCTTAGTGAGCTTATTTGGCAACTCGTGACCTTTGTTCAAACCCGTGTTGAAACCAATCAAATCGTTGACGGGTTGCCAAATAAGGCCAAGCGTGCGCACCGGTGTGAATAGATGACCTAGGTTTACGTCTACATTTGCATTTGCGTAAGGTAATTCGAGCAAGCTCTCTTTCGGCAACATGGAAAGTGCCGAGAGATCGTTTGACACCCACCCACGCATGTCAAATCCAGCTTTTTGATGGACGGTGTAAATATCAACAGCGACCTGAGCAGCTTGGTCTGTACTGTCCAGGCTCCCAATATAGTCGTCCATATAATGATCGGAAATGATGGCTTGGGCTGCTTCTGGATAGCGTTCCTGCCATTCAAGTGCATTTTTATTTTTAATATATATAGCAGTGAAAGGACTAGAAGCAGCGCCAAATATCATTGACGACATGCGATAAGTTATAATGGGTTCATTTGGGCTGTCGCGCCACAAAAATCTTAGAGCATCTCTGTCCCTCTCTATTATTTTAATCTGTGGAAACATTTCCCTGATATCCGCTGTTATTGCAATTTTGCCCTCCCTAAAACGAAGTAACGTTTCAAACAATGACGCGAGGAGGTCCGGACCTGTTAGTAATAAAGAGTTTAATGAGATGCCCCGAGATCTCGCGGCTGCGTCATGAACGACGCGTAACTTTTGAGGTTTATTGGGATTAACAACGCCAAAATGAGGTAAATACCAAAGACGAGTCCCAGTATCTGAATGTGCCGAACACTGTTCAGCGTACCCCTTTGAAATCATGTCGTGAATGTTCTGGCGATATTTTTCTGAGTAAGACGGCTCCTTAGCCATTTTCTTTTCTAAACTAAGAAATCTCGATAAAGCTAGTTTGTATGTTTCAGGCATGGTTAAGTCGTCAGTCTTCCATAGTAAACCTACCTCAAAACGACCACCCGGCAGACGGTGAACTGTACGCTCGATCACCTGTATGGCGCGCTCGTCGTCAGTACTGCGAGCTGCTCGTTTTGAGATACCCATTGAGTCAATCTTATACTGTTCCCTAACAAGATGTTCTAGTACTGACCGGCTGTCCTCTGTCATGTCAGGCTCATGAACGGTTGTATGATTGACAACATCAACTGATCTCGTTTTACTACACCCAAAACCAAACAGCACCCAACCTAGAGCCGTTAGAATAGCTACTGGTTGAGTCTTGGTTCCCTTACGCGTGGCTTTAGAAAGTGTTAGATGCCAGTTGTCAATACCTATAATTATCAGTGGCTTAACGTTATCATAACAGAACTCATCAGCTATGTCTGCAAGATGCTGATACTTCTGCACACTGTCTCTAGATACACATTGTCGCGCTGCACCTAATCCAACAATTGATCTAGCTTTAGTAATCGTGTGAGTTTCGATTGAGTGTCGACCCCGAATGGTGAAATTAACATATTTAATTTTAGCATCTTTTCCTAATCCACCTACACAGTCTAAATGTATTTGCTTTTCGGGTCCCCTAGAACCTATTTTATCCGTAACCTCGGAGTCAACAAATGTCGCCGTCGAACCGTCGTCCAAAAGGGCGTATGTGTCTACACTACCAGTAGGCCCTGATACGGTTACGGCTACTATCTTTAACAAAGGTCGATAAGTAAGATCACTATTATTTTTAGTACACAAAGAGGTTAAAGCGTGTGTGAGAACTTCGCCATGTTGTCGATCGGTTCCGCTTGCCGCCGATGGCGCGGGTGGCTGCAGCGCGGGCGACGCCCCAGAGCTGAGCGGTGCCGAGGGCTCGTCTAGTTCCACGTTGACGTGTGTGGCCACATCGCGTTCGCGCTTGAAGTCGTGCAACATAATATGATGGCGCATGTTACAACCATCTACACTACAAACCTTCTTAATGCAAGAGTTTTTATTTTTATGCCAACCTACTTTCAGACAGCGATGACATATCTTATTTTTCTTTATAAATTGCCATCTGTCATTTACTGACAACCGCGAAAATTTGTGACATTGACTCAGTTCGTGACTTTGTTTACAAAATAAACAACAATTTATTTTAGAATTTGTTGTGGAGGTTGATGCCAGTGTATTTTCATTTTCAGCAACAACATTAATTCTATCTCTATATCGCCTATTATCGCTGACCTGCACGAGAGAAGGAGGCGAAATATCAACATTTGCTCCGAACCTGCATTGCATTTCGACTTCTCTAGAAAGAAAATCAGCGAGCATTTCAATTTTCGTCTTGTTGTCGCTGCGTGAGAAAGCGTAGTCTATCCAGCGAGTTCGTAACAGCGACGATAGTTTAGAAATTAAGACCTGAAAGAGGTCCGGTGATCGCAAATAATCTGACTGATTTAGCAATTTAATTATTTCTACGCAGTTACGAACTCGACAGGCAAATGTAGCTAAATCTTTACCTTCAGCACCTACCTTAGGCAGTGCACGCACTGCGGCAACTTCCTGCAACACAACAAGCTCGGGCCGGCCGAAACGCATAGCGAGCGCGCTCAGCACCGCGCCGGGCTCTCGCGTTGACACCAGCAGCGCCGCCACAGCCTCGCGGGCGCCGCCGCGCAGCGCGCACGAGAGACGCGCCAAATTCTCAACATCTGTATATGTACTAGCTGTATCCTCGAACACTCGTTTAAAGCACAGCCAGTCCAAATGAGATTTGCCGTCAAACAAAGGAAGTTCCATTAAGGGAACTTTAGGACGGGTACGAGAATTTACATTGTTGATTAACACCTCTAGCGATTTTACTAACTGAGGCACTCCGCCGTCTCCAGAAACAGCTGCAGGCGAGAAAATATGCGCGGCAACCTGCGGGCCGCGGTGCACTCTTCCCAGTGGTTCCTGTGTAGTCGGGCCTTCACAGTCTTCACACTGGACCGCTGCAGTATTGTTTCTGAAAGGTGGGTAATCAGTTAGTAAATGGGCATCGGGGTTAGGATGTATACCATTCACCCAATCCTTAATGCTGGCACGAGATCTACCACTGCCGCTATGACAAGACTCGGCTTCTATAGCGGCCAGCTCAGCTTGCAGTTGTAAACTTGAGACGTAGCGTTCTCGCTCCATTGCCTGGTTTTCCAAATTAGCCAGGCGGCGCGCATGCTGCGCCTGTGCCGCTAGCTGGCGCGCCACGACGGTGGCGGAGGAGCGGGAGGTGGCGATACTCGAGGGTCGAGAAGGAGCTGATGAGGCATGCGGCTGTTCGCTCGTGCGCTCTAGGTCGGACGCGGACGAGGCCTCCCTCGTTGCTTCCGTTGCTCCGTCTCTCAAATCACTCGTATCAGCCTCCTTGCGCTTCGCTAATCTTGTTTCCACAACCATTTTCACAGTAGAAGGACCAAAATGTAACCGATATTACAGATAAATAAAATTCGCTAGTTCTAATGGTTGTAGAAAAATCACAACTGTTTATTTCCAAACATCAAAAAAACATCAAAAGTAAAATCATAGACAAAATTAAAAGTATAAAAACATACAAAAAGTTTGTGCATCTTGCACAATATGTTTGTTTTTGTTATGTTTGCTTTTATACAATTTTTTATCCGATTTTGTTCTACCATAAGGCAAAGATAGATAATTGATAACCTTGTCTCCCACGCTATTCACACTTTTCTGATATTGAATGGCTTTGACAGAATTCAACTTGATGTGAAATATTATCGGACATTGTTGTTTTTGTCGAGAAAATAGGATATCTACTCGGTTGCTATGTAGAATTGCTGATACAATATTTACCCCTACCGGTCCCAGGGTACCCAGTGGAAAACCAAGTCTCCCTCTTTTAACTAATGGTATTTGTGAGTCTATACCTAAGGATTGGTCAGTTCTATTGAGGTATATTTAAATGAAAAAGCATCTGAAGTGTGGTTTGTCGGATTATATACATGAAAACCCATGGTACATGGCCGCGGGATCCGGGATCGAACCTGTGGTCTGCTTAGTTTATACCAGACGTCATAACCACTCGGCCACCTACGCACTGTACCCTGGGACCGTAACCACAGTTTCGCGTGAAGGAAAAAGTTTTTGTTTTTTTAGTTTTTTCATCTTTATCAGTTTATCTGTTACGGTGCGGTTGATTTTCTTGAGAAAAATTAAAAAGTTATGATGTAGGAAAGAATTATGTAGAATAAAATGATCTACAAAAAAATCCGCGGTAATAAGCGTATTTATAATAAAAAATCTATGTACATTATCCGACAAACCGTACAAAGAGGCTTTTCCATCTACATACCTCAACAGAGCTGGCCACTCGTTAGGTATAACCTCAAAAAATCCTCGACTAAGTGAGGAAGACTTAGCCTTCCGTTGGGTACCCTAGGGCCGGCAACGGTTCCCGAAGGCTGTAAGGCAACCCGTGAAGATTTTTTAAGCGTATTAATAATATACGTATTGTATATGGATATTCAAATTAAATTGTTGCAAATAGATTTTTTTCCGGGGCAAAGCCGGGGGCGGGCGGGCATATAATATATATATATATATATTATATGTCAGACATTTATATCAATTTTAAAGTACTCAGTTCATTTACTAAGACCACAAATTACTAACTGAAATTACATGGCAACTCGTTAAGAAATCCGGATTAAAGAGTTAAAGTAAAAAAAGAAAATGTCGTCCGAGCCGCAAAATTCCTAAGCGGCGTCCCAGGGAAATGGGATGATTACTTCATCAAAACACACTTTAAGCGCGTTACGTAAATCTAGTACCGCTTCCCCCTTTTTCTTTAAGGGGAAAGGGGGGTAAGTCACCCTGTAGGGGTAAGACGATATGGGCGAACGTGAGCGCCGTCAAGAAAACCTTGATTGCTTTTTTAATTAGTTTTTTTGCTTCCCCCTTTTCGCATCCCCGGCGATCGTACAAGAAATATGTATTGCTTTATATACTTACTTACTCGCGAGTTGGGGAGATTGTGTGTCTAACTGACTTTTATATGGCTTTCTTAATGACTTTTCATAGTCGTTACTTTTTGTTATCAAACTTGGATTTATTGACTCTTACATAATGTCTTTTATAAATGCCAATGGGTGCGTAGATGTCAAACTCGAATGATGGAAGTTACATTTCTTGTTATTATTCTAAAGTAAAACTACTTTAAATAAAATAACAAAGTGAAAAACTGAAAGTTGCCTTATAGCTCCCGAAACCGTGTTACGGTTCCAGGGTACCCAGCGGAAGACCAAGTCTTCCTCGTTTAGTCGATGGTATTTGTGAGGCTATACCTAACGAGTGGCCAATGTTTGCAATTGCAAATGGTTGATTGTACAAACTTTATTTTTTTATGTTGCAGGCTTTATCATCATTTTTACCCGCTTTATATTAGTTTCACCTGTAACTATGTATGTATACAAATCTTGGAAGTGGATAGTGGAACTCTGTAACGAAATGACGTAACCCCGTCGAGTTTGAGCTCGTTTGATTTGCGTAAGTGTGTGTTATTAAGGGTCCTATAAAGCGTGTTTTATAGTTTTTTTACAAAACCTATTATATATAAATATCGATTGTAGAGACAATCCTCTGCCTATTCCTCTTGGGATAAAAGGCGTGATGATAGATAGATAGATATATTGATAGATACGAGTATGTTCTAACAGTTGATTTAATACTGGTGTCACCAAATGGCGGACCTAGAAAATTTTTTTAAAGTAGCATATTTTCTTACTTAGTGTTCAAGGTATCCCCCGTACCACACACATCAAATAATTTATCAAAGATTAAGCTTCCTGCACAATTATTATATAGATCTCTCTCCCTAATCAAAAGCAAATTATGCTATATTAAAAACTAGCTTTCCGTCATAGAAAAAACACATTTAGTTTTCCAGAATTTTCCAAATTTTCACATGTTTCTTTCTCTAAAAACCTTATTCAGATTATTACGAACATTAAAAAAATAGGCAAATCGGTCCAGCCGTTCACAAGTGATGCACTTACCAGCAGCATTTATTTTTTATATTGATAGATACGAGTATGTTCTAACAGTTGATTTAATACTGGTGTCACCAAATGGCGGACCTAGAACATTTTTTTTAAAGTAGCATATTTTCTTACTTAGTGTTCAAGGTATCCCCGTACCACACACATCAAATAATTTATCAAACATTAAGCTTCCTGCACAATTATTATATAGATCTCTTCTCCCTAATCAAAAGCAAATTATGCTATATTAAAAACTAGCTTTCCGCCATAGAAAAAACACATTTAGTTTTCCAGAATTTTCCAAATTTTCACATGTTTCTTTCTCTAAAAACCTTATTCAAATTATTACGAACATTAAAAAAATAGGCAAATCGGTCCAGCCGTTCACAAGTGATGCACTTACCAGCAGCATTTATTTTTTATTTATATAAAAGAAGATAGCACGAATGTCCTAACACTCTTATGCGTACAAAATAATTTTGTTAAAAGTTAAAGTCTATTTGAATACTTATGTAAGTAAAGAGACCTTTCGTGATTAAATGAAACGATCAAAAATCGGGGTGAAGCCGACGGCGAAGTATGTCCGTTAGCCGGCCATAATGAGGGGAAGTCTGGGTAAATCAGAACACTACGACCATCGTCATGCCGGCACGTACGTACCCTTAAAGACAACTCAGTTTAATTTTAAATTACTTAAAAATGTCTCTTGAAAAATTGAAAAATTCTAATGTTAAGGTAAAGTAGATAACAGTAGCGAGTTGACCATATTAAAAACATCAGGTGGAAAGTCTATAGCTGCCACTTCTTATCTATCCAGCCTTTTATCCCAAGAGGAGTAAGCAGAGACAGATAGACAGGTAGAAGTCAGGTTATTATCACAAAAAAATGTCTTCAAAAATTTTTTTGAACTCGAAACTTTATTTTAAAATAAAAAAAGTATCATAAAAAAGTTTCACCTAAAATGTATCTAAAAAGTATCGGTTTTCAAAAATCGTTTTCTATAAATTTCAAATGATGTAATGCTTGATTTCTTTTTCTTTAACATTAGCCAGATTTCTTAGAACTAAGGCGCTTCACCGGCCGCAGCCTTTTGGCACCGCTATATACGCTTATAACTACTTATCAATTAGAGATCCTACCGCGAACTTTTTATAGATTATTTTATTCAACACAATTATTTCCTACATAATTTTGTCATATCTCTGACGGATTAGACAGCAAACGCCATGAAAAACGCCCCAGTGAGGCTAACTTATTTCCTGACTTGATTCACTTCTTCTAAACATGATAGCTCCATAACTTTCCGGTGAATCAACCTATCTAATAGTAAAAACCGCAATACACACAGACAGATAATCATTTTCACTGGATCACTTTTGTTCCTATTTCTTTTAGAAAACGTGTGTGCAAATGCAAATTAAACAAATATTTAAAGACATTCATGCACACGGAATATAATCTTCCTTCCTCTTGTATACGGATGCCAGCAAGTCCCCACTAATTTATACGTTCTTTCGCTTTCATTATAATTATTATTCTTGGCAATTTATTTTCGCACACGAGGGGGCAGTGTCCCCCCCGTCCCCCCAGGGTGGTAAGAGGATAGGGAGGACTTCTTACAAATTTTCGTTTTTCGGTAGAACTTAACGCACCCTTTTCTTGGCCCTTTTTGTTTTTCATTACATTAACTTTTGAGTTGGGGCTAATGTGTTTTGTATGTGTGAGTTAAATACATGTGTTAATGAGTTGTGTTGGTGTGCGTGTTGAAATGTTATTTAATATTGCCTAGAATAACTTGCTTTATGAACTCCATATATTTACTTAAATTAATGTAGGTATATTTCTGTGATTTCAGAATTTATGCTAATATCTAAGTGAAATAATTGCAAACACAAATTTTTAAAACGTTCGTGTTCGTTTTTTCTTCTTTCACGGGTTACCTTACAGATACCGGGAACCGTTTCCGGCCCGAGGGGTACCCAACGGAAGACAAAGTCTTCCTCATTTATCAGGAAAAGCCTCTTTGTACGGTTTGTCGTTTTATTATAAAAACCCATTGTTACATGGTCGGATGTGGAGATCGAACCGGTGACTTCTCAGTTGTGAGCCGACGACGACGAAAATTGTATTTACCTTTTAACTAACTCATGTTATAATTAAAATAGATATAGAGAAATGCTAATAATTGTTGATACATAATACAGATATCCCAATAATATTATAAACGCGAAAGTTTGTATGGATGTATGTTTGTTACTCGGTCACGCCAGAACGGCTGTACGGATCTGGATGAAAATTGCCACATAGGCACTTTTTACCCGTGAGATTGTTTTTGTTTTTCACGGGATCGACATGATTTTTTGCATACGGGTAGTTTAGGGGTCAGAGAATTACATACATATACTACTTTTTATACCGCAAAAGCGGGCGGGGGAGCCGCAAATTACAGCCACGGGATTATTTCTTTTTGGATCTATTTCCACGCAGGTGAATCCGCGGACAGAAACTTGTATACAAAAATTGGTACTTATAACAAAAATTAAAACATTTTGTCAATATAAAACTTAAGAAAGAAATTTAAAATGTATAAAATGCAACTCGTATGCAACAATATAATTAACTGTTTCTGCTTACTTTACAATTTTCACTCAGAACTTTTAAGGTGCACAATTTACGACAACTACGTTCACATGGAGAACGAACGCCGGCGAACTTTCTCGAAACAAAAGCGATTACGACAGACTTCGACTACTCGAAAACAAAACGCAATTTTCTCTTAAGAAAATGAGGAAACTCTTTCTCCCCATTGAAAAATCATCAACACCCACCGCGTATGTACCAGCCACCCAAGAAGGCGGCGTAGGGGGTAAGATCTACGCCGTCGAGTTGCGTACGCTTTAATTAAAAATAAAACATAAGAACGATGTAACTGGATGAGCCGAGGAGCGAAGGAAAAATGAAAGAGAAAGCCGTCCTTCCTCCCTCCCTCCCCTTAACGGGAGAGGGGTTACTCAACCATCTCAGCAGTCAGTTCTCAGTAGTCTTAAGGCCATCAGGGGGTGAGGTCCACCCACACGTTGCTGCGTTACCAATAAATGCTGTCGCTAATGAAAATTATTTTCATGAACTTGTAATATTACATGTTTACTGATTAACATAGTTCGATATGAAAATGTATTTTAATAAAAAACATTTTCGCATCTTTAGTCTTAAGGTTACCCAGCGGAAGACTAAGTCTCCCTTTTTTAACCGAACTTCAAAAAAAGGAGGTGGTTCTCAATTCGTCGGAATCTTTTATTTTTTTTATGACTATGTCCCCCGATTACTTAAAGACGCCTGGACCGATATGGATTATTTTTTTGAAAGAGTATACTTTCCAGGTGGTCCCATGGTCATCAGGTCAGGATCTGATGATGGGATCCTGGAGAAATCACTTTTGAAGCGATTTGGGTTATTTTTTTATAGTGACTTGTGCATTTGCTTCCGGAAAGCACATTTTTAAAGGCGGTTTTTTTTCTTCATCAGAAGTAGTTAAAGCCGATGGTATTTGTGATGCTATACCTAACGAGTAACCAGTTCTGTTGAGGTATATTTAGTTGGAAAAGCCTCTCAAGTGTATAGACTGTTGAAATATTCGTCGGCAATTTCATAGTGAGGCTTTTAACAAATTTTCCAATTGCACTGATGGCTTTCACATTTTCACAAAACAGGGAAAGAAAATCGAATAAAATTCCGAGTCGTGTCGTATGAATCGTAAGATACGGGGAACACAATAATTACGACTTGTTCGATTTTAAACAAAACATCTTGAGAGCTTTTCTTCTCCCCAGTCTAGACATTTTAATTTTCCTATCTTCGAAGTCTTTGGTAAAGGTATCGACAACGTCTCATCCTTTGGCTTTTCATTCCGTCTGTCGTACACATATGAACGGAACTTCTTTGAAGCGATGTCTGTAATGAACTCTGCCTCTGTAAGCATGTTATGCAGTTAATAATGGCTTGCTACTTTGTAATACTTAACAGAATCTAATGAATGTAGTTTGAATTTTTGAATTTTCTTTGAAATTTAATGCAACTAAAATTAGTAGCTTGACACAGGAGATAATAAGCAGGGGATAGGCGTAAAATGTACTTTCACAAGGTTGATGCTTTGGTCATAAGAAGTCAGTGGTTCAATGCTAAACACCATTTTATAAGCTCTTTCTAAACTGCACGCCCTTTGCAGGGCACGAAAAGCTGTCGACCACACTTTTTATTAATTATTGATAGGAGATTATAAGCAGGGGATAGGCGTAAAATGTACTTTCACAAGGTTGATGCTTTGGTCATAAGAAGTCAGTGGTTCAATGCTAAACACCATTTTATAAGCTCTTTCTAAACTGCACGCCCTTTGCAGGGCACGAAAAGCTGTCGACCACACTTTTTATTAATTATTGATAGGAGATAATAAGCAGGGGATAGGCGTAAAATGTACTTTCACAAGGTTGATGCTTTGGTCATAAGAAGTCAGTGGTTCAATGCTAAACACCATTTTATAAGCTCTTTCTAAACTGCACGCCCTTTGCAGGGCACGAAAAGCTGTCGACCACACTTTTTATTAATTATTGATAGGAGATAATAAGCAGGGGATAGGCGTAAAATGTACTTTCACAAGGTTGATGCTTTGGTCATAAGAAGTCAGTGGTTCAATGCTAAACACCATTTTATAAGCTCTTTCTAAACTGCACGCCCTTTGCAGGGCACGAAAAGCTGTCGACCACACTTTTTGTTAATTATTGATACTTAAACTAGCGTAAACTACTTTTCTTCATTTTAGTCATAACATCATCTTTCACTTTACATTCTTCTCTAATGATATCGTTCCGGCTGAAGAAAAGTAGATTACGCTGGTTTGGACACGTTGAAAGAATGAAAAATGAAAGATTGACATATAAAAAAATTATTGATGGAAGGCAATATTAAAAGTAAACACAATCGCCGAGCATGTATGATGAATATAAAAGAAACGAAAGAGGTATGTTAGGATCGTAGCAAATGGCATTCGATTGTCTCTGCCTACCCCTCTTGGAATAAAAGGCATGATGATAGATAGATATATATATATATAAAATACAAATGCCGTGATGGTGCGTTGTAAGTTATCAAGTGAATTTTATTCGTAAAGTAATAAGTTTAAATCTCGAAGCAAAGAACGGAAAAAGACGCAACCGCAGTGGAAGGAAAGCAGACGAATAATTTCAACCAACTCACTTCGCTCTGCATACATTCGTACAGTTATTTAAACATAACCAGGTTGCGGGCACACGTTTATTGAATTTTCTAACCCATTTACGTCTCAGACGAACTGCCGGCAAAAAAAGAATAAATCGACGCCGGGAACCGTAGATTTTCCAGAGGATAATTTCATAAGCAGTCGGTGCAATGTACGTATGTTTTTTTATGCTTTTTCCCCTTTTTGAATTGATTAGGTAGGGTTTGTATCGTAGCTTGAATATAGTTGAGTTTGTTTTCCGTTCTTATTGTGTGTTCAGTTGAAATGATTGGTTTTAAAATTGTTGAAGCAACATTTGGCCACGGACTAACGGTCCTGAATTAAAAACCCAGGTCGAGCTTTTTGGATTTTTGTTGCATTTGTATCTATATTCAATGGTATAACGACTAAGGACTTTCTTAATGCACAAAAAATAGAATGCTGGCATATTTCTCTTGCTTCTGCTTTATTTTTGAAGTTAAAACTTCTTTAGTCGCGATTTTTGGCGTTAAGAAATCTTATGGATTCGCGACATGTTTTCTGCACAAGATTATGGATTATCCGACTTTGTGTACTGGCATAAATAAACGTATGCCTGAGTCGGGCATTTTTGGCTGCGCATTTCTGACTGGCAATTCTTTGGTCCGGCAGTCCCCATGACTGCTTTTGCCTTTTTTGCCTGTATGTCAGTCTGTCACCAGGCTGTATCTCATGAACCGTGATAGTTGGACAGTTGAAATTTTCACAGATGTTGTATTTCTGTTGCCGCTATAACAACAAATACTAAAAAACAGAATAAAATAAATATTTAACGGGGCTCCCATACTTCAAGCGTGATTTTTTTGGCTCGTTTTTGCTCGATATTGATAACGGCAACAGGTAGACGCTTGAAATATTCACAGAATATTGAGTTATATTATTTACTTTAAAAATAAATAATTAAATTAAAATACTCCAATACAACAATCGTTTTTTTTTGCCTTTTTTATAGATAATGGTACGGAACCCTTCGTGCGCGAGTCCGACTCGCACTTGGCCGGTTTTTTATTTGTTTATCAACAGTCTGACATTTAATGATGCTCGGCTAAATGAAGACTTGTCTTCAAGATTTAAACAATTATTAATCATTAGTAGGTATAATAAACATTTAACAATTCAATTTGGGGGACACACACGAAACCTAGGTTTTAAATACAATTATAGGTTTGCAAGGTATGAAAACCTATAATTGTATCTATCTATGTAGATAGATCTATCTATCACCACGCCTTTTATCCCAAGAGGGGTAGACAGGAGCAATCGAATGTCATTTGCTACGATCCTGACATACCTCTTTCGCTTCTTTATATTCACCATACCTTTCATATGTATGTACTTGTGTGATTGTGTGTACTTTTAATATTGCCTTCGATGAATTTTTTTTTATATATTCACTAAAAGTAGGCACACCGACCTGGCCTATGCCAGCACTTCCTTTCACTTCAGCCATATAAACCTTTTTAGTCAATCTTTCATCCTTTATTCTTTCAACGTAAAGTACTTTTCTTCATTCCCAATTTTTCTCCAATGAAATCGTTCCGGGTGCGGTCAATACGTTTTATATCACACACAAAAAAGAAAAATGTAAATAGATTGTTAATTAGATTAAATTTCTTTGTAATACCGGTTAACCCAATTCTGTAAGAAAGGCACCCCGCGACGGTTGTTAAAAGAACATTTCAACGAAATGTGTGTACCATAAAAAATGTTGCTTTATTTCTTCTTAAGATCAATCTAGCAACATAGTAAAGTCCACCCGGTCGAAAACCGTTAAAATTGTACCTCACCTTAATAACCTGTTTATTTGAGCAACAATATTTCAGACTATAAAACGGTTTCTTGTAACGGCTCGCAATAAAGGCCGGACTCATAAAGGCGCTACACACGTAAACAAAAACTCATTATTATTCATCTGTGGTCTGACGTGGCGAAGTCAATGTCTATCTTATTTCTTTTATAATTATTCACCGTGGGTCTGTCTTCCCCCTGCCTCCACTACCTTACTTGAGGGGGCGCGGTAGAAAGCGTCTTCGGTTTTTGCGGCGTTTGTTTCAAGTTTTTTAGGGGGAAAACCCTTTCCTGAACATGACAGGAATTGGATCATTAAGCAAGCAGGCTAGCTAAGCTTAATACTCATTCCGGACCCCACGAACGTTGAGTACAGTTTGGATATGCTTCAATTTGGGAGGTAAACGTTATTGAACATTCCAAATGGAAGTTGAAATTGTTGTCTAAAAATGTATAGATTGCAATGTTTGCGTGTGGCTCTACCAGTATGAAAACACATATGGAAATATAAAATTTTCAATTTAGTTTCTTACTTTTATTTACTTCGCCAATATGATTTCCTCGAGTGTACATTTGTCAATTTCCCTAAATGTCCAGAAATGAAAATTTTGTAACTGTTGCGCTTTTGGTTACGCCTAAGTTACGCCGCAAAGTACTTAGTTTCACTTCTGAAATATATCAAAATAATTTACAATCCTAAAGGTGCCGACTCATTCGTCCAATCGGTCCGCCGAATTCGACCACAGACTCGTCTAATTCTTGTCACGAACGGTCTGCCATCCGTTTTCAAATCGTTGTATTTGTGGTCAATTTCGATGGCCGAATGTTACACACACACACGGATGTTTGACACTTTGTTTAATCGAATCGTGTGTGTCTGTTTTTTTTTTGTACAATTTTTTTTTGGTAGTATTATTTTCGATGAAAAGGCAAAGGTCTATGTAACCATACAGCCATGTCTTCAGTATTTGAGGCCAATAGACTCTATTGAATAGAGGCCCAGCGGGGTTAGCATATATTTTGGCAGCGACACTTTCGTTTCGGTCGAATGGCCTTGAACAGGCCAAAACGTTCATGTCCAACAAGGACCGGCCAGAGATAGCCCGGGGTCGAGAGGTCCGGCCCAACAATGTGCGGGAAAATTCTGTGTACTTGTCTTTGTCCGGCCAAGCAAATTGCTCGGCATTCTTGTGCAGGACATGCCCGGTCCGAGAATGTCCGGCCCAACAATGTGCGGGCAAATTCTGTGTACTTGTCTTTGCCCGGCATAGCAAATTTGCACGCACATTGTTGGGCCGGACCTCTCGGCCCCGGGCTATCTCTGGCCGGTCCTTGTTGGACTTGAACGTTTTGGCCTGTTCAAGGCCATTCGACTGAAACGAAAGTGTCGCTGTCAAAATATATGCTAACCCAGCAGGTCTTGAACGATACAATTTATTCCATGAAAAGGCAAAGGTTGATAATTAACCATACAGCCAAGTCTTCAGTTTGTGTGTCTGTGTGAGTGATCTAAATCGTATGATTTACATTATAAATGCGAATGTGTGTTTGTTTTATTTCCTTCATGGGAAACCGTGTTATCAGTCTGAGGGTACCCAACGGAAGACCATGGTCAGCATGGTCCCCCTCTTTTAGCCGATGGTATTTGTGAGGCTATACCTAACAAGTGGCCAGTTCTGTTGATTTGTTTGTTTTCTTGTCTTTCTTCTACGTCAACACAGAACAACGGATTGACTAGACTTTCTTTCACTTCTAATGCCGGAATTATTTAGAGATAAAATTATATGACAAATTTCAAAAATTTCCACGTAAAGCTAGAATATCGAAATAATAAGAATATAAAAACGTTATGTTAACGAAAAATTACATTGCCTAGGATCTAGGAAGATGTATGGTGTAAAGATCTATCTGAACAAGTCATTATACTTCTTGTTTCATCTAAAAGGTGTGAATAAGTAGTTGCCATCCTATTTCCTAGCTAACACTTTTCAACATAATCAATTTACACCCTCTTTGCCCTGTCTTCCTCTCGACTACAACGAGGCAACGACACGCTCTAGGAATCTCACTTTTCTTTAGCGGACTTCCACCTGTCTTCGTAGAAAAGTGATTGTATGGATATACATTAAAGTCACGCTTCTGGATTACAACTCCGACGCTCTATCCACTTTGCTACTAGCGCATTTTTTGTATTAACTATATACACAAAACACTGTAGGTAAATGATATCTTAGTTTTAAATTATTTTTATCAATTCACCAAAGAATAATTTTCACATGAAAGGTATACGCCATCACAAAGTGTAATTAAAGGGTGGAAAATGAATATTTAAATATGAGAGGTCTCGAGTATTCACAATGACGTTTGAGGCCCAAATCTAGGAAAGTTTGAATTTTTGGCATTGAAAGAGTTAAGATCACACCGGGAAAAAATTTTTTTTTATAAATATCTAGATAATACGTAATTTTGGTCCTACAAAATAGTAGTTATATTCCTATAAAAAGTAAAAGTTGTTTGTTTGTTTTGTCCTTTCTTTCGCGTCGTAACGGATCGACGTGATTTTTTGCACAGAGATAGTTAGAGGGCCAGAGAGTGACATGACGGGTCATTTAAATGTCTTATTTTTACCTAATCGTTGTCGTGTTCAATTATAGCTAATTTATAAAAGTTTTTAAAAATCCTGACAACAACGAAAATGTACCTATAGATCATATTTGAACGAAATTGGTAAATAAATTAATGGAAAAAAGGTTTATATGACTGAAGTGAAAGGAAATACTAGCAGAGGACGACCTAGATGTACTTTTATTGAATATATAAAAAATATATTGATCGATGGAAATATTAAAAGTACACACACAATCGACGAGCATGTATGAAAGGTATGATGAATATAAAAGAAGCAAAAGAGATATGTCAGGATCGTAACAAATGGCATTCGATTGTCTCTGCCTACCTCTCTTGGGAAAAGATAGATGGTAAATAAAAGACGTGATGATATATAAAGAGTTTCAGAAGTTACTAAGTTAGGTTCTGCAGTCCAATGTAAACGGTCATGAATTGTCTCCGGAACAAGTCAAAGATACATGTCACAGTGCGGGAGCTTTTGCCAAAAATTATAATTTTAATTGCAACTCCGATCCCTGCCACCCCAATTTTCATGAGTCCCCCGTTTCCCCTTTTTCACTACTCAGCATTCTTAAAAATAATATTAGATCAAAGGGTTGCTACTTGCTATAACAATGTGTTCCTTTTATTTAAAATTTTTCATATTTCATTAGTTTATAACGTAACAGAGGGAGACTTGGTACCCTGGAACCGTAACACGATTTCGGGAGCTGTAAAAAGCAACCCGTGAAGAAAAAAAAAAAAAAAAAAATCAAAGGGTTGCTACTTGCTATAACAATGTGTTCTTTTATTTAAAATTTTTCATATTTCATTAGTTTATGACGTAACAGATCTAGGTGGTTTTTAAATGAATGTTTGTCTAATTTACACACACAAAAGAATCAAACAATGTTCATGGCCTTTATCTCGTGCGGTGTGAATAGAGATATCCATAACAGTGTTCGTATTAAACAAAACAGGTGGCAAGTCTGTTGCTGCACTTAATATACATAGAAGTGTCACTTTAATTTCGGAAATATGGTGTAATACTTGAGGAATATTTTAACCTTCTTCAAAAATTGGGCTATCAAAATGCAAAAATATTTTTTCAAATCCGACTTTAATTCCAGAGACTAGCGAGTTCAAACAAACAAACTTTATTACTAGTATAGAAATGGCAATACATACAACAATCCAACGTCTATGAGTAAAAGGAATACTCCCCAACGCACATCGTTGGAAAGTTGCATATATGCCATTCTATTAAATATTTTCAATGGCGCGATACAGGTTTCAATGAGTTAGTAACGGTGCGACATCTATCGACGCGACGCGATGTGCCGCCACACTAGTATAGTTAGTTAGCACATTACGAAGCAGACGAGACAAATGTATATTTTCTCCAATTTTTTAAAATTTCGATTAATTTAATGAATTATAATATGTTATTTAAAAATGGAAATCGGTCAAAATTGCATTGATATGTCGAACAAAAAGGCAGAATTATAAAGTATGCAAGTTAAAAAGTGTAAAACATTCAAAAAAAGTCTCATGAAAGTCCATTGACAAAAGCTTAGGGCACGTCAACTTAATTTCGACAAATTATATGATTTTTAATATGGAAATCGATAAAAATTGCATTAATTTGTCGTATAAAAAGCAGAATTATAAAGTAAGTGCTATTGTTGCACACATGTACAAATAATAAAACTAGGCAAAAATCCACCCGAAAACGCAAAACAAAATTTCCCTAGTCATTATCTCTTACTGCATACAAATGATTTTTCCGGTAAATTTGGAAAGTACAGTCATATGCATATTGTTATTCATTTATACAAATAAATGAAATTCCGTAAATAAATCAATGATTCCAAAATTGATACCTATATCTAAGTGGTATTTTATTTACAGAATATAATTGTAGAGCCCATACTAGACTATAAAATTGATTTACAAGGTGAACTTGACATTTAGAAAATATAATGGCCTGTTTTTGAAGTGAAATCTCCTTTAGGCGCGTTAAGCGATTTTTGGTAGGTGAAAATCTTATGGGTTCACGTCCCGACATGCTAATGTTAACAGTACATCTGTAGCTATAAGTATGACGTGTTGAGCTTGGTCAGCAGTGAAATCACCTGTTATTTCATAGTTTTAAGTTTTCACTTCTGTCGGCAGTGCCCATTACCTTTTTTAACAACAAATCGGCTTCAATTGAATATAAATTTAATTAAAACTATCAGATTGATTACCGTCGCATATGAAAACGTGTTACAGTAGCGCCCGTAGTACCCAGCGTAAGACAATAGATTTTTTCCTCGTTTAGACGATTTAAGGTGGCCAGTTCCATTGAGATGAGGTATTAAAAAAACCATTGGTATATGTCCCATTACATTTTTTCTGCGATTAATCTAACATTCATAAGGCACATTAAAATTTAAAATAGATTTTGACCAGAGCTGAAGATTAAAACTTAGACGGACGTGGAAATCTCGAAACGCAGCAAACTAACCTCAAAATGGCGGCGCTTCCCGCTCCACTGCGCGCAATGCACCACAGTCGTCACTTAGCTTAACGATTTCTTTGATCCTTTAGCTATCTAGTGGTGTAATTAAATTTTGGATGGAGATGATAGATATATAGCTGCAACACCAAACTGTATCTCCCGATTTTGTTATCAATCGTTTTTTTGGATTGCCCCTCACTGTGGAAGCAATTTTAAAGACGTATTCACGTCAAAATATTTTATTCGACTGTACTTTGCGAAGCTACGAAGCATGTTGGATATATCGCTCCACAAACAAAGGATAATGAGATAACATGCACTTTTGGCATTTCTGTGGAAATACGTTTATGTAGAGAAAAAGTTTAATTTTAACTGTTTCACGACTATAGTTAATAGCTTCGCCCGGGTAAAATTTAGTTTTACAATAATTTGACCTGGGTTCAATTCGGTATGTAAAGTAAAAAGTAGGATATGTATTTTATATGGAACCGATTTGAATATTTTTGTTTTCTATGCAGTATTTTTTTTTATAATAAATTATCAAAGTTTTGGAACTGATGACGTCATTATGTCGGCTGAATAGTTCAATACCTTTGAGAAAAGTACAGAAAAAAGAACATTTGACTTTGACATTTAACAAACAATAGTGTTGCCGTTCTCAAATGTAGTTTTTTCTACAAAATCTACCAAAACTTACCACTCCTACATGAAACAACAATAAACCAACTCATCTTTTAAGGCTTTTATACCGTAGTCTGCATGGTTGTTGTGATACAAGATAATTATATACAAAGTTTAAAGAATATCCTATCATAAAAAATGCTTAAACATTCTTCCTAAATAAAAACTACTGAAATTGTAGTATAGCTACTAACAGCGTTGGTTGACAAGTTGACAAGTAAATAATTTGTTTTTATTTAGCCGATATAATGACGTCATTCATAGGTGAAATGAAGGTTAAGTAAATTATTTGTTTTTGAAAAAATAAAGACAATCTCAGAATTGAAAAATACAGATTAATAAACCAATATATTGAAACGGTTTTGGATTCAGCATACATTTATTTTTAATTTAGGTACATATCGAATTCATACACGTGCCAAAAATAAGTTTGAAGAATAAATGCTGATTCTGGTAATCTGACGCTATAAATGACTGAATGATATATGAATATTATTTTAGAAACTTTCAGAAATCAAAGTTAGGTAATGCAAGTGAAGTCGTTGGTAGAATCTAGACCAAAATAAAATATAAAATGAAATATAAAGCATCTGTAAGCGGTTAGTCATTCATATTTTATTGCGGTCTATGTCTTAGCTATGAAGCTCTTATGACTTCATTTTACTTGAGTCGAGATTTTTGCATGAGTACCACCTTCTTTCAACTCCCACCCTACTTGTTTTAGTGCTTTGCGTTTTGCTCGATGTTTTTAAAACTTATTATATATTATATATATATAAAATATATTAAGTACTGTAATTTGATCGACCTGGAATTTGGGCCAAAATGTGTTCAATTTGAAACGTAAGTTGACAAAAAATTTAACAAAAATTTCATTAGTTTTTTTAGACTTATTTGTTTTATTTTTACTGTGTTTTTGAGATTTCATACCATGATTTTAGCAATCGGCAATCTTTTTAATATTTGCAATACTTTTTTTGTAATCGGCAAAAATTAATACCATAAAATCAGGTTATAATAGTTTTCACTTTTAGCTACATTATTAAAAAAAGCATTTTGATAATTTTCTTTTTTTATTGTCCATAATAGGCTCCGAAACGGTTGAATAATTTTTTAAAGTTATAATCTATTTGCGCCAGTTTGTTACGACTGGCTGTATGAACGGGATACCTTTTCATTCCGATTTTGTTGTTTCTTTTTTCCCACAGCCAGTCAGCGGGATTATCTTAAGCTCAAATCAATTAATACAAAATCTTAAGCTATAGTTCCACAAACTTATCTAACCCGGTGGCCAAAAGTGGAACTAATGATACAATAAGTTGTAAATAAGTAAAATATTCATATTTCTTCTACGTATTGTTCTTTAATAAATTTAATAAATGAATATGGCCAAGCGTTACAAAGTGCATATTATATACCCACTTTACATTGAAAAATATTTTTTATTGGCAAAAAATGCGACAACAGCGACGCTGTCACCCTTGTTTATTCACTTGTTCGCTATTCAAAATTAATATAAAACTCGAAAAACAGCAGAACTACACACACATGTACGTATGTGCCAAGAGAAGCGCCGCAGCCCTGGAGCAGAATCTGGAAGACCTGCAGCATCAGTGTTAAGGTCAGTGCGAATAACCATAAAGTCCACTGAAATTTCTAGTAGAACAAATAAAGGATAACATTCTGAGCCAATATGAAGCCTTTATGAAGAAACTAACTTTCTGCCCCCGGCTTCGCCCGTGGATATTTTCTAACAAAATAAAATATAGCCTATATCACTTAGGGATAGTAGCTTCATATTAGTGAAATATTTATTAGAATCGGTTCACTAGTTTGAGAACAAATTTTACCTCTTTAAAATATTAGTATAGACATATAAATATAATAATATAGGACAAACATCGATAGCGCCTTCCAGTCTGTAAATGTCTGAAATTATCGATATTTCAGCAATTTCAGCACATCACTAGAACAAACCGCTACGTATTTCCAACCCACATCTTACCTCTTACCGTCTCAACAGTGGAAGGCTATATCTAATCAAAGAAGAAATGCAGGAATTGTTTCTTCTACCTGCAATAATGACATGAAAATTGCAACTCAAAAAATTTTATTACATCATCACTACATCCATACCTATTATTAAATAAAGCGCCTGTCTGTCTGTGCCCTTTTCACACAAAAAAAAGCTTGTATCAATTACCCTGAGCCGATGGCAGGCATGTAGCACGTGCGGTTGCGGGATCCGTAAGGCGGCTGAAAAATCCTTATTTGACCTTTTTTGCGACTTTTAATAAGCAAAAGGAATATAATAATATAGCGCCTGATGAATAAGTAATAGCAATCCTATAATGGTATGAATGGACATGGCGACCACTGATACTATACACACAGTTATAGCCTAGTGGTTATTTATCTGACTCAAAAGACAACCCTTCCCGGGATCGAATACCAGATCAAACAAAAGTTTTTTTTGATTGATGTTATTGTCTACTACAGTCTAAATTCCTGAAAGATTCGTCAAAATACAAATTTGAAATTTGGTTCAAGTGCATCAAATGAAAGGGCTTGTTCAAGAAATACAATTTTTTGTTTGTTTTTTAGGTTAATTTATTTATTTATTTATTTTCTTCGCGGATTGCCCTACGGCTCCCGAAACCGTGATATTGGTCCCCAAGGTACCCAGAGAAAAACCTACTTTTCTTCTTTTAGCCGATGGTAACTAGTTCTGTTGAGGTATATTTAGATGGGAAGTGGTTTGTAGGATTATGTAGGTACATAGGTTTTTAACCATGGTCTACCTAGTTAATACTTGTATTAATTTACACTGAAATAAAATGAAAGAAAGTAATAAATCGCCAAGTTAGAACATTGAACAACATTTTCTTATCCCTTAGTCCTTGAGACATCTTTACTCTTGTATTTATGAAATACTTAAGTGGGCAGACCTTGCTTCTTTTGCCAGCTTTTTCTTTCATTTTATCGTCGAACAATAAACAATAAACATAATTAAGATGCTTAGAGGTCACTTAACGATGTTCCAGATTTGTTACAATACAGAATTGTTAGAAGTTCAACTTTTGAGTTTTCTCCCTCTTCCTTTATTTTTACACTTACAGAGAAAAAAAAAATTTTGTAAAAATGTATTTGTGCTACCTTTCGTCACCTTTTATACTCTCTTAGGGGAGAGGGGAGATTGATATTTTTTTTTATTTTTTTTTAGCTCCCGAAACCGTGTTACGGTTCCAGGGTACCCAGGCAAGACCAAGTCTCCCTCGTTTAGCCGATGGTATTTGTGAGGCTATACCTAACGAATGGCTAGTTCTGTTGAGGTAATTTAGATGGAAAAGTCTCAAAGTGATGGTGGGTCGGATAATGTACATAAGTTTTTAATTAAAAAAACACATTGGTACATGGCCGGGATCCGGAATCGAACCCGAGATCTGCGTAGTTAATACCAGACGTCTTAACCACTCGGCCACCGACGCACCTCTCCTTTTTTTTAAAGTTTAAGCTCTCTCCGTATCAAATTTAAAAGCGTAACATACAGACAGACAGAGTTACTTTCGCATTTATAATACAAGTAGTTTCTGTAAAATATATTTTTACTAGCTTTTATCACCTTTTACACTCCCTTAGGGGGGGGGGGTGATTTATAACCAATGTGGGGACACTCCTTTCTTTTGGGAAACCCACTAACTGTGTAGGTACATTATTACCATTGTTTGTATATGAGCCGTGATGGTGTGATAGTGCGTGCATACAACAGAAAAATATCAGAAAACATCCCCTCATTGACAGCTCGTGGCATGCTCCCATAACCGTTAGCTGTCAATATTCGTTATGTAGTAATGTAGCCGCGCCTTCAGGATATATTTGTTATAACTAAACACCCTACGCATAGACAAATGCTATTTTAATTAATGTTTCACTAGGTCTTTTTAGGGTTCCGTAAATCGAAAACCCTATTACAAGGCTCCATTTGCATGTTGACTGAAGAAACGGCTGCTCACATACTCTTGGAGTGTGAGGGAGTGGCCGTACATAGAGTAAAATACCTCGGCTCCCTTAGAACGCTACTGGAGGTCTGCAACAACATCGGAGGTCTGCTGGGCTTTTTGGAGGAGCTGGGTTGGGAAGAGTGATGTAGTTCCCACCTCACGCAAAATAGGCGCCTTCAGACGTCGAGTTGCGGAGAACGAGCCGATCACCAATTACCAAGGCTCCGTTGTCGTTTCACAGATGGTGTAAATTACTATGGCCGCTAAACAAAAATAAAAGTTATATATTCTAAGATACGCGTTTTTTTTTATTAACCGTCTGTCACAGAGCGGTATCTTTTGAAACGTAATAGGTAGACACTTTTAATTTTCACAGCGTATGTATTACATAAACTACAATATAACAACAGCTTTTTTGCTCGATCTTAATATGCATACTATTGAGTATACAGAACCCTTCGTGTGCAAGTCCGACTCGCACTTGGCCGGTTTTTTATTTTTGTTAATTCGTCTTGGAAGACAAGTATTTAGGCTACCTAACAAATGGGGATCGAGCTATTTTGCCACTGACTCCTGTACCACTCTAATATTATTTTGTAAAAAGTATAAAATAATCCTTTTTTTTTCACGGGTTGCTTTACAGCTCCCGAAACCTTCCAGTTCCAGGGTACCCAGCGGAAGACCTAGTTTCTCCCTCGTTTAGCCGATGGTATTTGTGAGGCTATATCTAACGAGTGGCTAGTTCTGTTGAGATATATTTAGATGGAAAAGCCTGTAAGTGTGGTTTGTCGGATTATGTACATAAGTTTTTAATTAAAAAACCCTTTGGTACATGGCCGGGATCCGGGATCGAACTCGGGGTCTGTCTAGTAAATACCAGACGTCTTACCCACTCGGCCACCGACGCACCTTAATAGTGATATAATATAAATAAAAAAAATAAAAAGAAAAAAAAAAAAAAATCCTAACTAATATAATAAATGTGAAAGTGGGTTTGTTTGTTTGTTTGTTTATCCTTCTTTCACGTCAATACAGAACAAATGATCGACGTTATTTTTTGCACAGAGATAGTTGTAAGGGTTGCCTTACAGATCCCGAAAATGTTTTACGGTTCCAGGGTACCCAGCGGAAGACCAAATCTCCCTCTTTTAGAGAGTGACATTTGCTACTGTTTATCCCGGACATCCTTCCGAAGCGGAGAATGCTACAGTAGTTAAAGTATGGTATACTACTGAAAACTACTTGCCGTTGAGAAAAAAAAATGGTTTTCCCTAAGTAACCTGGGGCTGGTAACACTGCTCCGGTAGCTTAAGGTAAGCTAATATGAAGTCATAAAAAAGTCAATCAGAAACCTAAACTAACATATCTTTCAGATGTATTATAGCTTCAGCGGTTTCTATTCGACGAAGATGAATTAGTTACACTTTGTTCATTATATGATGAATTGACTGTTGAAGAATACATTAAGAAAATTCAAGTCAAATTATACATACATACCTTCACGCCTGTCTCCCAAAGGAGTAGGTAGAGAGTAAGTACTTCTCTTGCTTCATCCACATCCATACATCGTTTTAAACCTGCACGTCTATTTTTAGTACTACGAATATTTTGACCTTTTTTAAAGACATCAGATATTTGATCAATGAAAGTTCGCCTTGGTCGTCCTTTTCTTATTGTTCCGTTATGTCAAAATATATTTCAATGAACATTTAACTAATTAGATATAGGTAGGTGTAAATAAATAATCTATATTGAAATAAAAAACTTTCGATTTGTGCTGTTCAATATTCCAAAAGTTAATTTTTGTCACTTGTAACAGACACCATTATATAGGAAATCTAACATCACATATTTCACGAAATTCAAACAATACAATGCGTACAAAAATCAATTTCTTAAAGTATATTGAAGTACGTTCCGCATGAAAACAGAAACATGCACTAGTGGCAACAAGTATTTTTTCCATTTGTTTAAATTAAAAAAAAACCTTCACCTTCTTAACTATATTCACACAAGTCATATATATAATATTTTATGTTTGAAAGAAAATTTAAATGTTGTAAAGTCATTTCCAGAAAGGTTCCGTATGTAATATAAATTAAATATAGACAGATAGGTACATTTTTTTTAATCGCATCATCATGGCATTTGTACATTGCGAAGTGACCAGATAATAGGTAGCAATGTCTACATCTAACGAGTTGCTCATAATAAACAGAACTGCCTAATAACTTGTGTACCGAGGTTCCGGATGCCGACGTATTCGCTGACAGCCAGCTTTCTTTCCTAGAAAAAGGGTATTTAGTAAGGAAAATCTGTCTTAAAGTTCTCACGGAAAAAATGGTACGAACGAAAAACGTGAGTTCGACTCGCTCTTGGCCAATTTTTTTTATTAAACCATGTTCGGAGCCTATCGCCTTTAAAACTTTCAAAAAATATAGGCTACATAAGGGAATACGTGTGCAAAATTTCAAATTATTCAGATGTCTGGAAGTAGTTGAAGATTAATTTGAAAGATTCCGTTAAGAATTCCGTACATACATTATACAGTTATAGGTCAATCTAATATTAAAGCATGTAAAAAAATAACTTTAAAATCCTACAGAACCCTAATTTAATTCTTGGAATTTGTCGACACCGTGAAAAGTGCGTCTCAAAACACAATAGCAAGCGTTCACGTTGCCAACAAACATACAATAGCGGTTTTTGTACTTTTGTATGTAGCGTGCCAATGTATGAATTGTATGAGACGTGTCCCGTAATGTATGGAGCACTAACCCGGGATTGTTTTGTGTTTAGCCCCGGCTTTTTCCCGGTTATGATTTTCCTTTTTGTTTCCATTCTTTTATTGCGTTTTCCCGGCGTCTAGTGAAAGGGGAAGAAATGAAATATGTACAGGTTTTTATTGTATTCAAATGTTTGCGTGTTCATGTTTTCAAGAAATTTTAAAGGTCATTGGATATTTTTGTATCTTGTATGTATAAATGATTTAGAATGTATCCCTGTATGTTACAGGAATGACCTCAATATCATCCTATAGCTTTCCCTATATTTCTAACTAGTTTTCCGCCCCCGGCTTCGCCCGTGGATATTTTCGAACAAAAAAAAAATAGCTTATAGCACACAGGGATAATGTAACTTCGTATTAGTGAAAGAATTTTCAGAATCGGATTCGGATCAGTAGTTTCAGAGATTCCTCCTTACATCCAAATTTACAAACTTACAAACTATATCAATTTCCATATTTAGCGACAAGTGGCAAATTGTTGTAATTTTGGAAGTAAATTCAAGCATTGCTTGCCCAAAAAATTTAGAAATATATTCTACCTTTGGTGCAAATTATTGATCAAACTTTGGTACTCCGCAGATTGTTCCTATCATGACTCATCAGCTTCTCAACTATCATCCTCCATCGGTTGCGGTTATCTGCTTGAGCAACAGAGGTGTCCAAGATTTCGGAGACCTGATCGAACTGTTTAGGGCTCTTTCCTCGAGGTCTTGTTGCCTCCACCTTGCCCATCAACGAATGTAAAAAGCCCAGATTCTCTCGGTTTCAAGTCCATCGCATTAATTATGCTATCGACTAGTACTATCCAGATGTAATAACGCTTGACTAACTTCCAATGATGGATATATGTTTCAAGCAATTCAGCAATTTATTTTAGTCATTATTGTTATTATTAGTATTGATCGATGGAAATATTAAAAATTCACCCAATCGCCGAGCATATAAGAAAGGTATGATGAATATAAAAGAAGCGAAAGAGGTATGTCAGTAATCAGGATCGTAGCAAATGGCATTCGATTGTCTCTGCCTACTCTTCTTGAGATAAAAGGCATGATGATAGATAGATATTTTAGTCATTAGTAAGTAAAATATATATATTACTATATCCACATTCATGTTACACATTCATTAGTAATGACAGAAGTATCTATGGTGTGAAAGCGATCGCTTTAATTGGAGACGTGGGGGAATTAATGGCTCTCGATATGTGATCAGTGCATACTTTATATTCAATGGCAGGTGAACTACCTAGTATTCAAATTAATATGCGTTGCAATCCTGAAATGTAGGGTTCAAAGAAAACTGTTTTAATGAAAAAATTGACGTACCGTTTTCGGTCAGAACTTTAAGACAGAATTTTCGTTTAGGTTTTCCTGTAATCTATAAGAGAGGTCCTATATTCCCTTTTTTTCTAAATTTTATCCCCAAAATCGGAATTCGATTATCTATGCTATAGGTACGTCCGTGATTGGATCATCAAACTAAATTGGCCATGCTACATATTTATAATATACTTCTTTTATAATTTATTTTGAAAATATAGCCCATTTTAAGAAACTAATTTCGATATTTTTGTTTTTTATCTATTGCGTCTATTTTTAATATATTTTACAAATTTTACCCGCGAAAAGTAAACGTGACGTCACAAGATTTTGGAACAGGATTATAATCTTGGCCACTACACATAAAAAGTGACAGTCAATCAAATTAACGTCAAGCAAACGTCAGTCTAGGTCGACTAACCTAAAAATTACTCTTGTTTATATACTCGTGTTTATAATTATTTGAATTGAATAGTTTTTTACAATGGCAAGTAAATAGTGTTTCATCCCGTCATGTCCTAATAACAAAGAAAATAATTACACGTAAAATATAAATTTATAAAGACATCTTTATAAATTTATATTCAAAGATTGACGATTACCCTTTTTTGTAGGCAAAGGTTTTTTTTTTCATACTGCTTATGATGATGTCATACATCGGTCAAATTAAGGTTATTGTTTTTTATTGAATATCTTAAAAAGTATAGACTTAATTTAAAATCAGATAAATAGAAATTGTACTGAAAGCTTATATCTCGAAACGGTTTCGAGATCTTCGTTCCTGTTCAAAAAGTTAGCATGGCCAATTACAACTGTTTTCGTCCAGTAGATTTGAAAAAAATAAGCCGTTTTTTCATCGGATGTACGAAACCCTAACAAAAACTGTGATCGACTTCTCGTGTGTTACACATACTTTAAACCTTTGTTAGCACTTTTGAAAGTAGCCTGACCTCTTGCTAAAAATGTACACGGTTACTGGTACCTCTAGCCATACCACAAGGTATTAACTCCATTCAACCCTCAACTCAGCACCGATGCACCAATTTTCTTCAAAAATAAAGTTGTTTAGGACTTAAGAGGGCACGTAAAGCTTCTTCAGAGTTTGTCTCCAAAGTTTGTTACGCGAAACTGGCTATATGTACATTGTTGTCTCTGTTCACGCCGCAAGGTATGGTCGCAATGGTGCAATATCTGTATTGCAAATAAAGCGATTTACAGAGAACAAGGAACAATAATTGCTACGTAAAAGAAGAACAGAAATGTACCGTTCGTTGCATAATAAATTCAATTATTGAAAACAAATTATTTATCAATTTAGACGCCTTCGAACCGGGATTACGCTGTATTATTGCATGTGAATCGTTTAGCTATAGAAACAGTTTAATTCAGATTCGATTCCCAGGTTCAATCCCACATCGTCACGAATGCGTTATGGCTCCCATGTATTATGTTACCAGCCCCAGGGTACCACGTGGAAGACAAGTCTTCCTCATTTAGCTGATGATATTTTTGAGGCTACCAAACGAATGGATAGAACATCACGCTAAGTCTCAAAGTGGCTGAGCAGTAACCATAAACGTGAATGAATCAAAAACTTCCACGGACGATGTAGGGGCGGAATGCTATATAAATATATAAACTGTCTATCAACGCACAGCCTAAACCACTGAAGATATAGATATGAAAATTGGAAGGTATTCCTTAGGTATTGGTGCACAAAGAAAGGATTTTTCGAAAATCAACCCCTAAAGTAGCCCACAGAAAATTTTCGGTCCGGCCGCCGTATGATCGAAATTGAAGACAGGCCACACATTAGCAATGTAAATCATACGATCAAGATCACACGCAATTCACTCACCCACACAGACACACAAGATTCGATTAAACAAAGGCGTTTGGATGTGTGTGTGTGTGTGTGTGTGTGACAGATCGTTCCGGTCATCGAAATCAACCACAAATACAACGATTTGAAAACGGATGGTGGGTCTGTGGTCGGTTTCGGTGAACCGTACGGCGACCGGCCGAGGATTGCACTAATGCGTGGCCACCTTAAGGTGGTGAAATGAGATTGTATTCCTAATACCACGCGTACGAAGTAGCGGGCAATTGCTGAAAGGTCATAAGTCAGGGTCGTGGTAAGCAAGCTAAAGTAAAGTGGCTTGCAGTGGATATAGATAAAGATATATTGTATTGAACGTTAATTGAACATAAAAACCGACACAGCAGGTGCCGTCAATTGATGAATTACTTTTTAAACACATCACTAAGGTCATCTTGTAGCCTACATCATACATAATTGAATTGCGAATGGATTGTCATTTCATAAATCTATCGAGTGCCCCACGACTTGTTCGATTATTGGAAATAGGAGAAATAAAAGTGGAATAAACGAGCGTTCAAGATTTAATTTTGCAGGATAAGGAACCATAACTTCCCAAAGGGGTAGGCAGAGAGTATGGAGCACCAATTCTCTCGATCTTTGCATACTTCTCTTGCTTCATCCACCCACATCCATACATTGTTTTATACAAGCTCGTCTATTTTTAGTACTACGTATTTGACCTTTTTTAAGGACATCAGATATTTGAACAATAAAAGTTCGTTAATTATTTATTTCTATCATTTATTCACTTACTTTCATGGGTGTCCCTATGGCCCCATATGGTACCCAGCGGAAAACGAGACTTGCTTAGATTGCAAAATTTTTGGGGGTATACGAGTTATATTGATATGATGATTTCTGGATCAATCTAGATTCGAGCCAAAAAAGCTAATGCGCACGCATTTTCTTAAAGTATTTAACAAATTACAGCCCTAATCCCTTTCAGTGAAACTCACAAAATTTTGTAAATCCGTGGATGTAAGAGACCCTATGATGTAGATCGGTATTATTCATACACACGTGGCACTCCCATTTTTTAAATGTATAGATAAAGCTAAAAAAGTACATTTATGTATAGACTGAAATCGTTTTCTATCCTCTCTGCATACCCCTATCTGAATCCAAACTCAACCCGATAGATAGATGAATGACTATCAGGTTTGCGCACGCGCGCGTACGTACATACCTAACTAAACCAAGATGAGTTAAGTAGCCTCAAAAATATCATCAGCTAAATTAGGAAGACTTGACTTCCACGGCGCTGGGGCTGGTAATATGTGGTAACCTGGAAGCCATTATGCATTCGATATTTAAAAAAATGCACTTTATAACATGTGCTAAAATATTCATGACAGATCCCGAAGACAGCACAGGTATAATTGCGTGACCGCCTTTTGTAGGCTTTATCGCTTTAATTATATGCAATTTCTGAGTAATTCATTAAGAAAGCATGTCTACACATGAGGGGAACGGTTTTTCAGCGATGCATTATGAAAAGACTGGGCTTGCGTGCAAGTCGCGGGAAACTACAAGTGTGTTCGTTGGTTCTGAAATATTAATATGGATATGACTTAAAAATAAAAGTTATTTAATTTTCGATACTAAAAAAAATGTGTAGGTAATTTTAGATTTAAAAATATGACAGCAGGCCTAGGCTAGGGTTGAGAAGGATTGTCCTGGAATGATTGCGTACGTCACCGGAATTTAAAAAAAAAACAAACCAAAATTGAGCACATATAATATCAGAATATTAAATAATAGTAATACCGCCTAGGGTCCGTCATATTCGAATTTAAGTGAAAAATTGTACTAAGCGGTTTTTTTTAATCTCAAACTGACGGTAGTATTAAACATATCATAATCTATACTATTATTATAAAGAGGTAAAGTTTGTGAGTTTGTGAGGTTGTAGGGGTAATATCTCAACTACTTATCCGATTCTGAAAATTTTTTCACTAATAGGAAACTACATAATCCCTGAGTGCTATAGGCTATACTTTATGTTGTTCTAAAATATCTACAGGCGAAGTAGGAGGAAAGGTAGTGAAAGATAAAATTCATATACCTACTTAAAGTAAAAGTCATTATTTTACTTTTTTCTCTAGTATTTAACAACTATGTTTTTTGATGCATGATTCCAATATGCTTGTTTACCCACCTCTTGATTATATTAATTGACCATATCCATACAATTCTTTCACCATCACGTATGATGGATAGAAGCGGCGAGCTATCCGTTAAGTTTCCGTGTACGACACTCATAATCCATTCACGGAGCAGTCATACTCTGAGTTATTGCTGCCTCTTAATCAATATCACAATATTAATACAGTTGCTTTCATATCCCTTATATCCTAGTATGGTGCTGAAGCCAGTTTTACCTATTTGAATATCAATTAAACATGATATATAGAAGAAATTAGCGCGTGGATTGCATATAACGGGGTATAAATATTGGAAGTTATTTTTAGATTAGCAATGTGTGAGGTCTAAAGAACTCAAAATTGTATTGTAAAAGACTGGATGTAACTTCTAAAATATGTAGAGCCACTTCAATGAATATTTGTGGTATGGGTTCTCCAACCAGGTTTTACCATAGGAAAGTGGGACCACGATTAATTGAACTTTCCGTAGTCTCATTGTCGCTTAGTGGCAAACTAGCCACAATTATAAATAAATATTTTACTCCATATTGTTTTATTTTCAAGTTTTCAAATGAAGTAAAGATATAATGTAATCAGTAACAAGGAATGAAGTAATGAAAAGGTTACAGAGGAATAAAAGGAATACAAGGAGTAAAAGGAGCACGCTGAAAAATAAAATAAAATAAATAAGTAAATGATTTACAGGATATGATAGAATCTAAACATAATACAACATAAATAGTAGGTACTTACAAATATCATGCTCCTTTATTTATAATGGAGATTTTATCAGCTTGTTGCAATTTGTTCACTGTATTACATTATTGACATTATAAATAGGTGTGCTCTTTAGCTAAAACGGAATTGACTAAAAATGGTAGAAAATAAACAAATAGCAGACACTGTTCCAAATTCAGATTATTTTGAAAAATTCCTAAATTATAGGTAGTCAGTAACGTATTTTGCAAGGAGGTTAACAACTATTTTTGCAAGGAGGTTAGCAACTATTCAAACCTCTTTAAGAAAAAGTGGTCTCATTTATTTACTAAATGAGCACAACGTTACATCATCAATGGAACAACCATTGGGACTACGGAAAAAGACGGTGAATCTTTAGAAATATGTTATCATCAGAAATGGAAGCCTTTTGCTGAAATATATTTCCACTACTTCCCAACACAGTTTTTAGAATTGAAATGTATTATCTAATCGAACTGTAGAACTAATCCGTGTCGAAATAATCCTAGGTTTCTATAAGTGATGGAATTGTTGTTTTATACCCACCTCAAACCACCACGTGACGTGCAGGGACTTTATAATGTAGTAATGATTTACAAGGGAGGTGGGAGCGTACAGGATTTTTCGGGGTTGGTCAAATATTCATAGTGAGATTCCTATTGTTAACATAAAGAAATTCGATTTAGTAGTTTTTCATCACCCTAGCTTTGTTTATGATTTTTGAAACTCATCCCAAATCTCATACATCTCAACATATATCATCTTACTTCAGAATTCCAGGAGCAGGGGAAATAATACTACATGAAAAGTTATATAAAAATAACTTTTACTCACTTACAAAATAATAATACTTATACAGAATTAACTTAGGTTACTACTTATTTAGTGACTAATATCTGGGCTTATTTACATTTATTAAAGAGGCTATATTGGCTGGCGGCGATGATGAGATCAGGACACGTAGGTCTTCAGTATGTTGCAGAGATTCATGTAATTCGAAATTGATGACGATACAAGTTGATGCCAGATGGACTTGGATGATAAGGTGACTTCTCTCCTTAATTGAGGCTACAGATTCGGCGGCTTCCAAGGCGGATTCTGTGCAGATCAGAGGGAAGGTAAAGGATTAATACATTTGGAACTGTTTCATTCTATTTATCCTTATACTACTCAACTGAGATAAGGTAGCGTTTGTGTGGAATGTGCTTCTTCTCTCCGATACTTCTTTGGATTTCTGTCATCAGCATTCACTGCAATAACGTTCTTCTAATATAGTTTGACGTCACTAGTCTCGATCACAAATTAATGATAAGTAACTTAGTTATGTTTGAAGTTGTTGCAAAGATTGGACAATAAGTATTATGTGCCTGCTAATTGATATTGTCCATAGTATCCAGCCAGGCGTTCTTCACGCGTGAAACTACGAACGTTCGTCGATTAAAAAAGATTTTGCGTTGGATAATGTTCCTTCGAGCATTCTTTACTCTATTCTGTGAACCTGCTCAGCCGACCGATCCAACTATATTAGATGTTGGGATAAATTTTAAAACAAAAGAAATGTATTATTGTGGTTTTTTTATTGAATAAAATTGTATATATTGTGCAGATACAATCATTTGCCCGAAAATCATTAGCCTGAATTTCAGGGCTCTTGGATTGAACTGCATCGACAACTGAATGTATCTGGATAAGATACCTGTAATAGGTTAGGGTTATTTTTTTATATCCACATAGAAAATTATAGTATTGACATCCATTTGGTTTCAAAGGTACAGATATTGTCTATTATAAAGAGTACAGCATTATGAAATTGTTTCTATAAAACAAATTTTGTAAACATAACAGAAAAATACTAAAAATTTAAAACTTTTACACGCGTTTCAACAAACCGAAATGCAAAAAAATCCTATTTTAAGATACTCACGAAATTTTATATTGTATTCCTTCATTATGTATAAATAAAACAACTTGTAATATCCACTATATTAATGTTTATTGGGTTTTTGGAAGTGTCTTGGCTTTTTATAAACATCTGTAAATTCCCAATTTTAGGGTCAAATTAAGCCAGATGGTTTGTCATAAAATAATTAAGTCGAGTACATATCCATACATAATTACATGATAAGGGCCTTTATCATTGAATTTAAAAAATAAGTTTATTAAACACCAAATGAGGTGAGGACCTTTGATAAGAAAGTCTTCAAAGGGTTATTTGTCTAGTCTTATCAGTTGTTGTCGAAATTTTTAACTTTATTAATACGTAATTGATTAAAAAACACTTGTCTACCATACATATAAAATCCTATAGCCTTTTCCCGTAGTTTTACATGCATGAAAACGAAACAAAGATATAATGCTTTCCGTGGCTGTAATTTAGGTAGGTATCAAAATTCAAAATTATTGTTTACAAGTGCTTTTTTACAACTACTTGTTGGGACTCCCCTGTTAAGGGTAAAACATCTGTAATAGGAAAGACCTGCTTTTCCAACGGTACTAGGTACTAGACATCTGTAAACATAGGTACTAAGCCTATAATACAATAAGTAAGTAAACAAAATAAATGAAAAATGAACAGAACAAATAAATAAATAAAAAAGAACACACTTTTGAGCGTAAAGTCATACGTTTATGAAAGTAATTTTTCAGTTTGGTCATAATTTAATTTTGCATTCGCGTTGAATCATTGTGTAAATGTTCAAAATTTTATTCGCTTAATAGTTGTATAATTTTGCCAATTGTGTACAACTTGTGTACATCAAAGCCTTCCCCCGTCTCTTTTCTGAATTAAATCTACCTTAAGGCCGATTTAGACGTTACGAGTGTTTAGTAGAGTGCGTAGGTGGCACTCGAATGCCAGTGCATTAGTAGGTTTCCAGTGACGTTTATACTTCTTCCAGTAGATTGCCATTTTGTCGGCCAAAACACACATAACTCTCCTTGTCAACTTGTGCAAGTTACTAAAACTGACCGTTTAGACTACAGCGAGTAGCGAGTCAGGAACGCGCGGGGTGTTGAGCGGGCGCGGGAGGGTGTCACTTGAAACAAAAATAAAAAGCGATTCTATTTGATTCTAGTTGAAAGGCGAGTGGAGCGTACTAGTACGAGTACTGGAAACTACCGTTTACATGTTTCAACTAATGTACTATCCTAACGCACTCTACTAACCACTAGAACCGTCTAAATCGGCCTTTAAGTTTTAAGCGCTATTAATTTAATTTTTCCAGTTGCGTTCTTTAATTCAAATCTGTTAAGCCATAAACATACGAACATCCAAAATGTTCGCACTTATAATATTAGTAAAACTGCGAGCTAGACTATTTATTTAAATTACTACTAAGGTACAGTCTCTAACGAAAGTTAATTTTCCGCATACAAAATTAACTCAGTACCGATAATTACTATAGAGACAGCTAATGGGCCACCTAACTGTACTTGCTGTTCTATTAATAAGAGAATCTGTTACGGTCCGTTTATTGTGACACCCTTCTGTGATGCAATTTATATAATATGCCGCCGATAAAAGTAATTGTGTTAAGGGTTCCGTATTGAAATGACAAAAATGGAACTTTTATAATTTTATCAGGTCTGTGGGGTTAACAAAAACGATTGTTGGGTTGGGAACGATCGTTTTTGACCTTCACTTGATCAACACAGATGTGTAGGTACTTACTTTACATCGATTCTAATGACTGATGAATGATTCTAGTTACTCGCACATTTTGCTGATTATGTCTTTATGCTAACGCTAGATCTTTTATTAATTAGGTGAATATTTCGCGAGATATAAGCTCCTAAAGTTGTGTCTTTTCGTAAAATCATATTTGAAACGAAAATTATTTTGCGCAAGACTACAACTTTCCCACAGCTCATTAAATTCCATTAACTTAACCATGCACCACCACCACACCTTCACGGCCAAAGACACCAGCAACAGTGTCCACTTTTTGCCAGGTTTTGACAGAACAGGTGACAATGTCGTTGTTGCACTTAATTGATTTAAATGTATCATTTCTTTAACAGACTTAAACATCTTTTACTTTTAGAAGAATTTAGCCATTATTTTACATGTCCCTTTAACACAAAAACTACAGAACTGATTTTTTTGCGGTTTGCACTATTAGATAACTTAGGAGCTGAATTTTAACAGTACAAGTGAATCAAGTGGGGGGAAAAAAAAATTTCATGTCGTATGCTGTCTAATCCGTTAGAGATATAACAAAATGATTATCTACAAAAAAGTCCGCGGAAGCATATATCTATCTCTAATAGATAAGTAGGTAGTAAGAACATAATATCACTGTGCGCGATAGTACCTCATATAAACGCCCCAAGACAGCTACTGAAGGCAACATTTCTAACTGTCCTCTAATAGCGGCGGCTGTCGTATGAACGCGTCCTAATCTACCATCGACCGTGCCAAATTAGGAACCTACCTGTATGTAACCGGCCTTACTCGGCCTTTGGCTATTATTAAGAAGTGATGTCATAGTAAAATAAGAGAACAGTAGGGTAACTTCATACTAGGTGTACCAACTCGAATAAAAAAGAATCCAACTTATAAAAAAAATCATAGATCTCATGCACCACATAAATAGAAAAGGAACATTTATATGTTGACAGTTGTCATCCGAAATTAAGATATCATCGAGATTTTTAATTTTGGTAAAGACAAGACTAGATGTTTCGAGATTTTGATCTTAAAATCGTCATAAATCCATTTTTTTCAGAAAAACATCCCGAGATATCTTTTTTGAACACATACACGTAGAATAAAAAACATCATAAATAAGACTACCCCAAAAAAAAAATTTTAGAGACACTTTTTATTTTTTCTATATTAAAAAAAATTGTAGACTTCGTCAATACAAACATTTTGACACCTTAATCATCTATTTCTATAGTGACCTACAACTTCCGGAGATATAGGCATGTCGCACTTTTGCTGAAAAAAGGGGCCCCTACAGAAGCGATCGAAAAATAATTTCCAATGTTAAAGCACATTTTCTCTTTCTGCGTCTCTAAAGAGGCTGAATTCAACAAATCACACGCGCTACAGCGATCTTAGAGGTGTCTAAAAACATAATAAATTTATACTATTCATTGTAAAACATCAATGTGATATCATCATGTCATGAAACTAATATTGTAAGGCCATTATTCATAAACGTATTTTAGCAACGTTTTTGTTAAAATGTGCTTTGTTTCTTTCTATTATTAGTAAAGACAGCTAGGTTTGTTAGAGAGTGACAAAACATATTTTATATAAACCGCTTCTAAAATGTGTTGATGAATATGGCCATAAGCTTGCAAAGTACATTCAGGAGCAGAATTACAAGGACCACTAACAAAAAAATTTCGCTTGACAATTTAAAATGAGATGAAAACAAAAATGAATACTATGTCAGTTGTGATTTTATCTGATTGGTTCATATCCATGTGAATGTCATTGAGCTTTAATGTGATAGGTTGGCATTAGAAATGAAACAATATGAAAACTTCAATGTGCAAGCAAATATAGTCTTTCCGGGGTCCTAACCTGCGATGCTCCTGATTGCTCATCACGCTCAACTCCATTCTTTGTCAAGCTTGGCATGGAATATTTCAGTAGGTCGCTAGTATAAGTTTATCTTACTGAATTATTTTTACTATGATGATAACCTACGCATATATCGAGTAATGAACGTTGCACGGTAGTTAGTGCTATCATTTACATTTCGATAAGTTAATTTTATTCATGCTGTATAGTAATTTTATTATGTTAATAGTTTAATGTAGGTATTTAAGATTTAGCTCCCCTATTCACTGTGTTATTAGTGTCAAAGAGTTAAGAGTTAGGAGACCTAGATCGTCACTAAAGCAAAAAGAAGGCAGGCAGTCATGGCGACAGAAGTGAAAAATTAAAACTATGAATAACAATCATTTTAAATTTATAAGTAGGAATGTAACGTATAATAACGCCTCTAGCGCGCGCTTAAAGATTTTGCAATAAACAATTTTAGATTCGGTTCAGTAGTTTTTGAGTTCATTACAAGCAAACAAACACACAAAAAAACAAAATTTACCTCTTTATAATATTATTATAGATATAGATATGACAGATGTTAGTCGGCCATATCATGAAATGGCCGAATTCTTCGATCGGCCCACGACACATACAAGGAAATAGTCGATTTGTTATTTGGGCACGCGAAAAGATTCAAAAATTTTCGAAAAATGAGACTATTTTTTCGTCACGCGGAAGAAGTCTTTTTTAGTGATTATAATTTTCTAAGGATTAGACTTTGTAGGCTCACCGCCTACTTACGTATATATTTGGTGATCATTTTCTTCAGTTTATAACTCGATACAGCGTAGTTTAAAATACTTCAAATGCAAGTCAATTCCAATATAAAATGTTGTACCATAGCTAGACGAAAAAAAGGGGAAGTAAACAAGAAAATCCGAGCCACTGGCTACTGGTCGGTAAACCTTGAAGCAATTGAAGCAATTTTTCATTTTTTCGCAGTTTTGAGTTATGAATTTTTAATGAGATTGCGAGAGATATTAAGAGTCAGAAAGTCATTTCCCGGTAACGGAGAGGAACGTGGAAAAAAAAGGATTCACTGACGAGCTCCGAGTCTCGTCGCAGCGTTTGTTACAATCTACAAATGAAGCTACTCTGCAAAATTCTGATTTCTTGACGTTTATTTATGATTGATATTTTATTTCATATTATTTTTTATATAACTTGCTATTTGTGGCTTCGCACGTAAGTTTTATTATTAGACTATTTGACGAACGGTTGAATATTTAAAACACCAAATCCGTTATTTAACATTTTTGTAATTTTATTTTTAGAAATTCCGGTATTTAAAAAAGGGATGAAAAACAATTTAATTTAATGAAAAAAATTTATGGAACCCAGAAATCGTTATCTGTCCTTTATGATTAAAGAAAGTTTAATCAAAATTAATTCAGGAATTTCTGAGTCTATTCTGGACATACAGGCAAAACTTGTAAAAACTTAAATAGCATACAATTATAATTATTTTTGACAGATATACAACATTTTTTTTGTATAGATTACTTTTATCAACGTCTATTTCAGATACTCCATTTCTACTTTTTCTACAAATAACATGTGTCAAAAGTTGAAAGCAGAGATTAAAAATTGTCTTTCTCACTCGCACGAATTTTACATTGTTTCGTTAGCTATATTATAATGAGTGCACGCACAGCTTTCGGTGAGAAAAGTTTTTTCGTTTGTTCATATTTGTTAGAGCATATCTACGATTTAAATATTTCTTTTTATATAGTTCTTATGTCTAATTATCTAGTTTTGAATGTATGCATCGTCTTACAAAATCTTAGGTATAAACAATAATATAATATTTGGATAACGTTACTTACTGACTATATGACTGTTATTTTTTAAATATGTACATATCTATGTTGTAGTAATGTTTGTTGTATGGTTGCTTGTTGTCCAGAATAAAATAAAATAAAATAATGTCAATAAGGATTTATATTTAAAGAGTAGCATTGTTGTGTCGGTACAATGTATTCGAGAAATTTGGTAGAACGAATCCTGCAGTCGGTACTCGACTGTAATTCAAAATGTTTTCGGTTGTGTATGTTTTAACAAATTTTGTGTATATTTTTAGACGAACTTCCCAGAAAAATCTGTGTTTTCAAAGGATTTTCACATCTCTTAGTTTTTCAGTGAACATTTTAGGTAATCGTATTTCATTCGAACTCTGAGATCTAAAACATAAAGAATAAATAAATATTCCCTTTGAGGTTATGTTGAGCATTCTAATGCAAATCCATGGACGTAAAAAAGGAGAGGACGGATCGCCGTTAAGACAAAAGTGAAGCAACCAAGTTATGCCAGTTTCATTGTAAATACACGCACACATTCTCATTCGGTTATGCTGATCAGCCGCCATTAAGAAAATAAAAAACAATGCCGTCTTGTGTAGTAAAATTATGCAAAAACAACTCCATTACTTATAAAAAATCTCAAGGAATCACATTTCATAGGTAAGTTAGTAATTTAGCACTTATTCTACAATTTAAAGATATATTAGAGATAAATAAAATCGGTAGCACACATGCACGCTTGGTGCTTCACTTTTGTCTTAGCGGCGATCCGTCCTCTACTTTTTTACGTCCATGTGCAAATCTATATAAATTATAATTAAAATGCTATTCGTCGGTAAACGCATTTATACTTGACCAGTTTGGCAATTTTTTTTTAAATGTTTGCGATAGTCTGAATAATATTTTTAGGAAACTAAAAGTTGAAAGAAATTCGTGTTTTCTATGGGATTTTTGTATGAACTCAAAATCATAATTATATACATAGATAAATAAGATTAGTATAGAATAGTCCTAGGACGCCTTAGGTGAAATTTTATTGAACATATAAAAAAAATGATCGAAGACAATGTTAAAAGTACCTACACATAAGCGCCGAGTATGTATGAACGGTATGATGAATATAAAAGAAGCTAAAGAGATAAATGTCAGGATCGTAGCAAATGGCATACGATTGTCTCTGCCTACCCCTCTTGGGATAAAAGGCGTGATGATAGATAGATAGATACTTAGATAATATTAGTAACATTAGATCCAAATATGTACCTATAAATAAAACTGTAGTGTCGCTGTATACCCTGGGATCATAACACGGTTTCGGGAGCTAAAAAGCAACCCGTGAAATATAAAAAAGAGTAGAGGTTGAAATGTGGTGTAAACGTTGTATAACGCGTGGGAAGTCGCGAGTACTGCTAGTATAACATATGAATGACGAAATAATACTAGTAAAACCATACAAGTTTGATCGTCCCAAGCGCCACATTCCGTAGAGGATTGTTTGCAGTGGTATTTGCATATGCCGGGTGCGTGGGCGTGACTGCGATGCGTGTCGTTAGATTAAACGCATTAGTCGTAATAAATATAACACTGCCATGTTATGGGCTAATATTGTATGGAATTCTGAAAGATATTAGAGACGGTACAAATAAACTATCAGTGCCTAAGGGTGCTCACCACACATTCAAAAGATAGCCGTCGCGTAGTCGACCGGTCCACATAAATCGACAACAGACTCATGCAATTATGGTACGAACGGTCCCCTGTCCGTTTTCAAATCATCGTGTCTCTAGTCGATTTCGATGCCGGACAGATCCCGGACTACTGTCCATACACACGCACATACGCTGTCAAGAACGATTAAATCGGTTTATTAGTTTTAAGTTATCGCTGAACAAAAATTACCGTATTTTTAAATGAAAAAAAAATCTGCTAAAATCCATGAAAAATATTGCAGCCTCTCGAGCTAAAAAAACAAATACGAACAAGACGCGGCAAATTACTAGTTTTAGTACAAACAACATAGTCCTTTCCATACTAACTTATCCCCAATATATTACAAAACTCGATCTCATTGTCCAGCTCGACCCGACACGACACGGCAACTTGACGAGGACGCGACGTAAACTGGCTCATTTATTTGAATAAACTCATAATTAGGACTATGCATATGCGGAAATCTAGTCGATAAAAAAATGTTGGAGCTCGCTATGCTCGCTAACACGCTGCAGCACAAACACCAACTATAGGCCGTACCGAAGAATCATTTGAATAGCGCGCGCTTCACCCTACTACCTGTCACATATTTCCGTCGCATTTCACAAATATTCCAATCAAATTCCACATAGATACCGAGAGCTAACATAATATTGCGCATCAAAAATAAAAGTCTCTTCCACACTAGCTTAGCCCAATATATTTCAAAACTCGATCTCATTGTCCACTCGACACGACACGACACGGCAACGTGACGGGGACGCGACGTAAACGGGCTCATTTATTTGAATTAACACATCGTTAGGACTATGCACATGCGGAAATCTAGCGGTGTGAATGCGCTTAAACGACATAAACACGCTACGTCGTGTCTTAGCTTTTATGGGATACGGGATTATTTAAATGAGTACGAATTTAATATGGGTCCATGTGTAGGGGAGATTGCGCTGTATTTTACAAATAACGAGGTGAAATTAATGGGCAATAATTATTACTGTAACTGGATTTTGCCCTGTAAATATGGCAAATAAAATAAATAATCACGTGGCTGTTATACAGTGCCGTCCAAGACTATACAAAAGCAAAATTTCTTTTAAAATATGCACCAATAATTTACCTGTTTGAGCATTTCCGATATAAAAGTAACATGTTTTAGTCCAGAATACAAACTATTTGTCCTGCAAGTGTCATTCGAATCCACTTAGCTGTTAAGACGCTGAATAGAGCCAAAGACCTTGAGAGATGGCACCGCCCCCACGCGGGTACACATACACACCAAACGACGTGGCTGCCATTAATAATATAGCATCAGGCTGCAGCCGGTACTGTCGGTACACGAGCGCTTACGCACACACGCGTGCAGTGCGTACATAAAATCTCGAAAATGAGAATAAAGGAACTTGCTGAACATTTGATTAAAAAATAGATCAGTATTACGATAGTATATTGCTGATTATTGCTAGATAAAAAATCTGTCAAAAAATCAGAATCATAGCATGCATTTTAGTACTGTTTCTACACAGTAAAATATTTTTTTAAGGATACATTCGTGATTTTTTTCTATCGAATCAATATAGTTGTATTATGTTTTTAACACAGTATCTCAATAACGCATAACCTCAAGAATATCATATATTTTTTTGATTATGGTGACTGCAGTGGATCATGTACTTTTACGCATCATAAAACTCGCATTTAGCTCTATACATCCTCTTAAGGTGTGATTTAATAAGTTTGGATGCTTGAATATTTTGTTTCACATCCTCCATAGACATCCAAACTTTCTCATTTCAGTAGGATCCAGTGGGTCCGGACCCCCCCCCCCCCCCCCCCCCGAAATCCGTCACCGACACTTTTTGAAAATGAGAATTTTAAAAAGTAGGTAATTACTATCAGTTCAGCTGAGCTGATGAGGGCGAGTCAAGCGAGCTAGGATATTGACCTATTGCAGAAAAGATGTAATAAAAGGAAAGTCGAACTTTGTGTTTTATTTTTTTAAAATAATGGCTTGATTGGTGGTTGGACCCCCCCCCTAGGATTCTAGCAAAGTACGTTAGTGTATTGGTTAGGGTTTCACAGAACCAAAGGGTTCAACTATCGCTTTATTTCGATTTCTCAAATAAGAATTATATGTAGAGACAGATTTTTCACCTGGACTACTCTCTATAATGACTTTATTTTCTAATATTTTTAAGATTAAGCATAAATAAATGTATTTCTGTTGTGCACGTCCAAATTAAATAAATAAATAAAAGTAATTGATCTAAGTTACAAGCGTCCCTGGCTACGTAATGTAGAAAAGTCGTGATGTTGTATTGAAAAGAATAATTTTACAGAAGAAAATGTAAAATCTGAATACGAAATATCATCACATTTTGTTCGCCGCCAATTCCCTAGCAAATACATCCACAATTTAATTTCAACTCTGTCTGATCAGTTACGTGAGATTTGTGGTTTACGATATACGAAGTAGGTACGTCTGTATTGGAAACGGATTAGGAGTAACTTTGTGTCAGAAACTATTGCCTCTGTCTTGTTTGTTGAGATTCTGGAAGCTCTCTACACCTACCTAACAGCGGCGAAGTGCCCATACAACCCAATTCCTTTCGGCTTTCCTTTCCTTATAATGAGATATTTCCGATACCACGCCAGATAACTTTTTGAAGTAAAAAGCAACATTCAAGTGAATTTAATAACGGTTAAAAACACCCAATGGAAACATAATATATTATATTATGATATTATATAATATAATATGATATAGCTTTTTTAGGCACTTTGCAAGTGGATTTTTTATAATGCTCGTCAGTGTATATAGACTAATAGCATTTTATAAAGTAATATCAATACAAACATATTTTATCAATCCAAAGGTACTCTAATACTAAATTTTGGATCTTGTAGCATTAGTTGAGTAAGCTATTTTACGGCTTCTCTTCTGAAAATATTCAACCCTTCGCCACTGCTACCTACACAACGATTAATAAGAGGATTTTCTAAGTTGTATGAACTGAAAATTCCTCTTATTTTTAGAAACTAGTTCATCGGAAATAATACTTTTTTTAACCGACTTCAGAAAAGGTATAGGTGTGGTAATTCTGAATATAAATCTACCAACTTTAAAGTTTGATCGATTTATTTCTAAATACACTGGACTATCTTATTCTGACTCAAAAAGGCAATAAAATTCAGCGCAACATTATAACGAAGTTCATATAAGTCATAAATACACTTTTATTATTCAGAAGCAAGCTGTGTTAAAAAAAATTATAAATATTAAAAGTACACACAATCGCCGAGCATGTATTATAGTATGAAAGGTGAAAGAGATATGTCAGGAATAGCATTCGATTGTCTCTGCCTACCCCTATCGGGATAAAAGGTGTCATGATTGAAAGATAAATTGTTCCATATTCCAAATTTGAAAGCACCAATACAATCAGGAACATAACATTTTTAAACCTAACTTTAATTTTTTTTTAAAAAAAGGTAACACATTCGAATGTCTTCATCTTTTAGCGGACGATATTTTTAATTTACAAACAAATGAAATTACTAGAATGAAACCTTCTCTTTTCAAAACTATGAATCCATCCAATCACCGACATTTAAATCCTTGCTCCAATATTAAAAAAAGAATTTCACATTCGAATTTCGAAATTCAATTAACAGAACGTATCGATACAATCACATGTTGTACGAAGTCACGATGTGTCTCGAGATTATTAACGCGGATATGAATATCGTTTCCCGCCGCGGGCCGACGCGTGATATCTTACGATTTATCTGCGAATCCATTTGCCGATGTATTGAATTTCGATTACACGTCCAAGTAATATGGATATCGGTTGCTCTGGGGTGGTTTTTATACAGATTTGCCACCCTTAAATTTGCCTGCGGCGATTCTGTTTATTAACTTGTAGTATACGAAAATATCTATTATGCTCGTAAATTATTATTTACCCTAGTCGCTTATATAAAAACTAGCTAGCCCGCCCTCGGCTTCGCTCTGGTGAAATACTGGTTTACAGCGCAGCAGTCGGCTCACAACTAAGAAATCATAATAAAAAATCTATGTACATTATCCGACAAACCGTACAAAGAGGTTTTTTCATCTACATACCTCAACAGAGCTGGGCCACTCGCTCAAAAAATAATCAGCTAAATGAGGAAGACTTTGTTTTCCGCTAGTACCCTGGGGCCGGCAACAGTTCCCGGGAGCTGTAAGGCTGAAAAAAACTTATTACTATAGATAGTACTTCTTTATTAGAGATATATAAAGATCATTTCATTCTACACAATTCCTTCCTGTATGATTTTGTTATATCTCTGACGGATTATACAGCATACGCCATTAAAACACGCAGCACCTAAATTTTATTCCGGCTTAATTCACTTATATTGTTAATGCTCAGCTCCTAAACATGATAGGATGTTTAATACCTGAAAACCGGCGGAGGACTTTATTTTATAATAGATTGTTTGTCTTTCAGTCACTCTTAAACGACTGAATGAATGTCGATGAAAAATCAAGGCAATATTAATATCGATAAAGTTATTTTTGTATAAAAATGCAAAATAAAATAGTACTTACCTAGATTAAATCACTTTTTCCATTTGTCCATACATGGGACAAGTATGTTGCTGCACTTAATTGGATGTAGTATTGGTAAATTTTAGAATAACTCTGGCTTTACTTGCCCTCCGAAGCACGTTTGTCCTTAGCATTTTGGCATAACTAAGATTTGAACCCGGGCCCACCCATTTCCAAGTCGGTAGAGACTAGAGACCAATTACTCTATTAGGTCCATAACTATAATAATTTCAATTTATTCACCAACACCGCCTTGTATCCTAATTATTCACAACTAATGCATTCGAAACAATTTAGAATTTGAAACTTCTGCCAACTAACGTCTGCTAATGCGTTCGGAAGTCCGTGTCCGCGCGTGTGATATGGAAATATATGATAATAATCTACGAGCTATTTCCTTATGACCTCGACCGGTCGTGGCGTGGTTTTGGAACGTTTGGGGTTCGTAAAGTTTGTCCCTTATTCGGATATGTTAAGGATCCTATATATGTTAATAACTAAGGTTTGGGGATATAGTTTGAGCATAATTTTAAGGAATTAAATTATTCTTGTTGAGTGTGTTTCTAATCTAATCTAATCACTGAAATTTTTTTTAATGTCAAAATTATCGGGATATTTGGACAATATCGGTCCAAATTTTACATTGGTCAATAACCTATGACCTATAAATCAAATAATTAACCACAGAACATTATAAAGGACAATAGAAGTAGTAAGTGGGCCTTCCCGTGCAACCACACACACATGCTCTGCAGCATATAAATATATATGATTTCCCTAAAGAATTTCCCCTGAAATTTTTTTTTTTCTCTTCACTGGTTACCTTAGACTCCTGAAACCGTCGGTCCCAGGGTAGCTCTGAAATAAAGCAGCAAAAAATAGAACAAATTTCAGTGCAAATATGACAACCGCATACATAATTTGTAAATAGCATAATATACCATAGACTAGTTTTTCACAATATTGTCACCATAGAACAAAAACTTTATAACACCGGTTTATATACAAATATGATAATATATTATGCTATTTCTACTTTATTTATAACAAGCTTCTGTCCGCGGTTTCACCCGCGTGGAAATAGATCCAAAAAGAAATAATCCCGTGGCTGTAATTTGCCCCTCCCCCGCCCACTTTCGCGGTATAAAAAGTGGTATATGTCATTCTCTGACCCCTAAACTACCACTATGCAAAAAATCATGTCGATCCCGTGAAAAACAAAAACAAATCTATCCCACGGGAACCATACATTTTTTCGGGATAAAAAATTACCTATGTGCTATTCCAGACTATAATCTATCTCTGTGCAAAATTCCATTCAGATCCGTTTAGCCGTTCTGGCGTGATTGAGTAACATATATACATCCATACAAACTTTCGCGTTTATAATATTAGTGGAATGTTCTGTGATGTGCACTATTGAATTTTCTCCTAATGCAGTACAACCAACCAACGTAAGCACAAATGAAACGCACTCTACAAATAGCTAGCTTTTCGCCCCCGGCTTCGCCCGTGGATATTTTCGAATAAAATAAAACATAATCTATATTCTCTATAATCAGGAATACGTAGCTTTCTATTCGTGAAATATTTTAAAGAATCGGTTCAGTAGATTAAGAGATTACCCCCTACATCCAAACTTATAATATTCCTATTTATGAAAAGGGTGTAACCACAAATTTTCTTTCACATAAAAAGGTATTTTCAAGAAATGTAGAAAATTATTCATATCAAATCTACAAGTTTTCTTATTACATAAATATTGTTTTTATATAATTCATGATTATTATGAATTTTTTTTTCCAGGGGTTGTCTTAAAGCTCCCGAAGCCGTGTTACGGTTCCAGTGTACCCAGCGGAAGACCAAGTCTTCCTCGTTTAGCCGATGGTATTTGTGAAGCTATAACCTAAGGAGTGGGCCAGTTCTGTTGAGGTATATTTAGATGGAAAAGCCTCCAAGTGTGGTTTGTCGGATTATGTACAGTGGGTCCACCTGGGAAGTATACCCTTTCAAACAAAAAACAATTTCCAAATCGGTCCAGGCGTCTTCAAGTAATCGGGGAACATACTAAAAACAACAACGAATTGAGAACCTAATGTCGTCGTTAAATAAAATAGGTGCGTCGGTGGCCGAGTGGTTAAGACGTCTGGTATTAACTAGGCAGACCACGGGTTCGATCCCGGATCCCGCGGCCATGTACCAATGGGTTTTTTAATTAAAAACTTATGTACATAATCCGACAAACCACACTTGGAGGCTTTTCCATCTAAATATACCTCAACAGAACTGGCCCACTCCTTAGGTCATCAGGTCAGGATCTCATGATGGGATCCTGGAGTAATCGAGAACTATTTAAATTTTATAGGCACACTTGAAGCGATTTGGTTATTTTTTTTATAGTGACTTGTAATTTTCGGTACACATTTTTTAAAAGGCAATTATTTCAATGACTCTATCAAATCAAGATGGCATATTACTCTAAATATAACTTTTTAAATTAATCGGACTATACCAGGTTTGGTAAATCATACCCGGATTAAACACACCCGTGTGTGGCATTTATTGGGGGTTTAAGTAAAACCTTGTGATTAGTTTGTACGTGTTTAACTCCATATTTCGTTTGTTGTGCTATTTGATTTGACTAAATGTAAATTAGCAATCATTTAAATCCTACTAATATATACAATACATATACATAGGCCTACATAGGCTATAATAGACAAAAAATGTTTTGTGTGAGTTTAAGAGGGTCCCTGGATGGTTTAGATTTACAATTGAAGCCGGTAGGTGGCGCTGCAATCGCGTTCCAGGTGGTTTTTTTCATGAAAGCTAGTTATTTATATATTTTTAGTTCGTCCAGGTAAGTACTTACCTGTTTTTCATATAGCATTGGAAAGGACATAGACAGTTATTTAACTGTTTTTTTACGTAGGTTGGTCACGATTTAAATTAAATCCAAATAAAATACACAAAGACAGGCCTAGGTTTAAAATATCTCATTTTATCTTTGAAACCATTTTTTATATCACTTTGATATGGTGGTAGGTTGTTGGTGGGCACAGTAATTGTAATTTGTGAAAATAAAAAAAAAGTCTCGTAAAAGTCCCTCATCATATTTTATGCAAAGGAAATTGATGTATTCTGCCAAAACATCTTTAGTTACAATTTGAATGTAGAATGTTAACTTTTTAATTTATAACACACTTTCACATTTTTAATATTGATTGATAAAACGTTCGAGGTCTACACACAAAAAGTTTGTATATCTAACAATAAACAAAACAATGGCTGCCAAGAAAGGAGTAGACAAGTAAGGAGCTAAAGAGGCCAATTAATCAGTAGACGGTCTAATGAGGGAATATTTCATTGTCCAACCGTTGGCGATATGAGAAGACTGCATAAGTAGGGTTGCTACTTGAATCGATTATTTTAGAAATATTTAAAATGCTTTTAAAATAACCACTGTTTTTAATAATTGGCCAAGTAGTGAGTACGACTCGCGCGCTTAGGGTTCCGTATCATATTTTTGGTCAGAACTTTAATACTGGATGTTCGTTTAGATTTTCCTGTAAACTATAAGATTTTAAACTCAATAGTTTTATCTAGATCTTTTATTTTTACGCATTTATCTAGAATCGCGCGCACGCGAGCAGTATAGAAACAGTAAACGATTCAACGTACCTAAGCGATAATTTTTGTTTAAAACGCAATTAAAAAAAACTTATACCTACGACATAGAAATAATTTAAAATGAAACGATAGATAATTACCAAAAAAATATTCATGTTAATTTTTGTAATGGTATCACCTATATTATAGCCATAAAAGATAAATAAAGTTGTCAGAGGTTTATTTAGGATTTTTTTTTCTATATTGTAAAATGTTTCTAATCATATTTTCAAAACAATAACAATATTTGTCATATCCTTAAAATCGATTTTTTTTTCAGTTTCGTAAATAGATCAGGTTTTCTGAAAAAATTTATTAAAAATTGGATTTTGATGACTGACTTGCCCTTAATATAATTTAAACTATGCATATTTAATTATAAAAAAATATATTTGTATTCCTTATAACGAGCCCTTTCATTTGAAATGTCACATAAGGTTATTCGCTATATAACATAACGCTACGACCCAAAGGGGCGGATCAGTAACTATTGACGCAAGTGCAACCGCAAGGCATAGCTAGTCTATTAGAAATGAAATGCTATTTGTTGGTAAGCGCATCACTAGAGAACGGCTGGACCGATTTGGCAATTTTTTTAAATGTTCGAAATAGTCCCCGAATTAGATTTTTAAAGAAAGCAAAATTGTAATAGTTGCCCGGAAAAAATTAGAAAATTCGGAAATAACTGTAAGTCTATTTTTCTATGAACTAAGTTAATATGGGCGCCACTTGCTGTCCGCCCCACCTTCAGCCGTGAACATTTTTTAAATGCGAACACAATGCCTCGGCCGTCCATATAGAATAATATCAAAGAAGTTTTCAAATCGGTTCACAAGTTTCGGGTTTACTCTTCACACTTTCTCTTTACAAAATATATAGACTGTCGACAAGATGGACTATTATATTCGCATGTGTAAAGCAAAATTACAATGGTTAACTAATTCCGTAGGCCATCCCTTCTCAAACTATTTAAATAAGATTCAGCTTAGCTTCAAAATTATTAATAATTCCACCCAATTCACACACGACAACTCCACACTTACCTACATATTATATTCAGAATGGGCAACCCTAAGATAGTAGTAATCTTAAGATGTATAGTCTAAGAGCTTGCGACAAAGAGTTATCTTATATTACTCACAGTTGCTTCCTTATTACGTCACGGGTGCCTACAAAGTATTGATGTGACGGAATTTCGTGGTTGCATAACTTGAAAACTTACCATTTTTGGGCTCAGTTGACGCTATACAATAATATACATACATCGCTTTAAATAATATTTAGGGGTTATCTTATTTTAGTTAGTTGTTATAGAGTTAGTACCTCGATATGGCAAAAAGACTTAAGAAGTAGAAAACCAGCATTCGCACTTTTTTAACCGAACTTCAAAATAAGGAGGAGCCTAGGTTCTCAATTCGTCGGAATCTTTAGTTTTTTTTTATGTATGCTCCCCGATTACTTAAAGACGTCTGGACCGATTTGGAAAATGTGTTTTTTAATTGAAAGGGTATACTTTCCAGGTGCTCCCATGGTCATCAGGTCAGGATCTGATGATGGGATCCTGGAGAAATCGAGAACTCTTCAAATTTTATAGGCGATTTGGGTATTTTTTTTATAGTGACTTGTGCATTTGCTTTCGAAAAGCACATTTTGGTTTTGAAGGCGGTTTTTTTTCTTCATCAGAAGTGTTTATATTATTTGAAAAATGATTCGATTATTATCACAAACAGGAGTCGGGATAGTAATTGGTAGAGCATAAACATGGATTCAAAATAATCTTACCCGTGGAAAAAATACTAAACTAAACTAAAACTGCTAGGTCCATAAGTGCAGCAGGCTTGCCACCTGTTCTGTTTAATATGACAAAAAGTGAACACTCTGTTACTAATGTGTCTGGTCACATCGCATGTTACAAAGCCGTGAAGATGTTACTGTATCTCACGTATTGTGTATCTCAATAATTGGACGTCGTCTCTTAGACTAGAAGGGTTATTTTAATGGAAATATGTCGTCCACAATGAGGGATATTCCAGCCATATGCTGGGTCCGCTCCAGCGACAACAGTCACATGGTTCACTTGATAATATTCCAAGTAGACAAAACATTCTCTCTACAGACGCAGATTGGCACAAGGTATGTTAGTCCCGCGTCTAACTCTTACCAGACTTCTTGGAGTAAACAGTTTTGATACTTTTATTGAGTTTGTTATTTTTTTTAATTAACTATACTACTTTATACAAAACTTTAGCTAAGATACTACAGGTAATCCAGGAGGTGTCTTCTTTAAGCAACGTTTATGTTTAGCAATCCAACGGGGGAACGCAGCTAGCGTCTTGGGACCTATGTCGAAGGACTCCCTGCTAATATTGTTTTAAGATTTAATTTTATGAAGTAATATTTGTTTTAGACTTTTGCACTCTTATTAATAAACTCATATTAGCGACGTAGTAACTAAACTGTGTTTCGTCTCCGTCTATCATAATGAATTGCAGATTTGTGAGACGGAGACGACATACAGTTTAGTTACTACGTCGCTACTTCGAGTTTATTAATAAGGGTGTTGATGTTTAGATATAATTTTAAGGTATTTCATATTGTTATGTGTAAATTACAAAGTATTAAATTTAAGCTATACTAGAAATTTATAAATTGTATTTTCATTTAATTGACTAATTCAAAAGTTTAAGAATTGTACTTTTTAAAATAGTAGGTAGAGACTATAAAAAATAATATATTTTTAATAATTTAAGTTTACATAAGTGTATAAAATCGTAATCTATTGACCATTTCAAGTGTTTCATGTGTACCCATGAAATAAATTATTTTTTGAATTTGAATTCATTATGTTGTTAAATATTTGGTTGGCTGAGTGAGCAAAGACTCTTAACTGTACACTGGTCCACATATAGTGAGTTGTTTGTATGAAAGAGGACAGGTGGCAAAGCCTTAGACTGTTGTAGAATATCTATTATTTTCAGAACTAATGCGGACTCATATGTCCGGCAAAGCACGAGAAGTGGATAAACCATTTAATAAAATTAGCACCTAAAATAATTTTAGCGATCATAATTAAATCCTAATTTGTACTCAAAATCAAAACAATAGATCTGCCGCCAAAATAAAATCATCAAACAATACCAAATTCTTTCGATATTTTTGAAGCTCCTTTCTTCAAATCTCACTATTGTTTGCTATACATAATATAGATCCAAAATACACGATGTTGTCTTTACTTTTGCCATAATGCATAAGCGACACGACTTAGATGTGTTTGGTTCTCGGGCCACTTTCCAAACCACGATTGGAAAAATTGATTTTTTTTGAGTGTTCTTAGTTATTAGTTTAGAAATTGTTTTCGTGTAAATTATTATTATTGTATTTTTTGTGTTATTATTATTATTATTCAATTACTTTTTTTTTCTTATCAATGTTGTGTTGTTGTTATAAAAATGTTAATAGCCCTATAATTGACACTGCGTCTACTAAGTTACAAAAATGTACAATGCATATGTGTGGACGTAGGTGTTGTTGGGCTATTTATAATAAATAAATAAATAAATAAATAAATAAATAAATAAATAATAAAATTTCTCAGACGTATCAAGTTATCAAAGTTGCACTATAATAATGACCATTGATAGAGGACGTACAAATCTACATATTGGGGTGCGGGCATTTCTTGCATCCCTGCCTGAGATATGTGTCTTGGTTCCTACCACCCACCCCCGTGTCCAGCCAACCTTAAGGGTGGCAAACACAGGGATGAACTACGACTAATATTTAACTAATTAGAATTTCTTCACTTAATCATAACATAAAAACAAATGTTTCAAATATTCTTTAACTGTTTATAATATACATTGTTGCAGACTAGCCCCGGTTTAGCCAGTGAATTTTTTTTAACCACTCAAAAATATATATATTTTTCAATTTTTTTTAATATCTCTAAAACTATGTTACAAGAACTTCTTTTCTCTTCTCTTTTGAAATGTTAAAAAATCGCCTTTATTTTTTATTGAGTACCTACTAGCTGATTTTCCGCTACTTCGTTCGCGTAATCACCCCCTTGGGTAGCTAGCGTGATATTATAAAGCCTATAACCTTTTAAATATACTAAACCTACATTTTTTTCCAAATCTTTCCAGTAGTTTTTGAGTCTATAGAATATACAATTAGATAAAAAAATCTAACTTTGTTCTCGTATTTCTGATTTTTGCTTCATAGTTACCATTAACAGTCAAACAAAGTAAATTTTCCAAACCTACCAAAGACCCAAAAATATTTCAAGTTCGTACCATTCCGTATGAATGTTTAAGATATGCAGATGCCAGGGCCGCCGTGATAAGTTAATTCCTACTGGTCGAATATACCCTACCTTACCCAACCCACATCAAAATTATAGTTTGGGTTACTCGTAGAATATGTAGCAAATGCGTCTGTGATTCTAACGATATTAAATGGCTTATAGAAGTGTAGTAGGTTCTCTATATTTACCCGAACTTCAAAAGAAGGAGGAGCTTCTCAATTCATCGGAATCTCTTTTCTTTTTTTTTATGTATGTTTCCCGATTACTTGGTTTTTTTTTGGTTTGTATACTTTCCAGATGGTCCCATGGTCATCAAGTCAGGATCTAGTGATGTGATCCTGGAGAAATCGAGAACTCTTCAAATTTTATAGGCACACTTAAAGCGATTTGGGTATTTTTTATAGTCACTTGTGCGTTTGCTTTCGGAAAGCACATTTTGGTTAGAAGGCGGTTTTTTTGAAGTGATTATATAATAATGCACATTGACTTCAACATCGCCGAGACAAAATCGTTACCATGAATCTGAAATTCAAGAATTATGAAAGGAATTTCCTAATCAAATTGGATACTTACCTAAGAGTGTGTAGAAGTTTGAGGAGTTTGCTACTTTGAGACTTAGGCATTTTCTAAAATACAAGGTTTTTACTTGAAACTTAGCTTAAAAAAATATAGTAATATTCGCACGGATTATTTGCTTTTAATCCTCACTTTTCTGACATAAAAGCTCTAGTTTCCCTGATTAATACGGGCTGCCTAAATGTGGGCATCGTCACCAGTGTCTCTGGCCACGTCGCAAGAATTAAAAGGCGCGATGATGCCAATTTCAAATTGTCCTTATGCAAGCACACATCCTACTCTTCACCTATATCATCATTAATCCGAAAGCTCAAACCCCGAGCTGGAGCTTATATAGAGTTGTTACAAATAAAATATCGATATATGTTAATATCCTATTAATTGACGTAGAAAGTCGATGTTTTTATTAAATAATTTGCTTAAAAAATCTTTTTCTATCGACAAACATTAAGATCTATCTATCTATCATCACGCCTTTTTCCCAAGAGGGGTAGGCAGAGACAATCGAATGCGATTTGCTACGTACCTCTATCGCTTTTATATTCACATCATACCTTTCCATACATGCATGCGTAAATTAAAAAAAAATTAAAGAAATATTAAAAGTACACACAATCGACGATCATTTATGAAAGGTATGATGAATATAAATAAAGCGAAAGAGATATATCAGGATCGTAACAAATGGCATTCGATTGTCTCTGCCTACCCCTCTTGGGATGAAAGGCGTAATGATAGATATCCAGACACCAGTAATAGTTTCCACTCCATCCTAGTAGTTAGTTTGGATTTTATTTTTTTTTCAGGTCTAGACTAAGAATATGCCTTTATCCCATCTCTATTCACCTATTACGGGAACTGTGTCGAATGGAATCAACGAGTTAGCAACCTCACCACGTACTGGCGAACTTTCACGCACCCACGCGCCGCCTACAGTGTGGACATCTATGGGTTAACATTATATTCTGACTATATTGCATAAGAGGAGCGAAAAGTAAAAATATGATTTGTATACACTAGCAGAAGATTTCGAACCTATTCTTCTTTCTTAATTTTGATAACAACCGGTACGCAATGCAGGGTATTTAAAGAGTGGTATTGTATACCTTTTTGCCTTCCATTCACATAAATAATGGTATAATGGCAGGTGAGTGAGAAGAAACCGATTTGTTTAAATTCAGAATTTGTAGGTAGGTATAGCGCCACAGAGACTGCCATGTTTGGTTCAATTACGTTTTCTTGCTTGGTGTCGATTTATTATAAGGCTATCTTATAAAGTCCTGCATTCTCATATCAGCAAGGAACTTAAGGACCGTTGGTCAAGGTCATCTTGTATCTGTCAATTTTGGAAATTATGGCTTTTTAGAACTCTTAATAATGAAAATATGGCTTAATCCAATTTAAAATAATAACTATCAACTGTGTGGTAAGGAAATGTTGTATAAATAAACTCAACTTTCCAGGATTAACTGAAATTTGCCATATTTTTAACAGTTATAACGGCCCTAAAAGTCCATTAGTTGTCAGCAAGTGTGCGCAAACGAGTTTGATCTTAGTTGATTAAGACATAAAGTTCCTTTTAGATCGTTCGCCTCAGCATGTCCGTGTAGGTCAAATAGTGAGCGGATTGTCTTTAAATCGTGAAAAGTAGGTCCAATTTTTTGTATAAAAATCCAAATGATATAGTAGTAATAAGTTTAGTTATTATTCAAAAGTGTACTCTTGCGTAAAGTCCTTACGTGAAGCCAATTGTTTATTTGTAATTTTAGAGGTAACTTTGGTTTTTTTTCCATCGATAAAATTTCAGGGAATCGCGTTTTTGGTCGATATGACGCTTAAAATAATCCTCTATTTTATTGTGTATTAAGTACAAAAATAATTGTAAATAGCAAACGTTTCTGGGAAGCAATGTAAGATAGTATCGACCCTTAAATATAATTTAGAATATTAGCTTTTCCGTCTGCTGGTTTCCTGCCTACTGAGGTGGCAGGCTGTGAGGATTATCAGAAGGTGACGGAATGAAAGGAAGAAAAACCAGATGATTTGCAGATGTATTTGCGTGCTCCATGTTTATTCTGGAGTTAGACAAAAGGATGCAGCCACGAACTACGACACTCGTGGTAGCTTTTTTCGATTTTGTTCCTTTTTTATTTTTTTCGATTTCGATACGCGGGCCGTCTGTCTTGGGTCAAAGTAAATGTTGATTAGCGAATGCGTGACTTGGCTGCGACTACTCGACGCTGCCTTTTGGCACGTTTATATATTGTGTGTTATACGTATGTGCTGACGGCACAAGTTTTTAACTGTCTAGCTAGTCTATCAATCAGGGCTCAAGCTCAAGTAGATACCAAAGGCTTAAGCTGGTAGACTGTTTTAAATTAAATTTTGTGGAGATACGATGAATAGATGGCATTCGCCAAATGTGTTTTCGCTGTTGATATGCCATCACCTTTATTTAGCATTACACTTATGTTTACAATCATAAAGGCCATAGGATACTGAGAAATTCATAATTTTAATACGAACGAATATCGCTTAATGCATTCTTGACGTTATGAAATATATTATGTACATATATTAGTCAAGCTCTAACCGTATTATGTTTATTTTAACGTAGGTTGTTTCGACTGTGGTTAAATTGCGTTTTTATTTCTCTATACATTACTAAGGCCCTGGCTTCGCACTGACAGAAAATTTCCATTTTCCTGGAAAAAATTGATGAAATGAAATAAAAGCTTCAAAGTCTTCCTCACTTAGCTTTTTTAAAGCTATACAAAACGATTAGCCAGTTTTGTTGAGGTTTATAGATAGATAAGCCTCTTTGTACGGTTTTTCGGATAATGTACATAGATTTTTTATTATAAAACCCCATTGGTACATGGTCGGATGTAGGGATCGTACCTGCGACTTCTCAGTTGTGAGCCGACGTCTTACTCATTCGACCACTGATCCCTTAATTTTGATATTTCTCTAGATAAAAGGTCCGTCCCTCCAGCTACAAATAAGGACAAATAAACACTGTCGCATACCATAGGCTAAACGAGGGAGAATTGGTCTTCCGCTGGGTACCCTGGACCGTAACGCGGTATCGGGTTGCCTTACATTGAAGAAAGAAAAAAAAATTGTGCAGTATTATCAATACAGCAATTAATGTTTATTTGAAGAAAAGTGAAGTAGTATCGACCCTTAAATATGAGACACAGATGTCCGTTGAAGTCGGGAGTTGGGATAGCAATGCGTCTAACATTAAGATTAAGTAAGGGACAAGAAATGAAAATTACATGGCAATTACAGACTGACAAATGTAGGATATTAGCAACACATGTGACCGAAACTTAGTAGAACCCGACCCAATCCTTACCTCCTTATAAAGCGACCCTGATATCAAATATATCTACCCACTAATATTATGAACGCGAAAGTTTGTATAGATGTATTGTGGATGTTTACTGTTACTCAATCTCTCCAGAACGGCTGAACGGATCTGGATTAAATTCGGCACAGAGAGTGTGGAATAGCACTACTTTTCATCTCGGATAATTTGTTTGTTTTTGTTTTCACGGGATCGTCATGATTTTTTGCATGAGTTTAGGGGTCAGAGATTGATATAATATACTACTTTTATACCGCGAAAGCGGGCGGGGGAGGGGCAAATTACAGCCACGGGTTTTTTTTTATATATTTAACCGACTTTAAAAAAAGGAGGAGGTTGTCTTTCGACTGGGTGAACAGATTTTGATAATTCTTTCATTATTTGAAATCTGGTGCTTCCCGTGTGGTCCCATTTTTTTTTGTGAAATTGCTCAGTTGTTTTGAATGAAATTGCCAAGCCGATATCGATTATTTATATTTGTAATGATACTTGTAATTACTTAAAAGGGAAAAATCGACTTCAAAAATTTGCACTGAAAAGTAAGAAATAATATGTTTTAATTTTGCACCAACCGTCTTCAAATTCTATGACGAAATATTTATTATTTCTTACTTTTCAGTGCAAATTTTTGAAGTCGGTACACTTTCTTTTTAAAGTTAATTTATGTATATATCTATTAGTATGCTTTCCGCTCCGGCTTCGCTCATTCCTTCACTGCTCACCCAATCCAATTAATAAATGCCTTTTAACATTGGAAATGTTTTTTGATCGCTTCTATAGGGGTTCCTTTTTCAGTAAAAGTGCGACATGCCGATATCACAGGAAGTTGTAGGTCACTATAGATTGTTTTTTTGTTTGTTTTATTTTGAGGACCTTTCTATTCTTAAAAGATTTTCGGAATCGGTTCAGTAGTTTGAGAGTATAACCCCTACGTCCAAACTTACAAATTGTACCTCTTTATAATATTAGTATATGTACGAGTTCCAGGAATCATTTAACGTGATTTTTAGTGTGGCAGATTAATTTTATTTGATCTTTTCAAATTTTTTTTGAGATTTAGGAATGATGCAAAAAAGAGTGACGCACTTTATGAGCGTTTATATAGTACTCATTTACTATAAGAATGCTCCTTTATATATCACACCCCTTATTAGACAATAACGAATATTCTAATCTCTCGCATCGCTATTACATAATATTATAAGCAGAAACTTATAACCGAATTATAAAAAATATTTTAAAAGTATGCTAAACGCATAAGAAGCTCAATTTATGCATTGTAACAACTTAAATAATAAAAAATCCTAAAAGCAACAATCTGACATAACCTAAAAAAATCAGCTTATCGACAAAACCTTCGCCATTTTTTTCACCGTTATCTACAGGGTATGGGCAGACGAGTTTGTATACAATAAGGCCTTCATTCATAAACGTTTATTAGCAACGTTTTTGTTAAAATATGTTTTGTCACTCTCTAACAAACCTATCTTTACTAATAATAGAAAGAAACAAAACACATTTTAACAAAAACGTTGCTAATAAACGTTTATGAATAAAGGCCTAAGTATATAAACTTCTTGGTCTCGTCAGAGTGAAGGACAGATTGGTTAGGTCACGTGGTTGTATTTCAGTCGACCGACATACATTCAAACAATTCAAAGTTATCTATTCTACATTTTATTCTATTCGCCAAGTTCTCCATTGTCTAAGCCAGCTGGTATGATGTCACTTCCTATATTGACTCCCAATATTGTTTAAGAAACGATCTCATAAGGCAAAAAAAAGGCGAAAACAAAACCCCAAAATCCGTTTCCAATCATTCAATAAGCGTTAAAAATGAAATTGCTGACACCAACTTTTCACAGATTATTTTGCACACACGGTTATTTGCAGACCATACAGTCAATGGGGTTGCGTTGCCGAATTCTTATTTGTTGTTTTTGAATTTATCCTACACGGTATGTGATGGCTATTTAATCTTGGTCTATTTATGGAATTGCAATACTTTAGCAATATTTTTTTAGTAATTTAGTATGCGTAACAAAAAAATTACAAGATTTTTTTTAATGTAAGTATAAGTATTAGAGATTTATCAGAAGAAGTACCTACGGTAGGTACTTTACGTGCTCCCCCAAAACCCAAATGTTCTATTAAAGCACTTTTTTTGAGAATTGATTAAGGTTCTCGAGATGTGTGTGTTGTGTATGAATCAAGAGAAGTGATGAAAGGTTATTTACAACTCCTGAACTACCAGGATACCCAGCGAAATACGAATATTCCTCAATTAGCTGATTATATTTTTGACCCTGGCTAGCACTATTGAGGTATTTTGAGACAATACACACGTTTTCCAGAATTCCATCCAAGAGGAATTTTATTAACGTATTTTTTCAGGAAAAATAACAAATATCAAAACTCTCTGTGCCAATTACATTCCGAAACGTGTTTGCATGCATTTTGTAAACCAGCTTATTTTCCCTTTTTCATACGGAAAATTGGAAAAACTCATAACGGTTGGTTAACGGGAAACAAAGCACTATTTCATTTACCGAAAATAAGCAATCTTTCAGCATATTCACTGAAAATTCATGGTTGCTTTATTGCTTATAGAACCCAGTGGAGCCCATGTGAACATTTATCCCCTATCAAGACCATGGTCTTGAGTTCATACAAAAAAAGCATTTTCAGTTTTTCCCGAATTTTATAATTTTCAGGGCAACTTTTCAAATTCCCTAATAACCGGATTCGGCAATTACGAACATTTAAAAAAATATACCATATCGGTCGAGCCGTTTTCAAGTGATGCGCTTACCAACGAACAGCATTTCATTTCAACGAACAGGTAACTGATAAAGCAATAACATAGCATTTCGTAAAAATAAACTTAGCTGCATTTAAAATAATTTAGGTAATTTTAACCGGGAGAAGTAATAAGTGGCATTTTTGTATTGAAAAACTTTCTATAACCCTTAATTTTCCCCATCGTACCCAATTAGTCAAAATTGTTCGACAATTACCAGGTTAACTTTTACCAAGTTTCAACAAGCGAGTGACTAATTTTTGCGCACACTCTAAAACTGCATTGTTTTTATTTTATTGGGAATGGAAATGCTAAAGTTTTGTGACCTTTTTTTTAATACCTAGCAGATCCTGGGAACAGTGTTAACGGGCCCAGGGTACTCATAGGTAGACAGATCTTCCTCATAGCCGATAAAGGTAGCCTAACGATTTTAGATTTGTAGAGAATCTAATTCAATAATACACTCGTGTTGGTGGCCGAGTGGTTAATTCTGGTATTAACTAAACAGACTATGGGTTCGATCCCGGATCCCGGATCCCGGCCATGTACCAATGGGTTTTTTAATTAAAAACTTATGTCCGTAATCCGACAAACCACACTTAGAGGCTTTTCCGTCTAATTATACCTCAACAGAACTGGCCACTCGTTAGGTATAAATAAACTCACAAATACCATTGGCTAAATGAGGGAGACTTGGTATCCTGGAACCGTAACATGGTTTTGGGAGCTGTAAAGAAGGCTACCCGTGAAAATTGACTTTTCTTTCGGAGTTTGATGTCATTATTTTTTGTGAATTATTTATTATTATTAAATTCTGCCCGATAAAGTGTTTAATTGAGTAATTATTCCTTGAATAATTCACATGATTTGAAAGTCAAATTTATTTCGACTCATTTAACCACTCGGCCATAGACGCACCTGTCCATCTATCTAAAACTTAACATTATGGAAATTATATACATATCGCACACGTATAATCATAAAGCTTAGAGAAAATCATCCTCCATAAAATGATACCAAACTATCGAAACAATGACATGGTGAAAGAAAATTATAGATGAGGCGCGTGGCATTCGAAAACTCGTTCAATAGATACCTTAACTTAATTATAAACATTAACCTAAACACATGTTCGGAAGGCCCGGGTCTTGATCGTGTTTTATGATTGAACGGTTCATTGGAGATCCTAGTCTACTCAATTGTTATCGAAAATTATTATCGATAAACGATCTTGAGAAAATTCAAGCGACAACCAGTCTGAAAGGTTGACAAACTAACTTTCCGCCCCCGGCTTCGCCCGTGGATATTTTCGAACAAAACAAAATATAGCCTATGTCACTCAGAGATATTGTAACTTTATATTCGTGTAAGAATTTTTAGAAAACTTTACCTCTTCAACCATGTTACACAAGTTATTCTGCATACGAAAGAAAAAATTCAGCGACTCGTTCCTGTGTCGCACTGTCAAAAAGTGGAACGAACTTCCGGCGTCGGTGTTTCCTCCTTTCAACAACCTGGGGTCCTTCAAGCGAAGCGTGAAAAAGCATCTCTACGAGCGCGACTGGCGGATTGTATTATGTTCTGCCAGTCGTGCGCATTCATGTACCAGCCACCTATGCTTAATAATCAGGCGGTGGCAAGATCACATGACAATGTCGTATTCTGTATAAAAAAAATTCTTCTCGAAAATTGATCATTCAAATTGAAATGCGAAACCATACAATATTAGATGCATCAATGATAAACTGTATTATCGATATCAATAATACGAGTGTTTCGGGATCCGGATACACAAAGCGAGGTGTAACGCCCTCCGTCGCTTTCTATTATTACTCTGACATACCGGTTCATGACATACTGTAGACTATCTTCTTATAAATAAAAACCGGCCAAGTGCGAATCGGACTCGCGCACGAAGGTTTCCGTTTTTACCCGTTGGTAAGCGCATCACTTGAGAACGGCTTGAGGGATTTGGTAATTTTTTTTCAATGTTCGTAATAGTCCAAATCAGATTTTCAGGGAAAGAAAAACCGAAAGTGCTTTTTTCAATTGGATTTTTGTTTGAACTCAAGACCATAATAGGTGACGAAAATTAATAATATTTTATTTATCTATAATTATATATATTTAATTTAATAATATATATTTGATTTTCAGATGCGCCTATTCTATTTTCTAACCATACATTTCAAATTATAGTACATCAAATCTCATTTCGTTATTTTAGCATTTTTTTGCATGATACACTTCCAATAGATTGTCGACACCTATCGACTTATTGAGAACGTGTGTTAGTTTGAAAGAAATAAACTGAAAAACTACTGAGCCGATTTGGTAATTAAAGGTTTAGTATTTATTTTCTATTTGCTTTTTAAAATTTTCTACTAGGGCAAAAACTAAGTAACATCATAAAAAGGCAATAAAACATACTTTATTGTGATTTAATTATGTGACGCCGTCATTAATGATTTCTAAACACAAAAATTTGAGAAATTGAGAACATTGCAGCTTGCATTCATATTTATTATTACGTTACAGGCTTATTTTGTGATAATTGTATTGAATTTGTTTTTTTTCTTTCTTTTCTTTCGTGTTACGGTTCCAGGGTACACAGCGGAAGACCAAGTCTCCCTCGTTTAGCCGATGGCATTTGTGAGGCTACCTAACGAGTGGCTAGTTCTGTTGTGGTATATTTAGATGGAAAAGCCGACTTTTTAATAAAGAAACCCATTGGTACATGACCGGGATCCGGAATCGAACTCGGGGTCTGCCTAGTTAATACCAGACGTCTTAACCACTCGGCAACGACAAACCTTTGGTTTTGATTTTGGTCTCCCACCTATATTCGCACCATCACGCAAATTTTCTCATGAAGGGGTAGGTTAGATACAACCGATAACTTAGTTATACCAAAAAATGCTAAGCACCAATTTTCTTTAGGTGATTTGTGCTTGTGTTTTGGAGATTACGTGAAGCCAGCGTCTGCACTTTTTAGTGCTTAACAGTTTTAGCATTGCTAAAATAGTTAGCGAAAATTGCTTACGTACCTATGTTAAAGTGACATATCAGGTTCATTGACTGCAGCAACAGACTTGCCACCTGTTCTGTTTAATATTGTTGATGTCTCTGGCCGCATAAAATAAGATGAAGAAGATTTTAGCAATTAGTTAGGGTTCCGTTTAAAATTATATTGCTAATAGCGAATGGTAAAAAATCAGTTGCACAGAGTCCGAATTTCGGAGACAATGAGAGGGTTCAAAAGGTAGACAATCCAGACCCGATGAAACAGCCGCCGCCGATGGTATCATTTGGTATTTATATCGTTAATAGGATCGACTCATTTGGGCATGACTTGCGGAATAATCCAGCATGTGGGGTCTATGGAGATAGAAGGTAAATATTCTAAATATGAAAGTATGAGTAAATATAGTTTATGTCTTAGCTACTTTTTATCTCGGAAAAAGGGGTGGGGGAGGGTTGAAATATAATACAATTACGGGATTATTTATTTTCTTTGTTCTATTGACGCATTATTACAGCTTTTACACCTTTGTGTTTTCAATTATTACCGCTGCAAACCGTTAATTTCGCAGAATTATTTAAATTCAGTTTAATTTTCAGTACTTAATAATAAAAGTTACATTCTATATCGACTTGCAACTACTTTACAGAACAGTAAGACATGCTGGGAAAGTACATTTGTTCTTCATTATAGGCAGCTATCTTCCTTTTGTGGGTCCTAACTCAATAATTTTTAAATCAATTAAATATGAAATGACGGCTTGTGATGCGTCATGTGCAGGAAATATGGCAAATAGTTAAAACTTATTTTTTCTTATTCTAATTAATCTAAGTAACGCAAATTTTCCTAGGCTTTGGATGATTTTAAAAATCAGGCCAAGTCTATACGAATCGCACGCAAAATTAAGTTGTTGGTAATTGTAAATTGTAAAAATATTTTGAAATACCCTGAATTTGTAAAGATATTTAAATTTCGTGGTTAAAAAGTTACATAATTAACGACTTTAGGTTAGATTAAAGTAGTTTCAATTTAAAAAAAAAACTAACCTAGGCATACGTCGAACAGTAGGTAGGTACACGAATTCCTGCCCAGAGATTCTCGGGTCAGCATTTGTAACGAGAGCATGTCGCCAACACAGATCGCGAATCCATAAGATTTCACTTCCAAAAAGCCCTTGCGGTTAGCATACAGGACCAAGACATTTTCCTTCATGATTGGCTGGCCATTGGGACCGAAATTCTAAATATCCTAACCCCATCTGTTTTAAAACCTGTCAACAATACCACTAATTACATATAACTAAATCCACTTTAAGGGGAGGAACGAATAATTTTGGTTGATTGCTGAACTGAAATTCCCGAATTCTACGAATGCTATGAACATACAATTTGGGCATCGAAAACTAGAGGATTTTATCTAGTATTGTGTAGGATGAAAACATGATTGGTGAAAATTTTCTCGATAACTTAAATTTTTGAAATCACCTCTTCAAAAACACATTTTTAGTCATACGACCATACTCTAAAGGGATTTACGTTTAAATTTTATACGAATCTATAGGTAATTTCAGTACCTAGTATTGATTAAGAAGATTTTTCCCTGCATGTGATCGTTTTTTAATAAAGTATTTATTTGTAATGTGCCGCTTACGTCATTTATTCCGAGAAGCGACACATTATGCCCTTCTCACTTCTGCAGCAAGAACGGACAAAGCGCCGTCGTTTTCTTGCATGACGTGATCGTTGCGCTCGAACCACTCATGGACCCGAACCACGAGTTTAGGGCGTGGCTTACGATTAAAAATTTCTGAGTCGTCTTAAGTTTGAAAGTGAAATAGGAAATGAATATCATACTAAATTCATTGTAAACGTCACAATCATATTTCCTACATTTCTAAATCGGAAATCTCATGCGCGTGAGCACGTTCCCACGTGATCCTTTGTCGGCACGCGACAAAGATCCGCCGACAGCCTTTACTTCATTATAATCACTAAACTAAACCTTATAATAAGGCCATTAGGATTCAAAATAAATCAAAATTATAAATACAAAAATTTACAATTCGAATTGCTATTAAAACGCCATAAATAACATTAAGTAACAAATGAGTTTATACTTAAATTTCATAGAAATAAAGTTCAAATTCATTTGGCAATAGAAGGTTTATAAATAATTTAAAGTCTTAAGGTCCCGTTCGGAAGGCTCTATGACCTCTCATTTAAGGTAGAGCAATTGTTTATCAATATGTCTATGATTAATATGGAGGGCATATCGTGACCGCGGTATGATGTCCGAAGATCCACAATTATTGATGATCACGAATTTATAATATAATATGTGGACTGGCTATTTTACTAAACAGACTTAGGTATAGTGCGTAGCGCGTGTGGATTTTCAAGCAGCCATGAGCCAAAATTTCTGAAAAACTACTGAAACAAAATTCACCAAAACAAAAATGTGGCTAATCTATATCCTTTCAAATAAAAAAATAATTTTCCAAATCGAGTAATAAATGGAGTTCTGAGGTAACAAATATAAAAAAATACAACCGATTGAGTCTATGGAACACGAACATACAAACAAATATTAATTTTATACATTAAATTTTGTTTGAAATTGGTCAAGAGTTAAAAAAATCATAGACTATCATTATATAAATTATATTTATTTCTGTCATTTTCTTTCATAGCCAGGAAAATTTAACGTGGGTTTATAGAGTAGTTTGGCGTTACATAGGGAATTCTGGGCACAAATCCAAAAAAACTTCGAAAAATGTTATAAGGCATTAATAGATAATTTTAGTTTTAAACTATATAATTATATTTAATAGAAATTTATTTACACATAACAATATAAAAACCCTAAAATTAATCTAAATAAGTAAATAAACCGCGTGGAATAGTGGCAAGATTACTGGCTGCATTTCCCCGCTGAATTGCGATGCTGATTCGTTGAGCGAGGAAGGAGCCAGCCCTCTTGTTTTATCTTTTATTTTGATTTTAATCATCATTTTCTTTCATGGCCACGACAAGTGAACGTGGGTGTATACCTACAGTGGTTTGGCGTAACATAGGGAACGCTCGTCCCAAATCCTTTTGAAGTTTGAAACATTTTATAGTTTTCAAACTACATATATTATTTTCATGGCCACGACAAGTAACCCCACCTGTTTATCACAGTCCACACATAGAGGTTTGCGTTGGCGTTACACCGTGAAAGCTCGTCCCAATTCCTTGAACAATAATTTCACTTAATACATTGTTAAATCGTGTGTTTCCTAAGTACAATACCGCAGTATCTCACACGTAATGTTTTGCCTGACAACGTTAGCGAGAAAATATACTGCTACTTGATAATCTTGAGATAAAAGTAGTTATCTATACATTTTCTTCAAGGAATGAATGTGAAGATGGAAGATTGACTAAAAAGGTTTATATGGCTGAAGTGAAAGGAAATGCTGGCAGAGAATGACCTAGCTGTACTGTTATTGAACATATAAAAAATGTATTGATCGATGGAAATATTGAAAGTACACACAATTACCGAGCATGTATGAAAGGTATGATGAATATAAAAGAAGCTAAGGTATGTCAAGATTCTAACAAATGGCTTTCGATTTTTTCTGCCTACCCCTCTTGGGAAAAAAAGGCGTGATGATAGATAGATAGATTTTCCAGGATTTTGTCAGTTTCAGTCAAAAACATAGTATACTGGGCTAATTTCGAGAAATGCTTAATTTTGATATTAAATTGATTATATTTCTCGTTTAAAATGATAGAATGATAGTTGTAAATTAAATTTAGCAATATCTTTATTTTATTTATATAGGTATTGCTTTGCATTTCTAGGCCAGCTATTGTATAGACTCATCGTTTTCGACTGTTCGAATCGAACTAACGATGGCGCGGTTCTTAAATATGTAACCCCGCAGGATCAAGACTATCCAGTCAAACAAGTATATCTGATTTGGCGATAGTATCTCAAAGTAACGGCGTCATTTGCCCGATATACGATGTTACACGTGGTCGTGTCCTGTCGCTCGTTTAGTACCTCTACAGTCCCACAGCTAAATATTACACCTTTTTAATTCACATTAATACACCTTCTTGGGTGGTATTCTGTACAACCGGGAATTCAAAATTAGCTAAAAGCTGTATTTATTACTTGGAAATCAAGAATTTTTCATTATGAAAGTTTTCTTCTAGCAAAATGTTATCCGAATAACTATTGATTGATTAGTAACTAAAAGGTTTTTGACAAAGTAAAAAATAAATTTAACAAAATCTTCACGGGTTGCCTGGGAAGGGAACCGGCCCCGATACCCAGCGGAAGACAAATGTATTCCTCATTTAGCCGAAGATTATTTTGAGGCTATACCTAACGATTGGCCAGCTCTGTTGAGTTGTAGTTGGAAAAGCCTCTTAGTACGGTTTGTCGGATACTTGGTACTTGGTGATCGGCTCGTTTTCCGCAACTCGACGTCTAAAGGCGCCTATTTTGCGTGTGGTGGAAACTACATCACTCTTCCCATCCCAGCTCCTCCAAAAAACCCAGCAGACCTCCGATGTTGTTGCAGGCCTCCAGTAGCGTTCCTAAGGACCCGAGGTGTTTCATTCTATATACGGCCACTCCCTCGCACTCTAGGAGTATGTGAGCAGCCGTTTCCTCAGTCAACATGCAAGCCCTGCATAGCGGACTATCTGTAATGCCAATGTTATATAAGTGTTTGTTAAAAGGACCATGACCAGTGATGGGGTTTGTCGGATAATGTACACATAGATTTTTTTATTATAAAACCCATTAGTACATGGTCGGATGTGGGGATCGAACCCGCGACTTCTCAGTTGTGAGCCGACGTTTTACCCACACGACGACAAAGTAATAATAGCATAGCGCATATAAGTATCATAAAAATCTGTGGCCCATTCTAGGTATCCACTTAGTAACCCTTGCCATCGTGTCTTCGAGCTACGTGTTCTGCCCATCTCCACTTCAGAGTCACAACTCTAGTTCCACTACTTTTGTCTTCTCTCTTTTTGGGACCTTTATCTATTAATTAAGTTTATATCTTATTATAATAATAAATAAAAAATATATCAACTTGATTTCCTATATAGATATTTTATGATAGAAACTTGCAATATACATTTTGACCGTTCCAAAACTGCCTTGAAAATTTTAGTTTCATTAAAGCTCGAAAAGTATTTCCTACATTTTGTAGAGAATACCTTCATTCAGTTATAGAATGGTGTTATAAATAAATCGTAATGGGGTAAACAGTTCCGTGATTTGATATATAATTGCAGTAAAATTCCGTTAAAACCTATTAAAATAAATTTCCTTATAACAGAAATTTGCAAATCTATATTAATAATTTCGTTTAGGAGTACGGTAGACTTCATTCAAACGCATACCAAATTGTTAAGAAAAAAAATTTAATCAATTCTGGGTTAGGAACATAATATATTTCGTATAAATTCGTATAATCCCGTAATTTCAATAAATAAGTCCAAATTTATTAATTAATGCTGTCAGAATCAATTTTCTTTTTTACGTGAATGTAACGTTTGTTTGAGTCAAAGAAATGAGTGGGCATTGGGTAACGTTTGTTTGAGCTATGAATTGCATTTTATTTTTTGTAACAGTAAAGAACACCCCGAGCGAAGCCGGGTTTGTATCTAGTAAATAATATATGTTTTTTAACTAAATAGAAACCGAAATTACAGAAAACTGTCTAAATTTTCGTAAATGGATCTTTAGGGACCTAAAAATCGAATTTTAATATATTAAAATTGGGGATTAACCGACGAATTCTTTAAAAAAATTGCCTCAAAAAAAAGTTTTTTTTTGTATGAATAGTTTATTATATTTCGAGACAATAAATCATCACTATTAAAACTATCATGACTACATACTCGTATTATAAAACAAAGTCCCCAGCCGCGTCTGTCTGTCTGTCTACGCCCTTTTCACGCAAAAACTAACCAACAGATTTTAATACAGTTTTCACCAATAGATAGGTTGAGTCACGAGAAAGCTTTACGAGTATTAAATTAAGTATTATCATGTTTAGAAGCTGAGAAATAACAGTATTAGTAATTCAAGTCAGGTAAAAGTTTGCTTCAGCGCGTTTTCATGGCGTATGCTGTCTAATCAGTATGAGATATAACAAAATGATGTAGAAAATAAATGTGTAGAATTAAATGGTCTACAAAAAAGTCCGCATATATCTATCTCTAATTATAAGGGGTTGTTGTACATTCGTCACAAAGTAAATTCGTCACGGAAAAAAGTATGTGTAAATTCGCTACAGTTCTATTTTTATGAAGTAAATTCCTCATATATTAATTTTGATTATTGTAAGTTCGTCACATTCATCAGAACAGACAGCAGAAACTTCAAACAATAGAAATAATAAAAACGTTATTTATTTTTCATAATCACATTTTCAATAATTTAACTGGCTGTCAAATGGCTGATTGAAACATTACAATTATAAGAAAAATAATTGAAAGATAATTAAATCACAGTTTTCAACCTTACATTTACATAAAACTCACAGTTGTCAAGTGGCTGATTTGCCCACAACATTACAATTATAAGAAAAACAATTGAAAGATAATTAAATCACAGTTCAGAAATTAAACCTTATATCTACGCCATAAACATCACAGTTTTCAAGTGGCTGATTTGCGCGTATTTATGTAGGTATTAAAACTAAGTACTATTTAATAATATTAGATTTTCAGTGATTGTTAAAAAAACCAAGGGGCGTCGGTGGTCGAGTGGGTAAAACGTCGGCTCGCAACTGAGAAGTCGCGGGTTCGAACCTTCACAGCCAACCCTGTACCAATGGATTTTTATAATAAAAATTCTATGTACTGTCGGGTGTTGGGTAGCCAGGATGGGTCGGTGGGTATTGCAGGAAAACTCGTAGTAAACTTTCACCATTCGTTTATTGGTCGAATTAACAAGGAAGAACAAGCAGCAAAAGAACAACCAGTAAAAGCATCCGTAAGGAGCCAAGGAGAAGGAGCAAGGAGAAGGAGCCGTCAAAAGGAACGCACTGTAATAAAAATGAAAATACTTATTTGCGCTCCTTTTATATTAACATAGATATTAGTTCTTGAATATTGATTCAATACATTTTATATAGTTATTTACTTAGTTGATAAAATAGAAATATAATAAATTTTACAATTGGCAGAGTACTGCCTAAGTCAACAGTTTGTGAAGGAATGAGTAAAATTTTAATTTAGGTTCCACACATCGAATATTTGAAAAATAACATACAATGTTCTATTGAATTAAAATGAACAATATCGTGTTCTAAAATCAAAATAAATGCTATTTATGATGGCCAGCTTGTAAGCGGCCAGGAAAATAAGGTCGTATCATCACAATACCGGTCGAATTAACAAGGAAGAACAAGCAGCAAAAGAACAACCAGTAAAAGCATCCGTAAGGAGCCAAGGAGAAGGAGCAAGGAGAAGGAGCCGTCAAAAGGAACGCACTGTAATAAAAATGAAAATACTTATTTGCGCTCCTTTTATATTAACATAGATATTAGTTCTTGAATATTGATTCAATACATTTTATATAGTTATTTACTTAGTTGATAAAATAGAAATATAATAAATTTTACAATTGGCAGAGTACTGCCTAAGTCAACAGTTTGTGAAGGAATGAGTAAAATTTTAATTTAGGTTCCACACATCGAATATTTGAAAAATAACATACAATGTTCTATTGAATTAAAATGAACAATATCGTGTTCTAAAATCAAAATAAATGCTATTTATGATGGCCAGCTTGTAAGCGGCCAGGAAAATAAGGTCGTATCATCACAGTACATTATCCGACAAACCGTACAATGAGGTTTTTACATCAACATACCTCAACAGAGCTGGCCACTCGTTAGGTATAGGCTCAAAAAATATTCGGCTAAATGAGGAAGACTTTGTCTTCCGCTTAGTACCCTGGGGCCAGCAATGTTTCCCGGGAGCTGTAAGGCAACCATCAGTGAAGATTATAAATTACAATACACCTGCCTGCCAATTAACGAAAAAGAGCTGAAGAGATACACGTGACTTTAATAATCAGGCAGCTATAAACTGTCAAGTAATTTTTTACACAGCACTATAACTATAAAGTGTTAACGCAAATAGCACATGAGATTTTAAAACTAATATGTAACAAGTAATTTCTTGTACGAAGCAGTCCCGTTCTAAATCAGTAACTGGATACGGTAGTGTTAACTTTGTTGCGTTATTCTAAAAGTTTTCTTCATATTTAGATAATATCACCGGAGTGGGCGGAGAATGAGAATCTTGTCACAATTATAAAAATGGAAAAAAATTAGAGGTCGTGAAAAGATTAGGAAACATCGTCAAAACCATTTATGAAAAAATTAAAGCATTGACTCCGTTAGCACTTATAAAGTAATTTTTATTTATTTCTTCACGTTTTGCCTTACAGCTCCCGAAGTTTCCCTTGTTTAGCCGATGGTATTTGTAAGGCTATACCTAATGAGTGGGCAGTTCTGTTGAGGTATATTTATATGGAAAAGTCTCTAAGTGTGGTTGGTCGGATTATATACATAAGTTTTTAATTAAAAAACCCATTGGTAAATGGCCAGGATCCAGGATCGAACCTGTAGTCTGCCTAGTTAGTACCAGACGTCTTAACCACTCGGCCACCGACGAACCTAGAGTTATGTAGGCCTAATTCTAATTTGTTCTTCTTCAGTCTTTGTCCGTTCACTGCTAGACCGTAATAGGCCTTCTTATCATTACACCGCTTCTTCCTATCTTCCGTAGTTCTCCACGCTCTACCCTCTTCACGATGTCGTCACTCCATCTCGCTGGTAGTCTGCTGACACTTCAGTGGCCCATTCTGGATCTGCACACAGTAACCCTTGATTTCCATTTCCCATCGTGTTCCGCCCATCTCCACTTCAATGTCGCAACTCTACTTCCAATGTCCAACACTTTTGTCATCTCTCTTATTTGGTACTCGATCATTAACTTAATCATTCACAAATTACTCAATATCAATATAAGCATATATATCATAATTGGTAGAGTATTTGAACTTGAACCAAAAGAGCTAAGCACAAATTTTATTTAAAATATGTTGTGCTTTTATCGACTTCTAGCGCTTCGGGGGGCACTACTAAAAATAACAGATACTTACACCAGTAGAAAAAAGTGACAAATCTAGGTCCATTAAGTGCAGCGATAGGCTTGCCACCTGTTGCGTTTAATATGACATTTGGCCACACAGCAAGGTATAAACGCCGTGAAGATGTGTTTGTTTGTTGTGTACCCTGGGGGTAGGAATAATAGTTTTCGAGAGCCATGATGCAAATTGTTATTTTTGTGTAAACTCAGAATCAACCTTCACTTGTCCTAAAAGACGAAGTGTTTTCAAGTTTCAAAATAACATTAGCTAGAGACCGATTGGTGAAATAAAACCGTTATGTATGGAAGGAAATAAAATTCAAACGATGAATGAAGAAATTAGCCCAAATAAAATAATTATTATAAATAAAATTTAATCAAATTATGGCTGAAGTGAAAGGAAATGCTGACAGAGGACGACCTAGATGTACTTTTATTGAACATAAAAAAAATTGATCTATGGAAATATTAAAAGTACCCACAATCGCCGAGCATCTATGAAAGGTATGATGAATATAAAAGAAACGAAAGAGATATGTCAGGATCGTAACAAATTACACTCGATTGTCACAAGGCTTGATGATAGTTAGGTAGATTCTATATGTAATTTTCAAAATAAATAATTATAGTTTCATATAAATTATCATTTAACAGTCCTGTAATGTGCTCATTTCGCTAAACGTGGACATCGTTACCAGGGTCCATACGCAGCTATAGCTCGAATTAGAATCAATTTATTTATTTATACTATCTAGTGTAAATTTCAATTTGAATTTACGTATGTTAAAATTACATAAGAGAACGAACATAATATAGTATGAATTATGTACTAGAATTTTATTAGTATATCGTTAAAATTTTATGATGCAGTAGACATTGCACATGTGAGATTTACTGCTCAGTGCTATTATTAATAATACTGTATAACAAGAAAATTCATGGAATATAATTTAGTTCCTATAATCATTCTTGGTTAGGTTTTTTGAGGTGAAAAAATCTTGTATTAATAATGTAGATCACAAATTAGTTTTACCTCTTATTTAGTAAAAAGAGACGATTGACTACTTCAGAATATTATTTAATAACTTTACGGGGTATCTTACGGCTTCCAGAATTGTATCTATTACCGGCCCAGAGTACCCAGAGTCTTTCTGATTTACGATATTTTTGAGAATAGAGCCAGTTCTGTTAAAATATTTTGAGATTAAATATTGAGGATATATACGTGGTTTTTGCACAAATTCAACTGTATGCGGCGTGGCTTTTCCCTATTCATATCCGGCTCGAAGGACCATTGCATATTGAGAATAGACTAGAGTATACATTGATATAATATATTATAATGTAATTTTTACATATCATTCAATATTAATTCGTTCTGCAAAAGTCAATTCGTATACAAAAGCAACGACAGAATTGCTATCTGTTCTGTTTTAATTTGGGAAACTCACTAAATGTGAACCTAAAAACAACGGCTAAATCAGACAATTATCATCTAGAACTCGTAGCATACCTTAATTTTAGGGTTCCAAACATGCGATGAAAAAACATAAAGCCTTATAGGATCACTCTTAAGTCTCTCTGTCTGTCTGTCACAGCTTATTTTCTCCTAAACTGGACGAAAGAAGTTAAAAATCACGGACGTATAGCCTAAATAATCGAATTTAAATTTATTTTGGGGGGAAATTAAAACGTAAAAAAAAATTATAAAGAAATACAATATTTTTTTATATTTTTAAGTACACATACATATAAACACATAAGTACATAGTTTAAATTATATTAAAGGAAATATACAAAAATTGACCGTCCCCACCCCCTTGTCTCCGAAACTATTGAGTCTAATATTTTGAAAAAAAAATAGGGAATATATTCTTATAGTTTACGTAAAAATGTTACGGAAACCTCAGCGCGCGAGACCCGCGAAAATTTAAAATTTTCCTGCATAAAAAATAGTAACATAGATTTATATTTGCAAAAAATCTTGTCGAGCCGTTGCTCAGTTTTGACAAATAAAAACACTTTCCCATTTAAAAAAAATAGCTTAGCTTTTGCTTTCGACTTAGATACGATAGCTATTAGGCTAGGACCCGTCATCATGTACGAGGTGCTTATAAAATAAGGAAAAGGATTTTGTATGAAAATGTGAAAGTAAGTAAGCACTATTGTGTAGCGACTCATAATGGCTGCATAATGGGCTCTTTAGTAAAATGTTTTTCAGGTGTTACATAGTAGTGTAGACACAGTATTTCAGTTCAGTAAAAATTGTGAAATGCTAGCTTAAATAAAATTAAGTGTTTGTCTGTGATTTCGAAAATAATATCAATAAGATTTATTTATTTATTAAAATACAGAAAGTCTTTACAAAAACATATAATTAAAAAAAAATATGTAGACTGATGCCATGCGGTATCGTGCCCAGAACAGTGCTGCATTGCCTCGCTGTTGTGCGAGCTCTTAACAATTTGGTCATCGACGCACTCAACAGAACTGGCCACTCGTTTTTTATATTTTTTTTAAGTTTAATTGATCTATTAGTAAAACAGCGCTTTAAAAAAATTTAAGAGCTTTGTGATAGGTTATGAAAGAGAAAACGGGGGTAAAGTTTAACCACCCATATTTCCTTTTTAATAAAACCCATTGAAAAAAAAACAGCTATTTCACTTAGATATATTGAATAATTAACTATATGCTAAATTACAGTGACACAGGTGGATTATTTACAGAGAAATTGGGGAAAAAATTATAAATGACATCTTTTGCTTCATTTCAATAAAACAATAAAAAAAATTGTATCATTTTATGAGTCGGGGCTGTAACGCCTTAGGAGACCTAGGCTTCCTAGAGGTCACAAAGAATCTCGGTTCAGTAGTTTTCGGTTTCAGTGCCTGGATGGCCCAGTCGGGGAGATGAGACTCTTGTAGTAGTATAGAAGAAGATGTGGTAGGGCTGAGAGCATCTCGGGGTCGTACAGTGTCCAGTGAATATCTTTATCTATGCAATGTGTTTAAATAAGTATTTGTTAAATATATAATTGGCATACAATAAACTTATATTTCCCGCGAAAACAATGAAACCAAGCTGAGTTTTGGTACAAATATCTCTAAAACTACATAACTTTCATCAATGATAAAAATAATATGAAATATTTAATGTTCTTGATAAAAACTCAAAATATTTCAACAAACCTCGGTACCTTTTTCAATAATTTTGTATGAATTTTGTATATTTCTCTAATTTACGTGACGTTTAATGTATATGTAATAAGGTTTAAATTACTTTAACAATTTTGTCAGTTTCGAAACATAATAACTAAGAATTTATCAATACGGAAATATTGAAATGAAAATAAATTGTACAAATAGTACATTTCGAGTTTTAAGCTATACAAAATTACTAAGAGCACATTGCTTGCAGCCGGACAGATCTGAGACAAATTTATGTTTTAGATAATCTTATCAGGATCCCGACATACGACTCAGCTTTATTATCCACTCCCCTGAATACTGCACTAACAATCAAAAACGGAGATGCCATTGTATAACTTTTAATAAAAAAAACCTGGCTAGAGAAACTAGTAACAATTTCCGCATTTTGTGAGTTGTCCATATTTAACAAAACTGGTAAGTTATATTATCTACAGAAGAGAAGACTTATGCCCTCCGAAGCACAAGAAGTCGATTAAAGCATTTCTTAAGGATAAAAGGGATGACGACAATTTTTTAAATTTACTTTTAAATTATAGCTGTAATACCTAATAAAATAATTAGAAAATTTTATATTGCATTTTCAATTAAAAAAAACATGTTCTGCGAAAAAACGTTCTGGACGCTATTGTTTTTACTATATGATAAAAAGTGAAACTGGCCACACAGCAAGATATAAAGGCCGTGAAGATGTTTCAGATATCAGCTTTTACTTGTAATACTTCGTGGTTACCTAGAAAGTGGGCCAGTATGGTTCAGTTTGATATATCAATACCAGTGTTTATCGGGAACGCTGACAAAGTTGTATTTACGTCTGTACGTAACTTTGGTGATAGTAATCTAAGTTACGCTTATGCGTAATTACGATAACATGGCTTAATTGAAATGTTTGAATTCTTGATTATTGAGTCATCAATGACTACTCATCGATTTGAAAATCATATGTGTAGTGGTATTTTTTGAAATATGACTTAAGAATTTATCTCGAAGGATTTGTAGCCTATGCCTCACTCTGCAACTATCTCTGTCAAAAAAATAATTATTAGGATCTGGCTTATTTGCTCTTATTTAGAATGATTGGAGTCCACGTTCACATTCATATTATCTATACCTATATGTTTTTAGGGTGATAATTTTTATTTGATTCACATAACAATATAAAAACCTTAAATCTAATATAAACATTAAAAATAACTAAATAAACCAGGTCAGGAATAGTGACAAGAATACTGGCTGCATTTCCCCGCTGATTCGCGATGCTGATTCGTTGAGCGAGGAAGGAGCCAGCCCTCTTGTCACCAGAAGAGATGATCAGTCGAGGGGATATATCTTTAATAAACTTTTTTTTGCATTTGAACCCCACTGACCTAGAGTTTCTACACCAAACGGCACAAATTTGTAGTTTTCAATAATTGAACTATATTTGCGCCGTTTATTAGACTCTGCGATTTCCGCCGCAGCTCCCGCTTTGACTACTGTTTCCCTGAGATGAGACGGGGCTAATGTGTCCACGCACGTAGCATTTTGTGTCTGAACGAATGAAAAAAAGTGGAAATGCGGTCTTTACGTAGAATGTGTGATATAAAACGTATTGACCGCATCCGGAACGATGACATTAGAGAAGAATGCGGTGTAAAAGATGATGTTGTGACTAAAATGAAGAAAAGTAGTTTACGCTGGTTTGGACACGTTGAAAAAATGAAGGATGAAAGATTGACTAAAAAGGTTTATATGGCTGAAGTGAAAGGAAATGCTGGCAGAGGACGACCTAAATGTGCTTTTATTGAACATATAAAAAATATGTTGATCTATGGAAATATTAAAAGTACACACAATCGCCTAGCATGTATGAAAGGTATGATGAATATAAAAGAAGCAAAAGATATATGTCAGGATCGTAACAAATCGCATTCGATTGTCTCTGCCTACCCCTCTTGGGATGAAAGGCGAGATGATAGATAGATAGATAAATAGATAGCATCCCATTCAAGATACCTATATTAATTTGTAAACAAAAATTTACAAATAAAGATAGATGTAGGTACGCGGACTAGCTCTCGGCCCTCGGCTTCGCCCGTGGATATTTTCAAACAAAATGAAATTATGTCGCATCCAAACTTACAAACTTTACCTCTAACTATTAAATGTCTGGAATTCAATTTATTATCTCTCCATCCAGTACAACTAATTCTAATCCAACTAATATTATAAAAAAACCGGCCAAGTGCGAGTCGGACTCGCGCACGAAGGGTTCCGTATCATTATCTAAAAAAAAAACAAAAACACGTTTGTTGTATGGAGACCCTCTTAAATATTAATTTTATTAAAGTGAATAATATAACTAAATATTCTGTCTACCTCTTGCCGTTATCAATAATATTTTATTCTGTATTTTAGTATTTGTTGTTATAGCGGCAACAGAAATACATCATCTGTGAAAATTTCAACTGTCTAACTATCACGGTTCATGAGATACAGCCTGGTGCCAGACAGACAGACAGACAGACGGACGGACAGCGGAGCTGTAGTAATAGGGTTTCCGTTTTTACCCTTTGGGTACGGAACCCTAAATACATGTGTTTGAATGTTTGTCCTATTGGTGACATTTTACAGAATTAGCTGAAGGGACATTTAAAAAAAATCCCGGGGAAATCCAGACGTATTACAGACAAACAGGTTGTGAATTCACATGTCAGCTTTTCTATAGAAAATTGTTACTTCAGAAAACGACAGCTCAACTAAGTGAAAAAGCTAGTGTTTAATTGTGCAAGTAATTTTTCCTCACATTATAAAATAACTCCTCAGTTCCATGATCCATTCATTCCGTTTAACTATGTCATTAGTGAGACGTGTAAATGCTTTAAGCTTTTCATAGATGAGAGCTTTCTGCGTGTGCTGAAACTTTTGATACTTTATTTTATATCGTGTTTTACTTGTAAATGTATGGCTTTATTTTCTAAAAGAACATAGGTACTTTCTTTTTGGAAAAAAGAGCTAAGGTCCACAAATAAAGTATGTTCCTATCTATTTTTAGATGTGTACGAATACTATGAGTAAGGATCAACTAGATTTTTTATAGCTTCAGTTTCCTGAAAAATGAAAGGACGTCATAAATAAATTCTTAATACAAAATTTGTTTTTTTTTTGTTAAAAGTTCAAATGTTAATACTGTCGTCAGCTAAATGAGGAACTTGTCTTCTATCAACTAGGGCTGGTAATACGGCCATGGCGTGCATTTTAAGGGTTTCTTACAGCCGATGAAAAAACGGATCCCATAGGATCACTCTTGTCGTCTGTCACAGGTCACTTTCTCCGAATCTACTGAACAAAAAATTTTCAAATTTGTTTCTTATGTAGAGTTTAATGACCCAAATATGGACTTATAGCGTAAATAGTCGAATTTCGATTTTGGGAGTTAATTTTGAATTTAAAAAAGAGGGAAAAATTATTTTTTTCAAGTGCATCATGTGATGTATCAAATGAAAGGACCCGTTATGAGAAATACAAATGTATTTTTTTAATGCAGAGTTGAAATTATAATAATACTAGGTCTAAAATTTTGAAAAAAAAAATTAGGGCCTCACTCAAAGTTTATAGCCAAACCTAAACAAAAATCCTGTTTTAAAGTTCTTACGGAAAAAATGGTACTAAACCTTCTCCATGCTTCTCGCTCTTGGTCAATTTTTTATTGTTATTACGCTCAATCCGTTACGGCTGATCGGGTTTGGATGCAATATTTACCAGTTTACATATTTTTATCTTGAAAATGTAGGCAGTAATATGAATGGTATTGTGTTTTGATGGTAATGAGCAAGTTTCTGTACTTACTTCTTACAATCTGATGCTTGGACAATGTAGTAGGAATGTATCGGACAAGGAAATTAATAGAGTCGATGTTTTCTTTATTAATATTTCTTAAATATTTTAGTTGGCTTGTGCAAAGAACGGTTAGTATACAGTACCTATTTAAAAATATTGTCAATAGATGGCGCTTTTAAACTCGATTTTTATGAGTCTACTTTTAGAAACAAACTTTAAGTTTGAATTGTTTGTTTTTTCGTCATTAACGGTGAAGGTAATCACAATATAGAGATTATATAATTCAAAATATAAGTTAAGATAGGTTGTCGGGTTGTGGGGTAGCCAGGCCGGGTAGATGGGTAGGTATAGCAGGAAAACTCGTAGTAAACTTTCACCATTCGTTTATTGGTCGAATTAACAAGGAAGGAACAAGCAGGAGCAGCAAAAGAACAACCAGTAAAAGGATCCGTAAGGAGCCAAGGAGCCGTCAAAGGAGAAGGAGCGCAAATACTTATTTGCGCTCCTTTTATATAAACATAGATATTAGTTCTTGAATACTGATTCAATACATTTATATAGTTATTTACTTAGTTGATAAAATAGAAATATAATAAATTTTACAATTGGCAGAGTAACTGCCTAAGTCAACATTTTGTGAAGGAATGAGTAACATTTTAATTTAGGTTCCACACATTGAATATTTGAAAATAACATACAATGTTCTATTGAATTAAAATGAACAATATCGTGTTCTAAAATCAAAATAAATGCTATTTATGATGGCCAGCTTGTAAGCGGCCAGGAAAATAAGGTCGTATCATCACAATACCGGGGTTCCCCCGAAAAAATCCTGACCTTAATGAAGGATTTTATTCAGAGAATTAATAAAATAAAGTTTGATGATGAGCCTTATATAAAAATACTAATGAATGAAATGAACAGATAAATTTACAAGTTTTATTATAAATAAAACTAATTATTTACAAGAGAAACGATTTCCACAATCACACAAATCACAAACATTCATCTTCATTTAATCTGTTTAATCTGTTATTAGTAAGTACAGTAAACTCATTTATAATATAGAGTAATTCCCATTTAATAAGGAATGACTCAAAAACGTTCTCGAATTTAGTAAGGGCTTATTTATACAGTTACCATCCGCTGTTTTAAGTTTATTTATATATAATACAATAGACGAAGGCTTGTTTAAAGAGTCGCAATCCGCTCATACGAACACCCATGGGAAATACATCCACAGATATAGTAAGTAGTAATAATAGACGAAGGCTTTTTTAACGAGTCGCAATCCGCTCTAAAAGACACCAATGAATACCCTGATATTCATAGATATAATAATAATAAACAAATGTTTATTTAAAGAGTTGTAATTTACTCTAATAAACACCCATGGAAATACATCCACAGATATTAGGTATAATATTTATAATAGACGAAGGCTTTTTTAACGAGTCGCAATCCGCTCTAAGTAATTACAAGTATTTACAATAAATGAAATGATGAGAATAAAATAAGGAAAATAGTAATTATTAATCATGGTTATATATTTAACCTGTAATTTGTAAATATGTAAAAGTTTTAGTTACTTAGATGTTTACAACCAAATTGTGAAATTGAAATAAATTTAACCTCCCTTGTAACCATAAGGTTATAAATACAATTTAATAAATTGTAAATAAAATAAAGTAAAATGTAAAATAATATAGATATAAAAAATTCCTTGGTTTAAGTGTAACTCATCCATATTGAAAGAGAAAAAAAAAATGAAATAGAATCAACGCATGTATTAAGGTATGCGCTAACCCAAACTATCCACAAGCAAAGCCAGTGAAAAGATAATAATATAAGTATATGAAATAAAATAATATTTAAATTTAATCAACATGACTACCCCTAGTTGTAATAAGAGCGTAATCATATGTCTATGAAATAGACTTCATAGTAAATAACAATTGAAAATTAAAAGAAAATCGAACGTCGTCGATTCAAAATTTAAAAACTTGTCAATGACAAAGAAATTATATAGGATACATTTGAAAATCGAATATTCCAATGCAATATTGCTGAGCAAAACAAATTGTGTAAAACAAAGAAAAATCAAGTGAGTTCAAATTCTGATATCGAGGTGCTTTTATATGTATCATAATTTATTTGAAATTTATTATTATATATTAAATTTATTCTCGGAAATATTTTAATATTTTAATTGCCTTACTTATGTAAACTGTAGTGTGATATTAGAAATCATTAAAATAAGAATGGACAAATTGTTTTGGATATTTTAAAAATGTATTAAAAAAAATCGCAATTAATGAAATTTTTGAATTAAGTAATATTTATTTATGTATTATTTTATGGAATCACGATAGACTTATAGGATAAAAATAGATATTTTAGCAATTATAAGAAAAATTAATATATATTATTTTTCTTGAAAAAGTTACGACTATAAAAAGAACCTTTTTCTATTAAGAAATATTGAATTGACGGGATAATATAACGGAAATTAAATTAATTATTAATAAATTTAAGTTATGGGAAGTAATCTATAGATTTCAGATATATATATAATGAAAATCTCACATACAACCATACATTCAATGTGACTATATAATCTGAATTTACGAAATTAATAAGTAAATGAATTTAATGTAAAATGATTCAAAAATACTGCCTCCGTATAGAAATTAAAAATATCCTCTTCAATAATGGAATCTGACCAAGATCATCAGACTTGTCAACCTCGAAGGTTTGCCGACATAACCTTGATTCAGAACCATCATCTCCAAGAAATATTCTACTGAATTTAAATAGAATTACGTTATATATTGAGATTATATAGACATTACATATCCTGAAATAAAAGTTTGTATTAAAATAAATATTATGTTCTCTTACTTCGTTATTCTTTCTTCTTTATTCCTTCTTCGTGCAGCATTTTAATCACGTTTGGGCGCCATTGTCGGGTTGTGGGGTAGCCAGGCCGGGTAGATGGGTAGGTATAGCAGGAAAACTCGTAGTAAACTTTCACCATTCGTTTATTGGTCGAATTAACAAGGAAGGAACAAGCAGGAGCAGCAAAAGAACAACCAGTAAAAGGATCCGTAAGGAGCCAAGGAGCCGTCAAAGGAGAAAGGAGCCGTCAAAGGAGAAGGAGCGCAAATACTTATTTGAATAAATACTTATATAAACATAGATATTAGTTCTTGAATACTGATTCAATACATTTATATAGTTATTTACTTAGTTGATAAAATAGAAATATAATAAATTTTACAATTGGCAGAGTAACTGCCTAAGTCAACATTTTGTGAAGGAATGAGTAACATTTTAATTTAGGTTCCACACATTGAATATTTGAAAATAACATACAATGTTCTATTGAATTAAAATGAACAATATCGTGTTCTAAAATCAAAATAAATGCTATTTATGATGGCCAGCTTCTAAGCGGCCAGGAAAATAAGGTCGTATCATCACAAGGTTAAATACAAAAACGTCAAACCTATGAAGTATATACCACTCGTTATACTCAGACCTAAATTTCTCATTCAAAATTCAACTATAATAGTTTATATTAAACTAGCTTTTCGCCCCGGCCTTACCCGTGGAGCCCATATTAACATATAACATATAAACTGGAAAACAGTTTTCCGGGAAACTTTACCAATTTTTCCTTCCCAAAAAATCTAAATAAATTCCAACAAGGAAAAAAATGACAAATCGGTCCAACAGTTCAAGTGACTTACCAACGAACAGCATTTAATTTTTTTCAATATATTAGATCACCTGCTTTTCCCTGAATATGATAAATTCTACTCCATTGATTTTCTAGTTCTAATCACAAATTATAATAAGAAACGCATTTGATAAATAATGGTTTGTTTATATGGTACCATAGAAAATACAGTTTGATCATATCTGTGCCACTTGTTAATAAGAATTAATCTACCTTACTAATATAGGGTTGTAAAGATATTAACATTATTTACATATTTCTCATAAATCAATGCCTTTATTAACTGAATGCGGGAAAAGTTTGATTAAAAATTAAAATCTAGGAGCTAATATAATGTAATATAATGAATAAATGCAATTAGATTAAGTAGTTTACACATGTGATTTTCCTTTTCATCAATCTTGGTATGACATGCTAAAATAACTATATCCACACTAATATTATCAATGCGAAGATTACTCTGTCTGTCTGTTACGCTTTCGCGGCTAAACCACTGAACCGATTTTGATGAAAAGGAAGGGAAGGAAAATTTTTAAGGTGCCCCTATAGGCTAAGCTGGGCGGAAAGGTAATAATAACCTTTCTCAATAAATAGGCTATTTAATGCAAAAACTCGCTTGTAGTTCCTGAGATTAGCGCGTTCAAATATACAAACTCTTCTAGTATAGAATAAGGCAGGACTATCTGAATAATCTGAACTTTCCCATCATAAAATTGAATGCAAGCCAAACGGAAAAGCGTCCACTACGCTACGCATGCAAATATGCGTCAATGCACTTTATCCATTATATTGCATAGTAATGAACGTTTATATGGAAATATGCAAGTACCGTCAACATAAATTTACGCGACCTAAAACACTAACCGTGCGTGCGATATCACTAGACACAAATAACTAGTGGGCATAGATAAACAACGAATGCGGTCTCCGAGTACGGTCAGCATGTAAATTAGGTAGACAATGACCAATTGTGGACTAGACTTTCACTGTAACATATTTTGGTTATACATTTTCATATATTGCATTTTAAAATAAAAAATGGTGGCTGGAACCGAGTTACCGGCCTAAGGTTATGAGCCTACCCCTTAAGTAATACATTTATTCTTACAGAAACGAAAAGTTCTTTAATCGACTTTTCATGCCTTTGAGGGCACGTAAATCACGTCTTCACTTCTTATAAATATAAAAGATACTGTCTCTGTCTTACTGAAATCATCACACAAGGCAGAAGAAGGCAGGTTAGTGAAGGAAGACTATCCTTATATTGAACGACAGCACTTAATAATAACAGAAATATTTAAAAGTAGGTAATAAAAGGAAGTAAGTATTAGAAATTTTGTAAATATATCAGTTCGGTATAATCATAGTTTATATTATGTTACCAATAATAGAAATACGGCTTAATAACTTAGTAGACAAATTAAAGCACGTTATTAAGAACTTGTGATCTATTTAATTTGGCCAATTAATACTTGCAGGTTACTATAAAAATGTATTGTAACGATGACAGAAGTTGTATAGATTTCATGTTATAATAAAATTAAAAATTAAATATAATAAATTATCAATTTAATATATATATACCTACCTCAACAGAACTGGCCACTGACCTCACAATATACCATCGGCCAAAAGAATTTAACGTAGGTATTTAAATCATCACTACTAAATCTTTAAAACTACGCAACGGATTTTGATGCGGTTTTTTTAATAGATAGAGTGATTCAAGAGGAAGGTTTATATGTATATAACATGCATAATATAGTAGAGAAACACTGATAATTTTAGAGGTTTCTAATGTGATGTCGTAAATAAACACATTTTTTGCGCTTACATTGCAAACGCTGGCTGAACCCTACGAGATAGATCAAAATAATATACTACAGTATTGTACACCTTAAAAAGGTCTACAAAAAAGTCGGCAATGGTATATTATGTCTATCTCTTAGGGATAACCCACAATAACCATTTTTTATCCTTTACTTTTTACGAGAAATAATATAGCCAAAGTTAGTGGTAGGGGTAGGGTTAGTGCAGGCAAGCCAACGTTTGGGCAGGACAACGTCTGCCGGGTCCGCTAGTAATTAATAAATATGAATTTATTGTTAAAGGGAGCGCCATTTGTATTTTTAAAAAGCGCGTAACGAATTTTTTTCTCTAAACTGCCCAAAGAAGTTTCACTTAAAAAAAATGGCTTTTGTCTGAATTTCTATCTTCTCCTGACGTTTACTTAAATGACTCGATTTAAGCACAAAATTGCTGATTTTCTTTAAAAACCACCAACTCTATAGCACCTCTTATTAAGGCAAATATTGGACTGCAAGAGCCAGTTGTTTCGACACCGCATCAAACAGTCACCACCCGTGCTCGTCGTTCTGTTAAAAAACCACATAGGTTTTTGTAGATTTGTAGTTTATTATTAGTTTTTTCAATATATTATTATACCTGGGGCTTATCTGGACTTATCTGGCAACAAAATGGCTGGGCCCAACAGGCAAAAAGTGTGGGAGACAGAAGAAAAGATGGGCTGATGACATTACGGACATAGCAGGAAAAAATTGGATGAGCATCGCTACAAACAGGCAAAAGTGGAAAAATATGGAGGAGGCTTTTACCCGCGGGGGACCATACATCAAAAAAAAACAAACAAACTAACAAACAACAAACTTGTTCATTGTAAATTTAAAATGTGTGGAAAATAAAGGTTTATTATTTATTTATTATTTATACCTGGCATCAGCAACGGTTCCCGGGAGTTGTAATTGTATTTTATTTCTTTCTATATATTTAAAATTACGACGCCGTCTGAATATTACAACACCTTTTTCGTGCAATGTCTACGTAGTACTTCAAGTAGTGAAAAATAAAGCTTGCCATTTGTCAATACACACTTCTATACAGAATATAGTAATTTTCATTTATTATGTCTTTACAAGCTGCTGTCTGCGGTTTCACCCGCGTGGAAATAGATCCAAAAATAAATAATCCCCTGGCTGTAATTTGCCCCTCCCCCGCCCGCTTTCGTGGTATAAAAGTAGTATATGTCATTCTCTGACCCATAAACTAGCACTATGCAAAAAATTATGTCGATACCGTGAAAAACAAAAACAAATCTATCCCACGGGAACCATACATTTTTCCGTGATAAAAAGTAGCCATGTGCTTTTCCAGACTATAATATATCTCTGTGCCAAATTTCATCCAGATCCGTTCAGCCGTTCTGGCGTGATTGAGTAACAAACATACATACCTAATATCCATACAAACTTTCGCGATTATAATATTAGTGGAATTTCATTAATTGGCCATGCTAACTTTTTGAACAGGAACGAAGATCTCGAAATCGTTTCGAGATAAAAGCTTTCAGTACAATTTCTATCAGATTTTAAATTAAGTTTATACTTTTTAAAATATGCAATAAAAAACAATAACCTTAATTTGACCGATTTATGACGTCATCATAAGCAGTATGAAAAAAAAACCCTTGCCTACAAAAAAGGGTAACCGTCAATCTTTGAATGACATCTTTATAAATTTATATTTTACGTGTAATTATTTTCTTTGTTATTAGGACATGACGGAATGAAACACTTTTTACTTGCCATTGTAAAAAACTATTAAATTTAAATAATTATAAAAACGAGTATATAAACAAGAGTAGGTAATTTTTAGGTTAGTCGACTTTGACTGACGTTTGCTTGACGTTAATTTGATTGACTGTCACTTTTTATGTGTAGTGGCCAAGATTATAATCCTGTTCCAAATTCTTGTGACGTCACGTTTACTTTTCGCGGGTAAAATTTGTAAAATATATTAAAAATAGACGCAATGGATAAAAAACAAAAATATCGAAATTAGTTTCTTAATATGAGCTATATTTTCAAAATAAATTATAAAAAAGTATATCATAAATATGTAGCATGGCCAATTACGTCGCCATTTTTTATGCGTACAGTACAACGCATCACACACTGAATGCATGGATTAGCGATTGGTAGTTTAATGAACAATTCATGTAACTTTAATCCCATTTGTTGAACATTTAAGTGTAGTGATATCTAAATCAATAATAAACCTTGTCGTATGGTTCGAGTGAAATACGATGCCGATACGACCAAAGAAATCTCTTACAAATATTTAAGGTATTTAATTAAATAATTGCTACTAAGTGGTTGCGAATTCAACGTAGATAATGCGAACAAAAACAAACAAACACATCTACATGGCTTTTATACTTTGCGGTGTGACCAGAGACACCATTAACAGTGTCCACTTTTAGCCAGTTGTCCATATTAAATAGAACAGGTGGCAATCCTTGGCTGTCAGCCATCTTATATCTGTCAAAAATATGACAAATCTCAATTAATCCTAGAAAAATGAGTTTATTTATACAACATTTGAAATTCAATTTGTTAATAGTTATTATTTTAAATTGAATATATAATTATATATTTTCTTTATTTAATTCTTCTTTGATATCAGACTACGATTTTGCAGCGTTGGCAGTAGTAACGTTAGGCCCATGGTCATCCGACACAAAAAATATTATTAAGGATATTTCGACCAGATCTTTCTATATATATATTATCTACTGATGATATAAGAGCTGGAAGTTTTTTTTCACAAAGGCTTAGTATTTGTATACAAAGAGGAAACGCTGCCAGTGTACTCGGCATTATGCCACAGGGGGGTATTTACGACGGTATGTTTTTTTAGTTTGTAATTGAAATTTTCGAAATTTTTGTAATAGGTTTAATTGTATATAAAGGTGGATACATATTTGTATTAATATTGTAATTTGTTAAAATCTTACAATAAAAGCATTTTAAAATATATCTATTAAATATTTTCAATAGCTCGATACAGGATTCAATTTCAATATTCTAAGCTATCTATAGAAGATGAGTAACTAAGTATTTACGTAGATATTTAAATTGTTGTAAATCCAAATTGAACCGTGCGAAGCCAGGGGCGGTGTCGCTAATAAAAAATTATAAAATTGAGTCTGTTTTTGTATTCTAAATGCTTCGGTAGTGTAGAATCAAAATCAAATTGTTTAACGGACAATGCGCCTGCGCAAGTATCTTTCTTAAAGTCGTTGATGTCTTTTATATGAGAAACTAGAATTCGCGAGTAATTTGTTTGTATCGTTCAGATGTGAATACTTCAATTTACCGATTTTTTTTTTGTAACATGCCTGGGATATTAAGTAATTATTATATCCTTAAGATAATTAAAAAAATTTAAACCATGTATTTTATTTTATAATTAGTTAAATTTATCATACATGATATAAATAAAGCAACTTTCTGCTATTTTAACACTTTTCTATTAGCAAATCTTGGAAGTCGAATTTAAGCAACTTCTAATAAAATTGTCGTATCGATTTGAAACTTTGCAACTGTATGTAATAACAATACAACAATTTGGTACCATCGAGCTGACCTGATAATGAAGCCAGGAGGTGGATGGTGCAACTCTTTAATGGCTGCTAGTACCCCTCGAGTTTGCACTCAATTGGTTTGTGCAAGTGCGCGTTAGGCTATATTTTTTCACAATTTACATACTTCAATTTCACCGACTCGGAGTCTTATCTTCTTTTTAATTTTTGTCGCCTTTGATGAAATATTGTAAAAAAAAATAAAAATAATTGAAACTAATTAATAACTATCTACCTATCTAGCATCACGACTTTTATCTAAAGAGGGGTAGGCAGAGACAATCGAATGCCATTTGTTACAATCCTGACATACCTCTTTCGTTTCGTTTATACTCATCTTATCCTTTCACTTCTGCAACCTTTTAAGTGATTATTAATTATTTTTAATTATCATAATCAAATTAATAACTTACAATTTAAATTGACATAAAAATCAATATGTAACATTCAATCACTACCAGTATCTTAAAGATATATTAAGATAAAGTAGGTGTACTAGGTACTCAAGAGTTTAGTATGCAACACTATCATTTCGGAAACCTGTCTCATATTTAGTTTATAACCCATTATTATGTAGATTTTAATCAATGCAAGTTAGTTGGACCCATTCTAATAGCATATAGTATACTATATTAATGAACCTTTACCCATGATTGAGTATTATTTGAGAATATATATATTATAAATAAATAAACATAAAAAAGCCCTTTATTCTACTATTCAGATACACATTTACCAAAGTTTAAAGCAAAACACACATTAAAATTATTAGTCCAATAAATAATATAAAAATATTACAATTCAAACTATTCAGAGGTACAATTAAAGTTATAAGGTTAATTTTAATATTAAATTCATTGATGTCCTTAATAATAATTCAATATCAATAGTACGTAGTAATAATAATAAGTAAACATTTGTGATTAATTTTAAATTGTAAATAAAACTATAATAACTAAAAAGTACAGTTCTTCCTCGTAGTCACATTATTTTGTCAAACTGATTTGACCTACAGGAAAAAAAATCCTGTTAGTCAAACTTCTTAGATAGATAACTAACCTAACCTAACAATTTGACCACAAGGAAGAACAATTCCTTGTGGTCAAATCAGTTTGACAAAATAATTTACTTTCCAATACATTCTATCTCTGGCTTTCGTCATCCAGTGCAGTATTTACCTACTAGCTTTTCGCCCGTGGATATTTTCGAATAAAAAAATCCTAGAACCCGATTGCAGCTCTACCTAAAAAAATAATTTCATTCATTTCCCCCCATCCAAAATTCAATATCCCGTTGCACCCCTCTATAAAGGTTTTATTGAAAAATCCTATAACACGTGTTTTATTATTTGTTTTGAAGAGTATTTGTACCAAGTTTCAAGTTGATACACGCAGGGAATACAAACTTTTACACCCCATTTCACTCCATTTGGGATGAATTATCGAAAAATCTTTTCTTAGTGGCTAATAAGGAATATACCATACAATTTTCATATTTATGTCTTCAGTAGTTTAGGCTGTGCATTGTATGTCAGTCAGTAAGCGACACGATAGTTTTATATATTTAGATATTCTATAATATATTATTTGAGAATTTGATGTTTCAGATCAAAAGTGGACACTGTTACTGATGTCTCTGGCCACACCACACCCCGATGTACTAAGGTCGTGAAGATATGTATTTTGGTTGTTTTGAAAAATAGGATAGTAGGTGCTTATAGCATTTGTATTAACATGGGTTTTCGTAGCCCGTGTGTAACTGAAAATTTCGAATAACTAGTTTAAAATAATTTAAATTGAAAAGAGCAAGCTTTTCGTTTGGGATGTGATGAATGCATAGATGTAGTATGTTGGCGCTCTACTAGATTGTTAATGTCGCGATTAGAACGAGACCAAAAAATTAATACAACAGTGTGTGTGACAAATATGTAATTCTATGGATTTTCAACTTCGATGACATATATCCAGGCACTGCATTAACTATAATTAATCACGTCTATTAAACACTAAATTATACTTTAAAACAGGATAGTGGACGGTGTACAACGCCAAAGTGGCTCGAAAACTGCAAATCGATTGGGCACACAGTACCTACTTTAGGTTAAAACAATCATTTTGAGTGGCAGTTCTTAAAAATATTCCCATAGGGCACCCTAGTATGTTAAAAAAAATCTGAATTCAAAGCTCTGTCCAACTTTTAAAAAAAGAAAAATATAAAAAGGTAACTTTTAATATTTTATAAATCGCCTTTCTGACATAAGATTCAAGAGACATTTGTCGTCTGTTTTACAAAAAAAAATACTAAGCTGACTCCTATACCTGAAGGAGCCCGTTGAAAATATTTTTAGGATTTTCAGAAAACAGGTAACCGAAAGGTAATGGTGACAAAAAATTGATGACTGATTTGATGATGTTACAGTATTCAAAAAACAGTCTCGTCTATCTATCTCGCTTTAACATTCGCTTATCTATGCGCTTTCTCTTTTTAACCGACTTCCAAAAAAAGAAGGAGAAGGTTCTCAATTCATGTATGTATGGACATCGATTACTCCGCCAGTTGTGAACCGATTTTGATGGTTTCTTTTTTAATCGATAGATAATTCTTCCGGATTGGTCCCATTTTTATCTTATAAAAATTGGTACATTAGTTTTTCAGAAATTTTAAAAAAAACTAACCTTATAAGTAAATTTTTCGTAATATCTCGATGAAATATGAATCGAAATATATCCCGATTTTGACGACTTATTTTTTTAAGGATATAATAATTTCTCGACTTTATCTCACAGTCATATGACAAAAATCGGTTCAGTAATTTGTCTCTATTTACTGCTGAAAATTATTATATCAGAGAAAAGCCTTAGCAACGGTTGCTATTGACACGAAGTTGTCAATTTTCGTATCGACGGTGGTCTAGCGGGTAAAGGTATGGAGTGCAGAGCAGGATGCACATTGCACATGGTTCAAATCCCATCCACCGCAGTATTTTTTTTAATTTTCCATCATTTTTTTAGTTGCGTTGTTATTTGTTTGTCAGGGCAGCAAAATCACTTAAAAGGAAGAAATTAACCTTTTAAAAAAAAGTGTACCGACTTCAAAAATTTGCACTGAAAAGTAAGAAATAATAAAAATTTCGTTGTAGAATTTGAAGACGGTTGGTGCCAAATTATAAATAATTTAGTACCCAAATTCACTAATCTAGATAATTCATTAGGAACCTACGATCATCAGTACAAACATAATATAATATTTTTATCTTACTGTTTATGTTTACTTAATTTTTTATCCTAATTTGGCACCAACCGTCTTCAAATTCTACGACGAAATTTTTATTATTTCTTACTTTTCAGTGCAAATTTTTGAAGTCGGTACACTTTTTTTTTAATTTTTTATGGATTTATGCGTTCGGTCTAAATATTGTACGCGTTACATTTTGGCCTGACTTTTTAAATCTCTATAACTTCATACAACGAAACGACACAACGTTACGATTAATTACTAGATGACCCGTACGAATACTTCGCACCGTTAGTGGTGTCAATATTGTTCTCATAGTTCAACTGATCTCCAATAGATGGCATCTATCTTCAAAATGGCGTATCAAACATTAACTTTGATACCGACAAAAAAACACTTTATTTGAGTGACCACACACGCAGCTATCTAATACTAATATTTTGTAAGTTTGGATGTATGGTACTATTGGTGAATTTCGGTCCGTTTTCCATCTACCCACTTCTGTACTACCGAGATTCGTGTCGCGTCAAGAAGTTGTCCGCGAAGTTAAAATAATAATAAATTGACTAAATATAGGTATAATTGTCTTGAAAGTGTGTTATCTAGTTTACAATAAAGGCTCCACGTCTGCAGACAGTATACACAGATTGATAGCTGGCTGGCTGAGTCGAGAAGAACAGGCGTAATTGGTACGTACACCTTCCATTTCTATATTCCAACAATAATTATTCACCAGTACAGTGCTATACAGATGATATAAATTCATTATCTAAGCAATTGTAGGTAGTAAGTTTCCAATTAACTCAAAAAAATTAAAAATGGGTGTTATATGGAGTAAAAAAAATCGAACGAACTTTTTTTTCAAAATCATGAATAATATTTTTGCATTTTCGAGCCTCGTCTAAGACACTGATCCGTGTAAAAACGGTTAATAAATATTCAAAGTCTTTTTTCCGTTTCCTCCACTCCAACCTTAATTTTGCAAAAAACATGTGACCTGCAAAAACTTATACCTTACGGAGAGTATGCAATAAAGCAGTGCAGTAATTTAATAAAGTCGAGAAAACACGAAAAGCTCAGGATTTGATAATCTAAACATTTACCGAAACTTTTAATTTTGATTTGTTTGTTTATTTGGTAAAATTTTACAAAACCAACGCATGGCATATGTTACTAAATTTAGATTTAATAAACGCATTATGTATTTACAAGACAAACTAGACTAAAATTTGTTGTCGGAACACAAAGACTCTTTATAAAAAATCATAAATAAATAAATAGAAATCGCTATATCAGCCGCCATTTTGCCGGAAACCGAAACTGATTTTTTAAGAAAATACAATTAACCAACTTAACAAATTTTTTTTTATTTTTTTTTAATTAATCACATTTATCGATGTTACGAATCGAGTCGAATTTTACTCGGGTGTTAAAATTACACATAGGTTAGCGAGGAGCATAGCGACGAGCGTGGTTTGTACTGTGACAATATAAAGCGCAAGCCGAGCGAGCGCAACGAGCGGTGCCGCGGCAGCGGCCGGCGCAGCGCCATTCTAGAACATCACAAAATAGTAACTGTAATACTTGATGAGAGTAATAAAGTAATAGTATGGCGCAGCGCCACCTCATAAATATTACTCTCATAAAGTATTACAGTTACTATGATGTTTCTAGAATGGCGCTGCGCCGGCCGCTTCCGCGGCACCGCTCGCTCCGCTCGCTCGGCTTGCGCTTTATATTGTCACAATACAAACCACGCTCGTCGCTACGCTCCTCGCTAACCTATGTGTAATTTTAACACCCTAGTAAAATTCGACTCGACTCGTAACATCGGTAAATGCGATTAATTAAAAAAAAAAAAAAATTTTGTTAAGTTGGTTAATTGTATTTTCTTAAAAAATCAGTTTCGGTTTCCGGCAAAATGGCAGCTGATATAGCGATTTCTATTTAATTATTTATGATTTTTTTTTCAAGAATCATTGTGTTCCGACAAAAAATTTTAGTCTAATTCGTTTCCAAAATTAATAATGTATCAAAAAAAAAATTATAGTAACATAAGTGATGAGTTGGTTTTGTAAAATTTTACCGTTTATTTTTCTTCATTAGCTGGATATATTTGATACCAACTAAAAACACCTTTGAGAAATAATATTAGATAGCTACGTCTGCAACGAACTGTCAAGTCTATATGTTACATAGTTACAAAATTATAATTAGACTAAAGATACAATCTTAGTTATTGCCGAGGGTTGTAAGGTTGTTAACATAATCTATAAACTAACTTAACTGTAATTGCTAACAACCAGTTCTAATTATTACACGAGTTTACATTTTAAATATCTATGACTATGAGATTAGGCATAGTTAAAGCTTATATTATAGGTGTGCAGAAAATGAATATTTATACTATATGTGTTGTAAATATATTAAATTAAATATTCATTGTTTACATTCATCAAAGAACAAAGAGAATATAACCACTACGTTACAAAGAACTTTAACATGTTGCCAGTAAATAATTACTGACAATTACTATTTTTTTAAATAAATTATGGTCTTTTTAAATTGATCTGATTTTTAACCGTAATATTATTCCGCAAAAAATTAGAAAGTTATTTCTGTTCTAGTAATATATAGTAGGTACACTGTAATATTTAAACTATTTTTAACCGACTTCAAAAAAGGAGGAGAAGGTTCTCAATTCGTCGGAATCTTTTATGGTTTTTTTTATGTATGTTCCCCGGTTACTTGAAGACGCCTGGACCGATTTGGAATTATTTTTTTTGTTTGAAAGGGTAGTCCCATGGTTATCAGGTCAGGATCTGATGATGGGATCCTGGAGAAATCGAGAACTCTTCAAATTTTATAGGCACACTTGAGGCGATTTGGGTTTTTTTATAGAGACTTGTGCATTTTTCAGTGCATAATTTTTGAAGTCTTGGAGTTCCTCAAGAATTGGGCTGAGCTGTCAAATTCGACTGATAGTTCCAGGGATTCAACGTTATTATTAGTATATCTTCCTATACTACCAAATTTCGGGATTAAATGTACGACTAGTATTTTTTGTACATTTTAGCCATAGGTGACCAATGCTGCTTTTTTTAAAAAAAAAAATCTTTAATCAAAGCAAGCCGATTCAGACGGTAACAGAGACTTTTAAAAGAATATTTTTATTTTTTTTTAATTTTGTCACTGGAAATATTTAGAAGCGAATTACCAAGTTAGTTACTAAGACAAACAAACTGACACGGATGTATCATGATTAAGGTTCCGTTTTGTCAGTTAACATCTGAACCCTAAAAATATTTATAATTCAAGCAACAAAGTAAATAATGTTAACATGAAGTGATATGTTAAATAATTCACTAACAAAATAAGTGGTTTCAGCTGATTTACGTGAAAATTTACAAGTCTCGTGAGAGTTCCCCTTGCCTCTCAAATTTCACGTTTTAACACCTTTACGTCGCATTAAGGATGTCACAAGAGGGGAACATATATGTTTACATTCTGTTGCTTTTAATTAATGTAATTTGGGTTAATTTATCTTTTATACAGTACTAGATTTGCGCCCCCGGCTTCGCCCGTGGATATATTCGAACAAAATAAAATATAGCCTCTATCATTCAGGTATATTGTAGCTTTCTATTTGTGAAAGATTTTTTACAATCCAAACTTACAAACTTTACCTCTTTATAATATTAGTATAGATGTAATTGTTTGTTTAAAATTTGAATGAACAGTCATTTTGGAACCATAAGTAACCTAACCAAGGTTAGGAGGTATCAGCAGAATAAAAAGCAAATAAGCTTTGATTTGACGAGTCACGCCCATATCATTAAATTTTATAATTTTGAATAGAAAGGTTTTTTTTAATTTCTTAATATCCTAGAAAACCCACTTAGACAAAATGTAGCATAGTATCAACTTCTTATTCTTTTTCCAAAATGTACGAAACACGATCAACAAAATGGAAAAACTTCAAACAAAAACAAGCAAGCCTCCAATAAATTAACCACACCGTAACCCCATAAGTGGATTCGAAACCAAGAGCTCGTAAAACAAAAGGACTCCGCATAAATACATCGACATCGGTAACCCTAGCACGCATTAGCTTCGCCAGGATTTTCCACCATATGAGAAAAACATTTTCCTTGCAGACGATACGAATTTATTTCAACCGTATGCTCTACTTTTAATTGTCGACATGCAATTTAATGAAATTGAAGTGTCTATTTGTTTACATATTTATTTTAGGAAGATAAATCGTCATCATTCAGTCGATGTCATTTTTGTGGCTAAACCCTCAATTAAAAAATAATTTAATTAATTAATTAAAACTTTTCAATTACAAAACGATTTTGCGATCGTTAATGTGACACCTTGTACATACTAAATAACAAATTATTTTTAGTTTAGCAATTCTTTATCAGTTCGTGGTATGGCTCCAGTTCTGTTGAGGTAAATACAAATTAGTTATGTTAGGCCATAGTGAATATTTAAAAATACTCTTTCATAAAGAATTCAAAACTTAATAAAATTATCTTAAATAGGTACTATATTACAAAAATAAAATAAAATTACAAATAAAAAATTTCGTGTAAATCGCTATCTACTGGGAGAGTACCCAACAGACTGGCTGCATTACCTCGTTGGATGGCAATGCTTATTCTTTGACCGAAATAAGAGCCAGCCTGTTGGTCATGTGAACGTTCTATAGTCGTTTACTAATATCTATAAACAGACTGTGTGCACTAGGTCCCCACGGTCCCATCGTTTCCACTCCAAACGCCTCAAATATGTATTCTTTTTTTATTTATATTATATTATATAACGAAGACTCAGTTCCAGTTAGGCTTTTAGAACGGGCAGCGTCAGCGTTACCGACCCCACCGTCCTTAATCAGTAGACTCGCTCATTGCAAATAACAAGACTTGATATTAGAATACACTTGTTTTATTCATTCAGTACAGACTTAACACTAATACTAATTAAAATAACAATTAGATTAGATACTCACAAGATTTTTATCACCAACGTTTTCACTGTCTTGCCTTCAAGACAGCTCAAACAATAATAATGGCCGCCGACCACTTCATTCAGTACTCATGAAAAGTGAGGTTAGGCGGAAGTACCATTTTTTAATTAGAACAATTTTAATGCATTGATTTTTTTACAGTATTGAATTAAATTTGTAAATTCATTATTAATTTTTAGAAGTTAATTTTAGTCTTCAGTTTATTTTTAATCTGAATTCCAGTAGAAACATTCGCGGACGGTCTCAAAATGACGGCGGATGTTTCTTACTCGTAAACCTAATCAAATTAGTTCATGATTTTTAGATTTACTGCAAAACATTACGCAACAACTTATTCTATGCTAATTATAAATCATAATAAGAATTTAGAACTTAAGATAACACATTATGTGAACACAAATTATCCATAGTAAAAATTACAAATTTAAACACAAAGTTATTTCTTAACTAAATATGGTCTTGCTTCGACATATATATATTATATTATAATATTTATCTTTTAATCAAAATGACGTTGCACATTTTTATGTGTCCCGTTGATTGTTTCTGTAAAGTACTGTGTTTTTAAATTACAAGACATGCATTATTTTATGATCCTATCTGTATGATCTAGTTAGGTACATACATAAGAAAACGTAATTCTCGTTTATATATATTTATTTATACTTTTTACATTGATTTTAATTATAAGTTAATATGCAGGTAGCTTGTTGATTGCTTCGAATATTGGAAAGTCATCTTTAGTGTTGTGTATTGATTGAATGAATAATTTAGATTGAATGTTGCGTTAACACTATCTATCTTCTTCCAGTAAAACATTAATACAATTAACTTACTTAATATTATTGTTTTATTTCTACTAAACTAAAACCAAGTAGAGCACACTGCGCGACAGGTCGTCTGCACCGTTTAACCCTGCTAGGGTGAAGCACCTGTTGCTCTCATACGACACACACTGTATACGCCTACCTACCTACCTACATGTTCTGTGTGTGACGGTTATTCCCGTACGGGCCGACCGTGGAGAAATATTTCAGTTTCCATGAAAAATATTACCTACAATGAAGCTCTTTTTAATATTCAGAAAGAATTTCTGTCTGAAATATTAAAGTAGTCTTGGTGTAGGATTATGTTATTTAATTTTTACAGGGAGTACCTATATACAATTTTATTTTTCATAATTTAGGCGCAATTGACAGAATTAGAACTTAGTACTTAGTAAATTTGTAATGTATTACTAAATAAACCGTAATGTTTAAACATATTTGAATTACGTCATTTTAAAAACGATACAATATTATTTTATAATTTACTAGCGACCCCGCCCCGTCTTGGCCCGGGTTTGAATACCTACATAAATATGCTTTTTTTTTTTTCTTTCTTCACGGGATGCCTTACAGCTTCCGAAACCGTGTTACGGTCCCAGGGTACCCAGCGGAAGACCAGTGTCCCTCTTTTACCCGATGGCATTTGTGAGGCTAACCTAACGAGTGGCAAGTTTTGTTGAGGTAAATTTAGATGGAAAAACTTCTAAGTATGATTTGTCAGATTATTTACATAAGCTTCCCATTGGTACATGGCCGGGGGATCCAAGATCGAATCCGTGGTCTGTTAAGTTAATACTAGACGTCTTAACCACTAGGCCACTGACCTTATCTATTAGAGATAGTTATATGCTATCGCGGACTTTTATTCTAAATAATTATTTCCTGCATAGTTTTGTTATATCTCTGACGGATTAGACAGCATATGCCATGAAAACTCGCTGCTCAGTTCCTAAACATGATATGTACCTATACGTTTAATACTCGTATACCTACCCGGTGAATCAACCTACCTAATATTGAAAACCGCAACAAAATCGGTTCAGTGAAAAGGTCACAAACACGACGGGGGATTTTGTTTTATAATAATATGTAGTGATTTTCCATTCACATTCACAAAATCATCACATATATCACCATAAAACATAGAAATATATAAATTAAGCTCAAAGTTTGTTGACTTAACAACAAAATACAATGGGTCCAGCATACTAAAAAGCAAAGATCATCTCTGCCTACCCTTATAGTAACTAAGCGTGCATATATCACATGCTTGATTAAGCTAGTCTTCCACGACCACGTATTTGTTTTAAATAAAATGGGCATTAAAGCTACCACACACGTTTCGTCTCGTGACTTCACATACCTCCCACGTTGAACTTTTGGCCATACTAATTCTAATAACGTTATTATGAGAACTGTGATTATAGGGATTTATATTATAATGTATGTCAAGCGCATAATGTATGAGAGCTAACTTTCGACACTTATGTTCGGTTAAACGGTTTTGATACTTTTAATTTTTTGTTTTGATAGAAATTTATTTGGATTAGGTTCAGTGGTTAAAAGCAGAGCAAGGCGATATATTTTTGTAGGTTATCTATGTAAAAATGTTTTTCGACTCTGCACTTTTCACATTCACTATGGAAAAAATCTGTTTGGTGTGTTTGAAGATTTAGGTACATAAAATTAAATTCCAATACTTTTCTCTCCTTCTGGTGAATTAATTAAATGTTTATGAATGTTTCTAATAATAATAGGAGGAGAACGGAATAAGATCTATCCAACCCCAAATGTCAAATGACGTCCAAAATTAAATGACCTGCACGCTTGGTAACCTCTGCTAGACAACAAACGAGCAAATGGCAGTATAATCATACACCTAGCTAGAAAACTCGCTGGAAGTGGCTACAGTGAGCCTGGAGACCTAAATAGTCTCGAAATGTCTGGTGCAGAAGGCAAGCGGAAACCACTGCACTATTCTTCCCAAGAAAGTTAACTATAGCGAGTCAATACAAGGTGGACCGCCATGATTGACCACAACTGGTCTGTCAAGAGCACCACGACTAAGAAGAAGAAGAATAATAATACAAATTTGACTGTTATTTTCCTATTGTATCAAGACCGTTTAGTCCAACTAGTACAGATAGCATCACAAGCCCATACGTCCAAGCACGCTCTACAAAGCCAACTTAGTAACTTACTGTCACCATTCTGTCCCAAATGTTCCCACAATCGATCATCACTCGGTTATCTACTAACTTAAAAGCCTTATCTAAGAAGCAACTCGATGAGCTGTTTATACGAAACATTAATAGGTTTTTAATACTTTTTTTCTCTTTTGTCTTCACGGTTCCGGGTTAACGGCCGGTTCTTAGGGTGTATTCACTGTTTACTTATTTGGTTCTTAATGTAGGTTATTTTTTATTTTAGATGAGATAGTTTAGTCAGGTGTTTCACTAATAAATAAATTTAAAAAAAAAATTAAACCAAATAATTTGGGAAAAGGAGTTTCGGAACTTATTTTTCCCCTTACGGCTCCCACGATCACAAGTCTTTTTTTTTTTGACAGCCTAGTTCTTTTTTATTTGTATCTTATATGAGATAGACATACATACTATAATTTATCCAATTTTATTTACTTAACTCACGACAAATTTATTTTTTCGGATATTAGATTTTTAAAACTGTATTCAGAACCTTAAAAATTTGGTGTCATTTTTAACAATTTAAAAATTCTAAGGGACAAATTATTTATTATTTTTTTAATTATTTCAATAATTTTGGTTTAGATGCTAGTTTGTTAGCCCACTTCTACGTATAAAATAAGTTCAATAATTTTTTTCTTATTGTTAACCTATAATTGGGCTTAATTAAGGGGCGTCGGTGGTCGAGTGGGTAAAACATCGGTTCACAACTGATAAGTCGCGGGTTCGATCCCCAAATTCGACCAATGGGTTTTTATATTAAAAAAGTTATGTACATTATCCAACAAACCGTACAAAGAGGCTTTTCCATTTACATACCTCAACCGAGCTTGTCACTCGTTAGGTATAGCCTCAAAAAAAATCGGCTAAGTGAGGAAGACTTTGTCTTCCGCTGGGTACCCTGGGGACTGCAACCCGTGAAGAATTATTATTATTATTATTTATTATTATATTATAATCTTTAATTATTGAGTTCATATGAACGCATCTTTACGTTATAGTCTAGTGAAAATAACTCATTTAGTAGTGTGGCCACCGGTGCGTCCTAAATTTGTTAAGATGCTGCATTGGACACATTTTTTTATTGTCATTACATTTCCTAGAATAACACGGGTTTTTGCGTCGACGACCAACCTATTGGAGCGTTAATGTAGTTTAGAAAGCCTAGGCATTCTATATTTTGCTTCCTGAATTGATTGTTACGATTTAGATCGATTTTGCTTGGTGATTAGGTAGGTTGTTATGGATGCAACTAGGATAGTTGTTCCATTTTTGAAACATTAGTGTGGCCGATAGAAAATAACCTGTGCCAATTATATGCCAGCTATACTGGACAGAATTTTATTTTATTTTTTTAAAAACTGACGTTTTGAGAAAAAATTGGTTACTATGGTACTATGTAAATAAACGAGATAGGTTGTGCAGATCTTGTGATTTTTTTGTTTTTATTGACTATTCTGGAGGTTTAAAACCTTATCTACTATTGTTGAACACAATAATTAGAATATTTCAAATTTCAGATAGCCTACCGCGAAAGTTTGTGAGGATGGATGGATGTTTGTTACTCCTTCACGCAAAAACTACTGGACGGATTTTGATGAAACTTTACCATTATAGCTTATATATCAGACTAGCACATAGGCTTTAATAGACAATAAAAAAAAGTCCGCGGTAGCATATAGGTATCTGTAGCATACCATAATGTACCCGTGCGAAGACGGGGGCGGGTTCACTATTAATTATATATTTTAATTTCATAAAGTGTTATTAACACTTAATTCAGCCATTTCGATTTTGCCTTTATTTGCCTTAACATCCAGATAGATAGGCAGACGAATATTCTAAAAACTTAAATGTTAAAATTACAGTCAGAATATTCCGAATTTGCTAAATTATTTTTGTAAACTAAATAGATTTCTAATTAAAAAAAATCAAAGCAATAAACAAGTTACAATAAATCTTTGAATCCAAATTTAGTAACAGCCATTTAATAATACGTAAGTAACTACTAAGTCTAAAGACAAAAAAAAGTGCTAAATATTTGTCTACTTTTTCTGCCTATTCCATGTCCTACTGAAAGCGTTAAGAAATTAACAAATGATCAAACTGTAGTAGTTTTTTAAATCGTCGTGTGACAGCTTGTCGTCAGATTTAGATATAGAGGTGAGATACTTTAAGTATCAATCTACAGTATGATACTTTTTATACCTTCACCTTATGGCTTCGAGAACCATATTACCGACCTTAGTGGTATAGTTTATTAGATTACGTAATTACATAAAGCGTATTGACCGCATCCGGAACGATGTCATTAGAGAAGAATGCGGTGTAAACCTTTTTAGTCAATCTTTCATCCTTCATTCTTTCAACATGTCCAAACCAGCGTAAACTACTTTTCCTCATTTTAGTCACAACATCATCGTCCACTTCGCATTCATTTCTTATTAAGGTTGGAAGAATTTTTATTCATCAACATTCAACACGGAACAGATTCTTAAAAATGACATTTAACATAAAAATAATGAAACAGCCTGTACACAAAACCCGTTAATCGCAGGATGCGCTTGCGACGCCTATTGTTCTAACTTACACGATACAACCGAATTAATGATGATTTATCTTTGAATGTACACAACCTCTGGGGTTACTTGATGGGCAGTAGCATATCTTTAATCTGTATGTAAGTCACACTGGAATAATGGAACTTTAAAACTATTATTGTTTGTAAGAGAAATTTAATTTCGCTAATAATTATTCTGGTATTAACCTACCCAGTAGACCACGGGTTCGATCCTGGATCCAGGCCATATACCAATGGGTTTTTAAATTAAAAACGTATGTACATAATTCGACACTCAGAGGCTTTGCCATCTAAATATATCTCAACAGAACTGGCCACTCGTTAGGTATAGCCTCACAAATACCATCGGCTAAACGAAGGAGACTTGGTCTTTCGCTGGGTACTCTGGAACCGTAACACGGTCGAGAGCTGTAAGGCAACCCGTAAAGGAAGTCGATCTAGCGAAAGAGATATGTCAGGATCGTAACCAAATGGCGTTCGATTATATCTGCCTACCCCTCTTGGGATATAAGGCGTGATGATAGATAGATTATTTACAGTTGAAAGTAATTAATTTGTAAACAATATAGATATAGCAAGAGAAAATTACAAAACATTCAATTAAGATACGATTATTGCCCTCAGATGTCCAAGCTACAACTTTCAACATATCCGACAAGTTTGTAATTAAAAGTACATATAACCAGTTTTACGAAACAATATTATATTTTATGGAAACAGTAGGCAAAGAAAAGCAGATATTGACCAAATGTAGAATATGTAATGCCGTTTTGATAAAAAAAACTAGGTTCTTGAGGTCCCAATAAAAAAAATGTTTATAATATCCCCAGGTTTGATCGAGTGTTGATCGAATGACAAGAGCATTCCTTGGTCAACGAATCAGCATTGCTGTGAAATGGAACAAGTAGGTATTATTGCCAGTATTACACATTCATGGATCATTAATTTTTAGATTTTTATGAAAGAATGAAAATTTTATTTAAATTTTTATGGGCATTCTTAAATGCCTAGCCACGTTTTTCCTTTGCTGGGTTTTGTAATGCTTTATGAGCAATTAATTCAAAAGTAGTTTATTTAAGCAACTTTTGTCTGTGTCGATACGTAATATTTGTTTTATATTTTAATTTTAGTAAAGCCATGAATTAATACTAGTATTTATTATTCTTCTTGGCAGAGTAGTCGTGGTCAATCTTGGCGGTCCAAGCACAACCTTGCGCCATGTCTCTCTTGCCGAGGTTTTCAAGGAGGTTTTGGCAATGATTTTATTTGGTCGGTCCAGCGCAAAGGAAAACGTCCAGTCGATCTGCCGCCATCAACCAGTTGCTTATAAATCACAAAAAAATACGAAAGTGGTTTGTTTATTTAATTGTCTTTTTGTCACGTCAAAACGAAATAAAATCTCAGGGAATAATCAAAGCGGGAGCTGCGGCGGAAATTGCTGAGTTAAAAGGCGCAAATATAGTTCAATTATTGAAATCTATTTTGTGCCGTCTAGGTCCGTGGGGTTCAAATGCCAAAAAAAAATCTTCTTCTTATTTTATTTTGACTCCATCAATGTTAATCGATGATTTGCCAATGTCAAGTATTATAGACGTTACAGTAACAATAGCCGATTAATCGGTAGCTAAGATGTTCCCGCCGACTGTGATATGTCTTATTAATCACTGACTAATCACAACCATCACAGCGCGGACGGGATTAAACTGGACTCGCAATCATGTCACGACGGGGCGCGTGCGTTGTCCGAAATAACATGACGTAGAATCAAAAAAAATTAAACATATCCCCACGACTGATCATCTCGTGACAAGAGGGCTGGCTGGCTGCTTCCTCGCTCAACGAATCAGCATCTCCATTCATAAGTGAAAGGCAGTCAGTCTATTCTTGTTACTATAGAATCCAAAAAAAAATTAAACATATATCTCCACGGCTGATCATCTCGTGACAAGAGGGCTGGCTGGCTCCTTCCTCGCTGAACGAATCAGCATCCCATTCAGCAGGGAAAGGCAGTCAGTATTCTTGCCACTATAGAATCCAAAAAAAAATTAAACATATATCCCCACGGCTGATCATCTCGTGACAAGAGGGCTGGCTGGCTCCTTCCTCGCTGAACGAATCAGCATCCCATTCAGCAGGGAAAGGCAGTCAGTATTCTTGCCACTATTCCATTTATTTAGTTATTTGTAATATTTAGATTAATTTTGTTATAAATTAATAGTAAAATTTAGATGTGAAAATATCGCGGGAAAGCAGGTAGGTAAAAATCTTCGGGAAAATTCTTATAGGAATGTGCACAAAGCCAAGGCGGGTCGCTAGTTTTAAAATAAATGTAACCCACATAATAGTCGTTACGAAGCCGGCACAGAGGAATGACAAAGTGGTATTGCGCAAGAATATCGAGCTAGCGACATAAACTACTTCTCGTATTTGTAGTTGAGACAAGTTTGACTTATTGTAGGCGCTTGTACCCCACACTGGCACAAATATTATTTTTATTTATTTTTAAAACATATTTGAGTCCATACCTTCGATTCCTATGATATCACGCCTTTTATCCCAAGAGGGGTAGGCAGAGACAATCGAATGCCATTTGTTACGATCCTGACATACCTTTTTCGTTTCTTTTATATTCATCATACCTTTCATACATGCTCAGCGATTGTGTGTACTTTTAATATTTCCATCGACCAATACATTTTTATATGTTCAATAAAAGTACACCTGGGTCGTCCTCTGCAAGCATTTGCTTTTACTTCAGCCATATAAACCTTTTTAGTCTTTCATCTTTCATTTTTTCAACATGTCCAAACCAGCGTAAACTACCTTCTTCATTTTAGTCACAACATCATCTTTCACTCAGCATTCTTCTCTAATGACATCAACAACGTAAAGACCGCATTTCCACTCCTTATTTATCTGCACTCCTTAATTAATTTAAAATGTGATAAGATTTCCAGATTAAACCGGTCAATATCGAATACCTTTTCAGCTAAAGGAACCAAACCCAGGGGCCAAAGGAAAACATGATTCTACATTTTGGAGGCTAGCTAAAGAATGGCCAGCTCCGTTGTGTTATTTTCTAAACTCCTGGTGTCGTCAGCGTGAAGTACAGCTTCGTTAGGTCACGTGGTTGTATTTCAGTCGGTCCGGTTTTCTATTCTATATTCTATTCTCTAAGTTGTACATTGTCTAAGCCCCCTGGTATATAGGTATGATCGCTGAAGGTTTCATAAAAAATATAAGCCGTTTCACAGTTTATTCTTGAGAAAATATGCAGACAGACAGATGAAAAGTTATCAAGGTTTCATGTTCAAGTCAGTCGTTTAGTCAGTCAATTATATTATAACTAGCGCATCCGGCAGACTTTGTCCTGCCCAAACCCTTACCCCTACCCCTACCCCTACCCCTACCCCTACCCCTACCCCTACCCCTACCCCTACCCCTACCCCTACCCCTACCCCTACCGCTACCCCTACCCCTACCCCTACCCTTACCCCTACCCCTACCCCTACCCCTACCGCTACCCCTACCCCTACCCCTACCCCTACCCCTACCCTTACCCCTACCCCTACACCTACCCCTACACCTACCACTACCACTAACTTTGGATATTGTTCATACAAAATTACTAAATTCGCGATAAAAAATGAGGGGTGGGGGTAGGAGGGTGAAAAATAGTTTACGACCTCCGACCTACCAATATACACAGAAAAATCATAAAAATCGGTCAAGCCGTTTCGGAGGAGTTTGGTTACAAACACTTTGACAATTTTATATAGATTTAAAATGCTATACTTAGTAATAATTTTTATTTCGGTTAGTTTTGAAATTTTGAAATAACTATGAATTATCTCTAACCGTTCTGTTTGACGGACAGACAGACAGACAACAAGAACGGAACTCTAAAATTTAAAGAAATATGAATTTTCCATACTCTCACCCCTTATTCACAAAGTTCGACATACCAAAGTTGTTCTCCATACAAACAGGGGTGTGTTAATTTGTACGAGGCCAATTTGGGAGTTTTATTACCTCAATTTGTAAATGAACAAAGTGTAAACAGAATATATGACTAACTTTGCAAATACGGCTATTTTATCATGTATGCATATTAACCTTCCTATGTTGAAATATAATGGTGTATGGGGTTGCAAGTTCAATTCCGTATGTAAAGTTAAAACTTTGGTATGCTTTTTAATAATTAATAGTACATTGTGATTTGTATGGGTGGTAAATAGGATATTACAAACGAGTTGACAGTGTCACGAGTTTGTAATAACCTTAACACCCGTGTATTTCGTTTTTCAATACATTTGTGAGAAAAATAGGTAAATAAAACAAGGATAAAATAAATAAATTAAAGTACATAAAAGTACGCAATACGCATGAGTAAAATTTGTTTCTAATTGTTACAAAATTAAGAGGCAAAGAAAGTGAACGTTCAGCTTTTACTATTTTTTTTGTTTTCTATCTTTTGTTGTTTGTTTGTCCTTCTCTCACGTAGTTCTTCTGTCAATAGTGCAACGGATGAAGGTGATTTTTTGCACAGAAATTGTTGGAGGGCCGGAAAGTCAATTCTTGGGAATAAATTCTTATGTAACATTAAAAAAATCCACGAGCTAAGCCGGGGTGGAAAACTAGTTAATAAATATAGCAGATATATCGCTCTCGATTATTTTCTAATATTGAAACTATATGGGTATTCTTATAGCGATGTGAAATCTGGTTGGCCCATTACATTACAAACAAATACTTTAAACTATTGCATATTACAAATCCACTGTTGCCCGTGCGCATACAAGACAAAGATCAGCCGCTCTCAGCGCTTATTGCTCCTTGTAGTATATATTCAAATTTACGATAAATTATTCTATAGTAACTAATATTATAAATGCTAGATAGTTGGAGGGCCGAAATGATGAAGAATTTTAGAAACAAGTCATGCACATTAAAAAAAACTTATGTTGATAATCCGACAAGCCTGACTTATAGGCTGCTTTTTAAATCACATTTCATAATTTGAAGCCAAGGCTAAAGGTTGTATTAAAATTTTAAAAAAACATGTGATGTACGTTATTATTCTGTGCTTGCTCGTCACAAACTTCACCTATATGTATTTCAAACTAGATAAACCTTTTAAAAAAAAGTGCACCGACTTCAAAAATTTGCACTGAAAAGTAAGAAATAATAAAAATTTCGTCGTAGAATTTGAAGACGGTTGGTGCCAAATTAGGATACAAAACTAAGTAAATATCTAAGAAGATAAAGATCTGTTCAATATTATCTATGTTTGTATGTACTGATGATCGTAGGTTCCTAATGAATTGTCTAGATTAGTGAATTTGGGAACTAAGTTGTTTCTAATTTGGCACCAACCGTCTTCAAATTCTACGACGAAATTTTTATTATTTCTTACTTTTCAGTGCAAATTTTTGAAGTCGGTGCACTTTTTTTTAAAAGGTTTATTTTATCCTTTTAAGTGATTTTGCTGCCTTGAGAGACAAATAATAACGCAACTAAAAAAATATTGATGAAAATTTTTTAAAAAACGCTGTGGATGTGATTTGAACCATGTGCTTGTGCATCCTATGACTCCCCATTACATTTAACCGCTAGACTATCGTCACGAAAATTGACAACTTCGTGTCAATAGCAACCGTTGCTAAGGCTTTTTCTGATACATAATTTTCAGCCGTAAACAGAAATTAATTACTGAATTTCTGAAAAACTACAGAACCGATTTTCGTCATATGTCTGTGAGATAATGTCGAGAAATTATGTCTTAAAAAAATAAGTTGTCAAAATCGGTACTTATTTTATCGAGATATCAAGAAAAATGTACTTTTAAAGTCAGTTTTTTCAAAATTTCTGAAAAACTAATGAACCAATTTTTATGAGAGAAAAATGGGACCAATCTGGAAGAATTATCTGTCGATTAAAAAAGAAACCATGAAAATCGGTTCACAATTGGCGGAGTTATCGATGTACATACATACATAAAAAAAAAATACGGTCCGAATTGAGAACCTTCTCCTTCTTTTTTTGGAAGTCGGTTAAAAATCTATTATAATACCGAAAAGTTGGTGCTCTTTCCCTCCATAATAATCAGCTCTAACACTGACTGACTGACAGACAACGTACCTACAATGTAAACCTCATATTTGAAAATTGAAAGAAATATTAGGGTATAGGGTGCACTACGGAGGTATTTTTTTTTAATTCCATCCCCAAAGGGATGTAGCAGGGTGGGAAATCTCATCGGGCACACGGCTAGTAGTTTTATAGAAACTTATCTGCAAATCTTCCATATCCAATGCGGCATATGACCATAGAATAATCCATAAAATTGTCATGCACATGGTCGGCACAGATAAATAATACGAATCAGATAACTTCAGTCAGTGCATAATAACCTATTATTGTTGTAATGTAAAAGTGCACTCATAATGCTCTATATTTCATACTAGCTCTTGCCCATGGCTTAGCTTGCGTGTCTGTTTGACTGTCTGTATGAAAGCTTTCCATTCAACTTTGAAAGCAATGAGATACATATGAAAATAATTAGTAATAAAATTTGTTTGGTAGTTTCCACTGAAGTCTCTTGAAAATGTAACTTTTTTTTTAACTTACAATATTTCAATGACAGGGTTGCCTGCCAAGTCTTATTTAACAAAAACTGAAGATCCGTGAAGATATAAAATAGTCCTAGCAATCAAACCAGGAACCAAATCTTAGTTAATGAACAACATGTTTCCCCACACATTCGACATTTCGTACATGAACACAATAGAAGGTGTGATACCAAATTGGTAAACATTAAGTACTAATTAGAACCGGGTCAGGTTAGGTCGTGCTAGCAGATCTAATTCTAGATAATACATTAGCTAAACCTTGTTTCTATCTTATTTGTTTTGTATTCAATAAATTAGGCAAATTATTTAGGGTTCCGTAATTAAAATCTTGGATGACGCATTAAAACTATGAAAAAAAACTGCTTAGGACCTGTTTTAAACATAAAATTACCCTAATGTTATAATACTAATTGTTGACAGTTTACAATTAACCTAACTTGTACCTTGTGCGTCGGTGGCTGAGTGGTTAAGACGTCTGGTATTACCTAGGCAGACCACGGGTTCGATTTCGCGGGTTCGATCCCGGCCATGTACCAATGGGTTTTTTAATTAAAAGCTTACATAATCCGACAAATCACACTTGAGGCTTTTCCATCTAAATATGGAACTGGCCACTCGTTAGGTTTAGGTTAGGCCTCACAAATATAATTGGCTAAACGAGGGAGACTTGGTCTTCCGATGGGTACCCTGGAACCGTAACACAGTTTCGGGAGCTGTAAGGCAACCTGTTAAGAAAGAAAAAAATAAAAAATAACCTAGCTTGCAAAATTAATTTACCAATTTTTAACGGTCCTTTTTTAAATATATCTACTGCATATATATGCTTCCGTCGTTAAACCTTGGGTCTGCTTGGTTTCTGGCTGTTCACATCTTATGAACGCTACTGGTACTAGGTAAGTACATCATAAATTTTGTATTATTTGAAAATATTTTGGGCTTTTTACTATTAACTAATTTATAAGACGGGAAGTCTTCTATATCTTCTTCAAACCTTCACCTAACTTTTACTTTTTGGCTTCCATGTTTTCTTCTATCAGGTCTTCTTCATTTAGCACATAGGTTCCCAACTTTTATGGACTACCGCCCCCTTCACAAGAAAAAAAAAATCCAACGCCCCCTTTTACATAATAGTTAATTATACCAATTTTATATGTTATGTCTATTATCTATTAATAATCACAAATTAATTATCTCTCTCTCTCTCTCTCTCTCTCTAGTTAAAAATACTATTTTTAATAAAAACATTTGCCCCCATTTGCCTTTGGACCCGCTACCGCCCCCACGAAAAGCTCCAGCGCCCACTAGGCCAATTCTTTTGATATATTTCGAGATCAAAAGGCCTTATTTAAATTATTATTAACCATTTAGTTACTTCCTTCAAATTCTTACTAGTTATTACCAATACAAAATCAATTCAAATCGAGATCACAGTCAAAATCCCATTACAAAACAGTTACAAAATTAAAGTAGATGCACGCCATAAAATCTAAGTAGGTACTGACTTTTTTAGGAACACAATCGCATGCGTGCGCGCATGGTTTTATTACGACAGGAGAATAGAAATTTCATATTACGAACAAAGAGATATCTTGCCGCTTCGACGGTCACGGACGGTACAAATTATATGATGTGACCTTTTGGCTACATATAACGCATTCGAGAGGTTAATTCAATTTTTTATTAGAACAGCACCGACTGATCGACAATATTAGATATTGCTTTCGCGATTTGTACAGGCAAGGTCAGAAGTTTTTGATAGTTTTCGTTTTAAAGCATATACCTGCATACGAATGAACAATACTGTTGTTATAAAGGGCCTCAACAGATCCTAAACCCCAGGAATTTACTTGTTTAAAGGCTTAGAGTTTTTTTTCAAATATAACTCGACATAACTGGCAACGTTAGTTATAGCTTCACAAATACCATCGGCTAAAAGAGGAAGACTTTGTATTCAGCTGGGTACCCTAGGACATGTAACACGGTTCCGGGAAACATAAGGCATCCCATAAAAATATAAAAAAGGCATAGGCCCCATGACTATGAGGACTAACGCCATCTAGCGAGTGCTCAAAGAAGTTTTCAATTAAAAAAAAATCTCGGTCTGGACTGAGAATTTCCGGCCAGAAATGCGCAGCCAAGAATGCCCGAACAAGGCATATGTGGTAGCCAGTACACAAATTCCTGCCCGAAGATTCTCTGGTCGAGCATACTCGGGCCGGGCAATCCATTTGTCGGCATTTGTGCCGAGCAAAAAAGTTTCGCGCCTAAAAAAGTTTTGACCTTTTTTTGAATTTTATTCCATATTAAACTTTAATAAAAATATTTCTTTATAATAAAAATTATTTTATATTTCACTTGCAATATTACAGAAAAACGACTGTGACGTACAAGCAGACAGACCGACACCGAATTCTCATCACAGTGTTTGTTATGTAAGGAATCTTAAAAATAACACTTGAGATCGACAGTTGATTGCAAAGTACAATGCTACTAAGTAGGTACTTTAAAGGTTTAGTAAATGCAAATGCCTCTTATGAGACCGTGGATTAATTAAATTTAGACAGAAAAATGAAGGATAAGAGATTGCCTAAAAAAGAAATACTGGCAGAGGGCGACTTAGGTATACCTACATACATTAATTCAATATTAAAAAATTATCGATCAAGGCAATGTAAACAACATGAGTTGATTTCTACCGGTAAAGTGCAGACTTTGAAGAAACCTTCTACGTGTCTAGAAACGACAGACAGTTATTTTCTTGTTTTTTTTTCTTTCTTCACTGGTTGCCTTACAGCTCCCGAAACCGTGTTGCGGTCCAGGGTACCCAGCGGAAGATCAAGTCTTCATCGTTTAGCCGATGGTATTTGTGAGGCTATACCTAACGAGTGGCTAGTTCTGTTGAGATATATTTATTTTCTTGTTATTTTATCTAATCTGTGACGTCATCATTTTAAAAAGAAAATTAAAATTTTTAAACCTACTATAGATACAAATATAAAATTTTCTAATTATTTTTTATAAATAAAAACGGGTGGTTAAAAATTTATATATTTTTAATTCCAAGCAAAACCTAAATATGGAAGTGTACAAGAAGCAAGAAGTCAAGTGTTCGGAGAGCGTGTAGTCGTTAGCTCCTTAGGGTCAGACAGTGAGAGGTCGGTCGTCTGCTAATCGCGCACACGGCTCGGGTACATATTAATTCAATATCATTTGGGTTCCGTTTACATTGGGCCAATATCTACAGTTCTTAATAGCTGGACTTCTTTGTCAATTTACAGCATAGCTAGGGCATCTTATTGGATGAGATTGATGATATTTTCCATTTGCCTCTTTTCTTCCCATAATGTGTTTCTCCAAAGCAAGTAAACTTGTAGCGAAATTATAAACAAACAAATTGTAATTTTTTACATTTAATATTGCAAAACATTACCGTCCACAGATTAGTAATTATAACAAGCGGAGAGTGAGTGTAAGCTCGCTCTTCTTGGTTTATCGTACATTACTAATCTGTCGGTTACCATCGCTTTACGTAGTACGAGTCACTGAAGATATAAATATGAAAATTTCAATGCACAAAGAAATATTTTTTCGAAAATCAAAGTGGATAAAATGGAGGATAAACCTTGTACAAATACAATGCGTTCGAAGTTGCGGGCAACTGCTAGTAAAAAAATAAAAATCGTACCTTAACTTTTATTTTACATAGTCTCCCTCGTTTAGCCGATGGTATTTTGTGAGTCTAAACCTAACGAGTGGCCAGTTCCGTTCAGGTATATTTAGATGGAAAAGCCTCTAAGTGTGATTTTTCGGATTATTTAGATAAAATTTTAATTAAAAACACATTGGTACATAGCCGAGATCCGGGATCGAACCTGTGGTTTGCCTAGTTAACAACCACACCTCTTGTTGGCAAATAAGTTATATCCAGTAAAAGTTTCATCCCATAGTAAACGGGACCCAATCGCCTCCATACATCACCGTCCGCATGATATGTGAATTCATATTACAATACTAATAACGTAGACAAGTGAGTCGGGGCGCGTCGCATCAGCGGGGAACCATGTTCTGCTTATTGCGGCGTGTTACTCTTAATCGAACTTTAAAATTAACTGGTGTTTCTTTAGAGAAATTGCGCCTCGGTGCTAACAATATTGCTTTTCCCATGAACAGATATGTTAATTTTGTGCTACGTTCGATAAAGTGCAGTGTGTACGGCCTGTTGAACAGTTATGTTGTTTTTAAATTTAATTTAAACAGCCTTCGTGGATGAACGGATTAAATTTGGTGCTCAAGTTATTATATTATAAGTTAAATATGTTTCCATCAATATCTAACCTGTAACTAGGTATGTAAACAAATCTTGGAACTCGAATTTAACCAACTTCTAAATTATCGTATCGATTTGAGATTTTGTAAGTGTATGTAATTCGGATGACAATACAATAATTTGGTACCAGGAGGTGGATAGTGGAATTCTGTAACGAAAACGTAACCCCATCGAGTTTGAGCTCGTTTTTTGTCTTCACAAGATCTATCTGATCCTAGATGATGTCCAGCAATAAAAAAGGCATATATACTCATGGAGTCTACCGACAGAAATGAAAAGTGTACACAACGTATAATAACGCCATCTAGCGAGCATTTCACATATAAAAGTATCTGTCATTGATAGTAGGGTCCAGCCCGGTCCAGTTCAGCGGTTCGATAGCGCTGCTATAGCTGTTCCACGTGCTTTGTTCTAAGATACTGTAGCTAAAGATACCATAGCATGTCGGTGACGCGAACCCATAAGATTTTCCCCTATTAAAAATCGCTCAACGCATTTAAAGAAATTTTCACTTTAAAAAACAAGAAGAACATTGTAAGAAAACTCAAAGAAAAACAAAGAAAAAGATGTCATCTATATAATTTGTTCTTCACGCCTACCAGTCATGTTTTCCTTAACACAAGGGCACGTTATCAAAGTTGTCGCCAAATAGGCAATAAAGTAGACCATTCAATCACCCAATAATACACGCAATACACTGTGTAACAAACTCACCCATCCTCCCCTAAGCTACTGACATATCAAAGACTATAAACAGGAAAAATGTACTCTATTTCCTGGCAATTTAGGTATATAATACTTTAACATAGTTAAGCTAGAATTTTCCAAAAAAATACTAAGTATTTTTATTTTCCCAAATTCCAACAATACGATATTAAACTCTATGACATAGAATTTAAATGCCAAAATTGCTTAGTAAACGAAAAGAAAGGGGAGAATAGGGCAAACAACATCATATTAACTGAGCACATGAGAGGAAAATGGGAAAATGTGTGGGAAAACGGATATAGACGTTTATCGGATGGATTTTTCGAGTGATTTACTCTCGACAAATCTGAGGGAATTCCGTAATAGGATGTTGACACAAGGGCATGTCGATTTATGGTGGCGAATTTGAGGGGATTCCATCCCATACATATTTATTTGTTAGAAATTGCCCTTTTGACACATGGGTATTTAATATACACTTGTAACTTATTCTTCCCCTTTTATAATTTTATACTAGCATTCCGCCCCCGGCTTCGCCCGTGGATATTTACAAACAAAATAAAATATACCCTACACCTACCCCTACCCCTACCCCTACCCTTATCCTACCTCCTTACCCACTACCACTACCTCTATATCATCAATAGTTTTAGCAGCGCACGCGATGTAAGGAATTTCTTAGGTCATTTTTTTACACCTTGGGTTACATTATTGGAGTTTTAGTAAGGATCCCTAATTTTTTTTAAATAGAATATAACCTATGTCACTCAGGGTAAATGTAGCTTTCCAATGGTGAAATAATTTTTGAAATCGGCACAGTAGTTTTTGAGTTTATTCATTACAAACATACACACACACAAAAATACAAATCTTTCCGCTCTTTATAATATTAGTATAGATAGGTGAATTATAAAAAAAAATATAAAAGAAAGGGAAATATTTTCGATAATAACTATTGACATACATCATATAGCTCCTATACAGATGAACCTATTTTGATTTAGTTGAATTCTATGTTATGATTCAAGAAAATCTGTTCAGCCGTTTGAAGATCATCAGCTCTTTTCTAGTCGTTGAAGCGATGTGAGCAACTTCCTGATCTGATCAATTCGAAATTTAGGATCCTGTGACTTCAATGATATTTCAACAACATGGTAACCTTGACCTATCATCTGGAAGCAGCCAGATACACCTTATTAATTAATTTTAATTTTAAACATCTGCTTTGTGATGTCTAGATAAACTTTACGATTCCGTCTGATATTTTTCAATTTGAAGGTTGATATAATATTATGAAAAAACTAAAAAACCTGTACGCCAAAGCACCAAATGCTTCAGTTTCCTCCATCTCGCTAGCTAAATGTAAAACATATTACCAATAAATCATCCATGCGGATATCGAACTTCCAATAAATTACATAGCATATTAAATCTCAAATTAATTCTCTTAGCTAGCGGCTGTCGATAATATGACAATTAAAATAACGACGACACCCCACTACAAACCGTTTGGGGCCACAATTACCCACATGTGATATATGGGTCCATGGTACCTATTTGTCTTGGGCCCATAACTTGTGCCGATTATGGACCATAGTGGCCATTAGAGCGGATAACCAGCTAAATGGTCTATTAGTACTGTCAACAAATACATGATTATAGACGCAACTTGAATATTTAATATGATTAAGTGATACTGTGTTGTTAATTCTTTCATAAATTTATTTAATGGATGAATTCATTATATTTCACGCTTCACGCTTCACGCTAGGACTTTGTCCGTGGAAATTGTGATACAGCCATATCTTGGAGATAAAACAAAAATAAATTATTGCTCGGTGGACGAGTGGGTAAAATGTCGGCTCATAACTGAGAAGTCCATTGCACATCCGACCATGTACCAAGGGTTTTTATAATAAAAAATATATGTAGATTATACGACAAACCGTACAAAAAGGCTTTTCCATCTACATACCTCAACAGAGCTGGCCATTCGTTAGGTATAGCAAGACTTTGTCTTCCTCTGTGTACCCTGGGCCTGGCAATGGTTCCCGGGAGCTGTAAGGCAACCCGTGAGGATTTTTGTTTCCAAAGTGGTCTATTTGGACCTCGAGGGGTCAATTTCAACTTCCAGCAACTTCCGCTGGGAGTCCATATCAGCAAGAAAAGAATTTAAGATATACGACATAATATCGGGATAATTTAATATTTGCTGGCAGGGGTCTACGGAGCATAAAATAATTGACCAAGTTCCGAGCACAACTCGCGCGCTAAGGGTTCCGTATCATTCCGTTTTCGATCAGAATTTTCGTTTAGGTTTTCCTGTTATTTTTGCCAAAATTTTAGACTCGGTGTTTTGAAGATAATGGGGGGGTATACATTTGTATTTGTTATAACGAGCCCTTTCATTTGATATGTTACATTATATTTTCCTCAAAAATGAACTCTCGAAATTGTAATTCAATTATTTACGCTACACGTCCGTGATTGGGTCATTAAACTCTACAAATGTACCAAATTTCAACGTTTTTTCTTCAAGTATAGATTCGGAGAAAATATACTGTGACAGACGGACAGGCAGACAGACATACACAAGAAGTTCATAAATGCAAAATTAAAAAAGAGAATAAAACAAAATCTCGAAAAGAAGGCATCGGTTCTTACCTATATTAATATCAATGTTTTGAACAAGTTAATAAAATTAAAATTTTACATTGAGTTTTTGCTGACGTTACTAAAAACCTAGACTGATACCCCGAAGGTATATCTCATAATAGTAAACAATAGAATATTTGCCATATTAATTGCATATGCAATAGTAATAAAAGCTCATTCGGTTTGCATGCATATTGCATATCGATCGATTGGGCAATAAGGGACCACCTTTGAAAATAGTTCGTGAGAAGCCTAACCCATTTATTGAATACATATAAAATTTATATCTTATTATGTCTGTCTGTGTTTCAAAATTTCCTTCACGGCCTAAATACAGTGCGGTGTGGTCAGAGGCACAAGTAACAGTGTCCAATTTTGCCCAGTTGTCCATATTGAACGGAACAGGTGGCTAGCCTGTTGCTGCAACTAAGATGTGTCACTTCTTTAATAGACATAACTATCTGGTTTTCTTAAAGAACATTGGTGCCTAGCATTTTTTTTTGGAACGAATGGAAATAGAACCCGGTACCTCCCGGTTTCATGACAACGCTCAATCAATTAGGCTATCGACTCCTTTATCATACCTCTTCATAGAGTATCAAGTCGTCGCCCCCCCCCCATAATTTGACCATATGTTTGGCCATTTAGGCTCTAATTTACAAAAATTATAAAATAAATTACTTTTTATTAATTAGTAATAAATATAAAAATAAGCACTAGGTAATTGGTTGTTTGCGATTTTTTTAATTTTATTTTATTTATAATTATTATCATTGTATTTTAGCATAAATTTCCAAATAAAGTAAGAGCCGTTGCCACAATAAAAGGACAGAAAATAAAAGTGGCAAAAAAATTGTTCGGTGATTTACCACTGCATAAAGCCATTTTTATTTAACAAATAAAAAGAAGCCTAATTGGTAGAGCGTTGGCTTGAAACCGGGAGGTACCGGGTTCAATTTCCACTAGTGTCAAAAATGCAAAGCACCAATTCATGCTACGGCTTGCCACCTGATCTGTACCTTGTAGGTATAGACCATGAAAGTGTGTGGTTCTTTTTTATTTTTGTTGTCAATTTTAAATGTTAACTACGGAACCTTAACAATTCGCAATGTTTATGTAATTCCGCTCTCAAAAAGTTCTGACAATCTTATATAGGTAATTGAAAAGCATTATGTGGACGTTAACAATAAAGGTGACAAAACTGGCGTTACATAGATTGATAGATTTCGTGACCACAGTAAACCTGAGAGATTCACGAATCTGTCTAAATATATTTTTTTAAATCGAAAGTTATATTTTTATTATGTAATTGACTATTCAAATAATTTTAAAGGTTACACCATCATATCTGGCAGCAATCTCTTTATTTTGTTATATCTTCATCAAAGCCCTCGTGCTTCGGAGGGAAAGTAAAACCGTCCGCACTTTTTCTAAAAATAACAGATATTTATGTCTGTTAAAGAAGTGACACATCTAGGTTTGGCATCTGTTATCTTCAATATGGTCAACTGCCACACCTCAAGGTGTAACGGCCGTGAAGGTGTGTTGTTGTTCAAAATATAAAATATGTCTCTGCCTACCCCTCTTGGGATGAAAGGCGTGATGATAGATAGATAGATATATATTTTCGTCATATTTTCGTGCCGGAAAGCAAATTGGGATATGTGACGATCATCACCACATATTTTTCTATTTTTTTTTCAAAATGGCTCCATCAGGGTTTTGATGATTCCGCCAATGTCAAGTATTATAGACGTCACAGTAACAATAAGCCGATAAACGGTAGGTAGGATGCTCCCGCCGCCGCGCCGTCCGTGATATAATCACAACTATTACAGCGCGGACGGGATTAAACTGGCTTCCCCATCACGTCTCCGCGGGCGCGTGCGCTATCCACCAAGGCGTGACGTGGAATCCATCTCCACATATTATAAAGCAAAGTCGCCCGCCGCGTCTGTCTGAATCCTTTTTTTTTATTGTGTATGTTCCCCGATTACTTGAAGACGCCTGGACCGATTTGTTGCCGATTTGTTGCTGAGTTGTCACGGGTTGCCTTACAGCTCCCGAAATAGCCCGAAACCGTGTTACGGTTCCAGGGTACCCAGCGGAAGAACAAGTCTTTTTGAGGCTGTACCTAACGAGTGGCCAGTATATTTAAATGGAAAAGCATATATAAGTGTGGTTTGTCGGATTATGAACATAAGTTTTTAATTAAATAAACCTTTTAAAAAAAAGTGTACCGACTTCAAAAATTTGCACTGAAAAGTAAGAAATAATAAAAATAGCGTCGTAGAATTTGAAGACGGTTGGTGCCAAATTAGGATACAAAATTAAGTAAACATCTAGGGACATAAAGATCTGTTCAATATTATCTGTGTTTCTACTGATGATCGTAGGTTCCTAATGAATTATCTAGATTAGTGAATTTGGGTACTAAATTATTTCTAATTTGGCACCAACCGTCTTCAAATTCTACGACGCTATTTTTATTATTTCTTACTTTTCAGTGCAAATTTTTGAAGTCGGTACACTTTTTTTTAAAAGGTTTATTTTTCCCTTTTAAGTGATTTTGTTGCCCTGAGAAATAAATAATAACGCAACTAAAAAAAATTATGGAAAATTTAAAAAAATACTGCGGTGGATGGGATTTGAACCTCGAGCAATGTGCATCCTACGCTGCATCCCATACCTTTAGCCGCTAGACCACCGTCGATACGAAAATTGACAACTTCGTGTCAATAGCAACCGTTGCTAAGGCTTTTCTCTGATATAATTTTCAGCAGTAAACAAATTACTGAATTTCTGAAAAATTACTGAACCGATTTTCGTCATATGACTGTGAGATAATGTCAAGAAATTATTATATCCTTAAAAAAATAAGTCGTCAAAATCGGTACATATTTCATCGAGATATTACGAAAAATTGACTTAAAAGGTCAGTTTTTTCAAAATTTCTGAAAAACTAAAGAACCAATTTTTATGAGATAAAAATGGGACCAATCAGGAAGAATTATCTGTCGATTAAAAAAGAAACCATCAAAATCGGTTCACAACTGGCGGAGTAATCGATGTACATACATACATAAAAATACGGTCCGAATTGAGAACCTTCTCCTTCTTTTTTTGGAAGTCGGTTAAAAACCCATTGGTACATGAACGGTATCCGGGATTGAACCCGCGGTCAGCCTAGTTAATACCAGCCGTCTTAACCACTCGGCCACCGACGCATCTGAACCTCTTCACAACTTTATTATTTCTAATAGAAGACAACTAAGAAATAGTGCTAAATTATGTTTGCATGTAAATATTTATTCATAGGAATTCATGATCACATTTGTATAGTATAATCGAGACAGCACCCTGCTCCAAGAATGTTGTGCGTGCACGCATACATTACCCACTCGCATTCTTACATGTAAAATACTCTCGGAAACTCGATAGTTATTTTGCAATAGGATCACTTCTATCGACATGTCATAGAGTTTGCAATGAGGTAGAAGGCACAATCAGTTTCTATTCAAGTAATTTTATCTGAATATTTCCAGATGAAAACAAAATAAAAAAGAAAAAAACTAAAGTAATATTTTATAATATAATGTAAGTATGGTCCTCGGTCTGGTCTCTCTCGGACAGTATAACAAGATGCATAAGCGACACGACTTAGTTTGGTTCCCGGGCCACTTTCCAAAACCACGATTGGAAAAATTGATTTTTTTTGAGTGTTCTTAGTTATTAGTTTAGAAATTGTTTTCGTGTAAATTATTATTATTGTATTTTTTGTGTTATTATTATTATTCAATTACTTTTTTTTCTTATCCATATGTGATAATATAATAAAAACAATAGACATAGGTACCTACTATGTTGTTATAAAAATGTTAATAGCCCTATAATTGACACTGCGTCTACTAAGTTATAAAAATGTACAATGCATATGTGTGGACGTAGGTGTTGTTGGGCTATTTATAATAAATAAATAAATAAATAAAGTAGGTACCTATGTCTATTGTTTTTATTATATTATCACATATGGAAAAAAGAAGATAAAGATCTGTTCAATTTTTATATATTTTCTTCAGTACTTGACTTACTTATGGAAGCGACACTTGGGTATGGAATAAGAAGCATGAAAGTAAGATAAATGCAGTGGAAATGTAATCTTTAAGTAAAATGTGTGATATAAAACGTATTGATGTCATTAGAGAAGAATGCGGAGTGAAAGATGACGTTGTGACTAAAATGAAGAAACGTAGTTTACGCGGGTTTGGACAAGTTGAAAGAATGAAGGATTAAAAATTGACTAAAAAGGTGTATATGGTTGAAGTGAAAGGAAATGCTGGCAGAGGACTACCTAGGTGTACCTACTTTTATTATACTATATAAAGCTCGATTACCACTGACTGACTCACTGACAGAATTGTTCTCCCAGAAAGAGTTGTGATGGGGGGAAACTTTTGGTGGGATCGTATAGAGGGGGTCCCAGTGAGTACCAGAAAAATCCGAAACCCCCCTTTTTCGGCCCCCTTATTTTTTATTTTTTTTTTATCTCGGAAACTACAAATCGGAGGGGTTAGGTGCCGAAACTAATAATGTTTAGGATCTGTTCCTATTAGCGAATCCATTAAAAAAAATGAACTCCCATACAAAAAAAAAACTCCCATACATTTTTTTTTTCCTATGGACTGGGATTTGATTTCTACCCCTTTCCACTTTCCCCGTACCCCCCCCCCCCCCGTCTCCCATACAATAATTTTTAAACACGCAAGCGATGCCGCGGTAGCGGCCGGAGAAGCGTCAGTTATCAAAAAACCGAAACCCCCATTTTCGCCCCCCTTGTTTTTTTGTTTTTATCTCGGAAACTACAAATCGGAGGGGGTACGTGCCGCAACTAATATTGTTCAGGATCTGTTCCTATTAGCGAATCTGTTAAAAAAAAATTCTCCCATACAAAAAACTCCCATACATTTTTTTTGTTTTTTATTTTTTGCAATCGAACAGCGGTAGTGGAAGTGGTAGGTGTTGGAGTAGGGGTAGTTTTAGTGGTAGTGGTAGGAGTAGGGATAGTGGTAGTGGTAGAGGTAGTGGTAGGAGTTGGAGTAGGGGTAGGGGTAATGGTAGTGGTAGTGGTAGAGATAGTGGTAGTGGTAGGGGTAGAGGTAGTGGTAGGGGTTGGAGTAGCGGTTGGGGTAGTGGTAGGGTTTGGAGTAGAGGTAGTGGTAGGGGTTGTAGTAGGGAGTAGGGATAGGGGTAGTGGTAGTGGTAGGAGTAGGGATAGAGGTAGTGGTAGGGGTAGAGGTAGTGGTAGGGGTTGGAGTAGGGGTTGGAGTAGGGGTTGGAGTAGGGGTTGGAGTAGGGGTTGGGGTGGTGGTAGGGGTTGGAGTAGGGGTTGGGGTAGTGGTAGGGTTTGGAGTAGAGGTAGTGGTAGGGGTTGGAGTAGGGGTAGGGGTAGGAGTAGGAGTAGGGGTAGGAGTAGGAGTAGGGTTAGGAGTAGGGGTAGGGGTTGGAGTAGGGGTAGGGGTTGGAGTAGGGGTAGGGGTTGCAGTAGGGGTAGAGGTAGTGGTAGGGGTTGGAGTAGGGGTAGTGGTAGGGGTTGGAGTAGGGGTAGGGGTAGTGGGAGTAGTTGTGGCATGTCTTCTTTGGTGTGGGCAGCAGTTGTTCCCTCACAGCAAACACGCGAGTTGCTTGCAACTCGCGCACTACACAACATACTAGTTGAACATATAAAAATGTATTGATCGATGGAAAGATTAAAAGTAGGTAACACAATCGCCGAGCATGTATGAAAGGTATGATGAATATCTATAAAAGAAGCAAAAGAGGTGTGTCAGTATCGTAACAAATGACATTCGATTGTCTCTGCCTACCTCTCTTGGGATAAAAGCGTGATGATAGATAGATATATAGACAGATTCTTCAGTAAATATGTTTTTTTTTGTAAATCTATATATATAAAAATGAAACCCGTTTTCCGTTGTCACGACATAACATGAAAACGGCTTGACCGATTTGGCTGATTTTAGTCTTAAAATATTCCTAGATATCCAGGGAAGGTTTAAAAGGTGAGACAATTCGAATAATTACCGAAAAACCCCTAAAAACAGCCCTTTTCTTTTTCCCATAATAACAGAGTCAATTTGAACCTTATTGCTATTCAATAAAGTTAATTTTAAATTAAAAGCACTCATTGTTGTCTATGCAATGTAGATGTGTTCCTAATGTCACCGCACAAATTTAAAATTCGCGTGCGTGTTGGAGAATCTAATGTCGCGTTCCGACACTCAACAAAAGTGATAATATCGCGAACGCGACCAAATTGACTAGTCACAAAATGTAATTTAAGTAATTTAATAGATCATTAGTAGTACTGATTTTCAATTTGGTCGGCTTTGCGAAACTTAATTTTGCCTAGGAGTAGGGGTAGGAGTAGAGGTAGGAGTAGGGGTAGGTGTAGGGGTAGGGACGGTTAGGGTAGGGTAGGGGTAGGGTAGGGGTAGGGGTAGGGGTAGGGTAGGGGTAGGGTAGGGGTAGGGTAGGGGTAGGGTAGGGGTAGGGTAGGGGTAGGGTAGGGGTAGGGTAGGGGTAGGGTAGGGGTAGGAGTAGGGGTAGGAGTAGGGGTAGGTTTAGGGGTAGGGTAGGGTAGGGTAGGGTAGGGGTAGGGGTAGGTGAGGGGTAGGGTAGGGGTAGGGGTAGTGCAGGCAAGCCAACGTTTGGGCAGGACAACGTCTGCCGGGACCGCTAGTATAGATAAAAAAATCTTTCCACTTATACAATAGTTAAATGTTATTTTTCATACATTTTAGGCAGATTAAATAATAAATGAACCCTACAATAGTGCCGGATCCACTTATGAAATTTTATCAGAAATATCTGCTATTCTTTCAATGGACAAAGGTGCTTACAATTCACTTCTACAACTGTCAGACATACAGACAAAAGTTTTTAACTCTATGGTCTTTGTCACTTGACTAGGCTATTAGGCTTACTTTGTTCAGATTAACTGTTATGGGCGAGATTAAGAAGTATATACGATAATGTGATATGTGCTTTACAATGTTTATTTATTATACAACGGACGGTAAACAATATTACTTTGACTGACTTTGTAGTAAACAGGAATGTTCAACTCAAAATGTTGTTAAGTTATTTAAATACAAACTTCTGCCCGCGGTTTGTTCCGCGTGGAAATAGACCAAAAAGAAATAATCCCGTGGCTGTAATTTGCGGTATAAAAAGTAGTATATGTCATTCTCTGACCCCTAAACTACCACTATACAAAAAATCATGTCGATCCCGTGAAAAACAAAAATCGATCCCACGGGAACCATACATTTTTCCTGGATAAAAAGTATCTACCCTATGTTTTATTCCAAACTATAATCTATCTCTGTACCAAATTTCATTCAGATCCGTTCTGCCGTTCTGGCGTGATGGAGTAACAAACATCCACACATACATCCATACAAACCCTCGTGTCGCTGACTGACTGACCATCAACGCACAGCCTATTCTTCTTCTTCCTTGTCGGTTCACTCTTGACAGAGCGGTCGTGGTCTTCATGTTGTAGCAAGATTACGGGCTGCCGTGATTCGTCCCGTCGTCTCAATAGTATGCACCAAGTTCAGACCAAGTTTAACGAATAAAATACGAAGCGAATTAAGAACTACTCCTATTTTTTGAAGTCTGCTATGCACAGAGATCATAATATACGAACACTTGTCATGAGCTAGGTGGCTGGCGGCCTCTAATATGGTATTTAAAAAGTGCAGATAAAAGTGTGGTTGTAGAAATATAATGAGATTTTTGATAATTATCAGAGATAATCTTATAGATGTTTTGTGATGAATAAACGTATTGCCTGAAAATAAATGCCTGAAATTTGCTTTGTCACATATTCAAGAGTAGCTCATAATAATCATGACATGTTTTTTTTATTTTCGTTCACGCCAAAACAGACAAACAACGGATCGACAAATCGACGGAAATCTAGCTCGTAATAAAATTCAAAGTTTAAAAGACATTTGGAAAATTAACTTTTGTTCCTTGTAGCAAGTAATCCGAGAAGTATTCCGGAAGATGTTTATTTGCCAGTGAGGTCAAGCACATGTCCGACTGTCCAAAGAATGGCCGGCGATCTTCGACAACACACGATTTGTTTAGTGTGTGCCTAACGTAAACTAATGCTTTATCGATAATATTTTCTGCAACTGCAATTATATAATTTGAAATAACAAACGCGTGACGAATTTATTTAGTTTGTTTTATTAAAGTCTCCAGAATATGCATACGCCATTAAGAGGAATCCATTTACATAAGCCTAAAAAATGTCAGCTTATCAATAAATTAAGCAGTAAAAATGGGTTATATGTCATCGAAAACTATTATTAATTATTTTTTTAATAATGCCTTTTGGTTAAATTTTTTAGATACGAGTTTTCGATGAATCGTGCCTTTTTAATTTTGAATATTTTTGTATCGTGCATTTAAGTTTAGTGCATTTTTGACATGAATGACATAAGTACAAAATAAAAATAAAAAAATAAAATAAATAGGCGGCATTTAGACGTCAAAATATCTCAACAGACTGACCACTAGGTAGGCTTAAAAATTACTATAGGACTTGTCTTCTGCTGCGTCTATATAAACAATGTAGATTTCTAGGGATCCGTATATAATAAATTATAATATAAATGTAAATTGAGTTCGGTTAGACACAACTATTTGCGGAATCAAAAAAAAAATTTTAATCTTTTAATTTAACCATGCCACAACATCCCCAAAAAGGCCCTTCCGAACGACGACGTACTTCAAACTAATTTCGGGCTATCTCATTAGTAGCAAGCAATGCATTAACAGTCCTTGAGTGAACAAGATTTAAAAGTGCAACGTTTTTTCCCGACGGTAGGGGTAAATTGAAAAAAAATATCCGCATCTCTAGTTAAGTTACCCGTGGTTTAAGATCCTATAGGCCGATTTCACCACACTCTTATGTCGATTCATAAAGTTTAATTATTATTAACAAATATTTAAATATGGTTAAGGAATTTCTTAACGTTGAGAAACGATTATTTGAAATAATGACATATCTTGAAAATTGCAAAAAATGCCCAAAAGGAATTAATTAAACATAATATATTAAAATCAGTGAAAAGTCTTAAAAGTCTATTATTGAATTATACATTGTATATGCTACATTTTTGTTAAGTTCACAGTTTTCTGTAAATAAATATAGGTATATAAAAAATAAAATAAAAATCTTCACGGGTTGCCTTACAGCTCCCGGGAACCATTGCCGGCCCCAGGGTACCCAGCGTAAGACAAAGTCTTCCTCAGGTAGCGGATGATTTTTTGAGGTTATACCTAACGAGCGGCCAGCTCTGTTGAGGTATGTAGATGGAAAAGCCTCTTTGTACGGTTTGTCGGATAATGTACCTACATAGATTTCTTATTAAAAAACCCATTCGTACATAGTCGGATGTGGGAATCGAACCCGCGAGTTCTCAGTTGTGAGCCGACGTTTTACCCACTCGACTCGATAAATATATTCTTACACCGAAACAGTGCCCGGGACCATTTTCTCTATATAAATTTTAGCTCATCACATGAACATCCTCGCCTTAAACCTCATCTTTCTTGGCTCGTAATCTGGCCCCGGTCCAAGTGTCGCGCACATTTCAATTAGCTCTCTTAAATATTCAATACCTTTAAAATAGGCTTCCCGATTTCAAGTCTCGAGGTTTAGTTTAAAAGTTTCATTACATTCTGAGGTTAATTGTTGTCTTGACTTTGAGATTTGGGACGTTTAAGAGCTTTTTTACAACTCGGAAGTATTTTACGAGTTACTCTTTAGTTATTATTGCTTAATATCGAATTTATTTAATTATATTTTGAGCCCTTTCGCGGGTAAATATTACATTTTGATTTTCAACTTCCGTTTTGATGTTATCAATGATATGGTATCGAATTTCATTGTTCATACAATGTCTTTAGGATATTTTTATTTCGTCCTAATATCTTTATCATTAATTTCACAGTTCAAGACATAGGTTCGGCTCATATTTTTAGGGTTCCTTATTATTATGAACCTATTCCCATCTTATTTTTTGCCCAAACTTTCTGAGTAGGAATTGAACTCGACTAGTTTGTGAGTAGGGTTAAATAACTGTAGTTATAATTTCTAAAACCACAATTTTTTTACATCCTTTAATCGATACTTTTAGAATATCGACAACGTAAAAGGTCGATATTTGTAAAAGCCTCAAAGAATGCCCACCGCGACGTCCCTAAACGCACACGGACTGATGATCATTGCCCGCGCATGCGCTCTATAAATAATATGTTGTAAAACGATTTTCGATAGATTAATCTGAATCGTGCGCAGGGTCGTGCGCCGCCGGCACAGGGAGAGGGATCTATTGTAGATCGCTATAGACTTAAGAAAATAACTCAAAGTTGAGAAAAAAGTATAATTATAAAATTACTAGCTTCCCGCCCGGCTTCGCCTCTGGAATTTTAAATATTTAATTTTGACATAACTAAGTATTTATCCCGAAGCAGAGTCCTTGGTTTCATATCTATATATATATTGTGTATAAAAAAGTATAATTATAAAATTACTAGCTTCCCGCCCGGCTTCGCCTCTGGAATTTTAAATATTTAATTTTGACATAACTAAGTATTTATCCCGAAGCAGAGTCCTTGGTTTCATATCTATATATATATATATTGTGTATAAAAAAGTATAAATATAAAATTACTAGCTTCCCGCCCGGCTTCGCCTCTGTAATTTTAAATATTTAATTTTGACATAACTAAGTATTTATCCCGAAGCAGAGTCCTTGGTTTCATATCTATATATATATATATTGTGATATTAATTTTACTTATAAAAGAACCTTGACTTATATGAATGAAAAAGATGGCGATGATAGATATAAGAAATACCAAAATCTATGATGTTGAAAATTGAAAAAAATACACCATCACGACTTCTATACCTTGCGTCATGTTCAGAGATACAATAACAATGTCCACATTGAACGAATTGTACATATTTAACAGTAAATTCTTGGGTTTTTTGAATCGAGTGAGAATTTGGTAACCATTTATAATCTACCGCAATTATTAATTAATTATTATCAATATTAGTTATTATCAAACTACTAGCGGGGAGACCCGGCTTCGCACGTGCATATGTTTGAAATGTGACATAAGAATAGAACCCGAAGTCTATGTCACTCCCCGGTCTTCGAAAATCACCTGGATCCGTTGCTCTGTTATGACGTGAAAAAATATAAATCAGTTAGCATTTGGACGTCTTATTTATTACAGCCTATAGGAGTGATATCACAAAAAAATATTTTTTAAGTCCAATCTACTTTTTCTAAGCTCTCATACATGCTCGTACGTAGTAAATGATAGCACGCGGATCGTCCGGTTTGTGGGAATATCCGCCGATACGTTGCCTATTTGTTCTAGACATTATTTTATATAAATGGCGTACGTATATGGACATTTGAAGTTATTATTTTAATGTAGAGTTATGGAGTTAGGTATATCTAAAAGTTGGGTTGTACCTATCTATTCCCAGTGAAATGGCATAGGAATCACTGTCGCTAGCATCACTACGAAAAGTAGATAGTTTAAGGGAAGGATTACGAGTATTAAACGTGGACCTATCATGTTTAGGAACTGAGCATCAACAGTATAAGTGAATAAAGTCGAGTTTTCATGGCGTATATATGTTGTCTAAACAACAAAAATGTAGAAAAGACTACAAAAAATTCCCACTAATAATATAAACGCAAAAGTTTGTATAAATCAACGCCAGAACGGCTGAACGGAGCTGGATAAAATTTGGCACAAAGTCTGGAATAACACATTTTTATCCTAGAAAAATGTATGGTTCCCGTGGGATAGATTTGTTTTTTTTTTCACGGGATCGACACGGGGTCAGAGAATGACATAATATACTACTTTTTATACCGCGAAAGCGGGCGGGGGAGAGGCAATTTACAGCCACGGTATTATTTCTTTATTGGGTCTATTTCCACGCGGGCGAAACCGCGGACAGAAGCTTGTTGATATTATAATGGCTATAATACTTGACATTGACAAATGCTACAACAATATTTTTATGAAATGCATCTCTCTATTTTTGCCAAGTATAAAAACTACACAAGATATCCTCATTAAGTTCAAGTTTTAAAGCAAGATATTTCCTTTAGTGAAGGCGTTTATCATAAAACTCATACTAGGACCCCTACGGGAGATAAAGCTTGCATACTTCTCACAAGTGAACTGTTTATGGATATTTTGTTTGCAACAGTAGATGCATTTTACGCCTGTTAGTATCGAAGTGAGCGTAAAAGTTATGTGAAGCACGCTTCAAAAGTTTTATGGGGCTTAAAGTTTTGAGTTAAGGAAGTTGAGAGCACTAAAAAGATGGTTGTTATTAAAATTGTAGTTTAAGGAGTGCAAAGCACTTTTTGTTGGGAATTGAATGGAAATATATTTAAGTTTTTAGGGTTTCGTTGTTTAAAAGGAAAAAATATATGTCAGAGTTGTATTTGAAATGAAATTTCTCTAGGCAAGTTCTTTCTATATAATTTGCCTTTTAAAAACAAGTGTTCCGACTTAAAAAATTATGGGCTGAAAAGTGTGCTTTTTCCGAAAATCACAATAAAAAAATAGCAAATTCAAGTATGCCTATAAAAATTGAAAAGTTCTCGATTTCTCCAGGATTCCATCATCAGATTCTGACCTGATGCCCATGGGACCACCTGGAAAGAAAGATAGATAGAAAGATATTTATTTGCAGAAAGCCTAGGCACTTTCACCAGATTCCTGGTATGCAAAATACAGTAAGTGGCAATACTTTGAAACAAACATAAAATTTCCAAATCGGTTCAGGCGTCTTCAAGTAATTGGGGAACATACATAAAAAAAAAGATTCCGACGAATTAAGAACCTCCTCCGTTTTTTGAAGTCGGTTAAAATACAAATACCGCTCCCATTAACAACAAATTGATACTTATTTACTATATCTAATAATTTTGCATATTTATTTTTTAATTATAATAAGCCGAAAGTTTTACTTCTTACGCGTGTACGGGTTTTTTTTTTATTTTGTTATTTGTACACACTATGCAAGTGACAAGTGTCAACACCAGAGACACCAGTAACAGTGTCCACTTTTTGTCAGTTGTTCATATTAAACAGAATAGGTGGCAAGCCTGTCTTTAAGAGGATCGTGTAGCTCAGCGTACGCAGCGAAATAGGTATTTAGAAAATCATATTCTGTCTCAAGCGCGCTCTTCCCACGGGCATCAGTGCGACAGAGAACACTGCAGCTCGTGAGTGTTCGTAGGTATGTTCATCGTTGAAAATTGCGTTTTGGGGGAAAACAATTTACACCTACTAAACTATAACGAAACCTTATAATTTTGGTGTCAAACGGCAGATTATAATCTACGTACGTACGTTTTGCTTTTTTTGAAATTTTGCTTTGTTTCTCAAATACAGACGGTTTATTACGAGCAAGTTATGAACCAAAAAAACCGAGATTTGAGGGGCTTATAACTTTTGACCTATTACGAATTTTGAAAAAAGGAAAAAATACGTACGTAGTTTTTCATTATGTCAGTAACATATTACAAAATCGTTAAAATTAAATGATATTTAGGGGTAGTAAAACGTTTTCTCCGTTTGTATGGACATGGACGCGGTACACTACACTCTTAACATCACACACAGTTTTCTCATAACTTCCGAAGCAAAATCATTTTATTAATTTTATATAACACTCTGCAATTTTGACACGCACTTGACTTGTTTTATTTTCGTTGCGATATTTTCCTTTACTCACATAAATACGTGTCCAAGTCGATACGGTCCCAAACAAAGAGCAAGTTGCAACTTCGGTCGCAAGTTATGCAATTGGCCAAATTAAATTTCGATATCATTCAACACGCATGACAAAACATTTTTACCAAATCGACGATCTTACAAGAAGAAGTAAGTTAGGTAATGACTAACAATACCAACTAATTTTCGAGATATAAAATAATTGTAGCATTTTGAATGAAAGGAACAGAAATAATTATTGCTTAAAAAACGCTTTTATCAGTAACGCACACTTGCGCATACCAAATGAGCTCAAACTCTAGTAGTTTGTTGGCTCTAGCCATTGAAGAGTTCCACTATCCACCTCCTGGCTCCATGGTCAGATCAAATCGATGGTACCAAATTATTATATTGCCATCCGAATTACACTTGCAAAGTTTTAAATCGATACGACAATTAGAAGTTGGTAAGTTCGATTTTAAAGATTTGATTACATACATAGTTAGTTACAATTGTAGCTTATATAAAGCGTATAAAAAGGAATTATTGATATAAAATTTAAATGTTATAAAAAAAACACGGGGAACCCCATGAGTAGGTATATACATATACATATAGTAGTAATACATACTCATAAGTAGAAAACCTCGAAATCACTGTCCTGCGGTAAAGTGGCAAGAATTGCCCAAGGTATGCGCGTCACCTGAAATGTCGATTAGACGAGATGATAGTTCCTTATATATAATTTCTTTGCTCCGAGGCCCCACGGACCCATGGTTTCAACCCCAAACAATTTTAATAAAATTGTCACTACTGTCGCCATCGTAACGAAATAGGATTGAAATTTTTCTTGTCGAGTTGCTTTACAGCTCCCGAAACCGTGCTACGGTCCCAGGGTACCTTAACGTAAAACCAAGTTTCCCTCTTTTTGCCGATAATATTTGTGAGGCTATACCTACCTAAGAGTTTGCATTAGGACTTAGCCGTATACAAGTGTTCTTCATTTAGCCGATGTAATTTGGGGTTATCTTAAGACAAGTCTGGGCCTCTTACTAGAATTTGTAATTAATTTTAGAAGGTATTAATTTCAAAATCACAGTCACTTAACTTTAAGTTTTTCTCAAGATTATATTATCACAGTAGAAAAATGTTTCATAACACCAATATAATTAGGCTATATTTAGAAAAATGTAAAAAAATCAAAAGCCGATGCCGTAATGGCGTTAAATAAAAGAAAGCCTAATTTGTTGGCCAATGGCCACGCAGGCTCCGTGACGAGTCGCTCAAGTGTGTACAAGAGGTGTACAATATTACAGTTCATAGTTTTACAGTTGTGAGGCTATACCTTACGAGTGGCCAGTTCTGCTGAGGTATATTTAGATGGAAAAGTCTCTAAGTGTTGTTTGTTGGATTCTGTAGTACTGGTATATATTACATAAGTTTTTAATTGTAAAATACCCATTGGTACATGGCCGGGATTGAACCGTGGTCCGCCTAGTTAATTCAGACGTCTTACCACTCGGCCACCGACGCACCTTTTTCCTAATTCACTGCTTAGCTGAAATTGAAAACCCACATTCAAATCCGCTCAGTGATTCTAGAGATTTAGCAGACAGATGCGAAAATCAACAGCTGGATTTCATACAGCTTCACACACAACGTCACCAAGTCATAAAATTAAAATGATCTAAAATTTCTTGGACCAACAAAACCATTACATTGTTTAAAAAAAAGTTTGACATCATTTCACGTCGATCAACGAGTATATGAAAGAACCCACCGGGAACGTCAGCAAAGTAAAAAACCTCTGAATGCGACTCATTTTATGAATGAAATAAGATTTTTTATACGGAACCGCGTCAAATACGTGCTTTCCTTTCCCGGTTCGAAGACGTGCATTCATTTTCTATACTTTTTTTTATTATATTTTAATAAATTTTAATTTAAACTTTAAGGTTTGATGCTTTAAAGTCCATTTTTGTGTGTTAAATTTTTATAAGAAGGTGTTGGCAAGTTCTTTGATCAGACGCTCGGTCTCGGAACCTTGTCGGAGTGATTGCTTCAAGACGTATTGGGTCTTTGAAGAGACGCAGATGCGGTTTGAGTAACGAGATTTTGTATTATAAGGGGTGATTGGAAATTCTTTACTAATGAAATATGGAAAATATATAAGGATTCGGTAGCGCAATTCGTACAACGATGGACTTCGAACCCGGGGATCCGAGTTTAAACCTATGTGCCAAGTTTCTTTAAGAATATGTGCATTAGTTTAGTGCTAGAGCACTTCTGCTAAATGTAACAAATACCTGTCTTTTAAAAAAGTGACACATCTAGGTCTGTAAGTGCAGCAACGGGTTTGGCACCTGTTTATGGACAATGGGCAAAAAGTGGACACTGTTCCTGGTGTCTCTGGCCACACAGCACGGTATAAAGACCATGAGAGTGTATTTTTCTTTGTTTTAACACGTAAGTCTAGGTTTTGTCAGGAAAAGTACCTAAAATATATTTCCTACATTTTAGTAATCTAGACTAAGTAGTTGAAATGAAAAGCTATTTTTTTAATTAACATAAGAAAACAATTTTTCAGAAAACGTATGTACGAATGAATTATATTTTTTCATCAAAGCGTATTTTTCAATACAAATAAACTGATGATTCTTCATGTCATGGCGGACAACGCACGCGCCCCATCGTGACATGATGGCGAATCCGGTTTAATCCCGTTCGCACTATGATGGTTGTGATTAGTCAGTGATTAATAGGATAATAATATCACATTCGGCAGGAGCACCTTAGCTACCGATTAATCGGCTATTGTTACTGTAACGTCTACAATACTTGACATTTGCCAATCATCGATTAACATTGATGGAGCCATTATAAAATAAGAAGAAGAAGAAGAAATATACTGATATTTTGACTTCAATAGATAAAATTAGGGACACACTGTGCATAGAATTGGATGGCAATGTTCACGCAACGTGAATCAGTGTACAAAAAGTGTGATGACCAACTTCCCTCGTGGGAAGTCTATTAAACCATTAAGAAAGTTTACACACAGAATTTAAAAAGGAAAATAACTCGTTCATTATAGGGCAAATCGTAATACCGAAGTATAGACGTATATTTTTAAATAAAATAAATCATATCTCTAAAAAGGTCCAGTTGTGTAATGTACTTGTACACAAAGAAAGAGAAGTATAGGCACCGAGACAGTTCTTGAGCGGTGGTCGTTAGATGCGCAGAACACAATTTTTGGGTCTGCTTGACGGTATGAGGTATTCATTTTAATTTTACCAGCAGTAAAAAGCAATCGTAAATACAAACACCAAATCAATTATAATAAATATACAAGTTATATTGAACTCGAATTACATATGCGCAAACATTCCCCCACTTTTTCGTCGAGCGCTCAAGAACCGTCCCGGTACCTGTAGATAATATGGTAGAATCAAGATAAATGTATCCACTCTACCTACCTCTTTAGGAAACAGGAGTGAAACTATGTATGCATAATGAATTCTAATCATAAGGAAAAATATGTTATACCTTAGGAAAATTGAATTTTTCATTAAACATTTTTCTAGCGTTGGAGGTGCAAAAAGATTTGAGGTGCAATTTTCTATAAAATTCGTCTTCTTGGACTTCGGATGGCAAACTAAACTTTCTTTAGAAAAAAAACGTATTTAAGGAGTAACAACTCCTGGTTCTGTTTAATATCGGGGACTCATTTAAGGTGAACATTGTTACCAGTGTGTTTTTGGACTAATTTCCTAAAAGCCTTACATCTCCCGGGTAACACAATACCGACCACCCAATTTAATTTACCCAGTGGAAAACAAATTTTATTTTAGCCAATGATACATTTTTAGGCTGTCTAACAAGTGACCAGGTCTTCGGGATTTTTCGGGTAAAAGTGTGTTTTAATATTTTTTACTTCAACCTTAGTATACAGATTCTACAACACAATTAATAAAACACGTGTTCCAGCATTTTTCATAATTTTACTTAAAACTAACCATTTGTCAATGTTCCCAATTCTACGCGGATAAAGTCGCAGGCAACAGCTGTTTTTTCAATAATTGTTTTACAAAAAAGCCTAGGTACATATATCAAAAATGTTTACGATCTAAATATACGAGTGCCATGAATGAATATTGTAAAATATAAACTCAAAGGCGGTGACGAGATGTAACAGTCATTTCCGTTAAAAAATTGAGTAGGTAAACTCTGATTGCTTGCACAACAACCCACAATGGAGCATGAAATGAGTTTGGACACTGCTACCGCATTACGCACCGGCCGTATCTCGAATGTACCACTCTTTAAAACTTATTTAATACAACCTACAATCATTATTTCGGATTTGCAAGAGGGCAACAACCTGGAAAAGCTTTTAGGGAGGTGCTGGGTGAGAAAAAGACACCTCAAGGACGAAGCCCTGATCAAGTGTCTGAAAAAAAACCTGGACACTTCTATTCTTCAACAGGCAGGGTACCGCGGCCGATGGAGGAACATATATAATTGCGGAGAGTCGGAGTCACGATCTTCAGTAATGAAAGAGGAGCCGACTGTGGAGGAGGAATACAATCGTAGCACAACACGAGAAATAAATTGCTGGTAGAGTGAGTGAGTGGCATCTTTCTAAGTTGACTCCCAGAAGCTGTACCTGCTTCAAAAAACCTGTGATACTTGCTTTCAATTTTAAAATACTTTAAGTATTAACAGAACATGGAAGCCTCACACCGCCGATATCACAATATTAAAGTTATGGCAATCTTGTAAAAAGTTAGGACCAAAGGATACGACTGGAAGCAAACACGAGTAAAGGCAGACCGTTCTACTCGTCAAAAGCCATACAAATGGTAGATTGGAATACGACTTCTATTGGAAGAAAAAGTAAATTTACAAAAATACTAAAAGAAATGTATATTTATTACGACTCAATATCTGTTACTAACTTCATGGTGTGTTAAATCGGAGCGTGCAACTTCCGTCACATGCTGAAAATACTTCTTCTATGGCGTCGGTGATTGAGTGGGTAAAACGTCGGTTCACAACTGAGAAGTCGCGGGTTCGATCCCGACATCTGACCATGTACCAGTTGGTTTTTATAATAAAAAATATATGAACATTATTCGACAAACCGTACAAAGAGGCTTTTCCATCTACAGCTGGCCAAGCCTCTTTATATTAGGTACAGCCTCAAAAAAAACTTCGGCTAAGTGAGCAAGACTTTGTCTTCCGCTGGGTACCCTGGGGCCGGCAATGGTTCCCGGAAGCTGTAAGATAATCCGTGATTTTTTTTTTTTTTTTTTAATGCGCCGTATTTGAGAATAAACATTTTTTTTGTAGAATTTGCCACAATTTAATGGGGTTAGTTAAAGTATGCAAAAGTTGATTCTTAACGTTAAGCAAGATAATTACGATTCTAATAATTAAAGAGTGGCCATGCACAGTTTTAAAGTTTTTACAGCGGTATCGTATATGCAACTCTCAAAATGTTTCGTCTCAAAGATTACAAAACAGCTGCTGTTTTTCTCAAACGGGTCTTTTTGCGGTTGCAACGAGTGCATTGGACGTTGATTTTATACCGATGACAATACCGTTTCCGACATTTGTTGCAAGATAAAGAGCCTAATCCATTTAAGCGATTAATTGCTTTGAAGCGTGAAATTGTTAGAAACTTATTTGGTTGTTATTGATAATACCTATACCTACAACTGATTTCAGAAACTAGTTTTGAAATAACATATACAGATAAATTTGATTTTATTACTATTTTAAGTACGTTATGAATAATTTTACGTAATAAAACGTAGGCTTCGAAAATTATAAGTTAAAATCACATTTGTAACAACGGCCATATAAATCTGTAGATAATTTTAACAGTCGATTCATGAGTTAGTCCTACGTGCAGCCCACATAAGGTACCTAGTTTATAGCAATCGCAAATCTCATATCATTATCCTGTGAGTGAAGTTGGCATAAATGCAACACTGATTATATATGAATGGCTCAATCAAGTAGATGGTTACGCAACTGGCCAGTGTGTCGATATGTTTTGACGTGTCGAACGTAGAAATATTGTACACTCGATGTTAAATGCTACAATTACATAGGGAACTGTGTCAACCTGCGGCCTAGAGAGGGGACTGTCGCCTAGTATGGCATATACGAAGAAACCAACAAAGTTAAGCAATTTAAATTGGGAGTACTGCCAGAATTTATTCACTTTAGGTAAGGCTGCTGAAGTATATTGAACCAAAGAAGTATATTATGGGGTTCGATAACTAAATGAAAAGCAAGGTTGTAGCGATTTGAACTAACTTTTATATACAGACAGATAAACAGACATAGAAAAACTATATAAAATTAAAAACAAATCAAAATATATATGTACATTAAGTGCAGTCATGGACATATTATATGGATTGAGAGGAATGGTGCTATATTTTCTGTGCCGACTCCATGAGAGATATACATACCTGACAGACATCTTGACTTAATTTCTTATAATATTACAACCGTTTGCAAACACAAAATAAGTCACTTCTTATGAACATAATATACTCGTACATTAATCAAATAAATATATGAAACAATTAAAAAAAAACACTTTTTCTCAATCGATTTTGACATAATTATATGAACGCAAAGATGTATCTGTAAATTAGACAGACCCTTACATGGGCCTTAAAACGTACTACTATACTTATATTACATAGTCATATTTACCCAACTATCCCCAATCGTGCGTAAAAAGAGCCGAGAGCGATGCAAACCTAGGTTTATCATTAAGACTACCTAACAGGGGCATTAACTGATTACATATTGTAGAAATATATGTATATCAGTGTACACTTGTTTAATAACGCACATACATTAAATTGCAGGAAACTAATGTTGAAATTTTAAATGCAAGTGCTATAGGAATTCGACTCTAATTAACTTCAGAATTTTGATTCCTGAATTTAAAACTTCAGAACTTTACTTTATCGTAGCGCAATAGAGACTGATGATTGATTGTCAGGGTCATCATACAAAAAAAAACAATAAAAAATATTTCTTTCGTCGCCTTTGCCCCCGCAACCTGAAGATTTGGTTCTGGGACCAAATAGACATTTGGTATCACCGAGCTTTGAAATAATACCCAAGTTTGGTGAAAACGGTCACAAGAGTAGGTACCCACACGTCCTTATCCTAATCATATAACTAATACTACAAATGCTAAAGCTTTGTCCTTCTTTTAAGTTAGAACATAGAAATTGATCGACGTATTTTTTTCACAGATAATTTAGATAGTCATATAGTAACTTGTGCGTCGTATAGTGCGTCGGTGGCCGAGTGGTTAAAACGTCTGGTCAGGCGGATCCCGGCCATGTACCAATGGGTTTTTAATTAAAAACTTATGTACATAATCCTACAAAACACACTTAGAGTATTTTCCATCTAAATATATCTCAACAGAACTAGCCATCAGCCTCACAAATACCATCAGCTAAACGAGGGAGACTTGGTCTTCCGCTGGGTACCCTGGAACCATAACACGGTTTCGGAAGCCGTAAGAAAAAAAATCCTTCGGGATAACTCTTATGTCATCAAATTTCAGAAATGTCCAAGGCAAGCTAGTATTTAATATTTTTATTTGTATAAACATATAATTCTAAACAAACCACAAATAACAGGCTATATATTTTTCAAAATCAGCGTCATCAGAAGATTCATAAATAAGCGGCGGCGGTTATGGACGCGGCGCACGCGCAGCTCGACAACCAATCGGATCGTTTGTCAGCCGCCGTCAATTGCCACTGACAAATCGATCTCATTTATTCTGATCAGACGTTGTACAGCGGTCGTGTGGCAGAATGTCTTTATTTAAGGTAATTGCTATTGTTTGTCAGTTGCGATTATTGAGAAGTATGTTTGGATAAATAAGTGGCCTGGCCAATATAAAAAGACTTTAACAGAACTGGCCACTCGTTGAATACTAGTCTTCAGCTAGTTGACCTTGGAACGGTAAGAAGGTATCGGTAGCTGTAAAGGCACCCCGTGAAGATAAACAAGTAAACGAAGGTTTCTCTTATAAGCTTTTTCTGATTATGATGACGGGTAGACGACAAGAAGCGTGAAAAGGAGATTGATGCATGATTCATGATCATAATTTCTAATTGTAGTTCCTCCCTTCAATAATATACATCTAAGCAGTTCTGGATTCACCCCATTCTACATGCAAATGTAACGAAAGAGTTTATGCTTTATTATTATGATTTAACTGAATAGCATGGATATTAATGATCAACTCTTGAATTAGATTTTAAATTTAAATCCCAAAATCCTGAATTTAATTTATGATTTAACTGAATAGCATGGATATTCTAATGATCAACTCTTGATATAGATTTCAAATTTAAATCCCAAAATCCTGAATTTAATTTCGTTGCGTTGATGACAATTTAACATAATAAGTTTATTTAAATCGTGTAGCATATGAGACAACAATTCAATTTCTAATAAATTGCCGCTATACTGTCGCCATCGCAACGAAATTAAACTCAGGATTTTAGAATTAGGATTGAAGGCGTCAAGAGGTACCCCCCAGAGTCATAGATCCAATGTCCACTCTAGCTAAAGCTGGTTCTTGCACTTCATCCGTAAATAATATTACTTGTGATATATGTGTGCTAAGAAGTCCCACAGAAAGTACTTGCAAACTGGCCTGTTTCTTATCGAAAATTTGCTAAATATGCTATAACCCAAGTATTTTGGAGATATATATCGAATATTGCAGAGGCAATTTTACAAAACCACAAAATTTCAACTCAATTGAAATCCCCAAACGGTCTATGACATCACAGACGTACCAAGAATAGCCATAGATAATTCCCAACCGACACACATTCTAAGAACAATGGCGAACAATAACAGATTTCACAATTTTCACGACGATCACGGAGCACGATCGTTTCTATATCGATTCCCGATTGATTGGTCAGACGATTCGTGGTTCGACTACCGTTTTGTTATTGTTGAATATGTTTTCCAATAATAAATGGACCGCTATGGATAACCATGAAGGCTTCCGCTTCGCACGGGTAATTCGAGAAAGTAATCTCGTTGCGTGTCCACTTCGAATGGAATTCTCTACTAACCCACGGGTCGAATGCGTTAAATTAACAATAATTATGACATTTTGATTCTATTCTGATTTACTAAATGCAATCTGCTGATTATCCTAAAAGTAACCGCTTTAGGAATGTACCTAAGTCTACAAGCTTAGGTCAGCATCAAGATTATTTTTAATATGTAGGTACAACTGGCAAAAAGTGTCTCTGGCCAAGGTATTAAAGTCGTGAATACGTGTATATGCAAGCAAACTTAGAGGTCTAGAACTGGCCACTCAAAGGTATGAGCTCGAAAATGACATTGGCTAAAATTGTATACCCAGGGCCGATAGGCATTCCGTGAAAAATATTTTGAGTTGCAAATATGAAATTCATAGTAGATATTTACGTTATTTTCACGACTCACATGGGATAGGCAAGCCAGGGACATCATATGACACATTAATGACATATTTTGCTTGCATTCTCTAAAAAATGGCTTTCTCTAAAAAATTTTTAAAATGTTAACATATTTCCTTGATAATCCTAAGACTATTTTTTATTATTTTACAATATTTTTATTTACTCAACAATAACTAAATAAACCAAGTCCGCGTGGAATTATAAGGTAAAACTACATACCATTATTTCATGCCTGTGTTGAGTTCCATAGGGAAAGTCAAAAAACATAAGAGGATAGAGCAAAATTTCCCTCGATTCATTCTTGTCTAGTACTTCATACAATTTAGTCATAGCTTTACAAAATTAAATTTTAAATAATAATTGTCATTGTAGATATACAGAATGGAATCTTTAAAAAGGTCTAGACAAAAAATTCAATGCCTAAGCAATCTGCAGCTCGTTACGCATTTTAAATTGAAACCTCCGATGCTATTTCTCATAAATGGTGTTACGAAAGTTAATATTGTAAAATTTTGCACAACTATGCCAATACATTGAAATAAAAGATATTTAAAAGTTAATGAATTGAATGAACAATTATTAAATTTTAATAATTATTTTTATTTTTTATTATATTTTATTAATATTAGTATTAACTAGGCAGACCTAGGGTTCGATCCCGGATCCCCGCCATGTAACAATTGGTTTTTATAATTAATAAATTATGTACATTATCCGACAAACCACATTAGAGGCTTTTTCACCTAAATATAGGTACCTCAACAGAACTGGCCACTCGTTAGGTATAGCCTCACAAATGCCATCGGCTAAAAGAGGGAGACTTGGTCTTCTGCTACGTACCCTGTGGCCGTAACACGGTTTCCAGAACTGTTAGGGAATACGTAAAAAAAATTAAGGGTTTCTTAAGTTTTTTTTTATTTTTACGGGTTGCCTTACAGCTCCCGAAACCGTGTTATAGTCCCAGGGTACAGCTAGCCTAAGCTTAACTTAAGCTTAATGTAAAAAAATACATAGAGAAAAATCACATCTTAGATATAGTAAACCTAGGAACTAGAAAACTATCAGAGACACTTTTGTAACAATGCCCATGCACATTTAGGTAGTTGTCTATAATTAACAATACAATAAGGTGATTAGCTTGTTACACTGGTTAGGTTGTTGCCTTACAGCTCCTGAAACAGTGTTATCGGTCCCACCCAGGGTACCCAGCGAAAGACCAAGTGAAAATTTTAGCCAATGGTATTTGAGAGGCGAGTTCTGTTGAGATATATTTAGATGGAAAACCTCAAGTGTGGTTTTTTAATTCTTAAAAACTCATTGGTTCATGGCCGGGATCGGACCACAGCCTAGTTAATAAAATACCTTTGAGTAAAAAACATAATATCTTAAATCTATTATTATCACATAATGGATTTACGTGACATCCATAGCATATGAAATTGAAAGAAAATTGCTCTTTTTGGCTCCAGTAAATTAATTGAAACCAGATGTAAATTTCAATCCTAATCCCAAAATCCTGAGTGTAATTTCGTTGTGATGGCCACAGTTAGGATTTAAATTTGAAATAAGCTATCAACGCTGCGTAATTTCTTTCTTAATTCATCAATTGACGAAAAGCAAAAATGCTTGTTCGTAATAATAATATTTCCAAAGCTTATACTTTGGAAGTAATAAAATGTATTTTTAGCAATAGATGAAGTTTTGCAAATATATCTTGTATGCTATGCTATAATTTGTGTGTGCTTATGTCTTCGTGTATGGCACACTGATTGTACTTAATCGCAGATCGGACGACATAAACCACGTATAGCTAACGTCTCATTATCCACCGACAACATGCAGCAAATTATGATTCTACACTGTTGTGTCATTCTCAACTATTTCTCTTAATGAATATTTAGAAATGTATAATTTTAATCGAAGGAATCTAGGGGAAGATTCCAAAAACACTATTTGACCGCCAAAACAACCATCTGAGTCGTGGAGCAGATTAGTGGCCAAAATTCAATATTTTTTTAAATCGTAAATAGACAGTCTTTAATTTAACTGGAAATTGATAATTTTTTGGTCAGTGTGTACCTACTTAATTTTATTAAAAATGCAATATTTTAAAACAGTTTATACTTTAACAACTAAACGAGTATCCAGAGCGAAGAGTGTGAATTTAGTACGTTTTAGATTTACAACATTTTGGCTTCAAAGTATACTTATTAGGTGTAGTTTTGGTTAGGGGATATCAGCAGTAATAAGTACTCAATTCTGTTGTTTATAAAAAAGGGCATTTCATTTCTGTATATAACGTCGGTGATATAACGTTTAATAACGCTATCTAGCGAGCATTTCACATATAAATATATCTGTCATTGATTGTAGGATCCAGCCCGATCCAGTTCAGCGTATAGATTTCGCTCCTATAGCTGTTCCACGGGCTTTGTTCTAAGATACAATAGTATAAGATACCATAGTATGTCAGTGACGCGAACACATAAGATTTTCCCCTACCAAGAATCGCTTAACGTGCTTCAAAAATCCTAACTCAATGATTACCAAAAAAATATATTATTACTTTTTTTAAGAATATTACAGAATGACCCAACACTCAGCAATATTTTGAAGTACAGACTAGAGAGGCCCATAATTATACTACACATGACTTCTGTGCTCCGCGTATGAATAACTGCCGCATATGAATGGTACTAGTGTTGCCCGTCATTATCGAATAAATCAATGCCGATTCGACGGTAATTGCATCGATTCGCTGCACTGATTCCTGTATCGATATTAGATATATTGAACTAGCTACTTTCAACGGTTTCTCTTGCAAAATTTTAAATTTTAACGATGTAAATGTAGCAAGACTTACTGTGTTCGTACGGGGTCACCAATGTTGAAACGACAATACACAATAACAATTCGAAATTCGACTCAAAAGAAAAGAGAATACTTCCCAGTCCCAACTGACATCGATGGAAAGTTGTATACCTAACTAAGTACAAAATATGACATTCTATCTAAATTGTATCACTAGCGCGATACAGTTTTCTCTGTATGTCGGTCTGTCTTGATGAAATTTCCAGCGATTTATAGAGGATATTATAATGGTAAATTTGATAATTCATTTTCCATTCACTTAAGGTCATCGGCATTATTAAAGGTCCTAAACGATTTCGTATATATAATTAATTAAACGTATTTTCCAGCATGGGATTGAATGAGTCAATTTTCGTATATTTTCTTGTAAAATATGCTTTTTAAAGTTATAAAAAATATATATGCCTTTTCGTTTGATATGTCAATAATTTTATTTTACGTTTTAATTTCCCCCCAAAAATTAACCCCTAAAATCTAAATTCGATTATGTACTCTATGCGTCCGTGATTTGGTCATCAATGAAACTTGGTTCAACTTTTTTCATCTAGTACATTCGGGAACATAATTACGCTGTAACAGACACAGACAAACAGACACAAGAAAAAAAAAACAGACACAGACAAACAGACACAAGAGTGATCCTATAAAAAGTATCCAATACAAACAAACAGATATAATTGTATTTCTATATTATTACGCGGATGCTGAGAGTTCTATGCATGTGGTAGTAAATGAAGGTGATTCATAAATAAGGAGACAACTAGTAATTTGGTTCGACTTTTCCTCGTGTGAAATGTCGCAGTAATTATAGATGTTCGGTTCATATCCGACTTTACATAATTTACATGTGTTATTCAACATATTTATATATTTAAAATTCTCGTGTCACAGTGTTTGTAACCAAACTCCTCCGAAACTGCTTGACCGATTTGTATGAATTTTTTCGTGTATATTCGGTAGGTCTTTCACCCTACCCCCCACCCCCCATTTTTTAGTATTTTTGTAGGGGTAGGGTAGGGGGTAGTGCAGGCAAGCAACGTTTGGACAGGACAACGTCTGCCGGGTCCGCTAATTGTCTATATAAATAAAATAAAACTTGTGAGCGATTTATTTAATGTTCGTAATAGTCTGAGGTTTTTATGGAAATAAAAAATTGGAAAAGTTGCCCGGAAAATATTGGAAAATTGGGGCAAAATTATAGTGCTTTTTTCTATAGGATTTTTCTATGAACTCAAGAGTATAATAGGATGTGAAAGTTTTTATAGGTGAAGCCGGGCGTAGTTAAGTATAAAATTAAATCTACTATTTTCATAGGAAGCACGTCGAGAAATGACTTGAGGTATTTCTATTAGGTTTTGCCCTTAGAGTAATAACTATGGAGATGTGAAGAAATTTGGTTTCACCGGTGTTCTTGTTCATAATGCTTCTACATTTTTAGGGTTCCGTACCCAAAGGGTAAAAACGGAAACCCTATTACTAAGGCTCCGCTGTCCGTCCGTCCGTCCGTCTGTCTGTCACCAGGCTGTATCTCATGAACCGTGATAGTTAGACAGTTGAAATTTTCCCAGATAATGTATTTCTGTTGCCGCAATAACAACAAATACTAAAAAATGGAATAAAATAAATATTTAAGGCGGCTCCCATACAACAAAAGTGATTTTTTTGATTGTTTTTGCTCGATATTGATAACGGCAACAGGTAGACGCTTGAAATATTCACAGAATATGTAGTTATTAATACAATAAACGTGATTTTTTTGCTGTTTTTATAGATAATGGTACGGAACCCTTCGTGCGCGAGTCCGACTCGCACTTGGCCGGTTTTTTTTATAATGTTCTGTGCAATATTCAGTAACCGAACAATTATACTATTTTCTAAACCCGTGTTTACCCAGTGAGCTGGTTATCTCACAGTTTATGTTAAAGGTAGCCGCAAGGGGGCGATCATGGGTTATAAAACATAACCGCAGGACAGTAGAAGAACTATAATTGGACCCTTAGGGCTCAGGCGACATAGGCTGGCTGACAGCATATAATACTTTGATGCCCTGTCAATATGTCATCTCATATCTAGACGGACTAATAGAAAATAGTTCGATGTCTGTCTGTTTGGTAGTCATTAAATTCGCGTGATAATTCAATATAGAAAAATCTTCCAATATGCTATTGACTCTAATATATTTCAATCCTGAGTATCTACTCTATAATTTCCCTTCTAAAAATTTATCGAAATCACTTCAGCCATTTTTAAGAAACAAATCGGCTTAGTAGTTCCAGAAAAAACCTTAAGCACACAGGAATATAATAGTGTGTAAAGATTACTAAATCTCCATCCGTGAAAAATTGTGAAAGGATTTCCCAGGATATAATGCCACTCAAACTATCTCTGTGCAAAAACAAGTGAATGCGTTGTTCTGTTTTGAAGTGATAAAAGCAAACAAACAAACACACTTGCGTAGAATTAAATTGCACACAGGCAAAGCCATCCCGGTTTCCTAGTCTAATAGGGAATGAGTTTCCAATAATTCTATATATTATTTAACATATGCAAAAGACAACCCTTGGGACCAGATTCTCAATTAATCCAATGCTAATGTGTTAGACTGATAGTTAAGAATATATTGGCTTGATTGCTTGTCATATATAATCACGCCCTTATCTAATAAGGATAGGTAGAAACAACTTTAGAAAATGTATACATGTATGTATGGGTACTGTATGCAACTAGCAATGAGTCGCGCGAAGGTAATTCGGTCGCTATAGCAACTGTTCGCAATTTTGGGGGTTCAAAATTTGTTACTACGGCTTTAGTTCAGAGTAGGGTAAAATTTAGTTCTAGAATAGGGTCTTCAGGGGGGGGGGGGCATTGTGGCAAAAATTGTTTTTTTAAGCCATTTCAGGACCGATTCTGGACAACCCTGAGTACTTACCGTTATATCGATCAAAATGTCATCACAATTAGATGTTGGGATTAATTTTGAAATCACTTGAATTTTAATTTATTAATACCTAACTTGGAAAACTTGAGGTGATGGGTAGGGTGGAGGGAGAGAGACCTCAAGGACGAGGCTCCAAACGATGGTCCGATCAAGTGTCCGAAAACTGGACATCTCTATTACCACAGCCCTTCATCATGCAGAGGATCGCAGCCCATTGGAAGCTGATGAGTCGGAGTCACGATCCTCATCAATGAGGAACCAATTGTGAAGGAGATACCTAAGTATATATATTTCTTTTTACCCGCTTTATATTAGTTTCACCTGTAACTATGTATGCAAACAAATCTTGGAAATCGTATTTAACCAACTTCTAATTGTTGTAAAGATTTGAGAATTTGCAAGTGTATGTAATTCTGATGACAATACAATAATTTGATACCATCGATCTGATCTGATGATGGAGCCAGGAGGTGGATAGTGGAACCCCATCAAGTTAGGGTTCATTTGGTTTACGCAAGTATACGCATATAATGACAAAAGCGTGTTTTTTTGTTTTTTTATAAACAATTTTTTATTATTACCTACACATAAGTACCTACTTAGTTGTAAATTCTCTTTAAGTAAAATCATAACAAATATTCATATAAGTGTAAGCCCGTAATTCTGAATTGCCATATAAAGTTAGTGTCATTGCGAACACACGAGCTTGGATATAAAATGGAGAAATTGTAGCTATTTCAATAATAATGCTAAGAGATTGGTTCACATTATATTAAACTAAAACTTGCCGGCTACGTCGTCTGCGTATTTTAGAAATTATCATCATAACTTTGAAGCTGTTATAGTTATTCGTATATACCATTTTCGTACATACCTACCCCTACCCCTAATTTTAATTATTTTTTTTAAATAAAAGAACACTTATTGTGACTTAACTATAATAGTTAGACATATGCTATCGCAACACTTTTTGTAGATAATGATGTGTTCTGCAAAGTCGTAGTACACTATTTTGTTTTATCATAAATAGTTTTCGCAGCGCACGCGATGTAAGGAATTTGTTATGTCATTTTTTTAGACATTACATTGTTGGAGTTTTAGTAAGGATCCCTAATTTTTTTGAAAATAGAATACAGCTTATGTCACTCAGGGTGAATGTAGCTTTCCAATAGTGAAAGAAGTTTTGAAATCGGCACAGTTGCTTTTGAGTTTATTCATTACAAATATACACACAAACATACAAAAATACAAATCTTTCCTCTTTATAATATTAGTATAAATAAACAATGCGTTTTAAAATTATATCAAAAAAATATTTGTTTTTCTTATAACGAGCATTTTCTTTTGGTAAGTCAATGGACATGAAAAAAAAACAAAATTAACCCTCAAAATCATTTTAATTATTTATGCTATACCTACCTATCTATGTCTGTGATTGGGTCACCAAACTGTATCAAATTTTTCGTTCAGTAGATTTGGACAAAATAGGCTGTGACAGAGTGATCCTATAATGCGGAATAACTGTATTACAAACCCAGACAATCTAGCGAAAGCTTTTAGCATGTCATTTGTGAAGGATTACGTACAGAAGTTTCTTATTATAAAAACCACATGGCCGGGTTCCAGGATCGAACCCGTGGTCTACCTAGTTAATAACCACTCGGCCACCGACGCACCTTTTTTTTAGTATAGACTATATCCTTTTTCCAATGCTCACATAACTACAGTTTTAAGTAGCACATCTGTAACAAGTTAATTTCAAAGCAACTTTATGGTTACGAGGTCTTGTGGCGACTCTGTGGTATTATCAAGTGCAGCTAAATAATTACTTACGACTGCATGTACACTTATACGTAAATTACGTATATCATTAACGGTTTCTTTATATAGGTGCTAGTGACGGTTTACAACAATATGAATACCTATACAAAAATGATTATCTATTAGAGATAGTTATATGCTACTCAAGAATTTTTTGTAGATCATTTTATTTTACACAATTCTTTCCTACATCATTTTGTTAAATCTTGAACGGATTAAACAGTATAATAATAATAAATAATAAAGCTTTTTATTTCCATATAACCTAGTTTTACAATCTAAATGTTAGTTACATAATTAAATATTATCTTAAATCTAGTGTTAGTTGTTGTTATTATAATGTTCTATGTAGGTATTTATTATATGGACCCCAGTTGGGTATAAGCCTCCTCCATCTCTTTCCATTTTTTCCTGTTTCTGCCAATGCTTGTCCAGAATTTACCAGCTACTGCGATCACATCATCAGCCCATCGCTTTTTTGGTCTGCCAACATTCCTTTTGCCTGGTGGACCTGTCCACTTTGTCGTCTGCCTTTAGTACCTAGTTTTTGCTTGATAATAACACAGGCGGACGGACAGACAGACGCGGCGAGGGACTATGTTTTATAATAGTAGTGATAAAGGTAGTGAATATGAAGTGATGACTTACAAAATGCCCGCGACTTCGTCTGCCTAAAAGTTTTCCTTTATTTTTGAGCGACTTGCTGTGGTCATAATGATCTCAAATAACCTACACTAATATTATAAAGAGGTAAATTTTTAAATTCTTTCACCAATAGAAAGCTATTAGTGAAATTACATAGAAATAGTGAGTGCTATTACAAAAATCCCATAAAAAAAGCACTTTCAGTTATCCCGAATTTCCCGATTTTCCAGCCAACATTTGAAACATTTCTTTCCTTTAAAACCTTATTTCTTTTTATTTTTTTTATAGAGAAGACGACATGTGACCTTGCCACTGACTGATTATTAAGCATAAGGTGGCTGGTCCATGAATAATACAGTCCGCCAGTCGCGCCCACTATGCCGGGCCCGTAGAGATGCTTTTTCACGCATCGCTTGAAGGACCCCAGCTTGTAGAAAGGAGGAAAGACCGACGCAGGAAGTTCATTCCACTTTTTGGCAGTACGACACAGGAACGAGTCACTGAATTTTTTCGTTCGTATGCAGCTAATACGAATATTTAAAAAACAAATCGGTCCAGCCGTTCTTAAGTGATGTGCTTACCAACGAACAGCATTTAGTTTCTATTTATATAGATTGATTTAAATAATAATTCCATCCACACGGATTCAAAATGCCTCAAATAAGATTCAGTCTAATAGCGCTATATATCAATTTGACAAGTGCCGGACCAATTGCTAAATAGACTTAACCCCACCACAATCTAGACTCATGGTATGCACTAAATTAAATTATTGACTGAATACCAGTAACAAACCTTGAAGCCATTTTAGTCTATATGTTACTGTTAAAGTTGGAAATTTTGCACATTAAATAGTTAATGTGGTGCGTCGGTGGCCGAGACTTAGAGACTTTTCCATTTAAAAATCCCTCAACAGAACTGGCCACTCATAATTATACCATCGGTTAAACTTGGTCTTCCGCTGGGTAACCTGGGACCGTAACATGGTTTCGGGAGCTGTAAGGCAATTTAACGGTTTGGGTTCAATATTTCGGTAATTTTAAAATAACTCGAAAATTAATATTTTTTACCTTTTCGAATTTTGGTATCTTGCGAAAAATGTTATGTTGTCCCAATGGACAATTCAATAATTTATGTCCAATGTAAATAAATAACAATAAAAAAATCTATCGTTTGATCAAAAAAGCAGACATCAAAATTGGTCCAGAACATCCTATATTTCCTCTCAACAACTTACAAAATGTGATAAGACGGTATCACTAACAATCATATTTCAAAGAGAACAGACGGATTCGTAACCTTTCTATAAAGTAAGGCTTCCTGACTATATGCAATCCGTCGCAGTTGCTAATTCCGTGATAAGACTCCAGGACTTCGAACCCAGGACAATTTGCTTCGTATATAGATCACTGACCACATTGGATGCAACATTCCCCCATGATAGAGTCGATATGCTAGTTTTTATTCATCTTCCATGCATGTAAATGTATGCAATCAAAGAGTAAGATCGATACGATCTGCATAATCCGGCGATAGGTTAAACCTAATGGTTATATTGAGTTGCCTAGTGGACACAGCAAGAAATCTTGGGTTTGAACACCAAATCGAGCAAAATATATTAACAAAGGCAGTGAACAATGACAGCACTAACAATTTCCACTTTTAGGCAACTGCCCATTGGATATTAAACTAAACGGTTGGATTCACAGATGTGATTAATACTGTATCAAAGTTAATGTTTGATACACCATTTTGAAGATAATTTTTCCCTGTAATGACGAAAATAGAAAAACAAATCGTAATTTAAAAAGTCGCCGTCCTGTAAACTATAATAAAGACCCTATATTTGATATTTATCGTTTTTTTATATAATTTAAACTATGCATTTAAAAAAAAAATTTTTGTAAGTACCTTTTAATGTTTCCCCAAAATCGATTATTTACGGAACCCTAAAAATGAATGATGGATTTTTCGCCATTTGGCTACGGAAACTAATTTTTGCGAACAAAGCGGAAGGCAATAGCTAGTATGTGCATATATCGTTATATTCAGCTTATTATAAAATATTTCTCAATACTGGCCAGTTGACTCCGCCTCAAAAGCACAAAACCCAACTATTACATACCGATCGACTACTGAACAACCTTGAATATTATACTAGAAAGGACTCTAATAGTGGACTAACATAATATCCATTTTATACGTTTAGGGTTATCTAAAGTGCATATTTTTGTATGTCTTTTTATTGTGCAATTTTTAAATAAAAATGTAAAATAGGTCAAAAATCAAACGAACTCAATTTTACGCGCGACTTATTTTGGCCATATCTCTTTAAAAATATGTAAGCGAGATGGAATACTATTAAAATCGATAAGATAACCAAGGATAAGATAAGATAAATGAAGATTCACGTACCAGAAACATGAGAAAGTATAATTTCTCAACAAAACCTGTCTTGCGATAATACATGAAACGGACTTCTTAAAATATAAGAAATTAACGAAATCAAATTTGTACATTAAAAAATATATTAAAAGAATTTTGTAGCAAAGTCTGTTAAAAATACGCGAAATATTGAGGACTTTCAGGGCTTCATAAAACTTATATTTAACTGATTTAGAAATTTTTATTTCGTTTATATCATGTTTAATATATCAATTTTTAGAAAGCAATTTTAATTTCGTACTAAAGAGATATAGTTATCACGTTGTTTACATATAGCTGCAGCATGTAATTAGTATGGGACATACTATTAACGTCTTTTGATTGAAATGAGACAAGACTATAAAAACGTACCTTATATATTTATATTAATCCTACCTAATGTTATAAATGAGAAACTGTGTTTGTGTAGGACACTACTTTCACGACAAAACGGAATAACGGATCGACTTGAGGTTTGCCACCTACATTTTAAATGTGACATAAGGTTATTTCTAAGGATTTTCGGGATAGAAAGTAGCTATTTCACTCTACCGCAATCACAAAAAAAACACAGTTGCCTTATAGCTCCCGAAACCGTTGCCGATGCCAGCCCAGTGGAGAACAAAGTCTTCCTCATTTAACCAATGTTTTTTTTTAAGGCTATACCTAACGAGTGGCCAGCTAGCTCTGTTGAGGTATAAAGATGGAAAAGCCTCTTCGTACGGTTTGTCGTATAATGTACATAGATTTTTCATTATTAAAACCCATACATGGTCGGATGTATGAATCAAATATTGTTACTGTATCGTCGATTGTTAAAATAATATGAAGAAGAAATTTTCGCACTTTTAATATTAGTTAGGTTACAATAAATAAATAAATAAGAGCAACGACAGACTTGCCACCTGTTCGGTTTTACTCGCCAAATCTGGACATTGCTTTTATGTACAAGGTTTTGATGTATAGATTAAAGTAATTATTCCAGATATTAATCCGGAGGCTACTTTTATTTTGGGAAAATATCTCATTGTCCCGGGAAAGTTGTTTATTTTTCAAACAACTTTTATATCCGTGCGAAGCCTGGGCGGGTCGCTAGTGTATTAATAAGAAGGCTCAAAGAATACATTCTGGCTTTAAATTTAGTAACCAACGCCATCCAATACAAATTATTTTATAAAGTATAAAATTAAAAATACCTACCCTCTTTTCTTTTAGTGTTAGTTTTGGTTATTTTCTCAGAATTATTATTTTGAGGTTATTTTATAATAGTTTGTTTTTTATTTCGTGCAACATTCATGAGTTTGTTGAAATTATTTATTATTTGTAAAAGTGGGTTGTGAACTGATATTTTGAATAAAACAATGGACAAAAATCGTGTTGTTTATTCCTGTTAGTTTAAAGTTCATGTTTCAAATAAAACTCACTTATTTTTAATTATTTTAAGTATAATGTTGAGATAGGTACATGAGGGTAAACGCGATAGAAGAGAGTGAATCCGAACAGTGTCCAAAAACCAGTGTTGCCACACAGACCAATTGCACCATATAGGGTTCGTTAGGAACAATTCCTGACACCTGCTTCAATGATTTTGGTGAGTAGAATAGGGTTTATTTACTCGGTTGAGTTTATGCCGAAGTCCAAATGGTTGTTTAATTGATGGGAACATGGTAATTGACCATTAGCAATAACAAATCTATATTAAAATAGAAAAATAGTGACAACCTTTCTCCATATAACCTTATAAGGGCTCACTTTAAACCTACGCAGTTCTTCACCAGAGGCTGATATCCAGACGACAGCTTGAATTACCTTCGAAATTATCCTATTTTACGTACGAAGCCGCGAGCGATGGCTAACCATCCGCACGCCTTTGAGAGCTTCCATATTTCCTCAGTTAATAAAAGTGATCATAGTCCTTATATATGTACAGGGTGTTTCAAAATTGTGCATATTTTCTGAATTTTTGAAAGTTTTTTAAATTCCGTTCGAATTATAGATAGGCACTTTCGGTAAGTTTTAAGTCCTTGAAAATGAAGTGTTCCCAATATTTTTTTTATTTCGCGGGTTTTCTTATGACTAAGTCTTCCTCTTTTAGCCGATGGAATTTGTGAGGTTTTACCTAACGAGTGGCCAGTTCTGTTGAGGTATGATTTCGATGGAATAGCCTCTAAGTGTAATTTGTCGAAATATTGTTTATAAAAATCCCATTGGTATATGGCCGGGATCGAACCGTGGTCCGCCTAGTTACTACCAATCGTATAAACCACTCAGCCATCGACGCACCTTTTCCCTATTTAACTTGCAATTTGAAATTCATTCAATACAATATAAATACTTATATTATTCTTCTATCATCAGATCACTTTAACAAAATTTTTTTTAGTCCATCTTGTGACATAGCTATCAAATTAAAGGACTCGTTATAAGATTTTTTTTTTTGTAATGTTAAAATGCATAGTTTCAATTATATTAAAGAAAATATACCAAAATTGTGCTTCATCCCCGCCTCCCTTATCTCCAAAACTACTAAGTCTAAAATTTTGAAAACAATAGTAAATATAGGCTCTCGCTCATAGTTTGCAGGAAACCCTAAACGAAATCCCTGTCTTAAAGTTCTCACGTTGGAATGGTACAGAACCGTCTCCACGCGAGTTCGACTCGCTCTTGGCGATATATTCTTAAATCTACCCTCCCAACGATGAAAGTTAGTATGGGCCCCACGGGAGAAGCCGGGGCGAATAGCTAGTCAAAAATAAAAAATATTATTTCAATGTGGCAACATCAGGACTGGACCAATCCGTGTGCAGTTCCCCTTGCAATGCATTTCGCCGTTTACTAAATTAACAGAATTGTTTAATTGTTTAAACATTACACCATCCTGTATATTAGACCAAACCCTCTGTACCTCACTAGTAAACGGTAAGCCAGATGAAAGCAGCAGAACGCATGCTTTACGCGGAATAAGCGCGCGTATAAATTCTAATAAGTATCCATTTGATGAGTCACCCGGGGGCCATAACGCTTATAATCTCGGCCATTTCTCTACCAAGAAAATTTTAAAATCTGAGACCGGTAGTTGTTTATAACAACCTGCTGCCCGTGGCTTCACACGAGTAAATTTCAGGATTGTAAATATTTTTCAAAGATCTTAAAAAAAATCATACATTCTAAATGTATGTCCTATGGATTAACCATAGATGTATTATAGTCGCGCTGGCGCTCAACTAGATTGGCAATACAAAAGAGAAAATGCATAGATACGTGTATGTTAAAGCGAGACAGATAGACGAGACCGTTTTTTAATAACTCTAACATCCTGTAACAGCCTAGCATTAGTAGTAAGTTTGCTTACTTTTGTAAAATATGCTGTTTTACATTAAAATTTAGTGTTTAGTAGACGTGATTAATTGTGGTTACGTGTGCAGTGTACAGACACTTGGTATGTAACTTATCTAAGATGAAAAATCCACAGAATTACACATTATACACACACTGATGTATAATTTTTTGAGAACAATATTTTCTGTCACCTAAGTTTAGATCTGTCACTAATCTGCAATACCCTAATTACTTAAAACTGCCTCTAAGTATGAATCATCGGATCGATGTAAATATGTATCTTAAATTATAGTTTGTTCACTTTTTTCTATAGCCTGTTAGGTTAGGTTAAACAATTTTTATATTGTTTGGTGATTCAGTTTTAGTGTCACTTTTATTATTTTGAAATCCAATATAATTATTTGATGATTGATATTATTTCCAAGTAATTCTTAATTAATATTTAGGTAAGCGTTTTATTATTATTTGGTGATACAATTAGGTGACAAATCTACTATTTTAGGAACAAATATTATTTTATTAGGTCACTGAAAATGCATTTATTAGGTAATTGATAAAATCATGCCCTATTTTTTTTGGTCTCGTTCTAATCGCGACATTACTAATCTAGTATAACGCCAGCATACTACATCTATGGATTTACCTATTGCCGTTTCACAAGTCGGGCTACTTGAACTGAGATATTTGATGTTCTAAATTCAAATAAAATGTATGCTTATCCTAAAATGTGAAAGTTTGTTTGTTTGTTTTTTGTCCTTCTTTCACGTTAAAAGTCAAAACAGAGCAAAGGATCGATGACATGTATTTGCAAGGAAATAATTGGAGGACCGGTGAGTGGTACATTTTATTCCGGAAATCCTTTGGTATAAATTCTTATGCCACATTAATTTCAGAAATGAAAGATTTTTGTCCAGCTTTTGTCATTCTGTTGTTTTTTATTAATATTTTAAACTTTTATCTTATCTATGAAACCCGCAGATTTTTACTTTGGACTAGACTACATATTTCATGAGAGCGTGCTAACAGAACCTTTTCCTCGATATTATTCGTGCTCCGCTCTTATAAAGGAAATAAATAAACCTTCTGCGAGAAATGTAAATCATAATAGTGACAACCGTATTCAAATCCGTTGAGAAGCTCTCAAAATTACTGCAATCATCTGTATGCTTTGATGAATATAAAAGGAAAAGATGGAGTAATACGGTTGCTCAGCGTGCCACGTAGCATACGCTCTGCCCAAACGCATACGCCATGTATAGCAAAGTGCTGAGACAGTTTAAAAAGCTCTCATACAAACACATTATATGGCAACACTTTTTATTCTATAGATTTTTAGTTACTTCCTACGCATGTCTCCGTAATAAATTGAGGTGAATTGTTGTTGCGGGTTCGGTGCCCGGATTTTTTTCTTTTTTTTAATACAGCCACACCGTATGTCGTCCGTGAAGCAAGCGAACGATCCGTCAAGGTAACTGAGTAGATAATTCATATAGGATGGGACATAAATAAATCTACTTAAGTGAGTGCGTTTACCGTCTATGATGTTTTTATATTAAAACCATTAATTATTTTTAAGTGTATTTGTCACAGTTTTGATGGATTGTTTGACTCAAAAACTACTGTAGATATCTGCTACTGGAATTTGATTCTTGCTCTTACTTTATCCCGTTTTTAGGCCTTTTGATTTTTTTTCCTTTAGTAGGTAATTCACTTACAAATTAAATAAGTAATTACTCAGTTTCACATCATTTTAAGTATAAGTAAAAGCCAGCAAGTGGCAGAAAAATTGTTCGGTAATTTACCGTCGTTTTATTGACGCAACGTTTTTCACTTCATACGGGTAGCAGAGCTAATTATGCCTACCTTGCTCCCAGTCGGCTTGACTCTTTCCAACGTCAGAACTTCAACAATCATCGTCATATTTCAATCAGTTTACACAAAATGTACGCGGCCGCAATGCTGATACTAAATACCAGTACCGCCGCAACCGCTATGTCCCTGCATTTGAAATCTGTAATATCTTCGAAAATATTCATTTAAATTACATGCTCTAAAGGGCCATATTGACCTATATTAAATGCACGATGTATTTAAGGTACTTAATTGGATAAGGATTAATGCTGTATTGCTAAAAATCGCTTCGTAAATAAGCCATTATTTCTCGTAAAAAGTAAAGGTTAAAAAATGGTTATTGTGGGTTTATCCCTAAGAGATAGACATATACCATCGCGGACTTTTTTGTAGATCTTTTTAAGGTGTACAATACTGTAGTACATTATTTTGATCTATCTCGTATAGTTCAGCCAGAGTTTGCAATGTAAGCGCAAAGAAATGTGTTTATTTACGACATCGCATTAGAAACCTCTAAAATTATCAGTGTTTCTCTACTATATTATGCATATTTATACATATAAACCTTCCTATTAAATCACTCTATCTATTAAAAATCCCGCATCAAAATCCGTTGCGTAGTTTTAAAGATCTAAGCATACATAGGGACAGACTGACGGGAAGCGACTTTGTTTTATAGTATGTAGTGAAGTTTGCTAAAATTTTTTCCCGCAAAAAAGTCCTAGATCGCCTTTCACATTTAAAATTATAACAATTTTTCTAGAGCTCGTCTCGTGACACAAATAATGGTCAATCTTATGGCCAAATTACCAGAAAATTGACGGGGGAGGTGGTAGGCGTCTCCTCTCCTTAGTATTACTACTCTATGATATTGAGTGTTTCTATCATATGTATTTTTAATGGAAAGTTTGGAAATTGATAACGATTTTTGGTAGGTAATCCGTTTGGTTTTGGTGGAACGTCCGTAGTAAACTAAGTCACAGCTTTATAACTCCATTATGTTGTTGCGATTGGTTTTGCTGAAAAAATTGTGTAGTAAAATAAAGAAAAATTCCATCTAAATATACCTCAACAGAACTGGCCTCACAAAATACCATCGGCAAAAAAAGGAAGAATTGATCTTCCGCTACCCTGGGTACCATGGGACCGTAATCTAGCACATATAGACAGACACGGCAGGGGACTGTGTATTATATTATTTAAAGATAACTCTATGCTAAAATCCTTTATATAACCTGTTTATCATTTGGCTGTCTAGATTGCGTAACGCATATATCCTGGAGGGTACAATTCTCACTCTCGACTATACCGTGTAATGCACAAAGTATCACAACCTCCTTTACTATTCGTAGATATTGCTTCAACGCACCTTATTCATAGACCAGGAACCTATTTTAAATGTGATATCGGCTAAATGAATTTGTATTAAAATACTGCTGTTTAATATAAATTAACTTTTTTTTAAGTATACCGACTTCAAACATTGTCGCCGTTGAATTTGAAGTCGATTGGTACCAAATTAGGCTACAAAATTAAAATAGATTGTAAAGAAGATCTGTTCAATGTTATCTAGTGAGAGCTAGGTAGTTTCTGATTTGGCACCAACCATCTCCAAATTCAACGGCGAAACGAAATATTTAATTACTTGCTTTTTCAGTGAATAACAGTGTTTGAAGTCGGTATACTTTTTTAAAAAGTTAATTTATTTTTCGTTTTTAAGTGATTTTGCTGTTAATAACATCATAATATAATACAAAAATAAATCATCGAAATTGTCATACATTTCATCGAGTTATGACAAAAATTGCCTTAAAATCAGTTTTTCAAATTCTCTGAAGAACTACTGTACCAATGTTTACAAATAAAAAAAGTATTTTAATTATATAAATGACGGAGTTCTGATGAAATAAACATTTTAAAAATGCAACCGAATTGAGAACCTCATTTTTTTAAGTCAGTTAAAAACTAAAATGTACCACTGATAGAATCCTAACTAATTATTATAAATGCAAAACTGTGTTTCGTTCACATCATAACACAACAACGGATCGACGTGATTTTTTTGCACAATGACCAAAGAAGTGACAAAGGTTACTTTTTATCCCTGAAATCCTTCGGGATAAATTCTTGTCACATTTTTAAAACCACGGGCAAAGCTAGTTACCTAGGTATACTATAAATACGACCGGACGCACCAGTAATGATGTTAGCCCCCGGCACACGATCACCTACCTTAAGATTACAGATATTCTCACATATAGACAATACACCAGACCTAGACGTTTAAAAGGGTTTCGCAACCAGATATGGACCACTTACTATTGTGCAATATTATGGAAGGTTTAATAATATATTAGCGTCTGTCTGTCTGTCTGTAGGGCTGCGTCGAAAACTACTAAACGGATTTGAATTTGGTTTTCAATGTTATCATAAATTGCTTAATGAATCATATTAAAAACCACCGACACAAAATATGATCATTAAAAAAGCATCAATATTCATCTATCTATCATCACGCTTTTCATCCTAAGAGGGGTAGGCAGAGACAATCAACATTTGTTACGATCCTGACATACCTCATTCGCTTCTTTTATATTCGTCATACCTTTCATACATGCTCGGCGATTGTGTGTACCTACTTTTAATATTTCCATCGATCAATACACTTTTAGTGTTCAATAAAAGTACACATAGATCGTCCTCTGTCAGCATTTCCTTTCACTTCAGCCATATAAACTATTTTAGTCAATCTCACATCCTTCAGTCTTTCAACGTTCAATATTCAATTGCTCGAAAATCAATCATAAACAATCATGGTGCATTGGGACCGCGCTGATGAACATTGAACAAATCATAGAGTCAATCTATATTTATTAAGTAATATGTACCTACCTACTTAATATAAGTAAAGATATCATCGCTCTCCGACGCTTTTATGATTATTTATAATTGATTTTCGAGCTATTGAATATAAATTATTTAATGCCTTTTAAATGTTCATATTTTGCGTAGGGGGGTTTTTATTTGTAATTTTTTTTTGGGAAGAAGAAAAGGGGAGGGGTTATAGGTGTCAGTCGGAAATGTTTGGTCTCATAATAATTAATAGAATTCGAGATCCCTACACAGGCTCTGATGAAACCTGAATACCTTGGAAACCATGCTTGTCCGATTATCATCAAATATATATCTAAGAACCTGCTCTGAAGTTATACTCATGTTATCCATATAACGTATCAAAATCGGTCCTGCCTTTTGGAGAAAAATTGTAACAGACATACAAAAACACCTCTTATAAAGTAACATAGGAAAGAATTTCGCAGAAAGAAGTAGGTGATTTTGAAAGTGTTTAAATTCATATAATTTCACCATTGTTGAACTAGCGAATCGAAGCTAGTTGTGCAACCCACCCGCGTTAATGGTTAGGTCGTAGCGTGATATTATATTCCTCAAGAATTGGGCTATCAAATGCAAAAATAATTTTCGAAATCCAACTGGTCGTTACAGAGATTAGGGCGTTCAAATAAACAAACTCTTCAGTTTTATTATAAGTATGGATGAGCATCGACATCACAATGGTTAGCTTTGAAATAAATCAGAAGAAAAATTACGTGTATCGACAGGATTTTTCTTCTTCTTGCCTTATGACTCCCGGAAGCGTGCTTTCGGTGCCAGGGTAAGAACCTAGCGGTAGACCAAGTATTCCTCTTTTAGCCAATGGTAATTGTGAGGCTAAACCATACTGCTTGCATGGCTTTTTCCCATTTATTTGCACGAATGAAACTTATATTATCCTAGTATTTCCAACAAACATCCTCTCTGCCTGCCCTTACGTAAGAAAGGCGTGAATATATGAACAGAGTATTTCAAACTATACCCTATTAAAATAATTCCTACAATACTAATCATAGAGACGCGCTGCGCCGATCTGTATACGATAAAGTTCCGATTATAATCTACTCGGTGATGAATGCTTGTATTGCTGCTACTATGTCTTGCCACTTTCCTGTCCTTAGTTAGAGCAAGGTAGAGCAATTGTGCGGTAAGAGGGCGAAGCGTCCTCAACTGGCCTCAGCAGAAAAGGACATGGTTGTAAGCTTTCAGGAAACTAATAGTGAATTTGATTATTATTTCATAATGACACCGTAAAGTCTCTAAGCTAAGATTGCCACGTATTGCCAAAATGCTAAGCACCAATTTTCTTCAAGATGTGCTTGTCGTGCTTCAGAGGGCTCGAAAAGGCGGCGTCCGCACTTCTTCTAAAAATAACAGACGTTAATGACGTGACCAGGCTTACGGTTCGGTTTTTAACCTCACACTGATGTCTTATTCAGATCACCATGTATTCGTGTCTAAAAGTTCGTTCTAATTTCAAATTAAATAGTAAGAAATATATTTTTTTAAGTGCATCATGTGATATATCAAATAAAAGGGCTGGTTGTAAAGGAAAACAAATAGATTTCATTATAATTGTTAAATGCATAGCTTAAATTTGCTAATGGAGGCACTTATCTCCGAGTTAAAAATTTTAACCTAAACGAAAATCCTGCCTTTAAGTTCTTTAGTTCTGACCGATAAAATAGTACGGAATCCTCAGCGCGCGAGTCGTACTCGCAACTTGGCCAATTATTTTGTTATAATAATTTAAATAAGCTTTGATCATCTTTTCATTGTTATCATAAAACAGTCCCCTGGTCATACTGCAATACCATGTATAACACAATACCCAACGAGTACGTCTCGGTTTTTATATTGATCGGACTATAATCATGCCGATTTGTATTCATACATATCACTTACAATAACTTAAAATAATCACACAAAACTTAATCCTTATCACATACATCTTTTATCAGATTGATTTGGACACTCCTAATGTACCGCGTCGCACTTGACAAATAGACTACAATCGTAGTATGTGAAGTTTGGTTCTGTATAGTCTTATTCTCGTTAGGGAATGTTAAGGTCTCGAACATCTCCAGTTTAGTCCCGTGCTATTTTAGTTAATATTCAGTCTTAATTATGGCAAAGTAATTGTGTGAAAACCTTATTTTTTATATGAATATCCATTCGATAGAATTCTCGTTAGTCTAATCACTAATGTAAGACAATTAATTGTTCCTTTCTTATTTTATGACTGTACCTGCTAGCTTTTGCCAGGGGTCCTGCGTTGTTATGGCAAAAGTAATAAACCTTCTAGTGGCTGTAATTATTTCAAGCCCCGTCCCGTTTTACAGAATCAAAAATAAACCTAGGAACATGATCCAATCATAGAGTTAAAATAATATCTAAGTACACTAGATATTTATAAAGAAATATAGTTATGTAAATCGTGTGCAAAGCCATCTGCTAGTCGCTAATCGAAGAGATCAAATAAATAATTTTAATACATATTAAATATAATTACTTAAATTAAAAAACAATTAAGGGTTTGATCCCGGATCCCGGCCATGTACCAATGAGTTTTTTAATTAAAAACTTATGTACATAATCCGACAAACCACACTTAGAGGCTTTTCCATCAATATATACCTCTACGGAACTGGCCACTCGTTAGATATAGCCTCACAAATACCATCCGCTAAACGAGCAAGGCTTGGTCTTCCGCTGGGTACCCTGGAACCGTAACACGGTTTCGGGAGCTTTAAAGCAACGCGTGAAGAATGAAAGATTTTTTTTTAAACCTTTTTTTTGTTATAATAGGTAGGGAATAATACGCGCCTGAAAACACTTTCAAAACGGTTATCTTTTTTTTCAATTCCTTACGTTTTATAATATGTATTGATATTAATTAATAAACGTTTTAAATACTGCAACTTATAATAAACTTCAAATGAAATAAATATGTATTGGAAATAAACCAAGTCGGCGCGTGTTATGACGGACACATGCGGCCAAGCTCGCCTCCGTATGTAAATTTTATTTTAACCATTATTATATTTTGATATTTTTACTTTGTAGATATCATATATAGCGTGTTTGATTTGATACACGATTTCTGTATTTTTTTTTTGCACAGCTCCAGGAAACTGTTTTACAAGCCAACGACAAGTCTTCTTCATTTATCCGATAATATTTCTGTAGGCTAGCTAACAAGTATCTATTGATGTGTTTTAGATGAATAGATCTTTGTTATTGGTATATTGACTTCTAGTGTTTCATAGCTGGTGCCAGGTTCTAAAATATGCAAAGTGAAGCAATCGCTAAATGTATACATTGATATCAATGCGACCCAATATCAATTGTATGTTATTCAGATCACCATGTTTTGCGACCTTCTCATTAATTCTCATTAAAAAGAAAACATAATATTAATTTGAATTAATTTAGTTTTTTCTTCGTTACATTATATTGTGTCATTATTAATATGAAATACAGTCAACTGGCCATACTGCAACACCTTGTATAATAAAGGCAATAACACTAGCGGTCGCCTGCACACAGTCCATCTGTCAGCCTACCTTCCTGAATTCCTCGGACAAGTCCGACGTGCCTCTGTGACTGTGGTTGATGACACAGTGAGGTCACCCTGCTGTGATGCCGTTTGTCACACTTGAGAATATTGTGTTTGTTTATTTATAGTAGGAATATTGAATCTCGCAATTTTGAAGTGTTTAATATATCCCGTAACCCAAACCCACCATCTTAATATGCAATGGATCGACTTGATTTTTTGCACAGCTGGAGTGATATAGGCATTTTTTTATCGCGGGACATTATCTCATTTATCCGGGAAAATTGATTTTTCATAAACAACTTTTTACCCGTGCGAAGCCGAAGCAATCGTTCTAGTAAATATATAAAAAATAACTGTATCTAAATTTTTTTTTATTGTGGACGGCGGCTTTTCGTAATAATTTAAATGTGAATGAAAAAAAAGACTCAATAGCCTTATTGGTAGAGCTCTGACTTGGAACTCTACCTTGGAACCAGGAGGGCCCGGGTTCAATTCCTACTTATTCAAAAAATGCTAAGCACCAATTTTCTTTAAGCAAGTAACGCACTCCGCACTTCTTTTAAAAATGTATGTCTATTATAGAATTGTGACACATGTTCTGTTCAATATAGACAACTGGCAAAAAATGGACACTGTTACTGGGGTATCTAGCCTCCCCACAATGTACTATATAAAGGCCGTGAAGATGTGTTTGTTTGTTTTGAATGAAAGTTTTTAATATGACTCCATCGTAGAGCTCATTTTCTCCAATTTTAATATAAATCTCGCCTCATTAGCAAACACCGAATACCAGGGAATAGGCAATTTCATCATTAATTACGGTACGGAGTTACCTCCCTTACCCTTCCTTTTTCGAGTAAAAATAAATTATAAGTCATTTATCGTTACGCCCGGAGACACGAAGCGATGGGCTTACGAAATAAATATTCTGTCACGTGATTCTATACTCTCTTCTTAGGGGTGGATTAATATCCACTTGAAAGAAATACGAATACAATGACAATTTTTTTAAACAAATGAGAGGCCCTACTGTGCAGAAAATTGCATCGATCCGTTGCTCCGTTTTGACTTGAAATACGGACAAATTCGGTATATGTAAAAATTAAGGTTTTTTTCTACTTCACGGGTTGCCTGCCGGCTCCCGAAATCAGTTATCGGCCCCAGGCTACCCATCCGCGAAAGACCACGTCTCCCTCTTTTAACCGATGTTAAAATTGTGAGGCTATAACGAGTGGCGAGTTCTGTTGAGGTATTTTTTACGGAAAATCCTCTAAGTGTGGTTTGTCGGATATAAAAAACCCATTGGTACATGGCCAGGATCAAACCCTAGTTATATTATATACCCTATTTAATTTCAATGATTAGGTTAGTTTATGCAACTAATTTGTAGACCAATAACTTTTGGACGTGTTCATAGGTCCACTTGCCTAATAGGCATTGTCGAATACCTCAAAAAATTTGATCAGGTAAATAAGATTCCGCTGAGTAGATATATCAATCCAGTGTATTGCTTTAGCTTTTTAAGTAGGTACCGTTTGATTTTATAGAAAAACCTGCTTGGTAAGACAACGTATTTCGTCACGTACCGTATGACATAAGCCACGCCTATCACGTGACATGCGCAATAGAATCACACACGCCCACATATGCTGCACATGTCACGTAGATACGTGAAAGGAAGGCGTAAACGTAATTGGGCGTATCTGGGGGCGTATTCACATACGTGATATGTTCTTGAGATACGATAGGCTGGTATGACGAAATAAACCTACAACAAGAGTGCGTAAATACCTACTTGTGAAGGAGGCGTGTGTGGAAAAGTCAGGAAAAACAATTTTGGTAAAATAATTTTATTTATTTGAATGATGTTAAAAACTTCGATAAACGTAGATAGTAGCTTGAGAGAGATAATTGAAACTTGGGGACTCAGGTTCAAACTTTAATTGTACAAAAATCTAATATGGTCAACTGGCAAAATGCGCACACTGTTACTAGTATCTCTGCGTCACACCGCATGGTATAAAGACCGAGTAGGTGCGTTTGTTTGTTTTCATTTAAAACCAAGCAAAGCGTGCAATCTAGATTCTAGATTCGTTAATATTCATGCAGTTGGCCTTATATTGGGTGGTAGGTAGTCTGGATTCTCAATATTAAGACCACATTATTTTATTTATTGATTTTCCAAGTATTTACAGCCAATAATTGTCCTCCGTTATATTTTTTATCATTTTACGGCTCAACTCTAAACGCAGTCGTTTTTAATCATCCGTTAAATCATGCGGTATTGAGTGCCAAGGTTCCGAACCTTCAGATGGACAGGTACAATCTTTTGCACTTGGCTCATACCAATACCTAATACAGTACGAATTTGCTAAAAATTTTTTTTCTTATCACTTTCTGAAATCAGTTGTCGTGTCATATTCAATATTAGTTTTGGTAACAGCGGTCGCCGGCCGGCGTCTGAATTCACTGAAACAGGAGTGCACAGACCTGCGAGATGGAGTCATCACCATATGCCAATTGAAGTTTCTGGAAACTTTCTTCGAAAATCATAAATAATTATTGCGCGAATATTTTCTCAAGTTAAATCCATTGTAGGTAATGCCGACGCACCATTTTCAAAATGATGCCTCAATTAGAAAACGAATTATAATCACATAAACTAAAACGTAACCTACTCCCGGAGAGTTCTATTTTCAAAAACCGGAATTGTTTTTTAAATAATTTTATTACAAATGGCCAGTTCCAAAAACTTTCAGAAAACTTTGGGGCACCCACGTAATAAAGTTTCAGGACAATTTATAGAAATGTTATCTTATTGTCAACTGCCCCTTGTGTCACATTGCAGTTTTTAAATGTTGGTGCTGCGTTATTTTGATAATTAAAAAGTTGTAAATTCAATCGTTTGAGGTTTTAATAGGTTTAGAAACGTTTGGATGTAAGTATGTTGTTGTTTCGTTGCCTCATTTTCATTGATTCGAAGGTTAGAAATAAGCCAGATAAAATTTTGTTCAAGGTCCTATCCTAGCTTGGCAACACTGAGGTATAAAAGAACTTGATTCCAAGTCACTACTAATAATATTTAAAATAAAATAATCCTTTGGCCGTTTCAAGGAGTTATATATCAGGTTTTATAAAATGTACCTTTTAAGTTTTTTTTTTACATTTTTTTAATTGATTTGACATGTCAGGTCAGGAATATATAACAAAAGATATATAAATCGATATATCCTAAAATCCCATGATTGATTTTTCATTGCATACCTACCTGTAATTTGTATATCACCAATCATCTTTTGTTTGAGTAGAGCACACTATTTCTATGTGTAATACGTACGTACCTAAAGAAAAAAAAACATTGATAAAAAATGAATTCGCACCTGCCGCCGCAATTATCGGCACGACCGCGGAAAATCGCTACGGAATCCCAACTGATACTCGCAGAAACTTCCTCAAAATAAAAACTTCGCTAAAAGTTCAACCGGAAAAGAAAGAAAACGCGAAAATAAAAAAGCCATTGACTTCCGACCGGCCGTCGGGCAGCCCCTAAACTTTAGCCGCCTTTTTTGATCCCAGTCGCTCGGTTGAAATCACAGCTGAGTCTTTTTTCTGGTTTCTTTAAATATTTACGCGGCAGTAAAAAAAGATATTCTATTCCTCCTCAATTATTTGTTAATTACAAAACAATTAAATTAAACAGTTAATTCGCGCTTTTTTGTTGATTATATTTTTTTAATGCTTAATGCTATTGTATTAACATCTGGCACATTGCCGCGGCGAATATTGACTCGTAGGTCATAGGTTGATCTTGATGTCCATGTGTGTGTAAACTGTATAATATGTACTTCAAATCTAATCATTTTAATATGAGCAAAAGAATGCTGCATGTTGGATCGCTCTGTCTTAAATTACACAAACAAACTTATCATTACCGCTTTTATATCATGTTGTGTAGACAGAGATGGGTAAACCATCTACTTTTGACGGTTGTCCATATTAACGGAACAGGTGGCAAGCCTGTTGCTGCACTTAATGAACCTAGAGGTGTCACTTCTTTAACAGACGGAAATATCTGTTATTTTTAGAAGAAGTGCGGACGCCATCTGTACGTGCCCTCCGAAGCACGAGAACTCGATTAAAGTACATATTTAAAAATAATATTGGTGCTTAGCATTTTTGGCAATGAATAATAATTATACCCGGGACCTCCCTGTTTCAAGTCCAACACCCTACCAATTAGGCTATTGACTCCTTTTGCATACAATTTTGCCTCCTCTATATAAATCACACATACATACCCAATAATAACGTTAACAATCAGAATGAATTTCAGAAACTGTAAAATCAAACGAAAGTACCTCCAACAAACATTCTTACATAAGACCATATAAAACGGACTGAAGGGTCCTGAAACAATATGGCAGAACGGATCGATATATAGGCTAACAAACTGAACGACAGAGCAGTGAAAATGTCGAGGCGATACATAGGCGAGAGAGAGCTAAACAAATCACTGTTGGGAGGCGCAAATTGAGCACGTACCCGTTCCGGCTAATTTTATTTTGCAATTACCTCACACCCCCGTAGCCCCCTCCTTGTCACTCCTACGCGATAATACGACATTCTTGAGAAACAGAGACGTGAATTAATTTGACTAATCGATAGGAAGAAGGAATTTAAAAATATGTGAATCCGGATAACTAAGGACTGGCCTAAACTAATTTTTAATATGTTGCTAAAGGCTGCACCACATTTTAAACTCTATTACAACTAAATAAGTTTGCTAATCCGCTAGTTTGTACTGGCCATTTGACACTAGGTTTTCCAACAACGGTAAACAAATTTCATAGTGATATATAGTTTTAAAAAGTGGAACGAACTTCCGGCCGGCGTCGGTCTTTCCTCCTTTCTTCAACCTGGGGTCCTTCAAGCGATGCGTGAAAAAGCATCTCTACGGGTGGGCGCTACTGGCGGACTGTATTATTATGTTCTGCCAGTTGCGCGCATTCATCGATGCATATGCTTAATAGTCAGGCGGTGGCAGGGTCACATGTCGTCTTCTCTATAAAAAAAATAAAAATACAAATATGCATAATGAAATTGTATTAATATTTTGTATACAAAGGATTATTTATGTCTTCTGCAAGGTACTTGTACTTCCATGATTTTGGAAAAAATATTCCAATTCACCTGTTTCCCATAAATTAATTCTTTTAAACTTCATTTACTCTACACCATACCATATTTATAAAAAAAAACACATTTTAAATTCAATCTCTGTTTTGTTGATTACTCTATGAAGCCCCTCCTCTGTAAAAAGGTTGTAAGAAGCAAGGTGGACACCAGGGGGTGTCAGGGAGTTAAGACGCTGGGAGGGTGACAGAACGATCGCCTCCGCAACCCTTTCGCTTTTTACCCGGACCACCCGTTCCCGCGAGGAAAGCGGGTGCCCCGAAATTCAGTGACGGTTTTCTTGCGTATTTTTTATTGCTTATTAGTTTTTACCAAAAACTCCAATATTAAACAAAAAATGTTTTTAATTTGGATTCAGTAATTTAATTATATACGATTAACTGACATTGACTGTTTGTAGTTATTTTTGCATCAATTTTGGAATTATAATCACTGTAGTAATAGGAATTATTTACTAATATACCATTGCCTTTGAAATTATCTGCAATGGTTTAAGAAAAAAAATATTTACTTTTTTCAAATTCAGAACCGAACACCCTGTAACCGCTAAGCCTCTCGCATTTCTTCGTCGCTTCTTAAAGTGTTTTACATACAGCCTCTGTGCGTGTTTGTATGAGTGTACAATCGTCATAGTGTGAGTAGGTACGCATTTCCCCACCACCCCCTTAAGAAAAATATCTTACCCTTTCTCAACGCCCCTTTTGATGTACTCCGCCTCTGGTAAAGAAGATATGAGACTTTTTCAAAAGCTTAATTTAAATGAGATCTTGGGAAATGTCTCAATGGAAAATATTCCTTAATTTAAAACAGCTTGTCTCTGGTTGGCGACAACGAGTGAAGTGCGGCGAAATTATTTTTTTAATTACCATCGAATTTATATTGGAATTGTTCGAATGGAATGAGATTCATTGGCCTAGAGAATTCGCTCGTGCAATGGGTTTGATTCCGATGTAACAGATATTTATCTAAACTTATTTATTTTGCTCTAAAATATTTATTAGGATATCCTATGTCTTAATAAGGATAACAGTTTCTACGAAACCATCGTAACCTCGCTTTCTGTTATAGACTTTATGACAATGAAGTCAAAAGATCAAGTATGTCTATACAAATATTATAAAGAGGTTAAAGTTTGGATGTAGGGCTCTGAAACTACAGATCCGATTCTAAAAATTATTTCACTAATAGAAAGCTACATTATCCCTGACTATATTTTATTGTTTTAAATATATTTAATAATAATAATAATAATAAATTTTTATTTACTCAGATAACAAAGATCCAGTCATGTTAGTATTATTAAACTTACAGCTATGTTAGTACGTATACATTTATTTAAATTATATTAAAGGCGGTACCTAATTCCAAAAATGTCTCATGGAACCCTTTACCGGGCCACCGGAACAAGTAACCCAGTCCAGTGCTCCAGGAACCCCGAGTCTATCCTATCACTTACTACCTTCAGGAGGCTGTTACCGCTTCCTCGAAGCCTAGACATCGATGATGCGGCTTTTTTGCGCATAATTGCATTAAAATCATCTATATGTGCATTTGCGAACATGCCAGACGCACTACAGAAACGAGGCAGCCGCAACAGCGTCCTGAAGGCATTATTGAATTGGACACGCAGACCGCTGTAGCTTCTTTTGGTATAGCTAGTCCATAGACTTGCAAGCCAAAAATTGCCTATACATAACATCACAAAATATATGTGATTCGCATTATTTTATAAATGTAACTCTATGTTAATACTTATGACTTGTATCAGATTTATACCTGCTTGTATCGAAATTTTCAGAGACCCGACAAAAGAAAAATCATTAAATCTATGTACATTTTAAAGAAATAAAGTCTGTATGTTATAGTGTGTGTATAGGGCAATCTCCTTAACTGCCAAGACAAATTAAGCAAGTATTTATTTTGATAAATCACTGAAAACGTGCTGTAAACTCGATTTATATATTCTCAAATAACTTTTAAACGCAGTTTTGAAGAGACCACAATATTATACACAAGAAATGCATGAAATATTCATCTGCCTACTAAGAACAAGTTATGGCAAAAGAATATATCTTTTGAGGGAGCTCAGATTTATATCGCTTTTCCATAAAAGGACATTGAAGTTCTATTTTTAACCGAACTTCAAAAAAAGGAGGAGGTCCTCAATTCGTCGGAATCTTTTCTTATTTTTTATGTATGTTCCCCGATTACTTGATGGACGCCTGGAACGGTTTAGACAATACACTTGAAGCGATTTGGGTTTTTTTTTGTTTGAAAGGGTATACTTTCCAGGTGGTCCCATGGTCCTCAGGTCAGGATCTTATGATGGGATCCTGGAGAAATCGAGAACTCTTCAAATTTTATAGGCACACTTGAAGCGATTTGGGTATTTTTTTATAGTGACTTGTGTATTTGCTATCGGAAAGCACACTTTTCAGTGCATAATTTTTGAAGTCGGTACACTTTTTAAAAAGCAAATTAAATACTATAAATACACTTGGATTTTAAATTTTGTGTAGCAGCTAGTTTAGAAGTAGGTTTATAAAATTTATATAATTGCTCATTGTAAATTAATGTACAATTATATTATTTTATGAGTAATAAAAATTATTTAAACCATTATAACAAGACTACATTTCCAAGTAAATCATCCGTTTTCTTACAACAAAATACGTATTTTTCTGCTTTAAAAATTTTATTGTGTCAGGGGGCTAAAATACTAACAGAGTTTTGTTTTTTTAATTTAAAAATTTCCACAGGCCAAGATGTCACTTTCATTGGTGATATCTGAGGGTGATATTATACTTCTATTTTTTTTAAATAATGCTAGACCAATAAATTTAAGGTGTTATTTACCTACTACACATATTGCAATGTGTAATTAGTAACAATTTCCACATTTAGCGAGTCTGGTAGAGTTTTGACAACATAGATATCTCGGCCAGTTGCCGAACAGTACAGGTGGCAAGCCTGTTGCTGTGTCACTTCAATATTAGTTATTTTTAGAAGAAATTTACATCGTGTGCCTACCAAAGCACGAGGAGTCGATTATAGGTGGTGCTTAGCATTTTTTTTAATGGAGGGAATTGAATCCGAGACCTCCCAGTTTCTAGGGGGTTTAATTTTCCATGACGGACCCACCGTACCCCTGATCGGATGGTGGAATTTTTTTTTCCGTCCCACTGTACTTACCCTCTCCACTAGAACTGCTGAATGAGGACATTGCTACCAGTGTGCCAAGATACAATTTAATATGCTTCTATTCTAGGTTTGGATCAGAAAAACTAAATTAAAAAAACCTTACCTATCGGCCTAAAAAACAAAAACAAATAATATTAACCCAAACACCGTTCATAACATTTTGCCCTCACCCTCCTAACGCCCGTCTTAATGAAACAAAGAACTCTTAAGGCGCCCATTTAAATACATGTTTCTTAGCTTTCGCCCTGTACCGATTTAAATCTCGCAAGCAAAAATTTCCCAAACACAAAAGTCTTAAAACACCTACTATAGACGGCGTGCGTACCGTACAAGGGAGGCAACCCTTTACCCCGAACTCGTTTCTACTCTTTCTTTACATTTATTTCTTATGGCCTGTTTCTTCTTCTTAAATTATAAAGTTGATAGCGAATAGATGGTTTTGATACTTAGTTGGAATTGCCATTATTAATATATATCTACCAATTACAATGTCCGCCCTTAGGGTCATCCCTTAATTACGTGAGCTCAAAATGGGGGGGGGTCCAGTAACATCTCATCAAATCTCACTTAAATATAAGGGTATAATTGAAAATCTCACGTCAACTTTAAAGAAATATGCATTGCTATACAGATAATTTAAAAAAAAATTCTTCTCTTGAAATGTCCCATTTGCCCGTTTAAACATCTCATGGTTAAAAACATTTATTTTAAGATTAAGAAAAAAGTAAAAAAGAAACATTATCACTCATATTAATAAACTGTCATTCGTCTCCGTCTATCATAATGAATTGCAGATTTGTTAGAGGGTGACGAAATACAGTTTAGTTAATACGTCGCTAATTCGAGTAATAAGAGCGTAAGGGTTTTTAAAAGAAAAAAATATGTAGCGGAAATCTCACGTATGAACCGATGCAAATGTGTATGGCGGATAAACTATTCCCAATTTCTCTGTAAATTATCCACCTGTGTCACTGTAATTTAGCATATACTTACTTATTCAATATAATATCTAATTGGTTTTATTGAATAGGAAATATGGGTGGTAGAAAGAATAAAGGATTATTTTGCACCTATTTTTTCTTTCATAATCCATCGCAAAAATCTTAATTTTTTTTAAAGCGCTGTTATACCATTACCCTTCAATTATATACTTCGCGTTTTTTGTACCTTATTGAAATTTATTTATTATTATTGACCAACTAAAAAAATCATAAAATATTTTTTATTTTGAATTTTCAATAAGCTACAAAGGCCTGAAAGTACATTTTTCAAAGTTAATACGGGCTCCACTGGCGAAGTTAGTTATTAATAAAAACTACTCTCGAGCTCAAAGTTGTGTTCCAATAAATGTAACTAAAATAGCTGTCTTTAATTTCAACCTTATAGAGGTCATTTCATTTAAGTATCAAAATTGGTCAATCTTAGTCTAGAAGGAGCCGAAATGATGTTACAAAGGCGCGGAACTGGGCTAACACAAGTTTTCTATATTACTCGTACCTACTGTGCGTGCCTCCCTTCCCACCCCAGCCCGCGGCCCAAAGGGTTGTAGGCAGTCTTTGAAGATGCGCGCAAAGCTTTTTCTATATAATTTCACAGCTAACGATGGTAAGCGATTCAAATTTCGTTAAGTCTCGAATTTCTGGAGGCAAAAAATAATTGGTCGCGGCGATTTTGTGAATTTCTCTTCAACTTAAAACGTTTTAGTTATTTTTATGTTTTATTGTATTTATGTTATTCTCTTTGATATAGTACTAAGACGCTATTAATTATATTTAATTATTATTTATGAACTACTTAGGATTTCACCATAATTTCATGGATTGTTGAGGTTGCCCTATGTGCTGGTGCCCCGAGTTCAAACTCCAGGTCGACCAAATATTTAAAAAAAATGTATATATCTATTACGAATCAATAATTGTGTTGTCGTTGTCTTTGGTAGCTACAAAAGGCCTACATATTAATTCAGCTGAGATCCGGCTCGAAGGACCATATGATGTTTGATAGTAAATTAAAAGGCAAAGTTATGCGATCATGGACCAAAATATATATATATATATATACATCATTTATATTTTTAAGTTACCGTGTGGCCAGTTCTTTTCAGTTATTTTGAGATCGAAAGGCCTCTTCCTAAATATAATACATTGATGACAAAATTGTTTATAAACATGGGTTACCCATACCCACGTTGACAAACTCCAACTTGACAATTAACCAAGTAGTCGACACATCACGTTCTTAACTAATAACAATCCATCACACCCTATCCAGGTTTGTTTTGTAAATATTATGTCCACAATTTTAGACTATTATTAATTAAGGCGAAGGAAGAAATTTTGACTAAGTTTTTAGGGTTTCGATGTCAAATGACAAAAATTGAACCCTAGAAAAGTATACCTAAATAGGTGGAAAATATACTGAAATAAATTATTTTTCCGAACAAATTAACAAAATAAATCAAATCAAATTTCATTTATTAGCCGTTCTTTTCAGCTTCACTCTGCTCAGTTCCATATATACTTTTTAGGGATCCGTACCCAAAGGGTAAAAACGGAAACCCTAATACTAAGACTCCGTTGTCCGTCCGTCTGTCTGTATGTCTGTCCGTCTGTCACCAGGCTGTATCTCATGAACCGTGATAGTTAGACAGTTGAAATTTTCACAGATGATGTATTTCTGTTGCGGCTATAACAACAAATACTAAAAAACAGAATAAAATAAATATTTAAGAGGGCTCCCTTATAGATAATGGTACGGAAGTGGTGCGCGAGTCCGACTGGCACTTGGCCGGTTTTTTTTAACATCTGCCTTACTGCTGCTTGAAACCGTGTTAACTAGCATTCCCATTTTTTTAAAATAATTTCACAGTTTCCTTTAAAAATAATATTTTAGAGCCATTTTATGTAAAATCGCCACGCTCGTCTAGTTAATTAACCGTCGGTTACACGAAGACAGGTTCGCGACCATCCGTCAAGTAGTGTGCGCTCAGATGTGAGATAGAACACGCGTCTTCTATATCTATTTAAGAAACGCTAAGATAGTATGGAATAACAATCGAGTTAGCATTTTTTCATATACAAAAGAATAGAGTTTTTTTTCTTTCTTCACGGGTTGTCTTACAGCTCCCGAAACCGTGTTCCGGACCAAGTCTCCCTCGTTTAGCCGATGGTATTTGTGAGGCTATACCTATCGAGTAGCCAGTTCTGTTGAGGTATATTTAGATGGAAAGCTTCTACTTAATTAATTTAAAACCCCATTGGTACATGGCCGGGATCCGGGATCCGGGATCGAACCCGTGGTTTGCCTAGTTAATACCAGACGTCTTAACCACTCGGCCACCGACGCACACATTCCTAATAAGGCTAGTGATTATTCAACTCTTATTTTGGGAATTTCGCAATAATATTTTTTTAAAGCTTATATTCAGAAAATTACTTTATATGTAGTATTTGGCTAGATTAATGACGCTTAATCGTATATTATATTAGAATTTGGGCCCTTCAAAGAAATCATAATAATAAGAAATATATTTCCTTTTCTGCGGTATGATTTATTTTTCCCCGTGTAATAATCCTCAAAGCTGAGTGCTTCAAGTCTTCCTCATTTAGCCGACGATATTTTTGACTGTATCCTATATTGGATAGATATTAGACTAGCTATGCCTTGCGGTTGCGCCCGCGTTAATTGTTCCTACTCCTTTAACGCATGATGTTATATAGCCCATAACCTGCCTCAAGAATTGAGCTATCAAATGCAAAGAAGTCTGGTAGTTCCAGTGATTAGCGCATTCAAACAAACAAACAAACGAAACAAACTCTTCAGATTATTTAATTATTAGTATAGATAGATTGGTCCAAGACTTTGCAGGAATAGAAAAGTTGTTTAAAAAATCCATTTTCCCGGGGTAATGAGTTATTTTCCCGGAATAAGGGGAACACATGTCACTCACCGGCCTTCCAGTTGTCTGTTCAAAAAATTATGTGAATCTGATGCTCCGTTTTGGCGTGAAAGACGGATAAACAAACAAACACACTCTTATATTTATAATTCTCTTTATTTCACTTAATTTCTTTCATTTACATTTTTACAAATTTAGGTATAAAAAAAAACTAAAATATATATAAAATATAAAAAAGAAGTTATCCCCCCGGAAGCAAGGTAAATACCCAAACTACCGGTGGTTAGGGCTGCAGAGAGAGGAACTTCCTCACAATACGGGCCGTGCTGAGGAGTACTGCCTTCTGATACTGACCCTTGACCCAACTGCCAATCTCAAGGCTTCTAAGGTGACGGTCAAAACTCTTGGCCAACAGACCATTGACTGTCACGACTATCGGTACAATGATCGCCGACTTCACATCATTCACATATTTATAATATTAGTTACGATATATATTATTAATATAAAGCCGTTTCCATACTTTTTATAGAAGACAGTGAACCGGTAGACAATCTGTCTTGTTCAGGTGAAAACTGTCACCACCAGAGCCATATACCCTCGCGCAGGGCACGTTGTTGGCCTCGTGTGTGTATGTATAAAATAAAAATAATCTTTAAGGATAATAAAAAATGTTCGTAACAATTCAGTTTATTTCTGAGATTCTATATTTATAAAGCTTTATTTTATTTATTTGTCCAATGACTTCTTTAGTACTGAATTATTTCGAAAATTGTCTAAAATCCAAGGACTTGTAATAATACTTCGGAGAGCACGTAAAACTGAGTTAATTTTTGTTCTGAAAATAATAGTCTATTCTGTGGGCATTTTTACTCGTAGCGTCTCTGACCAAGGCGTTAGTATTCTAGGATAAACAAACATACACACAAACACATGTTCACGGTCTTTATACCTTGCGGTGTGGCTAGAGAAACCAGCAAAGGGTCCACTTTTTCCCAGTTGTCCAATATTGAATAGAACAAGTGCTGTTGTTGTACCTACTCTAGGATAAAACGTTGATTAGTACATCTGCACTACGGGTAAGGGGGAGAAAGGAATAAGATCTATCTGACCCCAAATATCGTCCTCATCTGCACACTTGGTACAAACGTGGCTCTGGCGACCGAGCAATGGCGGTATAACCATATACCTAGCTAGGCAACTGGCTGGAAGAGGCTACAGCGAGTCTGAAGACCTAAATAGCCTCAAAATGTCTGGTGTTCTTCCCAAGCTGTCAAGAGCACCATGACTAAGAAAAATAAAACGACTGTGCCAAGTAACAAACGCACAAACTTTTTACAATTGTATTATATATATAGGTTAAAATAAAAAAGGCTTTCAAAAATTAAACTTATTGAATCAACTTTTTTCTACCAACCGCTATCGCCAGAGATCACAAAGTTTCGGTGATGCGTGAAAAGATTGTTCCAAACTTTTTTCCCGAGCTAAACTTTGAACTTGTTCTCTTTTCATAAAGGATTTTTTTCACCTTTAATATATTTTAGGTCAAATTGTCTAACAGAGTCAAGGAATTTTCTAATGTGGGTTATTTACATGATTTTGGGTTGTCTGTATGTCTGAATGTTTGTCTATTTAAGTTCCAAAACGGCTGTAATTTTGATGTTTTCAGCTATCTAGTAAGTAAAAATTAAGACATAAAACACGCATCCGTCATAATTCTCGCCACGATTTACCAATTTTGTGATTTTTTTTTTTAAATTAACACCTATTCCATTTTCTTATTCATATTTTAAGGTTTCATACATCCGATGAAAAACGGAACCCTATAAGATTTTTCCGAATCTACTGAACATACAAGATTGAAATTTGGTATATGCGTTTACTCTAAGTTTGACGACACAATCACGGACGTAAATAATCGAACTCCGATTTTGGGGGAAAAATTAAAAGTAAAAAAAAAAATTCTTCAACTGCATCATGTGACCTATCAAATAAAAGAGCTCGTTATAAGAAATACAAATATATATTTTCCATAATTTTAAAGCATATTTTATATACGAGAATTGAAAAATTAGAAAATATGTCATAAAGTTCTCACGAAATGATGGTACGAAACTCGCTCTTGGCCAATTTTCTTATGTTGTCTTTTTATCAAGAAATACAACAACCGGGTACTCTACTTTCGTGTACTATTTAGCCTCTTGAATAATTTATTCCGTATTCTGAGTCTGTTAATGATCCCATGCAAAGTCGAGGCGTTTTCCTAGTCTAAAATATTATTAGATAATAATTTCGTTTAAGAGTCAATATTTCCATCCACCAAACGAAAGTCTAACAAAATTATAAGGAACCAAACTGAAAAAGCGGGTTAGTCGTTTTTAATCTTTGAAAGTGCTGCGTTGTCTTTGAAAAGTGTGAGTTTTCGGGACTTTCTGCTAATGGGTTAAGAGGGTGGGGGCGTAGATGGAATTTTTGGAAATTTAACGGGAATAATTAGAGACGTCACTTTTGCTTTATGGACGGCATAGTCCTTTGGGAATGTCACGATTGTTTTGGGGGTATTACCGCCATCTGAAATTTATTGCTTTGGTCCTTCAGGACGCTGAAGTTCTTGTGTTTTAGCCGTTTTTAATTAATACTAAATTTAGCCGGTTTCTTCGCTTGTTTTAACGCAATGTACCATAAATGTCTGGTCTGGTGTGTGTCTGTCTGTGGCATCGTAGCTCCTAAACGGATGAACCGATTTTGATTTAGTTTTATTTATTTGAAAGGTGACTTGATCGAGAGTGTTCTAAGCTATGATTCAAGAAAATGTATTCAGCCGTTTGAAGACTATCAGCTCTTTTCTAGTTGTTGTGAGCAAGTTACTGGTATGATCGATTCGAAATTTAGTATCCTGTGACATCAATGATATTACAACAACATGGTAAGCTTTGACCTGATGCTACTGCATCATCTGGAAGCCGCCAGTTAACAAACTCCTCACCAACTCGGGTATACTTTGTATGTGGCTAAGGCTAAATACACTCTTGTAACAATGTCTATATTTAGCGAGTTGCAATAAACAGAGGTTACTTAGGACTTGGGTCACTTTATAAATATATATATCCGTACTTCTCTATTATTTCCAGAAAAACTGCCAGAGAGCAACTCGAAAAGTCTTAATGACTTTTTTTATTATTTTATTTTTAACTATCTATTCAGACGACATTATATTTAACATGTTGAAAGTGGAGTTACTGAAGTTTTCAAGAAGAAAAACATATAGGAGTTTACAACAATGTCATTAGTAATAATTATACAAATAAAACGCGAATGTTTCTCCAAGAGATTAAGTGTAATTTTCATAGTAAAAATAAAAACATTATCGACTGATCAGCCACTGAAGAAGGGCGTCGGTGGTCGAGTGGGTAAAACGTCGGCTCACAACTGAGAAGTCGCGGGTTCGATCCCCACATCCGACCATGTACCAATGGGTTTTTATAATAAAATATGTACAAAGAGACTTTTCCATCTACATACCTCAACAGAGCTGGCCACTCGTTAGGGATAGCCTCAAAAAATCTTCGGCTAAATGAGGAAGTTCCCGGGAGCTGTAAGGCGGCAACCCGTGAAGATTTTTTTTCAGCCACTGAAGGTAGATATATCCTATATACAATGATTCATTCAACAATTCTACAGGATATACCTATACGTGATGTCATTTCTTGTGATTGGACAGCAAAGTTAAGGTATTTTGAGATCAAAAGGTTACGCCCCATCCTTAGCTTGACTTTTTCGTACGCTGCACAAGCGCTGTTACATTAAAAGTCTTACAACTAGAGTCACAATACGACCGCTTTACGATATATTACCCATCCAAATAAAGAAGTCACGTATTCCTTGCCTATTTAGTATGCACCATTCGTTTCATTACCCACACATTAATATATATTAAGGCACATACCGTAAATAGTACGCCATTTAAAATTTTCCACCCTCCACCCTGGCCACGTGCTCTAAGAAAAATCTCCCCGCATTCTGTCCGTATGGCTTCTTTATCTTTATATTTATTAGGGGGTTACGCGGTATCTTTCTTGTGACTGTAAATAATTATTTGCTGCTTTTTATGGAAAGAAAAGTATGGGGAAATATTAATGATGAATGCGTCAACGGGTGTATGGATGTTGATAAGAAATAATTATGGCTATAGTCTTCATTAAATGAGGCATGATTTTAGAAAAATAATATTACATTCATATAAGTATAAAGGAAAAAATCTAAAATGTACAATAATATATTTCCGCCCCGGCTCACTACTCCTCTGCGGCCCAAAGCATTGTGCGTCACGACCAGCCCGCTGCCACTAAGCTGATCGCTGCCGCTCCCGTAGCTAAACTCGCTCTCACCGCCCCCGTGGCTTACCATGCACCCGCTTACCACACCGAATAATATATTTAAAACTATATTAAACAAATTATAAAAAGAATACCTCTTCCAGAACCTCTGCCTGTGGCATGGTTCCCAAAACACTGGCTGCGCGTTACCTCGCTAAATGATTAAACTGATCCTTTGAGTGAGGTAAGAGCCAGAGCTAGTCTTGTACCTAAAATTTTAAGGGTTCCTACCCAAAGGAACTATTACTAAGACTCTGCTGTCCGTCCGTCTGTCTGTCTCGCAGTTGGCCCGTTTTTTTCATTTCGGCAGACCATAAACCCATTGTTTCCACTCCAAGCGCCAAAAATAAGTAATTCGTTATAATGAAGAAGAAAAATTAAGAAGAACATTGAATATTGATAATCAGAAATTATCCCAAAATTGGTCCAATCGTGGCAAGAAGTATGTGGTGCGGAAAATCGCGTATTGTTTTAGACACATGACGCTTTTATACTATTCAGTATGTTAATTCAAGTGTTTATCAAAGGTTTTGTAAGTGACTTGTGTCTTTTTGGGCACAGCTAGTTTCTACCAAAAATTATATTTTAATTAAAATACCGAACTAGAATCATAAACAATAATTATAAAATTAACAAGTAACTGGCAAAAATAACATTTAACTTACCTTGAACATTGAACCAAAACAAGACGAACAATAAGAAGCAGTAAGGCGAAAAACGCGTTTTCTTCCCACCCACAAGGGAGATACACCCTACCCTTTAAATTTCTTCTCAGCTCATTTTTAAGACTTTACAATACCAACACATACAAGCGGCATATATTTGAGACGTTCGCCTTAATTTATTAGAAGCGATAGATGTGTGCGTGTCTTTAGTGATTTTCTTTGGGATGGGAAAATGAAGGATAATTCGGTTTGTATGTAAGGACAAGATTGGAACTTTCCGTGTTCTGTGTAATTAGGAATGGTGTGTCGGTCCTCGTTAGGGATCAAACGCATCTGTAGGATTTTTTTAATTATGCACTTTCATTTTGGCTCATTGATTTTTTAAGTTTGCCCGTGTACTTTTGTTTATAAATTTATATTTTATATGATTTTATATTAATAAAACACTGCACGTCATTAGAGTGGACAGATATTCTAAGAAACTAATTATTCCTGTTTTATTGGAATGGGTTAAGATTTGATCAAGCTTGGCACTCTTCAAAATTTATGATTTTTAATTAGCTTTCTGCCCAGCTTCGCCCGTGGATCCCATATTAACTTTCAACCCTATTATGGTCTTGAGTTGATACAAAAATTCCATAGAAAATAGCACTTACCTACAGTTTTATTCTAAATTTCCCAATTTTCCGGGTAACTTTGCCAATTTTTCTCTCCCTATAAACCTTATTTAGACTATTACGAATTATTTTTTATAATTCGCCAAATTGGTTTAGCCGTTCTCTATTATAGTGATGCAAGTGATGTTTTTTTTATTAAATTGATGATTTTTATTAATATAGATAAATCAACTAAGTATTATGTAGGTAAAGATCAATTATTTATTCTGGAAAAATAGCTCATCCCTTCAGGAAATTGTAATGAATATTTTATAAAAAAAACTATGTACCTACCTACCCGTGTGAATCAGGTGCGAGTCGCTAGTTCATTACAAGTTGAGTGGGTCTACAAATTAACTAACAAGCAAATATTTTCCAAACTAAGAAGTATATTAGAGTTGTTCCTAAAAAAAAGGCTCTGTTTTCAATTGCCATTTTTTTATAATAAAACGTTTGCGAAACTTAACCGCTAGCCATTAGGGTTAGCATAAGAAAACTAATTTATTATATTTTAAATTTAACAACGATGTTTGAATTATTTTAGAGTAAGTTCCTAAGTACCGTTTTAACTGCAGCCTCAGGGTTGTCATCTGATAATTAAATGTCCCTATTTCATCATTTAATTTATCATCCCCAGAAACAAGTTATTAAATTCTGGTTAATATTAAAAAGATAAGGCCAAGTCTTATTCATCAAATGTGCTTTTCATCAGTTGATGCTTAAGTCAACCTAAATTTAAAATCGAATATACGATGTCTGAAAATTCAATCGCCGAGCATGTATAAAAGGTATGATGAATATAAAAGAAGCGAAAGAGGTAACAAATGCTATCCGTTTGTCTCTGCCTACCCCTCTTTGGATAAAAGACGTAAATAATAATAGATAAATAATTTGTAATTTTTGAAATTCAGTTGACAACCCTATAATAAAAACTGAATTGCCCACCCAATTAGGGCAGGAAAAATGCGGCAGTACGTTCGTCGGTCACAATTTACTAGTAAATAAAACTGTTCACAAAAAACTGCTAAAACTTCCCGGTTCAGGGAAAATTACTAATTATATTACAAAAAAAGTAGTTTAACTTTGGTGTCGCTAATTAAATTAATGTATATTTTCCTATTTATTGCATTTTGAAATTTTCATGAGAGCCCGTAGAGCCCATATTACATTTCATCGCCTAAGTTCATACAAAATCCCATAGAAACAAGCACTTTCTGTTTTTCCCTAATTTTCCAATTAACCGGGCAATTTTTCAAATTTTTAAAAAACAAATCGGTCTAGCTATTTTCAAGTGATGCGCTTACCAACGAACAGCATTTCATTTTTATTTATATAGATATAAAGCGTATTGACCGCATCCGGAACGATGTCATTAGAGAAGAATGCGAAGTGAAAGATGATGTTGTGACTAAAATGAAGTAAAGTAGTTTACGCTGGTTTGCACACGTTGAAAGAATGAACGATGAAAGATTGACTAAAAAAGTTTATATGACTGAAGTGAAGTATGGCATTTCCTATGCTGGCAGAGGACGACCTAGGTGTACTTTTTTTAAACATATAAAAAATTTATTAATCAATGGAAATAGTAAAAGTACACACAGTCGCCGAGCATGTATGAAAGGTATAATGAATAATAAAAGAAACGAAAGAGGTAGGTATCAGGATCGTAACAAATTGCATTCGATTGTCTCTGCCTACCCCTCTTAAGATAAAAGGCGTGGTGATATAGATTAGTGAATAGCTCATTGCGATTAGTATCCACTGTCCATACGGTATCTACCTATACGTCCTAGTTGTTTGTTACTAAAGCAATTTTTAAATATTTTTTTTTATAAAATTATAGCGTATTTTGGAACAGACGTTCGTTTTGATACAAAATAATTTGTATCATTTTCAACGAGGAATAAAATTCTTCTCAAAACTCAAATTTATATGTTATCTATAAGAATAAAAAACTTAAAATATTTTATATACTTACTTACAGTATTTATATTTTTATTGCAAAAATTGCAGAAAAAAATAAATTAAGTATTGGTGGCGTGTCGTAAAAGTTTTCATTTATTTTTCACATGTCAAAGTAAGTTCTAAAGCTAACATGGGGAGCTTCCCATGTTTTCTTTTCAAGTATCCCACTGCATACTAAACGGTCGTTACTCTTATTCATTATATTTCTTTTCTTCGTTTTTAGAAAGAGTTTTTTTTCATCACGGGTTGCCTTACAGCTCCCGAAACCGTGTTATCGGTCCCAGGCTTTGAGTATATACCAAAGGAGACGTGTAGCGTGTAAATCACTGAACAATTTTTTCTGCTACTTTTGGCGGGGGGAGGTAAAGGTCTAGCTAGTACTTGCCCCCCTGTACCACTGTATTTTTCTGTCGTTTTATATGATGATTATGCTAAAATACAAACATAATAATTATAATTAATGATTGGAAACACTATGTTCCCGCAAGTTTAACGTCCTAGATCGCCTTTCCCATTTAAAACATCACAATTAACTATTTTCCTAGAGCTCTGTCTCGCGACACAAAACGATACCAACGAAATTTAAGGTAACACCTGGTCAGTTTAACTTGTCAAAGAGCAAATAATTGGCGAAAGGGGGAGCTCGTCTATGGCTCCTCCATAGGCTTAGTACTCTATCAATGGTCGGTACCAGCAGAAGACCAAGTTTAAGTTCTATTGAGGTATGAAATGAAATGAAATAATTTTTATTTGCCAGGGATTTTTCAGCCCTACATGTGTGCGTGCATACTACATATATAGTCCAATAACCCTACCGTGACTTACAGTGTGCAAAATTTCCAAGTACCCATTATGTAACATTCTTAATCACCTAACAATGTGATAATTTAAAAATTTTATACACACAACATATCAAAAAATTAAATGAAGCTATTGTTCGAACATCAAGAGACTAGGGTCATCGCTGACATCACAAAACCAAAATACAATAAATTATCAATACAGATTACATTGTGTTTAGAAAATAATTAAAAAATATCAAAATAATAAGTAGTTACAAAATGTCAATAATAATCTAAAAAATGTCAGGAGTAAATTACAGAACGTCAAAATTCAATAATAAAATGTCAACAATAAATTACAAAATATCATGATAGATCACTAACAATGTCATTTTACAATAATAAAACACTATAAAAATACCAATTATCAATTCAAATTATACACTTCTAAAAGAGTCATCAAAATACTCTGCTAAAGATGAGCAATTCGAATAATCTATTTCTAAATATATTAATTGGAAAGTCTTTGTAGACGTCTGGTAAATGGTTGTACACTTTTATCGCCATACAAAAGACATTCCTAGCATACACCAATAATGTTTGTGGAGGCACATACAACTTATGTTTATATCTACTTCTGCTGTTATATATGTCTAGGTTTGTCGGAAACAAGTGACTATTATTTCTTACAAACATACAAATTTCGTATATGTATATGCATATAATACATATTGTTAAAAAGTCAATAAGTATCTAAGCTGGATATGCTATTTACAAAATACTGAAGCATAAATCTTCTCTGTCCGAATTTGTTCAATGGATTTTGATGAAACTTTGAGGGAACATAGTGGATACCTATTTAAACTTATAAATTGTTTTTTTTTCCGTATTGCCTAAAGCAATAATTGATTCATGGGCGAAGTCGGCGCAGAAATCTAATGAATAATAAATATACAGAAACCCAACATTAAGGGAAGAATAAAGAAAATATGTACAACAGCTAAAATAATATAATTTATATCGAGGATATAATAATATTAACAATGTCCAAGTTTGTGTAATAACAATAGAAATCGTCTCACATTAACCAAATAAGAGTCGGCACACCCCAACAATTAATGTTGAAAATTGTCAAAGAAAATCATTATTAAACAATCAAGACGCGATAACAAAAACGTAGAAAATATAACAAATAGCGGGCGACACTCAAGTGGAAACAAACGCGAAAATCTCTTTGGAAAACACAATAACCGGCCGAAATATCCACATAAATATTTAGGCAGAGCGGAGCCTTGAATTTTAAAGACAGCAATTTGAACCTACACTCTTATCCTGATCGCGGCATAATTTATCTTAACGAAAGAAAGGGGTGGGCCGGGCGAAGTAGGACATTCGGGGTAAGCGGGAAGAACGCACCCAAAAATTGGGTAAAAATGTTGCCAGCTAGCGATTAAACCGTCGGGGAGATGCGTAGTATTAATCACCACCCGCGGAGACTCCCCTTCGACATCTTGAGAATTATATAGAGCTGCGTAGATATCTCAAAAGTTGCCAAAGTTTGCCAAATCGTACGATTAATAAGTCACATGACTAAGTTTATAATTTTGTATGTAGGTATGTGTATTAAAATACTTTACTTTGCTTTCATGTCAAAACAGAGTAACGGATCGATGTGATTTTTGCACAGAGATAGTTGGAGAAAGTGGATCAATCGCTATTATTGCAATTTTATTTACCCCTCCCTTTTTAATTTAATTATTTTCTTTAATTTCCGATTATGATACAACTACTCTATATAAATATGCAAAAAGAGCATGTCCCGGTCGGCACAAGACGCGGGGCGCCCACCTCGTCTTTGTTTTAATATTTTCGCAGCATTATGAAGGGTTTCGTAGCTTTGAAATAATTTTTGGCTTCTGCTCTTGAAGTTTTGATAAAAGTTTCATTCTATCAATAATTAAGGGAACAATTCCGAGTTTGCTGATGCGATTATAAAACGTTGCGGTTTTTGCCTGTCTTCCGAATTCGATAAATTCATTATTACTTACCGCTATATACTTCTACAATAATATTATTTCGAAGAAACTTAAAGCTCTGTTTCAAAACAATTTCCTCTTTACCGGTTCAATTTGTATAGGATTTGCAGATACAAATCTCCCAACGACATATTATTACAATATTTTTATAACATATTTTGGTTTCGAGCAATAAAACTGGAGTGTTTTCATTCACACAACATACTTACAAAGAATAATTACTTCATCTATACCTACTTATTTCAATATTACCGTGTATACTTATTAAATCAAAAAATATGTACTACTTATGATGTAAACGTAGGTATTACTTAATTTAATATGTTTGTGTTCTTCTAAGATAAAAATTAATGAGCCAGAGTTTTTGAAGATATGAAATATATTTAACAATCCATGCATTATAAATACATGCATACTATATTTGAAGTAGTATACAAAAGTAGGAAGAGCGGAAACTTCCACGAAATTTGCTCACCCAAATGACGACGCTTGTTTTTTGGAGGTGGGTGCTTAAGGCTCTTAGTAAAGAGAAATATGGATATACTACAATAATGTTCAAAAATATTATGAATGTATTTATTGTAGATTTTCTAAAACATACTACAATTTTTAACGTGGAGTTAGTAGTACTTTATCGATTGACTAGCTTTTTGCACCGGTTTTGAATGCTCGTCGTCAAAATTGCACCTTAAACCTGTTGCTTCTTCATTGTTACAAATACATGTTATGATAATGTTGTAAAAAAAACTAAAATTAAGTGCAGCAACGGGCTTGCCACTTGTTCTGTTCAATATCTGGATAACTGGCAAAAAGTGAACACTGTTACCGGTGTATCTGGCCCACCGCAAGATATATAGGCCGTGAAGGTGTGTCACTCCTTTTCTAAAGTATTATAACTATACTTTCAAAACAGTCGTGGATGCAAGCGAAACTAAAAGGATACACTGTTAGTAAACATTTTCTGCCTTTACTTGTTGTATTTGCATTTAAAATACAAATCAGACGTTCTTAAATATATACGGTGCATAATCGCCACTAATGGCTGACAAATTGAATCCATTCAGTGCAGGCTTGCCACCTGTTCCGTTTAATGTGGACAACTGTTAAATGTAAACACTATTACTGGCCACGCCGGATGGTATAAGTACTATGATGCTGAGTTTGCGTTTAGTATTTCCAACAGATTTTTTTTATTTTACTCATCACCACGATTATCAGCAATAATTAGTTTTTGAATTCCAATACAAATATTTAAATACCATTGTCATGTGTGTCATGGTTTGTCCTTCTTTCACGTCAAAAAAATGGAGGGCGGAGGCTACTTTTTTTATTCCGCGAAAATCTCATTCTGCACGGAAAATTTAATTTTCATAATCTTAACTGTTCTAACCGTAGCCGTAGGCGAATTGCTAGTAAAAATATAATTATATTAGTATGAAAATCTGTAATTTGCTAAAAAATCAGTGTCTTATCCATACTACCCCGACTCACCCTAACAAACTTATTAAGATTTCTTTTCTTTTTACTCTGTACGTGGTTAGCGACGTATGACGCAAGCTAACGGCCGTGGGGGGGGTTGCGAAATGAGCGCCATCTAGGGGTGGCCCCTCACGCATGGCCGCTCTCATGATTTAAGCACTTGGATAAGAATGAAATTAAAAATACATCCGCGCCCAGCTCCTTAGGGTGCCAAGGGGGACACCATATATGCAAATGAACCCCCCAACCCCCCTTATAAGATAGGGGCCGAATTTTTTGTTAGGATGCTATTAATTTGGGGGTGTAAGTTCCTAAGTATAGGTATGCGGTGCGACGGTGTGTGCCATGCATGGGGGATACGCTTCTTATTACGTTTTCTAAATTTCTTTTCGCTTTAGTAAATTATGTTGGGCCCAGAGCGGAGATTATGAACATGGTTTATTCGTTCACGTGTAATTTATCATTTTCCAGAACCAACTTTGGATGTAATTTATATTTTCCTTATGTAATTTATTTTTAATTAAAAATACATGTTATGATACAAATCTTAGAAAAAAAATTGTTTTTAGTTATCTTTGAATTTTTTTGACATTTGTTCGTGTATTGCTTTAAATTTGTCAATAAAACAAAGAAACAATTCTTTACAGCCTTTATACCTTCCGGTGTCGTCAGACACTATAATGTCTGTTGCTGCAATTAAATAGACCTAGATTTGTTTCTCACTTCTTTAACAAATGTAAGTATCTGATATTTTTGTAGAAGAATTGCGAGCGTCGTCAACTTTATGTGCCCTCCGAAGCACGATAAGTTGATTAAAACACATTTAAAGTGCTTAGCATTTTTAATACGAGAGAGGTTCCCCCAATACCCATGATCACTACAAATACCTCCAGTTGCGTCTGTCTGTTTGTTCGGGCTAATCTCCATATATTTTTCCTGTGAGTAAGTAATAAGTGTGGACTTGCAACCCGGGTGGCGGATGCTTATGCAGGACGATATAAGGTTGAATATTGCAGCTACATTTGAATGCTTATTTATTTTGTCGATGAATGTTGTTAAGAAGACGATCGTTTATTGAACATATAAAAAAAATGTTCATTGAAGGAAATATAAAAAGTACACACAATCGCCGAGCATGTATGAAAGGTATGATAAATATAAAAGAAGCGAAAGAGGTATATCAGTATCGTAGCAAATGGTATGCGATTGTCTCTGCCTACTCCTCTTGGGATAAATGGCGTGATGATAGATAGATAGATCCTGACACTGAAAACTGAAAAATGTTACTTTAGTAGATATCGTTATTGTATGTACCCTGTCTTGTATTTGTATGTCTTAATATTTGGTGTAAAATATTTTAGAAGTTCTGACAAAAGTTTTATATGCATGTCTTGTCTAAGGATTGAATCCAGCACCCCCATATGACACTACTCGAACCACTGCGTTACTCCTACATAAAAATATAAATTTAAATATTCACACCCTTATCTCTCACATAACAATATAAGAGGGCCCTCTGTTTAACACCTCATAGTCACCGCTACTGTATTTGACGTTATATAATCAGTACCAAGGGGATGATTTTTTTCGTGTTTTTCTCACCTCCTGTTTTCACACACTTGGCATTCAATTCAATGATTTGGCGTTTCTTTGGAGATCTAAAGCTTGTTGTCCACATTACGATGCGATAAGATATTATGTGTGTGGAATGTCGATTTTAGGACCAACGACTGCTCGACTGTTCGACTTACAAAAGAAAGACGATCATCGACTCTCACCGATTAAAGTCGGCGGTCTGTGTTGGGTCTTAGTTAATAAGGTACAAAATATTTAGAAATATCTAAAATATACATCTGTTTTTTTCTTCTTTCTTCACGGGTTACAGCTCCCGGAACGGTGTTATGGTCCCAGGGTACCCAGCGGAAAACTAAGTCTCCCTCTTTTAGCCGATCTTCGATTTTTAGGAATTTTAAGTTGATACGGTTGAGTTATAGGAATAAAAATGAATAAGATAAATATTATCCGTACTTATATTATAAATGCGAAAGTAAGTCTGTCTGACTGTCTGTTACGCTTACGACCGATTTTGATGAAATTTGATAAAAGCATGAACCTAGGGAATCTACTTTTTGTTAATTCACCCTCCTCAGGGGGTATAATAGGCGAAGCCCAGGGCTAAAAAATAGGTTTTATATTATCAAGGTAAAGATTAAAAAAAAAAATTGCGTTAAAATGGAATCAGATCTCTTGTAAATTGCAGAAAGAAAAAAAAATTATACAATGTTAAACCAATTTTACAATGCAATATGAATACTATCATTAGAATAACTATCTTCTAGAAATTCTAAGACTAAAGATGAGTGACTTATAAAACGGGACTTTGAACACAACAACAAAAAAATCATAAGTAAGTACAATATATTTATTCCGCTGGGTACCCTGGAGACTAGATTTTTGTTTTTTAAATGTTTTCTTAAAATATAGAATCAAGATATATTTAGCATGTCAGTGTGCTATAGCCTTAATATTTTGTGAGGTGAATTTCCTTCTTTACGTCAATAGGATGGGTGTTTTGGGGTTCGATGAGACATTTATTGTTTCCCCGAGTACGCGTCCCATCATCGTGTTTAGCGTAAATTGGATAATATCTAATAATATATGGATTTGTCGCAGGAAAGTGACAGTAAATAAATACTATACTTCGTTTCCTGTGTAATTTAATCTAAGGTTTTTTATGACAAAATGTATACCTTTAAATAAAAATTAAATGCTGTCACTTGAAAACGGCTGGACCGATTTGGCTAAAAAACTGACAGTGCTAAAGCATATTATACTCAAGACCATAATAGGGGATGAAAGTTAATATGGGCTCCACGAGCGAGACCGGGCGGAAAGTAAATAAATTCTTCTTTCATTAGTTATGTGTTGTGTGCTTTTGTGGACTCAGTCAACGTCCTGTAACGACGAAGTCATATAATGTTAGATGACTGATTAGTGCTCAAGAAAAATATGAAAACCTTTTCAAATGTATTTTAATGCATGACTTAGCCTAGCGTTCTGTGATCCTATCCATGAATAATAATAGGTCCTGGATTCTAATCTCAAGTCAAGCAAAATATTTGTATCGAAAAGCAAATTATATATTTTCCATTTATAATCAATGCTAACCCGTAGTATACTTTAAGTCATTCTTATTAATTTTATTGTTCTGATATTCCTAAAGATGATATATAGGTACTTTCGTGGAGGAAAACCAACATCTATCACACAGAGTTTCAAAAAGGCAAAAAATCTTAAGAATTATTAATTTCCCGTACATAACTTCGCTGATACGCACCAACACCTTACAAAGCAGTAGGGTGGAAGTGAAAAACTCTGGGGAGGGAATGGACGTGACATTTATTGTTTGACAAGCATCGATCTGCCCTTTGTCAGTTTAGGCGTCAAAGGAATAAAGTTCACAATTTTGTAATATACTCTACATTTTCCTTGAAATATATTCAGACATTGCAATTAGTGCATTAAATTAAAACCAGTGCTGTAGAAAATCGTATTTGTTTATGTGCGTTTATAAGAAAGTTATCGGCCAACGGGTTTGTTCGTGAATATTCATTGTAAGATAAGAATCTATGTTAGGCAATATTCAAACCAACAGTAGGAATATTTGTTGAATTCTATTATATTTTGAGGTTAATTTGACATCGAATGGCTTAGTTTGTTAGATTGTGTACAGAAAATAAAATGTGTTGGAAATTAATTAAATTAAATAAAATATTTATTGTATACATTCATGTTGTCAACATAACGGTTCGCATAGAGTAAAGAGTGTCGCCAAAGAACAAAGAGAATATAACCACTACGTTACAAATAATTTTAAAATGTTGTCAATAAATAATACTGACTAGGAATATTTTTTTTATTCTGTCAAATTAAATGAACAAAGAAATAAATGTAATGTTTGTCCAAAATTTAAAACTTTATATCAATATTTCTATGTAGGAAGTGGCCATTTAGGCAGATTAGATTTAACTTACAGGATTTTTTTTATCTGGTACCTATATATTTATCCAGAATTGGTGGCCTCAATTCTTACATTATATTTTTCATCTAAATATTGTATTTTCATAATACATTTAAACATAGAAGTTAAATGAAATACGTCAATAATACTTCCTTTCAACCCACACACTTAGCGCCAGCGACAAACCGTGAATTTATGATACTTTATCACACTCGCAATCAACTCTGTTTTCACTGAGTCGCTCGCCAATCTTTGATTAATGCTTTTAATAATTACAAAGTTATAGAAGGGTGCCATGTGTGTACATGTTCTGATTTATTGCAGTTTATCACACAAACTTTAATAAAAGTTTAAGATTACGGTTTACTTAAATCTAATTTATTTTCACGACTTTGAAAGGTCCGTAATGAGTATTAACGTGGGATATAATATTTACACAAATTTTCTGAATATAGCACCAAAACAACTGAATTAATTTTCTTTATTTCTGCTATAAAAAGCCTTTGCGAAGTCGGGGCCTGTCCCTAGCCCAAAAAAAGTTAATGATTTATTTACTCATCCTTAGAATAAATAAATAAATACATTTCTAAAAACATACACTGAAAGCCACCCCAAAATTAAAAAAAAAATACATTGGCCTACCGCCTGAAGGAGATAAGATTCGTTCGTGTTATCCAGATATACCTTTACCTAATTATCGGGACGGAGGGACTTTGCATAAGAAAGTATTAGACCCGCTTGCGTTTTACGACGCGTCGGGGGTTGACACGTTACACCCTAACCCACCCCCTTTCGTCCCAGATAAAAAAATCTACCATTTCCCTAATTCGTTTATCGACGAAGTTGGTAGCATTGTCTCGCGGATCGATGAAGGCTCGCGAATAAATGAGCGAGCGAATGTTCTGTCCCGCGACGCATACGTCGTTTGGGTTATAGTGAGCACGCGTTTTATAGTGCTGATAGTTAGTCTTGATACAATTATATTATTATCTGGCTTATTGAGCTGTATGTGACCATTTGATGAGTATAAAAGAGGCGAAAGATGAGATGGCATTGTTTTTGCCAACCTCCCGGATACAAGGATGGTGAATTGGTGATGAAAAATAAAATTATTTAAAAGTTTGCAGTTATGTATTTGCATATTGTTTTGCAATAATTCTGTATGTATTTTCTATTTTTACAATACCTACATAAAGATAAATCAAAACTAAATTGTTTTTTTTTTAATTTGACATAAGTATTCATTACGAAGGATTTCCGGGATAAAAAGTAACCTAGCTATTTCATCACCCGGCCCTTCAGCAATCTCTGTACAAAAAACAACATCTCGACCCGTTGCTCTGTAGAGGTGAAAGAAGGACTAAGAAATAAAAAAATCACTTTTGGATTTATAATATTCGTTAGGAAGGACTGGTTAGGATATCTCTTCTTTGATGTTTTAGCTAAAACAATAATAATATTATTTGATAAAACCTGCTATAACACATAATTTATTTGACTAAGTGGTAAGATTATTCACGACATCAGCTTCAAATTGTTATTTTTTATAATTAATTATTTTGGGTAATTTCATGATGTCTTCAATATATCAAAACTCTCAAATCCAATATCACACTTTTAATTTTCCCTTCTTAAAAAAGGGAGGCCAGCGGTGTGTTTTCGGCATGCCGTCCACCCCCGTGTGTAAAAGGGGGGGATGTTCGTACCCCCCTGCTAAGGGACAGGAGGGGGGATGGTAATCAAGGCACGCAATCTTTGCCGAACCCTTAAAAACTTTAAAAACTCATCGCCGCCTTGCCATCCGAAATTACTCATGTATGTGTGTGTTGAATTAACTTAAGATTTTATTTGGCTGTATGAGTTTTACTGCTCGTAATATATTTTGGTTAATCTTTCTCGGATGTCCGCTTCCAGCTTTCTTTTTTTAAAACATTATTAATTTGGTGACGCTGATATTTTTTTTTATTTTACCTATTAGTCTGACGCGCAAGGTATAAAGGTTATGTTGTTTGATGTGCAAGCTTAGGCTAATTATTAGGTAGCTAATTTAATTAAAGTTTATAGCTGTTCGGCCAAACTAACTTTCATCTCCTATTATAGCCCCTTAAGTAGGGGTAGAGGTGAATTTCCCGAGATAACAAGTATCCTATATCACATTTCAGAACATGTATATCTGTGTGCAGAATTCTATATAAATCCATCCAGTACTTTTTGCGTAATTAGCTGTCAAACATCAACATACAATCTTTCACATCATTCAGAATACCTCAATAGAAGAAAGTTTTCACTTGGACCCAATAGCCTAATGCTTTTTCTAAGAATAGTTTCTCTATGATTACAAGGTTTCAGAAGTGACAGATTATCCAAATAGCTAAATGTTGACATTGTTACCGGAGTCTCTGGTGCGTCGATGGCCAAGCGGTTAAGATAAGTTAATAACTAGGCGGACCAATTATACACATAATCCGACAAACCACACTTAGAGACTTTTCCATCTAAAAAATACCTCAACAGAAATGGCCACTTGTTAGGTATAGCCTCACAGATACCATCGGCTAAAGGAGGAAGACTTAAGCTGACGAAGTTACCCTGCGATCGATAACACGGTTTCGGGAGCTGTAAGGTAACCCATGAAATCAAGGAAAATAAGTACGCGCTATGGTTAAAGTGTTGTAGACATTGTTACCGAGGCCTCTAGGCGGTTTTGTATGTAAAATCTCATATTTAAATTGTCCTCAATAAGGATGATGACAGTGATAAATACACAATAATATTTTTATATAACTGGTCTATGAAATCTCTGAAAATAATATTTATTTATTTATTTAATAAATATTTCTTTTTTAATATCTAATTAAAAAAGCTTAAATTCATACTTCCGGTCACGTAACCACAAACGGTAAGTCACTTCTAAGTAAATGTCAAATAAATAACCACAGACTACTAACTGTATTATAATAACTGTTTGTCAATCAGTCACTGACTAGTTGTTTTCTTGTTATTTCATCTAATCTGTGACCATAATTTTGTTCGTTACCTATAGGAACGTTTTCGCAGGAAATTGAAAAACAAAATTTTAAATGAAAATTCGAATATAAAATTTTCTAATTATTTTATAAACCTTACAGCTATAATTTTTCCAAAAAAAAATTGTCATCATTCCTATTATATACACCTACTTAAGTGTATAGCTCAGAACTCGTTGCGTGCACTTTACTGCCCGTAAACCGTTTGCGATTTCAACCTTTTAATTGCTCAGTAAAAAATATCCGAAATGTTTATTTTAATGCAGAGTTGTGTGTAGGGCCCTAAGTCTATGGTGTAGGGTGTAGGGTCGTTTACGATCTAACGAATATTTGAGACGCAGACAAACTGGCTACGTTCCTAATGGAGGATTTTATTTTATTTGGAAACTGGCTAATGCTTGCTACTTCATCTGAGTGGCCCATCATATTGTCAACAATTACAGATAGTAAAACATTACATTAAAAGTTTAAAAAGATCTCTGAACTATCGCAAATAAATTTTGAAGAAGCCTTATCACTTAAAATAAAATAAACTTTTTCTTCATCATCTTCTTCCATTGCTATTATGCCGTCTTCTGTCCAAGCTATCTACAATTTCGAAACAAATATCTTTACTTTTTTCCTTTACACTTAGTATTCACCTAAAATTTATTATTCTTTTCTTTTTAAGTGATATGCTCTTGTCGGTGGAGTAATCGCCACTATTATCTATTTCCCATCCTTTAACCTGTGTTAGCTTTTTCTTTCACCAGATCAAATTGAAGTAGCTGTGCTTTGGTCTTTCCCTTGCGTTCCGTTCATTATTTCCTTATGTTCTGGTCTAAAATTACCATGACAAATCGGTATCCCAAAATCTTCGTTCATTTGTTACCTATTCTTGAAAACAAGTATCTCTTGTCCTCACGGCTGTCAATAGCTCTTCATTGAGTATTTTCTCTGTCCAGATGATTCCATCCATCCTTCTCCAACACCACATCTTAAAACCTTCTAATCTTTGTCTATATTTTAGGATCTTAGATCATGCTAATCAGACGTAGATTTTTATAATACATTTTCTAGTCCTAATCCTAACTAATGTTTAAAATGCGAAAGTCTGTTTGTTTGTTTGTTTGTATGTCCTTTTTTCACGCCAAAACAGAGCAACAGATCGACGACATTTTTGCAAAGAGATAGCTGGCCAGCCAAGGAATTCCCGGCCTGAGAATGTCCACCACTAGAATTCCGAGTAAATTGCTGGGTCGGGCAAAGACAGTAAACGGATTCGCCCGAACATTGTAGGATCGGAACGAAAGATATCGCGGTCTTAGTACGTTAACCCCACAGAACAATAGTTTGCCACGGCAATGTAATTGACGTGTTTATAGCGACAACTGATTGCATAAAGCATCTTTCCTATTATCAGTTCTGATCCTACCATATCATAAAATACCGACTTGTCTAATGCAAATAAATTCGTAGACGCAATAAAAATCGTAAAACACACACTAAGACATTTCAGCTTACTTCATTACCTCCCTCATATGAGGGTGTATACACCCGGCTTTAATTTTAGGGTTCTTTAATGACACTTCTTTATCGATTTTAACATTCGTTAGGGTGCCCTTTTGTTTTCTATCGATTTCATATTCAAATAATGTGCGTGCATGTGCATACGTGAGGTAAGCTTGCGCGGGACCGCCCGGTGTGTACGAACCCTAATTTTGAAGGAAGACTTTTGAAACAAAACTGTACAAATTCTTTTTTTATTAATCTATCATCACTCATTTTATCCCAATAGGGGTAGATAGAAACAATTGAATGGCATTTACTATGATCCTGACATACCTCTTTCGCTTCGTTTATTATTCATCATACCTTTCATACATGCTCGGCGATTGTGTGTACTTTTAATATTTTTTTCAATTAACTAAATATCTACCTCAACAGAACTGTGGCAGAGTGGCTCGTTAGGTATAGCCTCACAAATACCATCCATGACCATAATAACACGAGCGAAGTCGTGGGCAACAACTAGTCATAAAAATACAGTAAATCAAATGTATACAATTTTTTTTTAAATAATAGTTACCTGAATTATACTGGCACACAGAAGACAGAACTGGAAAAAACGTAACTTGTGTGTTTTTGCCACAAACAACTACCCTTATGGAACATGATTGATTATAACTTACCGTATTGTTCACAAATGAACACGAATGTTGTCTTGATTAATTAGATTTCTACACAGAAAATTGTAATTTTACTAACAAACTAAATGTTGCCCATGGATTCGCCCGTGTTATTTATTTATTAACTTTATATCTTTATATCACCTAATTCCATTAACTTAGCAATTACCAAAAATATGTGAGCAATACGTAAAAACCACTCATTATGACCGCTGAAAATTTCACCTAAAATTTAGCCGTTTTAGAGCCAATTCGGTTCAAACATTCTAAGATTTTTTTATACTTTTTATGTTTGTATTAGGGAAGTACAAAATGTTCTTTAAATCAGTTGAGTCGTTATGCCAGGAATATTAGGTAAAGAACATCCAAGTTTTACACACACACAAACACCTTCACGACCTATATACCTTGTGACCCCAGAGACCAGAGGGCTAGAGACCCCATTAACAGTGTCCACTTTTTGCCAGTTATCCATATTGAACAGAACAAGTGGCAAGCCTGTTGCAGCACTTGAACTAGATGTGTCACTTCTTTAACATCTGTTATTTTTTAGTACTTAATATCTGTTGTTTAGTATTTTTTTTATGAGAGGGAATTGAACCCGAACCTTACCGGTTTTAAGACAATGCTCTACCAATTAGGTTATCGACTCCTTATTCAAGTTTTAATTTTCAATTAAGTATTATCTATCATTATGTCCTTTATCATGCCTTTATCACGTACGAGCCCAGGCAATAAACTAGTTGAAATGACTACTACTTCCCGCGGTTTCGCTTGATGTCGTCGCTAGTTGGTTGGGCCCTTCAAAAATACCACAGCTGGGTACCCTTGGGAACCGTAAAATAATCTTATTATCAAACTAACGAATACATCGTATAATGATCGCCAACGAAACAACCAACAAATCTTATCTGCAGACAGTGTGGCACGTTTATTTGTTTTTAGCTCTCATTGCGAACGAGTAGGACGACCTATATTTCTTGCAACAATTAAAAACAACACCTAAAATTAAATTTGCATCTCAATTTGAACTTTAACCTGAAGGAATATTGCTCAAATTATATCAGCAATCTTTGGCTGATAAGTCCAAAATGGATTGAAGATAAATAGCTCCATCCCGATCCACGAAAAACCTTCGAAAGGAAAGAATGGTGGAAGAAAGGGGAAGGGACAAGCGAACTAAGAACGCAGATATGTCTCCTTAGTGAAGCGGAGTGATGAATTAAATTTTTAGGGGGTGTTCCTCCCGAGACCCCTTTTCCCCTTTAACTGATATAGCGTCTTCATTCCTCTTACGAATTTTAATTAATTTATTATTTTCTTTTCTTAGGAGGCCGTCACAATTTGTAGCATAAATTCTATACTAATTGCGTGTGTCTTATTTGGAATATTTTGCTTCAAATAATAAAAATTAAAAAAACCTAGGTGTATCTACTTTTATTGAACATATAAAAAATGTATATAATCGATGGAAATATTAAAAGTAGGTATACACAATCGCCGAAGAATGAGAAAAGTATGATGAATATAAAAGAAGCGAAAGAGGTATGTTAGGATCGTAACAAATGTCACTCGATTGTCTCTGCCTACCCCTCTTGAGATGAAAAGCATGATGATAGATAGATAGATAGAATATAAAGCGAATGTTCCCAAAATACTTATTTCAAAATAAACTAAATACCATCCAGGAAGCTAATTTTTGGAACTATTCCTTGAAATTAGCCCCCTCAAAAGCTTGAATAATTCCTCTTCTTTTCCATTTGATTTTGATTTTTGACCTATAGTAATAGTATTAGCTGAGGAGGCCCAAAAAGGCGTCGGTGGTCGAGTCGGCTCACAACTGAAAAGTCGCGGGTTCGATCCCTACATCCGACCATGTATCAATGGGTTTTTTTTTATAATAAAAAATCTATGTACATTATCCGACAAACCGTACAAAGAGGCTTTTCCATCTACATACCTCAACAGAGCTGGCCACTCGTTAGGTATAGTCTCAAAAAAAATTTTTCGTCTAAGTGAGGAAGACTTTGTCTTCCGCTGGGTACCCTGGGGCCGGCAACGGTTCCCGGGAGCTGTAAGGCAACCCGTAAAGGTAACTGTAAGGTGCTAAATCATTAATATATTTTATTCGCTTAATAAAAATAAAAATAACATAATAGTAAAGGGGGATATTAGTGACAATGATAACCTTATCATTAAAAGGGGCGTCGGTGGTCGAGTGGATAAGACGTCGGCTCGCAACTGAAAAGTCGTGAGTTCGATTCCTACACCCGACCATGTACCAATGGGTTTTTTATAATGAAAGATCTATGTACATTATCCGACAAACCGTACAAAGAGGCTTTTCCATCTATAATACCTCAACAGAGCTGGCCACTTGTTAGGTATAGCCTCAAAAATCATTGGCTGAATGAGGAATACTTTGTCTTCCACTGGGTACCCTGGGGCCGGAACCGGTTCCGGGAGCTGTAAGGCAACCCGTTAAGAATAAAAAAAAGTCTATAATTAAAAACGTGCAACCAAACATACAGACAAAGAGACTTTTCAAAGATCAATCTTAAAGTTTCCTCAAAATCGTAAAGGCAGCCTTTATAAAGAAAATATAGCGGTGAAAATTAAGTGAAAATCCTCCAAGTCAGATAATCAGTTAGACGACATATTATATACAAAATAAAACATATAAAAGAGTAAACGCACACGGCAGCCATTTTCCTATATAAAACGCGTCTTCTTTCTTCTTGTATTCTTAATTAGCGTGTCGAGTATTTGTGTCCCGCTCGCACTCGCTGTATTAATTAGCGCGCGGTCCTTGTCGCGCTTTCTTAATACATTCTTCCTCTCCGCGGGTGTTTCTTCGGGTTTTTATTTGTGTGCGTAGCTGTGTGCGGCGGTGTTTAATTTACATGTACTTGTATGTTAGTGTACAGTCGCAGGGGGTGTTGATGGTATCTTTAATCATTCGGGAACTAAATTACCTATTGCTTCTAAAGACGTGAAATGTTGTAACTTAAAATGGTCTTCTATGTATTAAATCGGCCAATTAAAAAAAAACCTCTTACTTTATATAAAATATTCCAAAAATAAGTTGAAAATGAACTTTGAAAATTTTAAATTGACATTGTTACCTGTGGAGTTAGATACTTAGGACTGCGACATCTGTTGTTTCGATTCGAAGGTCAAAATCCACTTGTTGCTAGGCATTCTAGTGTTGGACATTCTCGGGCCGGACTTTCCCTTGGCTGGCCATTGGCCTTTGAGTCAAAACGAAAGATGTCGCGGTAGTATGATAACTCCACAGTATCTCTAGCAAGGCTGTAAAGTGTAAGGTAAGAATAACGGCCTGGTTCGGTTTATTTTTTATAATATAATTTGTCGCAATTAGTCTTGCCGCAGTGAATATATTATAAGTATATAAAATTATATTTTCCCGGGGAAATGAGATATTAATGAGATATATATACGGTTATTTACATGCAATAAAACGGTTATATCCGTTGCTCCGTTTTGGCGCAAAAGAAAGTCAAAGAAACAATAGGATGCATTCATTCATTCATCAATAGATGGAATCACATAACGACGATATTTTGCTTGTCAATTACTTACATAACAGCGTAAGTACAGGCTGTAAGGATTTAGATGACTTTAATACAACTACAATCTAATCTAGATTAAAACAACCCTTAAAACACAAATTAAAAAGACGAATTTTAGTAAAAAAAACTTTTTAAAAAAGGTGTACCTATACTGTAGTCGAACAGAGAGGCACACGAAGTACACACACTCACATGGAGAAGCAGTGAAGTAGGTATATAGTATACGCACCACGCGTCACGATATAAGAGTCGGTCTTACCCCCAAGGCCGTTTTACATTAAAATCTGTTTATTATTTAAAAACATTAAACGAAAATCCTAATGCCATTTTCCAATCAAGCAACACCGCCTGCGACTGTACACTGGGTGCTTTACGAATGTGGGTATACACGAAAGGGTGTCAGGGAGGGCGGGGGGGGCGCGGGCGGAGGAGCACACGTACACATAAACACTTATAAAAGTTTTTTGACAACGGCGGGGGGATCTCCCCCTCAAATTCGCTAATTTATGTTTCTTTTTTAATCAATACTCCACTGTGCTTGTAGTGAATCGGTTGTCGTTTCATTAAGTTCAGTTGTGATTCAATTGAAATATGTATAAATTTTTAGTCAAGACGATTAATTTATTTTGGAAACGATTTTTCTTTAACTATAATAACCACTTCTCATGAAAAAAAAACCGCCTTCAAAACCAAAATGTGCTTTCCGAAAGCAAATGCGCAACTCACTATAAAAAATACCCAAATCGCTTCAAGTGTGTCTATAAAATTCGAAGATTTCTCCAGGATCCCATCATCAGATCCTGACCTGATGACCATGGGACCACCTAGAAAATATAGGTACCCTTTCAAATAGAAAAAATCCAAATCGGTCAAGGCGTATTCAAGTAATCGGGAAACATACATAAAAAACATAAAAAAACATAAAAGATTCCTCCTCTTTTTTTTTAAGTTCGGTTAAAAAGATAAAACAGAACTCACAAAAACTCTGTATAAGTTTCTTTCTTAAGCTTATTTTAGCTTTATAATATATTGCAGAATTTTAAATTATAATAACATTCCTTGCCAAATACCATAATAGTTTTAGGGTTTCGAAGTCAGACGAAAGAAAACTATTTTCCACACACTTGACCTTCAGCACGAAAACCCTGTCCACACATGGCCAGTTTACTTTGTATACAATTTGTTCTTTGCCCATTGCAGGCACATTGCACATCTCCCACAATAGAGTCTTCAGATATAGGATCATTTTTTTATCTTCGGGTACCTTAAGGCTCCCGGGAAACGTGTTGTGAAATTTGGATCAGACGATGCATTTTTAGTGCTATTACCTATACTACCTAAGTAATTCAGGGTTCCTATAAGTACTTACCTTTAGGTCCAAATACCTTCGGTGGGTTTAACATACTTAGGACCGCAACGTCTTTCCCTTTAACTCAATGACCAATGGCCACCCAAGGATTGCCCGGACATTGGTAGTTTTCGGACTTCGAGTCGAAACGAAAGATATCTCGGTCCAATGCATGTTAACCCCACGGGGCTCTGGGTATAGTTGGTTTATACATTTCCACATTAGTTACCAACATAATTATATGGTTGACTGTTCAAATTACAGTTCTCACAAAGTTTGGCGACACATAAATTAACAAAATTGCCGTTTGCTTTGTATCGTTTTGTTATTTAATGATAGACTTGATACACGTAAGCTTTCTTGTGTTCACTAACTTTTGTGCTTTAATCGACTCCTCGTGCTTTGGAGAGCATGTAAAGCTTGTGACACATCTAGGTGCGTTAAGAGGATCGTGTAGCTCAGCGTACGCAGCGAAATAGGTATTTAGAAAATCATATTCTGTGTCAAGCGCGCTCTTCCCACAGGCATCAGTGCGACAGAGAACACTGCAGCTCGTGAGTGTTCGTAGGTATGTTCTTCGTTGAAAATTGCGTTTTGGGGGAAAACGATTTACACCTACTAAACTATAACGAAACCTTATAATTTTGGTGTCAAACGTTTTAGCAGATTATAATCTACGTACGTACGTTTTGCTTTTTTTGAAATTTTGCTTTGTTTCTCAAATACAGACGGTTTATTACGAGCAAGTTATGAACCAAAAAAACCGAGATTTGAGGGGCTTATAACTTTTGACCTATTACGAATTTTGAAAAAAGGAAAAAATACGTACGTAGTTTTTCATTATGTCAGTAATATATTACAAAATCGTTAAAATTAAATGATATTTAGGGGTAGTAAAACGTTTTCTCCGTTTGTATGGACATGGACGCGGTACACTACACTCTTAAGTGCAGCAACTGACTTGCCACCTGTTCTGTTCAATATGGACAATGGGCAAAAAGTGGACATTGTTACTGGTGTCTCTCTGCCCACACTGCATGGTATTAAGGCCGCGAAGGTGTGTGTTTTTTTTTTTTTGACTAACTTTTCTATGTTTTGGTGACAATGGAATAAGTCGTAAAGTGACAAAAATGTTTGTATTTTTTTTTTATGGAAAAGCTCTGACTTAATAGTGCCTCCTCTAGCACCCCCATGTTATTTGTTTTATATTAATTTAATTAACATTTCTTAAGGGTTAATGATACTCACCAACTGTCTTTATATGGCCTATGCTATATATTTAGTACGTGAAGATAAACCTTTGTATCACTTTGTAACCAAGTTTCGCGCGCGTCACCGAGGAGTATGAGATAAGGTGTGCAGAAAATAAATATTTTTATATAATATGTTGGAAATTAATTTAATTTAATTTTCATTGTTTACATTCATATGTCAATGTCAAACATGGCTCGCATTACTATACTCTGTCTACGCTCGCATAGGTTCGCATATAGGCATATATGTAGTCAAGATTGTCGCAACAAAGAGAAAGAATATAACCACTACATTACATAGAATTTTAAAATGTTGCCAATAAATAATTACTGACTGTTTTTTTTTTTAATGAATTATGACCTATTAGCAACTTTATGACTATTGTTAACTCAAAGACTGTTAATGGTAGATACTGTGTGACCAGTGCAACGACATCAAAATAATATACATACGAGTATGCAGCATCTAAAAAGAAATAAGCTCTTACACAAGGGGATTCTAATTAGCATTTCCCTAAAAACATAGATGGTACCATAAGGCTTACTTAACGACTTGGGGTAAACAGTTATTCCATTTCAAAACCAAGAAAAGGCGTGAGCAATAACGCAGTTTCCTATACCACATTATAATCAAGATAAAATTCAAATTTCACGCTCAAAAGAAATCTGATAATTCGTCTAACGGGTAAGTTAAGTCTTTTACCCCTAAAGTAGGTGTAAACCGCGTGATTTTTCCCCCAAAATCAGGGAAAGCAGCGTGATGGATCTTCTGTCGCACGCGTGACAAGCCTGTCACGGTTGAGCGCCACGTGATTTGCGTGTGTCACCGGCTGAATTATCGCTTTTTCATAACTTCGCCAGTATTTCAGTTGCGTTTTTTTTCTTTTTTTGCTGCCAACGATATTGGGATTCGAACTTTCCTCCGAGTAATACATACAATTTTATACTACCTACAAGCAATGCGCGCAATTTTTACTTATATTGAAGACTAGGCTGTATGGTAGTTTACCTTTGCCTTTTTCAAAATGGAATTTACAGACATAGACCTTTGCCTTTTCCTCGGAAAGAAGACTATAAAAAATGGAATTTACAGAACCAAAAAGAAGAAAAATGTCAAGAGCACCTTGTCTAAACCGTCTATTAAACTACTAAACATTTTTCATATATGATTCTACGTCATGTCATGGCGACCAACGCACGCGCTGTGATAGTTGTGATTAATCTGTGATTAATAAGACATTACAGTCGGCGGGATCATCTTAGATACCGATTAATCGGCATATATACCATAAAGGCTAGCAAATCATCGATTAACATTGTTGGAGCCACAATAAATTTTTATATAAATTTTCTTCAATTGTTTAAGATATTTTCTGAAAATTCAAGTCAACCGACTAATTTCATAGACGTACCTATTATATGACCTATTTTAACAAATTTTTCGCCATATATACATATGTATATGACACCATTTTCACCTTGTAGTTACTAAATTCACGTATGAGTCGATAGCCTAATTGGTAGAGCGTTTACTTGAAACCGGGAGACCGGGTTCAATTCCCACTCGTGCCGAAAATGCTAATCACCGAATGCAATGTGCTTTAATCGACTCATAACATAAAAATAACAGATAATTATGTCTGTTATAAAGATGTGACACATGCAGTTGGCCATCTTACTTCTGTAAAAAATACGGCAAATCTTAACTAATCCTAGAAAAATGAATATATTAATTATTTATACAACATTTTCAACTCAAATTGCTAATAGTTATTATTTTAAATGGGATTAAAAGCCATATTTAAAAACTATGGCTATTTAGAAGTCTCATTTTTCTAGGATTAATTGAGATTTGCCATATTTTTTAGAGAAGTTAGATGGCCGACTGCTCCTGTTCTGCTCAATATGGACTATTCTGGCAAAAGGTGGACACTGTTACAAAGGTATTAAGACCGTGAAGTTTACACTCGCGTATAATTTCCTCAATCCAAACTCTGTTTAGTTGATTAACAGGTAGTTAACGTTCGAAAACCTTCACCCATACTCCAGTTAACAATCAACCCGTTCACCGCTCAGTGTCGGCAATCGTCAGCTATACAAGATTGTGGCATTATATTATTTATTGACTATTATCAGTTAATACCGGCTTCCAGGTTATAAGATGTGGTATCTGGATAAATATAGCGCTTTAAAGCTAACTGCTAACTTACCTACTAGAGCTGATATGAAAGATTTTTAAAAATAACTCATTTGTTGTACCTAGTATTGCCATTCATCCCTATATTTTAACTAGCTCTCTGCCCCGGCTTCTCCGTGGTTTTTTTTTTTGTGTGACATAAGAATTTATCCCTTTAATTTAAGCCTATGTCACTCTCCGACTTTCAAACTAACGTGAAAGAATGATAAACAAATACACTTTCGCATTTATAATATTAATTAAAGAAAATTATAATTTTAATTTAATTTAAAGATAGGATATTTTTAAATAATGTATAATTTAATTTTATAAAATTTAATTTTATAATTTAATTTTAAAGATAGGATATTTACAATATTAATTAAAGAAAAGCCTTTGTAAACCGTCAGCCGCCTGTTCTGTTCAATATGGACAACTGAAAAAAAAGTGTCTCTGGCCTCACCGCAAGGTACAAAGCCCGTGAAGGGATTGCAGCGCCACCTACCGGGTCCAATTGTCAATCTAAACCAACCAGGGACCCACTCAATCACACATAAAATTTCATCAAAATATGAAAAAAATCTTTTACCAAAGCAAAGTTTTGTCTACATTTTGTTAAATAGTCCTTTCGTAAAATGTAGAATTTCAAAATACGCCACAATCTAATTTTTGTAGAGTGCGCTCAGGCAAAGTTCTCTCTGAGTTTGTAAATATGTTGATCTTATGTTGGTATCTAGCACTGGACTTTGTGAAAATTCAATAGCATTTAGGTTAATTAATCTTAAATTTACTAGCTAGGTACATGCTGAATCATAGAGTTTGTTACAAAGTGGTGAAGGGAAGGTACCAATTTTGATCGAAATTGCTCTAAATTAACTATACTTTCAACAATTCCGACACAAAAAAACATGCATTTAAATTTCTAAATTAATAACGATTTTATTCAACGATGTAGAGCTACATATATTTTCCGTGTAGTTTATAAAAAAAACAAAAAAAATGCTTTGGTCAGTAACGCTTGCCAATTGCAGTAACCAAATGTAGGACAAGAGTACTTGTGAAGACAAATGAAACAAGCCCAAACTCGATGGGATTACGTCGTTTTCGTTCCAGAGTTTAACTATCCACCTCCTGGCTCCATCATCAGATCAGATCGATGGTACCAAATTATTGTATTGTCATCCGAATTACATACACTTGCAAAGTCTCAAATCGATACGACAAATTAGAAGTTGGTTAAATTCGACTTCCAAGATTTGTTTACGTACATAGATATTACATACTTAGTTAGTTAGTTAAAAAAAATAAAGATTCCGACGAATTGAGAACCTCCTCCTTCTGTTTTGAAGGTCGGTTAAAAAGAAAACAGCTTAGCCACTAGGCACTTTTCTCAATGCACTAATAAAAAAAACACAATTTTAGGTAAATCGGTTTTAACATTTTTTTTAGTCCGGTCTTCAGAGCTGTCTCTCAATTATTGAGGTTGTTAAAAATAATGCGACATTCAATCACTGTAAGTATAATTATTATGCAGTACATTTTAACTTTACATACATACCTTCACGCCTGTCTCCCAAAGGGGTAGGCAGAGAGTACGGAGCGCCACTTCTCTCGATCTCTGCATACTTCTCTTGCTTCATCGACATCCATACATCGTTTTATACGTGCACGTCTATTTTTAGCACTGCGTATTAAACCTTTTTTTAATACATCAGATATTTGATTAATGAAAGTTCGTCTTGGTCGTCCTTACCTTGTCCTTTCGGTACTACAGCATTCCCCTTAAAATTTGATATAAAATAAATCTTCAAGGGTTGCCTTCGGCTCCCGGGAACTGTTGCCGGCCCCAGGGTACCCAGCGGAAGGCAAAGTCTTCCTCATTTAGCCGAAGATTTTTGAGGCTATACCTAACGAGTGGCCAGTTCTGTTGAGGTATGTAGAAAAGCCTCTTTGCACGGTTTGTCGGATAATGTACCTACATAGATTTATTATATAAAAACCCATCGATCGAACCCGCGACTCCGACCACCGACGCCCCAAAAATTTGATATACTTCGGTATATCAATTAAAATTTAGCGAATGATCGCTTTAAAGCTTTCAATTGGTCCACCTAGAAAACAGCTTTAACCGCTACTTTTCTCGCCCTACATATGTTTAATATGTCCGCCTGGATTGTCTAGATTTATGCACGACTATTATAAGCCAGCCTTCGATTCTGCCCCTGGGCAGCCATTGAATTAGTGCGGTTGAATCAGCCAATGTTACTGTCTTGTGGCGAATGGTGAAACTGACATCTTATGGTATATACCTATGTCCACATTTGGACTACTTTTCTAACACTCCCATCATAAATTAATATACTTACATAGTTAGTACATTTGGACGAACCTATTTTTTAGTTTGGTTGGGATGTCAGGTAATTAAAAAAGATTTAATGAAAAGTTAAAATTAGGTGGAAAATATATACCTTAATACCAGAATAAAAGTCATGTCATGTTCAATATATTTTTGCAATTTGATATGCTTGCCACCTATAATGACACGACAATATTAAATAGGAAAACGATGGGATTTATTAAGATCCTAATAGCTCTGGAAACCTTAGCGAACGAAAAAGTGCGACTCTTTTTATATCTCGTTCCATAGAGAATAGAAAGTTTGCCTTCCTTCGGATTTTCAACCTCATATACGAGTAACATATTTAAAACGAATACGTCTTCATCCATTTCTCATACTATACTCATACAATAATGCTCACAGTATTTTTATTTCTGTACAATAAATAGAGTATTCTATCGACTGTATTATGGGGAATGTTCAGAAGAACTCTATGACCTCTCCTTCCATCCCCTTTTCACATCCGCACTGCTCTCAAAAAGTTTTTCCTGCTACCTATAACCTGGGGTCATTCAAGCGAAGGGTGAAAAAGCATATCTATGGGCGTGACTGGCGGACTGTATTATGCTCAGCCAGTCGCGCGCATTTATGAACCTACCATTAATAAACAGACGGTGGCAAGGTCACATGTCGTCTTCTCTATAAAAAAACATATTTCTTTGGAAAAAGAGACAAAATACATCAACGGTAAATTATCTATATTTGTTTGAATTTGCCTTCCAATTTTAGAAATTCGAAGTAGATGTGGACATAGTTCATAGTGCATATAATGAGCTAGATGCGTCATTTCGGATTTGCAATCGTAAGTTTACGCCGATAGTATCGATAGAGCCAGGGCTGCGCATTACCTATTGTACTATCAACAGGTGTTTGGGATTTATTACGAAATAAATATAACAATACAGACTGATTGATCAGCGATGATTGTTTTAAATAAAATATGTGTTATACTAGTTTTTGCCCTATTTACTTTTAAATTATAGCTGTAAGTTTATTATACCTAATACAATAATTGGAAAATTTTATATTTGTATTTTAATTTTATAACATCACGTTCTTAATTTTCTTTTTAAAATTCCCGCGAAAACGTTTGATGACGTCACATTCATGTAAACAACAAGATGACGGTCACAGATTAGACAAAATAACAAGAAAACGACTAAGTCAGTGACAGATTGACAGACAGTTTATATAATATAGTTAGTAGTCTGTGGTTATTTATTTGAAATGTCAAGTCAAATTCATACTCACTCCTATTTACCTACCTACCTATCCACCTATCCAGGGGGGGTGAACTGTATTACTAATACAACGCGAACGAAGTAGCGGGCAATAAGCTAGTAAATTATGAAAAATAGTATAAAAGCTTTAGTTTTTTTACACATGGACACACGGAGGAAGATAGATCGCTCCACTTCACTCTAACACGATACCAATTTTTTATCTGTATGTTTTATATTTCTAATAATTTTGTTATGAGGTTAAACTATAGGATATTTCATTGGTATTCCTAAAGTGCATTATGAAAGTCCTTTAAGCCGTTGTAATGCACCAAAGTTAATTATACAGAGAAATTGCTATTAGATCCATAGCGGTCTACTGTGTAACATTCACTTGATTGCTTATTAATTCTGCAGTATTCTTGGTTGTCTGTTTAACGGTAATTATTGGCTCGGCGTAAGTTGGTGCTGACTCCCAAGGAAATTGTGTCGCTTTTAGTTAAAATAGGTTATACAAGCTAGAAAATTAATAAAGCGCTGTCAGCGATGAAATTCAAACTGAGGTTGTTTTATCTGCTGATTACCAAGAAACCCCAAGGTTATGATTGGTTGAGTTGAGACTAGTTGAAGAGTATGGCAGACCTCCTCCACAGTCGGTCCCTCATTACTGCGGATACTCATCAGCTTCTCCATAATTATCTTCCTACATCGGCTGCGGTCTTCTGCCTGATGAAGGGCTTTGGTAATAGAGGTGTCCAGGTTTTCGGGCAATTGATCAGATCATCGTTTGGGGCTTCGTCCTCGAAGTCTCTTTCCCTCCACCCTGCCCATCACCACAAGCTTTTTTTTTCTTCGTGCAATATGTCCGAAATATTGCACAACTCGTCTCATGCACACAGTGAAGAGTGGATACATGGCAGACGAATCCCATCTAATATGATTTTTAGAGTTGCGTAACCAAGTATCAAAATATTTTATAATTTCGTCAAGGCCGTCCGTTTTTACATTTTCCACCTATTCTAATGAAACTCAAAGAAAGGTCGTATTTCAATTATGTACTTAGTTAAATTACAAAACAAAATATTAGTGTGGTGATCATAGAACTTTATACAGTCATACGAGCGAAATCTTAATCAGCACATCGAACCAATTAACTACGAAGTAAGTTCAAACTTTTAAAACCTCTAATAATTACGGACGATAATCTCAAGAACCCGGGTGTTTTGAACTCAACAGGTATTTTAATAGAATCAATGGTCAGTCACGTTGTAACCTCATTTATGACCTGCACCTTGTCTTTTCCAATATTTTGCACTATGAGTGCCTTACGGTTCCCGGAAAACATGTTACGAACCCCAGAGTACCCAGCGGAGGATGAGATTTGCTCGTTTTTGAGGCAACCAAAAGAATATTTGTTAAGGTAATTTAAGAAATAGTTTGTCGGAATATAATTTTCAATTACAAAACTCTTTTCTTTTCTTTCGTGCAAATGAAACGTTAATTTGACATGGTTTCTTTGAGCCTAAATTAGAGAGAACTCTGTAGGACTAAAGGTACCAAAATGAATAAATAATACACAATACATCTAAGATCCGAGACCCTATTGACCACATACAAGATTAATCATACTAGAAAAACAACAGTTTGAAAATCCTACTAATTCCTAACTAAATTAGGTTGCGGTATTTCACCACGTACCTACCTATATTATTAAAAATAATTGGCCAAGGTTTTCATGTAACCTATAAGAAAGGCCCTACATTCCCTATTTTATTTAAAACTAGCATTCCGCCCCCGGCTTCGCCCGTGGATATTTACGAACAAAATAAAATATACCCTATACCTACCCCTACCCTTATCCCTACCCCTACCCCTTTTTTTACACCTTGGGTTACATTATTGGAGTTTTAGTAAGGATCCTTATTTTTTTTTAAATAGAATATATCCTATGTCACTCAGGGTGAATGTAGCTTTCCAATGGTGAAAGAATTTTTGAAATCGGCACAGTAGTTTTTGAGTTTATTCATTACAAACATACACACATAAATACAAATCTTTCTTTTTTATAATATTAGTATAGATTTTAGATTACGTAGTTTCAGAGATAAGGGGGGGTGGGGTGAATGGTCAATTTTCGTATATTTTCTTTTATGTAATTTAAACTATGCATTCTAAAATTAAAAAAAATATATTTGTATTCATTACAACGAGCTCTTTGATATGTCACATGATGCACTTGAAAAAACATATTTTTTAAATAATCAATAAGTAGTCAATAACGTGTAAATGTATAGCCATGTCGTGTTCACTACTAATTGGAATATCTGTATAAAAAGTGTTCTATCCTGTTAAGTAATATTGTGATATTTGCAGTTATTCTGTACTTGTGAACCTTGTTTAAATAAATAAATAAATCCCTAAAGTCGAAATTAAGTACCAAGTTTCAACATTTTTCGTTCAGTAGATACCATAAGGGTTTCCGTTTTTTCATCGTAAATATTCGGAACTCTTAAATATCAAAAAGTGATTGAGCGTTCCACGAAAAACAAACAACCTGGCACTCTTATTAAATCCTCGAAGCACGCGATAGCTCATCGAAAGTCGAGCACACAATCATTCTCTAAATGGCTCCGATATCGGTGCAGGCGCACGATGTTGAGATATGGCGCGGCGTGCCGTTGCCTCGCCCGCTATAAATAAATCTCTTCCTAGTTTCGCTACAAAGGCTAGATATACCTTGCGTCCGTATGAGGCCGGCGTGATATATCGACTCGGCAGCGTTAATAAGCGAACACGAGCCTCGTGATCGCCAATAGCGAAAGTGCGGACTTGCTATGACCGACCACCGCTGCACCGCTTCTAGGATCCTTCGCTTGTTCATTATAAGTCATAATCGGTCTTCAGAGACATTGGCAACAATGCAGGACTTGCCTGACTCGTGCATAACCACTGTGTTATCTATAGGTCATGGAGATGACAAATATATGCATCCTTATTTGTCACCTCCATTCATGGATCCCCTATAAATAATTGGCCAAGTTGCGAGAACGACTCGCACGCTGAGGGTCCGTACCATTTTTTCGGTTACAAGTGTAAGATAGGATTTTCGTTTAGGTTTTCCTGTAAACTATAAGAAAGGCGCTATGTTTCCTATTTTTTTCAAAATTTTAGACTCAGTAGTTCGGAGATAAGAGGGGGAACGGTCAATTTTCGTCTATTTTCTATAATATAATTTAAAGTATGCATTTTAAGATTATAAAAAAATGTATTCCTTAAGTAACCCACGCACTGTTCCGGTATCTCACAGAAAATTTTCGGTCCGGCCGCCGTATGATCGAGATTGAAGACAAGCAATGTATATCATACGATCTAGATCACATGCAATTCACTCACCCACACAGACACACAAAATTCGATTAAACAAAGGCGTGTGGATATGTGTGTGTGTGACAGATCTTTCCGGTCATCGAAATACAACGATTTGAAAACGGATGGTGGACCGGGTCGATTTCGGTGGACCGTACGGCGACCGGCCGGGGATTGGAAGAATGTGTGGCCACCTTTATAATGAGTCCTTTCATTTGATGTCACATTATGCACCGGAAAAAAATCCATTACGTTTTAATTTTCCCCCGTTTTTTCATCAGAGATGTTCGAAACCCTAAAAAGGAGCCAAATCTCAATCTATACAAATACTATTTAAGAACTGATCGCCTGCTATACTCTGGCTGCAGTGCTCTATTAAACACAATCACTTTATTACTTGACTTTGACTCGATTAAGGATTGAACGCAAGACCTTTGGTTAATAATATGTTACTGGACAAAAGAATATGGGAATCCCTGCTTCAGTTCAGTGGCGTAACTATGAAGGTACGAGATACTGCTGTGCATCAGGACCTCAAAGGCTAGTGGAGTCCTTGGTTGGTCAAGCCCAGCAGCCCGTCTGTAATCCAGCTCGCACTACGCACTTCGCATAAATAAAAGAATTCTTAAATTGCTGAAACCACCATCACCATCAGGAGATATTTTGATATTATATGTATCATATCACTGCCAAAAAAAGTAATGTAGTTTACATTTTTCAAATTCCTTTTTTTTCCTTTTTTTGCCTTGCCGTACACCACACCTAAACTTAATTTGAAAAATATCTCTAAAATTCATCTGGACAGTTACTTAGCATTCATGGCCACAAAATAACATCAAGCTACATCACATTTTTTTATTTCCCAACACGTTATCCAAATCTATTGTCCTAACTACCTAGCGTTAAGCAATTTGCTGATATTTCCAGCAACAAACTCAAACGCAGTATACGGTAACACCCGTGCAGGCAATTCGAGATCACTGATTACAATAATTGCAAACTAGAGCACAAGTGTCCGGCAATCTGTAATCTTAAACAAAATATTAATTCCTACATATTTTATATGTTACAATATATATGTTATAGTACAGTTAATGAATTCCACTTTCACACAATCCCTTAAAGCATAAAAGGCGGATTGTTCTCTACATATGGGTTGAGTTGAATTTGTATACAGTATGTTATTTTATAAATAATATAATCGTATATTTGCGACTTGACTAAAGATGTTTTTAGACAGAACTCAATGAGACTAGAGAATAGAGATGTCACTTCTTAAATAGTAGAATTATTTCTAAAAAACTACTGAATGGATTTTCGTCATATGTCTGTGAGATAATGTCGAGAAATTATTATATCCTTAAAAAAATAAGTCGTCAAAATCGGTATATATTTCATCGAGATACTGATAATTGACTTATAAAGTCAGTTTTTTCAAAATTACTGAAAAACTAATGAACCAATTTTTATGACATAAAAATGGGATTAATCCGGAAGAATTATCTGTGGATTAAAAAAGATATTATCAAAATCGGTTCATAAACGACGAAGTTATCCGCGAACACACATAAGAAAAAAAAAACTGTCGAATTGAGTAACGTCTTTTTTTTTGAAGTCGTTAAAAAACGACCTGACATTGATAATGTACTAAACCATAGATTTAGTATAGTCGCGTGGTCGCTGTACTAGATTGGCAATGCAAAAGAGTAAGCACATAGATACGCGTATGTTAAAACGAGACAGATAGACGAGACCGTTTTTTTAATACGGTAACAGCCTAGCGTCAGTAATAATTTTGCTTATTTTTGTAAAATATGCTGTTTTAAAGTATAATTTAGTGTTTAGTAGACGTGATTAATTATAGTTATGTGTGCAGTGTCTAGATGTAAGTCATCTAAGATGAAAAATTCACAGAATTACACATTTACACGTCTCGTTCTAATCGCGACATTACCAATCTAGTAGAGCGCCAGCATACTACATCTATGTATAAAAAAATACAATACAATTGCCATAAGAGAAAAAATAAAAATTTCCGTATTATACAAATAACCCTAAAATATATGAACAGAAAGAATTAAAATTTTCTACGAGCTTTGCAGTACCAGATAATCTACAAAAATTTTCAAATTTTGATCTCTTCAAAAAAATGAAATATTGTCCAATGTCATTGCTTTATTAGAGACTTAGAGTAAGGGTTCCAAAAGAATAATCATGTATTAGAATAATAACAAACAGAGCATCCTATATAAGTGATCTTGCCCGCAGGCGCCTCACCTACATTGCAACTGGATGTTAGATGATATAACCAGATTTCTCTTGTAGTGTTCTAACGCGGATCCTGTTAGTCTTTATATTGTGCTAATTCTTAACTTTACATATAACTGCAGATACAGTCATATTCTCTGACTGTATTGTGTAATCGCGTAATTGGTTCAAATCTCGTGGCAAAAATGCTAAGTACCAATTTTCTTTAAAAAATGTCTGCTTTAATCAGCTTTAATCTACTTGTCGTGCTTCGAAGGACGCGCGCAACAGGTTTACCACTTGCTCTGTTTAATATGGACACTGGCAAAAAGTGGACACTGTTACTGGTATCTGGCAAGATATGAAGCTGATGAAGATATGTTTTTTTTATTGTATAATCGTGGATTGTTTTAAATATTTTATTTTTTATTTTTTATTTTATTTTTCTATAATTAGGAAATTAACAGCACATTTTATAAATTGAATTTTGTTACAATATTATCCAAAGAAAGCCAATTATAAATTTCCTATTTAGACCACAGAACATACATACAATAAACAGACATAAACAAAAAAAATAAAAAATAAGGTAAGTACCCACTTTAATTAAAAAATAAATAAGTACTGAAAATTATGCTGGGATGGTTGTTACTGTTAGGTCGTTAGGCATGTTGCGTGTTTATTTGATTGTTTTACAACTTGTCTGGAATTATTATTTTCGTATTACGGTTCCAGGGTACCCAGCGGAAGAACAAGTCTCCCTAGTTTAGCCGATAGTATTTGTGAGGCTATACATAATGAGTGGCTAGTTCTGTAAAGGTATATTTAGTTGGAAAATTTTATTTTATATATTTTCACTTGCGGCTCCCGGAACCGTGATATCCATCCCAGGGTATCCAGCGGTAACCGAAGACTTCTTCTCTTAACCGATGGTTTAAAGCTATACCTAACGAATGGCCTGTTCTTTTGAATTGTACAATATATTAGACCATATAATATAAATGCTGGTTAGTTTTGTACATTAGCGTAGTATCTGCGGTAGGTAGATAGGATCGGGCGCCAGCGTAGTTAAGTTTTGTTATTGCAAATAAATCTCTCACTAGAAACAAATGGAAAATGTCTGTAGAACTGAGAGGTTAGTACAAGAACATACTCTACAAATGATCGGTGGACGAGACTGGTGTAGGCAGTGTCAAAACTATGTATATTTTGTGACCTTTGACCGTTTAAACGAAAAGCTATATTGAACAGTAATCTACCTTTTCGCTCCGACTTTATATATGGATTTAAAATGTGACATAATAATTTGTCCCCAAGGATTTCGGGGATATCAACAGCCTATGTTGCTCTACCTTCACGCCTTTTATCCCAAGAGGGGTAGGGAAAGACAATATAATGCTAGTTGTTACCATCTCAACATATGTAATAATAAGATATATAAAATAATACAAAAAAAAACCTACTAAAAAAAAGTAATAAAAAAAAATTAGGAACCTTGAAATTGGCGGTTGGGTCAAGGGCCAGATCTAGAAGGCAGTACTCCTCAGCACGGCGGCCCGTATTGTGAGGAAGTTCCTCTCTCTGCAGCCCTAACCACCGGTAGTTTGGGTATTTACCTCGCTTCCGGGGGAATAACTCCTTTTATTATATTTTTATATATTTTTGTTTTTTTTTATACCTAAGTATGTAAAAATGTAAATGAAAGAAATTAAGTGAAATATAGTAATAATGTTTTGTTATAACTGGTATTTGAGTCCTGGACCGTCTTTTTTCTGGGCTAAAATGTCTTTCTCTAACCAAAAAAAAATTGCGCGTGCAGCACCGTACACATGATAGAAGTGAAACTTCTTAAAAAAGGAGACGCGGATAGCTTAGACTGTGTATTAGATATACAATGAATAGCTCTCTTTCTCCTTCCCCCTTTTGTCTCTCATGTAACGAAATGTGCCTAAAGAAACGTGATGCGTCCTTGAAATTTCACTCTCAATTCTCGTCCAATAAATTATCCAAAAATATATAAGGATAATAAAGAATCATACACATAGGTACACATTTATGACTTCAAAGGTCCGAATTTGAGTTAAAAATAACCTACTGGAATATGGCCTGTACCTACTGCGCGTTTGCAAAACACACAAATTTTATATCCTGTCCCCATAATGAGGATTGCTAAATCATGTGACTTATGACTATAATGGTATGTGTGTGTATAAAAGATAGTACCTACAACTATCAGAGTAAGTTTAGTTCACACCTGAGCAAGTAGATAGGAACCAATTCTAGATTGAAATTTATGAAGGAAATGTAGTCAGGTGATACGTCGTCGCCTGCCTCTCTGGCGCCAAGCAATTAATGCAACACAAACAAACATGCCACAACTTAACGAGAATATCATGTACTACTAGCGGTGTGATATTAGAACTGATTGGGGTTCGATTCCCACGAATGGCATATGGAGTGCATACATATTTATATAATAAACAAACAGACTTTTATAACTTGTGGTGTGGCCAGAGACTCCAGTAACGGTGTCCTCAAGCGAAGTTTATATTTTATCAACTAAGTACATATTCTTTAAAAAGGCTTCATGAAGCTTAAAATAATGTACATCAAATAATTGTTTTAACAATGAAAAAATACGAGACACGTATTTTTTAATTAAGTTTATATAATTTAAAAAAGATGGGCATAATAGGTACAGAGCATGCTTTGGCTAAACCGGGTTAGAATGAATAAACAAAACAATCTGCCAAAGAACAAAATTAATTAATTTTTTAAATATGGATTGTCAAAGCTAAACCGCATTACAATTTCTATATTTTTCAAATAACTCAAAAATTAATGTACAAAAACTTCGTAGCAGATAATTTCCAAACCATTTTCGAATTTTGGTATCTTATCAAAAACGAAATGTGATAAATATTAATTATAATAATATTTCATATTTCATAAAAAAACAATTATGCAGTAGTGTAGGTATATCCTTCATAGGGTACATTTTGATCCCGTAAAGAGGTTTGAGAAAATGGCATAGGCTTCTTTTTATCCCTGGAAATTTTATTTTTAATTAATATTTTCTACCCATGCAAAACTATGGGCGGGACATTATAAATTCTACACGATCTGATTTTAATGTCTAAATTTTTTTAACTGTCAAAATATCTACAAACGCTAATTTCCACTAGAATATCTCTAGCTAGAGTCTTGTTAAAATGGTCACGAATTTAAACAAAGTTTTAGTTTAGACCAACCTTGTAAAAAATAGGCAGACCACGATTTCATGACATATTTTTTAATTTAAAGTCATTATTAGATATACACCTAAATTACAGAGCTTTAAAAACTTAGTACCTGTAGGTTACTACAGAAGTTTTCTATTAACACTATTGTGGTTAATTCGTGTGGTGCAAAATCTGGTGATAGCTATTAGCGTTTTATCGTTTTTTATTAGCGTGTTAATGATTATTTTACAAAATTATTATAATAGTAACTATAATATGGTTATTCTTTTTACCAAGAAAAAGCAATTGATGTATACATTTCTCATAAATTAAAAAAAAATCTTATGTATTATATTAACCATTATTAATCTATTTACTATCTGTACAAAATAATATCAATAAATTAGTAATATTTGAAATATGTACAAAAAGCTTTCATAAATTAATACAGGGGGTAAGTCAAACCCCTCCATGTGACACCGCTCCGAAATATCCTTACTGGTGCCTTACATCTTCTAATAACCCTATTGTCTAAATCCAGGGTACCCAGCTGTAGACACAATGGGCTTTACCACAAAAAGGTGTTTAATAAGTGTGTAGCTAAATTATATTTTATCACTCTCTTACAAATCTGTCATTTAATATGAAAAACTAAAACATAACTATGTTTAAAATAAACACTGGTTAAACACGATTTTGTGGTAAGGGGGAAAAGTCTTCCTCGTTAAACCGATTTTTCACATCTAAACAAACTACTACAGTTATGTTCTGTATACTAATATTTGTCCTAAAAATCGCTCGTCGCTCCGCTCATGACGCTCGTGGCAAGGTTGGCAATATTGCTCTGTGCGACGGCATTCCAGCGGTGACCACAGATTGCGCTACGACACGAGCAACTCTATATTAATCACAATTATGTGACAGCAACGCTCGACACTCCGCACGACTCTGCACATTTCTAACCTGCTTCATGTGGATACGATTAATTTATTTAAATATGCACAGACTACATATCATATTGGGTGATATAGGAGCTAAATCTATTTATTTTAGGATTTGTTACTAATTAATAGAGCCCTTTGATATTACAAAACTATTATTTATGTCTTTGTTTGTAGTATAAATATTTAGAAACTCTCAAATGTAAAACTTTCTCCAGAATAGGCTCCGAAAACGCTGAATGGATTTTCTTGAAACTTTCATGGCAGTATGTTGGGCGCCAAATCTGTGAAAAATCCGGCTAGCATAAGAAGTCTCAACAGGATTTTAATAAAAATTAAATTAACTAAAATTATAAGACAATGAAAATAATAGCAATATTCAGGGTCACGTGGGTAAAAATACAAGCTTTTACCTTATGTTAATAATTATAACTCTAGACTTAGAATCTACTTTTACTTTCATCTCGATATTTTAAAGGAAATAAAAACTTATGTACGTAATCCGACAAACCACAATTAAAGGAACTGGGCAATCGTTAGGTATAGCCTCACAAATACCACCGGCTAAAGAGGGAGACTTGATCTTCCGCTGGGTATCCTGGGACCATAACACGGTTTCGGGAGCTGAAGGTAACCCGTGAAGAAAATCAAATTTAAAGGATTCAAAATAAAATATGGGAACTGGTCATCTATGATTTTACTTGTACAAAAAGCTATACTCAATATTTTCGTATTATTTTCGTTAGACGTAGTATGAGAACACAAAACCACCTGATTTCCTACGTAGCATTCTCACTAGGCCAAAGTTAAATAACCAAACTAGTATTGTAAATTTTCTCTAATTTCGTGTTGATATTTTCACATGCGGGCTTTGATTGCGTATTTAGTACAAAGGTGTTAAAGCAGCAATGTCAACATGAGCCCCTTTATCGCGGTTCACAACTTACACGATTTAGAAATCTGGATATAATTTAATTAGCAATTTATTATGGAGAACAACTGTGTAAAGTACTAATTGTAGTATGAAAATGGGTTAATAATTTAGCAATTTTTTTTTACACACAAAAATTATAAATTTAATAATCAGGATTTTGAACCCAAGTGGCACAAATTTGTAGTTTTCTAGTAGACTAGTCTAGTACAACTAAATCAAAACTACATATGGCTTCATGGGCCTAAAATGTTTCTTCGATAGCCTAATTGGTAAGGCGTTGTCTTGAAACCGGGAGGTTACATTCCCATGTGTTACAAAAAAATGCAAAGCACCAATTTTCTTTAAAAATGTTTTCGTGTTTCGGAGGGCACGTCCGCACTTCTAAAAATAACAATAGAAGCAGTGACACATCAATATAGCCACCTGTTCTCTTTAATATGGACAACTGGCAAAAAGTGGACACTGTTAATTGTGTCTCTGGTCATACCGCAAGGTATAAAGGCCGTGAAGGTGTGTGTTTTATTGTTGTTTATGATTCAAAACATTGAGGGACCCATCAGCCATACTTTGGTTATACCTCCTAGACGGTCACCCATCCAAGTATTGACTACGACCGACATTGCTTAACTTCTGTGATCGGGCTAGAATCTTTATTTATATCAGTTTTTTCTTCATCTCACATCACTTCATAAATCTTATATGATCACATTCCCCTCCACACTCCAAATTCAGAAATATAAACAGTAAAAACACTGTACATTGATACATTCTAACTTTATTGGCAGATCAGCATAATATATGTGCGCAGTAGTCCATCAGGGCCACGTTTGAGGGTCCATAAAACTTCCAAGTAAAGGACAGAAACATCAATATCTCTCGGAATACCGACCGTTGAGGCCGTATTTGCGACTTCATTCCGTTATAGAGTTATAGAGACATCCACGTAAATAAGTTGCGCGCGCGCAGGAGCACGTAACTTGCGTCTGTCTGTCTGTCTGTAATGTGTGGCTGAGTGAACTCGACGTGGGTATACTTTCTATGGGGGTATCTTATTTGAATTTACTGTACATTTCTATGTTGCTTTTGTGTTTTGCTCGAAGTCTTCGCTTTGTGGAGAAGCTCTATTTTTGCAGTTCTGAAAACTTTTCTCAAATAACCTAAACGATATCCTAGAAAAATATATTTATTTGGTAGCGAAATTACATTTGACTGGTGAGACACGAAAATATTCATGAAAGATTGACTAAAAAGGTTTAATATGGCTGAAGTGAAAGGAAATGCTGGCAGAGAACAACCTAGCTGTACTTTTATTATATATAAAAATGTATTGATCGATATGGAAATATTAAAAGTACACACAATCGCCGAGCATGTATGAAAGGTATGATGAATATAAAAGAAGCGAAAGAGGTATGTCAGGATCGTAACAAATGGCATTCGATTGTCTCTGCCTACCACTCTTGGGATGAAAGGTGTCATGGATAACCAATTTTTAGACCAAAAACGATAAACTTTATTTCACGGCCTTGCGGTGTGGCCAGGTGTTCACTTTTTGTCAGTAGATGTGTCACTTCTTTAACAGACTTTATATCAGTTATTTTTAGAATAAGTGCCTTCCGAATTAAAACACATATTCCTAAAGAAATTTATGCTTAGCATATTTGGCTCGAGTATACATTGATCCCGGGACCTCCCGGTTTCAAGACAACGCTCTATCAATTAAAGCATAGCTAGTGGTAAATTTCGAATTGTTTTGAGTCCAAGTCAGTGATTCGGTATGTAAAGTAAAAGCTAAGGTAGGTAGGGGACTATTCTTCCCAAGAAAGTTAACCATGGCGAGTCAATACAAGGTGCGTCGCGCTGTGGACCGCCATGACGACTGCTCTGTCAAGATCATTACGACTGAGATGGGATTACAAAAATATTTGGCCGGCAATAAGTCTACTAGGCCATTAATTTTCTAATCTAGTACTAAAACTCATGCATTATCCAATCTATGATATGCGTTTTGTCCTATACCAGGTTTTTGACTCAAGTATTTATTATTAATTATTATAATTATAATTAAATCATTCAATATCAAAATTATTAGACAAGGTAACGTAAAGTTTATTGCGAATCGATTGCTTCATAAAGGCAGTACTCGATTCAGGAATGTTCTAATACATAATTATTACTTGTACACAAACATGATCCATTGCAAAGAACATCGTATATTAAACTCGCCAATAACTGTACCACGACTACTACAGACCACCTGCGGCTTCGCTTGCATGCACTTTACACAACTGTCAAAATCATAACTGAATATGGATGACTAACTCTCCGCTCTGGTTTCGTTTGTAGATTTTATTGATGGTAAGTTTCAATTAGATATTATTATCTTATCTATCACGCCTTTTATCCCAAGAGCAGTAGGCAGAGACAATCGAAAAGATCTTTCGCTTCTTTTATATTCATCAACCTTTCATATCCTTTCATTGTGTGTACGTTTAACATAGCCTTCAGTCAATATTATTTTATATATTATGTTCAATAAAAGTACACCTAGGTCGTCCTCAGCATTTCTTTTCGTCAATCTTTAATTCTTAATTCTTTCAACGTGTCCAAAGCTGCGTAAACTACTTTTTTTAATTTTAGTCACAACATCATCTTTCAACAACAATTTCAGATTCTTTTTTTTTTCCCAATTTACCTGTGGATGGGATGCTTTTTTATTTAACTCTTTGACTATATTTTCTAAGTTTCAATATTAGCTGTATTTTAAATCTCTGTATCCTATACATACATTTACCGGATGATGATGATGATGATATTATTGTTGAGATGTTACTGGAATATCTGATGATGGATTCTAAGGTTCTACGAACTATTCTTCTTTCATTTCTTAAGTATGTGTCCTTCCACTGCTGGACAATGGCCAAGACAATGACCTCACAAGCATCTTCTGCAGTTTAATTTTTTATCCATTTTTTTTTTATAAACTTCTTTACCCATGGGGTCAATAGTATACTATATATTCGATCTATAACAGAAGCGTCAAGCCAAGATAGTTAATTGTTAGAGTCAGTTGATGCGAGCAAATGCGAACATTGCTCTTGCAGAGTTATGGTCCATATAACAGCAGGTCGCTTCGACACGCGACAATTGGACACCCTTTATACGAACTAGAGCGGAATTTGCCTTCATATCGCTTAGAACTGGCAAATAATTATTAATTATAGCAAATATAACGGAATTATTGGGCATTCAAGACTATTGAATCAAAGACCTGTCATATTATTTCTGGAACCGCGTATACAGCGTCTCCTTTTAGGGATCCGTACATTCTCCGATGAAAAAACCACTTGTGTTGTTTGTTTTTTTTTTGTTTGTAAGGTTTTGTTTTAATTTTTTTAATTCTCGTGTCTTTTATTCTGTATTTTATAATGTGTTTGTGTACCTATTTGTGTAGTTAATGTGTGGTGGAAACCTTGTTAGTTAATATTTATTATTAATGTTGTCTGAAATTTGTTATTTTGTATACTGTTTGTTTCCCAAATAAATAAATAGCGTATAGCGTTAATTTTGGGAGATAAACATGACATATCAATTGAAAGGACTCGTTATAAGCTCAAAAATATTTATTTTTTTAAATAATTTTGTAATGCATAGTTTAAAGTATATTAAAGAAAATATGCTATAAATGACCGTTCCCCACCCCATACCTCCGAAATACTGAATATATAATTTTGAAAAAATAGGGAATAGTTCTTATAGTTTACAGGAAAACCTTATCAAAAATCATGTCTCGAGTTCTGACCGATCATAGAATGGAACCCTCAGCGCGCGAGTCGTAAAGTTAGGATAGAAACATTAGTGTTTTGTGCTATAATCCAATTTTCTTTTCTGTATGTGAATTTCCTAAGACATTTTGAGGGACCATTGATGCTTTTTTACTTATATTCTTCAACACTCACACATTTTACCATGTTGAATAATAATTTAGAAAGTAATAAGCATAAACCAAGTGCGCCAATTCTCAAAGATTTCAAAGCGACAACACTATATCCAATCAGACAATGCTTGATTTAGCGTCGACTACCGCAGTCGTTACGCAGCCCACGCACTTTAAGTAGATACGTTATTCTATGCGCGAGCGCATGCCATTAGCGCATTATCCATTCATCTACACACACCCATGGTCTTTTGTATTTCATAAAATATCTACTTTTTAATATTATACACTCGTACCATTACAAAAAGTTCACTTTCGCCCATTTTTTAAACACATGGTGCTGTGCTGTTTAGCGGCATAAACACCGTAAAAAAAACAAGTGGCAAGCCTGTCGTTGGCTGCGTTTAAAGAGGCTAGTGCTGTCACTACATGAATGTAACTTTCGAGAACAATAAGAAGTGCTTTGATTATCTGAGAACATATTTTAGCAGAGGGCATACCTAGAAACAACGCTTCTAAAATTCTTCATTCTTCGCGGGTTGCCTTACAGCTCCCGAAACACTGTTATCGGTCCCAGGGTACCCAGTGGAAGACCAAATCTCCCTCTTTTAGCCGATGGTATTTGTGAAGCTATACCTAACGATGAAATAGTACATAGCATAGTCGAAAGCGCAACGGATACATTTTTTTCTCACTCAAGAGAAAAAAGCTCAACACCAGTAATTTTCTTTAGAAATTGTTTAAAGCAAAGAAAGCGACTTCTGAAAATGATAAATACTTCTATTTAAAAGTGACAACTGTAGTTTGAACAGGTATGCAAAGAATTTAAGAAGAAATTAGCATGATGGCTTTTAAATATATTTTAATCCTAAATGAACTGTCCTTTGAATAAGTCTTATAAAGAGGTGACTACGTTACTAATACATGCAGGTATGTAATGAATGCCATTCACCATATGAATATAGAATGTCACACGAGCAAATAAATCAATGTCTCAGAATATTCCTGTGAGTGATATATATTATTTGTGAATGTATCTTTAGTTGAAACACGAGTTGGCACTGCAGACAAAGACGTCCCATCAATGACATCGCTTGAAGAATAAATAGTCTATTCTGAATTTATAATAAACTGTATTTTGCTATTGATATTGGATCTTAAGAATTAATGGAGTTAGATAAGTTGATAGGTAATATTTCAATGGAGCATAGATATAAATATATATAATCTGACAATCAACGCACAGCCTAAACCACTGAAGACATAAATATGAAATATGGAAGGTATATTCCTAACATAGGATTTTTCGAATATCAACCCCTAAGGGGATGAAAAGGGGTGTAAACCTTGTATTCCTAATATATACCATCAACAGGTCTGGAAAACTCCCATGATTTATTTGGTAGGTCTCTTTATCTACAAATTTTAGAATTATATTTCAACAAAAATAAAGCCGACATTATATTTATTCACTAAATACTTGCCTTGGCTTGTGCATAACCACTGTGTTATCAATAGTGAAGGTGATAATTGTTTGACTTTATATAATCTTGTATGACACCTCCATTCATCCTGGATAGCCACTTTCTACCAAATTAATGGAAAATCACATGTCTATCTGTAAAAAACTTCATTCTCAAATTACCTCAACAGAACTAGCCATTCGTTATCCTCAAAAACCTTACGGCTCCCGGAACCGGAACCGTGTTATCGGTTCCTGGGTACCAAGTGGAAGATGAAGTATGTCTTCCTTTTTTAGCCAATATTAATTTTCATTTCATTTCATTTCATAACCATTCGTCCACCGACGCACCTTTATCCAAATTACTCCAACTATTCTAACCCATCCTAAGCAACTGAATCCACTATTCTGCAGATGTCAGGTCAGTCCATTTAATTGATGTTATCATCGCTCCCGATACTTGACGCAGACACATGTGATCTCGGCCGATATAAATAATGACTCTAACAATGCCCTCGAATACTCGCATCTTCCGACAATCGATTACGAACGGGTTCTACATTGTCTAGTCATGATGCTTTGCAACAAATAAGGAATCGGTACTCTTTGCTATCTCATCCTGATCGGGGATTAAAGAATGTAGTTATGTGAAGTTACAGAACCTAACTTATGTTATAAATACGAAAGTTTTTTTGTCCTTCTTTTATGTCACAACAGCAACGTATGTAGTTGGAAAGCTGGAAAGTGACATAGGCTAAGATAGATTCATTCTTATGTCACATTTAAAATTGTCCACAAGTGAACCGGGGAAAGCTAGTTCTTGTTCTTATATAAAATATTTACGCAAAAATCATTACGGCATACTTTGCGGCATTGTAAGACACACTGGTAACAATGTCCACATTTAAGCCTGTTAAGCTCTTAATTAGACCAGAGCTGTTACTTCTTGATAATGATGATGGCCGATCACATAATGATAGAATGCACAGATGTGGTTCACTATAGAGCAGAGCACAAAATATAGCGATCCCTAGGCGATAGGAGGCCTGCAGAAACATAACAACAATGCTCGGCTTCTTGGGGAAGCTTGGATGGCAGGAGTGATGGTGACATTGCCATCTGTCATTTCTTAAATACAGAGTGTGTTTCACAAAAGGATTCCCTTTGTCATAATGTTATTGAATAGGAGTCGACAGCGTATTTAGTAGAGGGTTCGACTTAAAACCTGGGGGACTCGGGTTCAAACCTCATCAGTGCCGAAAATGCTGAGCACCAATTTTCTTTCAGTTGAGGACAACGAGAAGTTCCTCGTGATTCGGAGGGAATGTCCGTGCTTCTTTTAAAAATAAATGATACTTAAGTCCTTGAAAGAAGTGACAAATTCAACCACAGGCTTGCCATAACTAACAAAGGCCGTGAATATGTGTTAGTATTGTTGTCCTCAAAGCAAACTATAAAATGCTTTATCGGAATATTTTTATCACGCTTTCAGTTACGACGAATGGATCTCTTTCCTGAAACGATCTCACTCACTTCGTATGAACTATGAAATGTAGGGTTGCCAGATGGTCGGGATTTTCATCTGATGTCCAGACTCCCGTCAAAATACACAATGTCCCGACAAACAGCTTCTTGTAAAGTTCTTCTAACCAAAACCACAGACAAAAAAAATTAATTAAATTATCACCCCAATTGAGTTTTTTGACATTATTTTAATGTTAATAATAAAAAACCAGCCAACTGCGAGTCAGACTCGCGCACGAAGGGTTCCGTACCATTATCTATTAAAAAAACACGTTAGTTATATTTATTTTATTCTGTTTTTTAGTATTTGTTGCTATAGCGGCAACAGAAATACTTATACATCATCTGTGAAAATTTCAACTGTCTAACTATCACGGTTCATGGATTACAGCCTGGTGACAGACAGACAGCGGAGTCTTAGTAATAAGGTTTCCGTTTTTACCCTTTGGGTACGGAACCCTAAAATCCTGATGTTTTGAAATTTTGCCCTGATAAGTGGCAAGAAAAATGCATAGATTTAGTATAGTCGAGCGGACACTCTACTAGATTGGCAATGCAAAAGGGAAATCTCATAGATACGCGTATGTTGAAGCGAGACAGATAGACGAGTTAGTTGTTTGAATACTGTAACAGCCTAGTGTCAGTCGTAATTTCGCTTAATTTTGTAAAATATCCTGTTTTAATTTAAAGTATAATTTTGTTTACGTTTTTTTTATGGAGAAGACGACATGTGACCTTGCCATCGTTATTAAGCATAGGTGGTTGATCCATGAATGCGCGCGACTGACAGAGCGCCAGTAGCGTTTGTTGTAATTCATCTAAGATAAAAAAAATCCACAAAATTACACATTTACACACACACTGATGTATAAAGTTTTTGGTCTCGTTCTTAATCGCGACATTACCAATCTAGTAGAGCGCCAGCATACTACATCTATGGAAAAGGAAAAATGTATCCATAACAACAAAAATAAATAATAAGCAACCCTATGTTTGTAAATAAATAATTGTGAACATAGTATATATTTTATTGCGCATGATTCGCCTACACCTGATATTAAGTTCATGCATTTCCAATTGATTAGAGCGTCCAAGATAATATTCATCATCATTATGCATGTATGCATCATAATTATGCATGTAACATATTGTGGCGTTACACTGAATAGCAGTAGCAAAACAGCTTCGCGAACCGCATTCCCTTGTGATCAGATACGAGGCAATTTAACCAGGGTTGCCTAACTCAATAAATTTAAGTTAAATAATGGTTTATTTACAAGTTTGGTTATAAAAATATGCAATGTCTGCAGCCAAAAGTCTGCATTTCTGAAAATAATCTTTTTCTTCTTTTATGGCTCCACCAATGTTCATCGGTGATTTGCCAATGTCAAGTATCCGCTGACCGTAACATTATGTATTATTAGTCGTCGACTAATCACAACCATCACAGCACGGACAGGATTTAACTGGATTCCCCATCACGTCTTGGTGGGCGCGTGCGTTATCACAGTGCGTTATCCTAAACATGATAAGTCCATGTTTAATACTCGTAAACCTTCTCAGTGAATCAACCTATCTAATAGTGTTAACCGTAACAAAATCCGTTTAGCAGTTTTTGCGTGAAAAGGTTACAGACAGACGCTGTGGGGTACTTTTTTATAATATGTATTGAAGTGATACAATATTGTTCTTCATACAAATACCTACCTATCTGTGAATTTAAATATGTACCTTTAATTATTAAATAGTTTTATTTGCATAACTGATCCTTTTGGAACCAAGAAATCAGATCTATGGAGCATGTGCATAGAAATTTCATAGCCCTTGATTTTCTAAATTGCTTTCTTAGTTTTCTAACATCGACACTACACCCAGTGCACTTTCTACTGCGCCAAGATATTGTGATCGGGATAATATGAAACATTATTCATTATGAAATATCTAACGATATCGTAGTGAGTAAGTTAACTATCTTTAAACTATGTATTTATATGACATTGGTATATTATTATACGTATTCTAATATATTTTGTAGTTATTTTAGGGGGCCATTAGGTATCAAACTCAAATGAACGCTTGTAGCAAGTGCAAAAATGCAGCGACCTAGTAAATTATTATTGTTGTTATCTTATAAATAAAAATGAAATTATGTTCTTTGTAAGCGCGTCACTTGGGGCTGGACCGACAGAATCAGGTTCTTAGAAAAAGAAAAATTGGAAAAGTTGCCCGGTAAATTGGAAAATCGGAAAAATTGAAAGTGCTTTTTTCTATGGGATTTTTGTATGAACTCAAGACCATAAATATGTTAATATGGGCTCCATGGACGAAGCAGGAGCGGAAAGCTAGTCGTATAAATAATAATTGGCAAAGTTGCGAGTACGACTCGTGCGCTGAGGATTCTTTTTCGGTCAGAACACAGACAGGAATTTAGTTTAGGTTTTCCTATAAAATATAAGACCATTACCATTTTTTTTTTTTTAATTTTAGACTCAATAGTTTTTGAGATAAGGGGGAGAGGGCGCTCAATTCCCGTATATTTTTAATTTGATGTTAAATTTTTTTTACTTGTTAATTTTTACCCCATAATTTATTTATTTATTTAAACAAGGTTCACAGGTACAGAATAACTGCAAATATCACAATATTACTTAACAGGATGAAACACTTTTTATACAGATATTCCAATTAGTAGTGAACACGACATGGCTATACATGTACACGTTATTGACTACAAGTTATCATACATGAGAAAAAGTACATAGGTAATTGTAATATAAAGAAAGGAATTATAACATTAAAAGCAAAAACAAGATCAAAATAAAAACTTGAAATCAAAATTAAAATAAAAAAGATCAAAATTAAAACTAGAATCAAAATTAAAAATTCAAATCAAAATCAAATTCAAAATACAAAATTGAAATTAAAACCAGAAGGAATCAAAATTAAAATTAAACATAACAATAAACACACCCCCAAAATTGAAATTCGATAATTTACGTTATATGTCCGTGATTTAGTCATCAAATACAACTTTTTCGTCCAGTAGATTCGGAGAAAATAAGCTGTGACAGACGGACAGACAAGACACAAGCGTGATGTACGAAACCCTGAAATGCTGTTCTTTGGTAAGTGCATCACTTGAAAACGGTTTGACCGACTTAGTATTATTTTAAATGTTTTCTGAATCAGATTCTTAGGGAAAGAAAAAGTTGCCCGGAAAATTGGAAAAATTCCGGAAATACTGATTTTTTAATGGGATTTTTGTATGAACTCAAGACCATAATATGTTAATATAGGCTCCATGGGCGAAGCCGGGGCAGAAAGCCATTAAATAAATAAATAAAGCATATAAAATTGAACACCGCAATGGTATCTTTAAGGTTTTATCTATTGAATATGCAAATAACACACTCAGTGGTAAAGTTTTCATTACGACGTGATATGGTCGACAACTGACCGCTATACAGGGCTATGGTGAATGTATTCGCTACCACATAAAGGTAAACCTATTACAAATAAAAAATTAAATACAATAAATTCGCTAAAGTCATAAGAACTGCCTAGTGATTACCATAATTATCTACGAGAATAAGGGTTCTGTTTTGTCATCGGATGTACGAAACCCTAAAATCACTTGAGAAAAGCTGAACAATTTGGCAATTTTTTTAATCTTCGTATTAGTCTGAATAAGGTTCTTAGGGAAAAAAATGGGAAAATTTGCCCGGAAAATTGGAAGACTCTGGAAAACTGAAGGTGCTTTTTCCTATAGGATTTTTGTATGAACTCAAAACCAAAGTTAATATATATGCTCCACGGTTGAACCCGGAGCGGAAAGCTAGTTTAGAATAATAACTCATCTCATATGGTTTCGCTATATAAAGCCACATCATGTAAATACGACTGAGAAATTATAGTTTTCCAAAATAGAACAATGACAAAATAAAATAAATAACAATGTTATACGCAATGACAGCGCAATAAAAAGATACCGACATCGTTAAAGTAAACAGAATACAACTCCCACTTATTCTATTAGTCGTCCCGCCCAACTCATGCACATACATTAAATTAATTCAGTAAATTATAATGTCGGTTACATATTATTTTAATGTCAATAAATTACCGTTTATACTGTTTTTTTTTATAAATAGAGGGTAAAATAATCAATACTTAAAGCATTTATCTAGATATAAGATACTAAGATATTTCCCGGATTTATTTATCCCGGAAAACGACAGTATGGTGAACAAGAGCATGTTTTAGCATGTACGAAAGGTATGATGAATATAAAAGAGGTGAAAGAGGATCGTAGCAAATGGCATTCGATCTTGTCTCTGCCTACCCCTCTCGGTAAAGGTTTGTAACGAACTAAATAATAACATAACCCTTCAGTGGATCAAAGGGCATAGTAACTCCCGCGGTAATGATGCGGCTGACGAACTTGCAAGGAGAGGATCAGGTAAGGTGGCTGTGGGTCCTGAACCACATATACCACTGCCTAGAGACTGGATCCGTGCACAACTCAGGAAAATAACCATTCAAAAACATGAAACAGGATGGGTCAAACTTGAGAGCTGCAGACAATCAAAGCTGGCGCTCCCATCCCTAAACTCTCGATTAACACAAAGACTAATTAACCTTAAAAGGAACCACTTGAGACAAATGACACAAGTCATTACAGGACATGGGCCCTTTAATAAACACCTTTTTAATATCGGCATTACAGATAGTCCACTATGCAGAGCATGCATGGAGACTGAAGAAACGGTCACCCACATCCTTCTGGAGTGTGTAGGTTTGACAGAATACAGGGCTGCTCATCTCGGTGCCCCGAGGACCCTTCAGGAGGCATGTAGCAACATCAAGGGGCTGATAGGCTTCCTGGAGGAACTGGGATGGCAGGAGTAACTAAATTCCCGCCTCACGCAAAATAGGCGCTAAGACGTCGAGTTGCGGAGACTGAGCCCGATAACCAGAACCAGAACCAGACCCCTCTCGGTATAAAAGTTGTGATGATTGGCACAATCCATTGGTACATGGCCGGGATCGTACCGTGGTCTGCCTAGTTAATACCAGACATCTTAACCACTCGGCCACCGACGTATGTACATAATCCGACAAACCACACTTTGAGACTTTTTCATCTAAATATAGCTCTACAGAACTGGCCATATCGTTAGGTATAGCCTCACAAATACCATCGGCTAAAAGAGGGACACATGGTATTTCGCTGGATACCCTGGGACAAATAACACGGCTTCGGGAGCTGTAAGGCAAACCGTGAAGAAAAACAATACTAAAAAGACGTTTTCCTTTGTTTATGTTGTGGGTAATACATAATAGTTTTGTCTATTACTTAGTAGCTAGTTAGTAGCAAGCTTCGCCCCGGCTTTACTCGTCGAAATACATAAGAAAATATCCTGGAATTCCGGGATAAAAAGTAGTCTATATAATTCGTAGTCCATTTTGTACAAATAAACACACACGAAATTCTAAAAACACTCAAGTTTTCATACCAATGTATAGAGATATAATACGCTACAATTTTATTATTATGTAGAGATTCTTCGAAAATGTATTTGCAGTAAAACGATTTAGCCACTAAAAAGATACACTTGATAAGGTTAGAGTGTGCAGAATTTACGCGCGACGTTGCCTGTCGGTCCGAGGTTCGATTCCCGACACGGACACACTATTGTGTCCAAGCGCATTCACATGTCAACGCGGATTTATGCCCCTGTAAGTGTTAGATATACTCCGATTGGGCTCTAGCCTTAAGCAATTGTTCTTTATATAAACTATTAGCAAAGGCTTTGTACAGATTCTGTTCAATTCATTAGCCAAGATATCTTTTAAGAGATTAGAATCTTTGTCGCTGTGGGCTAGCGGTAAAACTTACTGTCTTAAATTCGAAAGATCTGGATTCAACATTGAAGCAATTATTCCGGCAGGATATTGACTTTAAAATTCGGCATGTAAAAATATTTTAAGAAACTAATTTCAATATTTTTGTTTTCTATGCAGTAGGCTTTTCAAAGTTTAAGTTTTGCCTACAGACGACAAAGTAGCGTTTCTGTCCCGTGGTACCACGGCTTAAACCGAAATTTGAAAAAAAAAATTATAAAAAAACAAAAATATTCAAATCAGTTTCCTATCTATCTATCTATCAACACGCCTTTCATTCCAAGAGGGGTAGGCAGAGACAATTGAATGTCATTTGTTACGATCCTGACATACCTCTTTCGCTTCTTTTATATTCATCATACCTTTCATACATGTTCGGCGATTATGTGTACTTTTAATATTTCCATCGATCAATACATGCCAGCATTTCCTTTCACTTCAGCCATATAAATCTTTTTAGTCAATCTTTCATCCTTCATTCTTTCAACGTGTTCAAATCAGCGTAAACTACTTTTCTTTATTTTAGTCACAGTATCATCTTTCACTCTGCATTCTTCTCTAATGACATCGTTCCGGATGCGGTCAATACGCTTTATATCACACATTCTACGTAAAAACCACATTTCCTAATTTGTCTTTCTTTTCTTTGAAATAAAAATATGGAAAAGCATACCTTACATAATAAATTCTTTTTTTTTAACTCGCCATGCATAAATTGAGAGTTGTCAAACAAGAATGCATATAGTCCTATGTTTGTTACCCACTATGCCACAATCGTTATGCACGAGCTAAGGCAAGTGAACTATGCTTGGTGAGTACAGATGTTCGACTCAGGGTATGTAAATGTCGGTTATATACGGGATACTCATCATCTGAACCGGAACGCGTTGCTAATAGAAACTTGCTATATATCACCTGACGGCATGTTCAACCATGACTGATTCTGTCAGTTCAAGCCCCCACATGTACACATGGACCATTATGGCTCAGACAATGCCATTTCACATGTTACACGGGCTAGACTTTGAGTATATACCAAAGGATACGTGAAGCGTGTAAATCACCGAACAATTTTTACTGCCACTTTTGGCGCGGGGGGAGGTAAACGCCTAGTACTAGCCCCTGTACCACTGTATTTTTCTGTCGTTTTATTGTCGCAACGGATTTTACGTTATATGATGATTATGTTAAAATACAAACATAATAATTATAATTAATGATTGGAAACACTAAGTTTGACGCCCTAGATCGCGCCTTTCCCGTTTAAAACATCACAATTAACTATTTGCCTAGAGCTCTGTCTCGCGACACAAAACGATACCAACGAAAACTAAGGTAACTTATTACTGCGCATCTGGTCAGTTTAACTGGTCAAAGGGGAAAAAATTGGCGAAAGGTGGGGGAGCCCGTCTATGGCCCCTCCATAGGCTTAGTACTCTATGGGGCTAGACAATTTTATCAATAATGACGTTTACTTTTTAAGGAGTGTCACTTCTATCACGTGCTGCACGCGCAATTTTTTTTTATGTTCTATGATTCCTTATAGGATCCAAGTATAACAATGACATATAATTTTAAATAATACCTAGTTGTGTTTTTCATAGAAATGTTTTGTTTTGGAAAATAATTAAGCTGAGTAAATTTTAGATATATTTTTATCTTCGTCCATCTTAAAGTCGTTAGTAATTTGATACCGCATTGTCTTGTCTGCTTGATAAGAAATCTAATACGTCCCTAATTGAAGTTTATCAAGTCTTAAATAAAATAAACATTTTGAAGTAAATACTAAATAGGTAAATATATATACTTCATATTACCCTTTACTGTTGTACTGTAATCCTTCAAGAAATTAGGTAATAATTGCCTTTTAAAAAAAAGTGTACCGACTTCAAAAATTATGCACTGAAAAGTGTGTAAATATAAAAAAAATACCCAAATCGTTTCAAGTGTGCCTATAAAATTTGAAGAGTTCTCGATTTCTCTAGGATCCCATTATTAGATCATTACCTAATGACCTGGGACCAACTGGAAAGTATACCCTTTCAAACAAAAAAAAATCCAAATCGGTCCAGGCGTCATAAAAAAAATCCGACGAATTAAGAACCTCCTCCTTTTTTTTAAGTCGGTTAAAAATAATTAATAAACTTCGAAATCGAGTTGGTTAGTTAAAAATTAAAAATTGGTTCACGGGTTTTTCAGGAATTTTGAAAAAACTGACTTTTCGTAATATCTCGATGAAATTTAGGCTATATGAGGCATAAGAAGTATTATGTCAGGATCAGAGCAAATGGCATTCGATTGTCTATGCCTACCCCTCTTAGGATAAAAGGCGTGATGATAAATAAACAGATGAATTTATAGGTGCGTCGGTGGCCGAGTGGTTAAGACGTCTGGTATTAACTTAGGCAGATCACGGGTTCGATCCCGGATCCCGGCCATGCACCAATAGGTTTTTTTATTAATATTTACATTTACATTTAAATATACCTCAACAGAACTGACCACTCGTTACCTCACAAATACCATCGGCTAAACGAGGGAGACTTGGTCTTGCCTGGGTACCCTGGAACCGTAACACGGTTTCGGGAGCTGTAAGGCAACCCGTGAATAAAGAAATGCTTTCGATGCTGTTTTCAAGTTTCCTGTCTCTTGGCTACCATTCAATGTAGGTACCATTAGATTTGTTAATATGTATGAACAGTAGTTTAAAAATAGAATAAAGATATATAAAAGTACTGTCAGACAATTTCACGCATATTATCTCCCTATGAGAGAATCGGCTCGCACTCGACTTTCACCAGGAAGGGCATGCCAAGTGCTACTATTTCGCGTGCGTTGAAAACCGGTTCAGATTTTACGATATGCCTACCGACTCTTTAATGAGAACGTAGCGTCTAATTGATTTATTGGCAACCAAGGTAAGGTTTGATTAAAGCGTAACTTTTTATTACTAACATGTGACTCTGCTGTGTTTTTATCCCAAGAGGGGTAGACAGAGACAATCGAATGTCATTTGCTACGATCCTGGCATACCTCTTTCGCTTCTTTTATATTCATCATACATTTCATACATGCTCGGCGATTGTGTGTACTTTAAATATTTCCATCTATCAATAATATTGTATATGTTCTATAAAAGTAGGTACACCTAGGTCGTCATCTTCCAGGATTTTCTTTTCACTTCAGCCATATAAAACTTTTTAGTCAATCTTTCATCAAACCAGCGTAAACTACTTTTCTTCGTTTTAGTCACAACATCATAGTTCACTCCGCATTATTCTCTAATGACGTCGTTCCGGATGCGGTCAATACTCTTTATTTCCACTGCATTTATCTTACTGACTTAAAACAGGCGTGAAGGTATTTATGTATGTATGTATGTATGTTATTTAAAATTTTAACATTAAGGGTCCTATACTGGGAATTTTTCTGGGATAAACTTTTCCCAATTTCTCTGTAAATAATCCACTTGTGTCACTATAATTTAGCATATAGTTACTTATTGAATATATCTAAGTGAAATAGCTCTTATTTTTTCAATGGGTTTTATTGAATAGGAAATATGGGTAGTTTAACTTTGCCCCTGCTGTCTCTTTCATAATCTATCACAAAACTCAATTTTTAAAAGCGCTGTTATACCATTATCCTTCAATTATATATATCTAATTTTTTTTGGTAGCTTATTGAAAATTTAAAATAATAAGTAATTATTTTATTATTTTTGCCAAATTAAAAAATCATAAAAATATTTTTTTGAATTTTCAATAAGCTACAAAAAAAGCGAATTGAAGAATAATGGTATAAGAGCGTTTAATAAAAATATAGAGTTTTGTGATAGATTATGAAAGAGACAGCAGGGGCAGAATGATCCTTTATTCTACCACCCATATTTCCTATTAAATAAAACGAATTGAAAAAATAACGACTATTTCACTTACCTAGATATATTGAATAAGTAACTATATGCTAAATTACAGTGACACAGGTGGAGTATTTACAGAGAAATTGGGAATAGTAATATCTCCATACAAATTATGGATATAGGGCCCTTAACCAAATAAGATAAGTACAGTAGAAGGGACTTTATAACATGTGATATGAAATAACAAGTAGTATTTTTATAATGAGCATACAAAGTGACTCATCGTCGTGTGAGAAAAAGCACGCCCGTCTTTCCTCGTATCGACAACTTTGATATCAAGCTCGAGACATTCGCAATTAGATGTTGACTTATTTATAGTACACACTTTCAATATAAACTTAATTACTCCCTTCCTTAGGAAAACAGCCGCCGATAAATTTAATTTACGACTAATGGGAATAAAAATTATTTACAGTTTCCTTGAGATTATTGTGGGACTGCGGTTGAGTCCTTTTTTATTGCCAAAACTATAGGACAGGATTTCTTTAGCTAATTGCTATTCAAATCTAATGTAAAGATTTTAACGTAGTTTGTTATTTCATGTCAAAATAGAACATCGGATCGACGTGATTTTTTGCACAGAGATAGTTGGAGGGCCGGAAATGTTTTATCCCCGAAATCTCCTTATAACATATTATGTAAAATTTCCACGGGCGAAGCCGATATGGAAAGCTAGTATTAAACAATGAAACTTGTCATGAGGGCTCTGAATAACAAGAAAATGTGGAATATTTTTCATTTCAAAATACCTATCCTTTGAACTTACCGCTCGAAATATAGCCCCAAAAATAACTACTTCTAAATGGGGAAGAATTATTTTTACTGAACAAGTTATACTATTTTAGAAGAAAAGCCCATTAAAATAAAAAATAAAATTACTTAAAGAACATTGCAGCATTTTTCCATCGGTTTCCATTCCAACAATTTAACATTCTCTCTACTCAACAAATTGACTAAAAATAAAAAAATGCATAATTCTATGTCATTTTTATGCTTTAAAATAAGTATAATTGCCTTTTAAAAAAAAGTGTACCGTCTTCAAAAATTATACTATAAAAAAATACCCAAATCACTTCAAGTGTGCCTATAAAAATTGAAGTGCTCACAATTTCTCAAGGATCCCATCATCAGATCCTGACCTGATGACCATGGGACCACCAGGAAAGTATACCCTTTCAAACAAAAAAAAATTTACAAATCGGTCCAGGCGTCTTCAATTAACCGGGGAACATATCTACATAAAAAAAATCTCACGAATTAAGAACCTCCTCCTTTTTTTAAAACCACACAGGCAAACATTTTTATTATAGATAGTACAGCAATTAGACCGCGGCGGGTGATATCAGACCGCGACATCGAGCGACATTTGCAGATTTATAGAGATTTCTCGCGGCCCCATGCATGCGTGTTAATTAATGGCTAAGCGAACTATTAAAATAGTTGACGTTTCATATAAAACTGTGAGATAAATCTTCATTGCCGATATCAGAAACTCAATCATTTAATTTCATCTTATACTAGCTTTTCGCCCCCGGCTTTGCCCGTGGTTATTTACAAACAAAATATAGCCTATTATGCCACTTAGGGATATCGTAGCTTTGTATGAGTGAAAGATTTTTTAGAATCGGTTCAGTAGTTTTTGAGTTTATTCTTTACAAACAATAAATCAAATTTTACTATTTATAATATTAGTATAGATTAGATTAGATAGATTCATTATGGATTTCTAAAAAGAACCTGCAATAACACTGTTCGACCTGAATATTATTTTTAAACCAGTAATTCGGTATGTAGAGTAAAAACTAAGGTATTATTTTTATAATTTTATTTCAAAGATTAAGTTACTTGAATATTTTTAATTTATATGCAGTAGTTTTTAATAATAAAGTTTCAAAGTCTTGCTAATAGACGACAAAGTGATATCATCAGTTAGATAAAGTAGCGTTACTGTCCAGTTTGTACCACTCGTTTGTGATAAAAGTAGTGCCCCGTGGTACCGTACCACCAATAAGACAAATGAGTTAAGAAATGGGGCAGAATGTTTATTTTTACCTAAATGATGACTTTGTTGTCCGTTTGCAAAACTTTGAAAATCTATACTAATATTATAAAGAGGAAAGATTTGTATTTTTGTATGTTTGTGTGTATGTTTGTATGTTTGTAATGAATAAACTCAAAAACTACTATGCCGATTTCAAAAATTCTTTCACCATTGGAAAGCTACATTCACCCTGAGTAACATAGGCTGTATTCTATTTTCAAAAAAATTAGGGATCCTTACTAAAACTCCAATAATGTAACCCAAGGTGTAAAAAAATTACCTAAGAAATTCCTCACATCGCGTGCGTTGCGAAAACTATTTATGATAGAACAAAATAATGTACTACGACTTTACAGAACACATCATTATCTACAAAAAGTGTCGCGATAGCATATGTCTAACTATTATAGTTAAGTCACAATAAGTGTTCTTTTATTTTAAAAAAATTATTAAAAAGCCGCCGCCGGGTAGGGGTAGGGTTAGGGTTAGGGGTAGGGGTATGGGTAGGGGTAGGGGTAGGGGTAGGGGTAGGGGTAGGGGTAGGGGTAGGGGTAGGGGTAGGGGTAGGGGTAGGGGTAGGGGTAGGGGTAGGGGTAGGGGTAGGGGTAGGGGTAGGGGTAGGGGTAGGGGTAGGGGTAGGGGTAGGGGTAGGGGTAGGGGTAGGGGTAGGGGTAGGGGTAGGGGTAGGGGTAGGGGTAGGGGTAGGGGTAGGGGTAGGGGTAGGGGTAGGGGTAGGGGTAGGGGTAGGGGTAGGGGTAGGGGTAGGGGTAGGGGTAGGGGTAGGGGTAGGGGTAGGGGTAGTGCAGGCAAGCCATTATCTATGAGTGCTGTAGGGTATATTTTATTTTGTTCGAAAATATCCACGGGCGAAGCCGGGGGCGGACAGCTAGTATATTATAAAATTCACCACTTTATTCAATCAAAACCAGGTGGTTTGCTAGTCTTACAAAATATCCCTACAACTATCTACAAAAATCACATAATAAATTACCTGATTGATTACGTACTGATATTTAGAGAATCTGGTTTTATGCTCTTGAGGGTAAGGAATGGCCAGGTCAAAGGTTTGTGACAGAGCCACTGGGTATAAGTATGACTGATTTCCGAAATAACACAGGCGAAACCTGAGAGCAAAAGCTAGTAAAATTACATCTAGATATTAGTAAATCTTAACCTGTCGAGTTCTGTCGAGTATATTTATTCAGTTGGCACTTAGGGTGCATTAGATATTCGGTTGCAACCGTAGCAGGACACCATGCACTCGTCGCCCACACGCTGCCCACTCAAGATTCTATCTCAGCTAACTGTTCGCACACTCCACATGTTTCGCTAAGATATACCTCATTTTAAAATAACTACTTGTTCAAGAGTGTCCAAGGTTTGAGCCCCTGAGTCTGGCAAAATATTTGTATCAAAAAATGTAGTAGGTATCATTTGACTGTGAAGACCCTTTGTTTGTGTTGGTTGTTGGTAATGTTTTTAGGTTAACATTATATTTTGAAGATTGTAGTCTCTTAGGGACTCTAAAACATATGTGTGCATACCAAAAGTTTTTGATGTGAAACATCTATACGCGCGTTTGACTAGGGTAAAACCAAGACTTCTCAATATTCGTAGACGCTTGGTTTTGGCTTACGCCGTCTGCGCCTACCGCTGTGCGCAGGTAGAGGGGATAACGCGTTGGTATGAGGCAAGACCAAGTGTCTCACACTTCGGAGATGCTTGGTTTTGGCCTACGCCGTCTGCACCTAGGGCTGTGTGCAGGTAGAGGGGATAACGCATTGCTATGAGGCAAACCAAAGCGTCTCACACTTTGTTAACGCTTAGTTTTGGCCTACGCCGTCTGCGCCTACGCCTATGCGCAGGTAGAAGGGATAACGCGTTGGTATGAGGCAAGACCAAGCGTCTCACACTTCGGAGACGCTTGGTTTTGGCCTACGCTGCGTGCGGCAGGTCGTGTATTTCTTCGTCTAACAAAATATATACTAATTTTGATGTTTCACATCTACCCTTTTAGTCAGCTTAGGTTTGCACTCTTTTGAAGAACTTAAGTGGTAAAGTAGAAATCAGATAGGACAGATCTTCAATAATGACAGCAATTTGATATTGAAGTTGGTATAAGAAAAGTTTTATTTGTGTATTAATAAATCTCTTGAAATCCAATCAAGAGAGACACTTGCTGCTATCTACATATTTATTTGCAAAGCAAAATACGTTGCGCAAATAATATATCTAAGTCAAACATGATACGAAATATGTATCAACACATAAAGGCGGGACTCGAACCCTGTTACATAGATTACAAATATATCATAGAATAGTCAACAGATTGGACTAACTTTATTATAGTCTTTATATGCGTGTCTACATTCGGTCAAAGATTAAAAAACTACTTGCATCAGTGATTTCTTTGTTGGGAACAAGGACTCGAGATTATTTATAACCGATTTCTAGCGTTGAATAAAATTAATTTGAGTCTAATTTTAAATTATTGGTTTTTCAAGCCAAAAATCGCACTTTGCGGCGTATCAGACCTACACTGATTGGTAGCAATGTCCACATTTAGAAAGTTGTCTATATTAAAATCAGAACAATCGTTGTATCCCTATTAGAACTAGAGTTGGCACTTCTTTAACACGAATTAAGTGTGATGTCAGTTTTACGTGTCCTCCGAAGTACGACAACCAGATAATTTTTATTTATATAATGCATTTTTTGGAATTTCATTTAAACTACCTACGATTTTATCGTCTATTTAATCAACCTGTAATTTGCTAACTACAATACAACCTGTCAATATCCACTATTCCTTTGAACCTAATATCACATCTGCTTTGTGTATTCTTTGTCCACTTCTCAGGTAAGATACGAGCCCTCTCGTTACTCATAATGCTATGATAATTCCAGCAGTGCTGCATCGCCAACATCACCAATCCTCATAAATACGTGGAATCGTTAACTAAACATGCGGCCGTGCTTCTAGAATGTTGCTTTTGCATTTCCTATACTCAGTGACTGAGCAATTATTTGTGATGTTTATCATTTAAACATGATTTGCGTGTGAATATTGAGGTTTTTTAAACTTGTTGGGCAGGGTGGAGGCAAAGAGACCTCGAAGACGGAGCTTTAAATTAAATAAGGGTCCGATCAGATGTCCAAAAACATTGTCATGATCAACAGGCAAGGTACAGCAGTAGTTAGAAGCTGCTGCTGGGAGTCACGATCCTCAGTAATGACGGACCGAATGATGAGGAAATAAATTAGGTAATCAGGTTTTACATCAATCTTAATTTTCTTAGATTCCATAAGAAGTTTATAAGGTTCTTTAATTATTTATCTTTTTCTTTACGGGTTGCCTTACAGCTCCCGAAACCATGTTACCGATACCAGGGTATCTTTCAACCTTTGTGAAATTTTAAGGATCTTGTCAAAATATACTCTCACACTCCTTTCTTATCAAAATACATAAAACTGCCGTGTCGTTGACTAACTGAGTCGCGGGCAACTGCTAGTGCCAAATATTGTTGATACGTATAGGTGCTGTAAAAAATTCAAATGTCGGCGGAATTTCCTTAATTTTTTTTTTATTTTTGTTCTAGGTATGTTGTTACCGTTAAAATCCTCAAATATATGTAAGTTAGATTTGTTTTATTAAATTTATTTTCTGTAAGGTGATACTATATCTTCAAATATAACTAAGTTAGTTAATATAATAATGTTTATATTCACAGCGGTGCGCCCGCACGCCCGATAATCAGGTGTTACCCGGTACCCTATAAAACGCGAAATGGAAACAACGCGAGACCATGCCCTCTAAAGGATGTTTAATTTTTTTATATTATTTTTATTAACAAGTTTAACTGGATGTCAGTTTTAGAAATATAAAAATCTGTCGCTGTCCGGTTGGACCAAATTTTAAAATGACAAATTCATACTAATATCATAAATGCGAAACTAACTTTGTCTATCTGTCTGCTTGGTTTTTACGGCTAAACGGCTGAACCGATTTTGATGAGATTGGTACGGCAGTCTTGAACACTGATGAAAAATATATGCAATTTTTAAAAATGTATTGTTCTGGTCAGGTCCGCACATAGGTCGGCGGTCCGCCATTTGGTGACACCTGCATTATATTATCCTTTTGGGTGGGAAAATTAATCTATTCGCTAGGATCTTGACACACCTCATTGGCCTTATTCAAATCCATACATCTTTTCATGCATGCTTTTCGGTTTTGGGTGCTACATTCATACAAATAAAATGTCGTGATTGCGAGGTATGTGCTTGGCAGTGACCAGGCAGTTCGTGGATACAATATTCTCAAAGACCAGAGCGACTTATGTTGTAACAGTGGATGATTATTCTAAAAGTTTAGACTGGCTTCAGCTAATAGTAAGAAAATTGCAGCAGGCACGATTTCCTAAACAGATCACTATCCATCCTGTTTCTAGTGCAGGATTTAGAAATTGTATTAATACTTAGTTATACCGGCCATGTATCATGTATCATTAGGCCATCATAAGCATTAGTGGGCATACACTTGAAAAAAGTTTCGCTCAACACTTTACCGCAGATTGTATCAGAATAAAAAGAGAGAAATATTGTTTTCATTATTTATTTACTTTCAATATCTACTCAATTTAAAATTTATGTCGATTGCGTAACTGAATTATCAAATTTATAAGTCACTTGAGATTTTATGTGATTGGTTATGGTTAACAATTTAAATGTCATTGAACTTTTATGCTATTGGTGGCATTAGAGAGGAAACAAAGTGAAACGTTTAATGTACAAGCAAATATAGCTCTAAAGGTGTCCTTCGAATCCTGCACTTAATAGTACGAATGGGTTTTTTATAATTTAAAATTTACAAAGTAGTTATCCGACAAAGTAGAGACGTCTCAACAAAACTGGCCACTCGTTAACTACAGCCTCATAAATGCCATCGGCTAAAATAGGAAGACTTTAAAATAGAAGTCTACCGCTGGGTACCCTGGGATCGATAGCAAGGCAACCAGTGAAAAATAAAAAACTTAGTTATTATTACCTAATAGTATTAAACATACTTTCTCTGCTCCCTATAATAAATAATCAGAACATACATACAATCTTTTGACTTATCTATTCGCTAATAAATGTTGAAAGATATAGATTAACACATACCTAAAGTGCTTCTCATGAGGAAGGGGGCGGGAGAGGGGCACCGACATAGAAAACTTTTAAAATAATAATAAAAGAAACAGCCTGTATATTATTGCATTACGGTACATTGTCCTTCGCGACGCCGTGGGCGCTACCATACACCCACGTCCGCGGTCACCGAGCTGAACTAATCAAAATGTTATCCCAACATATATCATATATAGGTATTAAACAAACACACCATCAAGGTTTTTGTATCTGCGACGTGGCCAGAGGCTCTTATTGGTAATGGAGTTCACATTTGGCCAGTTGCTTATATTTGCGTCTTGGTGCACAATGATTTTTGATCACAAAATATCTATTTTATTTTGGGTTGAGTTGGGGTGAAATGAATTCTTGCAATGAAAATAAACGGTGCAGCCAAAGAGACTAGTAGCCATTTTGAGCTGGTTCTTGCACTTAATGGACCTAGATTTGTCACTTCTTTCAACGGATGGAAGTATCTGAACAAGTGCGGAAGTGCCCTCCGAAGCACGAGAAGTAGATTCAAATCCAAATTATGTAGATTAGATTAGGTCAACTCTACAGACTCTAAGATTTATGATTACCTACTTCTAAACGAGGTACGATTATCTTTGTTTGTCAAAATAGCATACATTCACCCGCGCCTATAACTACAAAGTGGACCATAAAACCTATATTATAATGCCATGTGCTTTACGATACTTAACTTTGTGCACAAATTATTAAATACTAGCATTCCGCCCCCGGCTTCGCCCGTGGATATTTGCGAACAAAATAAAATATACCCTACAGCACTCATAGATAATGGCTTGCCTGCACTACCCCTACCCCTACCCCGATCCCTACCCCTACCCCCTACCCCTACCCCTACCCCTACCCCTACCCCTACCCCTACCCCTACCCCTACCCCTATCCCTGTCCCTGCCCCTACCCCTACCCCTACCCCTACCCCTACCCCTACGCTGTTTCCCACGACTTCGTACGTGTCTATTTCAGAATGTTGGCAAACATACACTTCGTACATAGCTTTTGTCATGTTCACCTCTGCCCACCCCGTTCCCGTCGTCATGCCGTGATGGTATATAGCCTATGTCACTCACGAAGAATGTAGCTTTCTAATGGTGAAAGAATTTTTAAAATCGGCCCAGTAGTTTCTGAGCCTATTCATTACAAACAAACTTACAAATGTTTCCTCTTTATAATATTAATATAGATAATATTAAGGTGCGTCGGTGGCTGAGTGGACCACAGTTTGATCCCAGATCCATGCCATGTATCAATGAGTTTTTTATTTCAAAAAACTTATGTAGGTACGTGTAATCCGACAAACCACAGAGGCTTTTTCATCTAAATATACCTCAACAGAACCGGCCATTTTACGTTATATGATGATTATGTTAAAATACAAACATAATAATTATAATTAATGATTGGAAACACTAAGTTTGACGCTCTAGATCGCCTGTCTCGTTTAAAACATCACAATTAACTATTTTCCTAGAGCTCTGTCTCGCGACACAAAACGATACCAACGAAATCTAAGGTAACTTATTACTGCGCACCTGGTCAGTATAACTGGTCAAAGGGGAAAAATTGGCGAAAGGGGGAGCCCGTCTATGGCCCCTCCATAGGCTTAGTACTCTATGTATAAAGCTGAACAGTTTGTTTGTTAGGTTGAACGCGCTAATCTCAGGAACTAGTGGTTCGATTTGAAAAAATATTTTTGTGTTGGATAGTCAATGTATCGAGAAAGACTATAGGCTATATAACATCACGCTACGACCCAAAAGAGCAGAGCAGTAACCATTAGCGTCAACAACCAATCATTTCCATGTGCGAAGCCAGGGCAGAAAGCTATCGCCTATAAAATTACACCAAATTACATGAGGTTACAAAGATATGTGAACTTAAACAGTTTAAACGTGACGAAATATGTTGTGTCGATTTGTCACGGATATTATCCGTGTAAATGTCAGAAGCCATGTTGAAGTTAATTTCACTGGGCAGCCTAACTACACATGCCTGACATTTCATTTGTTATCAAGCACGTTACAAAATACTAAATGCCATTCATAGCTTCACTTATATAGAACTTACTTTCCTCCCCGGCTTCGCCCGTGGAAATGTTTTATTGGTTGAGACTTTGGTTACATCGTTTTTCATATAAATCAAATTTTATTTTCTATTACCATAATATCTGCTATGCTATATATACAAATAAACCTATAAATAAACAAAAACCGGCCAAGTGCGAGTCGAGTACCATTATCTATAAAAAAAATAAAAAAAAGACGATTTTTGTATGGGAGCCCCCTTAAATATTTATTTTATTCTGTTTGTTAGTATTTGTTGTTATAGCGGCAACAGAAATACATCATCTGTGAAAATTTCAACTGTCTAACTATCACGGTTCATGAGATATAATACAGACGGACAGACAGACAGACGGACGGACAGCGGAGTCTTAGTAATAGGGTTTCCGTTTTTACCCTTTGGGTACGGAACCCTAAAAACATCAAGATCGCTGCCTTCTATGAGAGGCTATATAGCTAGCTTGCCACGTTGGATGGGGCACTTTGGGCCAAATATGAGCCAGCTTTGGTCGTGGGACACCTTTACCAATCTTTTGGCGATTTTTTTTTAATGTTCGTGCTCTTACATGCCTAACAATATGTCCACATGTTTTAATCCAACCTTGAGGAACGTAAAGGGAAGGGGTATAACTCTTGTCAGGGTATATTTTTTCATATTTAAAAAAGAGTGTAGCTAGGATTGGAAAACTAGTCTAAATCTACACATATAAAACTGTCGTGTCGCTAACTGACAGACAATCAACGCACAGCCTAAACCACTGAAGATATGAATATGAAAATTTAAAGGCACTAAGAAATATATTTTCAAATAAGGGGTGTAAACTTTGTATTCCTACTTAATACAACGCGTACTACTACAACTGCTAGTTTTCTATAAGTTTAAAAACAAATCTACCAGGCAATTAATTGATGGTCTCATGTCTATGACCAGCGCAACAATCTACATGTTAACGCAGTAATACATAGTTAGCGCACCAGGTTCGCCTGTTCTCAACATTAACACGTACATTCCATTCATTAGGAAGCGTAATTAGAATGAGCGTACCCGCTTGTAACCAGCTGACACTAGGGTGACTATACGTTTTATTTGATAGTCAAGTAAAAAGGTTATGTGATTTGTATTTTTGTTACAACCAGCAAGACAATGACAGATTGACAGCGTATAACAAAAAATTAAGGGTAATATATATATATGTGCTTCTGTAGGGCCCCCTTTTTCAGCGAAAGTGCGACATGCCGATATCTCCGAAAGTTGTAGGTGTAGATGATTGAGATGTCAAAATGGTTGTACTATTGACGAGGTCTACAATATACATTGAATCAGTCGTCTATTTTTTTAATATTAAAAAAGACTTTAGAATTTTAATTTTTTGGGGTACCTTGTGTTGTGACTAGGTGTAGGGATCTAGTCTTATTTGTGTTTTTTTAGTTCTACATGTTCGTGTTCAGAAAGGCTATATCTCGGGATGCTTTTCAAAATTTGAAAAAAAATAATTAAAAGAGACTGGTTGTGTCTTTTCCAAAATGAGAGGTATCGATGAGATCTTCATTTCGGATGACAGAGCTGTCAAAATATACATGTTCATTAATTAATTTCAAGTTCAGTTCAAGTTCATTTCCAATGCTTTATGAAGGTCATGTACCTACTGCATTATATCTGTAAACCAAAAAGGTACTGTCACATAACTAAATCCGAAATCCTACTAAATAACTAAAATACTGATCATTACACTATTTTTAAATGGTTTGCTTCAAATCAGGAAATCTCCAATTTTCCAAATATGTGGTCACCGTTACTGACAGGTTCATTCGATATAACGCAAGGGAGTTACCGTCTGTCATTCATGATCGCTGCAATTTAACTATGTTTTATATATAACGTCCGTTAACTTCAAATGCAATCTGGACAATTATTACTTAAAGAGGCAATGGATTAATAGCCCCCCCATTACATCAAGATTTATACCTGAACGGGACATGTAACTTCTAGTGACATTTTATATAAACCTTGGCATGTGGCTTCATGCCACTCAAAAGACTTTTCGTGCTACAGAGATAAAAAATTGATGCCTGAAAATTTTCGATGAAAAATAAATAATAGGTACCAAGGAAGATTTGCTTACATATTTGTATTTATGAAGCAATATTAGTTTTCATAGAAAACATAATATAATTAAATGGCATCTATCTATCTATCATCACGCATTTTATCCCAAGAGGTGTAGGCAGCGACAATCGAATGCCATTTGTTACGATCCTGGGATACCTCTTTCGCTTCTTTTATATTCATCAAACTTTTCATACATGCTCGACGATTGTATTGTACTGTATTTCCGCGCTAGAAAGCTTATTATTTTCTAGTTTATGTATGTCAAAAAACAATAACCACATCTCTTACATTATGGATCCATAGGTATATAGATTAACTCTCGCGTGCGGTACACGCTCCCTGTATTAGCAAGTCTGATATGCGAAAGCGATATTGTGGCCTCATAAGTGTATCTTAGCGCTGAGTGCAATGATCCGTTTTATTACACAGACTAACGGAATGCCATTGATTGTGCTCTAGAATAGACATTTTGAATGAGTAAACTGGAAGAGCCCAGCAAAAGTCGGCGTGATAGTATGCGTTTTAAAACAACAAGCCATTTTTTAAACTACATAGTTTTTTGTATTACCGCTTCCAGGATACCCAGCGGAAGACCAAGTTTCCTCTTTTAGCCGAATTGTGAGGCTATACATAATGAGTGACTAGTTCTGTTAAAGTATATTTAGATGGGAAGTAAGTAGGTCCATGATTAATACCAGATACAATAATTATAACCAGACGCCTTAACCCCTCGGTCAATCTATGCAAAAATAAATAAAATTGCATTATCTTGTGATTTCAGATATTTGAATGTAGTAAACTACTGTACAAATAGTTTTTAACCGACTTAAAAAAAGGAGGAGATTCTCAATGTTTGATACCTCAGAACTCCATAATTTATAATCAGATTTGGAAAATTCTTTTTATATTTGAGAGTATAATCATCTAGATTGGTCTCATTTTTATTTTCGTGAAAATTGGTTCAGTAGATTTCAGAAATTAAAATAAAAATATTGTTAAAGCAAGAAATAAATAAATATTTCGTTTCGCCGTTGAATTTAAAGACGGTTGGTGGCAAATTAGAAACTACTTAGCTCTAAATTTCACGAATCTAGACAATTAATTACAAAGATAGGTAACATTGAATAGATCTTCTTTAGAATATATTTTAATTTTGTAGCCTAATTTAGCACCAACCGACTTCAAATTCAACGGCGAAACGAAATATTTTATTATTTCTTGCTTTAAGTTAGGGTTCTGTAAGATATTTTGTAACTAAAACAGAAGGATCGTTTTTTCCAATTTATTCCAACGGGCCATGATTTTTAAACAATATTTTTAGAAACTTCTGGATATTTATCAAAAATAGACTCCTGAAGGGTTAATGGAATTTTGAAGAAATTTTCAGTGACTCATGTTTGTATTTACAATTGACAATCAAATCTTTTTATATTTTACAATTAGGTCAATCAATCTTGTTTACACCAACATCTTCCACCATTAAAATAAAGTCATCAACAGAGAACCTAACGACTTCTCGACCGTTTCCGCTCACATGACATGCAAGCTTTTCATTAATAATAAAATGTACGTCCGATTAGACTCGGCTGCTGTCGATTAGCAGTTAGAGATTGAATCTGGCGATAAAAGTGTGCATGCAGAATGTGTTACCGCCCACCCCTTATACGGACACTGGGCTCTTTGATCACAGATCTCCCGGTTGACGGGTTAGTACTGTATCACACTGATTACTGCTTGTTTTTTTATTTTTTACTTCCCAAAATTAGTCAGCATAGCAAGACCTAAAGGAGGAAGACGTCGTACTGGCAACTGTAGGGCAACCCGTGAAAAATAATTTGTATAGAAATCGAAGAATGACGTTGATTATGAACAAGGAATATGTCTTAATTTCATATGGATTGGTTCAATAATAATGGGGGTAAGGGGGAGAACGGAATAAGATCTATCCGACACCAAATGTCATCCTCACTTGCACGTTTGGTACCCTCTGCTAGACAACGAACGTGGCTCTGGCGACCGAGCAATGGCGGTATAACCATACACCTAGCTAGGCAACGGCTGGAAGAGGCTACAGCGAGCCTGAAGACCTAAATAGTCTCAAAATGTCTGGTGCAGAAGGCAAGGGGAAACCACTGCACTATTGTTCCCAAGAAAGTTAACCATGGCGAGTCAATACAAGGTACGTCGCGCTGTGGTCCGCCATGATTGACCACGACTGCTCTGTTAAGAGCACCACGACTAAGAAGGTTCAATAAAAGATAAATATATTTATTTTTTATTTAAATAACTGATGATCAAAATTGCATATTATCGTATGTAATTCTTGTAGATTTTGAAATTAGTCAAACTTGGAATCATCCATTTTCTTCATAAAAACTGTAGAAAAAATGAATATCTCATAATTATAATTATTTCTCAAAGGTGTTTTCTTGTCTTGTATTTAAAAATTTAATGTTTGATACGCCATTTTAAGATTATTTTTCCCTCTAATGACGAACATATGATTCTTTTTAAAATTAGACTAATTTATTCATTTTGTAAAATCCATCTATTGGAGATCAGTTGAACTATGGCAAAAATATTCACACGGGTCATCTATGTTTTCTAAATTGTTTTAATGTTACTGAGAAACTTTTCAACGCTGAATATATATTAAATAATTGTGACATAGTTTGTAGATTGAAGATTAGACGCCATAAAGACTGAAAATATTTGGATAAATTTTACCCCTTATCGTGTGTGAAACACCCCTAACGAAGTAGAATATTACGAGCTCGAGTTGTGATGAGAAACGGAACAGTTAGAGTTCCCGCTCGCCACACTGGTTTGGGTGGTGGCTTTTAATTGATATTGATCGGAGATAACATTCTCATTTTAATATATGGCATGTATTCCAACGGGATACAAAAACAGAATACCCGATAGCCCAATTGGTAGGGCGTTGGTCTTAAAACGTCTTCTTCTACACATTTAGGTCCGTTAACTGCAGCAACAGGCTTGCCAACTGTTCTCATCTGGCAATTTGTGTTTAAATTATTCAAAAAAGTTGTACCTACTTAAGTGAAAAAAAAAACATTTTACACCATATTTTCTTAGTATAAATTTAGCTGATTACAAATAATTGATAAGTTGATGGCTTTTGGTATGGGATTTTTTTTTATTGGATGATTAGAATGCGTTATTTCATGCCGGATAATAAATTTGAGCTTTGGAGGACACGAAAAGGCGGTGTCTGCTCGTTTTCTAAAATCACCTTGCCATCATAGACACTGTTGCTGGTATCTCTAGCCACACTGAAACTGTATGAAAAGTCGTGAAGAACACAATTTTTTTTAAGTAATAATTTTTTTTATTTAATTATTTACACACAACAATATAAAAAACCTTAAAATTAAATCTAAACATTAAAAATAAATAAATAAACCAGGGACCTACATGTGAAAAGTGGCAAAGAACTGGCTGCATTTCTTTGCTGAATATGATGCTGATTCGTTTATGGGGGTATATCTTTAATAAACTTTTTTGGCATTTAAACCCTACCCCACGGACCTAGATTTTCTTCATCAAACGTCACAAATTTGTAGTTACGCCACAAGGTAGATTGTTTCACACAAATCCTTGATTATGGTGTCGCAGATCATTAAACAAGTCAATCGTCTAATACACTCCTTATTATAGCAAATACACGGATGTGAAGGGAACTTGTGGTAAATAACAGTTTTTATTCCGTATCATGCCCAATTACATCTCTAAATTACTTATTCAATGATTTTTTTAGGATTATGTCCAAAGAAACCCTTAGGCCGGTTTTCCACTATGCGACACGACATAATTAATTACGGTGAGGATTCAGAGTGCCATAAATTTGTATGAACCGTTTCTACGTAACGATATTGCACCGCACGACACCGATTTTCCAACCGTTTTTTTCACTACGCACGACACGACAGAAAACTCTCTCGCGTAGACTGCGGTGTCGTTGCTAAAATCGTCGATAGCGGAAAAACGAACGAAGTTAGGATTCTAAAATATCGGTGCGTTTTCTAAAAATATAATTATCTTTACTCATATGTTATGCCTTGGGACTATAATAGAATTCGGCCATTTCATGATATGGCCAACTAATATCTGCCATAATGTTAAATAAAATTCACGTTTTTCAATATATAATGTAGAGCGTTTGTAAAGGAGTTTTTATAAAAATGTAAAATATTTTTTTAGCTTTTTAGGGTTCCATACCTAAAGGGTGACAACGGACACCCTATTACTAAGGCTCCGCTGTCCGTCCTCTGTCGCACTTGGCCAGTTTTTCATGTTAATTTTTGCTTTAAATTTTGTATGCAATCAACGATATGCCTGATTTTAGTTGGCCATATCATGAAATAACCAATTCTATGATTGGCCCACGACACATACCCATTTCCACACAAACATATCCGTCATCAATTGTAGCCTTTCAAAACAAATGCAGGTGTATAAATTGTAAAAAACTTCAAAAGCAATTTATATCTAGCGGAAATTCAAGCCACGAAATAACAGACAGGCAAAACTCGGAAGTGTATGCCATTTTTCAAACACCATTATGTGATTCAGACCGGCTAAGGTGTTCTGGGGCGTATTATTTTTCCTTAAAAGACAATAATTCACGCATTCCGCTCACACCCCGGAGTCGCCATTTTTTATATCGCGTGTGTTTCGCGCCTTTTGGACTGGAGGTGCGTCCCTAATAAAATTAGGCTTCGAACTAAAGAGTTTATTATTGTCTAGATCTTCCAGGGATATTATAGCAATATTAGAAATTTGGTTACTGTGTCACATGTGAATGCGTTCCAAATACAGTTTATATTGTTACTAATAATAGAAATACGGCTAAATAACTTAGTAGATAATTTAAAGCAAGTTATTCAGAACATGCGATTTTTCCATTTTACCGGTTTATACTTATATGTAATTATGGAAATGGATTATAGCTATAACAGAATTTGTTCACTCTGTAGCAACCCTCCTTGGGATCAAGAATTGGAACGCGTTTTGATTTTTCTGTTTTCAATGGTTCAACAATATGATACGTAAATATTGTGTTTATTAAAGGAATTTATTTTTAATATGCCATTTTTTTCTCAAAGTAATTATATCATAATTAGAGTACAAGAAGTAACTTGGCTATTCTAAGCATCACAAATTAGATATTAGTTTCCAATACTATTTACAGTTTCTAAAATAAAATTGTTTAATTTGATTTCTTTGTGTATAACAAAAAGGCTTTTTTATTTTTATTTATTTTGTTATACTAAACGTGATAGATTAGATGAGATAATGTCCACTCTATCCTTTGCTATATCTATGGCACATTTTGAACATAAATTCAGGGATTCGTTTCTGTCTTTGCTTAGCTTCACCCAATGTTGATTTAACACGGTTTTAGTCTTATTGATTCTTTATTACGTGCGCGATGCTCGCATTGTCTATACGCACGCTATCGAACCAAATAAAACGACGGGCGTTTCCAACTTCATTAATATAATTTGCCACCTCAGTTCAATGTTTACGTTTTACCAATGTATGCTACCTAGGGGCCTACTGTTTGTCTTTATCGGTAACGAATTTTTAACATTTTCCTCATGTTTCGAATTTCGAAGGAAATGTATGGTAGAAAACTAAAGATATACATTCTCATCGCAAGTCTTTAAAACAGTTATCTTATGTATAGGGCAACATATTAGCATAGCCATACAGCGAGAAAACGCTGCTAGCCTTCTTGGCACTTTACCGCAGGACAGTGAAGATTTTCTACTTATGAGTATTTCATGATTAGAGAGCTACTCATGGGGTTTTTTTATAATATGTAAACTTTGTTAGTAGGTATATACTAAATGATTAAAAATTTTTTTCATTAAATAGCACCCCTAGAAAAGATTGAGAGAGAAAGAAAATAAATATCTATACAATAATATTTTTTTATAAAGTCTATAACGTATAATCGCTGAAAATAATGTTTATTTATTAGTTTAATAAATATATTTTTTTATATGTAAATAAATTAAAAAGACAATTTTTAAATGAAAATACAAATATACAATTTTATAATTATTTTATTAAGTACAATAAATCGTTAAGCTATAATTTAAAAGTATTTCAAAAAAACACACAAATTATCGTCTATCAACTAAAAAAGTTTTAATTCAGTAAATAAATTCAAGAAATTTCCTTGAAAAGTTTCAGATGTCTGAAATTGTACACTGAAATGTTACTTATAGCTAGAAATTGGTTCAGTAGCTGTAGTGAACTGCGAACACCGATCACAAAATTCACTTAAAGCTATCGAACGAGTCCTGAATAATTCACCTAGAAGGAAGCCGTCACTATATTTAGAATGAAAATTGTTGTGAATATTTTCAAGTATTTTCACATTTTTTGTTAGACAGGCATAACTAATAACTATTTTAATATATTATACTAGCTTTCAACACTGGCTTCGTAAGATAAAAGAATTTATCTCGAAGGATTTTAGCCTATGTCACTCTCGAGCGTCTCGTCCAGTCAGTGGGTAATTCTTGGCATAAACTTCAATACTAATCCTAAAATCTTGAGTTTAATTTTGTTGTGATGGCAACAGTAGCGACAATTTGATTAAAATTGAATTGTGTTTATATAAGTTGTCTCATAATTGAGCTACTCGATTTAAATAAAAATGACATATTTTAGGATTTAAATTTGTAACTGAAGTCAAGGACAAACAAACAAAGAAACACATTTTCGCATTTATAACAATAGTTAGGATCATTTCTTCAATGTCCACATTTAGCGAGTTCCCCATATAAACAGAACAAACTATCTGAACAAATGTTTTAATTAGAATGTTTTCATTGTAAGAACAAAACGCATACACTTCCTCCAAAGTTTATCGCATTATTACTTGAATGGTACGGAAAAGGGAGGTCGAGCTAGTTGTCTCCTTAGCAGATGACATCGAGTCAACTGGCCATTTTCTACTGCTAATACAGTAGGCTGCTTAGTATTTACCACAGATTTCATAAAATATTGAGAATTGACTCGCATTTAAAAAAATACTTTGGTACAGAGTAACGCATATAACCTGATGCTTTTCGTACTCTTTCTTTATGATATTGGCAACTGAAAATTGCAGATATCCAAAGAGTATCTTGTGCAAAACATTTTTCAGTGAAAAAAATGCTACGATCATGAATGTGATGATAATTTTCATTTTTTTATCACTTGATTGGAAATATACAGGAGGGACACATTATTAAGACTTTAGGAGCGCGAATGTCTCGCGAAATATTTACCTATGTAGTATAGGTAGGTATAAGTAATTAGCGACCCGCGCCAGTTTCGCATGAGTAAAAAGTTGTTTATGAAAAGTTAAATTTTCCCGAGGGACTGAGATAATAATATCACACTTTCGCATTTATAATATCAGATATAATTTTAAAAGATACTAGAAAACGTATCACTGTTAAGAAAATCGTTTTATTGATGCGTCCCATAAAACTGCCAGATCTTGCAGCTTTTAAGTCTATATCCCGCGCGGCGCCGTGTTTGTCCCACAACATGTCTCGTGAATGGACGTTGTATTCCAAGTATTTACATATTTAATGACGTGAGACGTCGCCGCGTTGCCTTAATGAGACTGTATAGAGTTGTTACTTGGGCTGGCCCACTCAATCTCGCTGTACTAAACTATTACTCGTTCGTTTAGTCAACTTTATTTCGTATAAAATTTTTCATTCACCAGTACTATGTTTGGAGAGCTACCTTTAAAAATATGTGTCATATAACTACATCTTTCTGTGAATTATCTGATCAGTCATTCGACTACGAATCCCTGAAAAAGAAAAATATAATCAATGATTCTCGACAATCAAAGTACCCAGCTGAAGGCAAAAGCACTGTAGTAGACGGTGGAGAATACTGCAAGCTACAAGAAGGCCTATTGCACTTTTAGTGCGTCTCTCTAAGACGCACGACACGATACGATTTACGGTTACAAAACAAAACAACCAACAAACGGCAACGACACCGCGGTATATGCCAGAGAGTTTTCTGTTGTGGAAAAACAGCCGTAGATTTAGAACCTACTGTCGCTATAACCTACCGAGCAATGGCGGTATAACCATACACCTGGCTAGGCAACTGGCTGGAAGAGGCTTAAGTACAGCGAGCCTGTAGACCTAAATAGTCTCAAAATGTCTGATTCAAAAGGCAAGGGGAACCACAGCACTATTCTTCCCAATAAAGTTAACCATGGCGAGTCAATACAAGGTGCGTCGCGCTGTGGACCGCCATGATTGACCGCGACTGCTCTGTCAAGAGCACCACGACGCAGAAGAAGACGCTATATCGTCAGCGTGATATAGCAAAATTCCCGTTTAAAAATTGTTACATAGAAATACGGTCCATATAAATTTATGGCGCTCTGAATCGTTACCGTAATTAATCGCGTCAAGTCTACCTATAACGGTTCAAAAGATTCAGCTCTGTGACAAACAAGTGTGCGTCGACTCGCACTAATTTGTTCCTGCGACATGCAGAGGCGTCAAACTTGGTCTGACCTTTGTGCATTTACTATACGAAACCTTCGTGTGCGAGTCCGAATCGCGCTTGGCTGGGTTTTTTAGGTTTGGCTAGTCTAATTTCGCAAAATGTGGTGAGTGAACTTAAGTACCTAGAGTAGACGTACATCTATTTGACTGATCTTGCATTTTTATTCTTAGGTCATTGGTATTTGCACATAATTCTTGAACAACCCATAGCATAACTTTCGCTTGCAGACACTTGTGTAAGTGAAAGTGTCAACCATTGTATATTATATGCATGCATACTAGAATCCAACCCAGTGGTAGGATCGCGACATCTTTGACTTTGACTTGAAGGCCACCAATGGCCACCCAAGGAAGGCCCGGCCCGAGAATGACCAACCATAGATTGTCCGGACAAATCCGTGTACTGTCTTTGCCCGACCCAGCAATTTGCTCGCCATTCTAGTGTTAGACATTTACTTCCTCGCGGTCCTAAGTATGGTCCACCGAATTCTCACAGGCATCAAACAAATAGCCTCACAAATACCATCGGCTAAAAGAGGGAAACTTGGTCTTCCGCTGGTACCCTGGGACCGTAACACGGTCTCGGGAGCTGTAAGGCAACCCGTGAAGATAGAAAAAAAATCATACAAACAATAAACACCACCCCGTTTACGCTGCGAACTAATGCCCAACTCCTTAAACCAACAACAATCTATAAAGAAACCCACTTTCATAATAACTATACTCCATTACGTCGGCTATCGTACCTCATCTACGCGTGCCAAACATTTTAAATGTGTGAACATGAATATTGCCGAAAATCCGATTTTACAACGCTAACTAAACTTGTGTATGTACACATTTTGATAATCGAACTATGAATTATTTAATACGATAATTAATTATAAAAACCCAGATGATGCAGTAGCATCAGGTCAGGGTTACCATGTTAGAAAAGGCATACCCTTGAAGAAAAGGTATAGGCAATCATGGGGGACTGCCGATAGAAGTGAAAACTGTATATATAACGTATAGTAACACTATCTAGCGAGCATTTCACATATAATGTCAATGATATTAGGGTCCAGCCCGGTCCAGTTCAGCGTATAGATGACGCTGCTATAGATGTTCAACGGGCTTTGATCTAAAAGACCATAGCATGTCGGTGATGCGAACCCATAAGATTTTCCTCTATTAAAAATCGCTCAAAACGCCTGATGAAGTTTTCACTTCAAACATTTTTCATAAACAAGGCTCACACCCGCATGATTACTACAAATATGTACGTACACTTATGTTTCGTGTCGACAGGTCGTTGAGCGGGGCTGGTAACCGATGTTATCATCTCATATCGTTATTAATTATGTTCAAAAATAATGCCCCCAGAAGGGTTTGTGAGCATATTAAACAGTTTAATTTATCTTTTTGATCAGCCTACCTATTGATGCGTGTGTGGTGGCTTTAAATTTACTTTTTTACGACTCTGTCCACGCAAACGTATTGTTACACAAAGTATGCCTTTGATTTATTTTTCTCTCTTCACGGGTTACCTTGCAGCTCCCGAAACCGTGTTATCGGTTTCAGGGTACCCAGCTGAACTCTAAATCTCCGTCTTGAATCCTATTGCGTTTGATTTAGTTACGGATTCTTAGTTACAAGAGATAGGGATTTCCATTACAGTTTTCTACTAACAAGGGAAGGTTTCTCTTAGACAAAGAATAGGAAAGTCGCCTAACAACACATGCTCCTTCTGCCCGGAGGAAGCAGAACATACTCTATTCCAATGTTCCATGACAAGATAGGGTTCCAAATTCGCAAGGATAATATGACAGAGAGGAGAATTGGGACGGGGTAGTACTTCTGGTGAGAACGATCATGCGAGAGAAGGAAATAAAAGAGTGCGGGTGTGTGAAGTTTGCACCTCCAAATGCGATTTTTTTGGAAAAATTGGAAATTTGCATTTCGGGGTGCCAACTTCCAACCCCAATTTTTATTTTTTGAATATTTTTTTTATGAAAAGTGGACAAAAAATATTTTTAGTGGACAAACGTGGACTAACGGTGAACAAACGAACCTGATGAAAAAAAACTGAAAAATCGCATTTAGGGGTGCCAACTTCACACACCCAGGAACCAGAGAAAGGTGGCATCTGACTCTTGACATAAGTACTAAGACAAATTTTCTGTCAAGTGTGTATAGAGGAGGGGTTTTAGCCGGTAGGAGTCCGGCACTACCCGCGTCTGAACGTAGGATTTCCCCTCCTCAAAACAAATAGTCATATGATCATCGATGTCATATGATGGCAAAAACCAGAGTAGGTACTTGTGAAGACAAATAAAACGAACCCGAACTCGATGTGGTTACGTCGTTTCGTTACAGAGTTCCTGTGGCCACCTTCCAGCTCCATCATTAGGACCCTGGACATCACCTAAGATCCAGAGTACTTGTGAAGACAAATAAAACGAACCCGAACTCGATGGGGTTACGTCGTTTCGTTACAGACTTCCTATAGCCACCTTCCAGCTCCATCATCAGGACCCTGGACATCTCCTAGGACCAGAGTACCTACTTGTGAAGACAAATCAAACGACCAAGCTCGATGGGGTTAAATTTGACAATGTTAGTAGTGTCACTGGCTCACTGGTACGCAAAAGCCGTAATGATGCGATTTTTTTTTATCTATATACAGATATTACGGTTCCAGTCTCCCTCGTTATTTGTGAGGCTATACCTAACGAGTGGCCAGTTCTGTTGAGGTATATTTAGATGGAAAATCCTCTAAGTCTGGGTACCCTGGAACCGTAACACGGTTTCGGGAGCTGTAAGCATTGACCTATACTATGCTGTAAGGCAACTCGTAAAGAAAGAAAAAGATATTGATCAGAGTTCACCAAAATTATGAATATGAAGCTAAAATTGGCGCGCGATAGAACTGATTATTTATTTTAGCTATCAAGATAATATTTAATTTTGTTCTATAGATTTTGGGAAAACTTAATTATTCTTCAAATATATTTTTCTAATCTATGAAAATAACTCTAAAATAAAATTGTTTAGGTAATAAATGTCACAACAAAGTAGGAATGATTCAAAAACTTTCGACATTTGGGATTTGCAAACGAAATTTAAACTTATTTTATTTTAGAATAGTTTGCTTCGGTTTCAATGCGGACGTGAGGGTTAGTAATTATACTTTGATATCTTTTCTATAATAATCTACAGTATAAGATCAATTCGATAGTTAAATAATTAACATATTATCACGACCTTTATATCTTGCGGCTTAGCCAGAGATAATGTAACACTGTACCCACTACTAATATTATGGAAGCTGTGATATTGTTTTAATCATTATTTTCAATAACGCAATCTGAAGGTCCTGGTTTCAAAATACGGGGGTCGTGATGGGGAGTCAACATAGAAATACCGACCACCACGAGACAGAAGTGACGTCATATCGGACATTAAAAGGCACTATCGGTGTATAATTGAGTCGTTAGAATAGCAATGTTTTTGGTTGACTAAATAATGTATGCAGAAAAACGCAACTTACAACTAAAAGTAAAATTAATATACATAATGCTGTTTTAGTTCAATCACTTACATGGAAGCGAGACTTGGTGGAATAAGAAGCATGAAAGTAAGAAAAATGCATGGACATGCGGTCTTTACGTAGAATGTGTGATAAAAAGCGTATTGACCGCATCAGAAACGATGTCAATAAAGAAGAATGCGGAGTGAAAGATGATGTTGTGACTAAAATGAAGAAAAGTAGTAAGTAAAGTATATGGCAGAAGTGAAAGAAAATGCTGACAGAGGATGACCTAGGTGTACTTTTATTAAACATATAAAAATTGTATTGATCGAAAGCAATATTAAAACTAGAGACAATCGCCGAGCATGAATGAAAGGTTTGATGAACATAAATGAAACGAAAGAGGTATGTCAGGATCAGGATCGTAGCAAATGACATTCGATTGTCTCTGCCTACCCCTCTAGGGATAAAAGGCGTTATGATATATATAGATAGATTGTGTTTCGTAGGGCTGAAAATATCCCTATTAATTAATATGGGATCCATGATGGCAAATTTTAATTCATTTATATAAATTTCCACACCAAAATAGGTTATTTTGAAGTATCCATTCTCAATAATGCAACCGCTCTCGGAGTTTCAGAATCGGTAAATGTTTAAAAGGGAAGTCCGATACAAACTGAGTCTGGGCTGAGGATTTATTATAGTTTTAGTTAAAACTTTATGGAGGACCACAAAATTTCGTCGTATGAAACGGCTACAAGTTTGACTAATTGGTGTTATTTGTTTAGTTCTACCTCCACCTAGCTACTGTTTAACTTGAATCTGGGTAATAAATCTGGTTTATATGAAGGTTTGCATATAAACGAAGAAAACGTGTCATACTTTGAGTCGAAGGCCAAAAACGACGGGTCCGCACCAATGGCCAGCCAAGGAATGCCCGACCCGAAATTGTCCGAGAAAATTGCTGGATCGGGCAAAAACAGTAAGTACACGGATTTGCCCGGAGATTCTAGGATTGGACATTCTCGGGCCGGGCTATCCTTGGGTGCCGACTCGTCGTTTTTGTCCTTCGATTCGAAACGAAAGATGTATGTTATGTATGCTAACCCCACTGGTGATTCCTTTCTCTATTGGAAGGAAACCGTGCGTCCATTAGGATCTTGCGTTTTCAAAATGTTTTTGTATACACTACAATTTCATACAAACAAAGACATCGTCACGGCGTTTAGAGACAGCGGTAACATTGTCCACTTTTTACCAGTTGTCCATATTGAACAGAACAGGTGGCCAGCCTGTTGCTGCACTCAAGTTCAATCGATCTATTATCTCAATATTTGCATGTGTTTTCGCTGGGCACTTATTCTTCCTAGTCTATTCCCATTTCATTTGGTGTAGGCTCTCCTAGTACTACTGTACCACATCTCACGGTTGTGGATTGTCTCATAATATGACCAGGGTACTAAGGGGCGTCCACTTCCTCACTTTCCATCATCATGGCAAGCACTTGCTTAGTCATGTGATCATGCTCACGTCTTAATACAAGACCATACCAACGCATGGATATCATCTTGTCGGATATGCAAGCAACCTTAAAGGTTCCCCGGAACGTTTTTCTGGGGCAAGTTTTTATATATTTTTTTAAATAATTTTAAAAAATTTACACATTTACAACTTAACTAAAATGTACAATAATAAATAAATAATATGTTTAAAAACCTATATAATTATACAAATCATAAAAAGAATACCTCTTCCAGATCCCCTTCCTGTGGCATGGTTCACAAAACACTGGCTGCGTTACCTCGCTGAATGCTTAACTGATCCTTTGAACGAGGTAAGAACCAGCCTTTAGGTCACCCGAGGCGTGGACTAGTCTCGTACCTAATTTTTCATGAATATTTTTATTTCGGCAGACCATGGACCCATTATTTCCAAAGTAAGTTATGTATTAACTTGATCGAAATCAATTTAACCAATGATTTTGTGAAAACATCTAAACTTACGCATTATAAGTAAATTAACAAGTAGAACCAGTTTTGGCCATATGTGCACAATTCTATTGAGTTAGAACCAGTGCCGCCATATTTAGTAAACAATAACCAAATGACAGTACAATTTTCCGCTTCATTATTTAACTGTATTTCTATATGAAATGGTTTCACGGCTTTGCTCGTATTTTGAAATCTCACATTTTTCATTCCATTAAACTACAACAATTTATTTCGTTTATTATTTTTTTTCTATAATCATCCGTGGTGCGTCGGTGGCCGAGTGGTTAAGACATCTGGTATTAACTAGGCAGACCACGGGTTCGATCCCGGATCCCGGCCATATACCAACGGGTTTTTAATAATTAAAAACTTATGTACATAATCCGACAAACCACTCTTAGAGGCTTTTCCATATAAATAGCCACTCGTTCGTTAGGTATAGCCTTACAATACCAACGGGTTTTTAATAATTAAAAACTTATGTACATAATCCGACAAACCACTCTTAGAGGCTTTTCCATATAAATAGCCACTCGTTCGTTAGGTATAGCCTTACAAATACCATCGGCTAAACGAGGGAGACTTGGTCTTCCGCTGGATACCCTGGAAACTTAACACGTAAGTCAACCCTTGAAGAAAGAAAAAACAATTTTTATTTGGTATTTTTGTAATAAAAATTTGTAATGCAATCTGGAATGGAACACCGCCAAAAAATATACACGGAACGAATTGAGGTCCTCCTCCTTTTAAAAGCCGGTTAAATTTGAAACTAATACTTGTCTGTTCTTCACATACCTTATTATATCTATCTCAGTAGGTAATGACGATAACTTCAAGAAACCGCAAATTTAATTTTTTATTAGGACTTTTCTTGTATAATGGAAAAAATATATATACTGGACGAATTAAAGACCACCTTCTTCTTTTTGGCTGTCGGTTATAAAGCTAAATTTAAAACTACTTGTCTATTCTTCACATATATTTAATACAGTAATATTTTTACAAGCGACGAAAGCTTGAAGCAACCGCAAATTTCCTGCAGACTCCATGATTACCGGAATCACGGTCAGGTACTGTCTCACCTGCCTTCTATTAGTGGTTGAAGAAAAACACAATACATTACTAACTTTTATTATTTATTCTACAAAGTGTTTGAGCGGCTATATAGGAGGTCCGTATAGAGAAAGATTGTGAATTTGTTTGTTTGTACAAGGTAAACTCCAAAATTGCTGGACCGATTTGAAAAATTCTGTTATACCTAAAGCTATATTTTCGAAAGAAAAGAAAAAAAAAAGAGAACCAATATTTGTAACAATCTAATTTGTAAATCTGGAAAAAACTTGACCTTGGAGCTGGGAATGAGCTGAAGTTATGTAATTTTTTCACATAATCTCTATATTTATACTAATATTATTAAGAGAGAGAGCGAGTTTGTATTCTTTGTATGTATGGGAAGGGTAATCTCCAGAACAACCAAATAGACATAGGCCATTATTCATAAAAGTAATTTTAGCAACGTTTTTGTTAAAATGTGTTTTGTTTCTTTCTATTATTAGTAAAGACAGGTTTGTTAGAGAGTGACAAAACATATTTTAACTAAAACGCTTCTAAAATGTGTTTATGAATATGCCCAATAGGCTATATGAGCAAATTAGCCAAAGTTATGATGATATTCGTCAGCCAAGTCAGAAAAAGTCTGTTTCTTGAGAGCTACCACGGCCTGCGCTGCGTCAAAAGTTAAAGTTGCACGAAAATAATGTATGGCCGAATGTCATGAAGAGTTCCAAAAAAAAGTCCGCGACAGCATATTATATCATGTAAGAATAACTCACGTAACCATTTTTCAAATTTTGATCAAAAATAATGAATTATTTACGATATGGTGTTAATTTGCCCTTTACACCAAATAATTTTAAATTACTATCTTAGGGAGCTATCGCAAAATAATTTTATAAATAAATAATCAAAGTTTGTAAGTTTAGATATAGGGGTGTGATCTCTCAAACTACTGAACCGATTGTAAAAATTCTTATCGTAGCTTTAGTAATAAAGGCTGTATTTCATTTTGTTCGAGAATATCCACAGGCTAAGCCGGGGGCGGAATGCTAGTATGTAAGTAGTATTCCACGGCCGAATTATGTAAGTACTAACTTACCAGTATAATACTAAAAGAATTGTACAGACGAACTTCCATTTTATTTGTATGTATTGATTGAATGTCTAAATAGTGTCTTGTATAGCCATAACAAATCGGTCAAGAAAGTGGTTACCGTTGAGCTCCTCTGTTTTAGGTCAATCACACTGACTTCATCCGGACGAAACATTTTTTACGCGATTTGTATGTGATTAAAACCGATTGGAAAAACATTAAATTTTGTGAATAAAACATAAAGCTGAAACACCTTTCAGGTAGTTAATGGAAATCTATCTGTTATGGAACCATTTATTCCACGATGGATAGGCAGAGACAATAGATTGTTTTTAGTAAAAGTACACCTAGGTCGCTTCAGCCATAAAAAACCTTTTTTGTAGATCACTTTATTCTACACAATTCTTTTCTACATAATTTTGTTTTATCTTTGACTATGTAAACTCGCTGGGGCTATCCTTTTCCCGACTTGATCACCTATACTTTTACTGTTCAGCTCCTAAACATATGTTTAATACTTGTAAAGTAAACCTTTAACGGTTAATCAACCTATCCAATAAAGAAAGCCACAACAAAATCCGTTCAGTAGATTTTGCGTGAAAAGGGCACAGACAGGCGCAGCGGGGGAATTGTTTTATAATAATAGTGATTCTTTCAACGTGTCGAACCAAACTAAGCGAAAACTATTTTTCTTCATTTTCAATTTCCAACTGAAAAAAGTCTAAAATCAAAAATGCTCTTCAAAGACAGAATAAAATAGCAAAAAGAGAAAAAGTTAACACAGCCTCTGTGTCTCGGCTTCGTATTCACCACGGGCTACGTTTTCTTTGTGAAAATGTAAAAATTTGTACAAACTCGAGTCGCGGTCGCGGAAATTTACTTTGTTAGTGAACTGGAGCTCGCCCGACAGTCTGGGGACATATGAGATATTACTACCAAAGAAATGTTTCTAAATTTTTATGCCTTTACGGAATAATACTTATTTTCATTTTATTGAACGCGTTTTGTCTGGCTACGAATTAAATAAAAGAAGATCCGAGATAATGTTTCTTGAATGGTTTTAAATAGTAATCTACCGACTATGGATTTGGCCGATTAACGACTAATCGGCCCAAAAATTACCGACTAGTCACCGACTATAAAAGTGGCCGAATAGTTGATTAATTGATAATTTGAGATTACTTAAGACTGTTTGATTTGCTACTTAATAAAAAAGTTAAAAATATAGTAAGTATGTACTGGCATTTTAGTACCATTTACTTTCCGTTTCTTGTACCATCATAAGTGCCGAATGTCGCGGCCTTTTTACAATGTCGGTTTATCTGTTACTGCCGATTACAAGAACTTTTAAGAAAAATAAAAATTTCCTAAAAATAATGTAATAATAATTTTCTTTTTGGTTTTCTTTTGATTTGATGAATAAAATCTTATTTATTTATGTTTGCCATTAATTTTGGATTTGATGTAGGTACTTACAGTAATATAGATATTTAACGATTTAAAACTATAAAAAAATATTGTCTTTATTTTATTTGTTACGCCTTTCACAATGCCTTTCACGAAAGAACTTTCAGTTAGGTGCGTCTCACATTTTTTTACAAACTGTGCTAGATAAAGTAGTATAATATAAGCTAGTAAAGTAAATTACACACTTTGTTTCTATTCTTTGTGGACAGAATTAATTATAATATTTAGAATCTTACTATTTCTGAATTACGTAATCGCTGCGAGAAAGCGAATTTTAATGAAATTATATGTACCTATTTAAGTGCGTAATACACAAGGACAGCACGGTTAAAAATGAATCCTATCATAGCTAATATTATTATTAAATTGTTAAAGTGTGTTTGTTTGTTTGTTTTTGTCTTTCTTTCACGCAGAACCGAAGTAACGAAAAACGAGCATATTTTGCCAATGTGATAATTTGAGATACTTTTTATCCCGGAATTTTTTCTTTAGATATGTCACATTAAAAAAAATCCACGGAGAACAAACATAAAGAGAAAATGTGTATACTAAATCCTTCATATGTGCGTCGGTGGCCGAGTGGATAAGACGTCGGGCATTAACTAGGCAGATCCCGGGTTCGATCCTGGATCTCGGCCATGTACCTATACCAATTAAATTATTAAAAACTTATGTACCTATACATACATAATCCGACAAACCACACATTTCCATCTAAATATATATCAACAGAACTAGCCACTCGTTAGGTAGGTATAGCCTCACAAATACCATCGGCTAAACGAGGGAGACTTGGTCTTCCGATGGGTACCCTGGAACAGTAACACGGTTTCGGGAGCTGTAAGGCAACTCGTGAAGAAAAATTAAAAAAAAAAATTTTCAATGTTTGTTGTGAAATCGCTGCGACTGGACCAATTTTTATGAAATGATTTATGTAAGTGCGTAAAACATAAGGGCAGCACCACGGTTAAAAATAATACATAAAGAGAAAATGTGAAAACTAAATCTTTCTACATTATTAAAAAATATTTTTAGTTCATCTCTACCAAATCCATAAATCCATAAAATCCCAACTTATTTATTTAGGAATATATTATATTTTTATTTTTCCAATATAAACAGAAGAGAGGGCGCCTTAATTAATTTCATACATAATTGAAATCTTCTGATGTGAAAATATAAAAAGCTTACAGCCGCCAAATTTCATATGCCCGAGCAAACACCACGTATCTCGCTCCCAAAGAAACCTTAATCTCGCAACTTCAAAAGACACGGTAATCCAAAGAACACACCTTCCTACAAAATCCCTTAATAAGAAGTAAAAAATCCGGCATCGAGACCAACCATATACTTGAAAACGTGTAAAATTACGCACACAGGTGAAAGCACATTTAGGGCTTATTCACATCTTTGCACTTTCCACAGTATTCCCAGATCCTCAAGGTAACCATTGACTTCCCTGGGTAACCCTAGACTCGGTAAAAACGGTTCCCGGTAAGGCCATGTTTTCGAAAAATGCCTTTTAAGTAAAAAAATTTCTTCTATTCATAGATTCATCACACTGCTGATGATAGAGTCAAATGATAGATAATCCCAATTTTGACTCGTATGGTACCAATAATGTAAAATGCGAAAGTTTGGATGTTTCTGTGTGTGTCGCTCAATCACGTCTCAACGGGTGAACGGATTTTGATGAAACTTAGAGGATAAATAGAATAGGATAGGATACATAGGATACTTTTATCCCGGAAAATCTTACAGCCACAGGAATATTTATTTTCTTTGTTCTATTTCCACGACGGTGAAACCACGGGCAAAAGCTAGTTTGAACATAAATATTTCTGTAATTCTTTTACTGAAAAGCAAGTACAACTTGTAGTCTATGTCACTCTCCGCCCCTTCCGCAAAAATCATTTACTCAGGGTTTATGCAATCGACAGTAAAATTAAGTAATTTCATCAAAACAAATGTAATCACACCCTTATTTTAAGGAAAAAAAGTAAAAATAAAGTATCACACGCACTGGAGGATGCTGGAGGCAAGTCAGCCAAGTCTACAATGTCAAAGGTACAAAAAGTCCCCGTAAACAAACAAAGTGGGAAAGAAAACAGACCGCGAGGGAACTCACATTCTTAATTTAACTTGAGAGTACCTCCCTCCCTATCTTGAGGAAGTTTAAAGAAATGTGTGAGTACATTTTGAGTCTCTTACACAAGACTTTTGAGATTATTTTGACATCTTATATTTGTACTGATTTAAAATTATTTAAGTATTTCCGATTAAACACGCTGCTCTGAGATAACTGTCAAGCACCAAGCTGCATCAAGCTGGCCACTTTTTAGAATGTTGAGGCTTTCTTCAAATAATGTAGCTTCAAATTATTTATTGAAAGAATTTTTGAAAAAGGTCCAGTTACAAACAAATTCACATATTTATAATATCATAGAATCGCCTGTGGACATTTTCGGAATTAAAAAAATATATTACTCAAGGACAGATATATTTCTATCGGTTCAGTATTTCCGGAGATTCTGTCTCCTTAAAATATAGTATAGTTATTAGATATTTCTTTCTTCTGATACGTACCTATGCTACGTATACTTATACATACGTATCTTAAAATAATACTACATATAAAATTATGAAAGTAAGTATATTTATAAGCAACAAGTACCTACTTTTAAAAATATTTTCTTCATTCTTCTTAAAGAAATTATTTTTAAACCAAAAATTGTATTAAGTTTAACGTCGTAGTCGTATGTGCTTCCCCATCCCTCTCATTTAGGGTAACTAATCAATGGAGAAAGTAAAAAAAACATTTTTTTATTCATTAACCACCCTCGTTTTCTTACACTGCTTGTCCCTTGATACTGAACAGGGAACTCTTTAGAGATTCAAAAATGAGACTATCTAAATCTCAAATCAACTTCTCGTGCTACGAAGGGCTTTAAAGCCGGACGTATAATTTTTTTTTAAATAAGTAAACAGCATTAAATGTAGTTCATTTTAATGCGGGCAACTTGCTAAATGTGGACATTTATTACTAGTTTTTGTAACTTGCAGTTGCAATGCATAAAGCATTTATTTTATTATTTAAAATAATTTACGGTTTCATTATTAGATAGATTGATTCACCGGAAAGGTTTACGAGTATTTAACATGGCCCTATCATGTTTAGGAGCTGAGCAGGAGTGTCCATGGCGTATGATGTCTAATCCGGTATCCTCTCAAATGCTCTAAAATAAAATATATAATTTCAGAAGCTATAATTTTACTTGCTATAAATATTCATTTTCTATAAATTTAGATCCTGTAATTTTAAAAATCTATAAATTTGTTTGATATATTTTTTTAAATCTATAATATTAATTCCTATAACGTATTGTTTTCTATAATTGCAGTTGCCATAATTTTCAAAATCTATAATTTCAAGTCCTATAATTTTTATAATGTCTATTTTTAATTACACTAATGGCTACTTTTCTATAATTGCTGTTACTATAATTTTGAAAATATATAATCTCAAGTCTTATAATTTTTATAATTTCTAATTTCAGTTGCACTAATGGTTACTTATCTATAATTGCAGTTATTATAATTTTCTAAATATATAAATTCATTTTCTATAAATTTATTAATCTATAATATCATTTATTCTAATGGATTGTTAAAATAAGTGTACTCACTATATTTTTAAACGTATAACTTCATTCTATTTACATTTACAAATATATAATCATAAAAAATAATTTTCTATAATGTAATCAACTTAAATAAGTACTATTATTAAAATTTACAGTAGATTTTGTTAATGTCTGTTGCAGTAATTTTCGATTCCTATTCCCCTAATTTGTAAATAAAAATAGGTTAGCGAGGAGCGAAGCGACGAGCGTGGTTCGAATAGTGCTAAAACAGCGCGAGACGAGCGAGCGAAGCGAGCGTTCCGCGGCAGCGGACGGCGAAGCGCCAGGAATTCATAAATACCTAAACAACCATCACTTGTTGATAACGGATATGATACCTATATATATATTATTTATAATAAGAAAGTAAGATTTTTATATATTAATAAATATTTCGCAAATAAACTGGAAAAAATATAGCAAATTAATCATTAGATTATTAAATGTTGTACCTTTTAATAGTTTAGACATCTTGAAAATTATAGAAAACAATTTTAGATAAAACGAAAATTATAGCAAATTATAAATTAGATCATTTAATGTTATATATTTTGATAATAGTGATTTTGAAAATTACGGATATCGATTTTAGACAAAAGAAAAATTATAGCAAATAAATAATTATTGAATGTAATTTTATATATTTTGATAATAGTGATTTTGAAAATTACAGAAATCGATTTTAGGGTAAAAAAAAATTATAGCAAATGAATAATTATAGAATTTAATTTTATATATTTTGATAATAGTGATTTTGAAAATTACAGAAATCGATTTTAGGTTTAAAAAAAATTATAGCAAATGAATAATTATAGAATGCAATTTTATATCTTATGTACCTATATATTCTAAAATTATATCAAAACATTTTAGAGATAATGTAGGAGACCCGTCTAATCCGTTAGATATATAATAAAATGATGTAGGAAATATTTTTTTACGTTTACAAATTAACTAAAATGTAAAATAATAAATAAAATAAAATTATATTTAAATACTATATATACAAATTATAAAAAGAATACTTCTTCCAGAACCTCTCCCTGTGGCATGGTTCCCAAAACACTGGCTGAGTTACCTCGCTGAATGATTAAACTGATCATTTGATCAAGGTAAGAGCCAGCCTTTAGGTCACGCGAGGCGTGGACTAGTCTTGTAGATACCTAATATTTTGTAGAAAATAATTGTGTAGAATATAATTATCTAGAAAATGCCCATATTATACTTAGTAATAACTACTCGATGCCACTCCGTATTCCAGAGCGCACACACTTGATACTTGCCAAAATAAAGCATGAATTTGCATATTGCGCCCTTACAGCTAAGTGCAATTGCTTGTTTGTTGTTTGTTTGAATTCTTCCCATCTACGTTCTCGGCATTAATTAGCCGCGTTTTTGACAGTAATCTACAACATGCATAAACATACGGATTTTGTATGCTAATAATTATACCACGGGGTCCTTCAAGAGAAAAGGAAAAGACTGTATAGACTAGAGCCTATGAATGCCTTATAATAATATACCTACATATGAACTGATACTTATTGGTGAAATATGTACTTAAGGGCCGTTGGTCAAGGTCATCTTATGACTGTCAAAAGTATGGCAAATCTCAGTTAATTTGCCATATTTTTGACAGATTCAATATGACTGATAGCAACGGTCCTTAACACTATTTCTATTCTAAAAAAATAATTGTCTGTTTTTGATTTAAAATAAGGGAGTCGGTAGAGCGTTGAACTTGAAACCGCTAATAACCAATTTTCTTTAAGAATATGTGCCGGAGCTATAAAGCAGGTTTTAAAAAGTGACACATCTAGTTCCATTAAGTGCATCAACAGGTATGCCACAATATTTTGTATAACATATTTAATTTACAAACATTGTACAAATTTTGTCTATTTTTGAACCCGTGTGATATCGTTGCCTGTCGCTATTAAATAAATTTCACATTTAAATATTTAATATTATGGAAAAAACTCATAAAATCAATACCAAAGATAAGATAATGGAAAGAATACAGACCTACATTTTCCAATGTATTATTTTCACATAAGAAAACTGTAAAAGTCCGCATATTAAGTGCCTATTCAATAAAGCGTCTGATCCACTGCGGATTCCCGCCGTCGAGATCCGAGGACTCCTAATTTCAATATTGAATCGAAGCCGATCTATCCTCCGAGAATAAATTACTCAAACTTCAATATTTCATCAAGGAAGGCCGAATATTCGAAACTAGAACACGTAGGCACGCGCAAGCCATTTTTCGCGCCTATCATCTCGGTAACAAAACGCACTGGTAATTACCCCCTTCCCCTTTTCCTTTCCTCTCCCCGCCAAGCGTTGGGTGGTAAAAGCCCTCCCAGTGACAATTATTGATCAAAAATTCTCTCTCTTCTTTCGCAAAAGAAAACTTGGACGGGTTACGTGTCAACCGGAATTGTTTGATCTTTGTAATTAGCCCTTTACTTTTTATTTTTTTCATTTGTAAGAAGCGACTTTGTCTTTTCTGTTTTTTAGTTATCCATATAGAGGTAAGAGTTAGGAATTGATATCCAAAATGTTAAAATATTATTCTGCACTCCCTTCATCATCCGAGATAGAAGTCCTAAATATTTTATTTATTTATTTATTGACTCCATCCCAACGGTAGAGCACTATCTTCAGATATTATTTTTTAATAGAAGAACAACACACTGGTCCTATTCCTAAAAGGGTTTCTCACGAGTTAATCATTTTGACAGTTCTTATATTAACTAATCTTAGACAATTCAGGCGTCACTAGACAATAGGCGTCACTACTGAAAACCTAACACACAAATCAGAGCCACTTTTAAAACCACCAACCATTGCAAGTTGTCACCAAAAGTATCAAAACCATCCAGTCACATAACACGCGGCCGGCCTGGCATATTAATTGCACGCGCGGTGCTACCGCCAGCCCAGGGAGGGGGTGACAAGGGGGTCTCGTAAGACATGGAAAGGGGGGGATGCGGCCGCGGGGTCAACCCATGTCGCCTTGCCATTGTTTTTGTGCCTCCTTGCCTCTGTGTGTGTTAGATTAGTAAGACTTCTTCGTCCCCGTAATTTGTGAGAAAAAATTGTTTACGAAAGACCGCTCGGTTATTCTATACAGTTTTTAGGGGTAAATATTTTCATTGGTTGATGGCAGTTCGTTGTAGTCGATGCTACGATCTTAATATGTCTCTCTTCGTTTTACTAATATTCTCTTTTATAAACTAATAAGCCATTCTATCTCAAAATATGTATGAAACCTTAAAATTAATCTAAATATTAAAAATAACTAAATAAACCAGGTCCACGTGGAATAGTGGCAAGAATACTGGCTGCATTTCCCTGCTGAATCGCGATGACGATTCGTTGAGCGAGGTAGGAGCCAGCCCTCTTGTCACCAGAAGAGATGATCCCCTCGGGATATACCTATCTTTAATAAACTTTTTGGCATTTGAACCTCATGGACCTAGAGTTTCTACACCAAACGGCACAAATTTGTGGTTTTCAATAATTAAACTATATTTGCGTCATTAAACTCTGCTATTTCCGCCGCAGCTTTCGCTTTGATTATACCTACTGTTTCCCTGAGATGAGACTATGTGTCCACGCACATAGCACAGATTAGACAGATTAAGACTTGGCCTGCGAGCCGTACATTTTTTTCGTATTGTTTAAATAAATAAAATGACGTACCTATCTGTACGTCCTCGAAACTGACATAGGCCAAAATAAACAAAACCTATATATAAATAATCCCGTGTAAGTATGGTTTTGCCTAAGTCCTAAACAACTCTAGCTGCGTTGCCTATACCAAGACCTATCCTGTACCTATAACAATAATAATTTTAAAATCATAAAGATATCATTCGTATAGATTTCATACACTCATCCTCCAGTCCTTCTTTAGCCTTCTTCAAACGTAAATGAATTATTCAGGCAGAGAACTGAAGTATTGGCGCCGTATGCTGCGTATACCTTGGATCGTACGTCGCACAAACATATCCATACCGTCAGAGCTTATCATCAGGTCTAAGCCAAGAGAGGGCAACAACTTGGAAAAGCTTAAGATGATGGGCAGGGTAGAGGAAAAGAGACTTCGAGGACGAAGCCCTAAACGATGGTCCGACGAAGTGTCCGAAAACATGGACACCTCATCAGACGGAGGACCTTCTCTTAAATTTTAACGCGACATTCAAAAGAGCACGGTTTACTCTCATATAAAACGACCTAGTATACACTTTGTGAAACTCTTTTTATAGTGTCAAAAGTTGAATAACCAAAAAGTTTATAGTTCCTAAACTTAATTTTAAAGTCAATGAAGATGTTCTTTAACAGACTAAGACCGTGGGGGCAATATCTTTGAACCCTTTTAATGCTTTTCTTTGAACCCCAGTAATCTATATAATATGAAAATTTAATGCTGTTCGTTGCACATCACTTGAGAACGGCTGGACGGATTTGTTTTTTTTTAATATTTGTAATAGTCCGAATCAGGTTTTTAGGGAAATAAAAGTTCAGGAAAAACTGAAAGGGATTTCTTTATGGGATTGTTGTGTGGGATAAATGGCGTGATCTACGTGAAAAGTTAAAAAGTGGAGGTAATAGAATTTATTAGTTTTCAATAAACAATCAACAGAGCGTCGATAGCGCATTACAGAAGGTTTCTTCTCGTACTTCAGTTTCAGAGGGCACGTACTTCTTCTTATTCTAAAAATAACCGATATTACATCTGAGGGTCGAGTGCGAGCTTGCATCGAGTACAAACGCCTCGACAGTGCAACTTTGTCACAAATCTAGGCCCATTATTATAGACAACTGACAAAAATTGGACACTGTTATTGATATCTCTCACAGAGTCTGGCCACTTTTTTTTTTACAATTCCCTATATTTATATTTAAATATTTGTTCAAGTAACTAGCAATATATTTATATGTTTAATACAAACGTATTTTTTCTTCATTAAATTTATAAGTATTAGTGACAGAATTAGGGCTCTGAACTTGTCTCTGCAAGCGATTTTTCTAAAACATGACACGCGGTACTAATTACTGTAGAATGAAGATAAAACTATTTCAAAATCTATCTGAGCAGCTGTCAAGATAAAGAATTAATGTATTTTCAACATTTACTCAACAATATAGAAGTCATTCCTAAGTTAAAGAATTAGGACCTCAAAAAGTTGGATTTTCTCTTGAACTGGTAATACGGCTCTTAAGGCCGTGAATATGTGTTTGTTTGCGTTTTAAAACAACCTAATTTGTTTAATCATTTCTGAAAGTACCCTTTATTAAGGTACAAAACAAACACATTATCACGGCCTTTAGACACACCTAACAGTGTTCAATTTTTCCAGTTGTCCATATTGAACAGAACAAGTGGCAAGCCTGTTGCTGCACTTAACGGACCTCGATGATGTCTTTAGCAGAAGTAAATATCTGTTATTTTTAATTTTTAGAAGAAGTGCGGATGCTTTACGTGCTTTCCGAAGTACGAGCAGTCGATTATAGCACGTATTCTTAAAGAAATTTGGTGCATAGCATTTTTGCCACGAGTGGGAATTGAAACCGGGATCTCCCGGTTTCAAGGCAACGGTTATCGACTCCTTTTACAACAAATAATGTTGAACTCTGAATGGCACCTGCCTAATATTTATTATTTTTTTGTCATATTTTTTTTTTCTTTTGTTTCAGTTTCGTAAATGTAGGATACCTACCAAGATATATCTCGGATCCTTGAACTTGAGGAAAAAACAATTTGGCAAAAAAATACTTGGAAACTTTTTCAGAAAGTTTCATAATTAGTTTGATCGTTACAAAATACTATTGTATAGGTATAACCATTTTTATTAGACTCAGCCCTTGAAAAACGATTTGATGGGGTATTTTTCTAGTATTTTTTAAACAAATGTTTTCCAAGAAAATTCTTTCTTGAAATAGAAACAAATATCATTCTTATCTCGCAACGCTAAAACATAATAGGTATTATAAGCAGAAACTTATAACCGAATTATAATAATTATATGAAAAGTATGCTCAGCATATTGCATTTTAACTAGTAATATAATTTGGCTTTTAAAAAAAGTGTATCAATTTCATAATTGCACTGAAAACTGTGCTTCCGAAAGCAAATGCACAAGTCACTATAAAAAAAAACCCAAATCGCTTCAAGTGTGCCTATAAAATTTGAAAATTTCTCGATTTCTCCAGGATCCTATCATCAGATACTGACCTTATGACCATGGGACCACCTGTGAAGTATACCCTTTCAAATAAAAAAAATCCAAATCGGTCCAGGTGTCTTCAAGTAATCGGGGAACATACATAAAAAATTAAAATATTCCGACGAGTTGAGAACCTTCTCCTTCTTTTGAAGTTCGGTTAATAATAAAAAATTTGAAGAACAACAACCGGGCATAACCTCAAAAAATCAGCTAATCGACCAAAACCTTCGCCATTTTTTTTTTTTCAGCGTTATCTACGGGGCATGACATTGTAGACAACATGACATAATTACGCTTCGTTTTCTCCAAGCAGTTTATATATTTCAAGGAGTTTGTATACAATAATACATAACTCCTTGGTGTCGTCAGCGTGAAGGACAGTTTGGTTAGGTCACGTGGTTGTATTTCAGTCGGTCACATACCTACATTTAAAGTTATCTATTCCACATTCTATTCGCTAAGTTGTACATTATCTAGGCCCGCAGTTCTAACAATTTCTCTGTAAATTAATGTATTGAGATTTGAGAATGAAGTGAAAAATGCAAGAGAAAATATCTGTCTGAAAAATGAAAATGCATCAAATCAAAAGAAGTCGTAGTACTTCCTTATTTCCTGCAGTTGAAATGCATTGATTATCTTGCTCTCAGACTGAACTCGCTATGTTATAAATTGGTGGCAAGAAATCGGAAACTCAAGTCGCTTCCTTCAATTTCCATTTTTCACAAAGCGGCTGTCCATTATTGTGTTTGTGAGCGGCACGTGTGTAAATCACGGCAGACGACACTGTCAAACATCTCCTCTCTTCTTCACACCTTCTCGAAATAGTATCATAAGAAAAGGACGCGACATCTACGGTGTTAATTTACGTACAGTTGGCAATTATAATTTTCGTATTCCACGCGTGGCTCTCACTCTTTCCCGGGATTTTTTTATTGTTGTCCCGTTTTTCGCGATGGGGGGGGGGGTAAAGTAGGGGATGGGGGGGCCATAACACTCGAGATATGTAGAAATTTTAATAAAACCGCTTCTGTGTGCGCTAAGTGATACTGACTTGTTTTCTTTTTAATTTTCGCCCGAACCGCGTTCCCGGATCATCTATCACCATTTTTCCCGTACACGGCTTTATTAAGAATCCGCATGGGATATGAATATTGATTGTTTTTCGCTTTTGCCTAATGAAAATGTCTGATTGACGCGGTCGATGTATGCGGGAAATTTTTTATAGAAACACTAGACGGTTTCGAGGTATTTATTCAGGGTTTTGATCATTTATATTCATAATTTGAAATTTCCTTCCGCATTTTATGCAATCATTCCTGTAAATTTTTCATTATTTCTGTCATTATTCATCTGTATACCTAGTACATTTCTCTGAAAAGCCTACTGATAGTAGACTATGTTCACGCCGTAACATTTCTCGGGATAAACAGGCATAGGTATCATGATAGGGATCGCCAGACACTCTTTCTGGACAAACTAGTTGAAAAGTTTTGAATATTTGTATGTATGTTTGAATAGGAAATAATCTTAGGAACTACCCAGCCCGTGTATCGAGGAAAGTAAGCTATATAACATAACGCTACGACCCAAAGGAGCGGACCAGAAACCATAAATGTTTCCAAAACGTCAAACATCTCCACTTGCAAAGCCGGGGCAGAAAGTTAATTACTTATAAATTGAACAAAAAATAAGATATTAATTTACACCTTGTAAGCTCGGTTATAAATTAGACATAATTTTATGGTGTTTAAGTTAGACATTGATGCTTCCGTGGGAGGCAGCGATGCGGGATGCGTACAGGTGTCCGATAATAACTTAAGTCGATGACCCACCGACTCGTTTTCCATTTGTATCGACATTTTTTTTATTCAATAATAAGGCAATATGTAAAATCTTTATAAATAATGCAAATGTGTGTTATTTTTGTTTGTTTGTCCTTCTTTCACGATAATACAGAGCAAGTCCTCCGGCCGGAAATCCCACTGCTCACAACTGAGAAGTCGCGAGTTCGATCCCCATATCCCACCATGTACCAATGGGTTTTTTATAATAAAAAATCTATGTACAATATCCGATAAACCGTACAAAGAGGCTTTTCCATCTATAATACCTCATCAGACCTGGCCACTTGTTAGGTATAACCTCAAAAAAATCATCGGCTAAGTGAGGAAGACTTTGTCTTCCGCTGGGTACTCTGGGGTCGGCAACGGTTCCCGGGAGCTGTAAGGCAACCCGTGAAAAAAAACTAAAATAATTGCTAGCTTGATCGACATAAGAGTCCAATTGGAAAAAAACATTTTATCAAAACGCAACGCTCCATCAGTTTCGACTATGACAGTGCGTTTTCCATCACACCCTCAGTGCTGCCACGCGTGAATTTTAAAATGGAACTGATTGGAAATGCTCGAAAACACCACACTACTTAAATTAATCTTAGAATGTGTCTACTCAAAACTAGACTTTATTTAACCATAATAAGATTCAATTTAGATTCTAGTTTGAGTGTGGAAAGAATTTTAGTGTATTTAGAGAAGTGGCCGGCTGTCCAGGGAGACTAATCGGCTTCCGGGCGAAGGCGTGCAGTTGGGGACGTGATTTCTTGAAGACAGACTGTTCAATATATAGTGGCGCTCTTTGAATTCCAAACCAGCTGTTGGAGGTAGGTAGATTTGGTCAATATTTGACATTAGGACTAGCGAAGAATTTTCCCGAAGGAATATCTAAGATATTTTCTGCTCTCCAACTATGTATGTGCACTTTCGCATTTATAGTGTAGATAGCTTACAGCAATAGTTGCATGAGCATTAAAGCCATTTGAATTTCTGGACATTGAAATTAATTTAGCAAGTAGAGTTAGTAGCGGTGGTCGAGTCTACCTACTATACTATACTGTACGTACTAAATCTACTATGAAGGCTTTGAGTTTATAGTAGAAGTAGAGGTAGATAGTGCCTGGTAAAAAATAGTGTATAATACCGGCCGGGCTAACATGACCACATGAAGAAAGAAAGTAGTGTCGCGGAAACCGGTCCCCTTTGTCTTTTTGTTTTTTTTTTTTTTTTTTTTTAATTAATATTTATTTGAAAGTTGCTATAGTTCGGTACAGACCAAATAATATAAAGTTTTACGTTGATTTAGTTTTTCGCGTAGGAACACACAGAACACTATAGTGGATGGCGTATGCTATGTGTGCTGCTAACATATTCAAGATTCTTCTAGAACAATTTTTTTTATAAAAATGTATCAAAATTATTTTTATTACGAACTCTTCTACAAATATTTATAAGTACTATTTCATTTTAAAATCATAAACAGACACTTCGATTTTATTTCGTTGTATACTTTTACCTATTTAAAAATCTAGCTTAGGTAGATAACATAAATTCTATAATTTATCTCATAATTCTTCTGTATCGTCTGGCATGTTCGCTATCCAGGCTTCGAGGAAGCGGTAACAGCCTCCTGAAGGTATAGTTCTTGGAGCACTGGACTGGGCTAGTTGTTCCGGTGGCCCGGTACAGGGTTCCGTAAGAAATTTTAGAGTTTCACATACATTTACTATGTTTACTAACATGAATGGATCTTTGTTGTCTGAATAAATTTTAATATTATATTATTATGTAACTCTAAATTCACGGGCATAATACCCGGTCCTTTGTAAGACTTGCATGGGGACATAGGTCCAACACGTAGAGGCCCTTAAGAGTGTTTAATCTAAAGTGTTGTGACTAGCACCCGTCTGAATGCATCAAATACAATGCGCTCACAGACAGGCCCCGTCAGGTGCCTGGATTATTGCTGAGATAAAATTTAATTAAATTCGGGCTATTGTTTTGAGATGTTAAATGGATTGGTTTATCAAGTTTATTGGTTGAGACTACGGTTTCCTTGGTTCATATTTTCAACATAAACATTTCTGAGAAATATAGTCAATTCACTAAACTAAACCGAACAAAACTTACAATGTCACTGACCTATAAATCTGTTCTTGCAAATAAAAAGAAGAAAATAAACCGTGAATTAAGCACATTAGAGCCTACTTTATTATTTTTGTTAATATTTCTATTCTAAGTCGGAGGGTTCAAAGAGGGTAGTTGGACATCCCCAAACCACCTCTTAAAACCACCCCTAAAAAAATAAAAAGCTCGGCGGGTGGCTATCAGCTGATCTTTGTGAACTTTTTCTTAAGTTCTGTTCTAATAATAAACATTGAAATAGATTTCACGTGTTTTCTCGGATTATGAAAATCATACAAAAAAAATAAAACGGTATTTGGATAATTTACTACAAACTGTAGTAATTGATCTATCATATCAATGGTTGATCTTACCTAAGAAGTAATTTATTTTATTGACTAAAATATTTGTTTTAATAAAATATACTAACCGATTTGTACCCAATTCATTTGAATTCATAATTTTATTTTTGGTTAACTTATTATTGGTTTTGAAATAAAAACTTTGATGAACTATGTATCTAAATAATTCGCCAAACTGTTCTAACATTGTAATATCTAGTTAGCTTTAAAAATGTTTTCCAGTTAAATGACAGAGCTATTTTAAAATAGGTTCTTACAAAAAACTCTCAATACCTATATTTTCTTGTACTTTTTTTTTCTTCAGAGTACCCAGCGGAAGTCTCCCTCGTTTAGCCGATGGTATTTGTGAGGCTATACCTAACGAGTGGCCAGTTCTGTTGAAGTATATTTAGATGGAAAAGTTTAAGTGTGGTTTGTCGGATTATGTACATATGTTTTAATTAAAAAATCCATTGGTACATGGCCGGGATCCGGGATCGAATCCGTGGTCTGCCTAGTTAATACCAGACGTCTTAACCACTCTTTTCCTTTTCTTTTCTTATATAGATCTTTGACATAACTTTTCGTTTTAAAATAATTATCCAAAACCTATCGCTGTAACTATGTCCTGTCTATTAAAAAAAACTTATCATATAAAAAGGGAACCGCCAATTTTTAGCTACCATAAAAAAGTTTCCAAGTAAAGAAAGGAATGTCAATAGCCCCGAGCACCGCTGACCGACCGACCTGCCCCAAGCGCCCTTGACTTGTGCACAAAAGCGGCCAGGATGACCGCCCTCTTAATACACCCCTCTGACCTCTCGTTTCGTTTCCTCACTTTTATTGGGCATCTTAAGTTTGGGAAGTTTCGTTGTTCGCCGGTTAACTAAATAGAGGTGAACAGTTTTTCATAAATACAGACAAAGTAATATTTTGTATGCATGCCACGAAATCGGGAACTTTTTGACAATTATTTCCTACATGATTTTGTTACTTATTATTATGTTATTGTATCTTATAACGGGGATGGCAGCACAATCAATGGAAGTTGGCGGTCATTTTTTTAATACTTGATTTATTATTATTATGTTCAGCTCAAGGCAAAATTCAAAACAACAAAAACTTACCTTGAGAACTGCAGGTCACACCATATTTAAACAGACGGATTAGTTTCAACCCTACTAGAGTAGTACCCTCAGAATACATAATCCCCATAAATTAAGGCTGAAAATATAAAAATTGCCCAATTCTTGAGGATATTTAACATCACGCTACGACCCAAAGGAGTGGAGAAGTAACCATTAACGCGGGTGCAACCGCAAGGCACAGCTAGTTTCAAGACAATGTGTTATTTTTTATTAATACATATTATGCTATCTCTGGATATGTAATAAGAAATTATCCCAAAATTTTTAAATCGTGGCGAGCAGTATGACGGATCTAGAAAATTGTGTATTTTTTGGACATAAGACGCTTTTATAGTATTATTCAGTGCACGCATGCGTATTCTGGTTTGTTCTGTTTTTTGAGGTAGTACAAAAGTTCTCTGATCTAAGTAGGTAGATTTTTTTCTGATCTTTGATGGGTTCACAGATAAGTATAAAATTTAGCTGGTGCCAATCGCTATGTCTTTATAAATGTAAAAAATAATTAAACATTTGTATTTGTCCCTATTTTTCACTCTTTAGGGATTAACGAATTTTAATTAATTATTTTATCAATTTGAATACCTACAGAAATACGCTTAGAAAATTGTTCACATTAAAATTTACAAACGATTAATACAAATTTCGTAAGGACTCTGACTCAAAAAAACTACAATCTATCGCTGTCAATAAAATCATTGATCGAGCAGCCAAACGCAACAGAGATCTCTTTATTACTCGATAGATATATCGATAGATGGCATCTCTACAAGTTAATACCTCTATCGATGGTCCCACAAAAACCCGAAGAACTTTGAGTGACGGGACCGCCATCGACAAAGGTAACTTTTATCGATATCATCGAGATAGTGCTGTACAATGGTCCGCTATTGACAGACGGGCGAGCGTGTGACGTAGTGTGAATGTTGTCGATAACATCGCGATCTATCGACCTCGATAAATTCACTATTACGTCGTGATACGTTTGTTACCTCCTAATATGGATAGCTTTTGGTTTTGTAAGCATTCTACACATATCTACATTATTCTACATATAGGTATACAAGTAATATTACTACGTGGCGAGACACACTGGTAACAATGTCCACATTCATTTAATGCACTGCACTTAATGGGACTAGAACTTTTTTAGAGTTGTAGTTGATTGTATAGAATTTTTTTCTTTACGGGTTGCCTTACTGCTCCCGTTATCGGTCTCAGGGTACCCAGAGGAAGACCAAGAGGAAGGCTGTTTTAGCCGATGGTAATTGTGAGGCTATACCTAACGAGTGGCTAGTTCTGTTAAGGTATATTTAGATGAAAAAACTTCCAAGTATGGTTTGTCGGATTATTTACAAACCGTGGTCCGGCTAGTTAATACCACTTGGCCACCGACGTACCTTTATCAATAGTTAATTTCCTATTTTCAAAAGAAATTGCTTAATATTTTTAATTGCCTCCTAATTAGGACAGGTGAGGTAAATTTTTGGGTCAACCAATAAATATTTTTGACAGATTTGATATTAGGCTTACCCATTGCGATTGCGACATAATTTAGTAAGAAACATTCAAAATCTGTGGAAATCTGTAAAAAAATTGCATTTTAACTATTGATTAGAATGTATTTTCTGGCAGATACACAGACAATTTGTTTTTTTTTCTTTACGGGTTAGGTACCTTACGGCTCCCGAATCCATGTTGTCGGTCCCAGATTTAGATGGAAAGCCTCTTTGTGCATTAGTTTAATAACCTTCTAGAATTGTTCATATACCTTATCAATGTGTAGATTTTTATATCTGGATTATTTGACACTTATTTACTTTACGGAACTTTTATTTACTAAAGTGCAAAATATCAGGGAGAATTATTGTATAGTTTGCCTGCTTTGTTGACCAGCCTATCAAGTTAATCTACTACCACGAAGTATCAAAAACCGCTAGCTATTGAAATCTAGTTAACTACAAACATCATACCCATCAGATAGTTAAAATTAACATCATTATAAATGGTCTGGCGTCACGAATGAGATCTAAGAGATCGTAGTGTAATGTAATCCGAGATATATCTTTGTTTCGGCTTATGACGAGCGGCGCATCTGTTGCGCACGCGTCTAAACCTCAAAGCACACTGACGCCTCGGCACCGTGGGGTTAAAATGGCTTGCACAAAGATAGCGCTATCGTATATCGTATGACTTTATATCGAAAACGTCAAAAAATATCTCGCTAACTGCGATATGTCCACAGACTAATCACAACTATCACAGCACGGACGGGATTAAACCGGGTTCTCCATCATGTCACGACGGAACGCGTGGATCGATCGCCATAACATGGCGTAGAATTAAATACAATTATTTATACCTTATTTGACACCTACATGCTAGCTTTTGACGTTCGATGTCTCCAAAGCCATATCGCTATTATTATGTATGCTTATCCCATGGTTCGGAAATTTGACTCATGTGGCTCAATTATTAGAATACTAGCTTTCCGCCCCCGGTTTTCCTGTGGAATTTATTTAAATGTGACATAAGAATTATCCCTAAGGATTTCCGGAATAAAATGTAGCCTATGTCACTATGGCCCTCCAACCATCGATCTGTTGATCTGTTACACACTTTCGCATTTATAATATTAGTTGGGAAGGACAGACGTGAAATATTAAAAGTTGTGATTCAGGAGGTAATTTATTTTTCAATGGCGTCTTGTAGTATATCATATTGAAATCATAAGTTCAACTATGCAATATGCCTATTTAAGGTGAAGCAGCGATAAACAATGAATCTCAAATCGGCGCTGCCGCTCCCCGGAACCCGCTCACACCCCCCGCTAATATTACGCGGCTTGCGATTTGCGATAAACCGCGAGTGTCCGCAAGCCATCGGCGCGCTCCGTGGTCTCGCGCTGGAACATAGATGTCATGGAGTCTCCTATCCTTTTTCTTTTTTGGTAGGAATATTTATACTTGAATGTTATAAATAAAATATGTCTTTGTTTGCTCGTTCGGTCGTAATTTATGCGTAAAACATGCCTACTTAGAAAAAAAGAGACATTGCGACGCATGCCGTGCACAGATATATATTATATGTGGACAATGTGTCAATACTGATGACGATTAGTTACTTACCTATAATCCTATATAATACTAATGTATATACCATCACGCTATGACGACGGGTAGGGCAAAGGTAAACTATGACTATATTAATATTATGAATATTAATTTTTCGAATTAAAAAAAAAAAAAAAATTCGATTTTTTTCCTAGGTGTCCAAACCAGTGTAAACTACTTTTCTTCATTTCAGTCATAACATCATCTTTCAATCCATTTTCTTCTCTAATGGGGTCAATACGCCTTACTTTACACATTCTATGTAGAGACCGCATTTCAACTGAATTTTATGCCCAAGTCTCGTTTCCATACGTAAGTGATGGAACTAAAACGGGAGATCTCCTGATAAATCAGTAGACCTGGCAACAGTGGTTGTGAGAGTATCGTAGACAGTTCAGAGAAAGTTATGATTTCTTCTGTTTTATTTAGGACACCTCATCACATACATACTAGTAATAGGCGACAATTGATCACATACATACTAAGTAATATGCGACAACTGATCACATACATACTAGTAATAGGCGACAACTCATCAGTCTCATCACATACATTCTAGTAATAGGCGACAACTCATCACATACATTCTAGTAATAGGCGACAACTCATCACATACATTCTAGTAATAGGCGGCAACTCATCACATACATTCTAGTAATAGGCGACAACTCATCACATACATTCTAGTAATAGGCGACAACTGATCACATACATACTAGTAATAGGCGACAACTCATCACATACATACTACTAATAGGCGACAACTCATCACATACATACCTACTAATAATCGACAACTGATCACACGTACATACATACATTTTAGTTGAAAGTCTTTGGCCACCTCGTAATGGGAAGAGTGCCGGGAAGATATAGGTACATGATTGTAGATCATTTTTACATACAAATATTTATAGTGGTCTATTTGGCGACTCCATTCCAATTCGTGTACTTACTTACGAACTTACCTAACTTTTTTTGTTTGTTATTTAAAAAACAAGGAAAGTAGTAAGTACTTTTAATTCTCTCATTATTTTACTTTTTTTTTGGAGGGATTGTTTTTTCTATTATTGTTTCCCATTGTTTATTTGATTTAGTAACTGCTATGTGCGTGCGCGGAACAAAATCACACATCCTTCCTCTTCGGCGCACAACGCCATAGAGTAAGTAGCAATCACTATGTTCTTTAATAAGAGACGGGACTGCCATACATTAAAATGAAATCGAAGAAATTAGGGCCGAAAGATACTGCCAACCTAACAACATTAAGGAGGGAAAATAGAAAATCAGTGCTACCAACTACAAAAGTCAAAACATACGGCTAGTGCTGTCCTTCCTACAGAAATATTTTTGTCGATATCGATAAAAATATGCTAAAACCTGGAACAGCATCTACCTACTTTTAAAATTTCGGTTTTGTTGATTAGTATAATCGAAGAAGTTGAAATGTATGGTAATTCACAACCATTTTTTTATAGGATTTGAATAAACTACGTAGTAGACCAAGGGTCTGGGAGGAATTATTAAATTTCAAATTCTTTGATCTTTCATTTCAATAAAACTTCACATGTTTTTCTATAATTTATTTGTGTTTAACCTAAAAAAACAACACATATACAAATACAATTCTCCGACCTCTTAAAAACAATACACCTATCAATATTACAGTGAAATAGGTTATTAAATTGAAATTTAATAATATATAATGACCTTATCTAAGACCCATCTTAGGTAATTATTTCAGCACTGCTTCTCGAAGTGAATTTAGGCAATGATAGAAAAACTTATAGAATTGCGTACCTGTAAAATAATGAGTATTAGGCGTATTTTGGTAAGTAATAACTAGTAGTAAGTATAAAAGATTTTTTTATTGTATTAAGAGGTGTGCAAAAACGACACAAACATAGCTGGATTTGAACGATTGTTTAAAAATCACCAAATTGCACGTCAATCTGGAAAGAGTAGCCGTTTATTAAGTCAGCATGCAAGCCCTGCATAACGGACTATCTGTAATACCAATGTTATATAAGTGTTTGTTAAAAGGACCATGACCAGTGATGGCTTGAGTCACCGATCTAAGTTGGGTTCTTTTTAGTTTTAAGATCTTTTGTGAGAGTCTTGTATTTATGGTTGGTAGAGCTGCCCTGGTTTGTCTACATTCCATAAGATTGTTCCATTCGAGATTGTGCATGCATTTTGTTCTCTGCTTGAGTCGTGAGGCAAACCAGCCTCTAGGCAGGGGCACTAGAGGCTCGGGGCCAATTGCAGACATACTTGCACCGGCTCTCGCTAGCTCATCCGCCGCGTCATTTCCACAGGAGTTGCTATGACCTTTGATCCATTGTATGGTTAAGGTGTTACCGTGTTATTATAGTTACATACCTTGTTTAGTGCTGTATGACACTCAAGTATGAGACCTGATTTAAACTTATTGCTTACCAGTGCTTGTATGACAGATTTACTGTCCGGCAGTATGCGAATAGACTGGTTGTTTACTTTCCTCTTAGTTATCGCTAGGGCCGCTAGGCAGATTGCCTGGAAAGAGTAAAGATAAAAGTAATTTTGCTGCAGCAAAAAGCAATGGCTCAATTTATTTGGTGCGGGTTATAATGGGTTTATTTTGTGGAATGTGAAACAAATATGTTTGAGTCGGAATATCGATATCGATAAACTGTACAATATGCAAAGTACATCACTATTTTTCAGCAATATGCTGTTCGTTTAATATTAAATTTATAAAGAATAATTACTTACTTAAATTAATATGAATGGCTAATAACTTACCGATCCTCATTTATTGGGAATATGGTCATAAATATTCGCTTGATACCGTCTACGCGGCCGCCTCTTGTACCACATATTGTACACTTTTTATGTTTCCATTCTTAATTATTGAATACAACTATTGTAAAACAATACATATACTTATTTACTATAACTTACTATATTATATTTACAATTAATATATTAAAAGCACGATTTAAGCATCACATTATATATTTATTTATTAATATTTTAAAACTAAAATAAGACAAAACAAATTTGCCGCCATTTGCAACTTTGACAGGGATAGACAGAGATAGCACCATGGAGTGAAAAAGATGGCGATACGACGCCATTAACATTGGCTCAATTTTCATAGAACCAATTTTTTGTTCGAAGTTGCGTCAGCCTGCACAACGCAGTACTGGTTGGTAAACTCAAGCGCATACTAATTTATTACTTGAGGGGCACTAGTAGTGCGTCATTATGGTTGAATATCGTGTGTGGCTTTTGAACGCATTTTGTCTCGGAATATATGACGTAAGTCTCAAAACTTATTTCTTCATTTAAAAAATAATTATAATATCTAGGAAAATTTCATCTAAGCAATAGATAATAAACTATATTTTCTTGCGGTGTGTTGTTATTTTAGACATAAAACACATGCCGTTTATAAGTAAAATTAAAAAAACTGTCAAAACAGCATCATTTTCAAAAATAAAATCTATCGAACGAAAATCTTCAAATTACGAAACTGTCTTGGTCATCGAGACATAAAGGTCTGATTAAGCATGTATTAAAATTTTACATCGATCAGATGTTTACTTGCCTCTCCATATTTAAACAAATCTCCTCAAAATTTGCAAAGCCTCGTCTTAATGTTTTTTTTATATTTTTCTGGAAAATCCTAAAAACTTCCTTTTCACTAAACAGTTAATTCAGAAGAATCTGATGTGCGTTAACCTTTACTCGACCGCTAAAATTGGGGAGCAATGTACTTTTATCTTAAGATCTATTAAAAATAACTAGTTTTTGGTAGCTTAAATCGTTATTGTTTGCTATTATATCATTTTGTGAGGCTACATTGATTTTTTAAGGATTAGAGCTATGTCAAGATTTTAAAAGTTGAGGAAATGTTTCGGATATGTCATAGTTTGAACTTTATACGACTTTGGTGTTATCGAACTTGAAATATAAAGTACCGGTTTCAAATCTTACATGAACCAAAAGAAAAAAAAGTTTATATGACTTTATATATTATGGACATTATCTGAAAATAATAACTAATACTTCAAATGCCACTCGCCAAATGCGGCCACTCTGCCCACCTCGCAAGGTACAAATACCATTTCTATGAGTAGTGTGCGGTGTTTGGTAACAATTATTGATATGTTTTCATTTTTAACAAGGTACCCTAAATCGAAAACCGTTTCGAGGTTTTCGGCGTACCTATATCTAACACCGTACATATTTTTTCGGATTTTTTTATTACATATTTATCGAAATATTTGAAAAAATCCTCGGGGTGTGGTAAATTCAGACGGATACTTAATGTACCTTTGCGCGCTCTATTATGTAAAAAAAAAAGCTGTCAGGCAAGTTTCCAGTTCAGTGTTGCCAAATATTTTTGCAGATAGGAACAAACTCAGATTACAGAACAAAACAAGAAATTTACGTATCTAATTTACGAGCTGGAGCGTTAATTTTTGTGGAAAATTAAGTAACAATTACGAGATTTGAGATAACAATGTATAATAACAACAACCAAAGAGTAATACAGTATATAAAAGACTATGTACAACAACAAACAAACGTCAAAGTCATTAAGTCACAGACTAATAGAAACAATTTTTTTTTTTATTTTGTGTAGGAAAAGGTAAATGCGGTATGCGTCCAAAAACTATATTTTAGAATGAATAAATTCTCAAAACTATTTTAGGGCAACTTAAAATAAAAATTTTGAAAAAAGAAAAAATACGTGTCTCCTGATTTTCTACTTTCTAAGGAGCATATAAAAACATAGGGTTAAAATTTTGAAATTTTGTGAATTATCGAGGTATAATATTTATACCTATTTAAAACCTTTATCTATTATAAAGGGGCTAGAAACAATCTATTTTCCCTATTAAATATTTTGAAGTAGATAATACTTAGTTCTAATTAATTTAGAGCCTAAGCCTAAGCTTCTTTAAAACTTTAATCCTGTATAAAGGTATATGAATTTGAAGGCTGAGGATGCAAAATATGATTTTTTAACCGACTTCGAAAAAAGAGAAGGAGAAGGTTCGTATTTTTTAAATTATTTTTTATATGTTAATGTATGAGCATCGATTACTCCGCCAGTTGTGAATTGGTTTTGATAATTTCTTTATTATTCGACAGATAGTTCTTCCGTATTGGTCCCATTTTTTTCTCATAAAAATGGTTTACTGGTTTTTCAGGAATTTAAAAAAAACTGACTTTATCTTGGTACATGTCGTGTCCAATGATGTGTGGAATTACCTAGGTAAGGATTAACAAGATAAGGTAGGGATTAGGTAAAAAAAACTAGCTAGGAATTTAGTAAACATGTCAATGCGTTCCAAATACAGTTTATAATTATGTCATTAATAATATATGGCTAAATAAGTTAGCAGACAATTTAAAGCAAGTTATTCAGAACGTGTGAACTATTCAATTTGACAGGTTTAAATATGGAAATGCATTGTAACACTATGGCAGAAGTTGTCAACATTTACATTTCATGTTCTTTGTTACTAAGTACTTACCTATATTGAAATAAAAATTGGCCAAGAGCAATTCAAATTTTAGACTCCATTTTTGTATAATACATATAATATCTATTGTAAACTATGTACCTATTTAAAAATTATAAAAAAAATATATTTGTATTTCTTATAACGAAGGACTCGATGTCACATGATCAATTAAAAAAATATTGGGTCATCAAACTCTTCAAACTCTATATACAAAGGACCTTGGGACAAAATGGTCCCACCCACCAACAGACATGTGACATATGTCATGTTTTAGTGCTTAAAAAAACATTAAATAAAATCGTATCGCTTACCCCAAAATCGATGGGGTTTCTGTACAATCGAGGTCAAAAGTTTTAACCTTTTTCGTCCAGTAAATTCGGAGAAAATATATAAGCTGTGACAGACGGATAGACAGACACAAGAGTGATCCTATAATGACATTTCTCCACTAACATCCATTTAAAATGTTGCACTCACCTGAATGTTTGTTTATAACTCTGTAGGTATCTTCTCTTTATATCCTCAGTTATTTTTATTTTCAGCGGAAGATCAAGTCTCCCTCGTTTAGCCGTAACGAGTGGCCAGTTCTGTTGAGGAATATTTAGATGGAAAAGCCACTAAGTGTGCCATGGTTTACCGGATTATGTACATAGGTAAGTTTTTAATTAAAAAACCCATTAGGATCCGGGACCTAACCCGTGGTCTGTTCCCTCACCAACCCTTAGTTAGGTATATACCATTAAATAGATACCTATACCAACATATCGAGATCATAGTCTGAAATACAACATGGCCAGAGATGGAAATGACACATTCAGTCAGTGACAAGTCTAGATAGTGGTCACTTCTTAAAATATAATAATTAGGTACCTACAGACTTCACATATCTACCTTCCAAAGCCAGATTGGTGCTTATCTCTTCAAACGTTATCCTATTTTTAAAACTAGATGTTTTTGCGTAATTATTCAAAAATGAAACAAACTTTATATTAAGTGGCACTTGTGTGGCATGCGTGTAAAATTGGGCAGTCCGCATCTGAGTGGGCGTAAGCTACACAAAAAGTGTCATATCCCCCCTTCCTCCACGGGCGTGCGTTCACCGCCTCTCAACCGAGCACTCGTCATTGGCAGAAAAATAAAAACGTAACCAACGCGTGACGTGTCACAGACCACTGCGTCTGCGCAGCTAAATCGTGCTATAAACCACAATGTGTAATAGCGTGCTTTATGAAAGTCGAACGCGCGAATGCCTCCGACTTTTCAATCACACGAGCCGTGTCTCGCCGTTATTTTATGAGAAATCGTTGAATTTGTAATCGATTAGTTCGGGTTGCGTTCGGTTTACGCAGTGCTTAGTCCCACGGTCTGACCGTGCGCGACAAAACTCTCGACCTCTGCTAAACTAAACTGCGAAATAATCGTGAAAAATTGCTATTGAAGGACTGTTTGAACGTCGTAATTCCAAATATCGTATTATTACGAAGTACGGTACACGGAACGAATTCTTTAATCTTGTAGCGTTTTTTTAACTGGGAATCGCAACGAGTTTTAGATTTCAATAGGTTCAATTCTAGTCTAGGCACATAACTAGTCTAATTAAATGTCACATTATTTGTTGCCAATTATTTATATACAGAGTGGCCAAAAAACAATGAAAAAACAAAAATAAAAACAAAACAATCTATCCAACCCTATTCCTTTTGGCTTCCTTTTAGTATTGACCATCAATCTCTATAAGTATTTTTAATAAACGCCTACCGATATCCATTAGTAACATAGGGCATATTTACAGGTTATAGGATACAATACCGGCTTTCTAGGCTATACTACCTTACTTTATACTAAGCAATTCAAGTATTGAAATTTTAGCACGTGCAAACAGAACCATAAATAAGCCGATGAATTGCGGGTTATGGGAGTCGAAGTTGTCTGCTAAACAGAGAGTTTAGTTAGTTGCGTGTTTACATGCGTGTTTGTTTTATTTTGGAATTATAGTTTTGAATACAAGAGACTATTTCAATTTATTAAAGAAGAGCTTAGGTAATTTAAATCCCTTTACGATAAATTACTATTATCATTGGCATTTTGGATTATAAAAGATTTTTTTGATTCTTGTAACATTAGTTAAGTGAGCTATTTTACGGCTTTCCTTCTGAAAATATTCACGCTTCGCCACTGCTACCTACCTACCTTACCAAAGTAAAGTACCCACTAAATTAAAAATGATGAAAATACAACATTGTCTTCAAAATAACTTTTTTACACAATACACATGCTTCTCGTAAAGTCTTCAATGATTTTCCGCAACTGAAAAAGCTAATTACCAACTGACACCAAGTCGTATGTGACTAGGATAGAGGCGGGCGGATTCTTGGATTTAATTTTAAGGGGAGGGGGAGGGTTTCATAAGGCACAGGCAATAAATAACCCAAGATTCAACTACAGACAGCAATAATTTTTTTAAATGCTAAATAAATTAATAAAATACTTGATATTATTTCAACCAATGGAAGCAAATATTTCGAGGGGGGGGGTTAATGGTCCCTTCCCCCTCCTGAATCCACGCATGGTATTTATGACACCTTCAAACTTTAATTCACAATACCAGCCCAACTAAATTACACAAAATGCATGGTGGGGTATTCGTGTAGTACCTAATTACAAAAACCACAATCACGCAAGTTCATCGCACCTACCTACATGTCTTACCGTTTACCCATATCCCCTTCAAACTTTAATTTTGGTGAGTATAATAGCTTCACCACACATCAAAGTTTAGAAAGAAAACTAAAATGGTTTTTGTAATTAGAAATCGCAAAAATCTGAGAATCCTAGATTTGAATAACGCTTGTAGAGTTAACATTTTGCCTCAAATCCCAGAGTTACAAAATTTAGTTGTCTTTAACTCCTAATAGCCTACTAGTTAATTCAAAATAATAATAATTTTATTATTTTTGACCAATTAGAAAATCATAAAATAATGCGCTTTAAAAAAATTTAGAGTTTTGTGATAGATTATGAAAGAGAAAAACATGGTCAAAATAATCCTTTATTTTAACCACCCATATTTCCTATTCAATAAAACCAATTGAAAAAATAACGGCTACTTCACTTGGATATATTGAATAAGTAACTATATGCTTACAGTGACACAAGTGGATTATTTACAGAGAAATTGGGAATAGTTTATGGACTCTTAAGTAATCATTGCATTTATTTTTATTTTACCTTACCTACACCGAAATTATATCTATCTATTAGGAGAAAATTTTATATAGGCGTGTTTGTCCTTCTTTCGCGCCACAACAGAGTCAAGTCCAGAGCGAGTATAGGCAATCCCGTAAATCCTTGGGATTAATTCTTATCTCACATTTCAAATATTTCCACGGGCGAAGCTGGGGCGGAAAGCTAGTCTTTGCCATATTCCTTCGACTATTTTTTTTTCTTCACGGGTTTAACTCGTGGTCTGCCTAATTAACTAGCACAATACAATACAATAAGACCTCCGTGTATTTCTACCAGCTTGACGAAGTTTACTTTTTCATTGTAAATTCAAGATACCCCTTAATCAATTCCACGAAGAGTCCCATACCGTGCATACATTATATTGCAGTGAATTTGTGATTAGAAAGCTAGACAGGTCAGATGGTAACGTCATACGTTATTGAGGAGTGTGCAATTAAAGGCGGGGATCGGTGCCGGCTGGCACGGCCGAATTTACGCTATAGACTTCATGTACAGTATGCTCTGCTTTTACTGACAAGCAAGCCTAAAAACTATAACAATACTAAATAATCTATCTTGGGGTAGACAGAGACAATCGAATGCCATTTGCTACGATCCTGACATACCTCTTTCGCTTCTTTTATATTCAAACTTTTCATACATGCTCGGCGATTGTGTGTACCTACTTTTAATATTGCTTTCGATTATTACATTTTTATATGTTCAATAAAACTATACCTAGATCGTCCTCTGCCAGCATTTCCGTTCACTTCAGCCATATAAACCTTTTTAGTCAATCTTCCATACCATAGTCATATACTTATACTTTTATGACTTGCGTAATATCTCTTTATTTTAAAGGATCACACGTTTTGATTTTAAGATATAATATTTTAAATTTAAGTGACAATTTTATTAGCAAATAGTTAATGAACCAAAAAAATTTAAGGAACAGCCTGTATATAAGAAAACACAGCAATCATTTCATTTGCATTTGTCGTCGATTATCGGTCTCGTATGAGTCGCGTGATCGTTTCGAATTAAAACGGTTACCCCTAAACTTTATGAGGTCGCATCTAGCCATAAAAGTTAAAGAATAAATTGACATGTACAAAGCTTTTATATGTCTTTCTTTACATAATGTTCTTTTACATAACTTTGTTGTGATACTATAGTTATTTATACCTATATCTTAATTATTTCCATGATTTGATGTGTTATTAAGTCTAGAGGTTTGTAATTTTACTCCCACGAAGCAAACAGTTCCACGGTTCATATCCTAGGTCTTAAAAACGAAAAAGGACACTTACAAAGGATTTATTTTAAACAATATAGTAATATTTAGCTACTGCCTATTAGGCGCAGCGACAGATTTTCCACCTGTTGTTTTAACTATGATATAAAACCTTAAATCTAATCTAAACATTAAAAATAACTAAATAAACCAGTGGCAAGAATACTGACTGCATTTCCCCGCTGAATCGCGATGATGATTCATTGAGCGAGGAAGGAGCCAGCCTTCTTGTCACCAGAAGAGATGATCAGTCGAAAGGATATAATATATTTAATAAACTTTTTGTCATTTGAACCCCACGGACCTAGAGTTTCGGCACAAATTTGTAGTTTTCAATAATAGAATTACTATACCTATTTGCGCCGTTTGTTAGACTCTGCAATTTCCGCCGCAGCTCCCGCTTTGATTACTGTTTCTCTGAGATGATACGAGGCCAATGTGTCCACGCACGTAGCATCCCATAGAAGGGCCCAGAGATTTACCGACTTGTCGGTAAAGCGGACTATTCGGCCACTTTTGTAGTCGGCGAATAGTCGGCAAAAATACAGACTAATCTGCTCTTATGATAATACAGTAAACGGAAAATAAATGAGACTAAAAAACAGTATTTACTATATGTTCTACTTTTTTATAAAAGTAGCAAATCAATTAATCAATACTTCGGCAAATAGTCGGTCATATTGGGGCCGATTAGTCGTTAGTCGGTTAAGAGTCAGATATATTTTAATATAAATATAAAAATAAACAAATTTAATCATATGTACTGATTTAAACGTCTTTTTAAAACAAATTCAACAGAAATGTCTAGTGAAAATTTGAAAACAATGTTGTCAAAGCAAATTTTTACCACTCACGCCACTTCCATCATATCAAACTAGGCGAGGACAGAAATAGCGCGTGTAACTAACTCAATTAAACCAACAGCCACAATTTATTTAGGGCCCGTTATGCAGAATGCTTTGTAAATATTAACTGAACGTGGCGTGATATTGAGCTGTAAAGTCCTGCAACGTTTTTAAAAGACCGATGACAATTTTTAAGTGAAGGGAAGAAAAATTTTGACTACAACCTAGATTTAAATTCTTATACCTCCAGACCAGTAACTCATTCCCTCCCACATCTACCACATTTAGCAAGAGTGGCAAGTCTGTCGCTGCACTGAAAATGCTGTCAATTCTAATAATAACTAGTAATATTATAAACTACCAAGCTTCGCCTGTGGAGCCTATTTTAACTTTCATCCAATATTATAAGTTCATACAAAAATCCCGTAGAAAAAACACTTTCCGTTTTTCCCCGAATTTTCCAATTTTTCTTCCCTAGAAACATTTTTTTTAAATTAGCTAAATCGGTCCAGCCGTTCTCAAGAGATGTGCTTATCAATTAAATGTGTTTGTTTGTTTCTTATTGTCCATTTTCACGTCAAATCGGAGTAATCGATTGATGTGAATTTTTACACAAATGTCTGAAGGTATAGGCTAATAGGAAATAACGATCGTTCCCCGGAAAATTATATTTTCCTAAACAACTTTTCTACTCTAGGTAGGTACATGTTGCTAGAAGTCGAAAGAAAAGTGCTTAGCATTTTTTGACGGGTGAGGATTCTTGATCGATTTGAAAAGTCAATATTCAAAAGTTTCCACGCGAGAAGCCGGTTTAGAAAGTTAGTTTTATAATAAAGAGGTAATGTGTGTCTGTTTAGTTGGATGTGTGTTTGGGGTAGGTAATCTCTGGAACTACTGAACCGAAAACTTAAACTTTTCATCTCGGTTTTAAAGTGTATTTTTCATAATTTAATATATAATTTTCACGGGTGAAGCCGGAGGTGAATACCCTCTATATAATATATCAATCACAACATTTATAGCAGCCCTAAATAATCTAAATTGGACCTAACTGTAGAGGGGAGAGATGTGCGCCCTAAACAAGAGTTCAAGTGTTTTAGTTAAATGTATTGTGTTTGGGAAATTTGGTGAAGATTAAAATGATGCACTAAATTTCAGCAACTTACTGACAAGTTTTAACTGTCTTTCTGACTTACGATTTAGGGTTCTGATTTGAAACAAAATTATTTTACACATAAGAAATAAATTTAGTCCCCCTAACACAACAGTGTTTTAACCGATTTCGAAAAAAAAAAGAAGGAGAAAGTTTACTCGGCCAGTTGTGAACAGATTTTAATTATTTCTTTTTTTATTTAATAGAAATTTCTTCCGGATTATTCACATATTTTTCTCATAAAAATTGGTTCTCTGGTTTTCAGGAAATTTAAAAAAACTGCCTTTACTAGTACATTTTTCTTAATATCTCGTTGAAATATGTACCGATTTTGACGACTAATTTTTTTAAGGATATATATATCAGAGAAAAGCCTTGACACGAGGTTGTCAATTTTCGTATCGACGGTGGTCTAGCGATTAAACTATAGAATGCAGCGTAGGATGCACATTGTTAAAATCCCATCCACAGCGGTATTTTCTTTTTTTCATTAAATTTTTTTATTGAATGATAAAGTCAGAAGGAGGATTTGTATGTATTTCAGCAGTTCTCATTATTTTTACATCTGGAACGGGATTCTGGATCGAAAATTATGTTGATCACGTGAAAAAAATATATATATAGACATTTTTAATTTACTTTTATGTTAGGTAAACTTTTTTATTTTAAGTGCAGCAACTAGTTTGCCACATGTTCTATTTAATATAGGCAAGTTTAATGTGGACATTGTTACCAGTCGTACTCTGACCAGACCCCAGATGTTGAAGCAAAGTTACTTATGAAAACTCAATGAATCAATTACAATGTACAATCATATATATTGTACGTTTATCGTTTACTTCACTAGCAATTCTCCATATTGTCAACTACTTTGTTCTTGTACATTAAATTTACTTAGTTGATACTTCACATTTGTTTTTTTTTATGCTCGAAATCCTTCTCTACATTTATAAAAAATGCGATGGTAAGATTTTCGTTTAAAAAACATTGAAAAGGGAATGTTAATAAAAAGCTACGTGTTCATAAACACAGTTAGAAAATTTGATAAAACTGGGCCAAGAACAACCCCACATGTAATAAAGCCTTACATTTTGTACGTATTTGACTTGAAAAAAGTGGCCAAATACAAAAAAATGCTAATGCACGTGATTCTAATCTATCCCTTAACGCGTGAGGTCGAGGCATGTATAAGGTAACCCTTAAACATCAGATAACTCGGTTGCGTAATTACAAAACCATATTTATAAATAATAATTTTTACTCTAATTTTATATTAATTGCATATTACACATGGTTACATACCTACCTAATAATACCTACATTATTATTATTATTCTGCTTCTTTGTCATTTACTGTGCCATCACATTTATTGGAAGTCATTGATATAAAAAATATGATTCAAGAAGGTATACAGAATAGATTTTATATTAATTCTTGTAATTATAATTAGTCCCTTTATGTGTAGGTACTTATAAATAGTCTAGTTACAAGTAAATAATCAATCTTAGTGTATAAATTAGTTAATTACGTATATTAATGGAATTCCATGGTTAGTTTGTGGTGAGTCAACAATATAAAAAACAATGCATTTTTTTATATTAAAAGTAAACCTTTGTTCAGTTTTTTTAAATATTTCTTCAAGTTATTTTAAATTCGAATATATTTTTTGCAATAACTTAAACAAAATATAATTTTCTTTTAATTACCATGCACCATGGCACAGATTACCTACCTAATAGTTCTTCTTCGTTTAAGCCAACGTAGTCTAGCTTTTGTCAATACGCCACCAACCCTTACTTACGGCTAACATGCGACTATAGTAAAATATGTGGAATGACGTCACTTTTATGTCGGCCAATCCATTAATATCCTTATCTCGACTTCCGAAAACTTTCGTGTGGTATTCACTGGCGACGCAGAACGCGTGGTCGGCGTGTGAGCTTATTTGGAAATGACATGACTTTCTATAAAACACTTTGCTTGCCCACGAGTTAACCCTTTAATGTGTTAATTCGATTTTTATTGGTAACTGTACTTGAACACGAGAAATACTTAGTTTTCGGGGTCACGTCGTCATATCTAGGTACTTGGATATCCTTTCTACCAGGTACCTATACACAAAACCTTCCCACATCTTTCCTAATTCGATACGATAAGCCATTAAGATAAGACCTGATAGTTTTTTTTATTGTAAGACAAGCAAATGACTACCACCGCAGAGTACCTATGACTTCTGCTTCAACAGTCGCTTTAATATAATATCTACCTATTTATATATAACTTTTCCCGGGTTCGCACAGATATGCATTTATAACAATTTGAATACCTACATAAATACGCTTTTAATTACTTATCAATTAGAGATAGATATATGCTACCGCTACCGCGTACTTTTTTGTAGGTCTTTTTATTCTACACAATTATTTCCTAACGGATTATACAACATACATCATGAAAACTCCCTGGGGCTAACTTTTCCCCCGACTTGATTCACTTATACTGTTTATGCTCAGCTTCTAATCATGATAGGTCCATGTCTCGTGAAAACCGCATCAAATCCGTTCACTGAACTTCTTGTTTTCAAAATAACGAGTATTTCTATTGCACCATTACTTTCTTTTACCTTGCAGCAAGACCTCTGGTTAATTGTCAATTTTGTGAGGTCAGCCCAAACGTAGCCTACCAAAATCTCGAAAAATCCTTCAGGCATTGAAGCAAGTTTTGGAAAGGTACAAACTCTCTGTAACGACGGAGTAGGTACGGACCACCTGTGTGTTTGTGAACAAAACACTGTAAGCCATTAAAATCACCATAGAAAAATATATCACGTACCTAGGTATAATAAAATAAATAAATAGTCTTTTAAAAAAATGTATAAAGAGGAAATATGAATAATTCTTAGGAACTACTGAATGAGGCCGCCTATATTGTGATAAGACGAACAAAACCCTTCTGTATTGTCATAATAAACTGCCCTTTGGTAATTAAGAAGTTAAGAAGATATTCTAGCAAGTTGTAATTAGCTTTTAAATGTTATGATAATTGTCAATGTTATTAGTCACCTAATACATTCTAAAATAATTGTTGCGGTACTTAAAATGATTAAGAAAGGACGGAGTGTATGTAACATTTGTGTGAAAGGATGTAAATTTGAGCAAGTGAATGAATTTGTTTATTTAGGTATGTAGTATGTTTACAAGAAGCGGAAAGATAGACAAGGAAATTGAAAGGAGAGTGAAAGCGGGAAGCAAGGTATTTAATGGACTAAACAATTGCAGAAATACACAACTTACAACTAAAAGTAAAATTAATATAGGTACATAATGCTGTTATAGTTCCATGACGTTCCATCACTTACTTATGGAAGCGAGACTTGAGTATGGAATAAGAAGCATGAAAGTAAGATAAATGCAGTGGAAATGCGGTCTTTATGTAGAATGTATGATATAGATACAGCGTATTGACGCATCCGAAACGATGTCATTAGAGAAGAATGCGGAGTTAAATATGATGTTGTGAATGTGATTAAAATTGAGAAAAGTAGTTTACGCTGGTTTCGACACATTGAAAAATGAAGAATAAAGATTGACAAAAAATGTAAGTACTTTTATTGAACATATAAAAAATTTATTGATCGAAGACAATATTAAAGTAAATACAATCGCCGAACATGTATGAAAGGTATGAACATAAATGAAGCGAAAGAGGTATGTCAGGATCGTAGCAAATGGCATTCGATTGTCTCTACCTACCCCTCTTGCGATAAAAGGCTTGATGACATATAGATAATTAGATAGATGGATCATGGAGGGTAGAAAATTATCAGTGGGTCTATTCATGGATCGTGGTGATGGATCCAAGGATATGTTGACATATATAGAGTTACTGTTTTTGAAAACCCTGTCGCCATAATACCTATGCCTTCTGCTGATTGAAGGATGCTAATGATCAAGTTAAGCTAAGATAGATAACTAAAGTCGAAATAAAATGAATACCAAGTTTTAATGGCGTAAGTGACTGGTTTTATATGTATATGGTATATCTGAAATTATGGTTGTTTTACCACGTTGTTTAATGAAACTTAGCAATGAGGCACGCGCACGCACGAGCACGGGCATTTCCAAATGACTGCTCATCAATAAGTTATTTTCATCATGATAACTAAAATTCTAGGAAAACATCAAAGTAAAAAACGTAACCTCACATACACTGTATAGAGGTAATTGACGTTTGAAAAAACGAAATACCTATCCTATTAAAAGTTATTTGCAAAAAACAGCATTTTCAACGAACAATTTCCACTCAAACTAGCAAAACATAAACAGCCAAAAAATCGTGGGTTGCCGACGAAACTTCTGCTTTGGACTATCGTGCGAATGGGTTTTAAACGAGGGGCACTTGGGAGCCAATTCTCTACTTACATAACTGCTGCTTTATTTTTTATATCATCACTCAAGCCGTTTTACCGGCCTGAGGGTACCCACGACAAGACTCCCTTAGTTAGTTGATGACAATATTGAAGCTACCTTAGAGTACCTTTATGCTTATTTGAACACATTTAATAATAAACCACACTTAGAGGCTTTCCCATCTAAATATACCTCAACTGAACTGGCCACTCGTTAGGTTAGCCTTTGAGTAGGCCACCACACATTGGTCTGGCATCGCACCGAAAATACAAATACAATCGGCTAAAAGAGGGAGACTTTCTCTTCCGCTGGGTATTCTGGGACCGATGCCATGGTTTCGGGAGCTGTAAGGCATTCCGTGAAAAAAATAATAATAATAATACAGCCTTTTAGACTGGATATGTATATATAATGTCTTTAAAAAACTTGTTTCTAGTGTCTTTCTGTCGCCTCATGCAAAGTCTGTTTGTGCTATGCGCACTCAAATATATCCGTAACGACTGAACCGATTTTGATACATTTTTACGATTATTAGAGTGATTCACTAGAAACATTGCCTGCAACTTCTAATTCGGTATGTAAAGTAAAAACTAAAGTATATTTTTATGCCAAAGCTAAAACAATTTTAAGAACCTAATTTGAATGTTTTTGTTTTCTATGTAATAGTTGTTTTAAATTAATTTTCAAAGTTTTGCCGAAAGACGACAAAATTACGTCATCATTTGAGTAAAGTAGCCATGTTGCCCCATTTCTAAACTTATTTGTATTTCTGGTAGTGCCACGGGGCACGTTAAGGGCCGTGGCACAACTTTTATCGCAAAATAGTACTTAAATTTTACAATTTATGATAATTTAAATATTTTACATGATATTAAGGAATTGGCCCTCATACTTCGTTTCACTTCCCGCACATTGCAGACATGATAGTGAGCGAACATACGTTGTTAGTACCACATTCAGATATGAAAAGTAGACAATTCGAAATGGGTATTTACTCTAATATTATTAGTGAACATTAAAACTATCTTAATTTATTTCACAAACTATGGACAATTTGCAAAGCCTCATTATCTATAAAATATGACCAGAGAACTTTTAAACTACATTTACTTATAGCATAATATGACTCAAATCATACCACTGAATACCTATAATAAGTCTAAAAGAATCACCTATAATATTTTGACGTCACTGACCACCCCATTCCATTTATTTAGCCATATGATGTGATGTGTGGCCACTTAAGCATAATGTTGTGTAGATATTCGAAACCTTTAACATAACGGAGATAAGTGAGATCTTTATCTATGATCACTCAAAGATTCCTAAAAACAGCTATAGGTAACGCTTCTGAAGAAATATTAAGAATTTCAGACAGACAGACAAAATATACCTTATGGTATAATGGTACTAATTTTGACGTCATTTATTTTTTATTTATTGTTATGAAATACAAAATTCCTCGAGCAAATTAATTTTACACTTGGTAACAAAAAATTACCGCCTCCATTTCCAAGAATCAATTCGTATTTTCCTTTCGTACACCTGGTATAACAGGGCACATATCAAGGTAGAGGCTTAACTTGAAAACATTGAAATTTTTGGCGCTTATCAGGGGCGAGTTGTAACTTTTATTTTGAATGCCCGAAGGCGGGCAGACATGGGTGAACACTGACGTGCTTTAAATACTTTGGTACTAACAAACTGTAGAGTGGACTTATATTTGAGTCCTCATTTTATCTGTCACTCATTTTATCTGTCACTCATGATATGCTCGCCACTTGTCAGATGGATCATAAATTAAATTCTACCTTCAATGAGGGCATAAAAGTTATCTATTTTACTTTTATGGGTGCCTTAAAGCTTCCGGGTACCCAGAAGATGACAAGTATTCTTCATTTATGCTAAATTTCTGAAAGATTTGTCAAAAGTTAATTGAACAACTGTAAAAAGAATACATTTTCAGATATCTGATTATTGATCAAAAGCAGAAATTTTTCAAGTTTACTAATCGTGGATTTAACTCATGCAACCCTTTCAGAAACTTTACTGTGGATTAGCCGAATATATTGAAACACCTTTCTCAAAAGCTGTAGGCAAATAAAACTATGATCAAAATAACGCATTAGTTAAAGCGTTATACTTGAAACTTACCCAGGTTGACCCTAGTAAGGGTCAATGTAAGCCCGAGTTTTCTTTAAGAATGCTTTTATCTTTATCTCGTGCTTCATGCTGAAAATAATGAATAATATGAGATTGTGCGAAGATTTCTCAGGGTAGAGTTATAATATTAATTAAGCACTTCACAGGTTCATATATTTTTTAATAACATCGATAGGCAATGGTGTCATATGTGCAGTTCACTACAATATTTTAATTTATGACAAAAATTACTTGCTGGGCATCTGCACGTGCACTGAATATTATAAAAGCGTCATGTGTCTAAAAATCACCATAATTTCCGTACCAGTCATACTTCTCGCCACAATTTATCAATTTTGAGATAATTTCTTTTTTTCTTTTATCTATTGTCTTTTTATCAAGCAACAACCGGGTACTCTATTTATAACCTCAGTTTGAATAATTTATGAGGATTCTGGTTTATCCTGTATTCTAAACTTGCATATTTATTGTTATCAGTGTCTCTGACCACGTATAGGCCGTGATCGTGCTGGGGTAGTTATTCCAGGTCTAGTACATTCCAAAGTCTACATTCGCCGCACGCGAGCCCATATTTCGAGCAGGCGTATTTCGGCCGTATGTTCTCACACGGTCTCCGATACACATCTGATTCATTACCAGCGCACGGCCGATCTATATTGTCTGTACTAACACGGTGGATCGCGAATACGTGCCCATAAACCACGGTTAATGTTTTCATTCGTACATATTCATAAATAGGCATAGATTTAGGTTTGTATAGAGGTATTTGATAGAGCGATTCTATTGCCGCGTCCAAAAGTGTAACAATAAGCCTAGGTAGTGTTCTATATGTCGATGATAAAAATGTCAAGACTTGGAAGATCGGCTGATGGATTTTAAACTAGACTATTCACCTTGCAACTTTGATACTTGTTCATAGAGTTCATACTTGCCTATGTTCTATATTTTATAGGTACACTGATTTCAACATGGTAGCATAGTTAGATATTATGTCTCACGAGTATATCATAACTTGAGAACGGCTAGACCGATTTGTTTTTATTTTATGTTCGTAATAGTCAGGTTTTTAGGCAATAAACATTAGAAAAGTTGCCCAGAAAAATGGAAAATTCTGAAAAGTGCGTGCGGGATTTTTGTATAAACTCAAGACCAAGACAATAAAATTTGTATTAAAAATTTCGCATGCATCGCAATAAACTCAATCTTGTGTTTTATTACCCCCTATTATGCACCAGTTTCATAAACTACTATTTAATATGAGGTAGCTTTACAAATAATAAAAATCTAGTCACAGAAAGTCGTGGTGAAAGACTAGTGAATAAAATATGAATACGTATAAAGTAGTGAACCATAAAACTCCACAACCGAAGTGTTAGACAACTTTCAGAACTAATTTTGCAGCAAAAATTGGAAGCGAACTTGGCAGACAAGCGTCAAGAACTATCTATCTACATACATGTAAAGCGAGGTAGTTTTTTCCTGCCACTTTGGAAGTTTTAAAACGTCAGCATAAATGCAAGAGTGGCAGCAATGTGAGCAGTACATGCATGCTTGAGCACACAAGCGGTAAAGAATAGAGTAGCTTAACATTATAGAGACTGTATTTTTTACTTTTATTTATATTGTATTATTTTAACATCGCTTTTGTAACATTTAAAGTAGGCATTAAAATATGATTAGTACCTACAGTTCCGGAAAGGAAAGGTTAGTTGGGCGAACGCTGGAATCGCTGGAAATTCACCTTAAACATGAAGTCAATATTTCGATTGATATATATTATTTACAAGTATATTTTTATAAAGAGATGACATGCAAACGGAGATTCTACGACATATCATGGCGACCATCGCACGCGTCCCGCCGTGACGTGATGGGGAATCCAGTTTAATCCCGTCCGCGCTGTGATAGTTGTGATTAGTCAGTGATTAATAGGGCATATCACGGATTAAACTGGATTCCCTAACATGTCACGGCGGGACGCGTGCTTGGTCGCCATGACATGACGAATAATCAATTATTACATAAAAACAATAATGCAAACAATTAAAAAAACCATGTCAGAAACAAAATTAAATAAATACAGAAACATAAATATTAGGTACCATAAGTATAGAATCTACTTAACTATATACTTTTTTTATTGATAATACCAGAAACTATAGGTAAAGTACCTGACCATAAAATTCAATATTAAATAAAAGATTATCGGTAGCAGGTATCTATGATATTTATTACTCTGTTCTTAAGGTGTTTCACCCATACAGAAAGTTGGCGTTCTCCCCAAAGACGGCAAATATTAATATTGTTAGTTCAACGTGTTCTTTTCCTGCAGCAACCTTGCACATGTCTTCCTCCCTTCTCTATTGTTGTTTGTCGTTTTTCTACTTCAAACTGTCTTTGTCTGAAAGAACCAGTTAGTAGGTAGGTAGAAATTTTTATGTGCAAAATTATGTGACATTTTTAACCGACTAGGAAAAAAAGAAGGGATTCAATTCGCACCTTATTTTTTTGTTTTACCGATTACTGAAGTTTTGACCATTTTTATGATTAATGTTTATTTGTTAGAGTATTCTTCCGGATAGGATCCATTTTTTTGTCATGTAAATTTTGAAAAAACTGACTTAGTAAGTCTATTTTTCGTAATATCTCGATCTACCAATTTCAACGACTTATTTTTTTATAATTATAATTTATTTGTCGACTTTACCACACAGACATGTTATGAAAATCGGTTCAGTAGTTTTTCAAGATTTCAGTAATTTGTGCTGAGAACTATGTATCAAAGACGAGAATTTGCTATATAAGATACATTTTGTCGCCCGGAACTCGTGATTTTTTTTAAATTGCAGGTACACTAAGCAATGTGTTTTTTTAAGTAGAAGGATTAGACGGCAAATCCTATTTTTATTTTCTTTTGTTATTCCTATCTATAAGCACAGAGTAAATAATCCTGTGCTATAAGTAATTATCGGTTATAAATTAGAATAATTTAGAATTGTGGCTGTCAAAATACACAACACATTGGTACATTCCCAAGCTACAACATAATTCATATGAATATTTATTATTTATATAAATATTCGGGGGGGCGGGGGCATCTCCTTCGAGCGAGAATACAAAACCTGGCTTACAAAACAACACCTTTCTCATACGATTACGTGTCGAGGGGGTGGGCTAATACCTTTAATTTGAACTTAATTCGAAGTCACCTCTTCCATTTTCCTAACAAGCATATTGCGTGGAGAACTATTACAATAGAATTGGCATTTAGTTCCGACATAAGTGGGACATTAATATACGTAGGGTTTCCACTTGTTTCAGATATTTTCCTTGTACTGTATAACTGTACCTATAAAAAACTACCTTTCCCTTTGCCCCAGCTTCGCATGTGATTGTTTTTTAAATGTGAAAAAAATACGTTGCTCTGTATTGAAGTGAAAGAAAGGCAAACAAACACTTTTGCATTTATAAAATTAGATTAGATTAGAATAATCCAGACATTTGCCCCGTCACAGTAAAGGTTTCTTATCTAGGTGAATCAGAATTAATTCAGCCATTTCACAGCTTATTTTGAACTAACATTTATATTTGTAATTTAGTATTTAAGATATTTTTAATAACTATTTACTTATTTAGGTAGATATAATACTTATGTGTAAAAAAGTTATAAGTAGGTAAATCCATACTTATATTATAAATGCGAAAGTAACTCTGTCTGATGTCTGTCTGTTCCGTTTTCACGGCTAAACCACTAAACCGATTTTAATGAAATTTGATATGCAGTAAGCTTGAATCCTAGGGAATATAGGCTACTTTTTTTTTAATTCACCCCCTCTAAGAGGGTATAATACGGGATGAAAGTTAGCATGGGCTACATGGGCAGAAAGCTAGTTTGAAATAAAACACAGGATACCTACATTACGTAGACGGCCACATCAATTTTATTTTATTGTATCATATGTGACAAAAGAATTTGTTTATCCCGAAGGTTTTCCGAAATAAAAGGTAGCCCACGTCACTCTGACTCAGGACTTCAGGAGGCCCTCCAGCCAGCTATCCCTGTACAAAAAACCACGTCCACCCATTGCTCTGTTGTGGCGTAAAAAATTACAAACAAACACACTTTGGCATAATACCTAATTTAAAACAACGACACTTTTGCAAAGTTCTTTCACGTCATAACAGAGCAACGGATAAAGGATCGAGGCGATTTTTTGTACAGTGACAATTTGAACAAATCCAAAATTTTTTGGTAATTATAACAGAGGCATGGCCGTATCTTGAGGGTTGTAGGTTAAACACCTCTATTCCTGGGAACTGCCTTGAATAGAGGTGTAGAGGTACGATGCAAATTTCGCACTGTTTACCCATCTATAATACCTAATTCAGGTAGAAAATTGAGCTATTGCCATCCCAAAGCGTGTAATTTGTATCCCTAGTTGGTCCAAATAAAGACATTATTTCACCATACATTCTCTAACACAAAAATTGAAAGAAAGGGAACATGGTAATAAAAATGAAAAAATCCACCTGCACTGTGTGCGTTGTGCTTGTGCGTGTACTTTCAAACGGGGCCCGCCTTTACAAAGTCCTTTACGGCAATAAAACAGTAATTTTGCTTGAACTAAAAACACGGGTATTCCCAAATACATATCCCAGTCAATTGTTTACAATAAAAAAAGGTTCATATTAGTCACATAACTAAAGTCATAAAACTCATGTCTGCACGTCACACACTGACACACCTATTGTGTGCTATTGTTTTGTAGAGATAGGTACCTGCTCTTGTCAATACCTTGTACATGTACGAAGCGCTGTATATTTGTGTGTTTTGTCGCCATTGGTAATTACTTTAAATATTCTTCGATATATCGCAATATGTCTCCAGAACCTACCTTCACTAGCTTTCCGCTCCGGCTTCGCCCGTGGAGCCAGTATTATCATCTTGAGTTCATATAAAAAAGCACTTTAATTTTTTTCTGAATTTTCCAATTTTTCTTTACCTAAAAGACTATTTTTTCTTTTATTTTTTTCTTTTATTTTTTTCTTTCTTCACGGGTTGCCTTGCCTTACAGCTCCCGAAACCGTGTTACGATTCCAGGGTACCCTCAGCGGAAGACCAAGTCTCTCTCGTTTAGCCGATGGTATTTGTGAGACTATACCTAACGAGTGGCTAGTTCTGTTGAGATATATTTAGATGGAAAAGCCTCTAAGTGTGGTTTGTCGGATTATTAAGTTTTTAATTAAAAAACCCATTGGTACATGGCCGGGGTCTTAACCACTCGGCCACTTATTAAGACTATACGAACATTTTACAGAAAATTTTGCCAAATCGGTCCAGCCGTTCTCAACGAACAGCATTTCATTTTTATTTGTACTTATATAGAGTAGGCAAGGACAACGCCGAATGTATACAAAAATTGTTTATCAAAAATCCCGTTCAGTGAGTTACAAAGTAGCCTATATGTCTCCGAACGGCTCTCCTGATCATATCAATCCATTTCTTCGTTTTGGTATGAATGGAACCTCGTTTTGACGTAGTCGGAAAAAATATTGTAGGAAGTTCTGTTCGCTGTCAAAACATGGTCACAAACAGAGATAATAACTAAACCGTTTGAGTATTGAAGGCATCAGGTACATTTCTTTTGTAAACTTGAAGCATTCGTGTGAAGCAAAGGGCATTACCATATGATGCCCCTTTTTACACGGAAACGTTATCTGTGTTGACTTATTGTTTATAGACAAAAAATAATGATCCTATTGTCCCGTTCCATGTGCTAATATTCCGAGCAATTTTCCTGTGAATTGATGAAAGCAATTAAAATGTAATAAAATAAATAACTATTTAAATCCTTTGTTTGTGTGTTTTGTATAGAATATGACGCACCTACCTACATGTGGCTCAAAGGAAGTGCTTAAATTTGAATGAATACTGAATTCTCTAATGATTAATGACTCACAAGCACAAGCCCTGTTTACCTAGTGTTAGGTTAGTTTAGTTAAATAGTTTTATACTTGACTAGCATTCCGCTCCCGGCTTCGACCGTGGATATATTCGATCAAAATAAAATAAAGTCTATAGCACTCAGGGATAATGTAGCGTCCTATTAGTGAAAGAATTTTCAGAATCGGATGAGTAGTTTCAGACAATTCCCCCTACATCCAAACTTACAAACTTTACCTCTTACTTTTTAACCGAACTTCAAAAGAAGGAGGTTCTCAATTCGTCTGAATCTTTTGGTTTTTTTTATGTATGTTCCCCGATTACTTGAAGACGCCTGGACCGATTTGGAAGATTTTTTTTGTTTGAAAGGGAATACTTCTTCAGGTGGTCCCATGGTCATGGTCAAGATCTGATGATGGGATCCTGGAGAAATCGAGAACTCTTCAAATTTTGTATAGGCACACTTGAAACGATTTAGGTATTTTTTATATATATTTATTTTCGGAAAGCACACCTTTTCAGTGCAAATTTTTTGAAGTCGGTACACTTTTTATTAAAAGGCAATTACCTATATCGAAACCATTTGTGGTATTATTTTACACAAAGCGAGTTATTTTGGTAGGAATTCCGGAGAGTTCAACATAGGTAGGCAACAAAGTAGGTTGTCCCTATGTACTTACTCTACTGGTAGAGTCGAGTCCATAGTACAGAGCTGTGGGGGATGAGAGAGTGCTATCCACTGTATCCACTCTACTTTAGATTATTATTAGGTATCGCATACCTAAATGCGATAGTGTGTTTGTCGAATCTACGTGATTTTTTGCACAGCAGGGCCGGAGAGTTGACATTGAATCTTAAGTTCTATTTCAAACATTTCCACGAACGAAGTCGGTCTGAAAGATAGTCTATCTATATCTATTCTATACTAATATTATAAAAAGGTAAATTATAAAAAAAAATATCTTAAAACTTATGTATACCTACTTATAATCCGACAAACCACACTTAGAGTAAATATAGGTATCTCAACAGAACTATAGACTTGTTCTTCCGCTGGGTACCCTGGAACCGTAACACGAGGAGCTGTAAGGCAACCCGTGAAGAAAGAGAAAAAAAAGGTAAAGTTTTAAGTTTGAATGTATGGGCTAAAAATATTTCACGAATAGAATTAAGCTATGATTGATATATCCCTTAGTAACATAAAGTTCTATATTTTATTTTGTTCGAAAATATCGACGTGAGAAGCCGGTTTTTAATAAATCTACTTCCACTATCTCAAAGCGTTAACACAAGCTAGGTACGAGATAGGTTCTTAATTATAATAGGTACATACATAGGTATTTTCACAGAAGTGGTGGCGCCAACTTAGGTACAATGTTTTTAAATAAAGTTGAAAACATGTGAATTTCGTACTGTGTTAGAGGTAGTTTAACAGAATACAAGTTTATGAATCAAAATTAAATGAAGGCATTTGCTGTGCTTAAACTATCTATATTTAGGTAGGTATTTAAATTTTTCCTTCACAGAAAAAATTGCCAAAAAAATTAAAAATATGCATTAATATTTTGTTTTAAAATTGATCAAGTCTTCAGACAACATCCCAACCCAACCCTATTTAAGTTACTTAACACCTATTAAAGTTTTTCTAGTGAAATTATATTTGTTTAGCAAGCATTCACGTGTAGGTATCTGTGACGATAAGAGCAACCTAGCTTATATGTTTAGGTATTTATATATTGGTCCAGCTAACGCTCATAGGTGTTCATATATGTGACATGTAGGGCGGGCAACACACGTCGTGTGTAGTGGGCGGGGCGCTACCCTCCCACCTCTACCAGCCGGTCGCACCAACAGAATACACACGCATTCCGCGCGCAAACGTCGAACGGAGCACACGTCTACGAGCTCCTGTCGTTAGTAAACCGCGCGATCCCAGTGACAACCGCTATTAATTAAAACATTTTAAATCGAAGTGCATCAGTGTCCATTCACAAAAAAAAAAACAATAAAATTTCGCGTGTTTCTGTTTGCTTCGGACAGCGGGTTGCGAAAGGGTTGCGGGCGGCCGGTAGGGGCGTGAGAGGCGCGGGGCGGGGCGTGTCGACGCCCACACGCGCTTGCGCGACTCTCGACAGTCCTCCGCGCGGTGTCGCTCGAGCTGCACGTACCGCAGTCATGGACGAGAAGCCGACCGAGGAACACTACAGCCTGCGCTGGAACAACCATCAAGCGCATCTCCTCCGATCCTTCGAATCTCTCATGCAAACAGAGACCCTGGTTGATGTAACCCTAGTGTGTGCCGAGCGACGCGTGCGTGCTCACAAAGTTCTTCTCGGAGCGTGCAGTCCGTTCTTCCGTCGTATATTCAACGAGAACCCGTGCAAGCATCCAGTCATCGTGTTGAAAGACTTTCAAGGATGGGAGGTGCAGGCTGTTGTGGATTTCATGTATAGGGGAGAAGTGTCCGTGGCGCAGGAGCAGTTGGGCACAGTGATCAGAGCTGGGGAATCTTTACAAGTGAGGGGATTAGCTGATCATGACAGAGAAGAGACAGTGGCTACACCCCCACGGTCGCCGCCAGCACCTCGTCCGAGTCCCCCTGTCAGCCCTGCATCACCACAGCCTCGCAGGAAACAGGCTCGGCCACGTCGCCGTTCAGGAGAATCAGATGTGCCAGAGAATCTGTCAGTTCGTCAGTCTCCGAGTGGACTGAAAGCAGTTCGTCTGTCGCGGCCCAGGTCGCCGGGTGGACGTGATGAGAGAGAGGAACCAGAACATGAGCGGGAGCCACCACCGCCGCCCCGTATGTTCCAGCCACATCAGGATCTGTTTCCGCCAGTTCCGCCAGGAGTTGCAGCTCTGTCGCTGACTCCACCACACAGTAAGTACCTTAAAAGATTTTAAAACCGCAATCCTATAAATCAAAACATTGTGTTATCACATTAATATAATATAATTTGAAATAAAAACAATGTAGGTAGGTGTGAAGTTTAAACAAAAAAAACGAAATTTGAATTAAATCGACAGATATTAACAAAAAACTGATACCTAAATCAATTCGAATACCTATCTTTAGATCTACATGACATGACTAATAAGTGAACTATTTCAAATGTAAATTACATATTAAAACTAATTAACAAGAACATAAATATGATGTGATTAATTTTGTAATGCGCGAACGTATCAGTGCTAACGATCTCTTTATACAGGTATTACGAAATAATAACTAAGCTGCTTTTATGGTCTGGACACGAATTAGCATGTGCAATGCCGTACATTTTCCTTCTATCGCGTAAATTAACACAGATTATTATAAAATCAGACATATTCCTAAAAACAATATATTAAAGTGACTGTTAAAGTAGTAAACCTAGATTCCAGCGATTGCGTTAAAGGTCGTTCGAATTATTATTATTTAATTATCGATTAACCAGCTTTTGCTTGCGGCTTTGTCCGCATGGACACCTTGTTCAATTTTAAATATTTTCCATACCATTGACGTAATTCCTAATCCATCCTGAATTTAGTTTCGTTGCGATGATTACAACCGTAACAATTTTATTTAAATCGAGTAACATATTCGTCAATCTCAACTAAATTATTAAATTAAAATTTGATAATGTGTAATTTATTAATAAAAATATATTTTGTAATAATATAATTAACTAACGACCCCGCCCCGGTCTCGCACGGGTAGGTTAGGTACAATATGGTTTTACAAGAATTTGATACCTACTTACGTAAATACCTACGCTTATAACCACTCATCTATTAGAGATAGGATTCTGTGGATAGGATATAAAAAACGGGATCCAGGATAGAACCCATGGTCTGCCTAGTTATTAACAGACATCTTAACCGCTCGGCCACCATAGGTATAGGTACCGCGGAGTTTTTAGTAGATAATTTTATTCTACACAATTAATTTATTCTTTCCTACATAGGTATTATCCCTCTGACGAATTAGACGTTTAATGCTCGTAATCCTTCCTCGTGAAAAGCTAATCAAAATCCGTTCAGTAGTTTTTGCGTGAAAATGTTAGGTATAAACAGACAGACAGGTGCGGCCGGGGACTATTTTTTTATAATATATGTATTAAAAAAAACCTCAATCGTGATCCAATTAGTTTCCGATCGGATTCTTTTAGGTAAGCAGACGCAGATAATTATCGGTAATTAAAAACGGGGCTTGCCCACACTTCTGTTGCAATTTGCAAAATAAAGCTTAAATCCGTTCAGAAACTGTAACAATATATATGCAATAAATCTTATAAACCTACGTAGAAAGTCCAATCACCGTTAAACCTAGAAGTGGTTTAATACGCCAATTTTATTTTATTGTTTCCTCAGTTACACTCACGTACCTATGTGCCGAGAGCTTGATTACACCATAATAGTCATAGGTTGTAATGTGGGGTTGCACGCACCGCTTGTGGGGAAAACTAAAACATGAGGGGAAGTTTCTGAACGTTTCCGCGGATGTCATTTAAATTAGGGAAAATATTATAAATGCGAGCGAAAGCGACTCGTTCCAATTTTGAATTTTTATAGCTTATTTTTTGTGAACATTTTAATTAAGAACTATTTGTATATTTCTAAATTAATATTTGTTAGCCAGATCGCGATATGAATTTAATAATTCAATTCTTATTATATTTTTATTTTGTAATAAGAAATACTACTAAGTATTAAAATCTAGATTATAGCGTCCCTACATTATAAAACACCACACAGTGTATTAAAATGATTTTATAAGGGATTGGACTTTTTATTGTTTCCTCTCATCTCTCTTGGTGAGTGCTTGATTACAGTCGATGTTGGCGGGAAAATAATGAAGGGTTACCGACGTTACCGTGTGATATAAATTGCAATTACCTTCAATGTTTTTTAAACAGAATTTCAAATTGGTAGCTTCTGTTTCATATATTTGTTATTTAACTAATATTAATAAATATAAAGGAGCCTAAATAATGGTGCTTCGGAGGACACGTAAAGGTGCCGGCACTTCCAATTCTGTTTAATATGAACAACTGGCAAAAAGTGGACACTGGTGTCTCTAGCCACACCGTAAGATATAAATGTATTTGTTTGTCTAATTTTTTTTTTCTTCACGAGTTACCTTACGGTTCCCGAAACCGTGTTGTCGGTCCCAGGGTACCCAGCGGAAGACCAAGTCTTCCTCTTTTAGCCGATGGTATTGTGAGTCCGAGTGGCCAGTTTTGTTGAGGTAGGTAATAATATGTTTAGATAGAAAAGCCTCCAAGTGTGGTTTGTCGCATATGTATCTACGTAAGTTTTTAATTATAAAAAACCCATTCTTAAAACATGAAAGGTGGCGAATTTATCACTATTTAACTGTAGTAAAATAAAAATTATACAAACCCAACAGCTATAATAATGCCTTTATGAATATCAATTTATTGTTCAACGCGGCCTCCATAATGTTTAATAAAAAAGATCATCGTCCCGTGACATTGTTAACGCTAACTCTCCAAGGCGACTTTTTACATGCGCACACGCAAGGAGTCGCGACTCGCGAGGCTGCATGCACCATATTTACATTCAATAGATCTGTAGTTATGGTGACCTACTTTTTAAAGTCAGAGTCTAACGTTTACTGGTTTCAAAAAATAATTTACTATGTATTTGAATGTTTTGTAAAAGACATTTGGGTCAATTACGTACGTTAAATCAGGCTTAAAGTATGGATAATACATCATACTTTCAGAAAATTAGTCTGTCCACTGTTAGAAGATCCACTGTGTAAGGGGTGGTAAACAATTAATTACCCCATAGTCTTCAATGTATTAAGACGTTTTGAAAGCAAATAAAAGACATGTAGCGAAATAACTTACTGTAATAATTAAAAAGAAAGGAAAAGCGACATTGTCCTTTTTTAAAAACATTATTATGACCATTTTTCAGTTTTAAGGCTACAAAGTATTTTCTCATTGTTTTATCTGTGTGATGTATGTAATGTACAATTTAAGATCCACTGTGTTCCTACAGACTCGCAGTCGACTAGAGAGTCATTTAAAGTAAAAACAGGATTCGACTGAATACAATTAGCAACTCAATTGTAGCACTATATTGTAGCTTTGCGATTTCTGGTAAAGTTATCGTAATTTGAAAGATATAAACAAAGTATCAACTTCCTTCCAAAAAACTTTTACACGCTGCGAGCCAATATTTGCGAGATCCATTGAACCTCACTGATCCACTATATCCCAAATAGGTATGTCGACTACTTTTCAAACGATCAACATTTAAGGCCAAGACATTTATTTTATTGAAAAGAAACTACAATTTAAATAAAATATTAATAACAAGTAAAATTAATTTGATAGTTTATTATCATTTCGTTATTCAGAGACTTTCCAATCCTTCGCCAGCTTACCATAATCACAAAAGCCATAATAGAAACATACCTATTAGAAACTAGTAACCCCGCCCCTGGCTTCGCACAAGTACAATATGACTTTACAACAATTTGCGCGTATAACTACTTATCTATTGGAGATAGATATATGCTACCATAGACTTTTTTGTAGACAATTTTATTCTACACAATTCTTGTATACATCATTTTGTTATATCTCTGACGGATTAGACAGCAAACGCCATGAAAACTAGCTGTGGCTTATTTTTACGCGACAGAATTCACAGACAGACAGACGCGGCGGGATACTTTGTTTTATAATATTTAGAGATAGTAATGAGAATAGAATACCATTAACTTGCAAAGTTTTTATTCTATAGCCTTCAACACTTAGTCATGTTGCAGATGCGCTTGCACAATATTCAATTAAATAATTAGGTTTTGCAAACGTGTTCACATCACACGCAGGACATTAGCCATTAACCTAACATCTTTAATTATCATTGTAATAACTAATAAGGCATTGTTGTTGAGTCACATGTTTTTATATGTAAAACCCCACATGTTGGAAACCGGTTTTTAATTTAATGTGTAATTTAAACACTTGTTAGTGAAAATAACTGCGAAAGTTTACTTTGTCAGTCTATTTAATTTTTTTTTGGTTTAAAAGGTTCTGAAAAATTCTTATCTTTGCATTAAATATTTGTCTTATTAATTTGTAGTACTTAGTACTTAAACGTCTGATTTTGATATTTAATTCTTAATATGTATTAATGGAATTTCTGCAAACCATACTGAACTCAGTCAAATATAAAGTAAATAAAAATAACGAACGAGTAAAAAAGATTTGTCCAAAAAATGCAACAAATAAGTTATAAATTGTGCATTACTTTATACTTACAATACATACCTACAAAATGTTTATATTGTAGGATTTGTAGGCAACCTACAAATTATACAGTTTCTTGAGTTTTTACTTCTGCAAAAATATCGTCTCGATTAAATAAAATACTATAATATTATATTCTTTTTGTTAAAGGTATACCCTACTACCAGTACAGTAAGAATTATTATTAAAAATATTTAATTACATTAATACCTTCCTAGTTCCTAGGTAGGTACTAAGACTCACCAAATCCTGACCCATACTAGTTATCAAGATTCGATTCATTGATTTAAATAAAGTTTTTATTGACATATTATTTTTAAAAGTCAAAGACAAATTCCTGCTATAAAATCATATAAGATAAAACATAACAGGTGGCAAGTCTGTCGCTGTCGCTATACTAAATGGGATTCGACAACTCTGTAGATTTTATAAACCCACTGATGATTTCGTCCACTTTAAAAATATCTAAATAATTGCTTTTGTACGGGATATGTTTTTCAGGAATTTTCAGGAACCATGAAAATCACAACCATTTTATTTATATGGAATATTACTAAATACAGATCAAATAATTTTCTTGATAAGTGGAAGACTTGTCTAAGTAATATATAATACTCAAAAAGAAAGGCAAACCCATCGGCACAATCTAGTTACACCCCTCTCACTGCATGGTGTCAACACAGCAAGTATTCATGTAAAATGCTCACGATCCGAGCACCACATCCATGTTCTGTAAAGATAAATGGCTCAATAGAAAGTCAGTCTGCACGCATAACCTTTACTTGCTACTAACTACATTATTCCTCTAAGCGTGGTTATGCCCATACTTATTTCAATTGATATCTTTATTCTTCTGAATTCGTATTTTTAACCGACTTCCACAAAAAGAAGTAGAAGGTTCTCAATTCGGACCGTATTTTTTTTTTTTTATGTATGTATGTACATCGATAACTCCGCCAATTGTGAACCGATTTTGATGGTTTCTTTTTTAATCGACTGATAACTCTTTCGGATTGGTTCCATTTTTATCTTATAAAAATTGGTTCATTAGTTTTTCAGAAATTTTGAAAAAACTGACTTTATAAGTATATTTTTCTTGATATCTCGATAAAATATGTACCTATTTTGACGACTTATTTTTTTTAAGACATCATAATTTCTCGACATTATCTCACAGACATAGGACGACAATCGGTTCAGTAGTTTTTTAGAAATTCAGTAATTAATTTCTGTTTACGGCTGAAAATTATGTATCAGAAAAAGCCTTAGCAACGGTTGCTATTGACACGAAGTTGTCATTTTTCGTGACGATGGTGTAGCGGTTAAATATAACGGGGTGCACAATCACATGGTTCAAATCACATCCACAGCGGTATTTTTTTTAAATTTTCCATCAATATTTTTTTAGTTGCGTTATTATTTGTCTGTCAGCAAAATCACTTAAAAGGGTAAAATAAACCTTTTAAAAAAAAGTGCACCGACTTCAAAAATTTGCACTGAAAAGTAAGAAATAATAAATATTTCGTCGTAAAATTTGAAGACGGTTGGTGCCAAATTAGAAACAACTTAGTTCCCAAATTCACTAATCTAGACAATTCATTAGGAACCTACGATCATCAGTACATACAAACATAGATAATATTGAACAGATCTTCTTAGATATTTACTTAGTTTTGTATCCTAATTTGGCACCAACCGTCTTCAAATTCTACGACGAAATATTTATTATTTCTTACTTTTCAGTGCAAATTTTTGAAGTCGGTGCACTTTTTTTTAAAAGGTTTATTTTCAAAAGAGATTGAATTCCCAATGGTAAAATGCTAACATTATGATTAGGAATGTAATGATTTTGTTGATTTGCTAATTAGGTAACCCTCTAAAAATTATACTTTTAGTGTTCCATTACCAAAGGGTGCCAACGGATTTTTTTACTAAACTATTTTTATTGTACGGTGGGTCCGACACGTACTTGGCTAGTTTGTTTTATTTTTTCTAGTTTGGCTTTATGTATATCTAGTCTTTGATCTTTTTCCAGTTTTGCCCGTGGATTTTTTTTTCATCGATACTTAGCTCTGTATTGACGTGAAAGAAAGACAAAAACACTTGCGTATTTATAATAAATATTAAGTAGTTAAGATTATTACCCTTGGATTATTCTAAAGCTTTTATGTTATAGTATAATTATTGGAGTCATGTCTGTCATTCAGAATACAAAGAGATATAGGTAGTATTTTCAAAAGCAGTCATAATTTAATTTATGTCAGCAATAATTCTCAATATATCAACGTTATGTAGCTACCATTACATAAAGATACTTTCAAACCGTTTACGGTCTTTCTCCTATTATCTAAGCACACACAATTGCCTTTGATAACATATTGAAGTGACTTATATTGCCTAAACAATGTTGTTTTTACTACACTTTGGTAGTAGGTACACTTTCACTTCGCAATATCTTATGTTGTTGTCCTATTTAGTTCAAAATCCTATTTTTTTTTATTATCTAGGTATATAAATAAAAATTAAATGCTGTTCGTTGGTAAACGCATCACTTCACTTGAGAACGGCTGGACCGATTTGGAAAACTAAAAGTGCTTTTTTTCTATGGGATTTTGTATGAACTCAACCATAATAAGGGATTAAAGTATATGGGCTCCACGGGCGAAACCAGGACGAAAAGCTAGTTATTAATAAGCTGCCGCTACCGAAGCTGTAGGTTCATTAAGAATATAGGTCAAATATAGGTATCCAAAATAAAAATTTTAGGACACAGATTAGAAGTCTTATGTCCTACGTCTTGGATGTCTTTACATTCCGTTATCGTATAATATCATAATAGTAAGAAAGAATTTATAGGTACTTAATTTAAATAGTCCACACTAATTAAAAAAAGGGCGTAAAAAATATGTAACAAAAAGCTTGTGCATGACCGTACAAATGTTTTGATGCGCTTCATAAATAACCTTCAGTGTTCTGTGACCTTGTATTGAACTACAATTAAACTAATCTTATTGTATCTGAGGTCTTATTATACGTAAATTGATCATTTTTATACATTCACGATTGAATGAATTTGTGAAAAAATATTGAAATTTAAATTATTTTTCTATTTCCTTTCAAATACATTTATAAACACAAACTTTTTAGTAATAAAACTTTTAATTGATTATGTACATAATCCGACAAACCACACTTAGAGGCTTTTCTATCAAAATATACCTCAACAGAACTAGCCACTCGTTAGGTATAACCTCACAAATACCATCGACTAAACGAGGAAGACTTGGTCTGCCGCTGGGTACCCTGGAAACGTAACATGGTCAAGAAAGAAAGATAAAAAAAGGATTTTTGTATAAAAGTTTCGGAATCTGTGAATTTTCTTTTGAAGCGCCCTTGACTAATTCTTTCAATTACAAGAAGGGCTATAAAGCAAAGAATTATGAAAACAGAAAACGCATTCGCAAATAAGTTTAATTACAAATAATAAAAACACAAACATATATTGCCCTAAATAATATCTAATAAAGATCGCCCTATGAACCTTTTATCTCAATCATTAGATTGTGCTTAGTCACCGGTATGGCGAGGTAAGGTTTACACGAAACCGTTCAAATTAAGTACATCATTGTATGCAAATGCGCGCGCCTTTACTATTTTCTAAACAAAATCTAAATTTGCTTTCTCGCGCTATCCCATAACCGAAAACTAGCCAAGTGTGATATCGACTAGGGCTTTAAAGGCTCCGTAGTTTTATGACATAATCAATCACATAAAACAAAATTTAATTAAAAACTACATTTTAAAAAACAAAGTATTAAAAATGGACTTTGGAGGTTTATGAGCTGAGCATTATGATGTAGGAAAGAATTATGTAGAATAAAATAATCTACAAAAAAGTCCTCGGTAGCATATATCTGTAATAGATAGGAGTCATATACGTATCGCTAATATTTTTATAAATTACTAGCTTTTGGAAATACAATATCTCGTAACGCCTAAGAAAAAAATGGCAATGGTTGGTTAGTTGACGTTTTGTTACGTTATTTAAAATTGGTCTCCACGAAAAGTAATTTTATTAAAACTTACAAACTGTATAATTATTAGTATATAGAAGAATACCTACCCCAAGGACCGCCAGACAAACAGACGGACATAAAAATTAAATGAACCATTTCGCAACCTAACCCAACTAACAGTTATATTCCCATCACGCAACCGGAACTAGAATCACACATTACATTTAATTTTATACGAATTTAATAACGAGATAGGGTACCATTGTGTCCATGAGAACTCAACACACGATTTTTTTGTTCTCGATAAAGAGGTGCCGACGAATTTGGATCAAGATTGATATTATGCTCGTACCACTCTATAAATCTTTGTATCACCGCCTTTCGTGCATATTGATTGCCTTTGTAATCTTATTACTATGGATAGGATACATTTTTAATATAATTTACAAAATTGGCTTGTAACGAATCAGTGTTAAGCCAAACATTGCAAATGAAGATACGAATTAAAAAAATAAAGTTTGTTTTTGATTATTAAATTGGCTTGAAACTCAATGTGTTAAAAAAACCCTTGTAACGGTAATGCTTCAGAATAGATTTTTATGACACAGTTCAAAATCTCCATTATGCAAGTACATTTCAGCATCCTAAGTAAAAAGTAAAAGTTGTACCCCACAGCCAATACCCACCCTTATTTCAATTATAAATATCTACTTCCAGCGACAGTATCACAACATATACAAAAACCTAGTATAAAATTGATTGTACCCGTAAAATTTGAAATTTGAATGAGATCCGAGTGAATGAAAGGAGTGCAATAAAATGACAACGAACTGCGCTCCGCTCGCCCGGGCAGCACAATGACCGCGACGCATACTGTCCGCGAGCGGGCTACGTGCTATCAATATTTTATTTAAACTAAAGGATTGAAATTAGAAAATCTTGCCAAAATTACTTCTTTCTCTTAATTTTCTTATTACATTTAATTTAAGATTTCAACAATAAGTAATATTACGTAGATACATATATATATATACCTACCTGTACCTAGAGTCTTTCCGTTGCTGTTAATATAAGGAAATGTTGTATAAATAAACTCAACTTTCCAAGATAAACTGAGATTTGGGATATTTTTGACAGATACAAGATGATTTTAATTTGCAATATTAGGTAGGTGAATTGATAAAAATTGTCAACGTTCCTTAAAAATGAAGAAGCAAAGAGCTCGCCCCCAAACACTAGGCCCAATTCGATCTCTCTCGTGATAACGTAAAAAAGTTAGTGAAAAAACTACATGTCATGCATCTACGTGTGCTAGTCGATTTCACAGAGGCCGTCATGGGAATCTAGCGACGAATGGACTTTAGAAAGCAATTAAAATCAGTGCCCCCGAAACCGAACGCTACGAAAAAACTATCAGACACATGAAATTGTCGAACGGAACGCGTCTTAAGATTGTTCGTTTTCTATTAGCTTCTACGGTAGCATTCTACTTTCATTAAAGAATTTGTAAATACTATGTGAGGCTGGACTAGAAGTGTGTAAAACTGGAATCGAATCTTAGACCTAATTGTAAATAATATGATACAGATCATCATTTTAAGTTCCTAAAGTTTCATTGTCCCGGATTCGAACCTGGTGGGACTGAAGGCAACATCATTGTATGCATGCATCGGATGTATTTGTACTCCGAAGTGGATCAATTCATACACTAGGTTTTCGCCCCGGTTCCGCTCATGGAGTCCATATTAACTTTCATCCCCTATTATGTTCATAGAAAAAGCACTTTCAGTTTTTCCGAATTTTCCAATTTTCCAGGCAACTTTTCCAATTTTTATTTCCCTAAAAACCTGATACGGACATTTAAAAACAATTAACCAAATCGGTCCAGCCGGTCCTCAAGTGATGCGCTTACCAATGAACGATTCGTAAAAAAAGTATTTTAATAATTTAATAGGGGTGCAGACAGTAAAAGAAAATAAATACACAATAATATTTTTTATATAGTTTATTTATAACGTATAATCACTGAAAATAATGTTTATTTATTTGTTTAATTAATGTACTTTTTTTATATTAAAAAGAAAAATCATAAATTAATACTTCCGGTCACGTGACCGCTAACGGAAAGATTAGTGACGTCACTATATCCTAAATGTCAAATAAATAACCACAGACTAGTAACTACGTTTTCGTGGGAATTTGAAAAATAAAATTAAAAACATGTTTTTTTTAATGAAAATACAAATAAAAAAAAATCTAGATAGATAGATAGATAGAAAAAATAGAGATTACAGCTATAATTTAAAAGTATTTAAAAAAAATGTCTACAACCCTATTAAATGATAAAAGGAGGTGAAGAGAAAAGGAGGTCGATTTTTTTTTTTTTCTTTTAACACCACAAAGAGGTTTGATCAAGGAGGTTCACAATCATCAAATTATTCCCAACCAACAAGTGGTATCGACGTTGCACAAAAACATTTCCTCCCGCGTTTACAAAACAACAAAGGAGAAAGTGAATCTAATATCCTTACGATACAGAAACTTTACAATACTGGAGAGACTTACATAGTTTTTGTGGCATCCCTATTTATGAAAGTGTAATCTCAAGGGGTTTAACACAGAAGCTCTCAAACTTTATATTTGTTTTAAACTAATGTTGTACATAATATATGTGATTAAATATTTTAATTTTTTAAATGATAGCATTGATAGCTTTCCGCCTCCGTTATCGCCCGCGATTTTTTTTTTAATTTAATGACAGGTTCAATTCAAACAGTAGAATGTCATCGGAAATATGGTAAGTACGTAAGTAAGACTTTACGTCTTTATAATATTAGTAGGAATCTACTAAATAGAATATTCAGATATCTACAAGAAGTTTTATCCGATAAAAGTTTTAGCACCAGTGGTTTTCTAAAGATCTGTGTGCGACCAGTGACCACAGAGTACGTGCGTGTGACGACGTGACTTCCGAAACAGTGGTCTAAAATTCTAATTCACTTTTGTAATCATACCCAGGAACATATTATATAATATTATTATTTTTTATCAAAGCATGTAGGTGGGTAAAAACCGCAAAACTTTTTAAGCATTCGATGCGCTTAGTCATCAGTCTACAAATCTCTTCACACGGTCCCAGGCTTCGCCCGTGGGTATTTTCTACCAAAATAACTTATGGCTATAGCACTCGGAGATAATGTAGCTTCCTATTAGTGAAAGAATTTTTTTAGAATCGGTTCAGTAGTTTGAGAGAACTCTACCTCTTATAATATTAGTATAGCTTTCCGCCCCGTAGATTTTTTTTAATTTATCCCGAAGGGTTTCCTGTCACTCTTCAACCTTCAAATTATCTGTCTTGACAAACAGATTTTCGCGTTTATAAACACAGTTCATAATATAATTAAAAAGACATGTAATGACTTCTGCCCACAGATATCTAATATACTAGTCAAAGACAGATAGGACACTTCAAAGTTTGCAGTTAGTACCGCTTGTTTCCGCGAAGCGCTAGTGTCGATTCAGTCGATAGTGATGTACGTAAGTATAAGAAGTTTATTAGCTTCTTGATCAGCATCAATCGTGGTCAATAGTGACGTACCACATCAATCAATATATGGATTTTATTATTTTTTCTAATATTTAAAGGTTTGTTGTAAATAAAGAGCATGATTTTTTTAATAACATTATTTATTTTTATTTACAAAATTAAAAATCTGCTTGAAGGATATGCCAAATTACTGTTCTTTAGTTGTCTATATTCTCTGGTTTCTATCCATTTATGAAAGTTTTGTTTATCACTGTTGTGTAGGTACTACGACAGGTTCCACAGTTAAATTTCTTTGATAGTCTTCTGCATAAATATCCTGCAGTATTATGCAGACTAATGTACTTTCACTTTACCACTTACACAGCTAACACAGCACTCACGAGAAGACAGCACTAAACGTTTGCTGTTCAAATTATTATTTATTTCGTTATCAACTCAAGCCCGAAAGCGAGAATATACAAACAAAAATAATACAAAAACTTGTGAAAATACTGAAATAACGACCACAGCAAGTAGTAAACAAAGCGCGGCAAATCACAATGTCTAGGCGACAGGCGACTGATTATTGTGACGTAATTAAAATGAAAGATGGCGGCGGTGCGATACTAGCGCTCGGCGCAAACATAGGAACTAAAACTGTCACAGGCCTGCTTCTGCCTTCCCCACTAGCATGCAAAAGTATTATTTTGATAGTTTGCCTCATTCATATTCCGACTAACAAAGTCAACTAAAAATTTACAGCAATCGTGACTCATGTCTGAATATTCCCATTTTGCGCAGACAACATTATTTCTATATTATTTTTATTAGATATTTCTCGGAACTATTAGTAAGGATTTAAATAACATATCGCCTCACCCATGATTCATGTGTAATATACCTAAAATTAAAATAACAGTCTTGCTTTGGCAAAGCTTTATCACTACATTATAAAGGGAAGTCCTCTATACTCTAATCTCTGAAAGCTTTATTAGATGAGAAATATTTACACTTTTATGGAAAAGGTATGCTGCTTAATCCGAAACATTATACCTAGTTATACCAAAAGCATGAATAAATAATTATTTACAAAGAACTAATGATGGAGTGAAAGATGATAATGTGAAAATAAAGAAAAGAAGTTTACGCTGGTTTGGACACGTTGAAGGAATGAAGAATGAAGGATTGACTAAAAAGGTTTATATGGCAGAAGTTAAAGGAAATGCTGGCAGAGGATGACCTAGGTGTACTTTTATTGAACATATACAAAATTTATTGATCGAAAGCAATATTAAAAGTACACACAACCGCCAAGCATGTATGAAAGGTATGATGAGTATAAAAGAAGCGAAAGAGGTATGTCAAGATCGTAGCAAATGGCATTCGATTGTCCTTGCCTATATACTTCTTGGGATAAAAGGCGAGATATTTTTTTGTCTAAAAGAAACACAGTTTTCTAATTCTCACATCAAGCTTAGATTGTCTCTATTAATTAAAATTATTTTAATTCTGTGAAAATATATATCAATATCATTACCACTGTATTATTGTGAGTCATTCATGTATATAAACCACAAAGTTGTTGCCTCCGACAAATCACTTGTAAACCACACACGCGCGGCTAATGGTAATTTCAACGTGTTTCAACGAAATCAATCTGTGCTCTATACAAAAAACAGGATAAATACAACCATTTTTTAACCAAAACATTTATTTCTTTAACCCCAAACTAGGTACTTCTGTTCTTACCATTTCATGCGAACTTTTTGCGTGAACTGAAAATCGAAGCAGACACTAATAATCGTATTTTTAAACGTTAAAAATTTAACAATAAAAAGACATGTAAAGATTTTTTACTGATGTTGTTCCGGTTTACATGATTAGAAATATTAATTCACGAGGAATATTTAGATGTATATTATACCTTGATAATAATTCATTAATGTTTTGTTTAAATTAACTGACTTATGGCAATTAGTATCGGTGGTGTTGAAAAAAAAGCAATGGTTTTTTTAACCCATAGGTAGTGCGAACCCTGCACAATTTCCCAAAGCCACACCAACGATATCGAAAATAAATATATCTAATGGATAATCTCTGAAAAAATCTTTCACTAATAGAAAGCTCAATTATCCCTGAATGCTCGTTCGAAAATATCCACGGCCACGGGCGAAGCCGGGAGCGGAAACCTAGTTACTTATATGTATATGCAAGGTACTTCAGTACTTTCACTTTACATTAAAATTGCTTAATTGAACAATAAAAACATATCACAATGATTGTGTGACACGGCCTGATCAAAAGTTAATTGGTTTGTTAGAAATAAATTAGTTATTTATATCAGCACATATTGTCATATATAATATGTTTTTTTTTATTTGAGCCCATTTTTTGTTAGCCACCTTTCAACAGCAATATATGTGGTACACAATTGCTATTTATGCAATAGTGTTTGCAATGTTCAAACGAGATTTGTACTGCAAGTATTGCGACATTTTTGTTAAATTAAAACAATACTATTTGTCTATCTGTGATTTCAATATATAAGTGGAGTTATATACTATTTTAATTTTCAGCAATCTATTTACATCAATTTGCTTTGTTTTTTTCATAAATTGTGGTCTGACAATCATTTCATATGTCGCCAAAAGTTAATATTAGTTCTAATAATTATAAAAAAATGACATCACATGAACAACTAATTTAGCACAAGTTAATATTGCGTTCAGAAACAATAGAAAGTACTACCTATGAATGAAAGAGGAACGAGGGGTGACATGAGAATTTTTCTAAATTACATTTCAATAGGTTTAAACTCAATTTAGACGCGATCTTACCAAATTATATGCTTCCGTGTTAACTGAGCTCCCAGGCAATTGTTTAGAAAGTGTGAATGTGTGATTTTTACTAATTTGCTCGTGTGATCTTGTACCATCTTGAATTGCTTCACTCATTATATGTATTACAATGGGTTTGGTTATCAATTAGTAGCAGGAATTATCAAAAAATTAAGAATTTACTGTTCCCGGTAACCGAGCCATCTATTTGATATTAGGTATTATAGATTGGCGTTATGAGATCAAAACTGCAAATTAATGAAATCTTAATTTATCTAAGTTTCTAAATTAAATTAGAAATAAAAACTGTTACCTTAAATCATAACTGTTCTAAACAAGTTAGAATTATTATGAAAATATGAACAGAAATGTTTGAAAAATACTCTGAAAAATTATCAGTGATGAGAAGTATAAAGTTCCAGGAATAAAAAAAATAGTATGAGCTGAAATTACCCGTTGTTATTTGCAAAAAATATAAACGGACTATTAGTTTTAATTAACTTAATAGAATAACTTAGAACTTATTAATTCCATAAGTGACAAAGAATAATTTAAATTATGTTAATAATTCGACCTCTAATATAGAAAATAAAATATAGTACCTACAACGCTACAACAATAAACAATATTAATTATTCATTAACAATGTCAAGCAGTACATGCTCTCAAGGCAGCATATTCCGCAATAAATATGAATATAATATTTTTTATAGTGTTTTCTACCGAATATTTATGTAAAGAGGACGTATATTGCTCACGCGATATATCTTAGACAATGCAAGGATAAAAATTGCCCATCATACCGACCTAGACTTCTTTCATCTTTAACTTCTAAACAATACTTTAACCTAATTAATATACTTTGTAATTGTCTAGTGAACTATAGATTGTTTTATCGGAACACGAGATAAGGATCTTTAAGACTTGATGATGCCAAGTTGGCGTTAAAATAAGTACTAATAGTACCTAAAACGTAGTAGCTACCTATGATTTCCATTTAATTCCTATAGGAATAGAATTTTACAAATGTTTCTAGTTAGGTATTTTAATGGCTTACCGCTTACCGTTTTTCTACATTAATATTATAATATTTCGATGCTCTAAACATCTGCCCTTTTAAACTAATTCATATTCAATCAAGAACAGAAATATAATTTAGAATCAAACGAATTGAATACGAAGATCTCACCCAAACTTTTATTTTTCTTTTCCCATTAATTACCAGCAGGTATTATCGAAACATTTTAAGGTCTAAAAATAATGAAGTCATTGCCTTCCTTGAATTTAACCGGAACCGTGTTATTATTAGAGATGAACAATCCTTATCATTTACCCAGTCGATCGGTTAAAAATCTTGTATTCTTTTTTATGAATTTAAAAACGCCGTCATTTTTAACTTCACATGGTTCTACAACTATCCATTCTGTATAAAAGCTTTTATATTGTTACATTTTTCCAATAAACAAGAAGGCAGCTCAAATATACTATCTATGAAATAATCCTCTCCATATAATAGACCGAGTTTCCTCCATACTACCTTTATACGCACGTTAAAATTCTGACCACCGACAACACAACAACCTACCCCGTTTCTTGAATGACTTCGTTCACAAACTGTAAACACACACACGCACGTATATGTATAACCCGGCCGAAATAAACAATCTACGGAATTCTTGCATCCCTCTGCGGGAACAGAACACTTCAATTTACCAGGGTTATAGGGGGTTCTACGCATGCATGACCTTTACGGGAGGATTTTCAGTGAATGAAAGGGGTTGCACATGAAGGGTTGTTTCGCGTAGTTGCGAACTAAGTTTACGCTTTCGATTTCGTCGTGCATGTGGGGAGAGAACGATCGAGAAGTTTATGGTACTTGTTTCAAGTTTATATAGATATACGAACTTGGTGCAAACAACCGTGTGTGAGTATGGGTGTGTATTTAAAATAAAATTGTATATTTGCCTTTTTTATGAAGACGACAAGTTTGGCCCACAGAACATTATTATGCTTTGACCCAATTCGAATCTAAAAATATGATTTTGTAGTAAATGTAATATACTGGTAACAATGACTACATTCAACAAAACTTAAAAATAATAATATAATAATAAAAAAACCGAATTGTACATTTTATTAATTCTACCTTCATTATTCCAAATTAAACAGGTTGTTTTATTTTATTTAAGGTTTCGTAAGACAGCAAACTTCAATACTAAAATCTGGTCTTATAAGTAAAAAAAATTGTAAAATAAATACCTTTGACTTTGACTGTACAATAATTTTCATTTTCAAATATGGCTTGAGTTAATCTAGTTATTACATAAAAAAAGTTCGGTTTAGATTTCAGTAAAGTTTCATTATTTATTTTTAATAACCAAAAATACATCAAACTAAATTGATTTTTTGTCATAAACTTCTAGATTTCTTTTTAGTTACAGATATCTAGATAAGTTTCGCAAATTAATTGTTTATGCTCCGGTGCGCCGCTGTAGGGGGGGGAGGGGGGGGGGGGCGGTTGATTTAGAAAGCGTCACATAGTAATTGACCACAACTGCCTTATATTTTAGCGTAAAAAATAACATTTAGTCATAAGAATGGTTTAATAGAAAGTCGCGCCGGACATGTTACGATACAATGACAAGTTTCTATTTATAGAAAATTGACAAATTTACGTCGTAGTATGTAACTTTATGTCTAATGTATCTGTAAAAGTTTGACTAATATTATAAAAAGAGTACGAACTAAACTTGAAAACTTTTTACAATCGATTTTTTAAGCTACAAAATTTAGATATGGAGATATAGATATATTTGTACCAAAACTCACCTCGGTTTCATTACTTTCGCGGGATGAGACTAAAGTAGGCCATTGGTCAGGCATCGCACCGAGAATTTGCCATTCCGGCCGCCGGATGATCTAGCTAAGGCCGAGCAAGGAAATAGGTATCAGTTTATTGCATGCCAATTATATATTTAAAATATACGTCAATTATTTTTTATTTATAAAGATTTAATGTATCTTTAGGTACCTATTCATAACATTTAAGAAAATTCTACAAAACTCAATTTATTTATTAAATCTAATTTGCACAAGTTTTTCTTTTAAGTTGAAGCTTGAAAAAGCTTTCAAAAATAAATTACGCAGGTCTGAATTCATCGTATTTTATTCATCGGTAAAATTACCTGTGAAAACATTGAAAACCAATTTCATAGTTACCTAAGTATTATCTATATAATTATATTTGCACAATATACCTAATCCGTATATTCTGCTAGAATGTCCGACAAACTGCTATCTAAACGTTAAGATATGTCCATTCTCGCAGTCACGATACGGTTGAAGGTAATTAACTAAATAAATTGTAATAATTGAATATAGTGAGCGTAGTTACCACCTACATATAATGCTAGATCGTAACTGTATTTAATTACTAGGTATTTGTTTAATATAATATTATAATATTTTTTTCTTTCTACACGGGTTGCCTTACAGCTTCCGAAACCGTGTTACGCGCTTCCAGGTTAACCAGTTTTGACGTGGAAAAAGGGCAAACAAACAAATAGTTAGAATAAACATTGAATACAAGTCTTAAAATGCCAAGAAAGTGCCAGCAAACAACAATAATATGTGATATGCAAAACGGTAGTTAAATCGGATTGATTAAGGTATGAGTGAAGACAGACAGACGGTCTGTATCGATTGGTCCCAAGTTCGTCGCCCGCTCCCCTAATTCGTGTTGCGGCGTGAAACAGAAATCGCAATTAACTTATTGGGGACACATTTTAAACTTCATAATCTATAGCATCCTAACTAGGTAGTATTATAAATGCGAAAGTTCGTTTGTTTGTGTGTTTGCCCTTCTTTCACGTCAAAAAAGAGCAACGGATCAGTGTAATTTTTGCACAGTTGGCGGGAGAGTGACTCGCCAACTGGCGCTGGGTACCCTGGAACCGTAACACGGTTTCGGGAGCTGTAAGGCAACCCGTGAAGAAAAAAAAACCATTATGGCACTCGTGATTGTTGTTTTTATTTTTATTATGTGGATGAATTATATTTTTAGATGATTTCGTATAGATAAACCTACCTACATATTGTTTTCACATAATTTAACTAATCTAAATTAAGTACGTACTAGGTGGGTATGACCAGGCAATATGCAATCTACTTTTTTACTGGCCCAAGTATTAGGTAGGTAAGTCTGTAGTTAAGTACCTATCTATTCTAAATTTACAAAAGCATTTTTTCCATAATTTTCTGTAAAAACAAGCCACTAAAAGCTATGTTAAGAAAACTTATAATCACTCTTTTTATGAATAAGAAAGATGCTTAAGTGTTACTGGTGTCTCTGGTCACACCACAAGGTATAAAGGTCGTGAAGATGTGTCAAGAGGCTAAAGCTTCAAAAGTTTCAAAATAACGTCAATTTTATACACGTGGCGCCATCTCTGGTCGAGTAGCAGAAGTAGTGGTTTACTACACAAGCCGTTTGATTTCTATTCTCGTCGCATTTTTATTGCTTGCGATAAATTAACTATTTCTTCAAAAATATGTAAAAACCTGACCTATGCCTAATAATTCCCTGCCTGTTTGACAATATTAAAATAGTGCAGTTTGGGACAAGTCGTTTTACTCTATAAGTTCTGAAAATATGTAATAGAGATAGGTAACCTCTTTACACTTGTATAGGCTGTTTAATATGATCAACTCGCTAATTATGAACATTGCTACCAGTGTATTTGTAGTACATTTTTGTAGTATTCTAATGTAGCATTTGTTGTCCACAGTGTTCGGGCTAGACTCTCCGCTGGCACTGTTCCCGCCCGGTATGGACCACAAGATGTACCCGCTTATGGATGTTGATCATCGTCCACCACCACTCGACGCACCTTTATTCAATGTTAAAAAGAAATGTAAGTTGACTTTTTTTTTGCTTGTTGCCAATTTGTATTTATGGGACTTTTTCACAGGCGTAGAAATTTTCAGGACTGTTGCCAAATTACAGATTTGATCTAATACAAAATTATCTATTCTCATTTCGAGGAGTAGGTACCTAATGGTGTAAGTAGTTTTTTTTGCAGAGTTTTATTCAAGTATTCATCAAAAATCTTCAGCTTAATAACTTTAAAATCGACGATATGAATAAGTTTGTAAAGAAAATCTACTAGTTTCTAATAGTTCTGTTGAGGTATGTATATTCAGATGGAAAGTGTGGTTTGACGATTAGGTATGTACATAAGTTTTTAATTATAAAAATAACCCCATTGGTACATTTATCCATTCTGAGTCATCTCAATGAAACATTCCGTAAACTTGTAATACCTATTAGTGAATGCACATTAGATATTGTCCCGGAGGTTGAAAAGATCTGATATGTCAGTAACAGTCTGCTCTCACAATAGCCGCCTCGTATCGATTGCTAGAACACGAAGTCAACCTGCGAGCATGCATGCGACGCTCCACAATAAAATGCTAAATAGCTCCCTCAAAGAATTAAAATGGAAAACATGTTCTTTTTAATTTTCCGCGGTTCGCAGACAAACGTCGCGTGACCCGCGACGACTATTAAAAGAAAAACTAATTTCCATACTAAAATATGATTCGGGCCGCGATCCGAAACGTCGCCGCATATCTGATCGGAATACAGTTAACGTGCTCCCACCGAATTATAAAACTATAAAGTTACATGTCGTTTAATGTGCACAACAAACCGCGCTTTCTTTTTGACAAACGCCCCCTAATAATCGCGTGTTTGTGTCGAATTAATGACAAATTCGCCGTCCGCCCGCGAAATGAGCGCCTTTCGGCAGCCAGCGAGCTATTATTACCTGCCAGCGACGTCGCGCACATGTCGTGCACTAGCTACACTCACTACTCGTAAATCACAACTTGCAAAACTTCCTCCCTGCATTCTCGTAATTAGCTACTGCGATGTCACGGTTCATGCGACATGCCGATTTTAAACTGCATTTTACTGCACATTTGCTAAATTATAGTTGCGTGTCTGTTACAGGGAGACCCAAAGGTCAACACAGCGCCCCCCGCGGCGGCCCGCCACGCTCCTGGACTAACGCCGAACTAACAGAAGCTCTACAACATGTATGGAACAAGAAAATGACTACGAGCCAAGCGTCACGGATCTTCGGGATCCCGTACAACTCTCTGCTCATGTACGTCCGCGGGAAATACGGGAAGAGCTTGAAGTTGGAGCAGCTGAGGAAGGACTGCACGGGCGCTCCGCTCGACATCCTGGGAGGGAACAATAACAACAACCAGCCTCCCAAACATCACGACAAAGACGATCAGGGTGGCCAGAGACCGGCGAGCTCCGAGTCCGACATGGGAGCCAACATGTTCAACCCGTTCCCTCCTGGGTTCTACCCGGAGTTCCCCCCGGGTTTCCCGATGCCCCTCAATATGCTGCACTTGTTACCTCCCGGAGATAAAGGTCGAGACCTGTACCAGTCGATGCCGCTTGCGTTAGACTCTCTGTCCACGGGCGGGAAGGAAGAAGACTGTAAGAGCGACCGTTCTAAGGAGAACTCTGCTGATGAAGATGGGGATTCATATCGCGCGCCGTCCCTGCAGCCACATCCGAGTGATGCGCGGGCGCTGTTACATCACAACGGGCAGGACTAGCTCTATTCTGGTATTCGTTGGCGTCGCGTTCGTGTCCCTCAAGCTCATCAGATTGTTTAAAGTTTGAGTCAACGATGAAAATGTTGCAGATACGATTTCGGATTAACATAAAAAATGTTAATCAATCCTTCTTTATATTTGGTCTGCTCATGTAATTTTATCTCAATTCAATTTTCTGTGGTATCACAACATATTATAAAACAAATTCGTCCGCCGCGTCTGTCTGTTTGTGCCCGCCTCACCTATAAACTGCTAACGGAATTTTATTTCGGTATTCACGATTAGATAGGTGATTCTCAAGTAAGGTTTACGATATTAAACATAACAGCTGAGCATTATAGGAATTGTGAAAAATAATATAATCCGCGGTAACATATTTCTATCTCTAATAGATAAGTAGTTAAAAGCTTATTTATATAGGTATTCAAACTCGTAATATGATTTTTATTTCAAAGTTTAAGTTATTATAAGAAACAAATTTTTATTTTCTAAGCGAATGTGAAAACAAAAATATATAACTCAATTTTTGAAATAAAAATATGAAAACTAAGCAAGACTCCGCTATCACAGGCCGCATACAAACGGAGAAAATGTTTTCCTACCCCTAAATAATATCTAAACTATTTTTTAGTCTATATTATTGATATAATGAAAAACTAACGTTATATAGTATTATCATAATTCATAATTTGAGGTGCTTGAACTTTTGAGCTGTATTTCAAATTTTGAAAAAAGGAAAAGTTACATCTATAGTTTTTCATTAAACATGTAATATAGGGTAGGTAAACTTGTTTCAGTTTGTATAAGACATTATCTCTTTCTCTTTCTGACTGAGTTGGTCTACCTTGTCATGGTCGCACAGATGGGCGCGGTTGTCGATCCTCTTTAGCCTTACTAGCAGACCAAACAATGTAGTTAACAAATTGTAAATGTTTTAATGTTGTAATTAGATCTATACTTCAATGTAGGTACATATATTACCTTACCTACCTATAGTAAATCTTAGACGATAATGTTCCAAAATCCTTCAAAAATGATCTGATGAGCTTATTTTAGTTTCACATAACGAACGTCGCGATATTTTCACGCCACGATACGAATTTTAAAGATGTACCAAAATTTTTTTTAACAATTATGATCTTTGTAGACTTTATTTAATAAACAGATGGCTCTGTTCTTACTTTTTATTTTACTTATCTAAAATAATGTGAACTATTTGTAAAAGTATGTTCCCTTTATTTTTATCTGAATTAATTTCAGATGTATTTTATATATTATCTTTTTTTAATTTATTTTTAAACTTTTCTTCATTGAACGGTTTATGGTAAAAGCGAACATACATTATTTAAATTTTACATTTTTTCTACTGTGATACAAGCAACATCACAGTTTATGTTTCTTTAATAAATAATTTAAAATGTATTTGCCGTTTATATTTAAAAGTAGTAGAATTAAGTGTGAATTTTAAAAGATTTAAAGAAGTGAGTGTCCACAATCAGAACTAGGTAAATTTATATAAAATAAATAATGTTAATATTGTAAATGTATAGGATATATGTTGCATACTTTAGGAGGTAATTTATTATCCGAAGGAGTGCAATAAAAGGAAGAGAAATTGTGTTGTGATCGCTGTTGCTAATTAAGTTGTTTAGTTTCAAATTGTGAACATTATTACATTCCTTCTACATTCTACATTCCGTGCACTTTCTACTTAATTACTTAGTTAATTTCAACTTTTCCCCAAATAGTTGTACAAGTATATGTAAAAGGTACCGCTGTAGATGTATGTTAGTAGTTGATACTGTCTACATTCCACCAAAGTTTGTAAAATATTTCGTAATATAGTTATTACATAATATACAATTTTTAATTGTAAATAATTATAACTGATAAGTAATAAATGGAATTATAATTAATGTATTATCTCTGATTAAGAAGACATTAAGTGTCTAAAATCGTAAATAGTAGTGTATTTGTAATTGTTGTAGTTTTAGTGAAGTGAAATTTAAATTGAAGTATATTCATTGAAGGACCGCGACGCATTATTCACTAAAGTAGAAACTGTTCTAAAGGTTTATTTTATATTTGTTTACCGGAAAGGGTTATTCATTTGGATATAAACATGAGTGAGCGCCAGGTTAGACAAAGTATCTGCACATAATGTTCAAATCTAAAGGAGCTTCTCGAGTGTTTAGTAAATAATGAAGGATTAGTATAAAAGTATAAATGAAGTTCACGGTAATACTGCCTAGCTTTAGATAACTTCATGAGAGTGTAGGTAAAGTGAGATACGAAAGTTAATTTAAAGTTTATGATGTCTGTGTCTAAATGTATCAATGTTAGAAAAATATATTCATTTATTGTGTCAATCGCATCACCTGTCTCGGATTTTTTTAAATATTAAAATAACTAAAAAAATGTTTTCATAAATCATCACAAGTCAGCAATCACAGATATTATAACTACGGTCATTATAACATAAGGGGTAACTATTTAAAATTGAAATTAAAACTGCAATCTCTTACAGACAAGACTGATCAGTAATTCTACTATATTTTGTAAAGTTGTACATTTCATTATAATCACATTTTCAGAACAGACAAGTAGTTTACTAGCAGAATAGACACAAACAACAATACTGTCATACAGGGATTTTATATATAAACTAATTAATTACCTACATTTATATTATTGAATTGTGTATATTTTAATATACACACCTTTACTTTTTAAATAATTTAGTAATTGTTTTGATTTTTTTTTTATCTGTTAATTGCTTCTCATTGATGCGATTATTGATGTACCTAGGTAATGATCATTGTTATAAATAATTATAGAAAATAAATTTAAAATATATATAAGGAAGCAATAGCTGATACCACTTTTCCGTAGCAATTCATGTTAGCACTTTGGCTTCACGAAACTTAAATTAAAGGAAATTAAGTGCCAAATAAAAATAATAGTAAATTGCAGTCTCCATCTACAAACGCGCGACCATCTTTTTATTTTTAAATATATGTATTTATCTGTACAGTAATTGATGTTTTAAATATTTTGACCAATTTATCTAATTTGGTACAAATTCCAGCAGTATTATGAGTGATTTTGTTAATGTTTTAATTGAATCTTTTTTTATTAAGTTTTGTTATTTGTTAACGATAAATACATTAATAAGGTTAAGTGAATTTAAAGTAACATGATCTTCCGTAGAATAATTGAACACAGCACACATCTACTTAGTTTTGTCTAAGTTCAAACACTTTCAATATCACCATAATAAATATGTCCTGTTTCATTACATCAATACAATTTTAAATCTTTATTACTTAATTAACAATAAATTTAATTTCTCTAATTTCTCTCCTACTTTAAGATACCAATCATAAGACCAGATGCACACTATGACTTCTACCTAAATCTCATTTACCACGAGTCAATATTGATGTAAGTAATAGTGTCCACCTGTGTCGCATGTTCATTGTAGCTATTTAGTTAATAAAGTTTTTGTGATAAGTTCAAATATTTAGTTCCTTCATTTTTGTTACAAATATTTATAAATACTGTATTCGCTATTAGTTAGCATTTAGATAAAATTATTAAGTTGTGTAATTTAATTTGTTGTATCTTGAATACATTAAAAATAAATAAATTAAAAAATATCGTTACTTTAGGGTGTAAAGAAGATTATCTATTTGAACTTTTAAAAATATAAAATAATATTTATGTTCTAGTAACAATCTATCGTGTATTGAGAGAACGATGGAGAGAAGTAGTGAAAATTGGTTTACGATCACCAACGTAAAGTGTAAAAAAATAAAAGTATCAAATTACCATTTGTCGTTTCATTTTAGATGTAGGTATTATTTTTGTACTTAGATGTTCAACTAAAAAATTCAGAGCTCGAAATGGGGCAGGAACTCAGGAGTGACACGTGATCTAGCACATGACTGACACGAAGCAATAGCATCTCCGCTTTTGGACGACATTTTGTCGACGATTTGAATGTCTGTCACGTCATATAGAGGTATAGGTCGGGGCATTCTGTGTCACAAGTCGTACAAGGCACGTCTGTACCACGCTTTGAGTATTTAGGTGCCACACGACATTAAGAGGGCACCGCGCCTAAATCCCTAAATGTGCCCATTCGTCCAATCGCTGCCGTACGGCCCTCCGAAATCGAGCACAAACTTGTCTAATTCTTGTAACAAATAGTCCGCCTAGATCGTCTGGCGGCCGGAATGGGAAATTTTCGGTGCGATGCGCCGGACCAATGTGTGGCCTACTTTAAGAGCCCAAGGGCTAGCGCATAGCAGCCCCAACGCATTATTATGTAGCAAGACAGTTCCGGTTGAGCTCGACGACCAATGTGGAGTTTTAGATCTCTAAACACCCCTCCCCCGTCCCGTCACGTCCCATTCAGCGCACCGCTCGTAAGGGCACCGCGTTGTTTGTCTGTTCCGTACTAATAGAAATTCACAAGTACTAGGACAGCATAAATACAAAGTGGTACCTGTGATGCGATTTCGTGGGTAGTTCTAGATCTCTATTGACAAAAAAATACTAAACAACCCTTCCCCCGTCCCGTCACGTCCCATTCCCGCATAGTAATTATTAAAATTTGTGCCACCGCGTTGTCTGTTCCGTAGTAATAGAAATTTACAAGTACCCGGACAGCATAAACACAAAGTGGTACCTGTGATGCGATTTCGTGGGTAGTTCTAGATCTCTATTGACAAAAAAAATACTAAACACCCCTCCCCCGTCCCGTCACGTCCCATTCAATTCACCGCTCGTAAGAACTATTACTTTAATCTGTGGCACCGCGTTATTTGTCTGTTCCGTACTAATAGAAATTCACAAGTACTAGGACAGCATAAATACAAAGTGGTACCTGTGATGCGATTTCGTGGGTAGTTCTAGATCTCTACAAATTAAATAAAACATGCATACTATCCTTTTCAAATACAAATAGAATACAGACAAAAACATGCACACACAACACCCTCCTTTTGCGTCAGGGTGGTCAGACGAAATGAGGCTGCAGTTGTATCACTTCCCGCAAAGGGCGTTATAGAAACTTTCGTTGATTATATGGGGGCCTTAAAAGAAACTCAATATTCTGGTATTATCACATTTATTCGTACCCTTTTAATTTAACATCTTAAATACAAACGTACATATAATTGTTAGCATAACGGTGGATACACTTAACGATACATTCTCAATAATGAATTAAATTGAGCAGAATGCAAGCATAATGTTGTTCTAGTGGTCTGAAATAGGTAACTATTTTAATTTTATTTGTATCACACATATCATTTCTTTGAAATCGGCGAATATACTTCTGTACTAACTATTTATATTTACAATTATGAAAGCGCATTTACATTACTTGAGTGGAAACATTAGAGATGATATCATACATGTCGGACACTATTAAGTAAGTAGAAATGAACAAGCAACTTTTAAGTTTATAATCATATTATTTAATTACTAATAAAGACCAATTGATAAGAGATTAAATTTACGATATTATGACATATTTAAAATGATTATAAGGATTATAATTACAAGGGGATAATTAATAAATTTGACTTGGCATATGGCAGTACATATAATAATTAAACTTGAAAGCCACCTCTTCACCTTTTGGCAGTGAATTGCACAATCTGCCTACCCTAAAGCGAAACGGGTTCATACCATTGTTTCACGATTTAATAAATTAAAGCAAATTAAGTTAATTTCTAAATAATGCCCAAAACATGGCAATTTAAACTTTTATCACTAAATACTCAAATATTTAAAACGAGCAAGATATGGTATGGTGCAAGTAATATTTTATGTAATTAACTCTTATTTCTATTTATAGTAATACAATAATATTAACCATATTCAATTCTATTTGGTTGACAGTCAATTCTCAATTTAGTAAATTATTTTTAATGGATGGACATTCTTAACTCGGTTTGAAATTATATTATGGCTACTTATTAATAACAAAAATAATGTATTTTAAGTGTTCCTAAATGTTAACATTTAAATGCCTTATATAATAGTGAATAACATTTTATAATAACGACTTACTATTAGACGTAACGTACTGAACAATCGCAGACTTTATCAATAAATATTAATACTACGAGTTTCAAATAAGGATAGGCGTGACCTTGACCGCGAGTGACCGCCATCAGACGAACTACGGTCTCCAATAATAAATAATTAGATATATGAACATCTATTCTTATTTGAAACGCATAGTAGCTGCATCAGCTCAGACACAAATAGGTACCATACCAGTTCTCACTAAGACACAAGGGATCATATTCTAGACATAAATAAGAAAATATTACCTAATTCCCATTGGTACGCGCCGTTTAGTCAAAATAAACCAATCATAAACAAGCAGTCAAGAAACAATATAAAAAAGTCAATCATTTTCAATTACTATTACTCAGTCTTATAATTTACTAAATTTATTGAACACCAACTTTTATTTCACACAAACTAATCATAAATATCATCACCTTACAGATTCATATAAAACAGTTCGTACACCAATGAGAATTAGAACTTAAATTGTCACCTGTTATTACCAAATTACCCGTCCTTTTTTTTTTCAAAATATCAAGTTTTTACAAGTTATATTTACAGTACAAATTGAAATATTACTATATATTAATTTTCCAAGTTACTTACTACAACTGCTTTGTATTATATGGCCTATAAGTAAGTCTCTCTTTTTCACAACTCTTGTAAACTCGCACGCATTTCACAAAAACGTTGCCAAACAAATAATCAAAAACAATTTCTCATAAATACGGTGGTACACCATAAAAACACAAGTAAACAAAGTCTCTAAAAAAAATACGTCAATTTCTCTAGAAAAATACAAAACTAAAATTCAAACAAAACTCACATTAAGAGCCAAATTGTTCATTTTAATACGACATTAGTAGCAGAATCTTAAATTAGGTCTTAAATCAATAAATTAATCGCATACAAACCATAAACTATAATTATATCATAAGTAAAATATATTTTAGTAAATTAGGGTAACCACAAAATGTCAAATACAATTTTCTTGTGGTTTACCTGTATCGTTGATTGAACCCTGAAAATGGTAACTGAAAAAACCAACAACCTACTAACACAAAATACCAAATAATTATTGTTTTTACAAAAAAGCAATTCTGTCAATAGCCAAATGCCACCTATATTATTTTTGCGTATTAATCAACAGACACACAGATGTGGTCAAAACAGAGTAAAAGTTGAGAAAGTCTAGGTATCGCAGCAAGAGTTGAAGCCAACAATACACACACTGTACAGATACGTGATACACACATACCTTAACGTGTTATGTTTGCCTCAAACTTCGCTGCGTTGCCTACATTATTTGATTGATGAAACAGAGTGCTCTCTTTGCAGTAGGCGTCTTGTTAGCAGGCCGTTGGAAAACATCTTTCGTAACTTAGTTGTACCATACATTTAACAATTTGGCAATATAATGAATTATTCGTTCCATTATAGTAGTTTATGATACGGGATCATAATAGGGGTAATTAAAACACAAGTGGAATTTAAAAAAATGAGGCGCAGCCGAATTTTCTAATAGCATCCACGAGTGTTTTAATTTCAAGTTATGTGCCCGTTCATACACTACTTTATCTAATCCCATGCAATAGTACAAAATAAATTGAACCAAGATATTTTTCTTAATCGACAAATTGGCGGCAAATCGCGGTTACCTACTTTCTGCGCATGCTCCTTAACTGTCAAGTGACTCCCACATGGGAGTGTCCATATTTTCATAGAGTTTAATGTGGCTGCATAACACATATCCTTTGCCCTTTCTGCATTTAAAAAAAACAACATTACGATATCGTTTTTGTATGAAAACTTCGGTACTATAATACATTATAGTATCGAAGTTTGACATATTAGAGACGCGTGTATGTAAAACATATCATTATAAAGTATAATTCGATTTTGTAATAGAAATTTTACGATATAAGAGTAGATAAAATAAATTAAATTGAAATTTCTCCATAATGGAATGATTACTGTTTCATAATTTAATAAGAAAATAATTTAAGTTATTAATTAAAGAAATTATCTAAATTATAGTTTAATCTTATTAGATTCCGGAACCGTACCATATTTTTATGGCATTCGGTAATGAAATCAATCACAAACAAAATGATTACGTACTATGTCAAATTTCCTACGTAGCATAGTTAGAAAATCGGCTGTAACGAACAGACGCGGATGATATTTAAAAGTTCCGTTTTATCTTTTAGAGGTACGGAACTTTAGAAAATCATTACTAAAATAATGTAATTGACCATACGAAGCATTATATATTTTCGCTGAACGAAATCAATATAAATAAGAACCTTTCAAAAATTTCACAAAAATAGATAACGAAACAATCGATGAAATTTAAAAAAATAATTGAACTGTATAACATTTTGTCTCTCTAAAGTTCCAGCTACATTATCGCCTTTCGCCATTATCGCCTACAACAATAATTGACGCGTTGTGGAAGTGTAGCCGTACTTAATGCATTAATTTTTGCAACGCGTTGCTTAACGACGTAGCTCGAGTGTCGGCGTTTTGTCACGTTAAAAAGGGATTACCGCGTTAATTGATGCGTTGTTGTGGCTACACTTGCACAGCTCATTGTATTGATCGCACTCGAGTCAGGCAGACGTTCATTAGAGTTTTTTGCACACCTACTTAGTATGAGAATATGGAAACAGCATATTGGAGCTATGAAAATGTTTTAGAATTCCAGATTTTATAAGATCGTCATAAAAACCGTAGAATAAAATGACTTCCTCCATCTTTAAATTATTATAATAATTATAGCATTAAACTTTGGGTTGGCCGTCACATACAAGACGTGTAGCCACTATAAAAAACGTGATTAGGCGTTTACGTAATATAGCCGCAGCATAACAAATATATCATTCAATACGTTAAAGGGAGACAATACAGTTTTTCAATTATGTTTACTATGGCGGTTTAATACACAAATAATAATAAAGGTACATTTCAATGTCTCGCCAGCGAACATTTTTTGGCCAACTGCTGAACGTACCTATTGACAATTGCTTGAATTTCCGAAGGTAGTTTATTCCTATCATAAGTCTTGCTATAGGCGCTGACAGCCGTTAATATCTGCGAATGTAGATCCAGCAGAGCATCCAACCCGATGGAGCGGAGTGCTTTAGCGTTCTTATATAGTATGTTATCTAATTCAGTCTTGTCAATCAATATTTGATCGCAATCTGAAACAAAATTATATATATGTAACATATTTTTTTATATTAAGGCAAACAAATGCAATGCTAACGAGTGAGGGCAACCATCGCTACATGTGTCGCAAATTTGTAATGCCTCCATTTACTATGAGAAATGCAGACCATTCAACTTATTAACAAATTATATGGAAAGCATCAATAAAGATGTCGTTGTAGTACGGTTTGTTTTTTTTTGTTTTCTTTCATCACGGGTTGCCTTACAGCTCCCATTACATTACAGTTAAAATTTGAATAACCAGTAAAATCGTCGTAAACTTTCCTATATATCAAACATGAAATATTGCAGAATTGCATATGGTTTGGAGTTAACTTTATCTCATATCTGAATGGTTGGTTGCGTGAGGTGAACTGAGGTGGGTTCCTCTAAGCACGTTTGGAAGCATGGTATAAATAAAAAAGCTTACCTCCGTTCACATGATCATGCCCAGAGTTTCTTTTCTTTGGTGAGGTCTTTGATTTTTCTACTTTTTCACTAGATTTTCCCGAACTGAAATAAATGGAATAAAATAAGCATAGAGAAACTAAAATTGAAATAATAAATAGAGATCCTTAAGATAAGAGAAGACATTAAGAAATCATATTTTAGCTTACATTTTAATCTATGATGAAAGTTTTATTAATTCTTTCAGTCGTATCCCTAAGATACTTTGCTCCCATACAAAATCTCATATTTTTTATAGAAGCACGACAAGTGACTCGCCATACACTTGCTGAAGAGTGGGTGAACTCAATAACGGTGACAAAAGTTCTACGAGTATGTTTATTGATAATACCACAATGGTTATGCACGAGCCATGAGAAGTCGACTGTGTTTGTTGAGTCCAGAATGTCAGTTTTAAATTTGATATTCATCATCTGAACCGAAACGCGATACGTTGTATCACTTGATGGCATTTTTAACGATGGGCAGACCCTACAACTACTAGAATAATTGATTAATTCATACCTATCCAACGGAGCCTTAACGACCCCGTGCGAGTTCAGCTGGAACATCAGGTCGCTGTGTTCGTGCGACACGCGACTGTTGCGTAGCGGTGCGTCATCGTCCGACATTGAGTCTTCGTTGGAGGAGGCCGACACGCCAGACCCGTTGGGCAGCGGAGTCGACGTGACCATCGGTTTGTTTTCTTTGGACTCCTCGTCGGTGATTATTGTTTGGTTGCTGTAGTTCTGAAAGTAAAGTGTAAGAATGGTATAGTTTTAGAGTCACGACTATGCCAAAATAAAGTTAGAACTACTTATTCAACACTTCAAAAACAGTTTATACCAGCTTTCCGCTCCCGGCTTCGCCCGTGGATATTTTCGAACAACATAAAATATACCCTATGGATATCGTAGCTATTTATTCGTGAAATAATTTTTAGAATTGGTTCAGTAGTTTGAGAGATTACCCCTTATATCCAAACTTACAAACTTAAGTCTTTATAATATTGGTATAGATTGTTATAATCATTAAAATGTCATTGATTTTCAATTCAAGGATTTTAATCGATTAGAAACATTATTAGTTTTTCTTTCAAGTAGATTTATTTTTCTGTTCAATATGGACTACAACCAGGTTGATAAACGATGGTATGATAGTCATTGTAAAAAGTACAGTATGTTAAGTTCGTACAGAGACACCACTCTCATTAGTCTCACAGATTAAGAGGATGTATAGAGCTAAATGCGAGTTTTATGATGCGTAAAAGTACATGATCCACTGCAGTGACCATAATCAAAAAGATATATGATATTCTTGAGGTTATGCGTTATTAAGATACTGTGTTCAAAACATAATACAACTATATTGATTCGATAGAAAAAAATCACGAATGTACCTCTAAAAAAATATTTTACTGTCTAGAAACAGTACTAAAATGCATGCAATGATTCTGATCTAGCAATATACTATCGTAATACTGTTCAATTTTTTAATAAAATTTTCAGCAAGTTCCTTTATTCTCATTTTCGACATTTTATGTACGCACTTCACGCGTGTGTGCGTAAGCCCCTCATGTACCGACAGTACCGGCTGCACCCTGATGCTATATTATTAGTGGCAGCCACGTCGTTTGTTGTGTATGTGTACCCGCGTGGAGGCGGTGCCATCTCTCAAGGTCTTTGGCTCTATCCAGCGTCTTAAGGTGTGTCATACAGTACAGTGTCCGACAGATAAGTTCAAATTAAATATCTCAACAGAACTGGCCACTTATTAGGTATATCCTCAAACGGCGGCTAAATGAGGAAGACTCGTTCTCAATGTTAGCATAATCATACAGACATAGTGTTATTTATTTATTATAAATTTTTTTTATTCACTTAAAAATATAATATATTTTATTTGTATCTATTAGAGGTAGATATATGCTACCGCGGTCTTTTTTGTAGATAATTTAATTCCACACAATTCTTGCCTGCAACAGACGGATTAGACACGTCATAAAAACTCGCGAGGGCTAACTTTTTCCCGATTATACTGTTAATGCTCAGCTCCTACAAGTGATAGGTCCATGTTTAGTTTAATGCTCGTAAACTTTCTTCGTGAATTATCCTATCTACTCGTGAAAATCGCATCAAAATCCGTTCAGTAGTTTTTGCGTGAAAAGGTCACAGATAGTCAATTTTACCTTTTGCGTCTTCGCCCTCTTGACAACAAGTCCCTTGGACCAAGCGTTAATTCTCCTTCGCTTCCTCCGCACACCGTTAGCGCTGTCGTTCTTTTCGGCACTTCGGACACTCTTCGTGTCGCAGCTGCCCGCTACGAATCCCTCTGGCGAAAATTATTTTATATAAATATACAAACTTGACAGAGGCTAACGATCTAGAACAAAAAGAGCGAGTCTTACAGTAGTTAGTAACTATTACAACTACTCAAACTGTGAGAAAAAAATCACGTCAATTCGTTCCGTTTTGACCTGATAAAACGACAAACAAAGAAACACTTTCAGGTTCGTGTTTCATACAATCTGTATGGAGCCACCGTACATTCGCTACAGTCTAGTCGTTAAAATAACGTCTTTTAAGAATTTTAAATGAAAACTTATTTGGAAAAGACATGCAAAGTTTGTTTACCAAATAAGACAAGTCAAAAAAATACGCTTTAGTGGCTGTGGTCGGCCATTAGACGCAGCCACTAGGCTGAGCTCGATCACATGTGGCATACTATATACTCGCCTAGTGTGCGGGGCTTATAGTAAAAAAAAGTTTATTTTCAATTGCTATCGTATTAGCCGCTGCGACAGTGTTTGCTGCCCTATCTATCATCACGTCTATCTTAAGAAGGGTAGACAGGGACAATCGAATGCCAATTGCTACAATTCTAACATACCCCTTTCGCCTGTTTTGTATTCAAGTGCTCGGCGATTGTAACACTGCCCTCTGCCAGCACCTCATTTCGCTTCTGTCGTGAAATATAAACAATTGATATAAGATACTCACGTAAATTAGAAGCCGTATATATAAAGTCTGGCAGATCCTCGTCTCCTTTGGTCCCCTCCTGCTGTCTACGTCGCGCGATATCCTGGCACTCCTGCTCGAAGTCGCTGTCCATCTCCACTTCGATGAGCGCGTGGGCGTGGTCACGGAGCGAGCAAGCCTCGTGGCGAATTTGTTTGTCCGACGACGTTCTGTTACGAATCTTTTATTAGATAATGACAGGATGTGAAGATAGTTGAGGAAAAGTTTTTTTTTCCTTAGATAGCACATGTGACTTGGTGTAAAGTGGCTATATAGAATAGAGGTGGCAAACAAGAGTATACATATAGCCCTATGTTTGGATTATTGATAACACGGTGGTTATGCACGAGGCAAACCAAGTGAACTATTGGTGAGTACATATGTTCGACTCAGGGTATATAAATGTCGGTAATATACTGGATACTCATCATCTGAACCCAAACGCGATACTGTCTTTGGCGGCATTTTTAATAATGAGCGAGTACAAGAATTAAAAGACCAAAAGGTAATAGGGGGCATACCATTAAATTTTTCTTCGCAGTTCTTATTCAGGCCTGTTATATATGTTACCTTCTTAGTTGGAATCAAACGGAATATTGGCGCAGGCGATTTATAATGGTAATGTATTTTCACGTAAAAACTTAAAACCATAAATACGACATTAGGGCCATCTATTGGGACTTGGGAGCTAGGCCAAGACGTACAAAAACCTTATGGACACACGCCTCAAAGAAATCTAGGAAGATTAAAAAAAGTTTAGTACATACTTGTCCGGGTTGTACTCCAACGCGTTCGCACAAATGAGATCGACATCATCCAGAAACTCCTTAGCGCAGTTGTACTTGTGCATGTCCACTTTGGTCATCATCGTTTCTAAGTCCATCGGCTGTGTGACTATATCTAAGTAGTCGGTCACCTGCAATCATATTAATTTAATGGTTACTATAAAATTATTACGTAACTAACTCTCTGTCTCGGCTTTGTCCGTGGTAATTTTTGATCGGTTGACGTTTATGATTGCTGCCCCGCTCCTTTGGGTTGTAGCGTGATGTGATATTGCCATGTTATGCACTTTCCCCATAGAGTACTAAGCCTATGGAGGGGCCATAGACGGGCTTCCCCTTTCGCCAATTTTTTACCCTTTGACCAGTTAAACTGACCAGGTGCGAAGTAATAAGTTACCTTAGATTTCGTTGGTATCGTTTAGTGTCGCGAGACAGAGCTCTAGGAAAATAGTTTATTGTGATGTTTTAAATGGGAAAGGCGATCTAGGACGTCAAACTTGCGGAAACAGTGTTTCCAATGTTTGTATTTTAACACAATCATCATATAACGTAAAATCCGTTGCGACAATAAAACGACAGAAAAACACAGTGGTACAGGGGCTAGTACTAAACGTTTAATAAGCTCGTCAAATAATAGTACAACTGACCTCTTCCAGATCCACAGGCTTAGTAAACTTGTAGAACCGCCTATTGGAGGCCAACTTCCTGCAGATGTCTCGCAGGAAGATCCGCAACTCCCGCAGCTTGTAGTCTTCTTTACGTTTTTTGCGGGCGACCTCGTTGGGACTCTCCTTCGGCGGCGGCGGTGGGGGCGCTGCGGAAAAGATTATATTATGTTGTAGTACTTTTAACTAAATTATTCTCTCAAATCTAGAGGTGTATTTAAGTTTTTCCCAGGGTACCCAGCGGAAGACCAAGTCTTGCTCTTTTAGCCGATGGTATTTGTGAGGCTATACCTACGAGTGGCCAGTTCTGTTGAGGTATATTTAGATGGAAAAGCCTTTAAGTGTTGTTTGTCGGATTATGTACAAGTTTTTAATTATAAAAACCCATTAGTACATGGGTGCGTCGGTGGCCGAGTTTAAATTGGGTCATAATGACCTAAGACATATTTAAGTACGTGAAAATCTTGGTGCGCAGTTTGTCACGCGATATCGCCAAAGCTAAAAAAAGTCTCGCCAACTGCAGTCCTAGGTACATCTCATTTAACCATTATATTATCATGTAGCAAGTAAGGTCATCATAATAAGAGGAACTTCAACATTCATCAAATACCCACACTTTCCATTAATCGATTTTTATTCACGACATACGTACCTAAAGGTAAAGGCGGTGGTGGCTCCGCATTGTCCACAACTGGCGGTTCCAAAGGCGTCTCAGTGATGGCCGGCTTTAGGAACATTATCACCTCCGACAGACTCGCTTCCCGCATGTTGTATACACACTCCTTGTATGAGGGGAACAAATCTTGTAACTGAAAACATATATAATTACAAATAAGCAACCGATCTTCATTTTTATTTTCATATTATAAATCCTATTTTTCCTCCCCATGTAATGTGACATAAAAATTTCTCGCGAAGGATTTCCGGGATCAATAGAACCTTTCTCCGGCCCTCCAAATTACTACGTACGTCCGTTGCTCTCTTTTGACCAACAAACAAACACATTTTCCCATTAATAATATCAGTTATGAAGTTAGGATATCAACAGCTACTTTACCTCAGCAGGTAGATCATCGTAACCCAAACAGGTGGTAGCTAACAGCAGCGTGTCGTCTCCCGCCGCGCGCGACCGCCACAGTTGTAGAAACAGTGCGATGCCCTGCGCGCCCAACTGAGTCCATACTGCCGTCAGGTCGCGGACAAACAGCACGCAACCGCGGTCGGCTCGGCGACATTCCGAAAATACCTTGAAATTATTAGTACAGTAGTCATATATAGGTACGGTTAGGGACAGGGAAATGTGTGCCATCTGACAGTCTATGATATAAGTCTGGTATGCAGTATGATAGTGGTATCCCAAGATCAAAGGGTCACAGAATGTACCACGTGGCAACGCAGCTAGCCTTATGGGCACTTTCCCAGAAGGAAATTTTTAATTAAAGGGTTTATTTGTATATGTTATAGGTTTTTTTCACTGAATATAAAAAAAAGAATGAAATCAAATTTAATACTGTCAAATAAAATATTCTCACTTCAATATTTTCAGACAAAAAAAGCATATCTATTGAACTTTATCTGAACTCAGATACCGCTCAGAACCATCATTGGCTAGATCTCTCTAAGATAAGATGTAGCCCCCTTACCGATATAAGCGCCTGCTCCTGCGTGAACACGTACGTAGAGTGCAGAGTGGCCACAGTCAGCTCGCGCACCGCCACCCTCTCGAGACGGGACAGCAGCGCGGGCCCCACTAGAGACGAGCCGCACGGACCGCACACCAAAAGCGCGCTGCCGGCACCCACGCCTGAACTTAACCTGCGACACAACACAAATCAAGTAATATTTTTACCACTCCTATTTTAAGAGCCAAAATGAATTTATAAGCACGATTTTTTTTAAACCATAAAATAATTACCTTCTTTCCAGTGGCGGTACAAAAATCTTATTCAACATTAGCTGTGCCTCTTTCACTTGTGCACTCAACAGGGGTGTCACGTGGTCGGGCAACCTTCGTGCCGGCAGCGGGGCGGAGCGAGCACCAGCGACCACTAACGAGTGCATCGCTTCTTCCATATCCGAGTTTATGACCTCAACCTTGAACGTAAATAAATTTAAATTTAGCTGATTGTTTATATTATAAAAAAGCTAGTTTCGCATTCATTGATTATTCCGTTGGGCCCCAGCCATAGCTACCCTAGTCCAATAGTATACTAAGTAAATAATGCTAAGTATTTTTTTTTCATAGGCATCTAGTAAATAATTAAAAATAGTTTAAATATATATACGCCACTTTTGGTTCGGAGAGGATGTTTCGTATATTGATGGCTCTGTGAATCAATAAATTCTTACATCAGAGGACGTTTTCTATTATATTTTCATTCAGATTACCTCCAACAAAATAGGAATACAGACTTGTAAATAATTACATTGTATTCGTATATAAAATTATATTAAATACCTTCTTTGCATCTATTATCAGGGCATGTTCGCTCTCGTACACTTGCGGAAATACACGTCTTAGCGCTTTCAATACGGCTTCAGAACATAACGCCTTTAAATCCGAACCTAGAATATAGAAAAATACACCATTATTTTACCATCAAGCATAACTATTTAACAAACGAAAAATGTTTCATAATTTCACTCAATACACTTATAAAACTAAGTTATTACCTCTTGAATTTACTATCGTTCGACTTTATGGACTCCAATACAAAAAATTGGAAATTATTTTTAAAATACAGTTAAAAAATTTGTTTGCAGTTCACGGACAAATACAAACACTTTACAATTATAAAATATCGATCAAAATAGTGCAGACGGAAAAATATGTCACTCTCCGGCCTTGTATCCATGTGCAAAAAAAAACACTTCGACCCGTTACTCTGTTTTGAAGTGAAAGTGGAACAAAGAAACAATGAAGACTTTCATAGTCATTTAGCTGTTGATATTTCTTGAGGCTACCTAACGAGTCACCAGCTCCATTTAGATATCCTGATACCGAAATGAATCTCAGTAAACATTACCTCCATATCCACTAGTAGCTTGAGCTATATGATCCAGCATAGATTCGGGCGGTTTGGGGTCCCACTCTTTGGTGTATATATGGAGGATGTCCTTCCTGGCCGACGAGTGAGGTGGGGGGAAGTGAAGTTCCCGATCAAACCGACCCGCTCGCCGCAACGCCGGATCCACGGCATCCAAGCGATTCGTCGCGCCAATCACTACGACCTCCCCTCTGAAAGTTAGTATGAATTTATTTAAAAGTGTACTAATTTCAATACTTTTTCTTTTTTAAGTGAAATATTGTTCGTTTCTTATTTGACAAATACTTAGTGCATTCAGCAACTTGCCACATCTTACAGGTTATCTATCAATATTATCTATTCTGTAAAAAAGAAGCTTAACAATTTATTTAAACGCTCATGTGGAAGAAGAGACGATAATTCCATACAAAAATACTTCTTCTGGTGTACTAAAAAAGGCTTCTGACGGCAATTCATCTGTGATTTAGTTGAATTACAAATATAATAAAAATATATTTTAACCATCGGGTTCCTTTCTGGTACGATACCCTAAAAAGCCATAATAACAAAGCCCTTACCTATCACACAGTCCGTCCATCTCAGCCAACAAGGTACCGACGACGCTCGTGTGCACCTGCTCCTGTCGCACGCTGCGGACCGGCGCGAGCGCATCTATTTCGTCGAAGAATATTATAGACGGTTTCATTTTGTTTGCCTGGAATTAAACACCGCGGAAATTAAATCTTAGGACATTGTTTCCCAAAGTGGATTATATGGACGCCCAGAGGTCAATTTCGACTTGCCGGGGTCCATGTCAGTCAGGATTAAAAGTATACAGTTGGGAAAATTCAATATTTGGCAAGCAGTGTGTCTTAGCTGAATGTAGACAGTCAAAAGAGACTCTGCCTAACCCAGATACAGGCCTGACCCGTCGTCTTATGAGCCTCAAAAGAAACCATCTAAGGTTGGTTACACATGCATTTAACAAACATATTTTTTAATATTGGTATTACAGAGGCCTGTAACAAGCTGTTCTCTCAGGTCAGGCTTCCTAGAGGAACTGGGCTGGCAGGAGCTTTGAGTATAATTATACCAAAGGAGACGTGTAGCGTGTAAATCACTGAACAATTTTTTCTGCCACTTTTGGCGGGGGGGAGGTAAACGCCTAGTACTAGCCCTTGTACCACTGTATTTTTCTGTCGTTTTATTATCGCAACGGATTTTACGTTGTATGATTATTATGCTAAAATACAAACATAATAATTATAATTAATGATAGGAAACACTATGTTCCCGCAAGTTTGACGTCCTAGATCACCTTTCCCATTTAAGGGTCCTATACTGGGAATTTGTATGGAGACATTACTATTCCCAATTTCTCTGTAAATACTCCACCTGTGTCACTGTATTTTAGCATATAGTTACTTATTCAATATATCTAAGTGAAATAGTCGTTATTTTTTCAATTGGTTTTATTTAATAGGAAATATGGGTTGTAGAATAAAGGATTATTCTGCCCCTTCTGTATCTTTCATAATCTATCACAAAACTCTAAATTTTTTTTAAAGCGCTCTTATACTATTATTCTTCAATTATATATATCGCTTTTTTTTGTAGCTTATTAAAAATTCAAAAAAAAAAATATGATTTTTTAATTTGGCAAAAATAATAAAATAATTATTATTTTAAATTTTCAATAAGCTACCGAAAAATTCGACATATATAATTGAAGGGTAATGGTAGAACAGCCCTTTTAAAAAAATTTAGAGTTTTGTGATAGATTATGAAAGATACAGCAGGGGCAAAGTTAAACTACCCATATTTCCTATTCAATAAAACCCATTGAAAAAATAAGAGCTATTTCACTTAGATATATTCAATAAGTAACTATATGCTAAATTACAGTGATACAGGTGGATTATTTACAGAGAAATTGGGAATAGTTTATCCCAGAAAAATTCCCAATATAGGACCCTTAAAATATTCACAATTAACTATTTTCCTAGAGCTCTGTCTCGCGAAACAAAACGATACCCACGAAATCTAAGGTAACTTATTACTGCGCACCTGGTCAGTTTAACTGGTCAAAGGGCAAAAAATTTGTAAAAGGGGGAGCCCGTCTATGGCCCCTCCATAGGCTTAGTACTCTATGGGCAGGAGTGATGACAACCTCATACCTCACGCAAAATAGGCGCACATTCGCGAGTTGCCAAACCAAACACTTTGGAAATCTCTGTTTTAAGGAAATAGGACACAGCATTGAATCCTCTACGAGAGAAATTTGTTTTGATTTACAATAAAAAAGTTACCTGTTGGAACAGCAACTTGAGATGCCGCTCACTTTCCCCTACCCATTTCTTGAGACAGTCGGCGCCCTTCCTCATAAAGAAAGCTACTTTCCTACCCCCAACTAAGGTGCACTCGTTGGCTAAAGCGCGCGCCAACAGAGTTTTGCCCGTGCCAGGTGGCCCATGGAACAGCACACCTTTCGCCGGTCGAGTTTTGTACTTGAGAAACAAGTCTGGATACATTAGCGGAAAGAGAACCATTTCGCGCAGACATTTTATGTGTTCTTCTAGGCCGCCAACCTGCAATGTAAAATTAGTGGTGACAACATTTTTCATGTATTCAGGACAAGCTATCCAATTTTTTTTAAATACGATACAAGAATTTACCCCAAGGAGTTCCGGGAAAAAAAAGTAGCCTCCGGTCCTCCAACTATCTCTGTGCAAAAAATCACGTCGATCAATTGCTCTGTCGTGAAAGAAGTACAAACAAACACACTTTCGCATTTATAATATTAGTTTAAATTATAACTCTGTTTGGGGGGCCCAAAATTCTAAGTACAGAGGGAAAACAAGAAGAAAAGGTTAACAGTTATTCTATTACCAGTCAAATACTTTCAAGTAGTTGACACTGTCTACTGTTGTATCTAAGTAGGGTTGCCATCTTTAAAATAAGTAAACTAGAAAAAGAAGCTCGGAAACCCCGGCTATTTTAGCTTCAAAACCGAATTTTTATCCGGAAATAATTTTCTTAATAATGAAATCAAAGTTTACATTATTATAATCTGTATTTTTTTTATTTTTAACATCCATTATGATAATTTAAGGTTTTTAAAAAAAATCACGAATTATCAGTTTTAGTCGTATATTCCAAATTCTAGTGTTCAACAAATCTGGGTTCTTTCTCGTCCAGACTTTCCCCGGGCGGCCTCCAAACTAGGACAAATCCGGGGTAACCCAGACGGATGGCAACCCTATATCTAAGAGACTTATTGCAGTGCATATCAGATACATCTCAGTTCACATAAATCCCTGCCGAGTTTTTTTTGGATTTATCGTACTTACAGAAGAAAACCGAACACTGCCATCAACCTCAATAGGTTGTATTTCCCTTAGCGCCCGTTCTGTTGTCTTCTCGCCCGTTGACTTTGACTTTTGTCTGCAAATTACAATTCATATTTATTCAATTTTATGTTATTCTCAATACAAACTTATTACAAAATCCTCGTGCATGTTTGACTGAGGTTTATAGCTGTGAGATTTAGCGTGGCAACTTACCGTCCTTTAGTTTTATTCTTGACAGACACGTTCAATTCTCCTTCTGTATCAGAGCTGCTTGAGGACGTACTACTGCCAGACGGGGATTGTGCTAAAAATAAGATACAATTTAATACGGCCAAGGCCATGCTTTATTCTTTATACATTCAGCTTTTACATCGGTAAAACGTTAATGCTCAGCTCTAAGATTTGATATACATAAACCTTCCTTGTGAATTAATCTATCTAATCGTTAAATCTATATATCTGTCTATTATCACGCCTTTTATCCCAAGAAGGCAGAGACAATCGAATGTCATTTGCTACGATCCTGACATACCTCTTGCGCTTCTTTTATATTAATCATACCTTTCATACATGCTCGGCGATTGTGTGTACTTTAAACATTGCCTTCAATCAATACATTTTTTATATGTTTCATAAAAGTACATATAGGTGGTCCTCTGCCAGTATTCCCTTTCACTTCTGCCATATAAACCTTTTTAGTCAATCTTTCATCCTTTATTATTTCAACATGGTCTTCTACTAAAACTAAATAAAGAAACAAGACATACACATATCTCCCAAACTAAAATAGGTATATTGTAGCTATCAAAATTTGACGGCCCGAGATAAGTACCATTACAAATTTTTGCAAAGAAACGTTTAGTCGGACATGGAATTTGAACAGTTTTTTTATGTTTTACTAACCACTAGCCCAAACATGTCATTAATTGCAGCATAATAAATCCATTTTCACACAATACACAAATTAAGTTAGAAGTCTTAGAACACTTACATCTGATAGTCTTTCTGCGTAAAATATTGGGTTTCCTCTCCCTTAAACTGTATGGCTTCTTTCTGATTGTGAATGTTTTTGCTGGAAAAAAAGGTTGAGAGTTAAACTCCCCATTCTTTAGGACAATACTAAAAGTTGTCTGAATGGTCTAGCTAGAAGTAGAACTCTAGACTCTAGAGATATGTAATTATAGTCTGTTTTTTTTATATTTGACTTATTTAGTAAACAATCTTGGCACGTCTTATTAATGCAATAGGGGTGTAGACATTAAAAGAAAATAAATACACAATAATATTTTTATATAGTTTATTTATAACGTATAATCACTGAAAATAATGTTTATTTATTTGTTTAATTTGACTTATTTAGTAAACATGCTTGGCACGTCTTATTAATGCAATAGGGGTGTAGACATTAAAAGAAAATAAATACACAATAATATTTTTTATATAGTTTATTTATAACGTATAATCACTGAAAATAATGTTTATTTATTTGTTTAATTAAGTAATGTACTTTTTTTATATCAAAAAGAAAAATCATAAATTGATACTTCCGGTCACGTGACCGCAAACGGAAAATGACGTCACTATATACTAAATGTCAAATAAATAACCACAGACTAGTAACTATATTATAATAGCTGCCTGTAAATCTGTCAGTGACTAAGTTATTTCCTTGTTATTTTATCTAATCTGTGACCAATATTTTATTGTTTTACTACAACGTGACGTCATCAACGTTTTCGCGGGAATTTGAAAAATAAAATTAAAAACATGATTTTTTTAATGAAAATACAAATAAAAAAATTCTAGATATTTTATTACGTATAGTAAACTTTACAGCTATAATTTAAAAGTATTAAAAAAATGTCTACACCCCTATTCGTCATACAAATTTTTAAAAAGATATTATACTAACAATTTTAAATATTCATAACATTGTAATCTAATTACGTGTGCGGAGCTAATAATCACATTTTCTAAATAATCGTATTTATGTAGGTATTCAAATTGTTGTTAACCCATATTGTACCCGGGCGGCGTCGCAAGTTAGCTAATAAGTACTTGATTATATTTTGTAGTAAGGACAGGGAGGTATTAGAATGGGTTTCGTACCATTTTTTTTCGTGCGATTTTCGTTCAGGTTTTTTTGTAATGACAGGGACTCTATATTTTCTATTTTCTTTTTAGACTCACTAGTTTAGTAGATAAGCCCTCTCCCCCTTTCAAAATTCCCCGCTCAAATTTCCTTTTTTTATATAATTTAAATAAACTATGCATTTTAAAATTATAAAAAAGAAAATATTTGTATTTCTTACGAAGTCTTTTTATTTGTTCTCAAATGCACTTGAAATATTTTTATTTATTTTTTTACTTTTTAATTTTTCCCCCAAAATTGAAATTCAATTATTCACGCTATTTGCGTGATTGGGTCATCAAACTCAACATATATATATATTATGTATAAGGGTTCCATTTTTTTATCGGATGTACGAAACCTTAAAAATCAACAATATGAAGATTGTTTACTAAATAAGTTAAGTATATAAAACGGAGGACTACATGTCTTTTTGTTGTATTTATTTAGATCTTTCACCCGTTGTATATTATTAAGAAATATTACAAAAATAATATCCATTAAGGTGGAACGAGTTGATCCTAACGGCGCTAGAGTCGCATTTATTGTTTTTTTTTACGCGAAATTAATGTAATATATAATATTGTTTTATTCGTAAAATAGTAAGGTTAAAAATAGGCAAAACCATATTAATTATTACCATTTATATTACCATACATCTGTCATACATATTATAAATCATCTGGGCTATGGCAAATTGCATTTGATTTAATTCATTAAAAAATAAAAAAACAATAAATGCAACACTAGCGCCATTGGGATCGTCTTGTTCCATTTTCGTTATTTCAACTTGTAATTTCAACTTACGTGCTTGTCTGGGCGTAATTTCAACGTAAGCCTGTTTAGGTTTGCGAGTACGATTCGACCGCCGCGGTTGTCTATTGATCACAATGTCGCTTCCAAAGTCGGACGTGTCGCTTTCAGATGCTAAAATTGCAAAACAATTTTAAACAAGAGGGCGAGAAGCGATGATTTTTTTTAAGAAAATTAAATAGCCAATACTATTTTGTTACCTAAAGAGTGGCTAGTTCTGTTCAGATATTTTGAGATCGAAAATGGAAAGGCATAGGTAATTTATATAGCACGAGCGATCCGCCCAGGCTTGGCACGGGTAAAAATTTTTTTTCTTTCATTCTTCACGTGTTACGGTCCTAAGGTACCCGACTGAAGACAAAGTCTCCCTCCTTTAGCCGATGGTATTTGTGAGGATATACCCAACGAATGGCCAGTTCTGTTTAGGTATATTTTAGATGGAAAAACCTCCAAGTATGATTTGTAAATAAGTTTTTAGTTCTGCGAAAAAATACTTGGATCCGTTGTTCTGTTTGTCAAACAAGCAAACACACTTTCGCATTTATAATATTAGTATAGATCGGATTGATAAGGTTGGCGTTCCACCAGAGCTGCGCGAGGAAGAAGCCTACCAATAGGATTGCCTTATTTTCCAAACCTCTTGATAGCTTTTTTGGCAGTTCTAGAGGAAAGCCAGACTTACCAATATAGTGGCCGTACCTGTAACTTGGTTGTCATCTTTCTTGGGGCGGCGTCTACTGCGAGTTCTTCTTGTGGGTCGTGATGATGGACCTTGATTACTGAAATTTGTATTTTTTTTATTAATTACTAGATTTCCGCCCCCGGCGTCGCCCGTGTATGTACCAACTGCTCGGCTCCCAAGAGACGTGAATCAATCTATCTAATCGCGCAGTAACAAAACCGGTCCAGTATTTTTTGAGTCTATATGAGACAAACAAAGAAACATTCATTTTTAGGGTTCAGAATTTCACCGATGACAAAACGGAAACCCTTATAGGATTACTCATGTGTTCTTCAGGATTATTAGGCTATAAAACATCACGGTACGCCCTTAAGGGGGGAGCTATAACTATTAACGCGGGTGCAACCGTTAGGCACAGCTAGAACTTAATAAAGTATTACACAGACCTTTCACTATCTTGATGGACCTGATTTTCATTCTTGATTTCTTTTTCATTGCCTTTCAGTTGGTTATCACCTTCCATAACAACATCTTGTTTTTCAGTCTTTGCCTTATTTTCAATAACAGTCTGATTGTTGTCTGGATCAGTGTCAGTCTCGGTATCATCATCCTATAAATAAATTTAATGAAATAAATTTGCACATTTTACGTTTATTTATCCCATTTACAATAAAAAGATTTTCGACTATAAATTATTCATTTTATTTATTAAGAAAATATTTCAAGTAATAGGGCGAAATTTTTCACGGTGCCGCAAAAGGGTAAATCTGGCCCCAAGAGCTAAGAGTTCATGGTGAATAAGTATTATATTAATCCCTTTCAAATTGTTCCTTCAGTTACGAAAGCAGACAGGACTGACAGAACCTTGCGTATGTGACATTGTATGGGAAACAGACGTAAAAGTATGAAAATATTGGCTGCGGGCCGAAGAAAACTTACCATAAGATTCTTCTTTGTGCCGAATCGTGAAGAATTTCTAGTTTGACGGGCGGCCTGTGTGTCTTCATCTGTGTTAATTGGTCCATTGCTTGTACGAGTCTGTGAAAAAAAACTTATTTCATTAATTACAATAGTTTGTTTATATAGCTTAGGTTTACAACAATTTGAATACCCACACAAATACGTTTATACCTACTTATTATCTACTAGCTAATATTGATGCCACACGATGCGAAGGATTCTGTATTGTCCTGATACTGTGGTACAATCATAAAATTAAAAACTGCCTCTGTTAATATATTTTGGATTTAGAACATTTTGTCGGCAAAAGTACAGTTCCACAGTTTTACAGTACAGTAAAAAGAGGTCCGGCGATCTACCTGCGCAGTGATCAAATTGGTGGTATGACGTGCGGCGCGACGGAGGGAACTTTGCCGGCCCGCGAATGTTTCGTCAGTTGACATGTGCGCGACTATACTCAAATATATCCCTTCCACTGGCGGCCGGAGCTCTTTTTATGTGTGTCGTATTGTACACTGTTTTATAGGTGAAGTATTAGTGCGAACTATATTATTTAGTATTAAAAATGTCACTCACCAATCGCTTGCTCTGTTTTTGTACTTGACGTTCGTCACCCGATGTAGACTCGTCCGAGGAGCTGCTACCAGGCATCCCAAAGAGGTCCGGATACCCGCGAACCTTAAGCTCGTTTGTGATCCAACTCTCGTTGAAGCTGTGGTGCAGCAACTTTCGCTTGCGGCAGCTGCGGCGGACGTCTAATGCAGAAAATTATGGAAATTACTTGTAGCTTTTAAGCAAAATCGATTTTTACTGAGGGCGGGTGAGGGTTTGCATTATGCATTATTTGATTAGGGATATGCGTCGCTTGTGAATGAGAGACGTTAATATTTTAAAGAGGAAACAATTGTTTGTTAGTATATAGGTGGCGACACAACCTAGTGGTTCAAAATTATAAATTTTTTATCACTAATAGACATCTACACTATCCCTGAATATTACAGGCTTAGAAAAAATTAGGTTCCGTAACGCATAGCAACATTTGTATCAACCAGAGAAAATCCACCGAATTGACGATTGATAATCTAAAAACCTTTCCACGGGCGAAAAACTAGTTATACACATAATCCATATAATACAATTTTTATATTCCTATTCGATACCTGTTCGATGGTAAACGCAACACATTTTTTTCGTAACAGTCCGAATCAGTTTTATAGGGAAAGAAAAATTTGAAAATTCGGGAAAAACTGAAATGCTGTTTTGTATGCGATATTTGTATGAACTCAAGAAAATTATATATTAACATAGGCTCCACAGGCGAAACCGGAGCGGAAAGCCAGTTATTTATAAAATAACCTACACTGTTGTGCTACAAATTATAGATATTTATCCCAGGCCATTAAAGATAATTAACAAGCTTTTCAACCCCCCACAGATTACACATATTATATACACACAATAGAAATATATTCTGTCTACATTCAGTATCCATCATTGTCTATTGCTTATCTGTGTATGCTGGGACCACAGACTATAATAGGGATTACTATGGCTCGTACCTGTATGCACAACAAGATGTCTAATGTGTGGGCCTTATAATTAATACTCCCAAATAATTTACACTGGATTATGACTTGATTAATATTCAGTACAGTACAAGAAGTAAAAACTGTATACGCGTGTTAGAAGTTATATTATTTTTTGGCATAATACAAAAATAAGTTTTTTAGATTTTTCATAACGCGTCTAAAGAAGTATAACTTCAAAAATTATGACCTAATCCAAAATATGTGTAAAGTAATGTATGTGTTTACTTTGTTGTATAGGTTTATCTTCACTGTCCTCCATATAATTCTTTCGAGGTCCACGATTGCGGCGGATCCGCACACTCCTGTTTGTCGAGTCTGCATCTCCGGCAAAGAATACACGTACTTGTCGGGACCTGAGTAATATACAATATAAAATAATTAATACTCAATCATTACATAGTAGAGAAATCCTGTCTGAGCTGAGAAGGAACTGGCCACTCGTTAAGTACAGCCCACATACTCCATTGGCTAATGTAGGAAGACTTCTTCAGCTGGGCCATAAGGCATCCCATGAAGATATAAAAAAAAATTACTGTTGTTCTAATCTTGAGAACCACTGATCAGTTTATTCATTTTTGATTTTCTTTAAACAAGTTGTGTTAAATTCAAAAATATAAAGTGTAAAGACATGAATGACACTTAGTATAAACAATTGTAATGTACTGATATAAATTGCACTACATAAGTAGAGACTTGTCGAGTTGTAGTAACTAAAAATGTTATACAAAATGTTAGGGGACGTATGGTATGGACCTAAATAGTAAATTTAGATGAGATTAGTCGTCAGTGTTAAGTATAATTATTATGTGGTTAGTACCTAAAATATTATACAAAATAATCACAAGCCTGTATAGTAGAATGAGCGTGGGAGTGGACATTTCTCACAAAACATCAACATTTGTAACCCTCATATTAATCTTTCTTTTTATTTTTTTATGTAACTCTTTACTACTAAGCATTCAATATAAAACCTTTAAATAACACACTTTACCTTCTAGAATATTTTTCAGGTTCTGTGTCACTCTCCGGAAACATTATTCTAGGCATTTTGACACGCAGTCTCCTACTAACTGAAATGTTAAATCTTATATTAGTAATTATAAATTAAAAATAAAGAAATGAATTATTAATTAAATTAATAATAGATTGTTGTCTTATATTCTTAAGGGTCCTTGGCAGTCGGCTATCTTACCTCTGTCAAAAATATGGCTAATCTCAATTAATCCTAGAAAAAAATGGATATTTATACAACATTTTCAACTCAAATTGCTGATAGTTATTATTTTAAATGGGATTAAGCCATATTTTTATTATATAGAGTTTTAAATAAGCATAGTTTTAAAAACAAACATTGCTATTGTGTTAAAAACTATGGCTATTTAGAAGTCTTAATATCTAAAATATGGCTTAAACAATTTAATATAATAATATAAACAGATTTAATAATTTAAAATAATAACAATTTGAGTTGTAAATGTTGGATAAATAAACTCATTTTTCTAGGTTCATTGAAATTTGACATATTTTTGACAGTTATAAGATGGCCGACAGCCACATACCCTTAAAGTGTAGCATTGGCGTAGAAATTCAAAACACCTAAAACACTTCTATTCCCTTTCGTAGACAGAATACATACAAAATGTACACAGTAGGTATATGCCACTTTCTTAGTTTAAAATATGCAGACATTGTAAGTGGGTTGGTAAGATAATATTTTAAATGTTACATAACATAATATTTTACAAAAAGAGAATAATAGTAATAGCAGTATTGGGTATTAAATAGCCTATAACCTTCCCTGAGAATTGAGCTATCAAATGCAAAAAGATCCAGTAGTTTTTAAGTCTATAGAATTTGAACAAACAAACAAATAAACAAATTTTATTATTTAGTATTAAAGATTTTAATAAAATTTTATATAATTAAAAAATAATAGGTTAAATATCTGTGTTGCTTTGGCCAAACTTGGTCAGTATGGTAATAAACAAGACAATATGTCAAAAAATGTGTTATTATGTTTAATTAAGCATTAATCCTACCTTTAGTCAATTTCCATATTTTTCAAATAACTCGAAAATTATTGAATAAAACATTTTTTTAAATATATAAGCTATGTAGCAGACAATCTCCAAATGGTTTTTTATTTTGATACCTTATCAAAAATGAAATGTTGGACCAATAATAATCAATACTTCTTTCACCTCAAAACAGAGATAGTTGGAGATCTGGAGAATGGCAAAGGCTACTTGTTATCCTGGGAAAATATCTTAAATTCCTTCAGGAAAAGTCTTATTAGAATCTTTGATTTGAAATTTTAAACTTGTGCTAAGCCGGGCGCCGGTTGCTAGTACTACATAAATAAAGTAAGACTTTAAATTATATCTTATCTATACTAATATTATAAAGAGGTAATGTTTGTAAGTTTGGATGTAGGGGGGTAATCTCTGAAACTACAGATTTGATTCTGAAAATTATTTTAATAGGATCCCTGAGTGCTATAGGCTATATTTTATTTTGTTCAAAAATATCCATGAGTGAAGTTGGGGACGGAAATATTATAAAATATTTACATACATGGAGGCCAATGTTGTATCTTCCTGGAAACAGTAAATTGACTGCTCCGCAACTCCCTCTTCGACCAATTACTCACTGGCTGTTAAAAAATATTAAATACATACATAAACATTTTCATTTAACTTAAAATAAAAAATTATATCTTGTAGTGATTAAACACAGATTCATGTAAGAAAACTGCACAAATTTGACTAAATAATAAGTATATAAACTGTACTACATTTACATTAATCAAGCAAAGCAAGTATAAAAAACTTTACAAGGAAAGATAAAGTACAATATTTCTAATGAAAAAAGCCTCAACATGCTCTGAATGATGTAAGTATACATTTGAAGAGGAAATTTTGTTGCAGACATGCACAATTACACAATAATTTCCAAGGGGCAAGCTGGCAACTACTGGCAAGGATTTGCAGTTATGTATGTACTCCCATAAAATCCAACAAAGTGTAGGATATCACCTTATCATCAGATACACTGCCAACGTCGTTTCCCTCCTCGACTTCCCCGTTCTCGCCACTACGGCGCGTTTTCACCATTATCCTATCCCACCCTATTACTTTGTTCCAATTATTACGCGACAGGCGTTTAAATCGTTGAGCTGTCCATAATAAAATGATGGCAACTTATTACACACGTAATTATTAAACACAAGGCTGTTAGAATCTGTTCAATAAGTTGCTTATAAAGTACAAAGACAGAATTCTCGCCTGCACATGTTGTACGCCATGTTACAATGATTGTTCAACTTCGAGCAACACTTTTATATAGAAGAAAACTGTAACTCACCGATAAATTAATGAAATAATAACTCTAATAATTATATTATACTTTATATACAATACAAAATCAATTTAATAATCATGGTTTGTCCACAGAATACTTTATGAAAATCACAATTCACAATCATTTAAAAATGGCCTTTCGATTTGGGTGGCCAAAAACATAACACAGAGCAACTAAAAAATTTTATTCAATTATTGACTACCAAAGACAACTGCTGACTGACAGATTCAGTGCTCAAAGAGGAGACACAAAAATTTAAAAAAATTACTCTATGGTACAATAAAAAAATCTCCTGGCAGAGGACCTTAGCCTTAAAATTACAATAAATTTAAAACAATAAAAATATAATGTTGCCAAATTATTCTATTTCCTTTAATTTAGGGAAGATACTAAGATGATTGATGTTGTCTTGTCCGAGATTAAAACAGACTTTAGGAGTCAGAAATCTAGTGTCTCGTTTCTCAAATGACGCCAAAATGAGAAGAGAAAGGACTTATTAGACTCTGTTTTAATGTCTTTCAATTAAAATATTATTGTCAGACTACACAAAAAAAAATTCGTCCGTCTTGGTCGTACACCTTGAATGGACGGTAAATCATGCATTTCTTCGGGACACAGGGGTATGTATTTGTATAATGTATTTGTATAGCTTATTTAGACAAACTTGATTCAACACAAGGGAAAGGGAAGCACAAACAACGTCGCCCCAAAATGCTATGCTAGCCCGTAATATGCTAAATCTAAATTAGTAGGTAAGACGTACTGTATTTTTATTAAAATTTCTGATTATGTATAATGGTTTATACCTAATCAATTATCAAAACTAGGGGAAACGCACTATACGGGTTGCCATAATAATATGAAAAACACAGTGGCGCCTCCATTATTTTCTACATTTTTTTTGCCAAGCTGTATGTTATTTTATATTGAGTAACTCCTCATTGTCTACACTATTTGAAAGTATACTACTGAATTCACTTGACAAACTCTACCAAAAAAATACCAAAATCAACGAAAGTACATATCAAACCTTGATAAAACCTTTAACCTAACCATTCTTCTATAAATAACTGTAAAACTGACAGTATAAATGTTGCCATACTAAAACTTTAAAAATAACCAAATGTTATATAAATCTACATTATAAAATTATTAATGTGCGGTCAGCACATGTTAAACTCGCCACAAGGTGGTAACAAGTCAGTCACGCCAAGTAAGGCATCCGCTAAGCAGTTACGCTGTCCCAAGACAGACGGCCCGCGTACAGATAATGTAGGTCTCAAAGGATCCAAATCATCCGTCGCTATCTCGAGTATCGTAGTTCGTAGCTGCACCTTTTTGTCTATCTCCTGAACGAACATGGAACACGCAAATACATCATCTGCAACCAGGCGAGTTAGCATACATTTTGACAGCGACACTTTCGTTTCGGTCGAATGGCCTTGAACAGGCCAAAACGTTCATGTCCAACAAGGACCGGCCAGAGATAGCCCGGACCGGGCATGCCCTGCACAAGAATGCCGAGCAATTTGCTTGGCCGGACAAAGACAAGTACACAGAATTTTCCCGCACATTGTTGGGCCGGACCTCTCGGCCCCGGGCTATCTCTGGCCGGTCCTTGTTGGACATGAACGTTTTGGCCTGTTCAAGGCCATTCGACCGAAACGAAAGTGTCGCTGTCAAAATGTATGCTAACCCCACCATGGGGTTAGCATACATTTTGACAGCGACACTTTCGTTTCTTTCATTCCGTCGGGAACATCTTACATCGGTGACGCCAAAACAAAACAAGCGGTAAATTAAGTATAATAAAAACTTTGTTCGAATGGGTCAAGGAATATACAAAAATGTATCTAGGTATGAAATAAATCCAGATTCGATACCTACTAAATACAAAGACTAAATAGAATAGAAAAAAAATAAAATGTTGCTACCATTTCTAAAAAAAAAGACACTTCGAGTACGACTGACGGACGGACGATTCAGTTTCACTCCAGTTGAATCGTAATATCTAACTCGAGTTATCTCTAATTAAATTACTCGATTCGCAACATCACTAACTTTCAAACTCAGATGAATTTTCAAACCTCTCCTCCCCTTTCCTCCTACCCGCATATCGTAGAGGGAGAAACTCAGATCAATTAGGGAGAAACTTCCCTCCCAGTCTCAGCTCCCAGTCCTCTTTGCTTCCCTTCCCTCTCCTTTTATTATTTTGATTTGACCATAGATTAGTATATTATGTGGATTTGACATTTTCACATTGACTGACAACATAGAGTACTAAGCCTATGGAGGGGCCATAGACGGGCTTCCCCTTTCGCCAATTTTTTCCCCCTTTGACCAGTTGCCGAGTTAGCATACATTTTGACAGCGACACTTTCGTTTCGGTCAAATGGCCTTGAACAGGCCAAAACGTTCATGTCCAACAAGGACCGGCCAGAGATAGCCCGGACCGGGCATGCCCTGCACAAGAATGCCGAGCAATTTGCTTGGCCGGACAAAGACAAGTACACAGAATTTTCCCGCACATTGTTGGGCCGGACCTCTCGGCCCCGGGCTATCTCTGGCCGGTCCTTGTTGGACATGAACGTTTTGGCCTGTTCAAGGCCATTCGACCGAAACGAAAGTGTCGCTGTCAAAATGTATGCTAACCCCAGGTGCGCAGTAATAAGTTACCTTAGATTTCGTTGGTATCGTTTTGTGTCGCGAGACAGAGCTCTAAGAAAATAGTTAATTGTGATGTTTTAAACGGGAAAAGCGATCTAGGGCGTCAAACTTAGTGTTTCCAATCATTAATTATAATTATTATGTTTGTATTTTAACATAATCATCATATAACGTAAAATCCGTTGCGACAATAAAACGACAGAAAAATACAGGGGCTAGTACTAGGCGTTTAACCCCCCCCCCCCCCCCCCGCCAAAAATGGCAGAAAAATTTGTTCGATGATTTATACCCTTCACGTCTCCTTTGGTAAATACTCAAAGACTGACAATGACATAATAAGACCTTTTTTTCTTCAAGATTACAGAATATAAAACGTAGTGATTTACTTGCTCTGTGATATTCTCTTTGCAGAATATCATATTCAGATTCTTCGGCTGGAGTTCTTAATTATTTTCTTCCGTGATTATTTAGTTATTCACAAATGAAATGATCCAACCTAAGCAAGCAAAGTGGGCCCATTTGAATAAGGAAGGAAAGTAAGGGAAAAGAGCCAACAGCAAGAACCAAGAACACAGAGGACGTCTGCGAAGAGCGAAACCTAGGACGAAATGTTGAGCGTATAAATTAAATTTAAATAGTATGTATGGTCACATAATTGTATTAAGTCCGATACCCCGACCCCCGAGTATCATGGCCATTTAAACTGGAATGCGCATAAAGTACAGACGTGCCGTCGATGGGTGAAATAATAAGTTTATTCTCTGTGATGACTATGAAGCTTAAATCAAAGTTAAATGAGAGCAACATATATTTTCAATATGATATTCCTTGGGAGAGATTCAAAGGCGTGAAGTGGATGAACGAAAAGGCGTCATCAAACAGAGCATATATACCAACTACTGTAAGTACCTACTTGACACTTTGTACCTTTATTATAGTATAACTTTATAATTGGCAACTATTCAGATTACTGTAATGTATTATTAAAAATGTGTATTTTTTTAAATATTAATAATTTATAAGTTTTACTGCCTAATTAGACTGCTTTTTAGACTCAGTTTACATTTTAAAATTTTTAAACAAGAATTTCTATAGTAGGTATAGTCAGAGAGCAGACCCATCTACTTCCTAATTGTGGCACTTACAATCATAATATCATAAATATAAGAGATTTTATGTTACCCTATACAAGCTCTTTTTTATGTGATGTGATTATTTAAAGTAGGGATACAAATACTCCTCATGGTATTTTGTTTATTGAAACCTAAAACTAAAAATCAAGATTCATGGATTACAAAATGCCTGTTTAGATTATGATTTAACTGTAGACAATATAGGAAGTAGATATCAATTTGTATTCTGTGATATAAACAATAATATTATGGTTTTGATAGTATCAAGAACATAATACATAAGATAAAAAACTGCACACATTTATACTTAGTATAAAAATTAAAATGTTTATGTTAAGCTGTGTGCAAGCATAGTTTTACTTCTGATCTGGACTATGGACCTCCATATAACCATTCACACTTCAGTTGTAAGGCACATACATTTTTTCTATGGGCTAAAGATGAGTGGGTGGCTTTATTCATATAAACACATTCATATTATTTTATTATATTCTGTTACAATTTTGACTCAATTTTTTTTTCTCTTCGCGCATTGCCTTACAGCTCTTGAAACTTTGTTACGGTCCCAGGGTATTTAGAGGAATGTCAAGTCTCCCTATTTCACCAGATGATATTTGTGAGACTATAGCTAACAAGTGGCCAGTTCTGTTGAGGTATATTTTACATGGAAAAGCCTCTTGGTCAGATTATGTACATAAGTTTTTAAATATAAAAACCTATTTGTGAGGCCATACCTGTTTATTTATATAATTTATAATAAAAATAATTAAATACTTTAAAGTACTTTAAACAGTATAAAATAATATTACTGGTATAGAGAAATACATTGGAATGTAAAGTTTTTAAAATTCTCAATTTAAATAACACACACTGCTACAATATAGTCAACTAGCTTTCCTCCCAGGTATCTGTAGAAATTATTTGGAATGTGACATGAATTTATCCCGAAGTGACAAAAAGTTGTCAACTCAATCAATCCCTTTCTCTATATTGATGTGAAAAAAAGACAGACAATCACCCTTTTGCATTTATTACATTAGTTAGGGTTTACTCAAAGAGAGAGAGAGAGAGAGAGAGAGAGAGAGAGAGAGAGAGAGAGAGAGAGACAACCAACTTAACTAATTTTACTTAACTTAACTAAGCTAATCCTTTTAAAATAGCCTTTAATCACTGACTAAGTTTACATAGATTATTCTATTATTTTAAACACCGACATCAGCAATATTTTTGTCAGGTTGTCCCAGGACATAGGCCTTCTATAGTTAGTGCCATTTCTGGTAACCTCTGGTTAGTCTCCTCCATCCCTTGTTTTTCCATTTAATCACTCTTCTCTAAATATAAAGATATAAATAAATATCATAATTTATACAAATAATATTCATAGAACTTTGAACTCACTTTGCCTAAAGTCACCTTACATAATACTTAAATTGTACTTAAATACAATTGTTAATTAATTAACAACCTTGACAAGAGCAATCCAGAATAACTACATATGTTGTAGCTTTAATATGCTTCAATTTGCCCAACATTGTATTACAAACAATAGAATAATAATGACATTGATTAGTTAATTAATTGATACAATACTTAACTTAACTTTGTATTAATGTGGTGTCTATTTTAATATAAGTTTCCCTGACAACTGATTATTATCATAGTACCTCCTTGGTTGGTTTTTCAGTGGCTTGACCCCCTAAATAGCAAAAAAAAAATTTAAAAGTAAGAACCTACCAATTTGGTATGTAAAGTAAAAACTAAAGCTATTTTAAGAAACTAATTTGAATATATTTGTTTTCTATCCAGTACTTTAATATAATAAATATTAAAAGTTAATGACATCATCATTTTAGTAAACTGTAGCGTTTCTGTCCCATCTTCTTTGTGATAATAGCAGTACCACGGCCCTTAACATGCCCCTTGGCCCTTAACATGCCCCTTGGCACTACCAGTAATACAAATGAGTAGAGAAATGGGACAGAATGGTTACTTTCCCTAAATGATGATGTCATAAAACTGAAAAATTATTATAAAAAAGTACTGAATATTCTAATTAGTTTGAAATAAAAATTTACAAATATTTTACCAAAAAAAAAACAAAAAGAGTTAAATCTCATGCCTTTTAGTTACATACATGCAATCTCCCATCTTAGTCTACTGTTACTTAACAACTGTTAACTGTCTCATAATCACTATCAAGCATCAAGTAATAACAGACAGAATAAAGGTCTTTGTACTCTGTTGTCAGAATTATGGGGTTATCAGGATGTGTGGCCCTAGTGTAAGAATCAGTTTGACCTGATCTTCATTGATTGTAAATTAATACCTACCTATATTATATATACATACATGTTCTAAAGTAAAGTTCCCTGTCATGTTTGTCTGTCACCCTGTCTGTCTGTACAGGCTAAACTCAGAAACTATAGGTACAGGCATTTTGATACAGTTTTCACTAATAGACTGATTCACGAAGGTTTACGAGTATTAAACATAGCCAAAGGAGACGTGAAGGGTGTGAATCACCGAACAACTTTTGGCGGGGGAGGGGGGGCTAAACGCCTAGTACTAGCCCCTGTACCACTATATTTTTCTGTCGTTTTATTGTCGCAACGGATTTTACGTTATATGATGATTATGTTAAAATACAAACATAATAATTATAATTAATGATTGGAAACACTAAGTTTGACGCCCTAGATCGCCTTTCCCGTTTAAAACATCACAATTAACTATTTTCCTAGAGCTCTGTCTCGCGACACAAAACGATACCAACGAAATCTAAGGTAACTTATTACTGCGCACCTGGTCAGTATAACTGGTCAAAGGGGAAAAAATTGGCGAAAGGGGGAGCCCGTCTATGGCCCCTACATAGGCTAGGCTTAGTACTCTATGCTAAATGATGACGTCATTTAAAATTTGCAAAACTCATTTATTGCCAAGTGCGAGTCGGACTCGCGCACGAATGGTTCGAATGGTTCCGTATACCATTATCTATAAAAACGACAAAAAAAAAATTTAAGGTTTTTTTTTTTTTTTTTTTTTTTTGCCGTTTTTATAGATAATTGTACGGAACCCTTCGTGTGCGAGTCCGACTCGCACTTGGCCGGTTTTTTACATAAACTATATTTTACATGATTAGATAAAATATAAAAAGCATGCCTTAGTTTTTAATAGTACTAACATTATTCACCACTCTATCACAGAGATAAAATTGACGTAATATCCTGACACCCTTCTGTTGAGATATCTTCTCTGTACAATACTGTATACTTTACTTGAAGGTCATCAAGTGATTATTACACTGCTCCATAATTATTATTAACTTTAGATTTTATGGACATTTCATTGAGGACGTATGAGTTTGTTTATGTAGGTATACTAATTGTAAGTTGTACTAAGGGCAATCTCTCAAAGTACTGAACTGATTCTAAAAATGATTTCATGAATAGAAAGCTAACCCAATCCCTGAGTGATCTATGCCTAGGCTATATTTTATTTTGTTCGAAAATATCCACGGGCGAAGCCGGGGGTTGAATGCTAGTAAGAAGAAAAGCACTGGTATGTTTTGAAAAGCTACATTATTACAGATATGCTATGTTTTATTAAATTATTTTAGAGAAGAATGCGGGATGATGTTGTGACTAAAATGAAGAAAAGTAGTTTACGCTGGTTTGGACACGTTGAAAGAATGAAGGATGAAAGGTTAACTAAAAAGGTTTATATGGCTGAAGTGAAAGGAAATTCTGGCAGAGAACGACCTAGGTGTACTTTTATTGAACATATAAAAAATGAATTGATCAATGGCAATATTAAAAGTATAGGTACACAATCGCCGAGCATGTATAACCTTTTATATGTATTACCTTTATGATGAATATAAAAGAAGCGAAAGAGGTTTGTCAGGATCGTAACAAATAGCATTCAATTGTCTCTAAATCTACCTATACCCCTCTTGGGATGAAAGGCGTGATGATCTATATAGATAGATTATTAAATTAAGGTTCCATAAGATAAGTAGGTATAGCAAAACCATAACGAAGAAGCTAAAATCACTAAGGTTTGTTTATTGGTTTCATACCACACCGACTTTTTCAATCTCATAATCTTCATTTGGCACATAACTTTTTCCAAACCAATACACTGATAAAAAAATACTTGATTCAGGTTGAGAATGTGGCGAACGTCTGTACCCATGCAGTATGCGTGGCCCCGGCGTCTTGGGGTGCCAGAGAGTTGCTGTTGAGGTCTGCGAATGCTCCTCAAGCCATCGCGGCCGTGGTGTATGGTCTGGCGCTATGTTTGCTCTTCGCTGTGTCCACTACCTTCCATTCGGTCTGTTGCTGCCGTAGTGATACGTAAGTTATTTTTTTTTATACCTCGTTAAATAAGTTAAGCTGAAAAATATGACTTGGCTAGATTGCACTCCATGCTATTTGTATGGGCGTCCACTCTAGCGCTTAACTTGCTCAACTTTATATACCTACGTTTTTAGGGTTCCGTACCCAAGGGGTGACAACAGAAACTCTATTACTAAAGCTCCGCTGTCCGTCCGTCCGCCCGTCACAGGGCTGTATCTTTTAAACCGTAATAGGTGGACACTTGAAATTTTCCCAGAGTGTGTACTACTATGGCCGCTATAAGAAAAAATAATAAAAAGTTAAAAATTAAAGAGGTTCGTTCCCCATACAAGAAACGAGTTTTATTCGGCGTTTTTTGCTCGATCTTAATAATGGCAATACTTACATAAAAACGTCTAACTATAGTATAACTATATTAATTTGTTTCTGCGCCATACAGGGGTGTCAAACTTGGTCTGACCTTATATGCATTGAGTGTACGGAAGCCTTCGTGTACCAGTCCGACTCGCACTTGGCCGGTTTTTTATTAGTGTTTAGTTAAAATTAATGCCATATCATAATAATTATAACTCAACCTGCTAAGGTTTTTTTGACAATTAAAATATGTATGCATAGGAGCGACAACTGATTAGAGACGAACTAGTTTTTTTTTTCATTTCCAGCAAAATGAAACACTTGCTTCACCGTTGCGATCGTGCCATGATATACATATTCATAGCGAGCTCCTACTTCCCCTGGCTGACTGTGGGCACACTCTCCTGCTGGATGCTCCGCGAGCTGAGATGGTTCATATGGATGCTGGCGGTCCTCGGCATCACTTACCAGCAGATATTCCATGAAAGATACAAGATGCTGGAGCTGCTGCTGTACTTGGTGATGGGCCTGGGGCCGGCGATCTTTATTATCACTTCCAATGTGAGTAGCTTTTTTGTTATAATTACTTTAGTGGTATGTAACTAAGTATGTAAACACATATTGGAAGTAGATGACAACACAATATTTTGGTACCTTCGAGCTGATCTGATCATGGAGCCAGTCATTTGGTTCGTGCAAGTGTGCGTTTCTGTCAAAAGCGTGTTTTCTTTCGTTTTTTTTCAAACTATAATTTTATTATTACTGTCCAGTGTCACTAAAAAAACTGAAAAGAAAGAGGATCGACCGTTGCTAAGTGATTTTTTTAAATGTTCGTAATAGTGATTTTTTAAATGTAAGTAACTTTTTTCTATGGGATTTTTGTATGAAATCAAGACCATAATATATAATGAAAATTAATATGGATTCTATAGACGAAGCCAAGGCGGAAAACTAGTTAAGATTTAAATTATTACATTACGGAGACCGGAGACGGCACTTAAACTAGACAACGGAAATTGCTAATTACTAATCTGTTTGCAAGATATAATATATAATAAGAATCTACCTGTAACGAGACTGTTTTCAAGAAAAAAATGGTGGAATCTGGAAAAGAGGCAAATATGTCATTTTCTGGGTGTAGTATTGTGGGGGAAAACATCAATATTTTTAAAAGTCATGCACGCACCCAACGCCTAATCAGAGATAAGTGAGAAATGATGATGTACGTGAAAAGTGTGAAGCGAATGACAGTGTTGTATACGTCGCCGCCAAATGGTTAAATCAGCCACTCAATTGGATGGCTAGGCATTTCATTAAATGGCAGCATTCAATTGAATGGCTAAAGGATGTTTAGCCAAATTGGCAAAATATGGAACTAAATTTTAAATGACCTGGCGGCTTTTGGTTTAGCCGTTTCTAAAAAGCTAGCTTTCAACCAACCAACACATTGAACGTTAAGATATCATAATTAATTAAACGAACGGCCTAGCCATTCAATTGAATGCCGCCACTTAATGAAATGCCTAGCCACCCAATTGAGTGGCTATTTTAACAATTTGGCGGCAAAATTGAAAGATTCGTCAACCAAATATTTGATGTCCCTAGAAAGGTAAAGTCTATGTATGGATGTGGATGAAGCAAGAGAAGTATACAAAGATCGAGAAAGGTGGCGCTCCATGCTGTCTGCCTACCCCTTTGGGAAACAGGCGTGAATGTATTGTGAACCTATATCATAAATCTTGTGGTTTTTTTCAAGTCATGCACGCACGCAACTCCTACATTTCAGCATGGCGTGACCTCCTTTGGACGACAAAATATAATGTATCGCGTGTTATTACCTATAACCAAAGTAATCTGTGCTGTAACTTTATAAGCCGATGGCTGGATCACCTTGACTTTTAATACATTTTCCAATTTCCAGTACGTAATGTAAAATTATATTTATTATATTAATTAGGTATATAATTCATAGTGCAATAAAACAACGTATGCGTCGGTAGCCGGTTGGTTAAGACGTCTGGTATTAACTAGGCAGACCACGTACATAATCCGACAAACCATACTTAGAACTTAGAGGCTTTTCCATCTAAATATACCTCAGCAGAACTGGCCACTCGTTAGGTATAGCCTCACAAATACCATCGGCTAAAAGAGGGAGGTTTGGTCTTAAAGCAACCCGTGACGAGAGAAAGTAAATTTTATTCTAATTATTTCCTATATCATTTTGTTATATCTCTGACGGATTAGATAGCATACGCCATGAAACTCGCTGGGGCTAACTTTTTCCCCGACTTGATTTACTTATACTGTTAATGCTCAGCTCCTAAACATGATAGGTCCATGTTTAATGCTCGTAAACCTTCCATGTGAATTAACTTATCTATATAGTGGAAACCGCAACGAAATCCGTTCAGTAGTTTTTGGGGCCCTTTGTTTTATAATATGTAGTGATGAATTATATCCTGAAAAGTTTTCTTGCTTTTGCTCCCCGCTGAAGACCCCGAACCAAAATTTACCCCCCAACCAAATCCTGCCATGTGCCGCCGGACGCCGAGTACTGCTCTATGCACGTTGACGATTTAAAAATTACGCTTTGGATAGTTGGATGCAATTCAATTCATCAATATCCAAGCGTCTAATTTCCTTCTTTTATTGTAATCGATGATTTGCCAATGTCAAGTAGTGTATATGCCGATTCTAAGATGATCCCGCCGACTGTGATAAGCCCTATTAATCACTGACATGACAACTATCACAGCGCGGACGGGATTAAACTAGATTCCCCATCATGTCACGGCGGGACGCGTGCGTTGGTCGCCATGACATCACGTAGAATCTCCAAGCGTCTTAACTTTTATCAATTTATCACGTCATTTTTCACTTGCGATACTCGTATTGGATATTCTGGACACTAAATTATTCAGTTTACCGATCACGCCTTGCCTATTTCTGTGTTTTACGAACAAACGGGGAGGCCCGAATTTCAACAGATTAGGTCCCACTTAATTATTTATACATATGAAGCCTGTATTTCATGCCTATTTATAGTGCTTCGAATTGAAATTATCGATCTATGTATTTTCGAGTTGGTTTTTTGTATTATCACATAATTCTACCATGCTCATTATAATCCATACTTACATACTAATATATAAATGCGAATGTAACTCTTGTCTCTGTTCCGCTATCAAGGCTAAACCACTAAACCGATTTAGATGAAATTTGATATGCAGTAAGCTTGCACCCTAGGGAGGGACATAGGCTACTTTTTTAGGGTCCCGTACCCAAAGGGTAAAAACGGAAACCCTATTACTAAGACTCCGCTGTCCGTCCGTCTGTCTGTCCGTCTGTCACCAAGCTGTATCTCATGAACCGTGATAGACAGTTGAAATTTTCACAGATGATGTATTTCTATTGCCACTATAACAACAAATACTAAAAAACAGAATAAAATAAATATTTAAGGGGCTCCCATACAACAAACGTTTTTTGCTCGTTTTTGCTCGATATTGATAATTAAACGGCAACAGGTAGACGCTTGAAATATTTAAGGGGGGCTCTCATACAACGTGATTTTTTTGCCGTTTTTATAGATAATGGTACGGAAGCATTCGTGCGCGAGTCCGCCTCGCACTTGATATAATATGAAAGTTAAAATGGGCTCCACGGGCGGAGAGCTAGTCTTTATATACGGTCAGCTCCATAAATATATAAACAAGGGAAAACTCCAAATATATCTATTAATCCAATACTTGTGTAGATATGGAAACTTGCTTGTTATATTAATGGTGCTATCACAATATGTCCATTATAATATACTAGCTGTGCCTTGCGGTTGCACCCGCGTTAATGGTTACTGCTCCGCCCCTTTAGGCCGTAGCGTGATGTTGTATAGCCTATAACCTTCCTCGAGAATTGGGCTATCAAATGCAAAAAAAATTAAAATCCGACTGGTATTAGTATAGATAGATATAATAATCAAGACCGCAATTTGAGAATTGTAGTTATTTTTTTCAAATATTTTTATTGTTTTTTTTTTTCAGCACCACATCCCAGCCATGTCTGACCTGCAAAAAGGCGGTATACTCTATCTTATTGGAGTTTTCTTCTTCAAGTCTGACGGCCGCATACCCTTTGCCCATGCGATTTGGCACATTTTTGTTGCCTTCGCAGCCTCCATACATTATCTTGCCATATTGAAACATCTCTTCCCAATACTTGAATCTCAATGAAGACTGCCCACTTCAATGAATCTCTAAATTGGTACTTTGAATAAGGTTATTTTTGGACGTGATTTAACTCAACAATAAGGCCTTCCGTTGTATATTGAGATATCCCTTTTGTTGTAACACAGGCTATAGGTATGTAAGAAATACCTACAATGATTTTATTTATTTTATTTTTATTGAACTGAGTGTGATAATTTAATTTATTGGTTTATTTTTATCAAGAGAAGGTCTTGCTGTTGTGTTAAAATTAGCTATTTTGTTAAAAAAAACTAAGATCTAGAGTAGGTTTTGATGTGATAATGTCTCCTTGATACACTTTTTTTTACCTAAAGTTGAAAATTTTTATAGTATTTTGTATTTATAAATTTGATTAAATTATATTTCGATTTTTCTACAATATCTGATTAGTTTGTTAGAAATAATGTACTCATGTTATTGTTAAATGATAAATTACCATTGTTGTACCTATTAGTAGCAGAAACTCACACCAAATCTAGGCCCTGATTCAGTAAGCATATAAACATGCTTACAGAATTGCCTGTCAGATCTTTTTAGTATCTTTAATATTTATTGTATACCTTAATAAGATTTTAGAAAATTTATATTAGACTAGGGCCTTATTTATATGAATGACCAGAAAAACTGTATTACGATCTGCCAGTCGCGCGCATTCATGGACCAGGTGGCAAGGTCACATGTCGTCTTCTCTATAAAAAAAAACACTTTGGTACACAGTGTTACAAAGGTCAAATATTGCCAATGATGTAGTTAGAATTTAGTGCCAGGCATCATGTATTACATTTTTAGCCCCCCTTTTTCGGATTGGGCATATATAAATTGATGCATACCTATATATAATTTGTACTAGGTACTGAAACTTTCCTGTAAATTAGTATTATGTAGAACTTCCATAGCGTAAGATATTTTACTATATCCCATATGAACCCATTTACTATTACAAATATAACATATTTGATTCTCCTGTTATATGTTAATAATGATACCTTAGATGTATTTATTATGTACTAATTGTTTGAGCTTATAATATTGAACGAAATGATACAGTAATTTTAAGTGAAAGGTCGAAAATTAATCTATTGTATCAATTGTAGGCAATATTTTATAATAACGGAAAATATAATATAACAATGAGACTACAATAATTATAATATAATTAATAGTAAATAATGTTGTTCAAATTGTCTCAAAATCTGTTACAGATCTGATGTAAAAGCATGTTCAAATTAGATTTACTATACTGTATAGTAATTAGGGTTTGTAAGTAGGTAACAATATGTAGACTTCCAAAATACAGGATATAGTATAACATATTTTGCTAATTTTCAGCAACAATTAAGAATGAGGAATAATCGGAAAGTGATCGGAATAACTCTTCCTAAAATATGTAATAGTTTATAAAAATAATATCTATTTCTCTACAAAGAAACTCTTACGTATTTTTATGTATTAGTTTTTATGTTAAAGAATTCAAATTTACTTTTGTCGCAGCTATATTTTACATAGCTATTATTTAAAGTTTTTATTGGACTATCTCGTTACAGATTTAATATCTTCTTATTTATGATCCAATTTATTAAATATATTTTCAGTGCTCTTATTAGACAAAATTATTTATCTATTTAATTTTAGATAGGTATGTATTTTTATTAATTTACATTTCTTTTAGTTGGTATGAAAGGGAATCTAGTAATAACGAAATTCCATCTTGCTAGAATTGCTTATTGTCTTTTGTAAACAAGCTCATATATTTATTTAAGCAAATAGATAGATAACATACCAAGTCATTTTTAAAGTGTTCATTTTAGCCATACATATACAGTACCTACCAAGATACCTTATTTATATTTAAATTAGTAGTTAGTATACAATAGTTGTTCTCTTTTAAAATGCATATCAAATTCTGAATATTAATAATTTTGCTATATTACGTAAATAGAGGCAGCTTTGTCGAGTCAAAATGCTCTCTATATAAATTCAATATATTTATAAACTTCCAATACTAATTTAATTATTAGAGAATTATTTTTTATTTTATTTTTTGTGAAAAGATACAAAAAAGTTTTTATTTAAGAAAATATATTTTTCCAATTACTATATTACTATAATTACTATTATAATAGACATTGCCAAAGATGTAATTCTATAATTCCGCGTAATATATGTTTGTGTAAATTTATCTAGATTAAACCGGTATCCTAACATATTACCTCCATTTATATTTTGATTTATAAATACATATTTTGTAACTAAAATCTGTTAAAAATATCTAGTCATGCATTGCTTCAATATATTGTAAACCATACAAAAAATATCTGTGATTAAATTTTACTGGGTTAAATGATTGTGGAATTTTAGTAATTGGTATTTTTTATTTTATTTTATAAGCCATTATTATTATAGGGTAATTTATTTGAAGTAATGTCACAGGCGAGTGGCCACAGGGTAATTTGGCATAAATTGAATTTATAATTATGTAATCCAGATATTGTTTTTATTGCACAAAATTATTATCAAAAATTTAACATGATTTTTATGTTATTATGGTTTTGTAATTTTGAATATTGACTTTATAATATATATCTTTATTTAAAGGTATTAATTAGTTGGTGGACTGTGGTCTTCATCATGGAAGGAATTAATTCAAAGAAGAATTCTAAATAATTTACCATACCAAACCAATTTTACATAATAAATGAGTAAATATTACGTCATTAGATGGGTCCTATATGTACTAAAACATACATACATATATGTTTTAGTTATATTTATAAGAGATATATACAACCCTGCTTCCACCTTAACATAGTTGCATACTAAATATATGAGTACTGTACTATATATTATAGTATAGAAATGGCAATACACACAACAATCCAACGACTGTGAGTAAAAGGGGTAGTTGTCTATATGCCAAACTATTAAATATTTTCACTAGCGCGATACAGGTTTCAGTATTACGACAGTAACGCCTCCTATCGATACTCTGCCACAATAGTTTTGTTAATGATAGCTGATCTAGATGTAAATGTTGTATCTATAATACACACATACTCCATTCCAAAAGTATTCCCAATTATAATAAATTAACTTATTGTGAATCTCCAAAATAAAATAATTAGATTACAATATAATATACCTATCTACTTCCCAATTACAAATAATATTAATTATAGCCATAGAACGTTACCCTCTTTCCACTGTTAAAAGTATTTTAGTTAATTAATATATCAATAAATAAATGTTATTTAATAATAGATAATTGTGTTGAACAACTGATTAGTTATATAACTCCCGCCAAATAAGTTGAACTGAAAAGTATCACATGGTTTAAATGGGCTCCTATTTGTATGGGCGTCCTCCGCACTCTAGCGCCGTTACTTTATCATATTGAGTAACAGATTTGTTAGAGAAAGACAAAACATATTATAACTTAACAGTTGTTCAACAATGGTATAGTAAGAAGGTAATAAGTATAGAAGATGTTTTGGTTGTAGATGTATTGTGAAAGTTAGCAATATATTTGATGTATGTTACCTTTGATAATGGACTCTGGTATAGTTTTGTAGAGGTTTTATGGGAACTCATTAAATTTTTCAAAAAAATATTCATGCTTTTAATTTAATTTACTACATTTTGGGGAATATACTCCATATTAAAACAAAAAAGAACAAAACAAACACATTTTCACTACCTTTTTACCTTGAGGTATGGCCAGAGCCAACAGAACAGTGGTTTTTGCCATTTAATGGACCTAGATGTGTCACTTCTTTAACAGGCAATAATATCTGTTATTTTTGGAAGGCTTTACATGCCCTCCAAAGCTTGAGGAGTCGACATAGAACTAACAAAAAAGAATAGAATTTAAAAAAGTTTATTACACTCGATATATTACTATATTACAAAATTTAATCAGAGATTGTATCCATTACATTTTAGAGACAGTTTTTATACCTAAAATATTTAAACTTTTCTCCATAATTCTAGCTGCTACTTCACACAACATGAGCCTCTCATAAATAATTTTAACAATTTTACCCTCCTTATCTTTCTCTACACAGTAGCATTTATCATAGAATTCTGTAAATGCTGAGGAAATCTCATACAAGTATTCACAAAGACTATGTAAGTACAAATCATTAGCTACTTTTAATATGACTTCAGGGAACTTTAATAGAACTTTTCCAAGCTTCCATTCTGCCTCATGCTCTAGTTTAAGCCCTGTCTTTGCCACTTCAGCTAGCAAAGTTTCAGTTGAAATCTGAGCAGTTCTTGCTATTGACCGAATCCTTGTTAATGCATACAATAAGTACACAGCAGTATTACCTTTATCATCCAACATTTTATCAAATGAGAACACATAATCGTTAACCCTGTTGTGAGAAAGATCAGCATATTTTATACAGCCATAAGCTACTGCTTCCTGAGCAGCTTTTAATTCTTCAGCTGATAATATTTTATCTCGACCTTTTTCTACCAATTTATCCATTGCTCTCTTCAGCCCTTCATCCAGCAAATTTATCAATTTTATTGTATCACCAGAACGAGTTTTAAATTTCTTCTTGTCTTCACCCAAGACAACACCGAACCCTACATGCTCTACTTTATTTCCATCTTTCAATATACCAGCTCTACGTGCACAGGCATCTATAGTCACAAAATGTGTATACTGTCCAGCATCAGTGACATAAATTAACCTAGAACCCTTCTCCTCTTCAACCCTCTGCTTTATTGTTGCCATGTCTGAACTATCATAAGTGTATCCACCATCTGACTTCACAATAGTGAGGGGTATTCCATCATGTTTCTCGGCATTGCCCCACATTATTAACCTTCCTTCATCCTCCTCTAGCAGTCCCTTGTCTTTAAGCTCCTTCACTATACTATCCATCCTGCTTTGATAAAATGATTCCCCGCGGTCAATAATACTTATTTGAAGTCTATCATATATTTTTTGGAATTCTCTTCGGGAGACTTCACAAATCAATTTCCACGCTGCTGTATAATCTGCATGTCCAGATTGAAGTTTTACAACACATGAGTAGGCTCTCTTCTTAAACTCCTCATCTTCATCAAATCTTTTCTTTGACTCTTTATAAAATGCTTGTAAGTCTGATATGGGTGGTGAGTGCGTTTTAAAGTTAGGAAATTTGTCCTGCAAGTGTGCAATGAGCATCCCAAATTGTGTTCCCCAATCACCTAAGTGGTTTAAGCGCAGCACATCATGATTCAGAAATTCTAGTATTCTACAAATACTGTCACCAATAATGGTGGACCTCAAGTGGCCCACATGCATTTCTTTAGCAATGTTTGGGGATGAAAAATCTACTATTACCTTGTCTTTTTTAACTGGTGGTGGTTTGATTCCAAATCTCAATATACAATTCAGAGTATGTTCTGCAAACGATTTATTCAAGAAAATATTTATAAAACCGGCTCCAGCCACTTCCGTCTTTTCAATTAACGGTGAAGATGGGACTCTGTTCAGAATATTATTGGCGACTTCACGTGGATTACTTTTGATATTTTGACTTTTTAGTAATTGTGAAATAGACATTGCAGAATTACATTGGTAATCACCAAATTTGGGATTATTACCAGATAAAGTTATGACGACAGGAGGATCTTTCAAGGCAGGATATGCAGACGATATTGCTTCATGAAATACATTTCGTAATTCATCCACAATACAAACATTACCTTCAACAGAATTGAGATCCATAATTAAGATGGGACGTTTCCGACTTGCATTATCTCCAGAACCAGACTTATCAGAAATATTGGCTTTCTGGACTTCGCATGCTCGCTGAAGTACGGCCAATCTATGTTTAAGTTTCTCATTTTCCGATTCCAGCTTTTCCAACTCTGAATTTTGAAGAAAACTTAGATCTCCTTTTGCAATCTTGTCTAATTCACTTTCGATTGATACCACTGCCTTTTCTGCATTCTCTATTCTTTGTTCTAGATCTTTTTTCTGAGTGTCGGTCATATTATATTTATAATACAATAAATATTTATTAAAATATTTTCTATAGATTTTTGAACTTTGAGGTTATTTTTTTGCCACTCGCACATGACAGATACCACGACACCACACACACAGCACACATGCCACAGACTATAAAAAATAACAGGGATAGGATTTCATGCTGAATTCATGCCACGTATTGTTTTTATTTCAAAGCAACGATTTCAATTAATTTCTCTCCAATCTCCATTATAATATAATGGCAATATAGTATACTTATTGCCTCCGTTTATTCAATTCTATTTTTTTTTCAAAATGGCTCCATCAGGATTTTGATGATTCTGCCAATGTCAAGTATTATAGACGTCACAGTATGTATTACAGTAACAATAAGCCGATAACGGATAATCGGTAGATACGATGCTCCCGCCGACCGTGATTATGTCCTATTAATCACTGTGATTACAACTATCACAGCGTGGACGGGATTAAACTGGATTCCGCATCACGTCTCTGCGGGCACGTGCGCTATTCACCAAGGTGTGACGTGGAATCTGCTTCCGTTTAGGTATTTGGAATTTGGCGTATTTATTGTTTAATAATGTGGATAGGTTTGCCTATATATTGTGCACAGGTTTATCTACAGTAATCACACCATACTTTGTATATAATAATTAGTATATTGTATTAAGGAAACATGACATAACTTAACATATTGACACACAAGATAGAGTGACAATCAGAACATAACATAATATTAAAAGTCGTGAGTGTCGCATAGTCTATCCAGCCAGTTCAACGGTATTTGTTTTGAGGGGCTATTTTTTCCGGGCGGGCAACACCAGATTGAGCAGAAATTAGTGGAAGATACTTATCTTAGTACAATTGCCAATCAATAAAAAAAAAAAAAAAAGTCCTTGCTCCAAATTTTTGGCGGCAACTTTAAATTAATAGATGCCGTCTCAACCTGGCGACGTGTATATCGTGAATATTATTCTATGATATCTCTAAATAATGTACTATTCTGAACTATAACACAAAACAAGCACTAACCTAATACCAGAATTTATTTTAAAATCTTTTTCAATCCGAATTTATTTTAAAGTCTTAGCGGAACTTACTCTTATCTGTAGATACAACGATTATCATAATGTCCCCTTTTTATCAATGATATACTATTTTTTATATTATTATAGAGGTACCTACCTACATATTTACTAAATTCACGCATTTCCTAAATTTCCAAACTTAGAAAATATTGTCAATATCGTCATAGCAACCAAGGTCAAACAAACACCGCCAAAATTGTATTTCAAAAGTGTCAAGTATTAAAATTATTGTTGTGTTGTAATATCGTATTAAAGTTAATTTAATGGATTAATTAACAATTTAGTTCTACGGTCTTGACATGACACCGCAAGTTTTTTAAAACAAACATAATACCTACTTATCTATATATAAAATATTTGCAAAATACAATTAACTGATGGGTGTGCTATGGCAGAATCACAAAATGGACACAAGCATGATGATAACAACAGCAGCAAGATGCCTTTCTGGCTTGAAAATGCTACAAAGTAAATATTTCTTGTATTATTTATCTATAATATACCTACCTCCTAACTAACTAGACTCCTATAAAAAATCACTGCGCGTAACTATTCTCACTAATATGAAAACATGAATTTGCATATCCAGAAAATTAATGACTTGTTTTGTTAACGTTTGAAGTACCTACCTATCCATTTTCAGTATAATACCTACATTAAATACTTCCCCTTCCGTAGTAGGTATTCATATTTCAGAAGGTCATGAATTAAATTGATTAAAGGTCTACGATAGGTACCTACGTAGGTACTGTAGAGTCACATTCTCACATAGTTCAAAGATTGTTCCATATTATCGTGTAAGATAGTAGATTTATTTTATCCAGTGTATCTGCTTATTTCTTGACACATTATTATTCAATAATTATAATTAAAAATCCGTTTTAGGAAGATGAAAGAAACTCATATAAGCAACAATTTTCACGAAACATCGACTACTCTCGACAGTTCTTTTAAATACGACAATGTTAAATTAAATTCTAACAGGTATGTAAACTTTATTAATATATTAAATAACCTATTTATTATTAAATAAACCTACTTATTATTATATATATAAACATTTTTAGGAAGTTTTAGTAGGAAAATTATAATTATATTCGAGGACAATCCTTTGACTCAAAGGGACAATCACATCAACCTGCACTCATCTGCACTTTTGTTTTGTATAACTTGTATCTTACTAATATTTTTCTTAATCTTATTATTGGCAGAAAAATACAAATTAATATGAGAGAAATTGGGAACAATTAACATTTTATTTATTTTTAACTAGCATTCCGCCCCCGGCTTCGCCCGTGGATATTTACGAACAAAATAAAATATACCCTATACTACCCCTACCCCTACCCTTATCCCTACCCTTATCCCTACCCCTACCCCATTCCCTACCCCCTACTCCTACCCTTATCCCTGCCCCTACCTCTACCACTACCCCTACCCTACCCCCACCCCTACCCCTACCCCTACCCCTACTTCTACTCCTACCCCTACCCTCTACCACTATCTCTAATCATCAATACTTTTCGCAGCGCACGCGATGTAAAGAATTTCTTAGGTCATTTTTTTACACCTTGGGTTACATTATTGGAGTTTTAGTAAGGATCCCTAATTTTTTGAAATAGAATATAGCCTATGTCACTCAGGGTGAATGTAGCTTTCCAATGGTGAAAGAATTTTTGAAATCAGCACAGTAGTTTTTGAGTTTATTCATTACAAACATACACACACACAAAAATACAAATCTTTCCTCTTTATAATATTAACTTAGTATAGAAGTATAGATTAGCTTCGCTCGTGAATTTTTTTAAAATGGGTTAAAAAGTAGCCTATAGATGTCGTTCTCCAAACAAACAAACAAACAAATGCACTTTCGCATTTATATTAGTAAGGATTAAATTATACTGGTTGCCATTCTATATTAATTTTTCGTAACATTTTCACCAGGTATACACGTCGATCATCGTTGGATGTGTCCAAGGAGTTCTCATCAAAACCATTACATATTACTACTCACTCCGCTGGTACCATCAGACCACATAATAAAGGTTTGTTATGATAGACAGTGCGACGTACAGCAATATACCTACTGCGCGAAATATTGTAGTTTAATTTATACACATACTAGCTTTCCGCCCCCGGCATCGACCGTGGATATTTTCGAACAAAATAAAATATAGCATTTGGGGATCATGTAGCTTCCTATTAGTGAAAGAATTTTCAGAATCGGTTTCAGACTAGTTTCAGAGGTTACCCCCTACATCCAAATCATCGACTAACATTGGTGGAGCCACAATAGAAGAAGAAGAAGACATGAAGTTTTTGGAGGATAGATTCATTAAAATAACCCTCATCAAATAAACCGACATATCGTACAACTAACCGCACTTTTATATGACGCGACCTCAATGGACAACATTTCATTTTTCGTAAGGTACCAAAATTAGAAAACCGTTTGGAGATTACATGCTAGAAAGCTTATTTTTCATTTTTTTTTATTTTTATATCCTTTAATTTTCGAGTTATTTTAAAAATACTGAAATATTGAAAAATAAGGATTAATAGGTGCCCTAATCTGTGCTAACCCTCTAATTTAAAAATACTAATGTCTGTTGGCAGAGTTGTTAGTTATTGAACTCAGGTGTTGCCTTCTATTAATTTTACCCATTTTTATTCCATTTGAAGCTAAATTAATAATTATTCTTTAAATAATATTATAAAAATACTTCTTTTATATAATATTTTTTGGAAGTTTTGCTAGTTTCGAATGGGCTATCACAGGAAATATATTTACGAGTGAAACCGCGGACAAAAGCTAGTATTATTATATACATTATGAATAATGTTGTAGGCGATTTGAGTTCCGGCTACGGCAACACCTATTTGGAACACGGTATATTATACTCTTTGCATTTCTATAACGTTTACTCTGTGGCTTGACTGACACTATCAGTCACTTTCTTTGGGTGACAGTTTATATTTCTTAATTTTAGTCCTAGCTAAGGTTTTTAGTTTATAAATCCTCAGAATTTATAAAAAATCATAATTAAATTAAAAATATAAAAACTCAACCAAAAATAAAATACAAAAATACGTGTAACTTATTTTTTAATATATTTTTAATTAAAGTAATAAAAATGGGTGATTAAAAAATGAAATGTTGTCCATTATTGATATTACCTATAGTTAAACCACAGGTGAGCTAAACATTAGGTTTTTTCTGCTTAGGCACGAATGTACATTTTGGGTAGATAGACAGTTTCCCTAAAAGTAGTAACAGACGAAACTTATGATCAATTTTGTCTCGTGTCATTCAATGCCACTTCGTAATTTTCAGTGCACAACCAAAACGTAAGGAGATTGTATAATGGCAAATCAAAACTAGATTGGGGAGACAACTCCAACGGTTCAAACGATTTTTTATCTGATTTGTTGCCCCACTACGTCACACCGAGACATCGCCGCGGGAACACTAACGAAGATGATGACTTTCACGATGTCATTTTGGGACCTAGTAAGTGAACTATTCGAATGCAAAAAATTGTCATGGAATTAAAAATGGCGGCTTTTCTATTTGCCTCTCGCTCATACTCATCTATCTACTAATTGTGTGAGTGAGATGCAAACGAGGTTCTATTCTTTAATAAAATTAATCTGGTTTAATGTAAATAATAACGATTAATTATAGCAAGGGAGTCTTTTATTGAGGTGCCTAAATAAAATATAATTTGCTAAATGAATGACAATGCCACGCAAATACGTTTCTATAATTAATAATATATCCCTATTCTCGACAGAGTTGCAAGATGTTGTGCAGAAGGACAAGAAGTGGTTGTCCTCTCAGGAAATAAATTCGAACATCCGACACAATACCAAAACATTACCAGAAGTACGAAATAGTAGACGAAGCTCGCTAAGAAAACATTCATCAGAGAAATCAGACTCTCTCAAAAAGGAAAAGACTGAGTTCATTATACCAGAACTACCGGTTGGCAGGCTTCTTGAATTAAAAATATATACCAATTGGGGCGACAAATATTACATTGGCTTGAATGGGATCGAGATATTCGATGCCGATGGAAATCCTGCTAACATTGAAAAGGTAAGACGTACCGCAGAGTTTCAGTTTGTCTTGTTCAGCACAACGCGTGAAATTTTGCATATGGGTTGACAAAATTTCTGTTAGAAAGAGAAAGATATACCTACTTGTAATATCCCATAGATAGAGACAAAGCAAGACAAAAAGGACAGGTTTCCGCGACACTATACTTTTTGCCATGGCACATCGCACTCTTCATTGACGACACTATTCCTTAACGATGACGACTCGTGAATTTGCATTAAGGGCCTGGACAGTGCAAATTGCTGTTTTAGCCCCGCACACACAGTCAAAACATCGACATAACTAGCAGTTAACCAGTCAACTACCTATATCATTATTACCACTCGTCACGATGTCTTGATCTCATACCTCACGTAGGTTTTACTTATATTTGGTTGGAATCCTCGAGTCGAGACGTTTGCGCGCAGCACAATTTGTTTAACCTTATAAAATGTGAATTTTTTCTCCAGATCTGGACAGACTCCGAGACTGGGGATCAGTCGTTACGCGCGCGCATAGAGAACGCTGTGGACGGTGTGGTGAGGTCACGTGACGAGAGACACTCTTGGACCGCCCCACTAGTGGACGGTACTCCACTGGCGGTCACTATATTGTTTGCGAAGAACACGTGTATAGCTCTGCTCAGGATATGGGTTAGGCATTTTCTTTAATTTTTTTCCAGAGAGTACATAAACGGCCGTTCTTCTGCGAAAATTCGATTAAAAGCGCAGAGAATGCAGGTTTGCCATCTAATGTTTTTTTTAATGGATTCGATAAATGCTGCAAGGTATAAGGCGTGATGACTTCTGGTTTCTATGTGCCTGCTAAAATCACTTAGGTAATAACACAATAGATTGTTAAAAAATCTGAAATGAAAAATCAAAAGTGGTACTGAATTGAAATGAATTTCCTTTCTCACTGTGGCTGGTACTCTTCCCTTTTCTCACAAAGTAAAGTTCCCTGAAAGCGTTATCCGTACCTACCTATTTTAATTAGTATCTAAATCAAAGGTTCTCAATAGAGATGGGTACCTAGTTCATGTATGAAGGACAAAAAAGAAGTACTTCACTTACACAGAAGCAATATATCTTTAGTTCACTTTAGTACATTCTATATTTTTTAGTTCTTTACTTCACTATAGTACCTACACTCTCGCTGAACGATTGAAGGAATGTAGTATCTCGCTTTTTCTTTATAAATGAAGAAGCGAAATACATGCACGACATAAGCATGACAGGTCAATAGGAGTCACGCGAATTTGGTGCCAAAGTAAACGTTATCATATTTTAAATAAAGTACAATTATGTTTGACTACAAAAAGTTTGTTTTATAAATAAAAAAATATATTATAGACAAATGTACAATAGGTAATTTTATAATTATGTATAGGGCAGAATTTTTAACTTATACTTTGTGCGAGACCCGTGAAGTTGCGTTTTGATTTAATTTTTTGTCGTGTTTGATTGCTTATTTATATGTTTATTATTACTAAAGAGAAATATAATAATAACGTACTAAATGACGGGTATTTTTCTTTGACTCAAATACTTCTTATGGTATGGTACGATTAGTTCCCGTGATCTAGTGAACTAAATGAACTAAAGAACTAATAGTTCTTTGTACTCAAAAGATATGTATCTCTCTTTTCTTTTTAGTGACACACTTTGCGCAACTCTAGTTCTCAAACTTATTTTGTCTACCGCACACTTTGAAAATCAATTATTTTTCAGCGCCCCCCAATTTTTTTTACTTTACCACATTTTAAAAATCACAATGAAATTCATTACTTTAATTTTTATATAGTGTGCTATATTAATTTTACTGGGCCCCTTACCGCCCCCCTCTAGGCCTCCAGCGCCCACAAGGGGGCGTTATCGCCCATTTTGAGAAACACTAATCTAAATTATAGTATTTCTTCTTTTTCAGAATTACAATAAATCTCGAATCTATACATCTCGTGGCGTGAGATTAATACAAGTGAAGCTGGACGATCAAGTAATATTTCATGGTGAGATAGCGCGAGCCAGTGGCGAAATGATGGGAACTTTGCCTAGTTTTGGAGATGTAAGTTTAAATTTAAACTAGCAAAATGTTAATGATCAAATGTTAGTGATACAATACGGTCAAAAGTAAGAACACAGTGTGTGATAGAAGTTTTACAAATATCAATAAGAATTTAGCGGTCAATACTAAACAAAAAAACCACTTATCGAGCACCACACTTTTCGTTACACCTCGATTTTCCTACTGGCTGTAAAGAAGTTGAGATATTAAAAAAAGTAAATTAATTTGATTTTTTAAGTCGATCCATCATCATATAACCCTCTCAGCCAGTTCTACATATGAGTAGGTACTCTCGTCGCCACTCCATCTCGCTGGTGTCTGCCAAAACCTCTATGGCCCATTCTGGGTATCTTCTTAATCTTATGAATATTAATTAACTCCACAGACAATACTGTTTACGAGGGATCCAAATATCCTAGAGTTGATTATGGCGAATGACAAGAATTTTCAAGCACTCATCACCGAAAACGAGTCCACCTTGCACGAAATAGTTAATCACGAGAAACGTCCCCCCACCGCCAATAACGAGTGTCAAGTTAAGAAACTGACTCCGCCGCAAGAAGCGTCCGTGGAAGATGTAGAGCGCGATGTTAAATATGTGGTCAAGAAAATTAAAATCACTCTGATGTCTAATTGGGGACAAAGGCAACTGATTGGATTGGCAGGTAGGTTTAATAGGTGCTTAACATATATGTTATACAAGCTTTTGTACGCTTTTGTCCCGTGACTGTAATATAAATTTTGCGCCTGAGAAAACCAAAGTAAAAGTATGATACCGTAAGAAATATTAACAATATGGTACTATTTTGTATTGGAAAAAAAAATGAATTGCTTGAAATGACCTAACACAAAATCTTTCAGGTATCGAAGTATACTGCAACAACCAATTAATCAAGATTCACAGAGCCTTCGCATACACCTCTTTCATAACTGAAAACCTGTCCCCCGAACAAAGCTCTATTCTGGAATGTGCCGCTCTATTCAATGGGAAGAATATCAGCGCAGATTTTAACGACATGTGGTGCACCAACTTTACCCCGGGCACCAAGTTCTGTCACATTATCTTAGAGCTGCCCGGTCCTACTGAGATTACTAGTAAGTAAAATTGTAAATATCAATTTATAATATAGGTACTACTTTTTTGCACGTGGATTTTTTTTATGAGTTGACGTTTATGTTACGGCTCCCCGCTCCTTTCAGTCTTAGCGTGATTTTATTGTAGCTGATAAACTTTCCTCAATAAACGGGTTATTTAACGAAACAATCATTTTTCAAATCGGTCTGGTAGAAACTCTTCAACTTTATATAGGTAAATAGCATAAGCTAAGATTCCTTTTCATTCTTTTTTATGTGTGGTCCAGCAGTGCGGGCATGACCGTGTGGAAAGTGATGATTTCTTCAATGTAAAAGGGTACCTACCTACCTATTTTAGTTAAGTTTGAATATTGTCAAATTTCCACTTCATAAAATACCCTATTCATTCAACACAGCGCGGCTATTTTGGCGCCCATCGTTTGATATATGGTCTAAATTGGCTTGTTCTCAAACCGGGACGCACAGACGCAAAATACAATTTTAATACACCTTATACTACCACTGAAGCTATCTTATTAAAAAAATCGTCATAACTACATTATTTTTAAACTACCCGCAGGCATACGGTTATGGAACTACAATGTGAACACGGAGTTGTCGTACGTGGGCGCCAAACATGTCAAGTTGATGTTAGACGGGGAGGTGCTCAACAGGAGACCGGTGCTGTTGCGACGAGCTCCCGGCACTCTCTACTACGACTATGTTCAGGAGTTGGATTTGGCTACCATTGATGATAGGTAACACCAACTAAAACTGCAGATGTTATAGTTAGATGTCGAACTATGTGGATGTGCCATATGACAATCATTAACTTATTGGCGAGTTGATTGGGAATGTTTGAGAACCTACTACCTACTGGTGAATTATTCTTGAATTAAAGAAATTAAAGAAGTACGTACCTAGACGCGGTCGCCTTCCTTCTTGATTCTGTGGTATTTATTCTGCCGTGGAGCCTGTAGCACGCAACTGAGATTAGACACTTTGTATTTCGGAGACATTTATATTATTTAGTTGTTTTATTTATTTGCACGGCGCGGACACTCTTGTCGACAAGACACGATCATTGATTGTACAGACGAGGGTAGAAGGAAATATTATAGGACCGAACAAAGATTTAAATCTTTGGAACCGAAAGGTAAATTTATCAATAAGTATCATAAACAGACCTTACCAATTTTTTCTAGCACTAACTTTCCACCCCGGCTTCGCCCGTGGAGTTTTTTAGTGGTTGACGTTTATGATTACTGCTCCACTCCATTTTAGGGTTCCGTACCCAAAGGGTAAAAACGGAAACCCTATTCTAAGACTCCGCTATCCGTCCGTCTGTCTGTCCGTCTGTCACCAGGCTGTAACTCATGAACCGTGATAGTTAGACAGTTGAAATTTTCACAGATGATGTATTTCTGTTGCCGCTATAACAACAAACACTAAAAACAGAATAAAGTAAATATTTAAGGGGCTCCCATACAACAAACGTGTTTTTTTTTTTTTTTTGCCGTTTTTTAGATAATGGTACGGAACCTCGACTCGCACTTGGCCGGTTTTCTTTTATTTAGCTAAAAGAGTAAGCACTTTCTTATTCTAGGTTGGAAGACGTCAAGGAAGTGGAGAGTTGTATGGACCGACCGGTGTTCGGGCATTCATACGATCTCGGAGCGCCTACTGGTTTCGTGTTACAAATAACCATATTCTCGACGTGGGGTGACGCTTACTATGTCGGTTTAACCGGCATCGAGCTATATGGGCCTGACACGAAGCCTATTGCAGTCACTGAAAGTAGTATGTACCTATATGTTAAGTTATTAGAAATTTAAAATACGCTCGCTTAGCTATTAAAGGTCGTCAATTTTTTACACCCTCTCCCCCCTGGTGATAAGTTGTCAGGTTCTAAGCTAGCTTAAATATTCTGCGAATATTATTATATGAAAAATACAATAAAACAGCACATATTAGTTTGAAAAGCAGTAGACGAAAATATAGGTAGGTAGGTACACGTGATATGTAACAACAACCGCCCCTCCCCCATTGTGATCAATAGTGATATTATCCAACCCCCCCCCCCATATTTGGATCTCGCGTGATTGATGGACGACCCCGCTTGCACATACCTAAGCTTTGTCTTGGCATCTCAGCAAAGATACACTGATCGCCAGCCTTCTTCCACCTCATCTTTTCATACATGCTCTTCGATATCGGGTGCATTTTATTTTGCCTTTTTTTTTCAAAATAGAAATAAAAATATTAAATTACATGTAGGTAAATTTTCTTCGCCCTCGATCAACTTTTTCAGTCACATCCGTTGTATATAAAAAATATGTCTCGTTTATTGATCAGGAGTTTTATTCGTAATTTTCACAGACGTATGCGCCCACCCAGCGAGCGTGAATGTGCTAGAAGGTGGATCTATGGACGTGAGAACTCCGGACAAACTTATAGATGGGGTGAATAGAACGGCCGCTGCTGAACATTCTTGGTTGGCTCCTGTTTTGCCGGCTACGCTTAACAGGTAAGCACTGTTTCTAGAATAAGAAAACGACGGGCTTGCGAGAACACTTGCATCTAGGGCATTTGCTACAAATATAATCTGGGTTGAACATTTGTGATGCTGGAAGTTGGATTTTCGGATTTTTACGACTAAATAAGTATTATATATTGTTTGTGCAGGATATATTTTGTATTCGACACGCCGGTGACCGTGATCGGTATGAAGATCTGGAACTACGGCAAGACGCACACTCGCGGGGTCAAGGAGTTTGGAGTATGTATTTATTTAATAGTCCATTTAGTCCATCGAAATAAATACGCTTCTATGGCACGAAAAGTTGAAACGCTTCGTGTTTTGGCGTAAATTCGTTTCAGACCTGAAAATAAAAAGACAAATTCTCAGTTACCTATAGGTACCTTTTTTTGTGCAATGTGAAAGCTACCTAGTCGACATAGAACCATTTTCAGGATCACTGGTTCACGTAAAATATATTATTTCAAATCATTATTCGAGATTTGTCATGTTTTTGACAGAAATAAAATGACGGAGGAGTTTAGAAAAGTAAAATTATGCAACGGTTCGCATGTAAATAACTGTTTGTATAAATATTTGTATTTCGACAGGTGTTAATGGACGATCTTCTTATTTACAACGGTATTCTAAACTGTGCCAAAAAGGACGAGGTATTGAAGTCTCAGTGGGTCTCGTTGCAAAATGTGGAAAGTGAAGGCTTCACGCCCAGGTATACAATTTTAATGTTGACAGATATAAGCCTATTTATGTTTTGCGTCGGCCTTGTGCCAAACCAATGGGTTTTTTATAATTAAAAACGTGTTTAGGTACATAATACGACAAACCACACTTAGAGCCTTTTCCATCTAAATATCAGGCCACTCGTTAGGTACCTACCTATAGCCTCTCAAATACCATCGGCTAAAAGTGGGAAACTTGGTCTTCCGCTGGGTACCCTGGAACCGTAACACGGTCTCGGGAGCTGCAAGGTAACTCGTGAAGATAGAAAAAAGCCTATTTTTTTACGTAACTTTGGAACCTGACTACCTACCATTCTGAAAAAGAAAAGCAGACGGTTACCGTACCATTCGAATACCGACTCTACTTCAATTCCCTCTCGAGAATTAACAAATGTCATAATAACGACATCTATTGGTCAGTTTATTGATGTGAAATTCAGAAGACGCTTGGTTTTGACCTACGCCGTCTGCGCCTACCGCTGTAGAGGTAGAGGGGATAACGCGTTGTCATGAGGCAAAACAAAGCGTCTCACACTTCAGAGACGCTTGGTTTTGGCATACGCGCTGGGATAACGCGTTGGCATGAGGTAAGACCAAGCGTCTCACACTTCGGAGACGCTTGGTTTTGGCCTACGCGTCTGGTCGTGTATTTCTTTAATTATAATAATATTGTTTAATTATAATAATATTGTTGTATAACAAAGAAATACACGACCAGACGCGTAGGCCAAAACCAAGCGTTTCATATCTACTTTCAAATAATTTGCCTGACACCGCTAGGGGGTGTAATCGGGTATTTGCACGCTGAAACAGTTAGCGGCGGGCCTGCTTACAATCATATTTCAGGAGTGCAGACGGATTCGTTACCTTTAGATATCAGACACCTAGGTCCCGGACTATAACAGAAGTAAGCAAGAAGCCCATTAATTGCTCGTTTATTATTATTCAGCGTTTATTAATAAGAATAAATTTATTCCACAGCCCATCAGAACTGAGTAACCGCAGCACAACCAGCGGATCTCACGCTTCACCCGACCAGACCGCCCGCCCGCATACCGGAGTTACTTTTTTGCATTCGTATCGATATTAAGTTCATAGCCCGAGCAATGAGATGTACAATAATTCCCTAGTCCGTGAAACTGGAAAAAAATAGAGTAGTAAATAAATGAGCGGGTCTTACAGTAGTCGCCAATGATGAACATCTAACCTCGGTAAAGAGCAACATTTTTTTTGTATTATATTTTTTTTTATTGTCTAAAAAATGTTACGAAATTACTCCTTAAAAATTAATGCCACATTCAAACCGAGAGCTAAATTGTTACACATCAATACATTTAATTAGTAATACATTTTAACACTAATAAAGTAAGTTACAGTGCGTCTGTTTTCTCAGTGCCAGATCCCCAGAAAATTGCATGCTATTAGAGTTAAGTTGTACCCCCTATTATACTCACTTTCAATGGAACATTAGTTTTCAAACAGACAACAAAGAAAACTGACGTCAATTAGAGAGTTAATTTCTCCATCTAATTATATCTGTCCTTTTAACATATAATCCATTAAAATTAAAAATTCATCGTCACAATTATTTCGTGTACATTACATGTTGTATCTAGAAAATAATTATATAGTTATTAAATGTACAGATAAATCAAATATGAGAGTCTGCGGCATACGTGTGGGACTTATTTATCTGTGCCTAAATTGAGACAATTTTTGTAGCTATTTGATATGAAAATAAATATAGTAAAACATTTATTTTGAAATATTTAAAAATGTGTCTAGGTTTAATATTTGGTTCTTTTTTGTAGTTTTACTTTATACGTAGCTAGTTTAAATACCTAAATTGCTGTATAGAGATCGGGAATGGATTCTTTGAGCACATTTTGAAATTGTAAAGATTTTACAAAAATTAGACTGTGATTTTTGTAGATAATTTTTGAATGTGGTCTTGAAGAATCGGCCCACTGTAGTGGATGTAATAAACACAGTAGTGTAAATTGAAATGTTTAGCAAGGTGTATTCTCATGTGATTTTTTCCATAAGACTAAATAAATGTTAATATTTATTATATGCTTCGTTTTATTTCTTAAAAAAATCATGCTCGTCACAAATCTTTGTCGCCGGTATTTCCTGCCCCTACTCTCTACAGTTCTAGGGATACGTGAAAAAGTCAAGAAATCTAACTCCGCTAATAAATAATACAACAATTAGTTTTCTATAACTTTATTAGTTAACTATTTGATCACATATTTATTTTTGGATAATACTATCTACCTACTAATTGCAAAATTACTTTTTGTACTAACTACAATTTAAAGTCGTGATATTCGTTTGCACAGTTTATAAAATGTAATAAAATCAAAAATAAGTAATGGAATTACAGTAACAATATCATTCAAATACCTAATAGGTAATCTATAACCTATAATATTCGAAAACACATCTCTAATCTCTAACAATTAAATCTTAAATTTACACAATATTTTTAACAAAAGGATCGCTATTTTTTCGGCCCTAATATTGTTAGCGCCTTACGCCAAATCTAACTTTTTACTATTAAATTTTGCCAAAAAAAATCTACAATTTCACCGCAAGCTCATTATTTCGTAAGTAACTGGAAAATTTATAAAAATCAAGTGTACCCAACGTACTTATGGACAATTATTTGGGTAAAGACATTTAATATCGACCCACATTCGACTTCTCTCTCAGTGTAACATGGCAGTGTAACGAAATGCCTTTTAGCAATCAATAATTATATCAGTCTGTTACATCACAATTACATACATTGGACATTGCTATTAAAATATAAAAAAAGTACCTTATTCGGTAATAGACAATGTGACAAAGATCTGCCTCCTATTACGTATATAGGTATATATATCAGCGGACTAAGCGTACTTAACTATCTAATAGAGCGAGACAAAAGTCAAAACCACCAATCACAGGTCGCGCGTTCGCGCTATTCGACAGTTTAGTACGCCAATAAGCCCGGTGACTATCACATCGTTAGCAACTATACCTAATAGAGGAGCAGAAAGTAGAAAAAATTTAGCACCAATAGTAAATCGTTAGCAACTTTTTTCAATAATAATCCTTGCTCAGGCCGTCAGTCGTGTAACAAGTTAATATTGCACATAGCTTTATTTGTCATTATAAAATTAAATTCAACTAAAGAAATATATGGAGCGCAATACATTCTCTATTTCAAAATTTCCCTTCTCCGGTACTTTCTTCAGAAGTTCATTAACATTGTTCTTGGCTGCAAACGTTTTGCATTCCTCGTTCATTTCACTGAAAATTTAAGAAATATTTATTTAGCTGACATATATTTTGAAGTAATTAACAAATGTTTGATTAATTATTGTGTATAATGTAATCCAGACTAATATTATAAAAGCCAAAGTGTGTTTGTTTGTCCTTCTTTCACGTCAAAACATAGCAATTGCGTGATTTTTATACAAAGATAGTTGGCGGGCCGGAGTGACATAGGTTATGTCGAAAATCTTTCGGGATAAATTCTTGTCACATATGAAATAAACTAGTCTTTTGATATTTGTAAAAAACATATAAAAAAATTATCGATGGCAATATTAAAAAGCATGTATGAAAGGTATGATAAATATAAAAGAAGCTAAATATAAAAAGAAACGTCAAATGCATATATATATATATATATATAACCCGAGCCTAATCTATACCAATATTGTAAAAGAAGAATGACTGGACTGATTTGAAAATCTCTTTACTGTTATGGTTATGAAGCTACATTATTCCATGCACAGTGTGTGCGATTGTGGCTGGAGCGGCTACAGATCGACGCAAAAATAAATTACTTTAAAGAAATTATACTGATATTACAATGTAGATATTACATTACAAGTATTACAACGCATGTGGCCGCTTGTGCTGTGGCGCTAGGTTAGTAGTGTGTAGTAGTGTAAGTCGAGTCGAGGGACTTAGAGATCCGCTCAAAGGTTGCGTTCGGGGTTAAAGAAAGTAAGACGCGTTCAAGATTGAACACACAAATGTTTAATTCCGTAAGCTATAGCCATATTTGCAACTATAACACTTGAATATTTGTTATATGTGTAATTGTGTATTTCCATTACCTTTCATTATAACTATAGCGCTTCACCAAGAAGGCTGACAGATCATCTAGAATCGGCTGCGAGTGAAGGGCGACAAACTGTTCACGACAGATCTGAAAAAGGGCAACTTATGTAACAAGCTAGTGCTAACAGGTTTATATGGAAGTTATTCGATTGTCTCTGCCTACCCCTCTTGGGATAAAGGGCGTGATGATAAATTGATAATTATTAAGTACTCTAGTTTTGCTAATTATGAAGAGTAATTTGAAGTCTTTCCAAACTTTAAATTCTTGTGTTACGTAAAAAGTAGGTAGGTCTCCATACGGTAGTATAAAACGATGTTTAATAGAATAAAAAATGACTCTAGTCTAGTCCTATGTTTATCACCTACACTATGCTAACTTATTGATAATACAATGATTATGGAACCAAATAATGTTAGCAACACAAGAGCTTTATTTAGGAATTCATAACTCTGGTAGCTTACTCCCGACTTCAATTTCAATTTAAATCATGAAATACTGAATTTAATTTCTTTGTGATAATGACAATTTCTTTGTGATAATGACAACACTGACAATTTTATTTAAATCAAGTAGCATATAAGACTACTTATTTAAACACAATTCAATTTCTGCTGCTGCCACCATTCCAACGAAATTAAACTTGATAGGATTGAAATTTACGTCAAGAGTTACCCCCCTGTTCTATTTAATATGACCAACTCGCTAAATGTGTACATTGCTACGATTCTGACCAAGGTATATAATGTATATTGTTACCTTATTCATGACATTCACAGTGTTGGGATGTGTCCAGAAACAGTCGTGCACCGACACGAAGGTAATTCCCTGCGCCTGGCAATACAGCGCCGTGAGCATCATGTGTGACGCGTCGAGCGAGTGGATGAAGTTTGGTGGGAACGCGTTCTTCTGTTTCATTGTGCACGGACGTCTAGAAAAATATATAAAATAGATACAAATAAAATACATAATCGCGCGTCTGTAATATATTTTTATCTGCTCTTATAACGTAAAATCTCTATTACAAAATCGAATTATACTTCATAATGATATGTTTTACATACAAGCGTCTCTAATATGTCAAACTTCGATACTATAATGTATTACTATAGAAAGGTAATACGTGCAGCTTCTATCAAATTCTGACAACAAGCGATACTAGCGACTCTAGCGGCAAGAGTTGATTAACTTTCGAGTTTTGTTTATTTATATTTAATATTGATTTTATTAATTTACTGCAATATAACATATCTGAAAACACTGTTTTTGCTTAAAGCTTATATAATTAAAATATACGAGACAATAAAATGAAGTTCAGAAACATGAAATTAAAGTAAATCACTCATTCTTGAATTTTGTTGTTTCATTACGAAACCTTCTTATATACTTATAAAAATCAATTGCCGTACGTTGGTCTCGCAAAAACTAGAGATTTTGATACAGTTTTCACTTATAGATAGTCTAAATTACAGGGAAGGTTTATATGTATAAAATATCACTCTACGTCTGTTGGTGGCGGTTGTATCAACGGGATCGTGTGAGCATGTGATATTAAAATTCCACAGGCAAAGTCGGGGCGGGCCACTAGTTGTAAATATAAATTGTAAATTAACTGAAAAATTTCATACATTGCCTACTACGTCCTACAGTTAACGCGCATGCGCAGAAAGTAGGTAACCGCGATTTGCCGCCAATTTGTCGATTAAGAAAATTATCTTGGTTCAATTTGTTTTGTACTATTGCATGGGATTAGATAAAGTAGTGTATGAACGGGCACGTAAATTGGAATTAAACCACTCGTGGATGCTATTAAAAAATTCCACTTGTGTTTTAATTACCCCTATTATGATCCCGTATCATAAACTACTATTATCTAATCATGTAAAATAAAGTTTATATAAAAAAAATTGTATTGACTAATGACACATTTTATATACATACTTTCGGAAAGCCCGAGGGGTATTGATTGGTCTAAATTAAAAATGTTGTAGAGCCTCGTTTGACACGCAAAGTCTCTTTCAAAGTGAAAGGGAATGCTGGCAGAGGACGACGTAGATGTACTTTTATTGAACGTATAAAACAATTTTTGATTGAAGGCAATGTTAAAAGTACACACAATCGCCGAGCATGTATGCATGCATGTAAGGTATGAGGAATATAAAAGAATCGTAAGAGGTATGTCAGGATCGTAGCAAATGGCAATCGATTGTATCTGCCTACCCATCTTGGGATAAAAGGCGTGATGATAGATTTTCTGCCGTTTTTATTATTACTATAATTACACAATTTGACAAACAATACTAACTTTTGCTGGTCGACAGGAACATTTGAAGTCGCTGCTTTCTTGAAGTATGGCTGCACCACCGGCAAACCGAGCGGAGTCACCCACTCTACACTCTCGCCGCACACTCCGCTGATCAATCTGTAATAACGAGTTAAATAAATAAAATAATAACCACTCAAAGAGTCTGAGAGCTCTAGGCTGTCTTGTGACATAAAACGATACCAACGAAACCTAAGGTAACTTATTACTTTCCTAATTGTCAAGAATAGAAAAAAATGGGGACGGGGGGAGTTCGTATATGGCCCCTCCTTAGTTTTAGTACTCATACTTATGATCACTGACAGTTTCATTAAAATCCATTGGACAGTTTCGGACTTAGACAAAAAAATTTTTAAATATGTATTTAAAAAAAGTACAAACTTGGCACAATCCGTGAACCAGTCCTGTATAGACTTGGTTGAGGTAAACATCTCTTGCAGACTGTCGAACGTCTTCATAGTTAGGTAGGCGGAGCAAGGCCACATCTTGTCTTTGGGGAAGCCGTCTATATCTGAAAAATGTAAATTTTATTGTCATGGTTATAAAATCGTGTTCATATGTCGTGACGTCCAAGGTCTTCATTTTTTCATTAGCAACCGAGATACGTAATAGGTGGGCAGATCGCGTTCAAAACAAAACGATATAAGTCACGACTTGTGCGATAATCTGTTACTTGAGAACGGCTGAACCGATTTGGTTATTTTTTAAATGTTCGTAATAGGGATAGAAAAGTTGGAAATGTTGCCCGGAAAATTGTAAAGTTCGAAAAAACTGCAAGCGATTTTTCTATGGGATTTTTAATGATAGATTTGTACTATACAATATTGGATTCAAAACATAATTCTTAGGTGCGTCGGTGGCCGAGTGGTTAAGACGTCTGGTATTAACTAGGCAGACCCCGAGTTCGATCCCGGATCCCGGCCATGTACCAATGGTTTTTTTAATTAAAAACTTATGATAATCCGACAAACCACACTTAGAGGCTTTTCCATCTAAAATACCTCAACAGAACTAGCCACTCGTTAGGTATAGCTTCACAAATACCATCGGCTAAACGAGGGAGACTTGGTCTTCAGCTGGGGGTACCCTGGAACCGTAATACCGTGAAGAAAGAAAAAAAAACTTATATTTCCTGAGCGGTGCACGACCAGCTGTAAAGAAGATACATTGAAAAAATTACCTTTGAGCTGTTTCGCAATCTGCAGCCTAGCTCCAAACTTGGTGACCCCGTACACAGTAGTCATCACAGTTTGCTTAATCACTTTCCTCTTGATAAAGTTCTCCAAAGCTATAGCAGCGGGAACACCTTCAGCCGCGTCCTTCACTCGCATCTCTTCTACCTGTCGGTAAAAAAAATAGTTAACATATTTTTTTAGACAAATACAGTGTGATTAGACAAGTTTTACAGAAAGTAAATTTTATTAGAATTCACCACCAGTAGGTAGCGGTAAGAAATACTTTTGAGTTTTGACTTTCACATACGATGTCCCGGGAAAAGCTAGTAATTTCATATAATGTCGAAAGTAGCGCATATTCCGCTCCGCTTATGATGAGGGCCTTTACTGACCAGTGCAACAACAGCGCTGTACACGTCCTGCGGCTTATCCACCGGCGCCAGATTGACGGCCGTAGCGCCCGCCACGTCCCCACCAAGCGCCGCGTAGTGCTGCAGACCGTTACACGAGCCGTCCTGGTGCACAGGAAACCCGCACATGTACTCTGAAATGGGACAACCGCGATTAACTACTATTCATATTGAAGTAGATTCGTAATAGGGGTAGCCAAACAAAGTCGGGCGCGTTGTCTGCCCCGATTTACTCCAAAACTACTCAACGAATTTTGTTGCGTGAATATTGATGAGTGGCAAAAGTTTTAATGTTGCCCACATAATTATATTCCACCTAAACTAAAGTGACTGAACGGATTTTGTTGCGGTTTTCACGAATATATTTGTATCGGAAAGAATTGTGTAGAATAAAATGATCTAGAAAAAAAACCTGCCAAGTGCGAGTCGGACTTTTTATAAACCGATATTGTACCCGTGCGAAGCCGGGGGCTGGGTCGCTATTTAGGTACAAACTTTCTATTTATTCTGTATAATATATCAAAAGTTTACATTTGTCACATGTTGACCTCCATACCTCTTTATGATGAACATTGTATAGTTACCTTCAGGGTTAGGCGATCGCACAGCATTAGCTATTTCCATGCAACAGGCTAATGTCTGCCACGGCTCCTCAGACTTGGCCCACCACATCTTTCCATCTAGCGGACGATCGGCGGAATCAAGAATTTTGTCCATTATCTGCTCCACGTGCGCCAGTCTGTAAAATATTTTTATACAGATATTAATTGCAAGATCTCTTAGCATATTCCAATATAAATAAATTCGACAAAATTAGAAATGCGCATTGTAGAATGTGTCAGTTAAAATAACCTTTGTTTATCTATAATTTTATTTTAAAATTAAACAACTACCTAAAAATGAAAATTGGTTAATTAAATATGTTTTACATAATTAATGGAGAAATATACTAGCCCTAGTTGCAACAAAGAAGAGGTCTTTAGTAACCCATCTACATAGTCAGGAAACAGGAGTTTCCTCAAATTGAAAAAATGCTTTGTATTAAAAATATATTTTGTATTAAAAACACGAAAAGTCACTGGTCAGTCCGTGAAAATAAGGGGCGTTTTCAGCATCAGTTTTCAGCTTAATTTACCCTCTTCTATAGTTAAAAATCCCATAGAACCATTATATAACAGAATTAAAATACCGTTTAAAAATAGCCAACAACCACGCAAAGGATAATTTAATTTCTAAGAAGAATTTACGTAAACAAAAATATGATTTGAATGCAAGGCCTCACTCACACATACGAGAAGGGCGATAGAATACTAGTTAGAAATGAAATGCTAGATAAAAATCAACCAATTTACTTAGGACCCTACACTGTTTTGGACGATTTGGGACCGAATGTAAAAATTCAAAAAGGGAGATATTATACACAAGAATCGTACAAAATTATATAAGACATAATTATAAAATTATAAGCAATAAAATTATGTAATTTTATCTTTAAATACTAACTAGATAAAATATAATTAATCCAAATTATATTGGAAAGTTATAAAAATATATTCAAATTTAAATCATATACAATCTTATTCATAATTTGAATTTTATTATCGTATATTGTAACTAAGTACTAACATACCTATAGTACATTGTAATTATAAACTTTTTTTCTCAATTTTTTTTATATAAAGGTGGTGGTGTACTAGTATCATAAGAAGTTAATGTAAGACAGTTAATAAACGGAAGTCGACTCCCACGGTTGTGTCAATTATAATCCCAACATCACAATATATATTACACCAATCTCCATAATTACCGTTGACTCAAAGTCTGCTTCTTCATCGTGCCGGTCAAGTTGATCGCGTGCAACTTTAGCCACCGCAGTCCGTCCGGCCCGAGCGGCTCAAGTTTAGCGAACTTAAGCAGAGAGCGCGCGTTGTCCGACCCCAACTGTGACAGGTGCGGCGGGCACGCGTACACGCGACCGCGAAAGTCCATGTTGTGCGGCAACCAGAATATTTCGTCTCTGTGGAAAGAGAAATGCGAAACGTACTATTAATCATTGAGTTAGATTTTTTTATATACAAAAGTATAGAGTTCGCACTAATATTGATATCATCTTACCAAAGGATATCAGTATTTATGTTCTAAAAATCCATCCCGTGACAGCGCGTCACACCACAGCGACTACATCTCGGAGCGCGCCCGGTTGACCACCCGTCGTTGGTACTCGGCCACCTTGCTGTTATAATGAGTGTAAATATCTACCTGTAATGGTTGGCCAGAGACAGCTTGTACAGCGCGTCACACCACAGCGAGTACATTTCGGAGCGCGCCCGGTTAATCGCCACCCGTCGTCGATACTCGGCCGCCTTGCTGTTCTCGGCGGGCGTGAACTGGAACGTGTCGAGCGCGGACGGCGGTTGGGGGATATCCAGCTTTTTGTTACCTCCTGACCTGTGGACGGTTTGTTAAATTTTAACGGTTTCGCACATATTTTTTGATGTCTACTCATCACATCTTAGCATTCTTAGCCACATGTGGGAATACAATATATATTTATTATTGACGCAGGCTTCGGGGTGATGAGTGCGACACTTACTGCTGAAATTATGTACTTTAAACATTCACTGGTAGATGTCGAGGAATAATATCATTTTATTTTCTATCAGTTAAATACCTCCCGCGAATAGGGTTTCAGAGTTCCTAGTGTAGAATTAAGAAGCGTAATTGTAAACAAGCTATGATGTCCGATGCCAATATTTTTTGCCAGCTCTGAAGAAATAAGATATTTCTTAAATCTAAACATGACCTCACCTAAATAGTTTCAGCTGTAAATCTAGTATAGGTTTGTTGATGACCCACGGCACTTCCCCGAGTTGGTTAAGACTGTCGAGTACGGGGTACAGTGTGGCTGGTGGCGCTTCATCCAAGCGTTTCTGTTGCTGTGTCATGTTTAATGGAACACTGAAATAATAATAAAAAATACTTAACTAGATTTTATAACAAAGAAAATAAATGATCTCATGGCTGTAATGTATTTTGCGTATGAGTAAAGTAAAGATTATTGTTATAGCTAGAAAATATTTAGTAAGCGCATTCTAAATACCAACATATATTCGTCCTGTGTTGCGGGATAAATCTTCAATAACACTATAAAAAAATCACGTCGATACTTTGCTTCGTTTTAATGTGAAAGAAAAACAAACAAACGAAAATTTTTAATAAGTAGAAATCCGCCTCGAAGGACCACAAAAATCGATTACCAGAATTGCTTATTATTAGTACACACAGTAGTAAATAGCTAGACAATAATCAGTACACAGGTAGCAAACAAATCGAGCGAATAATGTTGACCTATGCCAAACGCTAGTATATAGCGCCCTTATGAAGTCTAACCACGTAATGCATTTTGGCGTGGAACAGAAAGCTCGAAACTCACCGAATCAGTTGCGTGGTAGTAAGCAGGTAAGCGCCGGCGCGCGTACTGACCCATGGCGCGGCAGGACACGTGAGCGGCAACACCGTGGATCGCATGCACAGAGCGGGTCGCGCTGCTGTGAGCCAGAGTCGAGACAGCAGCGGGTGCGGCTTTATCTCGAGACGGACAAGGCGACCCCACGGACGATGCACCTTGTAGAAGGCCGGCATTTTCTTACTGAATTCAAAGTAAAAACGTTAAAATCTGTTCAAAACTAAAAAAATTAAGGCGCAAATTAACAATTTAGACAACTATATAACTTTCCAGCGACACGCGTTAGGGACTCCCTTTTACGTAGTCGTTGGATTATTGTGTATTGCCATTTTTATAGAATAATAACTCCACTTTTTGATACAAATATTTTTGTCGTCTTAAAGACACTAATAATATTTTACAACTGGGTGAATGATCACTTACGGTTTTGTGTTTTTCTGTTTGAACATATTGACATCTATTTTGACATCGTGAATAATGATGTTGTAGAGAAACTTCCCAATGTTCTGTCGAACCTCTATGGGCCACGTGTGTTCTTCCATGTCCTATAAGAAATACGAATATTGTAATTGCGCAATTTTTTGTATACCGGTAATAGGACAAGAAATAAATAAAAAACTATAGCGAAAACTAAGCGGATAGGCAGATGTATTATATGATACTCAGTGATTTTGGGCATAATAAAAATACAATTTAGTTTGTATCTCCAATATTTTAATTGCGAAAGTATCCATTTTTTGGCTCAACAACTCCGTAAGGATTTAGTGGAGTTTAATGAATATTGTTTGAGATATATTATATTATCCTGGACTAACACATTTTTTATTCTCGAAAAAAATTCATAGCAACTTCTATTCCCAGACTGTTTTGTTTTGTATCATGGGCTACATAAGACTTGTCTACCCTTGGTTCCGGGAGCCCTAAGGCACCCATGAAGGAATTTATAAAATAACTAACCATGCTCGGCCCTTCCATATTTTGGTCCACAATAACTTGCCATGCTTGCCTACAGTTGTATGGGACCCCTTTACCATCTAAGGACTGCCTGTTCAAATACCAATCACAATATTTGTCAAACAATTTCTCCATTTTACTCTGGATACCATTTTCACGATACTGTTCTATTTTATATCTGTAAATTAATTTAGAACGTGTTAGATATTGACTATCTTCCCGGACGAATGAGAAAGGAAACAAAAGTAGGCTGTCACTAGCTATTTTGTAAAAAATAACGTCAATCCGTGGCTCCATTTTGGCATGAAAAAACGACAAACAAAAAAACACACTTTCGCATTTATAAAATTAGTTAGAATAGGAACGTATTGGTTGAGTTTGTGCACACAAGAATTAAAACCTAATAAACTAGTATGAATTTTGGACCTGTATGTGAGCCTTAAATAGCATCTTTTTATTTGCAAGGCATGAGAAAATATAGTTAGGTACAATCTTTGCGGCCGGCGACCTATAAGTCTAATCATATCAAAATACTTTAACAGAGCTGGTTTTAGAGCCTCAAAAACAGGCTAAACGAGAAAGACTCTGTCTACTGTTGGGCCGGGGTAACACAGTTCTCGGAGCAGTGATTGTATTTTCCTAGTTTCTGTCTAACTTATTTAGTAAAATAAGACTCAAAACATTACTTATAGTATACTTGAGTCCCCAAAGTCCTCTGTAGTGATTTCAAAGTGGGGCTGTAACTCTCACTGCCATCAACCAACTTCATTGTTTCACTGATTAATAAGTCGACAAACTGATTAACCTGAAAATTATAAAGTCGTTATAAGTAGTTGTACAAACTCTTACAGGGCATGTATACAAAAGCAGCCGGTTGTCTGCATTCGGCGAGTCGGCGCAAAAATGTCAGTGAAGCTAGCATAATGTGCGGGACAATACAGTACAACTTTTATTTTTCCAATATTAAATAAAAGTGGCATGGTTATCTTAGTCGACATTTTCGCACCGACTTGCCGAATGCAGACAACCGGCTGCCTTTGTGTACGTGCCCTTATCATACAAGCAGTTTCTCCAGCAAAGTTTGTGAGAAAATAAACATTTAGGAATTTTAGGATATTACTATAAAACGCAGTTAAAAACTTCTCTTTCACTCTCTCTTAAAAATCTGTCATTAACCCTTTGGCACGCACGTCAGATGTCATGTTTGTTTACGAAAATTAAGATTCAAAATCAATTAAAACAACCACAAGAGGTATTATTTACTTATTACGTACATACGTATTACATCAATATTTATTATTAAATGGCACCGGCAACATTAAAGCTCTGACAAACCAAAACTGACATAACGTATCAATAGTCAACTAACAAAGATGTGTTCGCAGCCAACTGGTAAAAATATAGAGGGAGACAAAACATATTATAACAATGCCATTCTTGAATTATAATGCTGTGGATGTGGATCAGCTAAATGATTGGGTACTCTGAGAATCTGTAACAGGGTTCTAGAGAGCTGTAAAGGTATTTTCTTAAAGATACTTACATTGAATACTTTAAGATAAGGGTATAAGGTGATAGGACTATGTGACGCGGCGCTCTGTGATTTCAGTGTATTCAAATTTCTTATGAACGCTTCCTTGACCACCTCCCGCCATTCCTGTTCAATGTCTTCCAGCTTTTTAGTCTGTAATTAATATATACAATTTTTAATACCTATTGGATTTGGACGATTTTGATATTATTAACAACAAATAAGCGGTGCGGGGCAGTGGTCCAACTGCTCTGTCCAACCAGTTAGACTACGGGCCTTCACTAGAGGTAGTGGTCCAACTATTTTTATATTTGGACCACAGAACCATGTCAAAGTCCCATGGTCCTATTTGTAAAGAGGCGCGCAGTGGACGTATTCCTTTTTTAAGGCGACGCATCACAGCGCAACGAACTCAGTTTTACGCGCGGCTTATATCTCTTTAGAAAGATGTATATGATATCACTTCCAAGCAGTCCCTCTTCTTTCTCTTTCAATTTATTATTGTCAGAACTTCAAATGTATGAAACAATAGATTTTTTCAGGTCAACCCAACTCAGGAGGACACAATCCGCTTTCGCATGGGTAGACAAAAGTTTTATGTGCGATTGCCGATATTCATCGTTATAGATCAGTTAATTTACATAAAATATTTATAATTTTCCTCGTGAATGAATCTATCTAATAGTTAGTATAAACGGGGAAAAAATCCGTTCAGTAATTGTGGAGGAAATCATGCGCAGATCTTACAGATAGACGCGGCGTGGGACTCAGATGTACTTACATATAACTTGACAGTATCGGAGGGGTCACTTTTCGTGTCAATATTTTGCACTTGAATCATCCCTTCAATTTCTATCTCGAACTGTTTTTTCACTTGAAATTTCAATTGTTCCAGATCCAAAACACCTTCGGCCGGCGACGTACTAAGGCCTGCTCTTATTTTGTCTATATCTTGTAGTTTTAATTTCTCTAACAAAGGACATTCGTAATCGAGAACCGAGGGCGTGTAGACAGGTTCGAAAGAAGGATCTATAGTACGAATAGCTTCTAGGACCGTCTCTCTTTGATCTTTTACAAATTTTGATTTGTCTAATAGGTCGTTTAGAGAAATTCCCTGAAAAAAAAATTTAAATTGAACACATATTGAGCTACAACATATTTGTAGTATGAGCAACAAGGTCCGATTTGCGTGAAACTTTAAATAAATACTTTATGAAGATAAATAATGAAACAATATTTTAGCATTTCTCAAATATATGTAAATTGGGAAAATATTATTATTTTGGTCAAATTTACTTGAAACTTTGCACATATTCTCTACAACACAAATAATGAAACATATATTTCAGCAAAATCCAAAATTCAACACCTAAGGGCAAATTTAAAATGAACTTATCTATTTTTTTAATTGTGTTAGCGGTTAAACTTAAATACAGAAAAAAAATCGATACATAAAAATTGCAAGGGTTCACCCTTGCTGAGCTTGGAAATCTAGTATATCAAATGCTTACCTTTTCATTCATCTTATTATGGTAATTATTTAAGATATTACGTTTGTTTAATAGTTGACTTCTTTGGATACTTTCGAAAATGGCTGCAAATGTTTGAGTATTCCCTTCCACCAAGTCACTCTCCATGAATGCCACTAATTCCGCCACTTCGTTAAACATACCCTGAAAACAAAATTAAATCATACACATCCAAGGCAATTGTCCTTCGCCATTATATTTCCACCAATGAACGAAATAAGCTGAGATAGACTACCAAATGGATCTGGGTTGAAAAAACGGAGTTTCTTAAGAAATGACGCATCATGCTAAATCTACTATTTTAAATTTCTTTGTAATATAACCACAGGACGTCACTCAAATAAAGTATACTAGATTACCCGTGCTAATACTTCGCACCATTAGTGATTAGTTACGTGCTTAAGTTAGTTTTATAAAGTAATTTAATAAAAATTAAAATAATAATAGTTAAAGAGGCTTTTCCATCTACATACCTCTCAAAAATAATATATAGAAATTGTTGTCATTATGGTGGGCCACGCAGACGAAGTCGTGGGCATCAATAAACTTTTGTAAACTCATGTCCCGATTGTGAGGAAATTTAGTTCTCATGTAATTAAAATAAAGACTATAAATTACCTGCGAGGCATATCCATGTAGTAGAATGTTGTATATTTTAACATCACATATTTTGAAATTCTCTTGCATCTTATGTTTGTGTGTTCTGTAATACTGTAACATTTGGTGGACCTAAAACAATTTAGTAAGTAATTTAGAAAAAGTACCTAGTCAACCAAAGTTTCACTACATGATAACATGAAGTAATTTCCCTACATTTACTAAGATTTAGCAAATGCAAATAATCTATACTAATAATAAAGCTGAAAAGTTTGTTTGTTAGAACGTGGCGCGTCTACGGAACTACCAGTCGGATTGGAAAAAAATATTTATGCATTTGATAGCCCCAATTCTTGAGGAGGGTATAGACTATATACCCAAAGGAGCGGAGCAGTAACCATTAACGCGGGTGCAGATGTTTGCAAATATGTAAATTACATAATCAAGATAATCATGCTAGAAATTTTGGAAGCTTTTTTAAAGCATTATTAGTTTAAATCCTGGATTAAGAGTGTAGTGTACCGCGTCCATGTCCATACAAACGGAGAAAACGTTTTACTACCCCTAAATATCATTTAATTTTAACGATTTTGTAATATGTTACTGACATAATGAAAAACTACATACGTATTTTTTTCTTTTTTCAAAATTTGTAATAGGTCAAAAGTTATAAGCCCCTCAAATCTCGGTTTTTTTGGTTCATAACTTGCTCGTAATAAACAGTCTGTATTTGAGAAACAAAGCAAAATTTAAAAAAAAAATCAAAACGTACGTACGTAGATTATAATCTGCTAAAACGTTTGACACCAAAATTATAAGGTTTCGTTATAGTTTAGTAGGTGTAAATCGTTTTCCCCCAAAACGCAATTTTCAACGAAGAACATACCTACGAACACTCACGAGCTGCAGTGTTCTCTGTCTCACTGATGCCCGTGGGAGAACGCGCTTGAGATAGAATATGATTTTCTAAATACCTATTTCGCTGCGTACGCTGAGCTACACGATCCTCTTAAGGCCAGAATAATGACAGCCAAAAGCTTTAAAAGGACATACTTCTCTTAACATTCCCATTGAACAAAGCAGATGAAAGTGTGTTAATAGCTGGTTGTGTAAAGCTTCAAACTTTCCTTGTTTCGCAATGATTGCCATATCGTTTCTCATATTGACCTCTTTAATGGCAAGAGATTTTACGCGTCTGGCTTTTCTCTTAGCTTTCATCTCTTTTTGTCTGAAAAAAGCACAAACACAATTTCAATTTTTTGTTTGATTTAAAAATTAGGAGGTTTCTGGATTCGAAATTGCACATTATCAGTATGACATTTCTTGAAAATTCTTAAACATATCTTTTTTTATAGATTTTATAGTTGGTGGAGTTAATATAGTCCCAAGATTGTCACCTCCACAACACAGTGGTTTTAACTAAAATGTTTATGAATTTGGCAGTATTCTTTTAATAAGTACATATAAGATTTCAAAATAAATGCAGAGTGTAAGTAATAAAAATATTATATTATATTTATGGAGGTAAACTTACATTTTAGTTATGTTTAAACTTTGAACTGAAGTCAATTCAGTAAAGTCAGCCAATTCTGGACTTTCTTCAGTATTGTCCAAGTCATTGTGTGAGATCTCCTCCAATATGTCATCCATTGCAGCATCAGGTACACCTTGAGTCCTGAGAATATAATAATGTGTTTATTTATTATTGACATAAAGTTAAGAACTACAAATAAAAATAGTGCTAGACAATATATGAAGTATGAAGATGTTGTAAACTATTGGGGCAGAGTATGCATTGTGAAGGGTATGGAATTAAAAAAAAAATTGTGTCAGGACACTTTGATTTAGAATATTTTAGCGTCAACTACACTGTAGTTCTAGCAAGGGGATGTCAATGTTAGTATGAATTTTTTGTATATTTAAAAATTCATCTACAATGTTTTTTCATGATTTGTTGGCCCTACACAGCAATAAAATGGCTCTGCCACTGCACTCACTAAAAAGCGCACCAGCTTCGCCCATTGATATTTTTAAACAAAATAAATATAAGTATAATGATATATATTACTCAAGGATAGTGTAGCTTTCTATTAGTAAAATAATTTTTAGAATTGCTTCAGGACCTCCAGAGATTACCACCTACCAACATACAAACAAAACTTCTTTATAATATTAATATAGATTAGGAAATATTTGTTTTATTATACAACTTAGCAGCTCCTCATTAAGTTCTTAGGCTGTTTAGAAGCTATAAGTACATAACCGCGCGTCGCCCCGGAATGCACGTATGCCTACTAATAACGCGTGGTGTTTGCTTAGAAATTCTTCTATTCAGTTTCCTAGACAGATCACATACTAAGTGTACATAGCATATGCCTATTTACTTAGTTTAAAATATGCAGACATTGTAAGTAGGTAGGTTAGGTATATTTTAAATGTCATTGTTCACAAAAGGAGAATAATAGTAATACATATACATATTGTGCAACATACATGGAGCAATACACAGGTAATATATATACATAACTGGTAAGTAAATATTCAGATTAATTATTCTTTGACAAGTAAATGATGTCACAAATCACACAAGGTCTTCATACAATAAAAAATTTAACATATGAAGTTAAGTTTGTGTATACTCACCGCTGCCTAGTTAAATGAGACATCAATTCTTGGTCATATTGATTAAGATTGTTATCCAAAAATAATTGACGAAACACAGCATGTGCACCTTTTCTTTGTATATTTTCATTGCTCTCATTTTGAATAATATTCTTAGTATCACATATTGAAGGAATGACATCAAATTCTTGATCTATTCCTTCATTTATTGCAAATCTAAGGTCACTAAGCTTCTGTTCATAAAGTGTTGACTTACGAAAATTATAGTAGCTTTCTTTCACTAAATCTAAATATTGTTTCGACTTAAATCTATCTTGTACATTTGTAATTTTGTGACTAGTATAAATAAGGGCGCAATCATCATTTAATTTTATTTCTTTGTCTTCTACCAGTGTCTCTGATTGTGACTTATTCAATATTTTATTTCTAATACTTTGTAGCAACTCGGGATCCACTTGTACGAGTTTGGAAGGCTTTTTCTTTGTTTTTCTTGTTAATTGGTGAAGTTCACTAAGAGATACAGTACTTGATGTAAGCTGTGACAAGTAGTCTGCATTTAATTTACTAATGGACACTTTGGATTCAGTCATTGCTTTGTTACTTACTAGAAAAAAGAATATTTAAATGATTAAACACACATAAAAATTAAAAAACATTTAAACCAAATTTGAAGACAATTTCTAAATCTGCGAGATTCCAAGGTTGAGAAAGGAGAGAAAGCAAGTACCTATAATAGTAAAGAAAATTAGACTGACCTTCTAAGACTTCCCCATACTTTTTACTATTTTTATATTTCACTTTCTTCTTTGCAGATTTTTGAAGGGCACTTGCTATTCTAGTCGATTGGTGTCTTATTTGCATGATGTTGTCTAGGAAAATGAAGTACAAAATAGTATTTAAAAATTACAATCAAAATACCATGAACTTTTATATAACTTACAATTTTATTTTGACTATTAAAAGACCGCAAAAAACTTGTTACGCAATTAAGTGCATATAGGTTATGTTTATAAATGAAAAGTTAATGGTTTTGAACAATATTATTATGCACGTTAAATAAGGACATAAAATAAACTGTTAACTTATAATAAATACCTTCGTATCCATTAGTATTAAGAATTTTTTGACAAAAAGAGCACTGAATCTTTGAAGAGGCTTTAGAAACATGGCTGGATACTAGTGGAAAACTGTGAAAACCTCCGGGATATATATTTCGTGCATTTAGAAGACGATGCATATTTGAGCACACAATATAATTTACAAGAAATTGCATTCAAACATCTCATACATTTTGAAAAATGCTGAAATATTTTAAAACCACGTGAAAACGTTTGGTTTGAACGACAGAAACACACAGAGTAATACACCACCAGCGACTCACTAACTGACAGTGACAGTATTCCTTGGTTGACAGACAATGTCCACAGTAAATGATCAAGTTCGATTGACCTACAAAATGGGGCAAAGGGGCAGAAACCGGCAAAACTATCTATCCATAGAATAAGGATACTATTAGAAGCCATACATACTAAATACAGAAAACATTAGATTTCCCTATACTATCTTACGGCGTTCATAATGCGTTAGAAAGCGAAGTAAATATAGCCCATCGATTAGGATATAACGCAGCACTCTTGAAATAAAATACCTATACTTATGCAAAATGTTTAATATAATGTGAGCCGTAAAGTTGTCACTAAAATAGAAAATTGTTCACTTATTAAGGGGCGGTGGTTAAGGTCATCTTGTATCTGTTAAAAATATGGCAAATCTCAGTAAATCCTGGAAAGGTGAGTTTATTTATTCAACATTTCCTTAGCACACAGTTGATAGTTATTATTTTAAATTGGATTAAGCCATATTTTTATGATTTGGGGTTCTAAATAGCCATAATTTCCAAAACCGGTATTGCTTTTGGAAAATTTTGACAGATACAAGATGACTGAGAGCCACGGATACTGATCGTTCTGAATCATATCATCATAAAGTACTAAGCCTATGGAGGGGCTATAAACGGGCTCTCCCTTTCGCCAATTTTTTTGACCAGTTAAACTAACATGTGCGCAGTAATAAGTTACCTTAGATTTCGTTGGTATCGTTTTGTGTCGCGAGACATAGCTCTAGGAAAATAGTTAATTGTGATGTTTTAAACGGGAAAGGCGATCTAGGACGTCAAACTTAGTGTTTCCAATCATTAATTATAATTATTATGTTTGTATATTTAACACAATCATCATATAACGTAAAATCCGTTGCGACAATAAAACGACAGAAAAATACACTGGTACAGGGGCTAGTACTAGGCGTTTACCTCCCTCCCCCCGCCAAAAGTGGCAGAAATAAATGTTCGGTCATTCATACGTGTTGCGAAATGGTTTTTTCAATTTAGTGGTTACAGAACCCTATTGTTACCATGCCAACATTTTTGTATAATAAATGAATGTGGACTGTCTAGGAAAAGAGTCAAATAGAAAAATGTATGATATTTATAAATGTTTTATTTAAATAAGCCCAATTTAGTTATCTTCTAACGAATTAGCCGTTCTTCTACATTGTGGCGACCGTGACATTAAAAAATAATAATGGAGAAGAATAAAGTTATGGAGCGTTCGGTCGTGAGAAGATTCTTCACTAGGGCAGCACAAGAGTTTGAGAGTATGATGGTGAAGTCCGACACTGACCAAGTGGAATTGCAAATAGTATATAGACGGGTTAGTGAGCAAATGAGTAAGCTTGAAATTTTAGATGAAATTTTAACACAAGAACTGTTGACACAGGAGACACTCGAAGAGTCTGTTCTGGAGAAAGAGTATGAGTCTATAGAACAATATAAAAGTAGATTTATAAGGATCGACTGTATATATGAAAATAAAAACAAATTACTAGACTCCTCTTCTATTTCGAAACACAATACCATATATAAATCTAAAAAAGTAGTACATGAAAATTCACCTTCATCCAGCGGTTCTGATAAATACACAAAACATCGACATTTTCAATTACCGAAATTAGAGTTAAAGAAATTTGATGGCGATATAAAAAATTGGCTAGTTTTCTGGGGGCAATTTTGTAAAATACACGAAGATGGACAAATTGATGACAATGACAAATTTCAATATTTATTACAATCGATGGAGCCAGGAACTAGTGTTCGAAATACAGTTGAAAGTTTTCCTCCTTCTGGCGCAAATTATCATGCTGCCATAGAACATTTAAAATCACGTTTTGCCCGAGACGAATTATTAATTGAAGTTTATGTACGCCAACTACTTGACTTGGTATTGCAAGATAAACAAGACAATCCATTGTCATTGAGTTCGCTGTATGATAAACTAAATGGAAATTTAAGAGCTCTTGAAACGCTTGGTGTGTCTAGCGATAAATATACAGCCATAATATTTCCCATGGTTGAATCGGCTCTACCAACAGATATTTTAAAAGTGTGGGAGAGGACAAGAATTATCAATAGACAAGACTCAAAATTGAATAACTTACAAATATTATTAAACTTCCTGAAAAGTGAAGTCGAGAGTGAGCAGAGGATTAGTATGGCTAAAGGTATTTTAATGAACGAGGATCATAAAAGTGTACCAAACAAGGAATATACTGCTGGTTGTTTAGTAGACATCATTAAGAAGGGCATTAAACAAAAAATATGTATCTGGTGTAATAACGTTACACATTCTAGCTTAGAATGTTATAAAATGACGAACATGAACCTTGAGCAAAGAATAGGTTATTTAAAGAAGACGAACGCATGTTTCATATGTTTACGAAGTGGACACCATGCAAAAATGTGTAGATCATATACTAAATGCATTGTTTGCATGAACAAACACTCTGTTGCAGTATGCCCACAAACATCACATTTAGAGTGCAAGACGAAGGATGAAGCTGTAACTACTGTGGCTTCGCTACGTCGACCAACTGGAGTTACTCTATTACAAACGATTATGGTCAATATTGTTAATGGAGAAAGGAAACAGACAGTACGAGCTTTGCTAGATAGTGGTGCTCAACGTTCATATATTAAGAAAGATGTTGCTCGAGACTTAGGTTTACTGCCAATAGACCGTGAAATTTTGGGACATTCTTTATTTGGTGGTATCAAAATTAACACACAGGTACACGATATTTTTTCCTTTAATGTAGAAAGCCTTAACGGCGATTTTAGTTTTAAGTTACGGGCTCTTGATGAAACGTGCATTTGTGGGAATATTCCTAGAGTTGACTATAAAGATAATGTATTGATGAGTTTATTGCAGAAATATAATGTGACTCTGACAGATAAAGGCGATAATCCCCCTGATATTGATTTATTGATAGGAGCTGATTTTGCTGGTTTTTTAATGACTAATAGCATAGTTTATTTAAATGATAATTTAGTAGCAATCAAATCTAAATTAGGGTGGACCCTACAAGGTCGTTTTAATATAACAGATTTGTGGAATTTGGAGACCCTAGGAATAAAAGATCCAGCCGAAAATAAATCAAAAGTGAAATGGAAGTTGAATCATTGTCTCAACAAAATCCACAGTTGATGGTAACACCAGCTAAAGCTGTAACTGTACCTACCAACACTACTCGCAGTGGCAGAGAAATTAAAATGCCAATAAGATTTTTTGACTAATATTTTTTATTTTATTTTTTCAATATTAATTAAATAATTGATTGTAATTTATTTCAGTTACCCTAAATAGAATTGAAGGGTAGGACTAATTTGCAGTTAGGTAATACCTAATGTCAGTTAAAACGCAATAGGGTTGTCAATTAATTTTTTTTTTTATTATTCGTTTTTTTTACTCCTTAACTGTAAAATACTTTATTTCTTTTTCTTTTGTTTGTCGGAGGATGTTGCGAAATGGTTTTTTCAATTTAGTGGTTACAGAACCCTATTGTTACCATGCCAACATTTTTGTATAATAAATGAATGGGGACTGTCCTAGTCTAAAGAGTCAAATAGAAAAATGTATGATATTTATAAATGTTTTATTTAAATAAGCCCAATTTAGTTATCTTCTAACGAATTAGCCGTTCTTCTACAATACGTATCAAAGAACGCATCACGTCTCCAAGGTTCTAAACGAAGACAGACTGAATCATTTTAAGTTTTTTGTCAGTCATCAGCATCAGCATTATAGTTATCTGTGATCAGCATGTCAGCACTGTCAGCAGTCAGCAGCTTGATCAGCAGAATCTACGAACCAAATGAAAACAATTTTTTTTCAAGAAAAATCGGAAAAATTGTAGAGAAGTGCTGTGTATTTGCTAATAATAAATAGAATAACTTTAGGAAATCTCTATTATAATGTACAATTTAATAAATTAAATTAAATCATTACATAATGGAAGACAAAGCATTTACATGTAAGTATAAAGAATCAATATATTCTTGGAATTCGTCTATAAATTAGTCTTTTACCACACAATAACAAGTGCACTGATATCCCGAATCCATCCTCAGTTTGCCAATATTTTATATAATCGCTTAAGAGTATCACATTATGAACGAATGTTAGAAAATAGAACATGGCATGTTCTATTGATGTTCTATGACTATGAAAATCACATGTTCGTCTATCTTCTATACTAAAAAAGAGTTTGTATATTCGAACGCACTAATCTCAGGAACTACCAGACCAAGTTGAAATATTATTTTTCTGACAAATATTGTAGGCAATATCAATATCATGGTAACCCAAAGGAGCGGAGCGGTAAAAAATCTTTTGGTAAAATTTTACAAAACCGGCGCATGGCATATGTTACTAAATTTAGGTTTAATAAACGCATTATGTATTTACAAGACAAACTAGACTAAAATTTGTTGTCGGAACACAAAGATTCTTTATAAAAAATCATTAATAAATAAATAGAAATCGCTATATCAGACGCCATTTTGCCGGAAACCGAAACTGATTTTTTAAGAAAATACAATTAACCAACTTAACAAAATTATTTTTATTTTTTTTTAATTAATCGCATTTATCGATGTTACGATTCGAGTCGAATTTTACTCGGGTGTTAAAATTACACATAGGTTAGCGAGGAGCATAGCGACGAGCGTGGTTTGTATTGTGACAATATAAAGCGCAAGCCGAGCGAGCGTAGCGAGCGGTGCCGCGGCAGCGGCCGGCGCAGCGCCATTCTAAAACATCACAAAATAGTAACTGTAATACTTGATGAGAGTAATAAAGTAATAGTACGGCGCAGCGCCACCTCATAAATATTACTCTCATAAAGTATTACAGTTACTATGATGTTTCTAGAATGGCGCTGCGCCGGCCGCTACCGCGGCACCGCTCGCTCCGCTCGCTCGGCTTGCGCTTTATATTGTCACAATACGAACCACGCTCGTCGCTACGCTCCTCGCTAACCTATGTGTAATTTTAACACCCGAGTAAAATTCGACTCGACTCGTAACATCGGTAAATGCGATTAATTAAAAAATAAAATAAAATAATTTTGTTAAGTTGGTTAACTGTATTTTCTTAAAAAATCAGTTTCGGTTTCCGGCAAAATGGCAGCTGATATTGCGATTTATATTTAATTATTTATGATTTTTTTTTTCAAGAATCATTGTGTTCCGACAAAAAATTTTAGTCTAATTCGTTTCCAAAATTAATAATGTATCAAAAAAAAAATATTATAGTATCATAAGTGATGCGCCGGTTTTGTAAAATTTTACCAATCTTTTCAATGCCTAATTCGAGCAGTGGTTTTTAAAAAAAAATATTGAAATTGAAATTAATATTTTATTATTCTTTATTTTTGATATAGAATGGTATCAGTTTAATCTATAATATACTTACATTTGCAGTGATGTTTTAAAGATATCAATTTATGGCAATATTACTGTAAATGCTATAAAATTCTGGGGACAGAAGAGTAACGCAGTAGTAATCTTGGTAACACAGCAGTATCTTACATACAGTACTTTGTACGTTCATAAACTAGGTCTAGTAAATTATGAGCGAGGCCCTATATTTCCTATTTTTTTTAATTTTAGGCTCAGTAGGTGAGAGTGCCTGGGTATGTTTATAAAACAATACAAAATGTTGAGCAAAAATAAAATGTAATGCTATTTTGATGTAACACTAATATTGATTAGTGAGCTGTCAAAAGTAAAATAAATGATTGGATTTAGTATAGTGCTCAGCAGATCCAAATTTCTAAAAGGTGCTTGCGACTTTAAATCCTATATGAATTTAATTTTCCAGGGACAACAGAAAGAACTCTCAAATTGTTTCAGCTGCGATTCGAAAATGATTCCTTGTTCAAGAAAAGAGCTCAACCATGGAAGTAAGTTTCTCTAAAAATGATTTATATGAAATATTTCTTTATATTATTTCTCAAGGGTATTTTTTTAAATGGCACCATCAGCTGGGCTAGCACGACGCGTGTTAGAAAGAGATAGATGTAATATCCCATAGAAACAAAACAAGACAAAAAGAACAGGTTTCTGCGACTCTACTTTTTGTCCTGCTTTATCTCTATGGTACATTATTCTTACTCTTTCTCTAGGCCTGTCATGCTCGCGCCGCAGAAATAATTGATGTTATCCGTTTTTAGGGTTCCGTACCCAAAGGGTAAAAACGGAAACCCTATTACTAAGACTCTAAAAACAGTTCCCATACAACAAATGTGATTTTTTACGTTTTTATAGATAATGGTATTGGCTGGTTTTTTTTTATTATTTTTAAAACTTTCATCATTTGAAGTATTTTTCTATTTCAGAGAGTTCAGAAAAATACTACTACAAAATGGGTTTCCAGAGGAAATGACAGTTGATCATGTCAGGAAAAAATGGTCTTATAGTATTGATGTGAGATATTTATTCTATTCTACTTAATATACTTATTATTATCAACTTTCCCCCATTAGCCCCCTGCTTCGCCCGTGGAGCTCATATTAACTTTCATCCCCTGTTATGGTCATATGAAAATTCCAAAGAAAAAAGAACTTTCAGTATTTTCCAAATTTTCCAGGCAACTTTTTCTATTTTTCTTAAGAACCTTATATTAGGAACATTAAAATTAAAATTTGTCAAAGTGATGTGCTTACCAACAAACGCACATGTCACGACAGTCTTTATACCGTGGCCAAAGACTCCAGTAATAGTGTCCACTTTTTGCCAGTTGTCCATATAAAGCTTTTTTTAATTTTTATTTAGATAGATTTATAGAAATTCAGAATGGGAAGGCAAAGTAAATAACTAACTGTCATTAATAAAATTATTTTACCATTTGTAACTTTAGATATGATTCTACGTCATGACAAGGCGACAGACGCACGCGTTCCGCCGTGACATGATGGGGAATCCGGTTTAGTCCCGCCCGCGCTGTGATAGTTGTGATTAATTTAGACATATCACAGTTGGCGAGATCATCTAATGCTGGCTTCCCACGGTGCGTGATAGCACGCACCAGGCCGCACGACAGATCAAAGAGTATAGTAATATCAGACGACCGCGGACGGCCACGCACTTGACTTGACATTGGCAAATCATCTATTAACATTGGTGAAGCCACAATAAAAGAAGAACTTTAGATATTGATAGAAATAGAAAATATATTTTAGTAATACTTTTTATTTCCTTATTAATTGGAGTTACACTGTTGTTTTATTGAATATAGGTACCAACATATACTCGTAGTTTGATACTATTTCCTTAAAGGTCTTGTAAATTTCAGAGCTACAGAATTGCAAAGAGAACGAAAAATAAGAAGTGGCTGTATTATAAAATATTTGACAAACATTTTGGGAAAAGTAAAGCTCTTGATCAATTTGATTCCTGTAAGTTTTATATTAGAAATTATATATCACTTGATTAGTCAACAATCTGTAAAATACTTAAAAACAATTAGTAGGTAATTAAAATGTTTAACATACAAATAATTATATTTTTGACTGAGATCTGTATAGAACTAGTTGTACAACTTAATTTCTTTATTTTGGTTGGTTTGCCTCAGTTTAATGGCTATGGCGGTTTTATATTAAATATGATTTGGATTTTTTTTATGAATTAGATATGTTTATAAAAATCCTTAGTGCACCTCTACACCCCCTAAGACCTTCCAATTTTCATATTTACACCTTCAGTGGTTTAGACTGTTAGTCTGGTAAGCAAGTGCCTTTTTTCGTATTTCCTGTTAGCGTTCACCGAAAATTATGATTGAGGTGTCATTCGATTCGGAATGACATTTAGAAACTTTTCGGAAAATATAAAAAGGGGCCGAAAAAAATCGCAGAAGTTATAAATAATTTAGCAAAAAAATAAAAGAGGGTTTAGTTTTTTACAAATATCTCAAAAACTACTTAAGATATTTAAAATCTCAAAAAAGATCCTTAAAGAGGAGGAAATTTCCAAAAATAGGTCCTAACTCTCCGAACTGTATGATGACCAATATTTATAATTTTAATTGCTCGGTGAAAATAGGGCAAAAACGGGTGGCGCGGCAGCCGCTTGCGCTTCACGTTCTTTACACGTAAACAATAACAATTTATTTAACTAATTAAATTTGAATATTTAGGAATGAAAAAAATTTAGGCACCACCGGAAAATATGAGAGAACAATAATCCGACGGAATTTTTTTTTTGTCATTTTTTCTATTAATTATGCTATTGTTAATTAATGAATTGTTAATAAATGAATTCAAATTTTATAAAATTTACCTAATTAACAATAGCATAAATTATAGAAAAATTACAAAAAAAAATTTTTACCCACGGATTACTGTTCTCTCATATTTTCCGGGTGTAAAGAACGTGAAGCGCACGCGGCCGCCGCGCCACCCGTTTTTGCCCTATTTTCACCGAAATTATAAATATTGGTTATACAATTCGGGGAGTTAGGACCTTCTTTTTGGAAATTTCCTCCTCTTTAAGGATCTTTTTTGAGATTTTAAATATCTTAAGTAGTTTTTGAGATACATATTTGCAAAAAACTAAACCCTCTTTTATTTTTTTGCAAAATCGTTTATAACTTCTGAAATTTTTTTCGGCCCCTTTTTATATTTTCCGAAAAGTTTCTAAATGTCATTCCGACTCGAATGACACCTCAATCATAATTTTCGGTGAACGCTAACAGGAAATACGAAAAAAGGCACTTGCTTACCAGACTATGTGCTCAATCAGCGACACAACAATTTTATATATTCAGTTAGATCATTTTCTAAATATGACAAGATAATAACGAACCACATTCCTCCAACTTATTTTCTTAATTTTGGTTGGTTTGCCTCAGTTTAATGGCTATGGCAGTTTTAAATTAAATATGATTTGTTAGAAAAACAAACGTGTCTTCCGCTGGGTACCCTGGAATCGTAACACGGTTTCGGGAGCTGAACCCTTGAAGAAAGGCAAAAAAAAATGTTTTTTTTATGAATTATAATAAGATGTGTTTGTTTTCTTATAGGGAATGATAAATGGAGGTTAATATTAGTTAACAGTGTTGTAGGTGCAACTAATGTTGAAGATAATAACATTAATTGGAGGTATGTATGGTTTCTTTCATTGAGAAACGCATCTAGTTGAAATTGTTAAAAAGTTTTAGATATTTCAGAACTATTATTATTATATTTATATTTACAAATAAAAGAAATGTGGACTCTGTCTCTTTGGCCATATTGAAAGATATAAGGTCTAATTAAAACAAAACAACACTTTTTTCTTCTTCTTTCACCTCAGAACAGAGCAACGGAACAACGTGTTTTTTACATAGAAATAGTTGGAAGGCCAGAGAGTGACATAGGCCACTTTTTATCCAGGAAAATCACATTTCAAAGATTTCCACGCGCTAATCCGGAACAGAAGTTCAGTATTGTAATAATGATGTGTGTTTTCAGAATTGTGGAGAATGACCTTCGATCTCAAGACTTATCTATAGATTGCTGCATTCAAGATATCAAGAAGTTGTGGCATCATTTGAAAGTTACATTCCATGTATGTATTTTTCACCTGTGTGGAAATAATCCCGAAGGTGTATCATATTTCAAACTCCACTTCCACCCGGGATAAAAAGTAGCCTATATTTTAATCCAGGACATAGAAACATAGGGTTCCATTATGTATTATGCTGTAGGAACATTTGTATCAACCAGAGAAAATCCATTTTTATGAGTCGATAAGCTGGTGTATTTTACTTTCAACACGCGGCATCACTAGTGGAGATGTTGCCGCGGCTTGAGACAATTGCGCATTCTGTATCGGTAAATTTCCGTGCTCAAAGGGCGCCTCGATGCAAGACGTGCACGCAGTCGACTGCCTCGTCTCATTCGGAGGTTGCTCAAATGGAGATGACAAAAATTGCCTCCAGGTGAGGCTGTTTGAGTGGAGAAACGGCTTTAGACTACCTAGTTGTCTTATTTATGTTTACCTATAATGTTGACTGCATTGTATGAAATAACTCTACCAAATAGTGTAACCACAATTTTTTTTAGAGAAAATATCGTATACAGTTAAAGAAGGGAGCAGAACTTACTGATTGGCCAATATATGAACCTATGTATAATTACTACCAAACATTCGATCCAAATGTGCTCTCGAAGTTAGACGAGCATGGTTCAATTATAGGAAGACCATCAAAGTTGTATTATAAAAGTAAATCAAAGTATGAAGAAAACCTAACTGAGAGCAATGGCGATGAAGATTTTCACTGTGAGTATATATCATTTTTTGGCAAACAAAAGCCATTTAGCATTTAAATTTTGTAGGTACTTTCCGACCAATTTATATTTGCGTAAAACATATTTTTAGGAAAATTGGGAAAACAGCGCCATCTATCTCTCTCGAGCCAATACAGTTACGCAAAGACAGCCTCTCAGCGTCTTTTATTGTCTGTATTATGGTGAATATTCTGAAGAACTCCATCCCTCCATCACATTTTCATTCCATACAACATTGGTGACTCGGTCCTTTGTCGCACTATTAAAAAGTGGAACGAACTTCCGACGTCGGTGTTTCCTGATACGTACAATATAAAGATTTTCAAGCAAAACGTGAAAAGCTAGGGCCATAGGGGACCATCTCTTACAAACTTCACTTGAATCATATTTATTTGCAGGGACACGTGATATAACTGAAAGTTTTATACAACTACGCCTACAACACGAGTGGATGTTTAAAGAAAAGAAGTGGGCTTGGAAGTGAGTATTTCCTTCATTCTTCGACTGGACAAATAAAGTAGCGCAGCGCAAACCGTCGTATTTAGTGTCGGCGAAACGACTAATTCGATAATTTCAGAAAATCCTTGAAAAATTAAAATGCTTTTAAGAATTTTAAAATGGTAATATGTACAATTATAACTTAAAAAAATTAATACTATATAATTGTGAAAATCATCTACATAGCAAAATCGTGGCATTATAATCCTTTAAATTAAGTGTTTTTACAAACAATGATAAAAATTTACGTTTCTTCGCACGCATTAGGTGACACATTTGGATTACCTACTTAAATTAGTGATGCGATAAATAAATATGTAGTTAGTATAATAGTCAGTTAAAAATCGAATCGATAAAAAAATATATACGGTCGAATTGAGTAACGTCTTTTTTTTTGAAGTCGTTAAAAAATAAATCTGATCTTGTTTACGTAAATAGCTCGTTTGTTAGTAAAGCTGGTAAAATGGCTCCATTTTGATTCTAGCGTCCGTTGATCGGCTTTAGATAAGCTTTTCTATTTACAAAACCCGCCATTTTCAATCCGATTCTTTAATGAATCCGGCTGTATAAGCTGAATTACTGATTTAGTTTTAATACAATAAATTGCACATACCGCCTAGTAAAGCCAAAAGTCTTGCATTGTTTCAGTGATCTCGTGTCAATGATGAAGACAGAGTATGGTTACCCCAAACATCTGACTGCTCGCTATGTTTGTCATAAATGGTCGTCCACGTACGGAGTAAGTATAATACAATTTAAACGTAGGTACTTTTAAAGGTCGTATAAATTATACTTAAAGTATTTTTTTTAGACTTGTCTTATTTGGTAAACGCATGTCTTTTTATTGTTAAATTTTTAAATAACAGTTTAAAAATTATGATTATTGGTTCTGCGAATGTAAAATAGGTTAATAATGTTAATTACATATTAAAAGACAGCTTTTTTTTAAACTAGAAAAACGGACTTTACATAGTTTTGTCTCCTTTTAACAAATGTATCGTTTAATAAGATAAAGAGAGATAAAAATGAATCCTTCTTTCACGCCAAAAAGGAGCAACGGATGGACGTGTTTTTTTTTGCAGACAGCTGGAACGCCGAGGAGTAACATAATATAACGTAAACATAGAATCATGAATTGATGAAATTTGATAAACATAATTACTTTACATTAATAACTCGTTCCCAAGATATACAATAATAAGTTTGATGACTTCGATCTCTTCTGCTGCTCTAAGCCAGCATTTAAAAAAAATATTGCATGAAAACTCAAAACCGTGATATCGGTCCCAGGGAACTCAGCGGAAGACCAATTCTCCCTCTTTTAGCCGATGGTATTTGTGAGGCTATACATAACATATCTGTTTCAGGATTACCAAAAGGCGAAAGCTACCAATAATTATAATTGGCCGTATTATCATTTATTTGAAGCTTACGGACAGAGCAGCTTTGGAGTGGATCCTACCAAAAATTGCAAGTATAATTTACAGACACTGCCTTTATCACTTGTGGTTTGGTCAGATACATCAGTAACAGTGTCCACTTTTAGCCAGTTTAATATATAGTATATTAAACATTACAGGTGGCAAGCCTGTTATGCACTTAATGGACCTTGATTTGTTATTTTTTTAACAGATAAGATAAGTATCTGTTATTTCTTTTTTTAATTTTATTAAAATGTTTACTTGTTATCACAGGGAGTGAAGAATGGATACTGAATTTCATAAAAAGTAGAACTGAAATGGAGGACGATTTTATAGGGGAGGAAAAACCATATTGTAATGCATGGAGGTAACTATCACTACATTATAAAACGAACTTTTCCCGCGGTTTCACCAGTTTAAAATTGGGGCGTCGGTGGTCGTGTGGGTAAAATGCCGGCCGGCTCACAACTGAGCGTTCGATTCCCACATCCGACCATGTAGCAATGGGTTTTTATCGGCGAATAATAAAAAATATATGTATACTAGCGACCCGCCCCGGCTCCGCACGGGTGCAATGCTGATACTAAATACCGGTACCGCCGCAACCGCTATGTCCCTGCATTTTAAATCTGTAATATCTTCGAAAATATTCATTTAAATTACATGCTGTAAAGGGCCATATTGATCTATATTATATGCACAATGTATTTAAAGTACTTAATTGGATAAGGATTAATGCTGTATTGCTTAAAATAGCTTCGTAAATAAGCCATTATTTTTCGTAAAAAGTAAAGGATAAAAAATTGTTATTGTGGGTTATCCCTAAGAGATAGACATATACCATCGCGGACTTTTTTGTAGACCTTTTTAAGGTGTACAATACTGTAGTACATTATTTTGATCTATCTCGTAGGGTTCAGCCAGCGTTTGCAATGTAAGCGGAAAAAATGAAATTATTTACGACATCACATTAGGAACCTCAAAAATAACAGTATTTCTCCACTATTTAATGGATGTTATTATACATATAAACCTTCCTTTTCAATCACTCTATCTATTAAAAAACCGCATCAAAATCCGTTGCGTAGTTTTAAAGATTTAAGCATACAGCACACATAGTGATTATCCGACAAACCGTACACAGAGGCTTTTCTACTGGCCACTCTTCTCGTTGTCTGTCTGTCAATGTCACTTTCATTGAGTTACTTTGAGATGAGTGATCACCCATCCATAATAGAAACTTGCTGTACGCTGCTTAACCTATGTCAACTGTTGTTGTTGTAAATCCAGTAAGTTCATTGGCACTTAGCAAGGTGCATTAAAATGCATACATCAATGTCATCTTTGTAAACATTAGCTCAGCCCCATATTGAAGAAAGTAGGCAGGTGACGTGTTTGATAAATCACTGTTGCTATTTTAGTAATGTTCATACTATTGTATTGCGAGTTGCGAGGTGTACAGCTTGGCAAAAAAATGTAGGATAATAATGGAGGCGCCACTGTGTTTTTCATATGGCAACCTGTATGTAGGTATAGGTAGTCGATAGCCTAATTGGTAGGACGGTGGACTTGAAACCGGAGGTCCCGGGTTCGAATCCTACCCCCTGCCAAAATGCTAAGCACCAATTTTCTTTAAGAATATGTGCTTAAATCGACTCCTCGTGCTCCGGAGGGCACGTTTAGCCGGCGTCCGTTCACCAACCCGCCTGCCAAGCCAAGCGTAGTGACTATGGCAATTCCTCTCAATGAGCACCACTAAAAATGGTGCACTAGAGGGAGACCATGATCCAGCAGTGGATCTTAAAAGGTTGTTGATGATGATGATGTAGGTATAGTGCGCTTCCCCTAGTTTTTATACTTTTAATTGATTTCTTTAATAAATTAATTTTTGCACACATTATTTTTCAATAAGTAGAACTGTCTTTGATTAGACAAGAACCCTACTAATATTAATGAACAATAAAGACCATTACACATATTAGAAATTTTAATAACAATGCAGCAATTTTAATTTTGACGAATGGCACATAAATCAAAGTTCGCTTTATGGCGACCTTGTTTGTGCTCTCCTGGTGTTGAAGATATTTTTAACTTCTTATTTCGAACAAGTTCAACTAAGGCGCAAGTATCAAGTTTGTCTAAAGCCCGCTCTACACGTACAGTTTTAACTGTACAGTTGAACTGCCAGTTATAACTGACATCCCTTGTGCCTACAGACGTTCAGTTTCATCATCAGTGGGCAGCAACTTTCGATCAGATTCACACGTATTTAAAGTCGTAAAAAATAGACATGTCTTCGTCAGATGATGCCGTAGCAGTTATTGGATTACTGTTTGTTTTGCAAAACAGAAGATTATGAAAGAAAAGACTCTGGTGTAAACGTTGGTTATTACAACGCAAACAGTATTCGCATACTAATTTGTTGAGAGCTCAGATTTACTCCAACTGACTATCAACATTATTTAAGAATGAATGAGAGAACTTATTTGGAACTACTTGAATTGGTCACACCTGAAATTATAAAACAAGATACAGTAATGAGAATTGACAATGTTGCCAACGGACAAAAATTAGATCCGTTTCTAGACTTTTTTGCTAACCTGTAATAGTAGTTTATGATACGGGATCATAATAGGGGTAATTAAAACACAAGTGGAATTTTAAATTTTAATAGTAATTCCAAGTATGTGCCCGTATACACTACTTTATCTAATCCCATGCAATAGTACAAAACAAATTGAACCAAGATATTTTTCTTAATCGACAAATTGGCGGCAAACCACGGTTACCTACCTACTGCGCATGCGCGTTAACTGTCAAGTGACTGTATAAGACAACTCGTTACTATATCGTTTTTTTTTTTGATTCCACATCCGGTCATGGCGCCGACCGCACGCGTTTTCGTCATGGCGTGATGTGGAATCCGGTTTAATCCCGGCCGCGCTGTTATGGTTGTGATTAGTCAGTGATTAATAAGACATGTCACAGTCGGCGGAATAATCTTAGCTACCGATTTATCGGCTTACTATTGCACAAGATTAAACACTGGAGACTGGCAGAATGGACAACATTTCATTTTTCGTAAGGTACCAAAATTCGAAAACCGTTTGGAGATTACATGCTAGAAAGCTTATTTTAAATTTTTTTTATTTTTTATATCCTTTAATTTTCGAGTTATTTTAAAAATAATAAAATATTGAAAAATGAGGATTAATAGGTGCCCCAATCTGTGCTAACCCTCTAATTTAAAAATACTAATGTCTGTTGGCAGAGTTGTTAGTTATTGAACTCAGGTGTTGCCTTCTATTAATTTTACCCATTTTTATTCCATTTGAAGCTAAATTAATAATTATTCTTTAAATATAATTATAAAAATACTTCTTTTATATAATATTCTTTGGAAGTTTTGCTAGTTTCGAATCACAGGAAATATATTTACGAGTGAAACCGCGGACAAAAGCTAGTATTATTATATACATTATGAATAATGTTGTAGGCGATTTGAATTCCGGCTACGGCAACACCTATTTGGAACACGGTATATTATACTCTTTGCATTTCTATAACGTATACTCTGTGGCTTGACTGACACTATCAGTCACTTTCTTTGGGTGACAGTTTATATTTCTTAATTTTAGTCCTAGCTAAGGTTTTTAGTTTATAAGTCCTCAAAATTTATAAAAAATCATAATTAAATTAAAAATATAAAAATTCAACCAAAAATAAAATAAAAAAATACGTGTAACTTATTTTTTAATATATTTTTAATAAAAGTAATAAAAATGGGTGATTAAAAAAATGAAATGTTGTCCATTGCGACGAAAGTCAGCAAGTTATATGCAAGTATGGCATATATCAAAAGAAGAAGAAGAAGAAGATATCGTTTTTGTATCAAAACTTCGGTAATGTAATACATTACAGTATCGAAGTTTGACATATTACAGACGCGTGTATATATAAAATATATCATTATGAAGTATAATTCGATTTTGTATTGACTTTACGATATAAGAGTAGATAAAGATATTAATTAAATGTAGACAATCGACAATGGAACTGAATTCAATAACAGTAGAACATAATGATATTGATTTAAATTATAAAACAAGAGAAGACTGATTGGACAGCACACGCCATTGAAATGCGCTGGAGCTATCTTTTTCTGAATGTCTCTATCTATGCAAATCAGTACACGGCCATGTCGGCGATCATCGCCATAATTAAATGTTGGTCCATATTAACGTTTTTAATTCTTTTTACATAGAAAACTGGAAAGAAAACTTAGATTTGAAGGCGTCCCTCTGGATCACAGCTTGTTGGAGTTACAAGAAATGTGGTTGCATATTTTGAAAACTTATAGGGTGAGTCATTTAATATACTTAATGCATGAATAAAATATATGCTTTACCTGAATAATCTATATATTAAGGGCCCTTGGTCAAGGTCATCTTATAACTGTCAAAAATATGGCAAATCTCAGTTAATCCTGGAAAGGTGAGTTTATTTATACAACATTTCCTTAGCACACAGTTGGTAGTTATTTTTTTATATTGGATTGAGCCATATTTTCATTATTAAGAGTTCTAAATAGCCACAGTTTCCAAAACTCAAAAGCAATGCTCGTTTTGGAAACTATGGCTATTTAGAAGTCTTAATAAGAAAATAGATAAGAATAAGAAATGTTGCCAATAAATAAATTACTGACTGATACAATTTTTTAATGACATATACTAAGCGTATGAGCGGACTGAGCGAGTTGCAAGCTAGAGGCCCATACAAAAGCCGTTATATTGAATTCCATCCTTTAAAAACCCGGTTATACACTGTCATTTTTAAAAAAGAGGGGTGTTTGAAGCTTTTGGTATCGTAGCTCCAAAAAAAGGTTCATGTTTTGTGTTGGAATTTTTTATAATATCAGCCAGTCGGTGTTTATGAAATGTTTAGTATAACCATCATATTTTAGTCTATTTTTGAGTCTTAGTCGTTGCTAAGGTTAAGTGGGAAAGCTAGTATACTTATAAAATAAGAGCAGTAGTTTGTTGAATCTATTAAATTACATTTAGTTCACCTTTATTACATCCGTGAGAATATACACAAGAAAGTTTTATCAGTTTATGTACACATACTTCCTGTATGAGATAGTGCATGAAATTAAACTGTAACCTAGAAATTAATATCTACCGAAACTTAAAAGTTGTTAATGATGTCATTTTTATTTTAGTGGAAACGAAAATTCGCTAAAAAAGGTATTCTTAATGAGAAATGGCCGTATTACGAAGCAATGACTGTTTATATGGACAAGAAACAAAGCTATCCATGTGATAATTTTAGATATAAGAAAAATATCAGCACGTTTCTAACGAATGATGACATAGACATGAATGGTGATGACTATGAAGATGATATAAAACTGTTTGATTTAAAGAAGAGTATTCAAAGTAAAGCTAAGATTGAAGAAACTTGTAGAACTTGTGGTGTGCCGGATGCTCATATGAATTTATTCCAATCTTTTGATGACAGCGGCCTTGATTTGGCTAGTAAATTGCACATTATTGCAGGGATCGAGGTAAGGAAACTACATTTTGAAAGAAAATGTCATAATAATATGTCAACTTTATTTTATTATAATTCTAATTTGTTTTAGGTAAACAAAGGGGATGGTTTTCCGAATAAAATATGTGTCATGTGTCTAGACAGCATAGAGAATGCGTTCAATTTTAGAAAAAAATGCCAAGAATTAGATAATAATTTTAGAAATATAAAATTTATTAATATCAAAATAGAAAATTTAGACCAATTTAATAGTCACCAAGATTTTGGAAGTCACATTGCAGAGAATAGCAAAGTTGAACATTACGATATAGACGAAGTAGCTTTTGCAGATGAAAATCATATCAGTGAAATAGAAAACATGGATTTCATTAAAAAAGAAAATAAGAATATGATTTTAAAAGGATTAAAAGTGAAAAGGAAATCAAAGAAACCTGCTAAAACGAGAGCGGATTACACTCGTGTCTGCGAGATATGTGGCAAACGTACACAGAGCTTAAAGAACCATATGGACGCTCACGCCACAGAGAATTGCTACAAATGTGAAGAGTGCGGAAGAAAGTTTAAATACAAAAGCGGTCTGATACTTCACAAGGCAAAACATAACCCGACACCAAAGAAGACTTGCGAGGTTTGCGGTAAAACATTCAACGTGCTAGCTCATTATAGAAAACACTTTGTTTATCATAGTGAAAAGAAATTGACTTGCGAAACCTGCGGGAAAGCGTTTCATACTAAAGAGATATTGACGGTTCATATGCGTATGCACACTGATGAACGGCCCTTTAGTTGTGCGGAGTGCGGGAAGACGTTCAGAACATCTGGTTGTGTTAGTAGACATCGTAGAATTGTGCATAAGAAAAATAAAATAATTGATAAATAATGGGGACAGTCATAATATTATGAGTAAACTCTATAATTCGCCGCAACAATGTGTTAAATTTTATTGATTTATAACGCAAAAATTAAATTGTTCAAACTGATAGCATTTATTGTATATTATTGCTTGTTAATTTCAAGAGAGTTTGGTTTCATTTCCTCCTGGACCCAAAAATTTTTGAAAAAAGCTAGAAGAAAGTTTTATTCAGCTTCAAAACATATGTTGGTTAGTGGAGGAGTGTTATATGAGGAGATTTTTATTATCCGACACTGATTTTTACAGAAACAATGTTTTTTTTTTCAATAAAGAATTTATTAAATAATGTAAAAATATATAATTATGTAGAGTTAAGAAAGAGTTATATGATGAAATATTTCAATTAATGTCGATTGCATTATGTGCACTGTTGTTTTATGAAAAAAATTGTAATGTGGAACAATTTTCACAAAATAAATTGTGATAACTATATAAAAAGATTATTTTTTTTGCCATGTTCTCTAGTAGGTGTTCCCTAATAATTATAATTGCTTAGGTATTCTTATGCTTAGGTACTGTAGATAACCCCATATTAAATTATCGTCATATTTAAATACATACCAACTGCAGTACCGCTTTACTATGTAATAACATTGTTAATTACAAAGTTATACAACGTTATTCTCACTCTATTTTGAATCTTACTGTGTTACTGATTTGTTAGTTAGGGGAAGATAAAATCCATAGTAATATTATAAATGTGAAAGTAACATGTCTGTTACGCTTTCACGGCTAAACCACTGAACCGAAATTTGTTACAGAGAAAGCTTAAACCCTAGGAAAGGACACAGACTACTCTTTTTTAAATCGTTTTTCCTCACCACTAGCGCTCAATCAACTTGAGACTTTCTATTAGGTGGTTCTTCGGCTATAGGTTCGACACTAAACATTAGAAGCCAAAAGAATTTGAGAATAATATATATGGCGCCACAACATCCTGGTTGATATTATTGACTTGACCGAAATGCAAGAGCATCGTCCTTTCGTTATCTGATATTTGAGAAGATTATTCATTCGATGTTTACTCGGCGGTCGGCGCGTAGCGAGTTTTCATACCGGCTCACCCGGTGGCACATAAGCAAAGTCTACCTTTAAATGCGATCTCTGATTTGTCTAAACACTTGATAGCGATCTGTAACGCCCAATTTCTGAAAGTTTAATCAGATATTAGTTAAATAATTATTGTCAAACCTATTATATATTTCTTCTATTATATTTTCGGTTCGTCCGCCGGATGATGTCAGTCACAATGGTCACAATGTGTGTGTAATGCGTGTGTATGTGATGCGTGTGTGTGTGGTCAGCAGTCTGGGATCTGTCCGGCATCGAAATCGACCACAGACGGTGATTTGAAAACGGACAGGGGACCGTTCGTACAAGAATTAGATGAGTTTGTTGTCGATTTCGCTGGACCGGCAAGCGACGAGCCGGCGATCGTTTAAATGTTCCGTGGTTTAAATGTGTTCGCACCGTTGGACATCGGTATCAAAAGTTTTTTAGACAAAGAGATCGCTTTAAAAACTCTGTTGGTAGACTATGCTTATATGCAACCAGGCGCGTGCGCAGGATGCATGCAGTCTATATTTATCCATGAACTCATTCTGGGTCTCCATGCAATTATTTTGAATTTGTAAGAGTTTTATAGAAAAAATATCCCTACCAATTTAAGAGGGAAACGATGTCCTTCTGTTTGTCTGAATTGACTAAAAGGATTTCAATACAATTTAAACTGACTCTACAGGGGCCATTTTTTTAAATTAAGTAGGTAACTAAAGTATTTAAATTAGAAATACTGAACAATTTAATTATCTATGTGAATTTATAAGGTATATTCAAAGACATTTAATTTGGGTATATGTATGGCAGCGTGAGCGAGGCAAACACGCGCAAAGTGTACGTCCAGCGTAGGTACCTACATATTCAATGCATCTGTGTGAGTAGGTACTGTCTTCGTCTCAACTCTCACTGTGATACCTATTTAGTAGTTGCCTACCAACTAACGACTAATCGGCCCCAAAATGACCGACTATAACACTGGCATAGGTAATACCTAGTCGGTAGATCCCTACTTTTTAGGTATGTATGAAAAGCTACGAGTGCACCTACTAGCTAATGGCTAGTGCATTAAAAATCACTACATAGTTTATTATAAGAAAAATAAAAGGGCCGGCTTGCAAGCGCCAGCGCAGTCGGTGGTCGACCGTCGAGTCACAAAAGTTCATCGTTCACTCACATACAGTTCGCGTGCGGCTGCGCGCTAGAACGGATCGCTTCAGAAGGAAGCTAAACTGAAGAAAATATAGTGCATTTAATACCTAGTTCATCATCATTTTAAATCGGAGTTATGGCGCGTTTATATTTGGTAAGCATTTTTTCAATTATTTGACAGTTCAAAATTGTAATGCAAACATTTTGGTGGTTATTTTTTTAAATATTTAAGTGTGATATTTTTTTTTAATATCTATCTATCTATCTATCATCACGCCTTTCATCCCAAGAGGGGTAGGCAGAGACAATTTTTTTTTTAAAACTCGAAAGCTTCAAAAGAAGTTGCATTACAATTCGTTGTGCATGTTTAAATTAGCGATGAACTCGCCATCTATTAGAAAATTATAAGAAATGTTTTTAAATTTTTTTATCCTTTGATCATTTACACGAATCTTGAAACTGTATCACTGTTTACTTGCTTCAATTCGCTGGAAGCTGGACAAGGACAACTTCCTGTTGGATTTATTTTAGATTAGCTTACTGCCCCGCGCGGCTTCGCTCGTGGACGAAGGATTTCCGGGGTAAAAAGTAGCCTATGTCATTCTCCGGCCTTCCATCATATATATGTGCAAAAAATCACATCGATCCGTAGCTCTGTTTTGGCGTGATTTAAGAACAAGCACGCTGGCATTTATATATTACCTAGGTTCCTATTTATATTTAACGTTTGTTTCTGAAAGATATATAAAAATGTATATTTGTTTGTTTGTTCTTATTCTATAGACTCAAAAACTGCTGTACCGATTTGAACAATTATTTTTGCATCTAATAGTCCAAATCTTGGGGAAGGTTATAGGCTATTTATCATCACGCTACCTACCCATTTCAATACAACAAGGTTTAAAAATTGTCTTATAGAAAACTTCCGCGAATATTCTACGCAATGTGGTACCTACACCCATAATATATTTATGGGAGAGTAAATTTTTCCATAATTAATTAACTACCCTAATGATGCGAGTAGCGCTGGTCATAATAAACTATTTAATCGCATGACCTCCCAGACCTGGAAGACACATTACGATAAGCGTAGATACTACGATATACTCTACAATTATCTTATACGTATACAAATTAATTTTATTTAATTGAAATTAAAACTTGCAATTGAAGTGCACTCCTTTGATTTTCCCCTCCTAATACAGGGTGGAAAGCTCGCCTATTTTATTTAAGAGGCGACGACGAAGAAGAAATAATAAATACTGCATTCAAAGATTTTCAAGAAATATGCTCGTCTGAATCGGAAAACGAATCTAAAAAAATCTATAATTTTACAGTTTCTAAAATATATATCGTAACCTATTAAACACTACATATAAAGGTAAAAGTCCTACGACTACTATGCCATAAAAACTGGTTATTTATTGTTTAGTAATTCAATCCGGGTAAAGCCGGGTCATATAACTTGTATTCAAACTCGTAAAATGTAATTACGTGACTCGAGAAGGCTGATACCTTACCGAGTGTATGATTGATGTAGTCCTTATTGTTTTTTTTTATTTTGTTTTCGCTCGTAGCTCTACATTCTTGTATAAAACAATTTAAACATGCTTCTTATACGTAGATTTCTAAACTAAGTTAGGCTTTATAATATACCTAATTATGTAACAGTTTATGGGATATCTTGGTGAATTTATTTTCAATTTGTTAGGCCTTACCCAGGATTATCCATAATTTTTTGTTTGAGTTCGTTCGTTCATAATATGGACATATTTTCATTGGGCCTCTTATGTCCCAGTACAAAAAGCTAGGAAGAATTTTATTATTGTTTTCAATTTTCTAATTTCATAAGTAGGTACGAGACGATGGATTCATATTGAGCAAGTGAATGAAAAAAATACTCTAAAATATTAGCGGTTGTACTAGTTGAAGGACTGGTAATCAAGGTTGAATGATTTAAATCCGTGAAGGCGTATAAAATTTTTATGAAAATTAAATAGTCTCTCTTTATTACTTCAATAATAAAAATCATGCATGATCGCAAACAGTCTGCTGAATCACAAAACCTATAGATACTAAACAGTCAAATTCTTTCGATTTTATCCTACAGTCTGTCAATACCTATTACTCCTTTAACTCAATTTTAACGCAACAAACCATTATATACTGAATTATTTTAATTTGCTTCCGTTTTTTGCGAAATCGTTTGACTTTTTGTGTGAAGAAATTAAGTATCTATTTTGTCCCACTTCAAGCACTTCAGTGTTTATATAATTGACATCCTAATATGCTGTATAATGTTCCCAGCCCGCAAACTAGGTATAAAAAAAGTAAAAAAAAATTAACATTTATTTAAAAATAAATCACTGTGATTTGATTAAAATTACAAAAATGATTATTTTTTTCTAAACGTGCTGGAAATATTAGGGTAGTTTACTTACAGGCCCAATAAATATTGGAAGCGCTTAGTTGATTATTTTTTTATTTTATATTTTATCTTATCAAATAAAGTATAAGACAATGTACGGAGAACGGCCAGTTAAGAGGTCAAAAATCGCTAAGTTCAATGTCCCAGTAGAGAAGTTATTATTACTTATTCATTCACTCTGTTTAATTCGCACTTTGCAAACGTAGAAAGCTCTTGCCATGTAAACACGAATATGTAAACACATTGCGTACATACTGTAACTGTTGTATAGATATTTAAGAACGTAGAAGTAAAAGGGGGTTTCGTTCTATCGAATTGGAAACTTATCTCAAAAACTTAATTGCTTAAAATATAATTATTTTCAGATTTTTCATTCACGTGGTAAATTACAGGGGGTAAATTATTATTATTTACGACTTTGGAGCTTATATCTCGCGAAATATTCTTCTAATTAAAACATATCTTATTATTATTAACGTCTATTTTTTTTTTAATTAAACTAATATTGTGTTAGTGAAGATGCTTAAATTCTAGGAATGACAAAGGGAAAGGTGTTATAAAGCGAATGTAAACCTTGGCCGCAATACAAACTGTTTTCATTTAATACTGATTATACTGGCAGATATTTTGTTTGTTTTGATTTATCGGAAAATTTTAGTCAATTTTTCTGAAATACATGTTGCTGTCCAGTGTCCATCCCTCTCTCCATAACCACAGAATCTCAACTAAAAAAAAACAATGTTGCATTTCTATATAAATACTAGCTGTTCACCCGTGGGGCCCATACTATCTTTCATTCCTTAGGGGGTGAATTTAAAAAAGTAGCCTCTGTCGGTCTGTCCCTTTCTAGGGTTCAAGCTATCTCCGTATCCAACTTCTTGTGCTTCGGAAATCAACAGCAAACTTCAAATAATTATATGTATCCCTATACAATTTCACAAAAAATGTAAATGCAATGTACTTGTAATACCTACATGAAATAAAAATACAAATTAAATTAAAATCAAAAATAGGCCAAATGCATGTCGGGCCAACGCTTGGAGAATAACCAATATTTATTTCATTACGACATCAACCAATGATGAATACCCTTTTATTAGTTAGTGAGGGAGGGGCGATCATTGAGAACGATGATGCATCAGATTAGTATAAAAGCTTGTTACTGACAGCTGTTGTGCCCGCATACAATTATTGCTTTAATGATTTAACTACGACTTCATTGCTCAACAAAATTAGTTTTAGCTTCAACAGAGTAGATAACTCGCAATAAATAAATATATATTTATTTGACATAGGGGTTTATAAAAAAAAGTTCCTGAAACGGTCACCTTACTGCTATTAGCATTTCACTGTCCTTTGGTAGTTTAATAACCACGGCTATAAAGTCTTCTTGATTAGACAACGAAACGTCGCAGTTTGGTCAATCGCACCACGCAACCGCAGTTGGTCAAATATTTTTGGCCGCCCGATTCTTCTAAGTATACGAGTATTAGATATATTTAAAGATATCTTCGTTCAGGCCCGGATTTCCGCGTATAGGCAAGAGGCACCGGCCTAGGAAATTATTGATAAAAGCCCTAAAATTTTCTGAGAATATTTGACTTATCACCTAATCTCCAACCAACCACAACACTTCACCGGGTGTTTTATCATTAGGTATGAGGCCCCAACTCCTAGGTATCATCTTGAACTGGACGATTCCTGGATAAATTCATAGAGCAGACAAATAAGTAAAATAGAATTGAAAACGGGCCAACAAACAGAAGATATAATGATCATAATTAAATGTTTACAGTTAAGTTAATAGAATAATAGAGGGTCTCCAGGGTCACGATAAGCTGGTGTGTTTATCTAAGTAAACGTACACATCTAAATAATAACACTACGGGGTGTGATATAGGTTATGACTGGTTGCGCGATTAGTCGCCGCGGCAACGTGGTGCCCAAAGATACTGTAACAATTTCCACATTTAACGAGCCTGTAGCATTATCTAAGTTATTTTTTATGAATATGAAATGAGGTTGTACAAAAATAAGATAAAACAAAAATCATACGTCACAAATATGAATAACTGGCTCTAGAATCGAGCCTCAATGAAATTACAATGAAACAAACCGGTCAAGTGCGAGTCGGACTCGCGCACGAAGGATTCCGTACCATTATCTATAAAAACGGCAAAAAAAATACGTTTGTTGTATGGGAGCCCCCCTTAAATATAAATTTTATTTTATTTTAATTATTTATTTTTAAAGTGAATATATAACTAAATATTCTGTAAATATTTGAAGCGTCTACCTGTTGCCGTTATCAATATCGAGCAAAAAAAACACGTTTGTTGTATGGCCCCCTTAAATATTTATTTTATTCTGTTTTTTAGTATTTGTTGTTATATCGGCAACAGAAATACATCATCTGTGAAAATTTCAACTGTCTAACTATCACGGTTCATAAGATACAGCCTGGTGACAGACGGACGGACAGCGGAGCCTTAGTAATAGGGTTTCCGTTTTTACCCTTTGGGTACGGAACCCTAAAAACTAAAAACAAGCTTATGTCAGTAACGCACATTTGCACAAAGCAAATGACGCCAAACTCAATTTTTTTAGTAACTGATGAGTATCGACTTTCTGGCTCCATTATTAGATCAGCTCGAGGGTACCAAATTATCATAGTCATCCGAATTACCTAGGTACATATACCTACAAGTGATACAAGTGAAGATAATTTAAAGCGTGTTTAAAATTGACTATCTACATTTAACATAACATAATTACATGGCGAGGCAATGAATGAAACCAATATTTTTTTGTCTCCTCAGAATGTATGCTGTGCGGTGGCTGTCGTTTTACTTCTAGATCTTCCACAAGCACACAGTCGGAATGTCACGTGAGTAATTTTAGGGATTCACTGTTCACTAATACTGTTATTAATGCTCAACTCTTAAGCATGACATCCGTAACCTTTCCTCGTGAAACAATCTATATATATAAAATTATCGTGTCACAGTGTTTGTAACCAAATTCCTCCGAAACGGCTTGACCGATTTGTATGAATTCTTTTGTGTATATTCGGTAGGTCTGAGAATAGGTCGTAAACTATTTTTCACCCTCCCACCCCCACCCCCCATTTTTTAATCGCGATTTTAGTATATTTGTATGAACTATGAACAATATCCAAAGTTAGTGGTAGTGGTAGGGGTAGTGCAGGCAAGCCAACGTTGGGGCAGGACAACGTCAGCCGGGTCCGCTATGTAGTCTATCTATATAATCATGAAAACCATATCAAAATACGTTCAGTAGTAGCGGCGGGGGACTTTTTTTTTATGCAGTGATATAGCTATTATCAAAGAGATTAAAATATTAAATGTCTTTGGCTATTATTGACAGTGTAGCCAGGTTTTGTTTAGACAAAAGTTTTACTATTAGAAATTGATATTCAAGTTCCATTAATTTTACATCCAAGTCCTCATTTTCATGTAGGTACACTCAAACATCAATCGAATTTTATTGCCTAATAATATATAAAATTTTATGTTTGTGGTGCGTGTACGGTAAAAGGTTTTATGAGACGTATAAAGATCTTAGAAGACGTGTTTGCTACAATTAATTAAAATTTAAGTCGTTAATGGTTAATATACTTAATTAATATTCTATAATGTACCTACCTACTATTCCCACATTGATACCTACATAACGCTTATTTCATAGGGGTATGTTTCATGTTTCAAGAATCAAAACAAACTACAGCGCAGGCGAATTATACCTAATACTAATTGTTTTATTCGTAAATTAGTTACTAAAATGATAAATATGAAAAAATAATAAAACAGTAGGTATATATTTATGAATAAAACAATATTGATTTTTTTATCGAAACGGCAATTACTTTAAAATACCTATTTAAAAATTTATCTTTCTACTGGGTACCTATTTCTAAATCACTCCACGCAATAGAGAAAATCATTGCTTATTTAAAATTGTAGCATCAATTAAAATGCAAAGTAATAAATCAGAATGAAAGTGGATCCCTCATTCATGCACTCACATCGAGAGGTCGAGAGGTAACCACAAATAGAAGTTCTATTTAGAAACTGTTTCCGCTGCACTTGAGACGGCTATGGCAGTATCGCTCTTTTATAGGTAATTTAAATTTTCAAGCGAGCTCTAAATATGTTTTATGAATTTATGAAATCACAAGATAAATAATAAATTAACTTTTTGTTAAAGTATACCGACTTCAAACATTGTTCGCTGAAAAGCAAGAAATAATTAAATATTTCGTTTCGCCGTTAAATTTGACGTCGGTTGGTGCCACATTTAGTGAATCAAGATGGGGCAGCCTTTGATTTGTATATAATCAAAGACCCCAGCTCACTTTCCTGACATAATTATCCTGTCTAATATACCTACTTTGTAAACCGATAATGTATCGGTGCGAAGCTAATTAATCCCAAAATTGATATGTATCTAAGTGCATAAATAACTGTTTTTTTGTCTGTCTGTCCCAAAGTTTGTCCAGAATAGGTTCCGAAACTTTAAGGAAGCAAAGTGGACTTAAAGACTTAAACTATGCTTATTTTCGAAAACGAATTATGCATGACTGTATTAACATTACCATAGGCAAATAAAATTGATTTACAAGGGCCTGTGTCATAGCGATATGTCATCAATCCGCGATAATACTGCCTATGAACTTTGTAATTGTATATATTATTGTGACGTCAAGTTTTATCTTAGACGTGCTTACTTCTCGTACAGACACTTCTTTATATCCTACATTAGTTGGCTGGCTGGCTACTTATCAATTAATTTATGAAACATCTAGGCAACTTCTTCTTTTATTGTGGTTTCACCAATGTTAATTAATGATTTGCCAATGTCAAGTATTATAGTCTTTATAGTATATATGCAAGCGTGGATCCACCGTTGTGGGCAAGATGGGCATGCCCACAACCCTAATAGACTTGTGACGTCACACTTTCGCGGATTATTGAGGTGGATAGGCTGATGATATATACCTATTATATCCAATGCCTTATAATAATAAAAAAAAACAATTAATAGTTAAACAAATGGTTATAAAAACGGTTCTAATTTTTTTTTTTAAATTTTGAATTTCTCAGTTGGATCAAAATCAGACGATCACAGAAACTTTTATGCGTTATGCAATTAAGCTTCGAAAAACAATTTGATCGTTAATAACTCTAAAAGTTAATAAATTAATTTTTTTTAAAAAGTGTACCGCCTTCAAAATTTGCACTGAAAAGTAAGAAATAATAAATATTTCGTCGTAGAATTTGAAGACGGTTGGTGCCAAATTAGGATACAAAATTAAGTAAACATGATAAATATCTGTTCAATATTATATATGTTTGTATTTTGTACTGATGATCGTAGGTTCCTAATGAATTGTCTAGATTAGTGAATTTGGGAAGTAAGTTGTTTTTAATTTGGCACCAACCGTCTTCAAATTCTACGACGAAATATTTATTATTTCTTACTTTTCAGTGCAAATTTTAAAGGCGGTACACTTTTTTTTTAAAATTAATTTATTTTTCCCTTTTAAGTGATTTTGCTGCCCTGAGAGACAAATAATAACGCAAATAAAAAAAAATATGGAAAAATAAAATTAAAAACTGCCGTGGATGGGATTTGAACCATTTGCATCCTGAGCTGCACCATACCATACCATACCTTTAGCCGCTAGACCACCATCGATACAAAAATTGACAACTTCGTGTCAATAGCAACCGTTGCTAAGGCTTTTCAGCCGTAAACAGAGACAAATTACTGAATTTCTGAAAAACTACTGAACCGATTTTAGTTATATGTCTGTGAGATAATGTCGAGATATTATTATATCCTTAAAAATATAATTCGTCAAAATCGGTATATATTATCGAGATACTGATAATTGACTTAAAAGTCAGTTTTGTCAAAATTACTGAAAAACTAATGAACCAATTTTTATGACATAAAAATGGGACTAATCCGGAAGAATTATCTGTCGATTAAAAAAGAAATCATCAAAATCGGTTCATAAACAACGAAGTTATCCGCGAACACACATAAAAAATATATATATATACGGTCGAATTGAGTAACGTCTTTTTTTTGAAGTCGTTAAAAAACCGATCGTTTTGAAATTTAGAGCACTTATTTATATTAGTAATAGCAACATTTTCTGAGAATTTCTAGCTCACAGATATTTTAATTGTTGAGATATTAAATGTTGAAAAAACACGGGTTTTCAACTTTAAACGCAATTTGCGGGTATAGCTGTGCCCACTTACCTTTTTTGAGGGCTGGACCGCGCCTTAACGGGAGGAACGAATAATTTTGGTTGATTGCTGAACTGAAATTCCCGAATTTTACGAATGCTATGAACATACAATTTAGGCATCGAAAACTAGAGGATTTTATCTAGTATTGTGTAGGATGAAAACATGATTGGTGAAAATTTTCTCGATAACTTAAATTTTTGAAATCACCTCTTCAAAAACACCTTTTTAGTCAAACGACCATACTCTAAAGGGATTTACGTTTAAATTTTATACGAATCTATAGGTAATTTCAGTACCTAGTATTGATTAAGAAGATTTTTCCCTGCATGTGATCGTTTTTTAATAAATTATTTATTTGTAATGTGCCGCTTACGTCATTTATTCCGAGAAGCGACACATTATGCCCTTCTCATTTCTGCAGCAAGAACGCAAAGCGCCGTCGTTTTCTTGCATGACGTGATCGTTGCGCTTGAACCACTCATGGGCCCGAACCACGAGTTTAGGGCGTGGCTTACGATTAAAAATTTCGTCTTATTAATCACAGACTAATCACAACTATTACAGCGCGGGCGGGATTAAGAGCCCTATATCCATAATTTGTATGGAGATATTACTATTCCCAATTTCTCTGTAAATACTCCACCTGTGTCACTGTAATTTAGCATATAGTTACTTATTCAATATATATAAGTGAAATGTCGTTATTTTTTCAATTGGTTTTATTGAATAGGAAATATGGGTGGTAAAATAAAGGATTAATTTGCCCCTGTTTTCTCTTTCATAATAATCTATCACAAAGCTCTTAATTTTTTTTAAAGCGCTTACTAACTATTACCCTTCAATTAAAAGTTTTGCGTTTTTTGGTAGCTTATTGAAAATTCAAAATAAAAAATATTTTATGATTTTTTAACTGGTCAAAAATAAAAAAAATATTATTATTTTCAATTTGCAATATGACAAAAACGCAAGACGGTTTAATTGAAGGGTAATTAATGGTATAACAGCGCGTTAAAAAACATTAAGAGCTTTGTGATAGACTAATGAAAGAGAAAACGGGGGCAAAGTTTAAGCACCCATATTTCCTATTCAATAAAACCCATTGAAAAAATAACAGCTATTTCACTTAAATATATTCAATATGTAACTATATGCTAAATTACAGTGACACAGGTGGATTGTTTACAGAGAAATTGGGAATAGTTTATTCCAGAAAAAATATGGACATAGGACCCTTAAACCTCAAATTCCCCATCTTGTCACGACTGAACGCGTGCGTCGGTCGCCATGACATGACGTAGAATCCTATAGGCAACTTACAAAAAATGTCACATTTAAAAAAAATCACGGGCCAAGCCGGGGCGGAAAATTAGTAATATAAAATAGTATTTACATTTTCTTTACATTTCTTGCCAAAGATGTATCTACTTATTGCAATTCATTTGTTACTTCTTAGTATCTATTTTCAGAAGAAGTGTGGACGCCGCCTTATTTGCCACGTGTAACTATTTGCCATTCGGAGAATGATAAATCGATTTAAGCACTACATTCTTAAATTACTGCTTTTGGTCCGACTGAGAATTGAACCCGGTGGGGTTAAGTTAGGACCGCGACATCTTTCGTTTCGACTCGAAGGCCAAAAACGACGTATCCGCAGCCTGCACCCAGCAGCAAGGAATGCACGGATGGAGAATGTCCAACCTTACAATCCGTTTTATACTGCATTTGCCAAACAATGCCCGACCTAGTCCTTTGTCGTACGTGCCCTATCGAAACCAGAGTCAAATTTATATTTTTTTTTAAACAAAATGGAAGACACGAGCATTGTGCAGGATAGCATTTATACTATAGCACCTAGGTTAACTCGCTAGTCTTAAATTAGAAGACATTTACGTTGAACGTGCGTTCTGGCAAAGTGGGTCACATCCGACAATATTTAGGTGCGTACCTAACGGACCAAAAGGTAGTATAACGATAGATTTCGCCTAATGGTTTCGGTCCCAGGTTCAAAACTTCGAAACCAGCATGCAGGACCATGGCATGTCTGTCTGCCTGTCCGTGCCGAGTCGTGCCCTTTTGACGCAAAAACTACTGAACGGATATTGTTGCGGTATTCGACATACATTAGAGTATGTATACATTAAACATGTACCTATCATGTTTAGGAGCTGGGGAAAAAGTTAGCTCATGCGTTGTGTAATCCATCAGAGATATAGGTAACAAAATGATGTAGAAAATAATTGTGTAGATTAAAATTATCCACAAAAAAGTCCGCGGTAGCGTATATCTATTTCTAATATATAAGTAGTTAAAAAATTATGCAAAACCATATTGTACCCGTGCGAAGGCAGGGGTGGTCGCTTGTATTTATTAAAACATTGTTGTCTTTATCTCTGATCCAAAGGTGTTATATGTTTAGTAATATCCTAGTTGGGATCATTAGATTTCAATCTATTTTTTTTTACTTTGCTCTGTATGTCAATCCCGTAAAAAATATAAAATAATTATATGTATATTCTAGACAACAAACCTTAAATTTTAGAACTAATTTGTAGAGTTTGGATTTTGGGTGCAAAATATATTATGCCTCTACAGTAGCACTACCCCTGTTATTCCATCCGTTTAGCCATTACGATGTAGGTAGAGTAGGTACCTACTTGAAGACAAAATCTGCCATAACAAACTCGAAATTATTTATTTTTATTGCCTGATTTATAATCTAACATATAAATATCAATATGTTTGTTCGTATTCCATAGACTCAAAAACTACTGGACCGATTTTGTTACTGTTGATACCATTAGATGTATATATGGATATATAATATAGGGTATATAACATCACGATGCGTCCTTAGGGAGCGGAGCAGTAACCAATAATGTCAATGTTCCTTATTGTATCAAAAGGATCGGGTGATCATGTGATATTAAACTTCCACGGGCGAAGCCGGGGCGGATCGCTAGTAATATTATAAAGAGTATGAATAAGCAAACTACTGGTCCGAATTGAAAAAAATATTTCACTGTTATAAAACTACATTATTCCAGATAGACAATTAGGTATATAGGCTATGTTTTATTTAATAAATCAGTAAATTTAAATTACCGGCTTAGCGCGGTAGAAAAAGAAAAATTAAATTTTCCTGTGATAAAAAGTGTCAAAAGATGTAGGTATGTTTTGTGCAGATATCACGTCGATCCGTTGCTTTGATTTGACGCGAAAGAACTAACAAATAAACATTGTTTCGTATTATAAGTAATAATTTTCATAACTTAAACAAAAAAATTAAATAAACAATAACCAAAATATACAAAATTAGACTAAAAGAAAATATATAATGTTAAATTAAATCTAAAAAAGGCCCCTGCGGCATTGTGCCGAAGATGCTGGCAGCGTTTCCTCGCTGTATCGCTAAACTTATTCGTTGAGCGAGAAAGCTGCCCGCTCTCCGGTCGCCAGTCATGTCTATAAGCCTCTTTGAAATCTCTTTAAAGAGGCTTAATGCACTAGGGCCCCACGGTCCTAGGGTCTCGACGCCAAAAGGACTAAAATAATATTCAGTGGTGAGACCATTATATTGTATTAGTAAGAGTTAAGGTGCCCACCCATTCGTCCAATCACCGGCGCGCCGCCGTACGGTCAACCGAAACTGACCACAGACTCGTCCAATTCTTGTAACAAACGGTCAGCCTAGTTCGTACGGCGGCCGGAATGGGAAATTTTCGGTGCGATGCCGGACCAATGTGTGGCCTACTTAAGAGTATTATAATAAGATGTTAATATTTTCATATTTTCTTCCAGCCACGAAGACATCCGCGACGCCATGTTATCCTTAGTCCACATGTTCCGAACATCCGAAGACAAGTTAGAAAGACACGAGTTCAGAGAAAAAGCACTTGGCGACCAAGTGAAGCGAATGTTGTCCGGGTTGGAAAAGAAACATAGAGCTCTGGAGCCGTTAAAAGGAATGATTTCACGGTTAGATGAGAGATTGTCTAATGTTGAAACTATATTAATGCAGGTAAGATTAGAGTGGAAATTAATTTTAGGGGGAAATTTCGACTGAGATCCCAATAAATGGCGCTAGATTCCACTTTATTAGTTTTTTGTTTTTTACGCAAAAAATAATGAAATTAAACGAAATAGTATCAAGTGAAGACGGTTATTGATAATAATAATATTATAAAGAGGTAAAGTTTCTAAGTTTGCATGTAAGGGGTAATGTGTCAAACTACTGAACCGATTATAAAAAATATTTCACGAATAAAAAGCTACGATATATTTTATTTTGTTTTAAAATATCCACGGGCGAAGGCGCGGGCGGAAACCTAGTTATTGAATAAAGTAATAAACAGGAAACATTTAAACAATCGTCACTGAAAAGTATATCAAAGTGTGAAACTCTCCCACTGTGAGATTCGAAATACTATTTCTTTAAATTCATCTGCTCACAAGTCTCTTTTCTATTCGTCATGAACCTAAAAATAAGTGAAATAAGATCTCTTTATTATTTTTGTACGAAACGCGATGAAACAAAGATCTTCTAAAGAAATATACGTTCACTATAATAATGGCTTTCATCCAGATTTCATCAAAATTCATACAGTTTCGGAGTCTATTTTCCAGACAGAATTTTATATCCGTACATTATTATAGTAGGTATTTGTGATTAATTTACCATTACTTTTTTGCATTTAATTTCATGTAACTTGATAAAGCACCATTGGTAATTTTTTTATTTTCAGAAGGAAGAAAGAGAGAAGACAGTTCAACAAAAGACTAACGATGCACTAGATGCTATACAAAAGTCTCTGCAGTCGCTTACAGGAGGTTTACCTCATGCGCAACCAACAGAGGTCGCTAGTAGCGGTGTTGGTTCTAGATTAGACCAGACTGACGCCAAACTTGATGCCATTAAAGTTGAAGTTGATAATCTTAAAAATAGCTTGAGCAAGGTTCGTTTTCATTTCAAATATCAACTTCTTTTTATTAGGGTTTCGTACATCCAATGATAAAACGGAATTTATGTAAACACGGCACCGCAGGGAATACGATTTTCCATACAAATGTTTACCCCATTTCACCCCCTTAGGGGTTGATTTTCGAAAACTCCTTTCTTAGTGCGCTTCCTAAGGAATTTTTATATTTATGAAGATATAGAAGTAGTTTTAGGCTGTCCGTTGATTATATCTGTCACTCAGCGACTCGACTTAGATATCTTGTTGTCTCAGATATTGCATTATAATACATAGTTACCTAAGAACAGGCCCAATAATTTCAGAATCATTAAAATAATATTTTTACAGGAATCGCTAAGAGCCATGTGTTTAGAAGTCGGATCGGAGGGCAATCCACTTGAAAAACATATTTCTGAAGCTGAAAAACTTCTCAACAAATACGAACTGAAGCTTTCTGAGTATAACGGGAATAGTAGCAGAGTACAGACTGACTTTGTTCCACTCAATGAGATATCGCTCGCTGATGAAGCTTGGCATAGCAAGATGACTGAAGGTAAATATAACTACTTACTTGCCTAAAAACGACTAATCTATTAGGTATATGTGTTGCAGAAATAAATACATGATACAGAGGAAGATTTCTACAACTTATTTAAATTAATACAAATACCTACATCATGGGTGAGTTGCGAATGTTTTTCGACCTTGGAATCGTAGTAGAGAAAAAAATCATATAATTTTGTTATTAAGAATGCAATAAAAGGCCTATTCGAGGTGTGATTAGACTGCGCTCCATACGACTTGTATTACCTGCATTCCAAATTTCACTAAAATCATAAACCCATGTGCCTTAAAAATAGTAGGTACCTCATTAAATATAATTTTATTTCTAGTTATGGAGAGACAAGAGCAAGAAGTCAAGAAAATTCAGCGCCTCTTATCTGACGCTGAGGGGATGTGGAAGGACTTAGCTCGAGCGTCCGACGTCAAGATAGCACTCAACCAAACACTGACTGCTGTCGAAGAAATTAAAGATAACATGAACACCAGCGGAACCATAGGTGAATATCTTTTAGTTATGTACCTTTTTTCTCACACAAGTTCTGTTGAGGTATTTTGATATTCAGTATATTAGATGATCTATTTTTATTAATATAAATACCTTAAATCAAATATAAAGATTAAAAATAACTAAATAAACCAGGTCCGCGTGGAATAGTACTTACTGGCTGCATTTCCCCGCTGAATCGCGATGCTGATTCGTTGAGCGAGGAAGGAGCCAGCCCTCTTGTCACCAGAAGAGATGATCAGTCGAGGGGATACATCTTTAATAAAATTTTTGGCATTTGAACCCCACGCACCTAGAGTTTCTACACCAAACGGCATAAATTTGTAGTTTTCAACAATTGAACTATATTTGCGCCGTTTGTTAGAGTCTGCGATTTCCGCCGCAGCTCCCGCTTTGATTGCTGTTTCCCTGAGATGAGACGGGGCTAATGTGTCCACGCACGTAGCATCCCATATAAGGGCCCGACCTCGCTCCCAGGGAATCAGAGTCATTCCATCGGGTCTCTTGCCGTCTTCCCGGATTATTCCCGTTGGCTCTAGGAGAGCAGGGACGTCTATTGACGCATGAGCCCTTTTGATGGTATCATTGAGGGAGCTGTGGCGAGAAAGCCTGCTTGCACTTTCCAATATAATATCTGCTTTTAACATTAACGCTATATAATATTGCGACAGTAGCGCCATCTGTCGGTGTACCTCCACAGGTTTCACGATATGTCGTTACTTTTTTCTTTAGTTGTGAACGAGGTTGCGAACAAACTACGTGATATGAGTAGCAAGCTTCTAACTACCAACGAAGATATACAAAAGAGCCTCACTGAAGGAAACACGATGACCGAGAAATTGTTCGGGGACATCTCAAAGAGTTACGACTCTCTACGCGTCAACGTAATGTATATTTTACTAGCTAAAATAAGAGCACATAAAGCACACTGTATCTAAAATAACAGATACTTTAATAAGTTATACATCTGGGTCCATTAAGTGCAGCAGCAGGCTTGCCACCTGTTCTGTTTAATAATGGCAACTGACAAAAAGTTGGGACTGTTACTATGTCTCTGGCCACACCGCAAAGTATAAAGACCTTGAAGGTGAGTTTGTTTGTATTTTACTAGCGTTTGTCTGTGGTTTCAATCGCAAGGGAATTATATAAGTCGAAAAGTACCTATCAGTATTAAATTATCCAGCGACATCTACCGGTTCCTTATTAAACTTTAAAGAGTGAGTGTTTAAAGTACACAAATTATGCCGATAAGATAATATGGCACCTTTTATATTCATTAGAATTTTGTATTGTACGCCACTGTAATAAAGTCTATAATCATAATGCATGGCGTCATTTCCTCGTGACGTTCGGTTTTTCTATGTTAACTCCCTATCCCGAAGCCTGGGTCAAGAAGCTTCGCATCAATTTTTTAAATACTAAACTCCATTTTCAGGTACAAACTCTATCAAAGAATGAACATGTATTAATACAAACTGCAGACAATGTGATAGCCAACAAGAAACGTATAGAATTTGGAGTACAGCAGATATTGATGGAAGTTAGCGACCTCGTCAAAATGCAGGGACGTAATCTGAACAAAACTATTAACGATAGGTGAGATTTCTATACTTATACTTACATTAAATAATAAATAATCAGAAAATTGTGTGTTTCGTACGATTTGAAAAACGCTATAATTTCCCGGAACAATCCAACTATCTCTGTGCATAAAACCATGTTGCTCCGTTTTAACGACAAAGAAAGACAAACACACTTTCGCATCATATTAGTTAGAATTAGGATTATAATTTACACTAAATTGTCACAAACTGTACTAGTCCAGGAGCGAAATCGACTTGATGTCACTTGCATGGATTCCCCATGTAAAGTTTGAAAGAACTTTCTCAAAATCTAAATTATGGTAATTTCAAGGTATTTTGAAACATTAAATTAGTATGGTTAGTTGGAAATTAATAGTCTTTGTAGCACCATTTTGTAGTGTTTTATTTTTATTTCGCACCATAACGTACAGCCGGTCGGTTGACATTTGTTTCTGAATTATGCCACCAGCGGCGTGTTATGCTAATCTGCGAGAGGTATCTAATAATAAGATGAAGATATTTTATTATTATTTATTAATTCGCATTTCGAAAATTTAACGGGCGAAGCCTTGATGAGTCGCTAGTGCATACTCATAAAATGTCTCTTTTTTTTTGTTTTTAAATCTAGTACATTTTACATTTAAAAAACATAATTTGACTTGGCACTTAATTGTTATTATTTTCTAGGTTCGACAACATACAAACAACAATAGTGGAGAACCAAACTGGAGCGCTGACCAACATAAGTTCCAAGATAGAGTCGGAGATGTCGCAAGTATGGCGGCAGATAGGAATTATGTATAAACAACTAACAGCCAGTAAATCGTCCCTCGACAAATTGACGGTAATGATTTTCACAGAGCAAGTAAATTTTTTTTTTAACGTTGTGATAGACGGCGCAGTTATTAGCAAATCAAAGAATCTTCTAAAGTAAACGTCACTCGCCAGGAAAAGTTAGAAGCATTTTTCATAGATTTTATTAGACTGAGGCCATTTTGATTTTTTAAATGTTGACAAATTCTGTCATCGTAGGTATAAACCGGCCAAATTTAATAGTTCACAATTTGCTTTAAAATTGTGTACCTACCGAGTTACATATAAACTGTAAAAGGAATCGTGTCCAGAAATATAAATACTAGGCCTATAAAATAAGCCATTTCGAGTCCAATAAAAAATATATAGGTTATAGCACTCCCACGATTAATACGAATCTAATGATATAGAGCGCGCCAAATTTTTTAGGCTAAATACATATTTCTGAATAACTTTAATTACGGAGATATATATATAACTTAGAAACGTCACCTTTAACTCCACCCTCCACTCCGCGCTCCACTCCGCGCTCACCCTTCAGGTACCAGGACTTTTAATATGATGTACTGTGGCTGCCAACGAATAATCATGCCCAATTTCAAAACTCCGGGATTTCCTCCTCCTGAAACACCACTCATTTGGTTTTTTGACCAAACTATATGTGCATAAATTGTCTTCGATATATGGCAAGATGAGACACTATAGCGCCAGAACAAGTCGTGAAACTTGTTGTCATGGCAACCATAGATAATACCTAGTGATACTAGCGCGATCGACTACAATTTTTTGGGGTAGGTATAGGTAGGGGGATGGAACTGTAAATACACACTTTAAAAACCAGATGGCGCCAAAATACTTGCCAAATAAATTTAAAATGTCACAAGCAGCACGTATAAAGTAGGTATATTATCCAGTTGACCAAAGATATATGGTTCTATAAATACTGCGCAAGTCTGGGCGTTCTCTATATGACATATCTCTATAAATATTATTTCTCAAAGATGTTTTTTGTCGGTATCAAACACCTCCCTTAATCTGTATTAAAGTTAATAGAGCGTAGACTTATATCATATGCCAATGACTTTTGAGATGGCTATTTATTAGGGTAATAAATTGTAACTGATTGTGCAATACAGGGCCTGTATTACGCACTACTTGGAGTAAGATAGGAGGAATCTCTGACCTGTATAATAGTGGACTGTTAGCTGGTTGATCTCTCTTCTTCTTACCGCAGTGGTACCACGCGTTTACTATTTGTAATGTTCCGTAATCCCGTTACTTTCGGGTGAGAGATAATTATATTGCGCAGAGCACAACCGGTAGGAGACAATAGAATAGTGGTTATAAAATGGGTAGTTTGGGAATAATGTAAATTTAGCCGATCACGGTTGCCAGACGAAAAATATACCGCGAAAGTGTACCAAACACTGATTTTTTCAGGAACAAACTGGACAATACGTTAATGGCAGTGCCACAACTATGGACAGCATGAAGGACAAGGTAATTGATAATCTATACAAATAATTAAAAATAAGTGTCTGTCTACGAAATAAGTAAATATTTGTCTTGTGATTTTCAAAGGCAGGCAGAGGACTTTTTTCGGAGTGATCTATCTAGCTAGTCTACGTTTTATCTCGAAAATTTTATTTAAGGTTCCCGCGAAAAAAGATAAAACCAATTAAAATTAGGGGCTAAATTTTACGGAGAACTTAAAGGCGTTGAACTAAACCATAGGATACAAGTATTTATATTCTATATTTTTTTTATCTTTTATCAGGTTGGTTTAATAACAACAAGGATGGCCGAAGTGGATGAGAACCTCAATTACTTGTTGGGGAGACTGTCGCTGGTCACTGAGGAGTTCAACAGGATCAAAACTGGACTTGGTGACGCTCTTGATAAGGTCAAAACTAGCTTCTTAGCGGTACAGGCTAAACTTGAAGGTATGTAAATTCATGTTCTATTTAAGGGTTCCGTGCCACTAGAAAGAAAACGGAACAAAAGGTACTCTGCGAACTACCTATACTCTGTTCATCATAAGTAAGGATCTTATAATGGTATAGGAAACGGAAAATAAATGGTTCTAAAATGCCAGAACATATACTTACTATATTTTCTACTTTTTTATTAAGTAGCAAATCTAACAGTCTTCAACAATCTGAAATAAAATTGTCAATTAATCAGTATATTCTGCTATAACAGCAGGTAAATATTTATATTTACAATCTACTCTTTGCCCCGTGCGAAGTCGTGCCAGCGTTAGTATTTACAATAAGTACCTATGTAGCAACGAATATTAATCAGTATCTTTAAGGGGTCTATCGACGATGAATTTGGTGGCACGGAGGAGACTATCGCCGCGATTCTCTCGCTCGTGGAGACGGCCCCTAAGCTATCATACTTTAAATTAGCTACTTTATCATATTATGGTAATAATATGGTGATATTATACGCGCAAATTCTGTACTTTGTGTTAATTATTTGTATCTTGTCACTTTTTAGAACTTTTATTTACAGATGCTGGCCCCGGCCCCCACAAAATCAACAGCGCGGAGAAACCAACTTAAAACCAAACAAGATATAATATAAGTCTTCACTACTTAGCCTTAACAAGTAGACCTAAGATGACTGAACTAATACTGGAATGTAAGTGATTTTTATAAAATAAATAAAACTAGAAAATAACTTTTGCAAATATTTAATCTTTTTCATATTGTGGATCTATATTATGTATGCATATATTCATAATGTACATGTATTTGTTACACTTTATTGAGGTCCGTCAGAACCGAATAAACAACATATTTGAATTCAATAGTACCCTATTAGAAATGTCTCAAATAAGAAGATCTGTACAACTTTATTAATAAACAATATACATTAAATTATTTGTCTCGAATGTTTATTATACCTGATTACAACCTTGTTTCCTATGTGCGAAGATATCTATTCACAAATCAAATACCCAAAAATAATTTATATAAAATTTCACGAATGCTGATATTAAAAATTGGTGCCATTATCATAGTGAACTTAGCTTAAATATAAAGTACTTGAGAAAGTGGAACACACATTGCAACTTAAGTCATTCATTATATTTATCAGAGGTTAGATTGTCAACACACCTGGAATGTATCTTAATTATTTATTTTTTCGTTGTAATTAAAATAGCCTAAATGGGATCTAAATAATACAAGATAATAATTAGTGTTGGAATGTTCTTCAAGTAAAACTTAGTGCACATAATAAACATAGAAAATGCAGGGTTCAAAATTTATGTTTAAAAAATATTTCAATAAAACATGAAAAATTATTGTTCTTTCTTTCTAATATGTATAATTATAATCCTGCCATTTACGTCGACTACCAGAGTCTTATATTCGCTATTACTTCGTTAGCTATATTTAATATGGCAGTGGCAAGACTAACATCCATCACTCCATTGCTTTCATACACGCATTATTCAATTTATACACATACATTATGTACATAAATATTATTCTGTCACTGCAAAATATATTTACACCCCTTAATTAAATATTATGATAAAAAGCACTTATAAGCATCATTGTAATTACAACCTAACTCCATTAAAACTTTATACATCACCTATTAGTTACATGGTCACACGTTCCTACAATACCATAAAACAAATTCATTACAGACAGAGGATGACTTAATAATATTATTATCATAGTAAATGTAAATTCACTGTCTTGAGAGCGGGCTTTTAATGAGTGTCATTATATCTAACACAAAAAGCTCTGAATAGCTATGAACACTGCCCCATATCTCCCTACATGTAAATTCCTCATACATAATACAGGTATGTGTATTGTGTATCCACAGAAATATATCAATCAAGATTGAATTCGCTTGTCAACTTTGACTGAGGCCCTGCCTCTATACCGTCGTAGAACAACACTAATTAGGAATGTCATGTAATTATATTGATTTGATCAAGAAACTATACTCTGTTCAACATAAGACGGTATGTGTGACAGGTAACTAAAATTAACAAATTGATTGATTGTGATCAATATTGATTTATTACATCTATATCTAATATTTTGTTATATTGGTTTTAGGAACAATATTTTAATATTAATTTTCTTCATTTACACTTCAGTCATACCATCATATAATGAACAGAGCATAGTCATAAAATAATTATTTTCATGCTTAAACAAAAAGTTAATAAATTCGCAAAATTACTTACAATTAAAGTAAACCCTCACTTAATTATATAAGTTCGTACCATCGCAAATAATTTTAAAATATTGTGGCCCGCTGTTTTATCTTATATATTTTTGTGGGTACACCCTCAAGATTTTAACAGTGTCGAAATACCTAATAATAAATATAATCAACAACATTACCTTACTCGTATATCTATAAACAAAATTGTTTACCTGGAGCGTTGCAACATTTTGGGAGAAAATTAACATTAATTATTTATGTGTAGATTAAGAATCACTTCAATAGTTTTTAAAAAAGAACCTCTCAAAATTTCCCATCGAAACATGTTTCTCAATACAAACTTTACCACCCTTTTTCACCCCTTTAGGGATGGAATTACAAAAAATCCCTCCTTAGTGCACCCCTAGGGTACTCCAGGAGTATTTCTTACAAATTTTAAATCTTTATATCCACCAGTTTAGGGCGTGCGTTGTCAGTCAATCAGTGTTAGTAGATTGTATTTTCGGATGTCAAAACCCTCCAGTCAACAATTTTGTTAATAACACTTCAACACATATCCGTCTATTGTCATATGCAGACACATCACAAAGTCAACAAAAACCCCCAACAAGTCCCAGCTGTTTGACAAGCCAACTATATCGACATGGTTACCTAACATAGTCCGAGAGACAACAGTTTTAAATGTCTGTGACATTACCAGAGCCGCGCGGTCCTAACAGCTGCCAGGAACTATTTGTGCGTCAAACAATATACATACTTATTCGTAACTACGTCGCGCGGGCGATCAACCGCGCAGCACTGACTTTCATTTACAATTTATTAACTCCTAGCTAAGTTGAAATATGTAAAATTGTGTCATATAAGCCATTTCTATGTAACATTGAAAGCAGAACTTATCAATAGTCCATCTGCCAATGAAAATGCAATTATAAATATGAAGTTAAATCCTTTAAAAAATGATATTTTAAGGGGCTGTACTTGCCAGCAGTACAGGTCAGCCTTGAACTTTTAAATTTTCATTACAATTTGGATAGTTGGATAGTTTGACTACATATTTATATACAATATTAACTAGATATTAATGTACTTGGCCGGATATCAACCCAAATTCCGCACTTCAATACATATACAACCTTACTCTAACTTCGTCATTGTAGTTGAACTGACATGGGAAGACGTACCTATAATATTATTACGTTTGCTTTCATAAACAGCCACTGAATAACACAATTTAATACAACATCAAATATTAAAAAATAATGTTGCATTTGCAAAAATTAAAAAAAAAACTTAATATTCAACAATAAAAATGAGCACTGCCACTCAACAATTCAGCTATGCATCCCTTATCCGAATCTCGAGTCTGAAACGAACTCGTATCCACCCCTTTTAAACTGAGGCACTTACATGATCTTAACTATAATGATATACACCTATGACTAGTGGATGTGGCGTTAGGCGAGCGCGCCCGGGGCTTCGCGTTAAAGCTATGGACATATCCTCATATACTATGAAGCTAACCTAAGATGGAATTATGGGACCTACGCACCTCATACATGAACAATGTGTCCCATAGTAAGAAACCTAACGTGCCCTATCCGTGTCATGTTCAAAAATCTCTTGGTGATCAAAAATTCAAGAGTGCAGTAGTGAAATATTGATTAATAGAAATCATTTTTCTTATACGCTATCACTAAAAATGTAGAAAATGAATTGCCACACGAGCGGCGCGTCTACCCTATATACACAAGTCAACAGAACTTTACTTTAAAACTGTTTATTGGTTTATATACACTGAACGCGGGCCGCTAGAACCGCGAGTCTTCGCTCCCACTCATTAATGCTAAACATACTCAATTCCTATACTACGATTAGACAGTGACGTTTGAAACTGCAGCTCGCAATATGTAGCAAATAAAAATTAAGGCTTTTCTCGGTTTCACTGTCCCTTTCGCACCTATGGTGCCAATTTTTTCACTCTTTAGCTACAATTTTAAACGTCACCGCCTTCGATAAGTGACGACACCCGTATTCTAAGTCGCTACCTTGGATTTTTTTACTTGAGCGATTACCTCACTGGAGATATATGAGCCTTCACACGCGAGTCGTAGGGTAAAAAGATACATTACCGTGTGTGTACGTTATGATTACGCTAAGGCTCTAAGGTTGAGGAGCGTATAACCCGATCACTAGATTGAACATGGCGGACTTTCTTTGCCTCTCGATCAAACACTATATTGGTGAGCGAGAAGCAAATTTAAAAGGCGCGATTTTGATCCTATTGACCCATTCTTCAGCTGAGTTTTGAAAGCGATCTCTGATTTATCTAAAAACTTTTAATAGCTAAAACCATTGGGCGGTTTTAATAGTTGTTATTCAATTAATCTCTGATTAACTTTAACTAGGACTTTCAGAATATGGGTGTTAGAGATCATTATTAAAAGATTTTAGTTTTCAGAGATTGCTTTCAAAACTTAGTTGGTAGTTGCTTATATGCAATCGGGTTGTACTTAGAATACGGGTGTTAATTATGAATCGAAGCTCGAGTTGCGAGTGTAGAGCGGAGTCTAGCCAGCCGGTTTACCTCCGGGTGCTCTTGGAGGAAGGTCGCGAGTGGGTGTGGGGGGTCGCGCCCCCCGGCCGGTCCTAACTGGAGCACGAGGCGGCAGATACGGGGGACAACGGGGAGTCGCGCGGGCAGCCCGACAAGGTTACCACCACCTGGAAATGTGGAGAAACTGCTTAGTAACTTTTTGATTGGCTGTATCGTTTAATTCCTTTGCCTATTCCATCGTATCTTAACCTGGAGGGTCGCGTTTAGGTTTACAGGGGAATCTGTACAAAAAAAAACTTTGTAAAAGGTCAAAATATTATGGTTAATTAAGCTATTTTTGGCTATTTAGGGAGTCGCGACACTAAAAAGGTTAAGAAACAATGGCCTTTTTCAACAGGACCCTTTTATTTGGATGGATTTTTTTACAAATGTTGAGACATGTTGATGAGTTTTGGCAATCAATCTTGGTGCCAAAATAAAAATGATAGAAGGAAGGAGTAGGGTACTGCAAAATATAAATCATAAAAAACATTTTATTGTTTTAATTTCTCTCCCTTTTAACCTTATTGTACCCCCCAATATAAGACTACTCTATTCATTAAATGAAGGGGTTTGTGACACATCAGCTTGTTAAGTTTCGTTAAATTGCCATTATGAAAGAAACAAAAGTTACGAGCATTAAATAACATTTAAAAAATTTAATACTAATTTAATTGTGAAACTAATCTCCACAGGAAAATCATGTCATTATAATCCTTTAAATAAAGTGCTTTTTACAAACAATGATAAAAATTACGTTTCTTTGCAAACATAATTACGTGACTCATTTGGATTACTTAAATGAGTGATGTGACTATTGATAAATAAATATAGTCAGTTAAAAATTGAATCGATAAAATAAATTGGACCTTGTTTACGTAAATAGCTCCTTTGATAATACTCAAAGCTGGTAAAATAGCTTAATAAATAATAATTTGTGGCCATTTTGTTTCTAGCTTCCGACGATCGGCTTTAGATGAAAATATGTATGCCTTTACGTAGAAATAACTATTTATTTATTTATATATATTAGGGAAACAAACAGTATACAAAATAACAACATTTCAGACACAACATTAATAATCCATATTTACCAACAAGGTTTCCACACATTGACTACACAAATAGTACATATTAAGTACTTTAAATATATAATATACATAATCCCGTAATTAAATTCTCATTCCGACATCATATCAAAGTTAAAAATATAGAAAATAAATATTAAATTATAATTAGTTCTAAGATATAATCGATTATTAAATAAAGCACTTTCAATTTGTGTCTAAAGTAAAAATTTATTTAAAAATAACCCCCCTCATTAATGAATAGAGTATAATAGAAGTAATTTTTTAATACACTAGCTGATTGCCTGCTACTTCATACGCGTTGTAATATGAATACAATTTACCCCCTTGGTTAGGTAGCGTGATGTTAAATAGCCTATAACCTTCCCACAGAATTGGGCTATTAAATGCAAGAAAAAAAATTCAAATCAATCCAGTAGTTTTTGGGCCTATACAATAGGAACAAACAAATATAGATTTTCATATACTAAATTAAGAATGCACTTTAGATATTAAAAACATACCTTTCGACTCCCAGCATGGTTTCTGTGCTCACATAACCACACCCCCTGCCAGGTACCCAAGTTTAGTTTGCCATCTGTTATAGGAATAGTTAGAGAAGATCCCAGGAAGCATGCCTTCACATGTGCCGGCTGAAATTAAATTATTTAAAGTCTTAATTATGATACATAGAATGAGAAAATTCTTTCTTCTGTTACATATTGACCAAATGGAAAAATGGAAAAGAGACAACTATGCATTAAATTTTTGTCAGTTGTCCATATTAGACAGAACCAGGTGGCAAGCTTGTTGCTGCCCTTAATGGACCTAGATGTGTCACTTCTTTAAGACTTAAATATCTGTTATTTTTAAAAGTGTGGATGCCAGCTTTTGAAGCAGGAGAAGTCGATTAAAGCAGAAAATCCTTAAAGAAAATTGGTGCTTAGCATTTTGCCATGAGTGAGAATAGAACCCGGGACCTTCTTCAGGTCAACGCTCTGCTAATTAGGCTATCTATTCTATTCTATTTTTTTTTCAAAATGGCTCCATCAGGGTTTTGATGATTCCGCCAATGTCAAGTATTATAGACGTCACAGTAACAATAAGCCGATAATCGGTAGGTAGAATGCTCCCGCCGGCCGTGATATGTCCTATTAATCACTGACTAATCACAACCATCACAACACAGGCGGGATTAAACTGGATTCCCCAACACGTCTTCGAGGTGCATGTGCTATCCACCAAGGCGTGTCGTGGAATCCTGGTACTTCTAATATTTCTTGACAATCATAATAGTGAAACTTTTTATGAAAAAAATATTAATTAAATGTGATTACATTATGACACCACTGACAACCCTTCATGGTAGATCCTTTTTTACTGAGAGTTCCCCCCTTTTTGCATAATTTCTCTACCTAGAGGGTTCATCAAACCTATATATACTCTGTTCACAGCTCCAATATTACAAGTAGTGATTTACTGACTGTGGATTTAGCCGACTAACAACTAATCGGCTCCAAAAAGACAAGACTATTTACCAACTAGTTGCTGACTGTAAAAGTGACTGATTAGTCGGCTTTACAGACTATTCGGTTGATAGATTCCCTTAATAAGTACTGATTAATTGACAATTTGCAATTATTTAAAACTGTTTGATTTGCTACTTAATATTTTTTTATATATAGAAAATATTGTAAGTATTGGCATTTTAATACCATTTATTTTCTGTTTCCTGTACCATATAAAAGTGGCATAATAGTCAGTGATTAATGATTAACGATTACCATTTAATAGGTAGCTCCCTAATTACAAGGTCTAAAGGTTTCTTTTCTAGGACTTTCCGCCAGAGCAGGCAGGAAGCTGGGAGAGTGAGGAAAAAATCCATCAATAGGATTGCAAGGTTAAGTAAATGAAGCAATCCTATTGATTAATTTTTGCTTGATCACCACCCAGCTTTCTTGAACTCTCTGAACATATATTGTTGCTCATAGAACTGAATAAATTTTATTAAGATAATAGAGGGCTCATAGGCTCCCAGTGCCTAGGGTACCCAGCGAGGACAATTTTTTTTTCATTTAGCTGATGATATTTGTGAGACTATACCTAACTAGACATCTAGTAGCTTGACCTAGAATTCACATTTATATACTGCTTGTTATATATATATTATTATTATGTACTATAATATTAATGTGTAACTTATATTATTGAATAAATGAACGATAAGAAACTCCAAAAGATAACCTTACAACTTATTATAATAATACATAAGATTGTAGGTATATTATTGCCCAATCTTACATAAATTATACAGCAATATGCTTACAGGTGAAAACAGTTTTTTTTAATTAATTGTAAAGTAATTAGATGTGACAAGACTATTGAAAATGTCTTAACTCATTATAGATAAGACTAATAAGTAATAATACACTAGGTTCCTCTTTCTACGATAGATTGAAAGTAGGAAAATATAACTTTTACATTAGTAAATACACAGTACCTATAGGTATAATTTGTATGGCTACATACATTTATGTAAATTTAAGTAATTACATTAATGTTTTGTTTCTGAGAGTGCATTATTACGTGAACTTTGCATAGCTATAAAAATACCGATATATCCCATAACACGAAAAACAGAAAGAGGTAGAATAAGTTGTAAAAAGTTTGTGGAATTCCAAACAATCTAATTTCAAATTTGGAAATTGTTCCTGGCTGTTTGTTTTTTACAAAGTAAATAGGAGTACAACTTTCAAGATTTTAAATATAGAACGTGTTGTGGCAGGTATATTACTGACCATGTCGTCGGGTCCTTCGCAGGAGTGTCGGTAGGGCAGGCCCTCAGGTACAATTTTGTTGAGCATCATTTCCATGTCATCTCGCACGTCCGGGTCCCAACTTTCATTGAGCGCCAGGCTCGCCGATGTGTGCATTACTGTAAATAGTAAGTGGTTGTGGTGACCTGATGATGGAAGCAGCGGCGACGAAAGACAGAGCCTAGTGCCCCTACTCACTCTGTATGTGACAGAGGCCGACCGCGAACTGCGCCAACTCCGGGACCTGCTTCAGGATCTCCTCGGTGACCAGGTGCACGCCGCGGTGCTGCGGCCGTAAGTTCAATTTCCGTTGGAACCACGCGGACCCGATCTGAATACCTCGGTTCGAGGCCATGTTTAATTTTTAAAATCCCTACAGAGCGACCGCGAGAACACATACGATCTCACACAACATCACTCAAAACTACCTTTGCGCGAATATATCCACAATTATCATAAAGGATTCATTTTTGTTCTATAAATTGTAATAAATATACGGAGGTTATAGGACAGATTCGACACCCTATTTTCTGCGGGAATGTGAAATGAAACAGAATGATAGGAAAGAAAGAGAAACACTATCCGGTGTTTCAATGTAACCAGCCGTAAAAAATTAAAGAAAATAAGATATATTTTTAGAAAAATAATGTTACATATTTTTATATTTTATTTATTCATACATTAATATTACTTTGTAATAACAATAGGTATTTAATAAAAAAAATTAACAATTTTAATGTTATGCGTAGTTTTCAATACATAAAGTAAACACTAATATGAGTATTGGAATAAGCATTAAATATATTAATAATTATTAAATATATTAATTTATCTAAGTAGATAATTAGAAATCAATGTAAGTACTTTTTACTAGCAAACACTTTTCTCATAACAGTTAAAACTTCTTTTTTTTAAAGATGAAAAAGGCAAATACTTGGCAACACACACTCATTTAGCGGGAAATTTAAAACATTGTAAAAAGGTAAAAATACATTTTTCCTGGCACTACAAAATATTTACCATAAATCCGTAATACCTACAGCACATTTCTACAATGAGCATAAATTAAAAATTAAAATGCGACGAAAATTAAAAAACATGCTATTCTAGGACTTTCATCATAGAATGCGTACAAGGATAGATTTTCTATGGGAGTGCCGGTAACTAGAGGTGTGGCTCGAACTACCACTCCTAAAAATTAGAACAATTGCTTTGCATATTTCTGTTGCCCTAGTTATTCAGGGTAGTGACAATTTGCTCATATCTCTTTGTTAAGTGGTTTAAATACAATGGATCCTTTAATGGATGTTATAAAAAATTCCGAAGAACCAGAATGGCTGGAGAAACCTGTTGTAGGAGAACTAAGAGTTTGGCAACTTGTATTTTTATCATTATGTGGTATGACAACTTTAAGTAAGTGTGTTCTAATTTCTAAATAATTTAAGTATGCTTTGTTATTTGTTCACAAATATTTTTTTTATTTCGTAATAGCAGTGGATCTCAAATTAGAATTAAACTGGAAGCACCTCCAAACATTTACAACAAAATTGAGTTTATCCAAAAGCTCTGCTGTAAAATAATTCTAAATTTTCATTGCTCTTCAGACGCTAATGATCATGTGTACATAATATTACAAGTAACAAATGTCCACATGAGTTGCTCACTTAGGTATGTCATGCATGAGAAAGGGAGAAAGAATAAGGCATATGCTATGCTACCTATTTATTTAATAGTAAATTCAAAAATGTAGTAATAATAGTAGTAGAATGTAAAAGCAAATATTTTTAGGCATGATACGTACCTATATATTCGCGCCTAGTAAATTCTGTATCTTCGTGCATTAAAAAAAGCAAATAACTCCTGTATTCTGTTTATTGCTATCATGGAAAGTCGTGATGGTATGTTGCTGTTTCCGATTTCGCATCCCGCGAACTAAGCAGCAGATTGAGGCGGATTATCAGAGACGTAAAATAACCACCAAGTTCCGGCAGGAGCTAGAGACTATTCAGGATAACAAGATTGACTCTATGTCTTTGGATGATGGTGAGTATGAAAAATTAATATTTCGACATTTCATATTGAACGGTTCAATTTGAACCCTCATGATGATGGCGAGCATGGCTGGATTCAGGCTCATGAGCTGTTCCCATAGATAACAACTTTAAAAAAATCTCATCTCAGGGATTGAATCCTGCCTAAGAACTTTTTGTCTCATTTTTTAACTTAAACCTTCTAGACCGACATCGTTATGACGAGCTACGATTAAAAGAATTCGTGGACCTGCCTGTCCAGTATATCTATTACATAAAGTAGGTACTGTTGTAAGTACTTCAAGACTTATGAAAACAGCCAATGTAAAAGCTAAAATTCGAACCTAGGTACTTAACGTCCGTGGGGCAAGACTCGTAGATTAATTTTAAAATTCCGCCGATAACCCAAGGATCTGACTCTTCAGAAAAATATAACATGATGGGTGGGTGCTATCATGCTATAGCCCCCGCGAGTCTCGAGATGAAGTCCGTAAGTCCGTTGGGGTAATATTCAAGGATCGAAAGTCCTCCTGCGATAACTCACTTCACTCTATTGAATCTTGCAAAATAAAAATAATATAGGGATCATAAATCTTACAAGAAATTCTAGATAAGATAACCACTTGAAGAAGAAAGATAACTTTATCTCCGTATATCCTACATAATTCAAATAAGAATACAATACAATTAATTATAACATTTCCTGTTACTCGCCAGCTCTTGAGTTGTTACATGAGAAGAAAAATCCTGCTATGAGTTCACAAGCAGCCTCACCGGACAATTCTACCTCTCCACAACAAGGTAATTCAGTAGATATTTTCCACTCTACTACTTATTCCACTTTGATTCTGCAAAGGACAGGATCAAAGTAGGTACACTAATTCACTTTGACCACGGCTTCGCATGTAAATTGTTCATAATAAAATGTAGTCAGAGACCTGTGTCTGATTTTATCAAAGGTAACGAATCCGTCTGCTCTCTGAGAAATATGATTATTATATAGTAATGCCCCGCACCGCCTCATCACATTTTGTAAGTTGTCGAGAGAGAATCTAGCTAGGTAGGGTGTTTTGAACCAATTGAAGTAGTACCTATACTATTTATAGAGTCGGTTTTCGAATGGTATACGGTTAACCGTCTGCTTTTCTGTAGTGTGAAAATTATATGGAGCATGCTCTTCACCGTACGATCTAGGCAGACGGTTACCAAAGGTACCAAAACCGACTCTACTTCAAAATGGTCTAGAACAGATTTCCTAGCCTAGATTCCCACTCGATAACTTACAAATGTGATGAGGCGGGGCAGGGCATCACTAAACATGAAAATAAATCTGCAAGAAAATGATAGTAATTCGTAATTTTAAATATGTGCCAATAAAGAATCCTCGGCGCGCGAGTACGCCTCGCACTTGACTGGTATTTTATAAAATGTCACTAAGTTAGTTAGGTAAGTATTATTTTATTCCCCATAGAGAAGAAAGACACACGAAATACGATTTTTACTATATTTAATGAAGCATTTAGGTCCTCTCTGACGATCTCAAATCTTTTGAGTTATTATAAAACTATACCTAAATCTGTAATTCGCAGGTTCAATGGAAACTTCGTACCAAGTGGAAGGCCAGAAACCAGAGCCACAAGTGTCGGGCTCAAACTTCGTCAAGTTCGCGACCAAAGTAGCTCACTTGTCTAAACTTGGACAACCCAAGTCACCAACCTCTCCTACTCCAAGTTCGACTAATGAAAAAATGAATTTTTAATACAATACTTATTATTACTTGTGTAGTACCTATATAGTAGTTTAATATATCTAAGATTTTCATTATACAGTGGCGACCCTAGGCTCTAGGCGCCATGTGTGTAGGGGCGCCAAAATCAGATCAACCGCGAGCGAAAAATAAATAAATTATCGCTGTCTTTTTGTTGATCCACATGGAGATGTGCAACGGTCTTGCTCTGTGAACGGGGGCAGGCGGGGAACCAGCATGTTTGCATTTTATTACCAGAAACTAATAATTTGATTCGAAGGTGTCGACCAAAGGGCGCCGAAAGACAATCTCGCTCTACCCTGATAAAGGGATAGGGCCGCCGCTGGAGACGGATTATTTTCCCTTAGCGATAACAATTTTATACCCCAGTCAGTCCACTTCGGACCCGTCTACCCAAGACACCTGACCGGTGCTCTAGAAATTTGAATAAATATTTTAGATTGGCCGTGGTCTATACAAAATCGTGTTTACCATTGGTCAATGTTTCATTAGTACGAACCTACGAATAATGATCGCAGGTACGAACCATAAAGAAATGCTATATCGAGCACTTTGACCAATGAGACAAATTATCTAGGTTGTTGTTCAGCAACTAAATAATATTCAAATGTGATTTAAAACATTATAATATTCCTAATAAAACATCATTTACATTTACTTCAGAGTTTTATTGCAAACTAGCTTTCCGCCTCGGCTTCGCCCATATTAATATATTATGGTAGGTATTGAGTTCGTACAAAAATCCCATAGAAAAAAACACTCAGTTTTTCCCAAACTTTCCGGGAAACTATTTCAAGTTTCTTTTCCTAAAAAACCGGTTCGGACTATTACGAACATTTAAAAATAACCAAATCAGTTCAGCCGTTCTCAAGTGATGCGCTAACCAACGAACAGCATTCCATTTCTATTTATAAGATGATTCAAAAGTTTTACATTTGCAGAAGTGATATTTTTTTTAAATTTACAATCTTCTTCTTTTATTATGGCTCCACCAATGTTTATCGGTGATTTGCCAATGTCAAGTATTATAGCCTTTATAGTGTTTATAGCCGATTTATCGGTATTTAAGATAATCTCGCCGACCGCAATATGTCTTATTAGTCGTCAACTAATCACAAGTATCACAATCATCACAGTACCTACGAACAGGATTAAACCATTGCTTTCCAGTAGTCAAAACTACTTTGTCAACCTGATTTGACCACCACATCACGCCATGACGAAAACATACATACATACATTACAATAAAGACATGCAAAGTTTGTTTACCATATAAGACAAGTCAAAAAAATACGCTTTACATCCTTTTGTTCCTGATTTTGAACCTGATTTGAGAAGGTCCCATCGCTCTAACCGGCCCACGGCACTTGCCATTTGCACAAAGATCACTCCCCCACCCGCCTTCTAGGTTATCTAAATAGGAGATCAATAATCACACAAGTTGCGTTAAGTTGTTCTCTTTAATCTAGAAAATAAAAATACAGTATAAACGAATTTAAAATCACAAGAATAATTACATATTCACAAATAACTTTTAATATTTTACTTATTTCTTTCTGTCCTCAAAAAAGTAATAAAAAACAGTGAAAAATGTGCAAGCAATAACTTTATAGCAACATTAACTTACATTTTATAAATATACATAAATAATACATTTGCAAATAAACAATTATGATAAAAAAGAATTAAGTTAGCTAAGAATTTTATTTAGACAAAATTTCTACTAACCTTAGAGCATATTCCACATTAATTTGTATTTCGTTAGTTAATAATAATGTTAATATTAATGTAATTTTGTTAATTATTTAATGACTTCTGAAGATTGTTTCAAACTTCACTGACTCTAGCAAAAGGAAGAATATTAATTTAACCTAATCGTTCAGTCCAAGACTCGACATTGACACTACTACTCGTACGTTATTTAAGATATAAAATATAAATTAATTCACTTGTACAATATACTTGTTATGTGTGATGTTTTATAATAAAAATAAATTATATTATTAACTGACAGGTCGCATTTTCATAATGCATATTTAGGTATGCATTGTTTCTTATTTGATCTCTTTTTGAGAAATTATAGTTGTGTCCCGTAGACTTAATCTTGATATTTTACTTTATACAAAAATAACACTTAAAATAAGACAATCTGCAGTTGATTTAAGGCGCGGTGCCCACCTAAGTGACGCGACTTATTTTATGAATAGAGGACGACGTATTAAACGCGTCATACGCGTTACACTGCAGCTTCATACATTTGTATAGAATATTGAGACGAGCGGCAAGTTACCGTGCCAGATCTCGTGTTACGTCACATAGGTGGGCAATGGGCATGTTTACTAAAATTAATAATCAACCTACTAATCTCGGTATGGAAACTTAGAGAAGCATAACTATAGTGACCTTCACACAACTTTGCTTGCTTTAATATGTATCTTACTGTTGGTGATCACTACAAGTTTGAATGAAGACAATATATAAACGTTGTGCAATTCCTTTAAACACATTTAACTCTAACCCATTACTCAATAATGTCAACAATGTAAAAAATATTCGTTTATTATAGATGGTTAAAATAAAACATCTAAAATACACTTCACAAAAGTATACCAAAAAATAATTTAAAATTATAAAATAAATGCACAGTGGAAAAGAATGTGTACAATTTCACTTGTCCTTCTGACATAATTATTTCTACACTAGCGACTCTATCCACTCTATTGCATATTACACTTCAGACTATGTTCTTCACACAGATTTTTTGGTTGTTTCGAATATATTTATTAATTTACGTATCCCTAATTTTATCAAAAGAAACCTTTACGTTCATACTAAATATATGTTATAATATGCAATAAAGAAACAAACCACATAAACTAGAGGACATTTGGAATTGTTGACTACATAATTCTTGTTTTTAATATTTAAGTGTAATTGTAGACACCGATCTGGCGTCTCAAGGTCATCTGCGCACTAGTCTCCTTTAGGAATGTTTATACAAGTGTACATGCGCTTTCTACCACCACCACTGTACCTATGGGCGTGGGTAGGGTGGGCAACTTGCCCCCTCGCTCCTTTGGATCATAAACGAAAATTTTGCTAAAATCACCTCAAAATCTTGCCCTACCCTAAACAAAATCCTGCTGCCTACGCCCAGACACCTCGATCCGCGTCTCCAACTACTAAATATAATATCCAACCACTGTGTCGCTGTCATATAATACGGCACCAAAACTTTACAAGTAATTATATAAAGTATTATTTTTAATAGATGAATAAAAAATTACAATTCCGAGAGCGATGTGGCTAAAAACATTAGTAGCAATGCCCAAATTTCGCCAGTAACTCAATATTTTTGCCATTTACTTCATCTAATAAAAGTATCACTTTTGATGGAAGAATCTATTGAGTTATCTATACACCTTTACTTACACAATACAATTGAATGGAACCTACCTAAAACGTAAAATGAACACCGATAAAATTAATTGTTCGCATATTTATTACTTAGTGTTTATTATGTATGTTTATATAGTTTTGTGCATGTTCAGTAGATACATTTTTACATTACATAAAATCATAATAGAATAAGGCTAAACTTTATTATACAATTTACGCTAATCTAGGATTGGTGGTCGTCCTTCGTGAGCACGGCGCCCTAAGTGAGGCAGCTAAGTATGTGTAGGTATAAAGAAATAATAAAAAATAAATGACAATTTCTATTTTAACTTAATATTATTCGATTAAAGTTTACTAGTTAGACTATGGAGTAACATAGGGCACCATGCCATTTTCAACAAAATTACGTTAAGCTAAAAACAGCGCCATTATATAGTTTTATATATCTGAAGTTTATCTTATTGTACAGTAACGTTTAGGAACCAGAGTTTAATTTTCAATTTGTAGTTTATATTTTATTCTCTGATTAAACCATGTTATAACTTTATAGTTTATAGCAGGGATCACCAATTAGTTTTCCTGGAGGTCCGTTTTTAAAATATAAAAGACTGTCACGGTCCGGTTGGAAGGTAGAAAATGATTGGCGACCAAGTTTTAAAATGTCAAATTCATAATTAGTTAAGTCTGTCTGCTTAGTTTTACGGCTAAAAGGCTGAACCGATTTTGATGAGTGTAGTACAGAGATGTCTTGAACATTGAGAAAGAATATATGCTACTTTTAAAAAAAATCTGGTCAGGTCCGCACAACCTACGTCGGCGGGCCGCCATTTGGTGACCCCTGGTTTATAGCCTTAAAAGACCACAAATATTGATAACAATAAATCTAATGAAAGGTTCTTTATATTCATGGTTTACAGTTACCACTAACATGTAAATTTTAAGTAAAATTTATTGCTCTCATGAATATGTCACGTTGTCACAATTACAGTACAATATCTCCAATACAATAAATTGTACAAACATTACCAATGTGCACATAATATAAAATGACTATTAACTTTACACTGATCATCCATTTAAAATATTGAGCTCAAAATAATTTGGCAACAAGTTTTTGCAGTATGTGACATGTTCATTTACCAGTGATTTAATTTTAAACATGCACATTGTGTAAGCTATATGTAACGACCAAATATTCACGAAAAATACTAATTAAAACAAATTACTGGACAAAAAAGGTTAATTTGTTGAATGACAGGTCGATACATAGAACTCAGAAAGCAAAATATTCAGCGATTGTATTTGGACATTTATATACGAGGCAGTGAAAAGCAATATGGACTAGTCCACAATTTGGTTTTCTTTGTATTTAACTTTTCACGCAATTTAGTAGAATAATTTCAAATCTGTTGTATCCTACAGACATTGTTTAACTTAAAGTTTCATTGTTCTATACTGTTTATTTTAGGCGCCGAGCACTGATAAAGTAGTCGCACGTGATTGGTCCTATTTTTCTTAGATAATTGACGCGATTGGTTGAATCCACCAAGTATGACAATGATTACAGCCAATCATCCCGATGTCAAAACCTCTTTTGACACTTGTTTGACATTTGACGTCACCAAACCATTATTAAGTGTGTGTATCTCAGTGCTAGGTCGCAATGAAACTTAAAACCAAATTGCGCCAGTCCAGTTAGACAATAACGCGTAACAAAATAGTCTAGAATGTAATATAGTTGAGGTTACAGTGTTGTAATGTCGCGGCCGACGTCCTCCTATCGCCCGCCGGCGCGCCACACTCAATCTCGTCTCACAAACGTTCGACCTCTGGAATTAAACAATTCAACAATTATGTATAGGTATCGGGACGGTTCTTGAGCGGTGGTCGTTAGATGCGCAGAGCACTATTTTTGGGTCTGCTTGACGGTATGAGGTATTCATTTTAATTTTATCAGCAGTAACAAGCAATCGTAAAAACAAACACCAATAAATCAATTATAATAAATATACAAGTTATATTGCAGTCGAATTACATATGCGCAAACATTCCCCCACTTTTTCGTCGAGCGCTCAAGAACCGTCCCGGTACCTATACTGTATGTATGTATTTATAATATTAGTATGGATTTTGTTGCTTTGATCACCGTATACGCATCGCGGAGGTGCGCAAATAGACAGGTGTCCAAACGTATTCACAAATACCATAGGGTAAAGGAGGAAGACCTAGTCTGATGCTGGGTACCCTGGGGCCGGTAACACCAGAGAACACTATAAATAGCAAGTGGGGGTTCCCGCGTAACCACACATAAGCGCTGCAGCATATATTATGATTTCCACCAATCTTAGAACTGCTCCTGATACATAGCCCAAAAAAATTAACAAATACATTTTGTGCAAAAATGATAACAGCACAAATTTTTACCAATATTGTCAATGCAGTACAAAAAATTTGGTCGCATCGGTTTTCATGTAAATAAGCTATCATGCTACTTCTATTCTTCTTTATAATGTTCTGTGGGAACCGTGAAGTTAGTATAATATAGGGTAGGTATAATAAAGCTTGCAATACTAACGAGATAGTCTTCCGCTCGGTCGGCTTGTTGGCTATCTGCGGCCGCGCCCGGTTAAGCACCTTTAGCAGGTCGCCGGCCTTAGCGCGCATGCGAGAGTGCACGTACACCTTCGAGCACTTGATGTGGTAGTGCAGGTAGTCTCGGAACATGTGCAGCAGGTCGATCGTGTTGTCGCGCGCCGCCGAGCATGTGTGCCGCGGGAACAGCACTGAGGGACCAATGGGAACAGTTAGTACAGATGCTACTAAAGTAAGATTCAGGAGATTATAGAAATGTTGTGACTAAATTTTGTACTAAACAATTTAAAGCAAGTTATACAGAACTTGCGAAGTATTAAGTTTGGTAGGTTTATAGAAATATAGAAAAAAAAAAAAAAAAATTGTAACTATGGCAGAAGTTGTAAACATTTGAATTTTATGTACTTTGTTACATACAGTTCTATATTGAACAAAAGTCCACTAAAATCCATGGAAAATGTTGCAACCACCTGAATGTTTACAAAATTACTATTTTCTCCTGATACTTGTTTTAGTTTAATTTTGATATCATTGCCGTTTACTTATAGAGTGGGATGGAACATCTATTTGCCTCTCGCTCGTACAGATAATGGCAGGTGAGCTAGAGACAAATATAATTCGATCTGTTTTTAAGCAGTCGGTTTATAATTTTTTTGGCGACGAGAACCTAAACTTGAGCAAAAGGCAAATAGATGTTCAATCCCACTCTTTAAGTAGACGGCAAGCATTAACAATAACTGTTGTTATCACAATGACGAGTACGAGTAGTGTCTTTTTCCCAATATTTACGTATGTTATAATATAAAATGAAATTATCTATGAACTATAGAAAACATTCAAACAAACATAATACTTACCAAACGTAACATAACTGATATTTTCTCCCACTTTCGCGTCAGTATCCATCAACTCTAACGGTGGTTCTTTATGTGAAAACAAAACCTGAAAAAAAATTTTAGTAGTACATATTTTTTTGTTTAAAAATGTCGGTGAACAGTCGCACGACAGGAATCTAAGTTAAGCTAACTAAGTGTTAAGGCAGGGGTCTGTCACTCCGTGCGTAGGTACGACGAAAGCACCAACAACTCCGCGCAAGGTGTTCACATCACACGGGCTGTCGCACAGTCGCGTTCTCGGGTGCTTGACGTTATTTCGCGCGCTTTCTTTTCGATTTTATGCTAAATACGTATTTTGTGTTTTTAACTTAATTTTCTGTGTTTTTTATTAAACTTTTAATAATCTAGTACATCTGAACTGTTTACATTAGTTTTGTATTTATAACAACATAATAATTTATAAATACTGATACACTATTTGGGTCGTAACGTGAATGCGTGATGTTATAATATGTAATATTAAGCTTAAATATATAATCTATCTATTTATATAAAACACAAAAAATGTTTCTATCTATGGCCATTATAGACTTTGAAACCATCCAAGTCCAACCAATGTGCCCCAAAGAAAGGCAATAATGCGAAGTTTGTTTTAGAAAAAAGAACCCATACAAAAATTTTCAACCTCATCCAAATATTACTCTCAAATAAATTAAAAACATTAGTGTGAAGTCGAACGAAATCGGGGCAAGCCGCTAGTATAAGAAAATTACTCGTGTATTGTAGGTAACCCTGTGCGTTTGTCGGTGCACCTGTGCTGCGGCGGTCCGTGCAGTGGGCGCTTAGTAATATGAGCTCTATGTTCTGTGCGTAGAGTTCAATTTAGCGGTACCGCTTATTAAATTCCGTCACCAAAATGTTTGTAGGTAAATAAATTGTCGGGTTTGTTCAAGATCAAAGCAGTGCGACATCTATTACGTAGTAATTATTATTTAATCTATGGTTAAGGGTCCATGGCTCTCAGTCATCTTGCATCTGTCAAAAATATGGCAAATCTCAGTTAATCCTCTAAAGGAGAGTATATTTATTTATACAACATTTCCTTACCACACAGTTGATAGTTATTATTAGCCATATATAAGCAATGCTCGTTTTGGAAATTATGGCTGTTTAGAACCATAAATCATGAAAATATGGCTCAATCCAGTTTAAAATAATAACTATCAATTGTGTGGTAAGGAAATGTTGCATAAATAAACTCACCTTTCCAGGATTAACTGAGATTTGCCATATTTTTGACAGTTATAAGATGACCTTGACCATGGGCCCTTAAATAAAGTTCGTTAATGATTGAATTACATAATTACGCCGATACTGGATGTTACTTTCGTCTCGTAACGAACGGTTTTTCTATTGGCTCCCCATCCCGAAGGTTGTGTTAAGAAACTGCGCTTCAAAAATGACTTGTTTAACACAATGTTGGTGTGTTTACAATCCTGAACCTGATATTTTGATTGCAGTCAACCCTCTGTGCTTACTATTATTACTCTGTGGCGATATCCCTGTACAAGTTACCTGTGGCGCGGTGTGCGAGGCGCGTCGCCCCTCTTTGAGCTCCTGCATGAACACCTTCCCGATGACCACGTCGTCCTCATGACGGAACACTGTGGAGAACACCACCGTCACGCGGTCCGGCTGCGCCTCCACGTACCTGCAGAGCATAAAACACACATACTCAAGGATATAGCCAGAAATTTACTTTCAGACTCTGAAACAGAATTAGCGTCTGTCTGTCTTTGCTCGATTAACTCCAGGATTACTGAACAGATCACTAATCAATAAATACATTGACGAGGACGAGTATTAAACATGGAACTATCACATTTAGCAGCTGAGCATTAACAGTGTTAGTGATTCAAGTCAAGAGAACGGTTAACGCCACCGATATTTCCTGGCGTATGCTGTCTATTCCGTCAGAGATATAAGAAAATGATGTAGGAAAATATTGTGTAGAATAAAAAGATCTACAAAAAAGTCTGCCGTAGCATATATCTATCTGTAACGGTTACGGTCTGTTTTCCCACATTTACTCCATAGAGTTATAATTACATTTACCTACTTCAAATGCAATGAGTGTAGTTTTCTGTCATAGCTTTGAATTAATATTCTAATTTTAAATAAAATAAATAAATATAACTATGTGACCCGTGCGAATAACTTCGGTCCATTATGCCTTGATCACACGTACCGAGTAAAGTGGCGAGACAGTGCTCTCGTATAAACATTTCGCCGAGTATTCGGCCGAACAATCTCGCCCACCCTACTGTCTCGGCCAAGTGCCGATTGGCGATTTGCTGTCTCGCCGCTTTACTCGGTACGTGTGATCAAGGCTGTAGTTCAAGTGATCTCCAACAGTAAAAGTAACATTTAATTTTGATTTATTTGATTATTTTTCGTCATTAGAGGGAAAAATTCAAAATGTCCGTACCGACAAAAACACCCTTGAGAAATAATATATAGAGAAACTCATTGTTTTAGGAACATTGCAAAGCCACAAAATACACGCTTTAAGCATTATATTTACTTGTTTTCCACAGTCGACTAACTCACTCGCTCAGTAACGCAAGACTGTGGCCACTGTGGATTGCAATCCACCATCTTGCCGAACATAAGTACTCACAGCGTCTCATCCTGCCTGTAGTTAATGACGGCCCGCTTGTGTCCCACATCGCCGTCCTCTTGCAGCCTAAAGTACCGCTCGAACACGGACGCGAAGCAGTTCCTCTTGAGCAGACCGACCTTCTTCACGACGCTCTCCCAGTCTTCAGGCACATTCTCCAGGTCCAGGAGTACAGACACGTTGTAACCTGTACACAATTTATAATTTAGTACACCATAAAGCAGTGTTTTTAAACTTTTCTATTTGTGGACCCCTAGTTTTTCTTCAAAATCTGTGAATGCAGTTATTAAAATCAATGACATTTTAATGGTAAGATGACAGAACATATTTCTCTATCTCTTATAGTTTATGATTTCCCTTTACTGTTACTAGATTTATTCATTGGGCTTACTTTAAAATATATTACAAGAATTAAAAGTTTTATTTTGAAATTTAATTCTATGGAGTGAACTTATTATAGGTAGAGAGAGAGAGAGATAGTTAGAGAGATGGAGACAGAAAGTGGTTGTAAGCACTTGCCGGCAGAAAACCTCTTTTTCGTGTAGTCTGAAGTAGGGGGGCCTATACAAATTCTTGTAGACAAGTAGGGGTCCAGCGCTGAGCTGATTTAGAAGAAAAAAAATTTAAAAAAACCTCTCTTAACAGCTCTCTCTTTAAAATGATCTCTCTTTAAAAAATCTCGGTTGTAGGAAAAATATTTTCTGCCAATTTACTCCCCACAAATGCTGTTCACTCATTTTCTGCCAGCTGGTAGGAGAGGTTCTTTTTAATTTTTTTTCTTCTAAATCGGCTCAGCGGCGTACCGATAGCCGCTGGACCCCTACTCGTCTACAAGAATTTGTAGAGGGGGGGCTCAGACTACACGAAAAAGAGATTTTCTGCCGGCAAGTGCTTACAACCACTTTCTGTCACCATCTCTCTACCAGACTCTACCTATTATAAATTGTGCACTCCATTCATTCTATATAAGCTTAGCTTGAAAGGGCAAGTAAAACTGGCGCCTTCACTTCTTCTGAAAATAATAGAAACATCTATTAAATAATTGGCTAAGTTTCGCGCCATTTTTCAGTCAGAACTTTAAGACAGGATTTTCGTTTAGGTTGTACTGTAAACTATATGAAAGGCCCTATATTCCCTATTTTTTTAGACTCCGTAGTTTCTGAGGTAAGGGGGGAAAGGTCAATTTTCGTATATTTTCTTTCACATTCCTGTCACATGATGCACTTGAAATACATTTTTTTTTAGTTTTAATTTTACCCCCATAATCGAAATTCGATTATTTACGCTATACATCCTGATTGGGTCATAAAATTTGCATTTTTTATAAGATTTATTAAGATCTTATTTAGTGGAAAGATACATTTAGTGATGTGGTCACTATTAGTGATGTATCTGAGAACAATATGATTATGAAGGCAGTGATTGTCTGTCTGTTTTTGATGTTTTATATTATTTAGCTATATAACTGATTATGGGTAATCAATATGTATCATACAGATGCAATGAAAACAATCTAAGTAAGTACATTTATCATGATATCAATTTATTTTTTCATTTTATGATTTTCACAAATGCAATTGACAGGAAGGCCCAATCTTATCACCATTAAGGGAGTACACATGTATGTAATCTTATCAAACAAAAAAACACTGATAATAATGTTTCGTGAATTTTTTAAAGTATTACATGACCCATAAATTGTTAATTTCTTATTACTTAGAACAGTGTTTCTCAACCTTAGGGCAACTTATTTTTTCAAATATTTTACATTGATATAATTTTCATATTTCATTCATTTTCAATTCAAGAATTTTAATTGATCGAAAACATTATTTGTTGTTCTTTAATAGTAGTTTATGAAAGTGTTGTATAATGAGGGGTATTAAAACACGAGTGTGTGTTTAAGAACCGAGCCGCTAGGCGATATATACAGTTTCATACACTAATTTATCTACTCTCGTACATTGGGATTCAACCTACTAAATAAAATATCCACGAAATTCAGTAACTACAACAAAACATATACACTGAATGGTGCCAGAACCTAGCGTCAAAGCGGGCGCTGTCATAGACAAGTAAAAATTGGAATGAAAACTTTTTTGTAATGCTATAAAAATAATTGATGGAAACTCATTGGTGATATAAACTTTTTGGATAAACCTGTATTGTAATGGTAAAAAAAATAAAAAAAATACTTTGTAACATTATTTTGTTAGATAAATACTAAATAGTGTTATAAAGTATTTTATCTATTCTTATAACGTAAAATCTCTATTACAAAATCGAATTATACTTCATAATGATATGTTTTATTTACACGCGTCTCTAATATGTCAAATTTCGATACTATAATGTATTATAGTACCGAAAATTTCATACAAAAACGATATCGTAATGTTGTTTTTTTTTTAAATGCAGAAAGGGCAAAGGATATGTTTACACATTAAACTCTATGAAAATATCTTCTTCTTCTTCTTTTTTATTATGGCTCCACCAATGTTCATCGGTGATTTGCCAATGTCAAGTATTATAGCCTTTATAGTGTATATAGCCGGTAAATCGGTATTTAAGATAATCCCGCCGACCGTGATATGTCCTATTAATCACTGATTAATCACAACCATCACAGCGCGAATATAATAAAAAAAAAAAATAAAAAAAAAAAAAATAAATAAAAAAAAAAAAGTTTATAATTCGAATTTTAAGATATGAGAGTATATAAAGTAATTTATTTTTCTTTCCAATAGGGACTTTCAACAATTTACATTAGCAATATTCACAATTTAATTACTACTAAATTGATCTGTTTAGTGCGAATTTTATTTGATTTGGTTGAAATTTGGAACAGAAACAGGTTTTATTCTATCCTCTATTAAATCATAGGGTACATTTGATCCCCTAACCATTTTACGGAGGAGGGGCATGAACTTTATTGCAGGCCTACTTTTTAGCTCCATTTATATGATAAGTTAAAACTATAATCAGACATACCAGATTCTGGTTCCGTGAGTAGAGGTCCATATACTGTTTTGAGTAATTCATCCGCTCCATGTTCCTCTAGTTGTTTGTAAAACTTCAATGATATACTAACCTGTAATTTAATGATAAATTGCTTTATCTCTTATAACAATAGTCTATCTGTCATCAGGCATTTTATCCCAGGACATTTTCTACTCGCAGACACAAAAGTGCCATTTTTTTCTACAATCCTGACATACTTCATTTGCCTATTTTGTATTCATCATACCTTTCATACATGCTCGGTGATTGTGTGTACTTTTAACACTGCCTTCAATAAAAAATAATTATGGTCAAATGTTACGCTTCTGCCATATAAACATTTTTAGTCAATTTTTTATCCTTGATTCTTTCGATAAAGGTTCAGATTATCTAATCCTGAGCTCTTCGTGTTTTGACGACTTTATTAGATTGCTGCATTTAACTATTTTGAAGTCTCGGTAAGGTACCACTTTTCGCCGGTGTTCACAAGTTTATAAGAAAATTGACATTGAAAAACTTAACCTAAAAATCTGAAATTAAGATTTTCGTGTTTAAAAATAAAATATGCGCTCCCGCTAACCTATTTTGCAGAGTGAAAAAAATTCGATCGTGTCTGAAGACTTTTCACCGATTTGGCGGTCACAGGAGTGGATTCCGGGATTGGTGTCCTGGACGAAAGTTGCTTTTTGTGACGCCTTTCATCTTATGGCACCATAAAAAATGGGTGTTATATGGAGTAAAAAAAATCGATCGAAAATTTTCTGTCTTATTTCAAAATCATTTTCGAGCTTTGTCTAAGGCACTGATTTAAAGCGGCAGTTGTCTATAGTAGTTTTGGTAAGTTAAAAATTACAAAATGCATATTTATTAACAAGTTCGGCAGTTATAACTTAGCAGTAAAATAAACAAAATGGAGTCGTAAAAAATTATAAAATGGATCATTTAATAAATACTGAGCAGTAAAATAACTAAATGGGCAGTTACGAGTGGGCAGTTGACAAATCGGAATTAGTGCGTAAGAAATCTTATTCTAAGCAGCTCTATAAACAATGAGGTGGTAAAATGTATTTTCCTCGTATATTCAGCGTGTAACGTAAAAAAGGCGCCAAGTGCGAGTTGGAGTCGCACACAGAGGATTCCGGAGTTGACTGCATATATATCCGCAAATATGATATTGTTTTACATAGTACTTCTATAAAAAAGTATGAAAACCAAAATCTTTAAAGGCAATCAAAATTAAAATCGTATATATATCACATATCTCAAAAACTACCTGACGGATCTTCTTCAAACTTATTTTTGTTTAAAGTACTCTTTAGAATCTACAGACTTGATTTTTTTATCCCCCATAGATAGGGCAACATTTTTATGACTTCAAGAGCCCAATATCTCTCCGAATATTCACATAAATAAAAAATGAGTTTAGAAACCTCAATATAATTTTTAAGACCTTTCTAACAAGTCTATATTAGTTATAATTTTTTTTATCCTTCAATTACATATGTATGGAGTGCCTTTTTTATTTCCCTATCGAATTGTATGGCAGATAACATAAAAATGTAATTTTCATAGCATTAACAGTCTCCAAGATAAAGTGCTGTCACAGACGGACATGACCAAATTATAAGGGTTCCGTTTTTGCTATTTATATGGAACCCTAAAAAGAAAAGTATTTAAATATGTTTTATGATTTACCTGGTTTTTTTTCAGTAAAGTTTTTAGTAAAGTTTTAGTCGCTTCCGAGGTTCTGCCCCTTCTAACGAAAATCTACCTCTCTTTTCAATCGGTTCGGGTTCGGGAGTCTCCGCTCCCTGTGAACTGCCGAACTATTTATCTAACTGCCCATTCCATAATTTTAACTGACTATTTATTTATTAGTCTGCTTACGTATTTTTAGTACTGACATTGTAAGACGAAATAATTTACCAATCGCCGATAAAAAAATAACTGCCCATTTAATTTTTCAACTGATCATAATAACCTCTCGAATGTTTAAATAACAGTTCAAAAAATTTGTTCCCTTTGTCTAAGACACTGATCGGTATAAAAACGGTTGAAAAATATTCTAAATATTTTTCTTAGTGCCCCGTTTCCTCCACTCCAACCTTAATTTTGCAAAAACCTGTGACCTCCTGCAAAAACTTATACCTTACCGAGACTTGAAAATTGTTAAAGTATGCAATAAAACAGTGCATCAATTTAATAAAGTCGAAAAAACACGAAAAACTCAGGATTAGATAATCTAAACATTTACCATTCTTTCTTAATAGTATGTTTCAAATGAAATTTAATATCAAATTAGTCCACAACATGTTATTGCATGGTTTAGCGGACAAGCTATTTGGTATTTTGATATCTATATGATAGTAAGGCTATGCAATATTACCCACAAGTAGTATGTTGATATAGACCAGTGTTTTTCAAAACTTCACAGTACAAGAACATACCTCAGGTTTTCTGGAGGAATATTACATATTGTAGAAAGAATGCAGAAAAAAAGTGTAAAGATAGTTTATGAATTGTGAAGTATGTTAAGTAATTGTAGCCATGGAAAGGTGTGTTTCTGTGTAAATAAATATATATCAGGATGGTTGGAAAATTAAAAATGTAGACTTACTCTAACTTTGGTTTTATCTCCGTTAAGATTTGATATATGAAATAACACCCCATCAAAGTCTGCTACAGTCACATCTATAGACTCTGGCTTTGCTCTGAAATTGAAAAAATATATTCCTAAAATACTGAAAACTTCTATTTCATTAAAACAGCAGTTAATTTCTCAATTTTGTATGTTGTTTATTTATATAAATAACATTTTTTAACATGTCCATATAGCACTTTTCAGCTTATAAGGAGTCTGTCACAGAAAAATTCTTATTAGATTTTAACAAAATTTTTCTTCAATATTTTCAAAACACATACAAATAGGAATTGTTTATTTGATTGGTATTCAACAACAAATTGTGTACATCGGTATGTAAGCACGTTTATGAGTCATTCGCGATCGCAATAGGTAGGTTTGACCGCGAATCATCAGGAAGTTATATCTAATAATGACTAATAGATATATATAAATTTTGTAATAATGTAAATTTTAAATATACTCTATATTGTGGTCAACGTGGGCCCACCCTGTGGGTTTGACATTTGCCAAGGAACCCGCTGGGGGGTTATGAACTAACTGGCGGTTCACCGCAAAGCCTAAAAAGTATAATAATTAAAATTTCTGACAAGTGACAACCAATGATAACTGATTAACAAATCACGACTTTCTATAAACGTAAAAACTAATTCTACAATGTACTCACCGTTGCAATGCATTTTTATACTTAACAGTTAACGTTTCTTCTATAATTCTATTATTGATCTCGAGTAAGATCATTATTTAACAATTAATAACCTACTGATTTTTCATAAAATTAACGCTTATAGCACCGTCATTTAATTATTTAAAAGAGATAACTTTGACAACGACCGCCCCTGCGGGAACACCATTTATTACGACAGAAAAGGAAGCGAAAAATGAACGAAAAATCGGCCATGTAACCATGGACAAATGTCAGTTGTTTTTTTAAGGACTGTAGTAATGGTATTGCATCCGATAATTCTCATTCGCAATAATTGTTGTATTTGCTAACTTCTATCTGTCTCATTACATGATAAGGAAATATTGAATATCTAACCTCACTACTAAGAATATAGATATCATCAAAACTTTGCCTACAACCATTTCTACAATCAAGGCGTAATCAATAGAGTTGTGCAAAGTGTGTCAATAAAAAGAAAAGAGAGATACATATCTTTTGAGTACAAAGAACTATATCCTTCATTTAGTTCTTTAGTTCATTTAGTTCACTAGATCACGGGAACTAATCGTACCATAAGAAGTATTTGGGATTTCACGACACGCCTTGGTGGATAGCACACGCGCCGCGGAGACGTGTTGGGGAATCCAGTTTAATCCCGCCCGCGCTGTAATGGTTGTGATTAGTCAGTGATTAATAGGACATATTGCGGCCGGCGGGAGCATTCTACCTACCGATTAATCGGCTTATTGTTACTGTGACGTCTATAATACTTGACATTGGCGGAATCATCAAAACCCTGATGGAGCCATTTTGAAAAAAAAATAGAATAGAAGAAGTATTTGAGTCAAAGAAAAATACCCGCTATTTAGTACGTGATTATTATATTTCTCTTTAGTAATAATAAACATAGAAATATGCAATCAAAAACGACAAAAAATTAAATCAAAACGCAACTTCACGGGTCTCGCACAAAGTATAAGTTAAAAATTCTGCCCTATACATAATTATAAAATTACCTATTGTACATTTGTCTATAATATTTTTTTTTATTTAAAACTATTTAGTATGTACAAACTTTTTGTAGTCAAACATAATTGTACTTTATTTCAAATATGATAACGTTTACTTTGGCACCAAATTCGTGTGACTCCTATTGACCTGTCATGCTTATGTCGTGCATGTATTTCGCTTCTTCATTTATAAAGAAAAAGCGAGATAGTACATTCCTTCAATCGTTCAGCGAGAGTGTAGGTACTATAGTGAAGTAAAGAACTAAAAGATATAGAATGTAGTAAAGTGAACTAAAGATATATTGCTTCTGTGTAGGTGAAGTACTTCTTTTTTGTCCTTCATACATGAACTACCCATCTCTAGTAATCAAGACTACAAACAACACTAATAAATACATCTATCAGTCGTTACTCGTTCATTAAACTCGATACTCGTTCTTTCATTCATTTCATTCATTCATGATATCTTGTGTTTGTGTTGTGGTTGGAAAACGTGAACTAAATATAATATTTGGATAGTATTTGATAATAAACATTAATATTACCTAATTACTTATAAGGAAACTAAGATGCAGTGCAGACACTAAAGTCGAGAGATCAAAATGACGAGTCAGGTGGCGCAGTTCGTCGCTGGGCTGAAGTCTCGAAGTGTGGACTCCCAAATAAAGACTGCACGCGAACTATACCACTATGCCAAAACAGAACTACGGGAGGTCCCGCAGGAGGAGCTCACCCAGTTCCTCGACGAGTTTAATCACCAAATATTTGAAATGGTGTCGAGCAATGATGTGCACGAAAAGAAAGGCGGCGTACTTGCTATTGGTATGTTTTATCTACCCACTCTTCGTGATTGTTACAACCTTCCATCTCATTTTAAATAATTTCTAATCTAATCACATAATATTGCTTTGAATATCCCTTCCTATGAGCAACAATAATTATTTACACTCAAAGTTTCTTATTACAATCTCACATGTAATCATGGGCGTGTTGTGACATAGTGGAAATGCTTTGGGATAAAGTTTTGTCCTAATAAAAAAAAATCCAAATCTAATTTATTTTCATTTTGATATTACAGTATGCCTAATTGGTGGGGACTGCGACACTACTAAAACAAGAATAACGAGATTTGCCAATTACCTCAGGAATCTATTACCATCATCAGATGTAGGTGTGATGGAATTAGCGGCCAAAACAGTGGGACGTCTTGCAACTGTTTCCGGTGTGAAGAGAGCTGAATATGTGGAGTTTGAAGTCAAAAGAGCCTTTGAATGGTTATCAGAGGAAAGAAATGAAGGCAGAAGACATTCAGCAGTACTCCTTCTTAAAGAGTTAGCTATTGCCATGCCGACATACTTCTATCAACAAGTATCAGGGTTCTTCGATCATATACTTGTTGCCCTGAAAGACCCAAAAACTCAAATTAGGGAAGCAGCGGCAAAAGCTTTAAGGGCTGGTTTTGTAGTAACGTCTCAGAGAGAATCGGCGAAGCAATCTTCTGCAAAGCCACAATGGTATGTGCAATGTTACGATGATGCAATGTCATCTTTGGAAGATGTACTTATAAAAGAAAAAGGTGTCACAAAAGATGACAAAGTGCATGGTAGCCTTCTTGTGTTGAATGAACTGTTTCGGTGCTCTAACTCTGAATGGGAGACAAAATATACAGCACTAATGCAAATTTTGGATACTCAGAAAGATATAACGGTGACTGATGATATAATATTCATTAGTACCAAACTTCACAGTCCATCAGTTAGAAGAGGATATCTGTGTGATGGCTTTAAAACAGAAAATGTACTGCATTCTATACCAATTTATGAATCAAATGTTTGTAAAGAGCTTTTACATGATAAATATGACAGAATTTGTCAAGGTAAGCTTTATGTACACCCAACTATATAAAAAAACACCATACACTTGATAGAAGTGAAATCAAAAAGGAAAATGTGGATAGCCCAAACTGTGTATTAGATATACAATGTATAATTCTCTCATAATTCTGTGTTATATCTTTTTTCTCTCTCATGTAACGAAATGGGCATAAATATGACGCATTCTTAAAATTTCAATCTCATTCTCGTCCAATAAATTATCAAATTGCTGCCTAAGAAGTGTCACTTCAAAAAAAACTTTAAATTAAATCTAATCATAAAAACTATTAGCTTAATAAGTAATTATTTTTTTTTCTTAGTAATACAGCCACTGTGCTTTGATTTATTTGGGAGGGGTAGATTATAAAAGTCTTAAGAATTTTTAAATATGTAGTAGATGTAAAGTAATAAACTGCCATAATAAAATATTACCTACCTATAATATAGAACACCAGCTTGCAATATTTTTTTATAAATATTTTTCACATCACCAACATCAGTCATCACTTCTATGTTTTTCAGATATTATGGGACAAAGATCTATCAAAAATCAAGGTGTTCCCCAAATATTATTGATCATCATTCCAAGACTGGCTGCTTTTAATAAGGAGCTGTTTGTCAAAAAATACTTGAACTCCACAATAAGTCATCTCTTGTCCACACTCAGAGGCAGGGAAAAAGACAGGAACATGGCTTACACTACACTGGGCTTGATTGCAGCTGCTATTGGAGACTATATTAAGAACTATATTCCTCGTATCATGGATGTAATCAAGATGGCTCTACCAGGCAGAGATGCTCCCACCAAAAAGAGGGTGTATGTGGATCCCTCAGTATTTGCTTGTATCACGTTACTCAGTAGTGCAGTTAAAGAGCTAGTGGTCAAAGACCTCGAGGAATTGCTGGAAATAATGTTCGCTACAGGGTTAAGTCCATCATTAACAATATGTCTACAAGAGTTAAGTCAAAATGTACCTGTCCTTAGATCAGAAATCAGTAAGGGTCTGCTAAATATGCTGTCCTTGGTTTTGAGGAACAAACCATTCTTACATCCGGGATTGCCGAGAAACTTGGAACAACAAATGAGCAATATGAATTTGATAATAGAACCTCAGGATACGGCGAGTAAGGTGCTGGCTTTGAAAACTCTAAGTACATTTAACTTTGAGGGTAAACACAGCATGCTAACCTTTGTAAGACGCTGTGCTGATCATTTTCTACAAAGTGATCAGCAAGAAGTAAGATTGCAAGCTGTCAAAACTGCTGCTAAATTATTGTCTGATGCTGTGATCAGAACCCAAGCATCAGCATCTCGTACCTTGACAATATTGACGGCCGAAGTCGTTGGAAAACTATTAGTAGTGTCAGCAACAGACCCTGACTATGAAGTTAGATATTGGGTGCTAGAATCTTTAAATGAGACCTTTGACTCACATTTAGCACAAATTGAGAACTTGAGTTTCCTGTTTATTGCAATGAACGATGAACGCTTGGAAATCAGAGAACTTGCAATCTGTACCATCGGTAGACTTAGCACAGTAAATCCTGCCTACATTATGCCAGGGTTGAGAAAAACACTTATACAATTCCTCACTGAGTTGGAACATTCAGGAATGAGTCGTAATAAGGAGCAGGCGGCGAGAATGTTGGATAACCTTATATTGCACGCCCCGCAACTTGTCAAACCTTACATGGAGACCATTTTAAATGTGGTAGTCCCCAAGCTAAAAGAGTCTGATAGCAACCCAGGAGTTGTAATAAATATACTCAAATCCATTGGAGATTTAGCTGAATTGAGTGACAATGATAGTGAATTAGATAAATGGCTGCCTGAAATCCTACCGGTACTTTTGGAACTACTGTCAGACGCAAGCGCGACAGAGAAACGAAGTGTGGCCCTGTGGACATTTGGACAACTGATCAGCGTCACGGGCCACGTGGTCTCACCATACAACGATTACCCAAATCTAATGGATGTCTTGCTTAATTTCCTTAAAACTGAACAGCAGGCAAAGGATAGGAGAGAAACTATTAGAGTTTTGGGACTGCTAGGTGCTCTCGATCCTTACAAACATAAAGTTACAAGGGGTCTAATAGACTGCCAACCTGATTCTAGCTTGTTGCCTGTGGCTGATACCAAAGCAGAAGAAAGTAATTTTGAAATGACTTCTAGTGAAATGTTGGTTAACATGTCATCAACCTTACTGGACGAATATTACCCAGCAATAGTAATTTCCACACTGATGAGAATATTGCGTGACCCCACCTTGCAGCAACACCACACCAGTGTTGTAGAAGCTGTCACATGTATATTTCGATCACTCGGCATCAAATGTGTCCCTTATATATCTAGAGTGATGCCCAGTTTACTGTACGTAGCTCGGTCGACAGATAATAACAATTTTCGTGAATTTCTTTTTACGCAGTTGGCAAAATTAATTTCCATCGTGAAACAACACATTCGTAACTACCTCGATAAGATATTCGATTTAATAAAAGAGTTTTGGACTCCCAATAGTCCTCTGCAGTTGAAAATAATATTACTTGTGGAGGACATTGCCGTAGCTTTAGGCTCTGAATTTAAAGTGTTCTTGCCACAACTAATGCCGCAAATACTTCGTGTCCTGACTCACGACACAAGTAAAGATAGAATGGTGACTCAGTACTTGCTGCAGGCACTACAGAAGTTTGAGAATAATCTCGATGACTACATGCACTTGGTGGTGCCATCAATTGTAAAACTGTTTGACGCGACTGAGTATCCTATAGAAGTCGCCAAAGTCGCTATGGAAACCATAGACTACCTATCAGATTCATTGAACTACAGCGACTTAATATCGAGAATTATTCACCCAATTGTACGAAGTTTGGACACTTGTCCGGCTTTAAGACCGACCGCAATGGATACTCTGTGCGCACTAGTAATTCAACTTGAAAAGAAATATGTGGATTTCATACCGCTCGTGTACAAAGTTATGATCAAGCACAGGATCCAGTCGCCAAACTATGACGCTTTGGTGTCAAAATTGCAGGGCACCTCATCTACGACGTCTCTGGACGAATTTTCACAAAGTACACCTCGTCGACCAAGGAATAACAACCAAGAGGTAAAAAATATTTATATATAATTAAATCTAGTGGTTATCCTAGACACTATGAAAATCCTGCCTTAAGTTCTCATGGAAAAAAATGGTACGGAATCCTCAGCGCGCGAGTTGTACTCGCAACTTGACAAATTATTTTTAAGTATCTTTACAGGTTGCCTTATGGCTCCCAGAACCGTGTTATCGGCCCCATAGGGTACCCAGCGGAAGACTCCTTTAGCCGATGGAGTTTAGGAGGCTATACCTAGCGAGTGGCCAGTTCTGTTTGGATGGAAAAAGCCTCTGGTTTTTGATTGATTAATTAATAAGTTTTTAATTATAAGTATATTTAAAAACGACACCACTAAATATTTTTCCTTTTATTTCTTTTCACAGGCACGAATTGTTGCAAGTGACAGCTCGTCCCAATCGATTCGGAAATTGTACGTTAACGCTCAGAACTTGAAACTTGCCTGGACTGTAAGCAGCCGAGTATCTAAAGATGACTGGTTAGAGTGGTTAAGACGATTCAGTATTGGTTTGCTCACTGAATCTCATAGTCCTGCGTTTAGGTTTGTTCCACACTCCTTGTGCTCTGTATAAAAATCCGCTAAAAGTTTATAAATTTTTGAAACGCACCATGCTAACTTTTTTTTCATAGTCAAATTAATTTCAATTACATTTTCTTTTTGTAACCCTTTTCTCGCTCAAATATCGAACATGTCAGCTCTTCTAAAATCAAAATATCGATCTCAATTTTACAGAGCGTGCTTGGCCCTTGCGCACAACTACTCTCAGTTGCTACGAGACTTATTCAACGCGGCTTTTGTCTCCTGTTGGACGGAATTGGAACCAACCAGTCGGAATGAGTTGTCGAGTGCTTTGGAGCAAGCGTTGACGGCACCTGATGCTCCAGAACTGGCGCACACCATACTAAATTTGGCTGAGTTTATGGAGCACTGCGAGTGTGGCGCTCTACCAATTTCTGCGCATTTGCTCGGAGAGAGGGCCATGCTGTCAAGAGCTTATGCTAAGGCTTTACATTATAAGGTAAAACTTCTCAATAAATATTTATATCTAGTTTCTGCCATCCCCTCCTTGATTTTATGACAAATATAAATTGTGCTCAACACTGTAAATATAAAGTAAATGATTAAATGGTAAGGTCAATAAATTTCTGGTGGTCCTGATACACCTCTTTCTTTCATCCAAAGTACTTAACATCAACTTTTTAAGCACATTTCTTCTATTGTAAAATTACCTTCACGACAAATTACGAAAGGAAATTATTTTTCAGGAGGAAGAATTCCTCAGTGGTGCCACCTCCCAGGTTGTGGAGTCGTTGATATTGGTCAACAATAAATTGCAACAGAAGGAAGCTGCCGAAGGTTTACTCTCGAGGGTGATGGCTAGAAGGGCGGCTGGGGACAAAACACTTCAAGTTCAAGTTCGCTGGTATGAGAAGTTGCACAACTATGACGGTGCTCTCAATATGTACACGGAAGAGTTGACTACTGATCCCAACAACATGGACGCGGCACTCGGACAGATGCGGTGTCTGGAAGCTTTAGGAGAATGGGGAAAGTTATACAATAATGTTTCGGTGCGGTGGCCTGACATGTCTAGTGAGGATAGAAACAAATCAGCACGTTTGGCCGCTGCAGCCGCGTGGGGACTGAAAGAGTGGGATTCTATGGAAAAGTACGTTAATTACTTACCAGAAACCTCTCAAGACGGAGCATTCTACAGAGCCGTGCTCGCCATCCACAACGGTTTGTGGGATCAATCGAAACATCACGTCGAAACCGCGAGGAATATATTGGATTCTGAGCTCACGGCGGTCGCGGGGGAGAGCTATCAGAGAGCGTATGGAGCTTTGGTCAACGCACAATTGTTAGCTGAACTTGAAGAAGTGGTAACGTACAAACTAGTTACAGAGAGACGAGAGAATTTGAGGCAGACCTGGATAAATAGGCTCAAAGGTGGACAGAGACTGGTCGAAGATTGGCGGAAGATATTACAGGTCCACAGTCTTGTGTTGACGCCGCAGGAAGACATGATGAGTTGGCTCAAGTTCGCGTCCTTGTGTCGGAAAAATGGTGCTCCCGGTCAAGCTCACAGAACTCTAGTCATGTTACTGGGCTGCGACCCTAGTAATGATCAAGATATGCCCTTACCAACACACGAACCTAGGCTGACGTACGCTTACGCCAAACACTTGTGGATGGCCGGAGATAAACAGCTTGCATTCGATCAGCTTCAGTGTTACGTGAAGGCGGCTGGCGACATAGACAGCCGATTGTTGGCTCAGTGCCATTTAAAATTGGGCTCGTGGTGCGAATCTCTCATGGGTATAAATCAAGTGTCAATCCCAGAAATATTGAAAAATTACTCGGCTGCCATAGATCTGGCATCGCATTGGTACAAGGCGTGGCACGCGTGGGCTTACATGAACTTCGAGACTGTTCTGTTCTACAAGCACCAAGACGCAGGAGACAGTGCGAGCGGTGGTGACAAGAAACCAACTCCGGAATACATCGAACAACATACCGTACCTGCCGTTGTTGGATTTTTCCAGTCTATTAACCTATCATGCGGCAGTTCCCTGCAGGATACGCTCAGACTTTTGACGTTGTGGTTCGATTACGGCCACTATCCGGCCGTCCACGAAGCGATCGTTGAAGGCATCAGAACCATCGAGATTAATGTTTGGTTGCAGGTGATACCGCAACTGATTGCTAGGATAGACACCCCTCGCGCTTTAGTGAGCAAACTAATCCACTCAGTCTTGATTGATATAGGAAAATCACATCCTCAAGCCCTCGTTTACCCACTTACCGTGGCTTCGAAGTCGTCGTTTGTGGCTCGCAAGAATGCTGCCAACCAAATTCTAAAGTCGATGTGTACTCATTCGAACAACCTAGTCAAACAAGCAGCTATGATATCTGAGGAACTGATCAGAGTCGCTATTCTGTGGCATGAACAATGGCACGAAACTTTAGAGGAAGCATCGAGGTATTCAAATTTATTAAATACTAGCTTTCCGCCCCCGTGGAATTATATTACGTAAAAATTGCCTATAAGCACTCGGGGATAGTGTAGCTTCCTATTAGTGAAATAATTTTCAGAATCGGTTCAGTAGTTTCAGAGATTACCCCCTACATCCAAACTTACAAACAAACTTTACCTCTTTATAATATTAGTGTACATTGTTTTATAACTAGTAGTACGTTGGGCGCCATTTGTGCTAACTTTTAGTTTTATCGAGATTCATGTAAGCATTAGTTTTTAACAAAACGCAGTCATCTGACGACTTTACTTTCTTGACTCTCCCAACACGGTTCCAATGTTACTGATCTGTTTTGTGTAATTGTTTAAAATATTTATTAACTGTTAATTATATCGAATTTTTCAGATTGTACTTTAGCGAACATGACGTGAAAGCAATGTTTAAAACGTTGGAACCGCTACATGCTATGTTAGAAAGAGGTCCGCAGACGCTTAAAGAAGTTTCCTTTCATCAAGCATATGGCAGAGACTTAAACGACGCGCATGAGTGGTGCAATCGTTATAGAGTAAGTACTTGCTGCATCATATATAATATATAATAATAGGTTTTTTTTAATTTGAGCTGAAAAAGATGTCGTGAGCGATTGATAGTCTAGGCTTGTGATAGTCAATGTCAGATCCGTAGCGAGTAGGCACCGCGGATGTGCAATAGATTAAAATAAAAGATGAAGTTAATTTACAAAAGGTATAATATTTAGAATACAAGGTAGAATAATAAAAATAATTACTAATTAGGTAGGTAGGTAGTCAGGGGTGAGGTCGAGTTCGGCCTAGAATTTAGCTACAGTACGCCTGCAATAAAATACCGCACTGTCCTCAATCGGCTGTGCGCGGTGGTAGCACGTCTGTTCCTCGTGGTTGTTTGGCCGGTCTTGTGCTGCACACGCAGAGGATCCAGTAGGTAGCAGTGGCAGGCGGAAGGTGTAGAAGTAGGCTGAGACACGTATTACAAGCCGTAGGCTGGAACCCCAATTATTAATGCACATTGTTAATTATGTTAACAACACATTCATCATAGAAAGTTTTGGTGAAATGAATATTTTCTTAATCATACCACCCTAGGTTTCTCCAAATTCGCTTAAGAACGGGCTCTCTCTTAATCTCTTAACCCTATACTCTGTTAATCATAAGAAGGTATGGGTACTAACGAATGTTATTTTTTTGGAAATTTTTGAAATGAAGGATTTCCGGAATAGAAAAGTAGCCTATGTCACTCGCCGAACCTCCAACTATTCTCTGTGTAAAATAAAATCACGTCGATCCGTGAAAAGAAGACAAACAAGCATACCTATACTTTTGCATTTAACTAATAGATTGGTTTTTTATCATAGGAATAATATTTTATTATGATTTTTCATCATTTATAGTTTATCAGTCATATTGTCATATAATGAACAGAGTGTAAATAAATATTTTTAAACTTCAGGAATCGGGCAGCATGCGCGACCTAAGCCAGGCTTGGGACTTGTACTACCACGTGTTCCGGCGCATCAGTCGTCAGCTGCCACAGCTCACGTCACTGGAGTTGCAGTATGTCAGTCCGCGTCTACTTAACTGTCGGGACCTGGAACTGGCTGTGCCCGGGTCTTACGTGCCGGACCTGGACGTCATTAGGATCTCTAATATACAGAGCAGCTTGCAGGTGGGTGAGGATTCTATTATCCGCATAGTACGCGCCAGATTGAGTTTAGAGTGGGGAGGACTCCCAAACAAATAGTATGGGCGCAGTCTAACCACATGATACATGATATAAATAAATAAATAAATAAATAAATAAATAAATATCTATATCGGTCCAGTAATTTTCTAGTTTACTTATTATAAACAAACTCACACTTACAGTTTTGTATAGGTTGATAATTATATAAAATCATATTCATAACAATTACCTTCTTGCGCTATAGGTAATAACATCGAAGCAGCGCCCCCGGCGACTGACAATCCGCGGCTCTAACGGGTCCGAGTACATGTTCCTACTGAAGGGACATGAAGACCTCCGTCAGGACGAGCGCGTCATGCAGCTGTTTGGTCTCGTCAACACTCTGCTGCAGGCCGACCCTCACACCGCGCGACGGGATCTTGCCATACAGCGGTACGCCGTCATACCGCTCTCCACTAACTCTGGTCTCATCGGGTGGGTGCCGCATTGTGATACGTTACACTCCCTCATACGGGACTATCGCGAGAAACGCAAGTGTCTGCTTAATATTGAACACCGGATCATGCAGTGTATGGCGCCCGATTTGGAGAAGTTGACGCTGATGCAAAAGGTAAATAAAGTGTTTTGTTATTTTGAAGGAGTCAATAGCGTAATTGGTAGAGCGTTGGATGTGAAACTGGGTAGACCCGGGTTCAAACCTCACTCGTGAAAAAAATTGTAAGCACCACTTTTGTTTAAGAATATGTGCTTTAATCGACTTCTCGCGCTATAGAGGACAGGTAAAGCCAGCGACCGCACTTCTTCTAAAAATAACAGATACTATGTTAAAGACGTGACACATCTAGGTACATTAAGTGCCACCTGTTCTGTTTAATATAGAGAATTGGCAAAAAGTGGACACTGTGTCTCTGGCTGTGCAATGTGCCGCAAGGTATAAATGTGTGTTTATTTTTTTCCTTGCGGCCGAACATGGTTTTTAGCAGGCCCAGGGTCTTATTACACTGATGATGGGCTTTGAGGCTATTATGAGTGTTTTAAGCGTTTCGTTTGTCATGATAAATAAGCAAAAGTTATGTTGAACCCCACTTGTCCGGACATATTTAGTTTAGCGTGGAGCCGCAAACTCTGACCCGTGCTATACTTAAGCGTCCGCCCTAGTTGAGATCAACCATCTTAATTCTATCATTAAATTTTTTAAGAGCTTAATGTGTGTGTCGTGTAGCGTTCTGTTGCTGCATCGAGCTTCCGAAAAGCGACTAAATCGCCGATCGCAGCTACTAAAAGTTGCTAGTTTTCGGGGGGGCCTTAGTCGGATTTTCGTTACATTTATATCTTTATTTTTACAGGTAGAGGTATTCGAACACGCCTTGGAGCACACTGCCGGCGACGACTTAGCAAAATTACTTTGGCTGAAGAGTCCTTCATCAGAAGTATGGTTCGAGCGGCGTACGAACTACACCCGCTCTTTAGCGGTCATGAGTATGGTTGGCTACATATTGGGACTTGGCGACAGGCATCCGTCGAATATAATGCTGGACAGGGTGACGGGGAAATTCCTGCATATAGATTTTGGTGATTGTTTTGAAGTGGCAGTGACGAGGGACAAGTTTCCAGAGAAGATACCGTTCAGGTTGACCAGGATGCTCATTAATGCTATGGAGGTGAGTGTTACGCTTCGTTAAATTACTGCTTCATTTAGAGATAACTTTTTATTTACTATATGCAAAGTGACACAATGTAAACAATTGCTAAAGTCACGGGAAATACTCATTTCTCTACTAGTGACAGTGGGAATTTTTGTAATTTCACAAATGAAATTATCCCGTAGGATTTCCGGCCCTCCAATAAAAATAACTTCGATCCATTTATCTGCTTTGACGTGAAGGACGGACAAACAAACACTTTCGCATTTATAATATTAGTTCGTATTAGGATACTATTTCCAAATGTTATCTATAATTTCCAGGTAACCGGAATCGACGGCACATACCGCTGTACATGCGAGTTAGTGATGGAAGTGCTGCACCGACACAAAGACAGCGTCATGGCCGTGCTAGAAGCGTTTGTTTACGATCCACTACTCAACTGGCGACTCATCGACGCCGGCCGAAGGTCCAGGGTTGACGCATCGCTTTGTGCCACTGCTGATATCCCTGCCTCTCCATTACCTAGTAGAAGCAGGCCACATATAGCCGTTAATGAGGCGCTCGACCCTCCCGCCGAAAATAATCTCAATAAGCGAGCGTTAGCCATTGTAAATAGAGTCAGGGACAAGCTGACTGGTCGCGATTTCCCTAATATAGAGGAGAAAGTATCGGTTAAGCAGCAAGTTGATCTTTTGATACTTCAAGCTGTTAGTAATGAAAATTTGTGCCAGTGTTACGTTGGTTGGTGTCCGTTTTGGTAGTTTTTAAGGACTGCATTTTTTTATATTTTGTTGTTTCCTAATTTTGTTTTGGGTAGAAAACTTTTGGTAACTTATAGGTTATGGGCCTTAGTTTGTAAATCTGAAATTGACTGTATAAACAACTATTTGAGTATGCGCAGATTTGTAAGGAAAGTTGTACCAAAATGACACTACATTTAACAAAATGAGTTACCATAGTTTTCTACTAGAAGCAATGCGTTGTTTATTATAAGATAACTTGTTAAATGAAGGTTGTATGTTGACTTTTGTTAATATTTGTGACTATTTGTACATTACTAGTGATGTAAAGTTTTAATTAAATTTGCTTATGTTCTTTAATAACTGCCATTAATGATGTCCTCTTGAAGTGAACAAATGTATGACGTAAGCTATGAAATAACTAGTCTTTTTAAATATCACTTAAGATTTTGTATCATAATTTAAATTGACGAGCTATAAAAACACATGGACAAGTACATTTATATAATAAGTTAGTGTAAATACGTTAAGATATCGAGTGCTATAAGTATATAAAAATTATGGATATAAAGCTGTTAATATTTTTAAAGAGTAAAATATAAGGTTCCATTTCTTTTCGATTTAAATAATGATCGTAAGGTTATTATTTATTTATTGAGTGCAAAGCTGTTTCTTCGCTAGACAAAGATCAATTTAGTGTTTATTTCATAAGTTGACACTGTAGTCGATGTAATGAACAAGTATACAAGATATTAAAATACAAATTACCTTATTGTTTAAAGCTGGCCAAATCTTCATTCTACTGTTAGTGTTGATAAATTAAAAATTATATTTACAAATATTTAAATTTATTTTTATTGCATTTACGTTAAATATAAGTGTTCATACTCAATACACTAGAGATGAACATGAACTTACAAATCCTATGTTGTGATTGTAGCGAATACATAATACATTTTACAAAACTATGTTTTAGTTTAATTTGCTTGTAGAAAACACTAGCCTAAATTCAGATTTTACGAGTAAAGTAGCATCGCCACAAAAATCTAAATCCATTTAGCTTACGCAGCCTATTCTAGACAAACGTAGGAACAGACAGACTAAAAATCTAAACGGTAAATTGCATCACTATCATGTCACTAGTGTCACTAAAACTGAATCACCAAACAATATAAAATTTGTTTAACCTAACCTAACAGGCTATAGAAAAAAGTGATCAAACTATAATTGAAGATACATATTGACAGTTTTGATTAATTATGATGACTAATATATTTCTTTGGGATATATATCATAATTAGGGTATACATCTAACATTAGGTGGCAGAAAATATTGTTTTCTTTCGAAAATATTTTTTGAATTTTTAGAAAACAGGTGGCTGAAAGGTAATGGTGTACTTAGTATAATTTTAGAACCGGCTCGTGTAGCCCTTTCATTTTATATCACACACGATAGGTTTCTAAAAAAAAACTTTTTAAATCCCATACAAAAAATATGATGCTGCTCAAAATGATTGTTTTAACCTAAAGTACCTATGTGCCAACCGGCTATCCTGTACATCGATTTGCGTTTTTTTTTTATGTAGGCCGTCTAATTAAGTGTAATTTCAGTTGCTATAGTTTTCAAAATCTATCTCGAATCCTATAAATTTTATCATTTATAATGGATTATTTTCTACAAGTGACCCCGCCCCCGGCTTCGCACAGGTACAATATGTAATTAATAGGAGTCGATAGCGTATAGTCGGGGGGGAATAAAGAACATGAGAGCACGAGAGCACTTCTTCATTGGCCAAGTTACGAGTACTACTCGCGCGCTCAGGTGTACCATTTTTTCGGTCAGTTTTCGTTTAGGTTTTTCTGTAAACTAAAGGCCCTATATTCCCTATTTTCTCAAATTTTTTTCCTCCCGGTGAATTATTGTAGGTATATTTTCTTTAATATAATTTTAACTATGCATTTCAAAAAAATTGTATTCCTTATAACGAGCCGTTTCATTAAGTATATCACATGATGCACTTAAAACCAATTTTTTATGTTTTAATTTTCCCCCCAAAAATCGAAATTCGATTATTTACGCTATACGTCCGTGATTGGGTCATGTTTCGTCCAAGATTCGGAGAAAATAAGCTGTGACAGACACATGTATGATTCTATAAGGGTTTCAGTTTTCTCATCGGAGTTGTTCGGAACCCTAAAAATCAATATTTGTTTGTTTGTTCCTTTGTTTCTTTGTTTGTTCGTATTCCATAGACTCAAAAACTACTGGACCGATTTTGTTACTGTTGATACTATTAGATAGAGTGGTTCACGAGGAAGGTTATAGGCTATATATCATCACGCTACGTCCTTTGGGAGCGGAGCAGTAATCAATACAATTGAAACGAAAGTTAATTAATATTCTATCATCTTCGTTCATACCAAATTTACAAAATTTTGCCTGTGTTCTCAATTTTATAGCTGTAAGTAACAGTCCATAGAGAAACTGGTTTTGCAGGGCAGAGTCGATGGCGGTCCCTTGCGCTGGACCGACCAAATAAAGTCATTAACTAACACCTCCTTGAATGACTGTGCAAGACAGGCCTCGGCGAGAGAGACATGGCGCAGGGTTGTGCGTCGCGCTTTGGACCGCCATGATTGACTACGAAGAGCGCTACGACGCTGACGGAGAAGGCTAATGTAAAATTAAATTGTTTGTTTTAGTTTAAATATTATTGAATTATCTAAGTAGGTAATATATAAAAAATAATATTTGTTTGTATTCTATAGACTCGAACACTACTGGACCGATTTGAAAAGATCTTTGCATTTGATAGCCCAATCACGCTACCTACATTCCTAATACAACGCGGACGATGTAGATAGAGGGCAATCAGCTAGTAATATAGGTAATATACAATAGTTACGTCTGACAAGTGACACATCTCCCCACTTGATCTACGATATCCAACATACATATTTGTTTTAGGTAGATACTTTTGAAATGACAGACACATAAATTTAATTTATTTGTATAGATATAATTAGGAAAATAACTAGAGTGTAATCATTTTAAGAATGACAAATGCAATTATGATATGGAACATCTATTTAAATACTATTACCAAATAATACTTATTGGTTAATTACTTACTTAGCTAATTAATTACTAGTTCCTACCTAACCATATTTTAGGGTCTCCGATGAATAAACGGAAACCCTTTTATACTTAGGATCACTCAGGTGTCTGTCTGCCTGTCCGTCTGTCACAGCATATTTTCTCCAAATATACTATAGACGAAAAAAGTTGAAACTTGGTATACATATATATAGAGTTTGATGACCTAATCACGGACGTATAGGGTGAATTTGGATTTTGGGGGTTAATTTTGGGGATTTTTTTTTTTACATTAGAGCTGTATCTTTGAACCGTAATAGGTAGACACTTGAAATATTCACCGAGTGTGTATTACTATGGCCGCTATAACAACAAATAATAAACAAAAAATTAAAGAGCATATACAATAAACTTGTTTTATTCGGCTCTTAACTAAAACAACACACCGGCCAAGTGTGAGTCGGTGCTAATTTGTTCCTGCGCCATATACAGGGGCGGCGTCAAACTTGGTCTGACTTTAGTGCATACTATTGAGTGTACGGACTACGGAACCCTTCGTGTGCCTGTGCGACTCGCACTTGGCCGGTTTTATATAATAGGTAATATTGGGCATACCACATAGATAATATAATTATTAGCTCAACGATCGTCGTTAAATTAACACGTGAACTTTAGTTACCTGCCTACTCGTAAATTATTGCTCCACTTCAGTGTTTTGTACTTAGTCAGTCACTTTTCATTTTATTTCATTATTTTGGGTAAGTGCTTAAGTATTCTTCTTGGTTTTTGTTTAGTAGTTTGTAGTCGATTCAGTGAACTCTATTAGTCGTCGATTGCATGGTGTCAAAGCAATATCTTGTATAAAAATGCATACAATATATATAACATATATATATACAAACTCGTGAAGTTTTTTAAAAGTAGATTCGTTATCTTTTCCCTCGATTATAGGTACAATTACAAGAATTAGAAAATATATAAATACGTCGTTTAAAGTTTTAAAAAATGTAAACACATTTGACGACGAGCAAACTTAGCTCAGATTTTTTCATTACAAAAAAAAAACTTCAGACGGTTATTTAAACTTCAGTAGGTATTGTATTTATTATTTCTATGTTTATAAGGCTGGAGTCTGGGACTCGTGACAGGGCCATAATAATTTCGACAGGTGACATGGCATGCCATATCAAGACTCGTGTGTTTTTGTTAACCGAACTTCAAAAAAGAAGGAGGAGGTTCTCAATTCGTCGGAATCCTTTATCGGGATCCTGGAGAAAACGAGAACTCTTCAAATTTTATAGGCACACTTGAAGCGATTTGGGTATTTTGACTTGTGCATTTGCTTTCGGAAAGCACACTTTTCAGTGCATAATTTTTGAAGTCGGTACACTTTTTTTTTTAAATCCAAATTATTTTTGTTCAAAATACCTCTTTTTACTTGTTACAGATTCGTAGCGGCATCAACATTTAGATTTTATTGTAATTTAATATGCAGTACATACATATGTATGTATGTATGTTAATATGCAGTACAGTTGCCATAAAAAAAATATAGATACTTAATAAGTGTCTAATCAAAACAAACTCGTCTCTGCTTATCTCATAGAAGAATACCAATTTCAAAATGTCTGAATGGACAAAAATGTTGGACTTTGCAAAATTATACGATACAAATTTCAATAATAATCCGAATAATCATGCACGTCAACCAAGCAATTGGGTTGACGATGTTGTTATCAATAGGTTTTTAACATTTAAACCCCCCAACATAACTGTTCATAGCAAGATTTCCAAGTTGAAATCATTTTTCATGTACTACTCAGGAACTCTACAACCCGAAATAAATATATCAAATTTGTTCTGTCAAATCCTGGCAGGAGGAAAACACTTTAGAGATTCGTCAACCAATCTTTTCAAATTCAACGCAGAATCGGGAAGCAAAAAGCTCGCCCCCTGGACAGATGTTTCTGATATTGAAGATCGCTTTAAATCTTTTTGTAGCAAACCAGCAAACTTATTTTATCGCAATATCTGTACAGCATTTGAGGCTTTATCTGTAGAGGGAGCAGATTTAGAAAATGGTAAACTAGCAGATATTATACATAGCATTGAATGTACTGCTATCTTTTTAATATTATTAATGTACAGAAGAATTGTTAAGTCGGAATCTGATTTATTGGCTGTATATGGTAATCCCAAAATCCATAAGCAATACAATGACATGTGTCCATCCCCGTTTGAATCAACTCTTCCTGTGATGTCATCCAAGTTGAACCAAATATTACAGCCATCACTGTCGATCACAGGACGAGGAAGAGACCTTGGAACATTGATCTTCTATTTGTATCAGACGACAACTGATACACAAACAACCGGAACAGAGGCAATTCTAAAAGCAGCCTGCATGAATCAATTAAGTGGGACAGGATTGCAACTTGTCACCCTCTTCTCTCAAGTGAAACAGTTATACGAGAAGACAGAATATGATATGTTTCGAATGTTAGGATATCAAATATTTTTTCATAGTTTGCGTAGAATCAGTCTACTAAGAATTAAGCAGTCGACTGACCCACAAACTAAAGCAAAAAAAGTAAATTCTGTAAGATTATTTCCATTCTGTCGAATTATGAATCAAAATTATCATAGTGATCTAGGATACAAAGGAAATGAACATCTGTGTTATATCCTAGCATGCCTAATCGACCTGAAGTCTGCTCCCAGAGAAAGGTCAGGGGGAGCTAAGCAAGCTATGTGGACAGCACGTCTAGATGAACTCTCGAAAAGACAAATGGAGGGCATTGCATTAACCATACAGGGGATGGAAGCTAACACCTCTACTGCTAATTATCAATCATACTAAGAAGGTAGAAAATCGCGTGTCCTGTCGAATTGGGTTCAGCAGAAATGGAAATACCTTCAAGGGTTGGAATCTTGGAATCATGGTTAATTAGGTATTAAAAAAAATGTTAGTTTTGATTTCAAAGCTTATTTAAATTCAATAATCACAATTAAGTATTTTAGTAGTAAATAATAATTATATATATAAGTTAGATATAGCGTAAAAGATAAAAAAATGAAAAATTTAAAATAATTATAATACCAAATAAAAATATAGATATATATTATATATAATCTAAGTTTTTGTATTATAGGTTGATATATATTTATTATAATGTTTGTTTTAAATAAATGTCTAGATTGGTATAAGTAATAGAAATAAATACCATCTAATGTAAAAAAAGAAAAAAATAACAATAAAACAAAAATATATAGGTATTATATAGAAAAAAAAGTATTAAAATAAAGTAAAAAGTAACTAAATAAAAAAATAATATCATGGTTCGCACTTTATTTTCCACAACTTCTTATCCTGGAAATGCCCTCACTGGGCCCATAACCATTGTGGAGGCCATAGATCTAGTATGAGAGGCTATGAATATACCCAGGAAAATAATAAACAGCCGTACAGTATAACGTGACAAATTTATTATATGTAGGTATCTAAGGTAATATCAGAGTATCAAAATAAAGAACATAGTGCTCAGGTATCTACGCAACAAAAACAAAAAAAAATATCGAGGGAGACTTGGTCTTCCACTGGGTACCTTGGAACCGTAACACGGTTTCGGGAGCTGTAAGGCAACCCGTGAAGAAAGAAAAAAAATATTTAAAAAATTATAAAGCAAAGGTTTAGGAGCGAGTAGGTATTTATGCTTACTGTATAAAGTAAGTCATCAAAATTAATGACTTCTATGAAGTAGTAGTTTTTGTAGAAGCTGGAAACGTCGATTATGGCCTTTAGGTAGTATACAAGAAACATACCTAAGTATGTTGGTCGAGATGGAATATGTAGTAAAAAAAATTTTAACAAGACCTTTTAAAAAACTGTATCATTTAGAATTAGCTACAGATAATGAAGTTAATTTAGTTACTAAATTGCATTATACTGTTACTAATAGATTAGTGACAAGATCAGGCATCTTGATCTTTGAATTTCTCTTTATATTGTTTTTTTTTATTTTTGGGATTTTGCTCAGCAGAGCTGGGGAGGATGTTGAGAAAACTCCTTACAATATATATTTTAATAATAGTTAAAGAAGAAACGTAAATGTAAAATTTCTTGTTGTCATCCAAATAGGTATGTGAAAAAATATGTCGCAAATATGAAAATAAATTGAATATCCAGAAGCTTTTCTCTCATTTGGAACCTATACGAAAACTTCCCATAACAGTTCTAACTAAAATTTGTCTAATTAGTACTACTCGTAACATTTGGATGTAATGTGCTTCGTTTCGAAGTCTGGGCTGACTGCATCATACAGAATCATACTAATATTGATAATGTATGCACAAAGCTCAAAAACAAATACTGTAGAAATCACAGGTTTTTACAGGCTTAGAGTATTTCATGTTTTTGATTTTTTTAGTTATACCTATGCCTATTGCTTAAATTGCAACAATGTGAATGGTTTGGCATTGGAAATGTCCTTGTCTCGATAATATTCGTTTTTATAGCTACATAGCTACCTAATCAATTACAGATAGACGCATGCAGTCATTTTAAGTAAGTAAGTATTTTATTGCCACATTACCCAATTTAACCTAAATTGTCAGCGAAAGGAAGTTTCTATTGAGTTAATCAAGGCATTTTTATATTTTTATCTATTTAGGAGAATCCACTAAAAGAGGGAGACTTGGTCTTCCGCTGGGTACTCTGGGACCGATAACACGGTTTCGGGAGCTGTAAGGCAACCGGTGAAAAAAAAGAGAATCCATTAAAGATATACCTAACAAGACATATATGTAAGACAAGCACTAGGTAACATGAGGAATTACTTTAAATTATTCTCAACCATAGTTTTTTATTTACAAAATTTACGTTATAAAGACATAATTTTGATTCAATAAGTTTAATTATGTTTCGATAATATTTTTTGTTGTTCAAATGTATGAGCAAATATCCAAATGAATCCCCCAGGGGATTTAAGTAATGGGATCCAAGTGGACGAAGGTTTTTTATGACTTCACTGGTGGCCTTACGTCTCCCAGAGCCTCAAACCAGCAACAGAAGACAAATTAATTCTACTTTAGTCGATGGACATGTTATTTATGAGGTTTTCGTACCTAACGAGTGTCCAGCTCTCTCTCTCTGTTGAGATAATATTTTCAGTTAGAAAAGCAGTTTATGGTTTGTGGTTTATATATGTATGGAGTCAGACATAATCCGACAAACCGCACTCAGAGAATTTTCCATCTAAATATACATCAACAGAAATGGTCACATAAATATCACCGGCTAAAAGAGAAAGGCTTGGTCTTCCGCTGGGTACTCTGGGAGCGATATGATAGCATGGTTACCTATTCCCTATTCCTTTTAGAAATTGATTAAACACAATTGGTATATTTTTTGTTAGAGGTCGACATAAAATGTGAGCACCTCTCTTAGGTCAAATCACAACATAGAGTCAAAAAAATCAGGTTGTAAGAGGCTGTAAGACCGTTATAGGACGGTTTACATTACTCTTTCGATCTTAAAAATACTTCAACGCTCGACTCATTCGGTAGAGTCTCAATAAAATATAATTAACTAAATGATTATAAATGACTTGATGTACGAACTATAATAAGTACACTAAAAGAAGCTTTTATAAAACAAAGATAGAGCTTAATCTGTTGTGAGATCACACGCAACAATATCTAATCAAGTACAATTTACCTTAATCAGTAGGCTAGTGACCGCCGAGCACGATGAACGTTTTTACAAACAATTTTACATTTTACTGACGACACAAATAATCGCTATTTCAATGGGTGACTACAAAATTGTGGATTTAAAATCACTGAGTGAGTAGTCTAAATTAATTTTAACATAAATATTTAATAAAATAGGCATCATATACAAAACGATTTAATGTTGTATGTGTAATTTATGAAATAAGTACTAATATGTATTGGCAAATCTCCAGCGCATTGGATGCATATGCATTGAGACTTATAAAATAACTGGTTCAAGATTTCGTGTATATTTATACTGAGTAGTAAATTGCCAGTAGGTATTGCCACATAAGAAATGCTAAGAGGCGGTTAGTGCTAGCTAGCAGCTAGCCATCGGCGATAAGTAGCAAAGAGGCAACTTATAAAAATCAGGTCAAATTAAAAAGTAAAAATGTTCACTTTGGAAATTTTTACATGGAGCTCATAATACTTCATTACAAATAGAATGTCAAAAGTCCCCATCGATTCCACTTGTGCTAAAATAAAAGAGTTTCTGCATATATCTCTGAAGAATTTTCGTAAAAATAACATATTACAAATGAAATGTCAAAAGTACCTACCCAAAAATATATAAGCGATAAGTCCTATAGTAGTACCTAATAACGTATACGAAAATGTATTGCATCGTTACAAAGGTTATGCTGAAAGTCCCAATTGATCCCACTTGTTAAAAAAATATTTAAACTCAAAGGTCACAAAATATTTTAGCATGTGCAATGGGACCGATTGGGACTTTTGACATATCATGCGAATTATTCCGAAGTTGATTCTCTATTTAGACCGGAGTAACTATATTATTGTTATCTATCATGCTTCGAAGAGCACGTAATACTTCTCACTTCTTCTAAAAAAATAACAGATTGCCACCTGTAATATGAAAAAAACCGGCCAAGTGCGAGTCGGGCTCGCGCACGAAGGGTCCCGTACCATTATCTATAAAAACGGCAAAAAAAAAAAAAAAAACACGTTTGTTGTATGGCAGCCCCCTTAAATATTTATTTTATTCTGTTTATTTATTTATTTATATATTTGGGAAACAAACAGTATACAAAATAACAAATTTCAGATACAACATTAATAATACATATTAACCAACAAGGCAATAGAATTACATCATCTGTGAAAACAACTGTATTATAACTATCACGGTTCATGAGATACAGCCTGGTGACAGACAGACAGACAGACAAACGGACGAACAGCGGAGTGTAAGTATAGGTCGCACGTATAAGTTGAGCACAACAACACATCTACAGTCTACACACAATTTTTGTGTGTGAGGCGTGCGTGCGCCAAAAACACGTAATATTGTAACCGATATTGTAACCCAAAATTGCCAATAACCAAATCCGAAAATCGGTCCGTATATTTCTAAAATTCTATTAGTGTTACCCACACTAATAGAATTTTAGAAATTTTATTGTGCTCATCTTACGTTGCGCGACCTATACCTACTCTGCGACCACACCGCAAGGTACTTAGGTAGGTACCTATGCGACTTCGTATGCGTTGTAATAGGAATAGTGTCGTAATTTATATAAATACCTGCGTAAAGAGTTTCCCTTAATTTTGTTTTTTACCCCCGTAAATGCCCCGTGAGTCAGAATTCAATATTTCCCCATACACAATTGAACACCCCGTTGCACCTTAAGGGTTGTTTTCAAAAAATCCTTCTTTAGGTCACCTCTATGTCCTCTACCTAAGTTTCAAGTAGATCCGATTTAAACAACAATTTTGCCCATAGAAAATTCAACTTTGTACATATTTTCATAATTCCTGAAAATTCCTGAAGGCTATTTATTCACAGATTACTTGCGTCAAAGCTACCATAGTTGCACATTTTTTTACTTCCTAAATAACTCATTACCCCATCCCATCCCCAAACACATTCCAACATTGGACTTTTTAAATAATTCTTGAAAAACGATTTTTCGCTTTTCTATGCTGATAAGGATAAGAATATTTTTAGAAAGTTGTTATATGAATCGAAGACAACAATTATGTAAGTAGGTAAATTTCAGTACATCTACATCGCACAAAGTACGTAAATACCAAGTATTATTCATGGTTGATGGAACGTGAATCAATACTCAATAAAAACCTGATTGCCATTGATAATAATGGTGTAGTTGTGAGTAACTGTTTCTTGTCACTAGCGAAAAGAGAAAATGTATTCAGTGACAGTCAAGTAAAATCTCCGAAGAGTTTGTATGTTTCACAACAACACACCTTCACGGCCTTTATATCTTGCGGTGTATGCAGAGACACTAGTAACAGTATCCACTTTTTGTCAGTCCATATTGAACAGAACAGGTGGCAAACCTGTTTCTGCACTTAATGTAGACTTAAAATATATATTATTTTTAAAAGTGCCCTCCGAAGCACAAGGAGTTGATTAAAGCATATATTCTCAAAGAAAATTGGTGCTTAGCATTTTTGGAACGTGTGGGAATTGATCCCAAGACAACGCTCTTCCAATTAGGCTACCGACTCCTCTTCATATGTTTGAACTAGTATCAGGAACTACAGGTCCAATTTGAACAATTGTTTTTGCGTTAAACAGTCATAAATGTCACGGAACCAAAAAGTACACGGGCGAAGCTGGGGCGGAAAACTAAAGTTAGGCGTAATTTGGATTTTGGTATAGGTATTGTCAAAGTAGTATAGGTAAAATTATATTTTTTTGCACATCTTCACAGCCTCCCTGTGGTTTGTCCAGAGACACCAGTAACAGTGTCCACTTTTTGCCAGTTGTCCACAAGCCTGCAGCAATGTGCCACTTCAAATATCTGTTATTTTTAGAAGAAGTGCCGTCGCCGGCTTTACGTGCTCTTTAAGATCTTTTTATTTCCTTTTAATTTATTTTTTACATTATTTTGCTAATTACAGAAATTTAAGACTTTGCCCGAAAAGCTGTATTTTTTCTGTATAATTATGATTTAGACAAGTGTAATTCGAAACATTTTTCATTCGAATTTAATTCTACGAATTCAACGGATCTAATTACATCTACTTGCCTCACTACTGATAAACTACAACATCTCTGATTTCGTCCAATTTGTTGATGTTTTATATATAACTATAATGCGACTCTGCCCCCGGCTTCGCACGGGTACAATATGAATATCTACATAATTTTTTACGCTTTATAACTACTTACTAATATATTACAAATAGATCCGCAGACTTTTTTGTAGATCAATTTATTCTACACAATTCTTTCCTACATCATTTTGTTATATCTCTGACGGATTAGACAGCATACATCATGAAAACTTGCTGAGGCTAACTTTTTCTCCCGACTTGATTCACTTATACTGCGAACGCACAGCTCCTAAACATGATAAGTCTGATATGTTTAATAGTCGTAAACCTTCCCTATCTAATAGTGAAACCCGCAACAAAATCCATTCAGTACTTTTTGCGCGAAAAAGGTTCAGATAGCAGACAGACGCTGCGAGAGACTTTGTTTTATTTTCGTGATTTTACAATAAAAAATATTTATTTTACAGGCAAAATAGAGCAAACTCTAATAGAAGAGGCAATCAAAGTAAGAAAAAAGGCGTACTGTCCATACTCAAATTTCGCCGTCGGGGCTGCGATCCTCACTGAAGATGACTCCATAATCTATACAGGGTGCAATGTTGAAAATGCTGCATTAAGTCCTTCAATATGCGCCGAACGGTCAGCTATTCCCAGAGCGGTGATGAATGGATATACTAAATTTTCTAAATTGGCCGTAGCAGCACATCAATTGACATCATACACGGCGCCTTGTGGTGTATGTAGACAGACTTTGAGCGAATTTTGTGGTTCAGACGGGGATATTGACATATATTTGTGTAAACCTTCTTTGGATAAGATTCTGTGCACTAAACTATCTCAGTTACTTCCAATGTCGTTTGTTAGCTTCACAAAAGACAGTGTTATTACTCAGGAAAATTCTTAATCAGTATGACCTCCGAAGGAACAACGGCAGGAAAATTAATAATAAGATGTAGTAGATATTGTCATACAATATGGAATTTTAGATAAACACATACCTCATAATCAATAATAACACTTTTACACGGTAAAATAATGGCGTTTCGCCACACTTGCTAGTATATTGTCCCTTCGAAATAATTCACTGTGAATATATTATCTAACCAAAAAAATTACAATTAAAACCCCCGACGCAAATTATCAAACATAAATGCGTCGTCGGGGAGCCAGTGAATATAAATTAATTATTTGTTCATATTATGCGTTTTTTAATTGTTAATTAATTTTTATTTCCCAATTTTTGAACTCCTATGATCATATAAACGATAAGTGTATTTTTTTCCCCACCTGCTCGACAACAAAAAAAACATATCTATTTTATGTTTTTTTAGCGGACATCATGTTAGCCTTCCTTTATAATTTGTAATGTAGGTTTGCCAGAGAGCGACAAAACATACGTATTTACGATTTCGAAATTCGAGTTTATTAATAAGATTGTCGAAATATTTCAAATATTTAATTTAATAAGGGCCAAGTTGATACAAACGATTTTTATGCTTTCAAACTCGTCACAGATGTAGCTATAATATACAATATTTTCTATAGTAATATATGTACTAGCTATATTTTTATTACAGTGATATGAACGTAAAATATATATCTATTATTGCATATTCTCTGTGTGTGGTAGTTTGCTATATATTATAGCTACGTCTGTGACGGGCTTTAGGGGATTTTAAAATTATCATGCTCTTACCAAAAAATATATAAATAAGAACTGGACGAAGGACAGGAGATATTGAAATTAGTATTTATCTAATCAATTTACATTATAATATTAAGTTTTGTTATCACCATCAGTGACCTACCTACTTATCTAGAAGGGCAATTAGGTAAATAGTCATGTTATTTTTTGGCAAAACATAAATGCAAAAATTGTTTTTCATTGTAAAATATGAATGTGCGTGCAATATGATTAAATTGAAATTATAAAATAAACCGCAAATTGTTTTACTTACATAATTTTATGAGTTGTATGAGTATATTACTATTTAGTATTTATATCTTTGTGTATTTTTGAACCTGAAGTTTAAGTTACGACGCTGCCGTGGGATTTTTTTCGGAATATATTATGTATTCAATCGACCATTAAGTCAGCTGTTGAGGACTGCGACATTATTTACCCTCCTGGTCAGTAGTACCATTGATGGTACTAGTACTAGTAACACAGATTTATGCCGCTAGTAGGTACCACTGACGGATGACCTATTTATTTTAGTTAGATATATGTAATGTAGTCGTACCTACTTCCTATGCTAATATATAGAGCTGAAGAGTTTGTATGTTTGAGCGCGCTAATCTCAGAAACTACCGTCAACCAGTCTCATTTGAATTATTGAGGAAATATTATATGCATTATGCCACGACCCAAAGGTGCGGAGCACTAATAAATTTTAATATTTCCATGGGCGAAGCCGGGGGCGGAAAGCTAGTTTATCCGATATCTTTCGGTAAAAAAATTACTCGACATGTCCAAAGTGTCCAAACCATCTCAAAAGTTTTAAAACTTTTCTTTTATCACGCTATTTTAGAACAAATCAAACGCCTAAATATTTTTCTTGGTAGAAGTGGTATTAGCAAATATTTAATAAAATACATGAGTATAGATTATATGTGAATATAATATGAAAAACTAAATATGTACACAACTTAATAACTATGTAATAAAAAGATACAATACTTTACAAATTTAAAGTAAATAATACTCAAATATAACAAACTTCTATTCAGGTTGTATAAAAATGTGAACCTTATTAAGATTATTGGACAGTACTAAATCCTTTACTTAGTTCTAAAATGTTAAATGCACATTATCCATACAGACAGACAGCTATATAAAATTGAGAAATAACAATACTTACAGATGGTAAAAATAGTATGTAAAGAAAAATACCTGCTTTTAAAATAAAAACATTAATAAATTATTATACATAGACTCTGAAGTCGTTCAATTCCTATCATTAACTTTTTAAAGTAAGTATATAATTGAATATTATACAAAAGTCAAATTCCATAAAACAACTATGTAATTAATTATATGTTACGGTGAATGCCCGAATTTGTAGAATGTTAGGAATCACCGGCGTATGTAGACATTCACCAAATTCACTGATGAAAGACTGACATATTTGAGTATTTGAATTAGCCAGGACATTCAGCGGCAGTTTTGATATAATATAGGATATCAGAGCAAGAATTTTAATAAAAATATATTAAATTCGAAGAAAAAGTTTGATTCGCCTCTTTACCAATCGATCTCCCTCAATTTCCGCTAAAATAGTTCAGTTTCAAATTAAGAAAAATGTGAAAAATAATTTGCGTTTAGTCAATTAAACTAAAGTATAATTTATTAGACGAGCTACAGAAAAGTCAATATTAGACAAAACTAGTAACCGCGACGCGACACTTTGTCTCTATGGGACATTATCTCTTTCTATCAGTGTAGACATTTGTCTCTCTTCTCGCGATAGACAAAACTCGCGCGCGCCATGCTAGGGCTCTAAGCGAGTGATAGGGTTAGAGTAGAACGCGTTTTTTATTCTTTTTTATAATCCGGCAGTTTGTCGACAAATGTTAGAAAGAGATAATGCCCTATACTCCGTGTACTGTCTTTGCCCAACCCAGTAATTTGCTCGGAAATTCTAGTGTCGGACATTCTCGGGCCGAGCATCCCTTGGCTAGCCATTGACCTGTCGTTTTTGGCCTTAGAGTCGAACGAAAGATGTCGCTGTCCTAAATATGCTAACCCCGCTCTCCTTCTTGCCCAGCTTTGTCTCTATGGGACATTATATCTTTCTCTTTGTAACAGTTGGCTCTCTACCGCGTCATGCTTGCTGGGCTGAGACTGACAAACATTCAAGCCCGATTTATTTGAAACTGAAGAAAGCACTTCATAAAATGTAACTTAGACTCTATGCCTAAGACAACTATCGGCAAATTCAATCATTTATTTTGCAACAATAATAAACACATATAACGAGTAAATTAAAAGTTTCATTTTACAATTTGACTTTGACAGCTGTCATAGGGCCCATGTTATATTTTACAAAGTATTATTTAGTAAGTAATATATTAGACCTAAATCTTCACCAAAACGGACACCAACCCATATAACACTGGCACAAGTTCTCATTATTAGTCGCCTCCTTGATAAGCAACTCAACTTGTTTCGCAATACTAACCGGGCCCTCTATACTTGGAAAATCAGTGCCCGACAACTTATCTCTGACCCTCGTAACGATGGCTAGGGCTCTCTTGTTTAAATTAATTTCGACGGGCGCTTCAATAGACTCGCTTATATGTAGATGATGTCTGCTCCTACTGGGGAGAGTAGACGGAGAATGTTCACTGCTGCCTAAAGAGGAATCGGTGACTGAGTGTCTTCCTGTATCCACTAATCTCCAATTTAACAGAGGGTCGTAGACAAACGCCTCTAGAACCGCCATCACGCTGTCCTTGTGTTTGTGCAACACGTCCATGACAAGTTCGCAGGTGCTGCGGTAGGTGCCTTCGATGCCTGTTACCTGGGAACAATTATACGTTTATTTTATAACTAGGTGATGCAACTTCGTAAGCGTAGAGACCATAAGAATATGTAGGGATGTTAAAAATACGACTGACAACGATGCCTGCGCCTTCAAGCGTCACTGACGTCAGCGCTACCGTACTTAGTACTTGAGATAGTTACACGTTCACGGCGTGGCCGGCGTGTCTGCTAACAATGTTCACATTTCGTCAGTTAACAATATTAAACAGAGCAGATGGCAAACTAGTCTGGTGCTGCACTCAATATGGCTAGTCACTTCTTAAGGTGGTTAGTTTTCTATACAAAAATGTAATTAAGATAAACTAATTAACTAATCGGTAAAATGTCTAAAAATGTCTTTTATGCGTATTTTGTCTAAAAAGAATTATGTTTAATATTAATTATTTCTATTATAAAAAAAGTTATTTTTTATTGATTTGGCGCAACATAAAAGCCGAAAATAGTTAAGTAAGCCAATATTTAGACATTTTTACTGATTAGTTAATTAGTTTATCTTAATTACATTTTTGTATGGAAAACGAACCACCTTAAATAGAATTATATTATTATTTTCAGAAGTTCGGACTCGCGGTATCACGTGGCTTCCGAAGGACGGGAACTCGATCAAGCACCTTATTTTTCATTGATATTGTTGCTTAGCTTTTTGGCTAAATACCTCATCAGAACTGGCTACTCGTTAGTCATAACGATTATAATATAACTTCAAAATTATCATTGGCTAAATGAGAAAGACTTGGCTGAGTTGTGAGTACCCTAGGGTCGCGTAACCAGTACCGCGGCAACCCGTGAATATATATATATAAAACCAACAATAACAAACCTCCATAGCATTAATAAGCATCCTGGTCAGCCTGAACGGTATCTTCTCGGGAAACTTCTCCCTTGAGAGGGTGACCTCAAAACAATCTCCGAAATCTATATGCAGCACCTTTCCGGTAACTCTATGAAGCATTATATTGGACGGATGACGGTCGCCTAAACCCAGTATGTACCCAACCATACTCATGACGGCTAAGGAGCGGGTATAGTTAGTTCGTCGCTCGCACCAACTTTCTGCTGATGGACTTTTCAACCAGAGCAATCTTGCCAAATCATTGCCTGGAGTCTGTGATAAGGTGTGCTCGAATACCTCGACCTGAAAAAGGGTTTTTTACTTATTTAGAAATATCAAAATATATATTAATTATATTACTTATATCAAAATATAAAATCACACTAATAAATATTCCGAGTAAGGTTTAGTAATGACAGTATGTGTATAAAAATTCACGCTAAAAGTTGCGCTGTGATGCATGTTTAGGGGTAGGCTAAGTTGCTATTGAGCTGAGAAACAATCACAACAGAACCTTTGCCCTCATATAATATACTTAGTCACATATTTTATACCACCTATGACTATTTAAATATTTCCTAAATACAACGAAAAAAATATATAATATTATGTGATATAATATTAAATACAACAATTACCAACCTTCTGCATAAGTGTAAGCTTCGGCAGATCCGAGGCCATCCTTGTCATGATCTGTTGCTCAGCGTTAAGCGGCAGTCTATGGGGCCTCCTATCATTTTCCTTCCTATAATCACTGATCAGATTATAGAGTGTATCACAATGCGGCACCCACCCGATGAGACCAGAGTTGGTGGAGAGCGGTATGACGGCGTACCGCTGTATGGCAAGATCCCGTCGCGCGGTGTGAGAGTCGGCCTGCAGCAGAGTGTTGACGAGACCAAACAGCTGCATGACGCGCTCGTCTTGACGGAGGTCTTCATGCCCCTTCAGTAGGAACATGTACTCGGACCCGTTAGAGCCGCGGATTGTCAATCGCCGGGGGCGCTGCTTCGATTTTATCACCTGCGACATTTTTTTTATTGTGTGTATGTTAAGCTTCCTAAAAATATACTGTAATATGTCTCGCCTCGTTCTTTCATAACCAAGGTTATGGTCTATCTTTGTAGCAAATATTTTATTAGTAATAGTTTTTTCTAAAATATCTCGCTGGGACTTTTGGAAGCAGAGGCCGTAACTTTAGAGAAAACTGGTTATTTACTATGTTTAAGGTGACAAAATATATCAATAATCGCTAAATCGTATTGTATGAAACTGAACGGGTTATGAATCGAAAGTAAAGTATGTGGTATATCGCCATGTTAAGGGTATATGGTAACTTGCAAGCATCATTATTTTGAACGACGAATTTGCCCGTTTCCTTATTTTAAATTTAAAACAATAACATACCTGCAAATTGCTATGTATAAAAGAAATCTTGACTATCTCCTCATTCGGTACATACGAGCCGGGCACAGACAGCTCCAAGTCTTGACAGGTCAAGAGTCGCGGACTAACGTATCTAAGTTCTAGGGAGCTCAGCATTCTGAACTGGCTGCTTAGTCGGCGAAACACGTGGTAGTACAGGTCCCACGCCTGGTTCAAGTCACGGCTGTTACCGGATTCCTATGGGATACATTATAAAACATGTCACAATTTAGTTTAAAAACTCATTGAAATTCCAATGTAATTTTAAATTGTATAATCACGCCGGAGTCACCACTTGTGGCAGAAACTCGATAGATGGCGATTAGTCTGTATCGCGCTTTTTAATAGATTGGCTTATATAATATACAACATTCTGAAGACGCTCGTTGGGAGAATTCCCTTTTGCTATGAGTCGTTGGATTGGTGTACTTATTGCCGCTTCTATAAATCAATGGACTCTTCTTATTTTTGTAGTTTGACAATTAAACAAATGAAATAGTATGTGTTAATGTACAAATAAAAACTAAATCCATTGTGCCTCAGTTGCAGGCACGTGCGCGCCAAACACTTGTGCCAATGTGAACACCGTGAGATTTCCTGCGCAGTATTCAACGTTTTGTCATTAGTATGGCCAATTACATATTTGTATCTCGCTCTAAGCTCAACTCATTACTTGTATCAAGTTCAGATCAGCACTTTGCACACACAACAGCATTTGATGCGGGTTATACCTATGTTAATGTGTAAACTATGCGTATTGTCAAAATCATGGCCTATATTTTATTTGTCCTACCTTATATCGAGTACACCAATCCTGCGCTTCCCTTAACTCTCTGCCATACGTTTGAACGAAAGATATTTCTTTTAGTGTATGCGGGCCACGCTCGACCATTGCGTGTAAGGGCTCCAATGTCTTAAGCATTCCTTTGTTGTCCTTATCGCTGTAGTAGAGCCTAAAACGGTAAAAAAATACAAATATTAAACTTGGCTAAGCAACGAAAAATAATCTACACTAATTAAAGCGGAGTGAGTGCGAATGGACTGTAATTGGTGTAAAGAAACTATAAATTGTGATCAAAGTTATAAAGAGAAAACTTAAACAGACTACTTCGTGAAATGACAACAAAAACAATATAAAATATTAATGTCAAAGAAACTTCTTTTCTAAATGTACACTATGTTACATATTATGATGTGACCAGTCCGCCACGCTAATCTTTACTAATATTATAAATGCGAAAGTGTGTTTGTTTGTTAGTCCTTCTTTCACGTCAGAACAGAGCAACGGATCGACGTGATTTTTTTGCACAGAGATAGTTTAAATGCTGTAGTGACAAAGGCTACTTTTTATTCCGGGAAAATATTTCATTCCCTCGTAAAAAATATTATTAGAAATTTTCATAAAAGTTGCTTTTTTTATTTTTCTTTATAAATAAGGGACGCAAATTACCTAGATGCCTCATCCAATGCAACGAACCATTGGTCATGCCATAAAATGGCGACACGTACTAACTCTTCAGAAATGACAGTCGCTTGACTCACTAAATTCGAGGAATGAACACACATAGAACTCAGGATCTGGTTCGCAGCTGTCTTCCTTGCGGCGAACGATGACTTCGATGCGACGGTCAAAGGGTAAACAAGGGCGTGCGGATGAGCTTTACCTATCTCTATAAGTAATGAATGAATCAATTTCGCCACCAGCGGTCGGGGAGTGTCAATTCTAGCTATTAACTGAGGTATCACTTGAAGCCAGATGTTTATTTCAATTTTTCGTATCCCTTCGAACAATGTTTCATATATAATCTGATGATGGCCGTAATCAAACCAAAGTGTCAGCAACCTTAGCGTATCCTGTAAGGAGCTTCCGTGTGATAAATTAATAGATTTGAAAAACCCTTCGACGGCTGCTATGATGTACTGCGATACTATATCGAACCTGGAATTCTTTTTATCGCTAGTGCTGCCAGTTAGACTATTTTCTGAATTGTTGTCTTGTTGTTTATGGAATAATACAGCTTCGAAATTCATATACGCCCATGTGTGCCAAGCTTTGTACCAGTCAGGTGCTAATAATGTTGCCGTTTTATAATTCCTCAATACTTCCGTTATTGTAATGTCATTGAGACCACGAACTGCTTCGAACCAGAAGCCTAGTTTGAGATGACATCGTGCTAGAAGTCTGCAATGTTCACTGTCGCCTGTACCGGCGGTATCAACGTAGCGCTGTAAATAGTAATATGCTAAATGCTTGTCACCTGACACCCAAAGGAGCTTAGCAAACGACAAGTTCAGTCTTGGCTCATTCATCGGCAAAGGTAAGTCCGGGTTGGTACTCGGGTCGTAGCCTATTAAAGAAGCGAAAACTCTTTGCGCCTCTGTGATGGCCCCATTTTTCCTGCAAAGCGAGGCGAATTTTAGCCACGTCAACATATCCTCTTGCGGTGACAATACTAAGCTCCGAACTTGTAAAATTTTCCTCCAATCCTCGACCAGCCTCTGGCCACCTTGGAGTCTCGCCCACCACGCTGATCGTATAACGTTTCTTTTCTCACTGACTAGCTTGTAAGACACGACTTCTTCCAGCTCAGCCAGTAATTGGGCATTGACTAAAGCAGCGTAAGATCTTTGGTAACTCTCGCCGACTACAGCAGATAATTCGGAGTCCAATAAAGTCCTGGCGTGGTCGACGAAGTTTCTAGAATCCACCCATTGATTTTCTTGAATCGCTATTATAGCTTTATAGAAAGCGCTATCCTGAGACTCTGTGGGCATACTATCAACATATTTTTTCATGGTATCCCACTGATGCAGGCCCCAGGCCCCAGCTGCGGCTATCTTAGCACATTTCTTCTGGATGTCATCAGTCATGACGGGCCACTGATCGTTTACTACATCATTAAGTTTCCCCCACTCGCCCAGAGCTTCGAGACATCGCATCTGTCCGAGCCTAAACTCCACATCTTCAGGGTCCGCTTCCAATTTAGTGTTGTATATGTTCAATGCTTGATCCCAATTATGAAGTTTCTCATACCACCGTACGCGCACGTTGACATATTTGTCGGCGTTCTTTTGGTTCATGACCTCCAATAAGCCGTTGGCGGCATCTTTCTGTTGCAACTTATTATTGATATGAATAAGCGCCTCCACAACTTGAGATGACGGATTTGTACGGTACTCCTCTTCCTGAAAAACAATTTGATAAAATCAAGTACATTATAGTACATTTACAATAGAATACATTATATCTTCCCAAACTTTTGCTCTTTGAAAAGTAATGAAAATTATTAATTAGTTAAAATATAACATAATTCCAAATTGCATATTTTTTTCAAATAAGTTATAACACAGAACTTTAGGCAATTATATTTTTTCAATCTACCTAACTAGTGGCCAGCTCTATGGAGTAATTTTGAGATCGAAACTTGTTTTAGTATGTTTCTAAAGGCCGATTTAGACGGTTCTAGTGGTTAGTAGAGTGCGTTAGGATAGTACATTAGTTGAAACATGTAAACGGTACTTTCCAGTACTCGTACTAGTACGTTCCACTCGCCTTTCAACTAGAATCAAATAGAATCGCTTTTTATTTTTGTTTCAAGTGACACCCTCCCGCGCCCGCTCAACACCCCGCGCGTTCCTGACTCGCTACTCGCTGTAGTCTAAACGGTCAGTTTTAGTAACTTGCACAAGTTGACAAGGATAGTTATGTGTGTTTTGGCCTACAAAATGGCAATCTACTGGAAGAAGTATAAACGTCACTGGAAACCTACTAATGCACTGGCATTCGAGTGCCACCTACGCACTCTACTAAACACTCGTAACGTCTAAATCGGCCTTAAGGCAGGCGGAAAAACGGTCAATGACACAAAGTATTATGTTAGCGTCGAAATAAAAACGATACACTTATTTATCGCTTACATTGTACCGCGTTTCTTACTATTTCGATCTCAAAATGGCTCTACAAAAATGTCTTCGGCTAAATGAGGAATTAAGGCTTATATTCCGCTAGATACACTGGGGCCAGTTAAAAAACATAAGGATGATAAAATAATACCTTATAATACAAAGCTTTCGCATAAGCACGACAACTAATCGCGCGATCTCCCAAAAGGCTAACAGGTATCGGCAAGGTCCCTTTCTCGCAATGCTCTATAAACTCAGCCAAGTTCAATACAGCATTCGTCAACTCCGGCGAGTCAGGTGTCGTGAGCGCTTGTTCTAGCGCACTCACTATCTCATTACGACTTGACTCGTCTAACTCGGTCCAACAAGAGACGAATGCGGCGTTAAAAAGATCGCTCGCTAGTTGCGGGTAGTTGTGGGCCAAACTTAGACATGCCCTGAAAATATTGAAAATATGTAGTTTAAGATTTCACATCCATCAGCATCTCCAAGTCGCCAAATCGATCGAATCGTCACGAAACGATATCCCTTTAACTAAGTTTAACCCAACCGATATTTTTAATAACTGATTGCCAATTCTACTAATTTAATTTTTATTTAAAAATAGTTAAAGATTTGCCAATTCAATTTTGATAGCCACAGAAACGCAAAGTAATACCGATTATTTAATTTAAATATAATTTCAATCACATTTTAAAGTATCAGAATTTATATTATATCAGAAATTATATTTACCACTATTTAAATAATCGGTATTACCTTGCGTTTTATCTATTGCTACCAAAATTATTAGTAGAATTGGCCCTCAGATAAAGACATCGTAATATTTTAGTGTTTTCAAGTGCAAAAAGAACATGTTCTTGAGGGCTCAAAAAGTCTGTGGGAGGCCATAAGGTAGAGAGATAGGATATTGTCGATAGGAAGAATAGGAATTGTTGATTTATACCTTAAAGCAGGACTATGTGATTCTGTTAACAACCCAACACTAAGTCTTCGGAGCCATTCAAGCCAATCATCTTTAGAAACACGACTGTTGACAGCCCAGGCTCTGCGTAGATTTTGCACATTGACAGATAATTTCTTTATTGTATGCATTCCTTCATTAGTCTGAACTACCTGAAAGTTAACCAATAATGCTTTAGTCACCAAAGTAGTTTAACCTTTAATGACGTGATTACGTAAAAACATACGAACTTTAAAATCTAAATTATACTCTGTTCAACATAAGATGGTATGCGTGATAGGTAACCTATGTTAGCTTTTGAGATATTTAACAGCATAAATACAAAGATTTTGACTTCAATATTGATTTACCACAACTATAGCTCATTAGCTAGATTGGTTTTGTATAAAAATAATATTTTACAATGATTTTTCTTCATGTATAGGTTATCAGACATACCATCATATAATGAACAGAATGTAGTAGGATTTACTTTCAGTAATTCATTGGGCATTAGCTGTTATTTATAAAATTGAATTATTATAGTATTGAATAAGAAAGATGACGGCGCTACATAGACTTTTGGGAATGGCCATTAGATAGACAACACTTACATCTTGTGACTTTATCCGCATTTTCCTTCGTGTAGCATGCAGGTAGTTGTCATCAGAAGACAGGGAAGAGTTGTATTGCAATTTGGATATCAGCACTTGATAATTAACATTCTGTATTTTATGTTTCAAAATGACTCTTTCCACTCCGGGAATGAATTCATTATATTTCCTACCAAGCTGTATAATCAAGGCACACAATGTGTTCATAGATGTGTTCCTCAATTCCGGATTTGTATCCAAAACCCTCACAAGTGGGTGAATAATTCTAGAGGATAAGTCACTGAAATTTAAAAATATCGACAAGTGATCTATCGTCGACATAGCCAGCTTCGATATTGCTGCAGGGCAATCTTTGGCTTCAAACAATCTGACAACGGCTGGTACCACCAAATGTAAATAGTCATCCAAATTATCCTCAAATTTTTGTAAAGTCAACAACAATTTCTCGGTCACAAAGCGATCCTTGCTGGCGTCGTGGGACAGAACTCTTAAAATCTGCGGTAGTATCTTAGGCAGATACACTTTAAACTCTGAACCGAGCGCGACAGCAATATGCTCCACTAACAGAATAATTGTAGGTTGCAAATCACTCTCGGGCAACCAAAACGTCGTAATTATATCAAAAATATTGTCCAGGTAACTTCGGATATGCTGTTTAACTACAGATATCAGTTTAGCCAGCTGAGTGAACAGAAATTCTCTAAAAGTTGGCAAGTCTGTTGTCTGTATGAGATGCAGCATACTCGGGATGACCAGGGTCACATAAGGTACACATCTGATACCCAATGATTGGAAAATACATGTAATGGCCTGCACAACACTCATGTGATGCTGCATAAGAGCTTGGTCCCTTAAAATTCGCATCAAGGCGGGAACCACTATCGCTGGGTAAAACTCGTCCAATGCCACTGACGACATATTTACTAGTCTTCTATTTATATCAGTATCAAAGAGTTCTTCATCATTATTGTTGACTGGTATTAAATTAGATGAATGTTCGACGTCTATAAGGCCTCTGTTCACTTTGTGTTTGTAAGGATCTAAAGCCCCCAACAATCCTAACACCCTGATAGTTTCCCGTCTGTCCCGCTGCTGCTGTTCTGTCTTTAAGAATCCTAACAGAGTATTCATCAAGTTTGGATATTCGAGGTGCGGGGTCACTACAAGACCGGTAGCACTGATCAGTTGGCCAAACGCCCAAAGTGCTACACTTCGTTTTTCTGAAGAATTTGAGTCTGACAACAGTTCTATTTGTATAGCCACCAGATTCGGTACCCATTTATTAAGGCTATTCCCATCTCCAGTTATATCAGCTAAATCACCAATTGCCTTCAAAGCACTAATAATAACGCCAGGGCTCGATTCTTCCTCACGTAACTTTGGTACAAGTACATTTAATATTGTATCAACATAAGGCCTGACCATTCTGGGTGAAGATAGAATTAAATTGTTTAACATTCTGGTAGCTTGTTCCTTGTTCCTATGGACACCAGAGTGCTCCATTTCAATTAGGAGTTGGATCAACGCTCTCCGCAAGGTTGGCATTACATAAGCAGGATTTATAGTACTCAATCTTCCAATAGTACAGATGGCCAATTCCCTAACTTCTGGTTGTTCATCATTCATGGCCACAAAGAGTAAACTCAGATGTTCAACTTTAGCAAGACAAGGATCGAACACCTCGTCCAGTGTCTCAAATACGCGATATCGTACTTCATAGTCGGCATCAGTCACAGCAACAACTAGCAGCTTGGCAACAGCTTCATCAATAATGTTAAACAAGGTGCTGGAATTTGATATTGAAGTTCTTTCAATAGCTTTTAACAGTAACTTGGATGTAGTTCTAACAGCCTCTAATCTGATTTCCTGGTGCTCATTGTGTAAATAATGATTGATACACCTCCTTATAAAAGAGATCATGCAGTGATGCCAATCAAAATCAAAGCTGCCTAATGTATGCAAAGCAAGCACTAGTTTAGACGCATCTTGAGGTTCAATTAATAGTGATATATTAAATATTTGTTGTTCCATGTTGGAGGAGTAAACTGATTTTTTTCTTAATATCATTGACAACATATTCAATAGCCTCTCGGTGATATCCTTCCTCAAAGATGGAATATGGATACTCAATTCTTTAAAACATGTAGTCAGTAGTGAACTAAGTCCCATAGAGCACATGGGGTCAAGTAATTCCTTTACTTCATTGGCAACATCTTCCTTTACAGCGAAGCCTAGCAATGTGACACAGATGAACACAGCTGGATCTGATACATTTCGTTTCTTACTTGGGGTTTCCCTAGGCGGTATTGTCTCCTTAATTATCTCTACTATCCTATTCAAGTACTGTTTAATACCAGTCTCAATGGCCACCGCTATCAACCCCAAAGTGGTAAATGCTATAACTTTATCTTTTTGTCTGCTCTTCAGAAACATAATCAGATGATTAATAGTGCTTTTTAAATGTTTCTTAGTATAAACATCACAGTTGAAGGCAGCCAATCGCGGGATCATAATCAGCAACATTTGATGAACATGATGAGACCTTGAGATTTGTTGGGCCATTACATCTGAAATTTATGTCAAAATATTTATTCAAATGAACATTATCTGAAGATATAAATACTTACTATAGAATAAATTATTGTGAAAAATAAATTGGATTGAGTGAAATTTCACTGTTCTAAGCTTGATTGATCTTGTGTGAGTTTCTATTTAAGAAATTTGTAAATAAATAATAGAGATTAAACCATATTCTACACTAGTTCTGCCAATGTCAACATTAAATTAAAATATAGGGAATGGAAACAATATGGATTCTGTTTCACACTGCCAATAAGAACAAGAACAACAGATGTCAAATGGTGGCACTTACCAGAACATATTTTTTCATATTTCTCTAGCATTAGTTGTCTACATACATTAGATTCATGAAATGGTGTAGGTTGAGAGACAGCATTGTCACTAAAAACATATTTGGAACTCCACAAATTATTTACTTTTGTATTCATTGATGTAAGTTCATCTATATTTTCTTGTTCTGTGTCTAACTTTTGCATTAAATTTGTGTATTTATTCTCCCATGATGAATTAGAAATTCTTAGTAGTTCATTAAAAATTAGTAAGGAACCATGGTCATGGTCATCCCGGTTAAGATGTCTCTCCCTGTTAACAGCATCAGAAAATGATGTCATAGCTTCTTCATAACACTGGATGTACCAGTGTGCTTTATGACTTTGTTTTGAATTCTCTCTTTGTGCAGTGACAACAAATGCAGCTCTCATTGCTTTTGCTGCAGCTTCTCTGACGTGAGATTTAGGATCCCTTATTGCCAACAAGATATGATTAAAAAAATTATTGATTTGTTGGAAAAAATATGTAGGCATTGCTATGGCAAACTCCTTCAGAATTAATACTGCAGATAATCTTTTGCCTTCATTTCTTTCTTCCCCGAGCCATTCCAAGCCTCTTTTCATTTCAAATTCTATATATTCACTTCGTTTCACTCCTAAAGAAGATGCCAAGCGTCCCATTGTTTTGGCAGCTAGCTCCAGTACACTGATATCAGATGAAGGGAAAACATTTCTTAAATAATTAGCATATCTTGTTGTTCTAGTTTTAGTTGTCTCTGTGTCACCTCCAATCAAGCATACTGAAATTTGAAATTGATATTTTGTTATTTTCACATAAATGTATGAACTACAGTGTCCTCAGGCATTTTATCAATCAATATTCTGCTTACTAAGGAAAACCAATTATGAAATATTCTTACCTATAGTGAGAATGCCTGCTTTCTTCTCATTATTATCAGAACTGGATATCATTGAGTGTATGTGATGGTTAAATTCATCTAGAAGTCGTGAGAGGGCGTCCGGTGGTAGCTCACGCAACTCAGTTTTTGCGAAATGATGCAGTTGACGTACGGCTCGTTTCCGTGAAACTACATTGCGGCTCTTAAGCCCTGTTAAAAGGTCTAACACTTCTTGTGACGGCATTTTTATTTTATCACATCAAAAACTAATGTTAATAATATTAATGTAACTAACCTAACTTTTAAATATACCAAAAACACATTAACTAATTGCACTCCACTTATTATTTACATGTTAGAAAATATAGTCACATAAAGAAATATTACTTTATTTATTTATTAAAATGCATAATAATAGTGAGTACATACTCATACATAATAAAATACCTAAATAGTATTTGTTTGTTATTTTTGTTTTGTTTGTCAATTTTGTCATATTTTTGTCTTGTCTGACATTTTTTTTGACAATATTTGTTGACATTTTAATTTTGGTTAGTCAATCAACAACAGACGTACAGTATCAGTCACGCGTTACTGTCATACCATAGAGTTGCGTTGCCAGTACCCAAGGAAAGGAATAATACTTACTACTCGAATCTTCACTAATTGTTCCCCTAGAATCGCCTATAATTACGCCTAGAATATACTATTCTCTCTCTACTTGTACATGCTCTGTGTTTTGATAGGTTAATCTTGAAAATATATTAACTTATAGTCTGGTTAGCGAGTGCCTATGATTGAAATGTCATTCGATTCAGAATGACATTTAGAAACTTTTCGGATAATATAAAAAGGGGCCGAAAACAATTGCAGAAGTTATAAACAATTTAGCAAAAAATAAAAGAGGGTTTAGTTTTTTTGCAAATATCTCAAAAACTACTTAAGATATTTAAAATCTCAAAAAAAATCCTTAAAGAGGAGGAAATTTCCAAAAAAAGGTCCTAACTCCCAGAACTGTATGTCCAATATTTTTAATTTTAATTGCTTGGTGAAAGTAGGGCAAAAACGGGTGGCGCGGCGGCCGCGTGCGCTTCACGTTCTTTACACGTAAACAATAACATTTTATTTACCTAATTTAATTTGAATATTTAGGAATGAAAAAAATTTAGGCACCACCGGAAAATATGAGAGAACAATAATCCGACGGAAAATATTTTTTTTTGTCATTTTTTCTATTAATTATGGTATTGTTAATTAAGTAAATTTTATAAAATTTGAATTCATATAAAAATCCGGATAATTTTTAAACTAAAAACCTGAGATTTTTTTCCACTTCTTTGATCTATTATTGGATGGCTTTAGAATAGATCCCCGTTGGAAAAATTAAAAAAAACTTAATTTCCCATTTTTTTATTAACAATTTAAGATTGGTAAAAATGAAAGACTAAAAAAAAGTAATTAAAAATTTTTTTCCAAATATAAGAAATAGCACATGCTGTTTTTATTATATGATTTAGTATATATAAAAAAACGGTGGAAATCCATTTGTTTATAACAAATTGTTTATTAAATAAACAAATAAAAAATAAACAAATAACATTTTTTTTACGAAATCTGAAAGAACAATAAAAAATATTATTTTTAGAAAAAAAAACCGTTTCTAAATATTAATATTTACTTACAAAAAACGATTGTTAATTAACAAATGCGTTTTTAGCACTAAATGTTTTTTTTAGAAATAATTTATTTCTTAAAAATCATAATTTATATAACTAATAAAAAATTTTTTATTACCTCATAAATAATGCATTTGTTTATAATAATTATTTAAACAATGGGAGTAAAAATTAAAAAAAAAAATTTACATAGTTTTTGATAATTTGAAAACAAAACAATCGCCATATTTGAAAAAAAAATCTTTTTTTTTGTTTTTAATTTTTACCAATCTTAAATTGTTAATAAAAAAATGGGAAATTTATTTTCTTATTTTTTTCCAACGGGGATCTATTCTATAGCCATCCAATAATAGATCAAAGAAGTGGAAAAAATCTCAGGTTTTTAGTTCAATAATTATCCGGATTTTTATATGAATTCAAATTTTATAAAATTTACCTAAATAACAATAGCATAATTAATAGAGAAAAAGTCAAAAAAAACTTTTTATCGTCGGATTACTGTTCTCTCATATTTTCCGGTGGTGCCTAAATTTTTTTCATTCCTTAATATTTATATTTAATTAGTTAAATATTTTTTTACTGTTTATGTGTAAAGAACGTGAGGCACACGCGACCGCCGCGCCACCCGTTTTTGCCCTGTATTCACCGAGCAATTAAAAATTATAAATATTGGTCATACAGTTCGGGGAGTTAGAACCTTTTTTGGAAATTTCCTCCTCTTTAAGGATATTTTTTGAGATTTTAAATATCTTAAGTAGTTTTTGAAATATTTGCAAAAAACTAAACCCTCTTTTATTTTTTTGCTAAATTGTTTATAACTTCTGCAATTGTTTTCGGCCCCTTTTTATATTTTCCGAATCGAATGATACCTCAATCATAATTTTCGGTGAACGCTAACAGGAAATACGAAAAAAGGCACTTGCTTACCAGACTATTATAAATTGTTGTAAATAAATTAATGACTTCAAATTTTTATTAAATGGACAATATTAAATAAAATAATCTGTATTTTTTGAAATATTTCTGAACGCATACTACATCTGTCCAAGGATGACGCGTTTATTTTCAAGAGGGGAGTGAGGGGTTATAGGGGGCACTTCAGTTTCCGCCTGCGCATTTCTGACCAATCACTGGCTCAGTGTCTCAGCTGTGAGGACTGGGTGACTGACTGCTAGACGTCGTGTTATAATTTTGTTCGAGCTTATTGTAGCTTCAAAATATAATATTTCCTTGTAAATTAGTTCGGAATAGAATAAAATTTTGCTCCACACCATTCAAAAGAAGCTGCTACGATGAGCGAATTAAGTCAAGAGGAGGTAAGTTGCATTATTTAACTCTGCATCTGTGGCGTCGTGCGAAAGCCTAATTTCGTAACAAAACAAAGCGCCGTGAGACGCGATTGTTCGATCTTTTAAATTCACTATTCTCTCTCCCGTATGAATGTTGTTACGTGCGATTTTCAGATAAGAAGGCGACGTTTGGCACGACTGGCCGCTGTAGGTGGGGCGGGATCCAGCCCCGCAGCCCCAGGGGCATCTCCACCATCATCTAACCCACCTCCACCTCAGACACCCACAGAGGCCAAAAAGGAATCTGAGTATACAGACGAAATAAATGAGGAAAGTAACACTGAGCAAAACAAAATACCAGCAGACACAATCATAGTGACAGAGAAGACTGAGACCATTCTTGATGAAATGCCCGACACAAAGATGACAGATCTTTCACAGACAAGACAATACAATAGCTATGAGTCTATAGGTGATGACACTATCATAAGTTGTGGTTCAATGCAAGTAGGGAACATTCCCCATCCCACAGTAGGTGGCTCAGATGCAATAGTTTCTGAAGATAACCCAAGCCAGGGAACATCCCCTGTAAATTTTGTAGAACCATCCCCTGTGAAGCCACAAAATTACAATGAATCCCCTAGTTGTTCCAGAAGATCTCTATCAATGGAAGTAGATGATCAATCAGAAAGAAATTCACAATCTGATCAAGCCCAAGAACCAATGGATGTGAGTATTATTTTTTTATTATTTAATTTAATGAAACAGCATAAAAATGTCATCAGCTGAATGTGGAAGACGACTCAAAACAGCATAAGATATAAAAAATACATATTCAGTAGTATATTATGCAACTATTACATAAATGGGTCCAATATTTAACTAATAGTAGTAATCACAATAAACAGCACAAGTAGGTAATACCTTTGCCTAATGACTAATTAATTACACAGTTTAATACAATATTTTATCTATAACTTCCATCTGGCTGGTATTTTTTTTTTTAATTAACAACAATAAGTAAGGTATGTGTTGTATGCAAAGATGGCTGGCCGCCGCGCTGGTTGGCTCACGCCACTGTCGACTAGGTAAAAATTGGCGCTGATCGATCAGAAATCGAAAATCAAATGACGCGCAAGCGTGGAAAGGGGTAGCCCGTACTAGGCTAGCACTGCTAGTAGTCACTTAAGGCCATTCCCATAGTCTGTCTACGATATTAATTATGTAAGTAAAAAAACATAATACCTTAGTAAATTAAACTTGTTCTTTAGGTTGAAGACACTGACCCTTCCCTGTCATCGCCAACAAGAAATGTGCGTTCAAGAACAGTTAGTTGTAGTGAGATGACAGTGGAACAGTTGAGGCAGATCACGGCTAATATACTGCAAGTGTCATGGTCGGAATCACTTAATGGTAACTACTTACTTTGTTGTAAAATTTGTCTAATTGTGGAATAGTTTGTACTTTGATCTAATAATATATGATGTAGACCAAAAATCACTATGCTAGGTGCTGATATAGGAATCAATACCATATTACTCACTCTTCCCGAAAATGCTAAGCAAGAACCAACTTTCTTTAAGAATATGTACTTTAATCAACTTCTCGTGAATAAAGAAATTGATATATCTAAAATAGGTCCACTAAGTTCAGCAACAGGCTTGCCACCTGTTCTGTTTAATATGGACAACTGGCAAAAAGTGGACACTGGAGTGTCCTTTACCTTTATCCATCTATTCATTAATTCACCCCTTATAGTGTTCCAAACATACAGAATATTATGCCCAGTCATGCTGAAAATACAAAAATAAGGATCAATTAAAAAAATTAAATAAAGCCTATTACAGACCTATAATATATATTAATATAAATTATAGTAAGGCATATTATGATATATTTTCTAAAGTAATCTTAGAGTGGCCACACACACAGCTATAATGTATATTTCTATTACTTCACCAACCTATACTATAATATATATTACGCTATAGCTGACCATCAGTGATATGAAGGCAAAATATTATTTAATATTCTCTGTGTTATATACATATAACATATATCTATATATTAATAAACTAGTTGTGCCTTGTGGTTGCACCTGCATTAATGGTTACTGCTCCGTTCTTTTGAGTTGTAGTGTGATGTTATATAGCCTATAACCTTCCTCAAGGATGGACAACATTTCATTTTTCGTAAGGTACCAAAATTCGAAAACCGTTTGGAGATTATTTTTAATTTTTTTTATTTTATATATCCTTTAATTTTCGAGTTATTTTAAAAATACTGAAATATTGAAAATTAAGGATTAATAGGTGCCCTAATCTGTGCTATTCCTCTAATTTAAAAATACTAATGTCTCTTGGCTGAGTTGTTAGTTATTGAACTCAGGTGTTGCCTTCTATTAATTTTACCCATTTTTATTCCATTTGTAGCTAAATTAATAATTATTCTTTAAATATAATTATAAAAATACTTCTTTTATATAATATTTTTTTGGAAGTTTTGCTAGTTTCGAATGGGCTATCACAGGAAATATATTTAGGAGTGAAACCGCGGACAAAAGCTAGTATTGTTATACATTATGAATAATGTTGTAGGCGATTTGAGTTCCGGCTACGGCAACACCTATTCGGAACACGGGACATTTCTACAGTATATTATACTCTTTGCATATCTATAACGTATACACTGTGGCTTGACTGACTATCTGTCATTTTCTTTGGGTGGCAGTTTATATTTCTTATTTTTAGTCCTAGCTAAGGTTTTTAGTTTATAAGTCCTCAGTATTTATAAAAATTCAAAATTAAATTAAAAATATAAAAACTCAACCAAAAATAAAATATAAAAATACGTGTATCTTATTTTTTAATATATTTTTAATTAAAGTAATAAAAATGGGTGATTAAAAAAATGAAATGTTGTCCATTGGGCTATCAAATGAGAAGATGAATTTTTCAAATCTGGCTGGTAGTTCCAGAGATTAGCGCTTTCAAACAAACAAAACTCTTATTATTAGTATAGTATAGATATGACTTCATTGTTTTAATTAATTTAATTCCACTGGCGAAGTCATGACAGAAAGCTAGTTCTTAAAAAACAATTTAAGCTTGATTTAGACGGATTAATATTATTTTCAGGTTCTACAAGTGCCATCTTTGTACCAACCGTGGTAAGATCTCTCATGGACAATCCCGCATTGCCGTTAGAAGAAATTGCATCTCAAGCTATAGCCGACGTCATAGCATCTGTAGCCGACGGCGCAGACCCCCTTAATCAGAAACTAATTGCTATTACTGCAACAACCAAACGATTGAGTGAAGATTGTGGTGATGACCCAATGACAACTAGCCAATTAGGATTAGATAATGATCAGGAGAAACCTGAATGTCCTGTCCCATCACTGCCTATGCCAAAAACAATATCTACCCAAGGAATAGCCGTTAGTTACTTATTAAGGTTTTATAACAATATTAATCTATATGAAAGAGAATTTCCCAAGAGAAGCTCTGAACCTCCATTGAGTGAATACTTGCAAAAATTGAGAACTTTAGTCGTTAACCATTTAGTGCTAGTGTTGCATGGTGCGTTTGGTTTGGAGAAATGTAAGAAGTCACCTATGCTGCCGTACGTGTTGAATGGGAATACGCCGGCTGGACTGATTCCTGAGTTAATGCAAACTACATATTCTGATAAAGAAACATTTGAGCAGGTAAGCTTTTTCAACCTATTATACATATTCGCTCAAATATCTTGTAGATTGTGCTTTATTTATAAATGTTGTATAAAGTTATACAATGTTTTGTATCCCTCTAACAAATATATAATTCAATATGATAAAGATTATAGAATAAGGATATTATAAAGTACTAGCGACCCCGCCCCGTCTTCGTACGGGTACAACACGCAACTAACTAAATCGCTGTTTAGCAGGCACCAGATTCCTACATTCGGTTCTCATAACCCGCAATTGTTCGGCTTATTTATGGGTCTGTTTGCGCGTGCTAAAACGATAGGGAACATGCTCGGATTTCAATACAAATTGAAGAGACAATTGCTTTATGAAGTAAGGTAGTATGGCCGAGCAATCCGATATTGTATTGGCTTATGTCCTTATGTTGCTAATGGATATTCGTAGGCATTTAGAAAAACTTACTTTTTTTTATATTGACGTTTGGATTAATAAAAAATATGTGTCTATATATATTCACCAATTCCTAAAGGAAAGCTGAAAGGAATCGGGTAGTATCACGGAACAGGGTAGTTAGACTCCTCGCCGCTGATACCTACGTTACTTATCTAACTGCACATCAGAAAATACTTATAGCATATCAAATAAATGATTGAAAGTACGACTTGTTTGCTTGTTTTAAAGCGCTAATCTCTGGAACTTCCATTCGGATTTGAAAAAAATATTTTTGCATCTGATAGCCCAATTCTTGAGGAAAGTTATAGGCTATATATATATCATGTCGTACCCAAATGAGTGAAGCAGTAACCATTAACGCGGGTGTAACCGCAAGGCACATCTAGTAATGTAATGTTTAGTAGAGACCATTAACTGGGTTGTTGCAAAACTGATAACAAACATCAACACAAGGCCAAGTTTTGATTGAAAAGTCCGTTTTTGTTTACTTGTCTTATTTGGTAAACAAACTTTGCATGTGTTTTTATTGTAAAATTATTAAATAACTGTTTAAAAAATATGGTTATTAGTCCTGCAAATGTAAAATAGGTTTAAAATATTAATTAATATGTAAAATTATTAATATAACGTCTTTTAAGAATTTTAAATGACAACTTAATTAAAAAATACATGCTTAGATTGTTTACTAAGTAAGACAAGTCTAGAAAAATATGTACATTCATTGCTCGAAAAATTATTAAAAACTGCTTGCCCCATTCCATTTACAATCAACTTTAATCTAAGTACCAAACTATAATCTCTGACACTCTTATTAATAAACTCGAAGTAGCGACGTAGTAACTAAACTGTATTTCGTCTCTGTCTAACAAATCTGCAATTCATTATGATAGACGGAGACGAAATACAGTTTAGTTAATAGGTCGCTACTTCGAGTTTATTAATAAGAGTGTAAAAGTTTTATCGAAATCAATTGAGCCGTTTCCGAGCTTATTCTGGACAGATCGACAAAAATACTAAAACCGTTTTCTTTCTTCTTTATGGGTTTCCTTACAGCTCCTGAAACCGATTCCAGTTTAGCCTAGTTAATAGCAGACGTCTTAACCTATCAGCCACCGACGCACCTATTTATGGCAAATAACATTGACTTGTATAGATTTTACCATAAAAGTTTTTTTCTGATAATAATGTCTTATTATACATGCTTTATTGGCTTGGTGTATTATAATCTCGCCGGAATCTACATGTCACGAGTTCACGACCTCTTCTACGTAAAGTGTATTTTTTTTACTTGTCTTATTTGGTAAACCAACTTTGCATGTCTTTTTCAAATTAGTTGTCATTTGAAATTCTTAAAAGACGTTATATTAACAATTTTACATAATAATTAACATTTTTAACCTATTTTACATTTGCAGAACTAATAATCATATTATTAAACTCTATTTAAAATTTTTACAATGAAAAGACATGCAAAGTTAGTTTATCAAATAACACAAGTCAAAAATTACACTTTAGAAGCAAAATCATCAATCATATTTCGGGTGTTTTAGTTGACTAGACTTCTATTGTTTTGTGCGACAGAGTCGTAAAATTGTAAACCCACACAAATATTACTACCTACTTATTTATTACGGATAGATATATATGCTATCGCAGACTTTTTAGTATATTTTTTTTATTAGACAGCATACGCCATGAAAACGCGCTGGATCTAACTTTTTCCCCGACTTAATTCACCTGATATTACCTATTAATGCTCAGCACCTAAACATGATAGGGCCATGTTTAATACTTTACCTATCTAATCGTGAAAACTGCATCAAAATCCGTTCAGTAGTTTTTGCGTGAAAAGGGCACAGACAGACAGACGCGGCGGGAAACTTTGTTTTATAATATGTACCTTCACGCCTGTAATCCCAGATAGCGGTAATGAACCGAGTGAATAGGCAATGTCAACGTATTGAGAATAATGACTGTCTTTGTTTTTTTTAACATTCACGGTAAAAATCAGATGTAGTTTTGATCTTGACTTTTTGATCCCCACTTGTCAGCACGCATCAGCACTTAAGAATCAACCCTCTTTTTCAAAACGAGCAATAATATGATTTTGTTTCCAGGTATGGATTCCGTTGTTAATGGGCATCCGGGAGCAGATGCGTCGCGCCGTCTCGCCCGTAGTAGGTCACGGACACGGCGCGGCGTTGCGAGCGCTGCGCTCTCTGTGCGAACTGCGCGCCGGGGCTAAACACTCCCTGCGACCGATATGCTCTCTGATAGCGCGCCTGCCCAGCTTGTGTCCAGATTCTATAACCACGGCGCCCGGGCGGGAGATAGCTAGAGTCAGCTTTATGGGGCCGTTCTTTGGTGTAAGTGTGGTTTTTATTTGAGCTTTTAACAACAACTCGAACAAGTAGGATTTATACTCAGAAATAAGTGTTCCTATAGATTCATATTAGGAATACATATTACTAATTAGTTCTGCTTAAATATTTTTACAGTATTTTATTGATCAGAGCTGGCGTGAATAAATACATTAAATTAATTTAATATTTGACATATTTATTAGTACAATCACCAACAGTAAAATCTGATCCCAAAAAGTTTCCGTTCCTACAAACTTTTTTCATTTTCAACGTTTAATTTATGAAAAAAGGACCGTATTTCCTTTGGCTAAGATAATATTTAAATATCTCACTGTATAATTGTAATTTCCAGGTATCCTTATTCGCGGAGGAGAATCCTAGACTAGCCGAGCGTTTGTTCGCTTCGGGCGCTGGAGATAAAAGCTTAGCGTTCACTCTACAGCGCGAAGTTGACGCTACAAGAAACACCTTACATTTTATATGTCACAATATACTGCTATGTCCTGACGCTAGGGAGGCGTTTCTGAATTACTTGGCTGCTATCCTGGAAAGGAATGAGAGGAGGGCACAGATCCACACTGACGAGAGAGCCTTGGCTGGTAAGGGAGTTATATAATATATTAATTTCTAGCTTTGTGTGACAAGGATTATCCCGAAGTATTTCCTGGGTAGAAAGTCTCCAGTCTCCAGCCCTCCAGCTATATATTGGCAAAAATCACGGCCATCCGTTGCTCTGTTTTGTTAAAGATGTAGGATGCAAAAAGGATTTCTCAAAATTCAGTGCCTCATGCATATATACTCTATATAAAAAACTTTAACTATTTGTCCTAGAAATATGCAATTTTGAGGATGTATAAACGTATAACTTATCTATGTGATGTAAGTGTCTGTGAAGAAATTCAAATAAAATGCAATAATTATGTGATTATTTTTTTGTATAATAATATAATACATAATAATGTATTTAATCATTAATTATTAACTTTTGTCCGCTGTTTTGCCCTGCCCTAAAAATGACTATATTATATGTTTTAATAAGATATAGCAGCCTCTTGTGGTCGCAGATAGTCGGCTTCTAAATATCAAATCGATATGTTTAATACTAAAATGACTGTAACACATCTATCTCACCTTGTTATTAATTACTGTGTTTTGATACAAGTGTCGCGCATTGAAATCTATAAATAAGCGTATATTGCGCGCAACAACCGCTTGTTGACTTTGACTCTAAAATACCTTTGATTAACAATAGTCTATTTTGTTGGCACATTTTTCTGTTAGTAAACCGAAATGTAAAGATTAATTTTTTTGTCAGCCACCTTCACTTCCATTTTCTCAACAATACTACATATCTGAATTTCATTACATTAGGCTTTTATCTTAACTTTTGATAAAGATTCATGAACTTTAACCATGAAGTCAGACAGACAAATAGCAAATTCCCAGTTACTGATAATTACTTGGAAATACTATTTCAGAACAGTTAAATTTTTATGAGACAAGAAAAACATTTTTCGTTTTAAAATATAGACAAACAAAAAATAAAACTAGTACGTAGAACTATTATAAAAAAAGTTCCAAGGTTATGTTTTTAATGCTAAAAGTTGCGTGCGTGGAACAATGTTGGCTTGGTTCCAAATTGTAAGTTCAATGGAAGAGTCATTGCCCGCACTTTTGCGGCCACGTGTTTACATTTCTCTTGTTTGTTTTCATCTGACTTGTTCCTTAATATGCGTCTATATTTATATAAAATGTTTTTTTGTTTGTCTCTTAGAGACTCAAAAATTTCTAGACCGATTTTATTACTATTTATATAAGTTGATTCACGAGAAAGGTTTAGGTACATAAAACATCACAACATGCTTGTAAAGTTAAGCAGTGATATGAAATTCTACGGGCGAAGCTAGTCTATGTATAAAAAATAAAGTTTCTTTGTTTGTGGTACGGCCCCTGGTTATAATTTTCTTTCTCAGGCGCAAAGGAATTTTTACAGTGACGAGATTACTCTTACTTTTCGTTGTTCAATGTCGGGCAAACCGCGGGCAAAAGCTAGTAGTAAAAAGAGCGGTCTTACAGTAGTCGCCAATGATGTTCATCTAACCTCAGTATATTAGAAAAAAATATTCTATAAAAATCAGGACAGGGGCACGGCCAGTCAGTTCCCCGGGAAGTCTACGCGCGGCGTGTAGTGAGAAATTTGAATCTACTTCCTGTTTACACATTTCCGTGCATATTTCACTTCTTATCCTCCTACAAATTAATGCCGAGAGCTAAAATGTTACAATTCAATATTTTTTTTATTTACCAGGTGACGGCTTCATGCTGAACGTGTGCTCGGTCCTCCAGCTGTTGTCCGTCCGCATCAAGATGGAGCGCGTGTACCCGCTGTACGCGTTCCACCCAAACACGTGGGCCAACATACGGGAAGAAACGCGGCTGTGCTTCACCACGCAGGAGGCGCAGGATTGGTTGGTCAATCTTAGTGAGTATACTGTTTTCTGGTTTTGAAACGTATTTTTATGGCGCTGGACTCTTATTACACAGCATGACCAACTTCCCCTATTACGCGTATCTTTGTTGCTAACAAACTACTATACTCACCTGGCTTATTGGTGTACTAAGGTGTGGAATAGAGCAACCACTGGTTGGATTTAACTTCTGTGTCGCTCTATTCGACAGTTTAGCACGCGAATGTTCCTGGTCACGGTGACTATCACTTTTCGTTAGCAACCGAACTACGCGATAGCATAGATTAAATAATGGCGATAGGGGGGGCAGTTGTTAATCTTCATGTTGTTTTGTTAATGCGCTACAACTAATAGGTACTAGATTTGTCATTTTTTAATAAAGAAAAACCTAACTAATATTTTGGCGTGTATGTGTGTATGTTTGTTTGTTTGCCCTTCTTTAATGCCAGAACAAAGCAACGGATCGACGTGATTTTTTGCACAGAGATAGTTGAAGGACCTGATAGCCTAATTTTTATCCCGGAATTTTTGTGTGCATTTCAAAAATGTCCAAAGGCGAAAAGCTAGTAATCTATAATTGGTTTACACGTTTGTTAGACCATTGATTCCGTTAGAAACAGAAGTACCATTGTTATGATGATTATATTTGCCAGGGTTCGATCCCGGACCCCGCCATGTACCAATGGGGTTAATTAAAAAATTATGTATACCTACATAATCCGACAAACCACACTTAAAGGCTTTTCCATCTAAATATACCTCAATAAAACTGGCCTCTCGTTAGGTATAGCCTCATACCATCGGCTAAAAGAGAGAGACTTAGTCTTCCACTGGGTACCCTGGGACCGGTTTCAGGAGCAGTTCCGGAAGTACTAAAACACCTGTTAAGGTAAGAAAATAGTTATCATGATAATTAATTAATACAGAAAATATTAATTGCAGATAAGAGTCCCGACCACAAATGGCCCGAAGCCAAGTTCCAGACTGTGTGTTGGTTCCTCACTCTTCACATGCACCATGTGGCGCTCATACCGGCACTTCACACGCACCAGAGACGTGTGCGGTACGTTTTATATCTAATCTAATCTTATTCTGATGACCTCTATCAAAATGATGAGTTTGCTAATGTCAGTTTAAGAGAAAACTCAAGTAGAAAAAGCACCGTCGTAATTAAAAAGTGAGCTAGCATTATGTATTTAAAAAAAGTCTAAATCTAACTAAGATATTCTTCTTTAATGAACTACTAAAAATATGGAATGTGCTGCTCTTAGTAAATATGTACTTCCAATGAAAATTATAGACAAATATACTTTTTTAAATAAAAAATAAAAGAATATTGCAACTTCCTGTGCTTATTTATTCGCATGTCTAAAATTCTTTCTTTTTTGACTCATCTAGGAGCCACTATTGAAAGCTCAACTTATTTGGCGGTACTTATACTATAAATTAATTTACAATTTCAGAGCGTTCCGAGACTTACAGAAACTACTTGAAGACCTTATTGCGACCGAACCGGTATGGCGGGACGGAATCTCGGCCAACAGGAATCGGGGCATGATGCGGCGATGGAGGCAACAGATTAAACGGTTACAAAGGTGTGTATGGCTCTACTATTATAAATATAATTTTAATGATGCCAAGCTGAAGGAAGGGGTCACGAAGTGTGTTGAATACTACAAATAAAAAAATTATAATATGTTTTGTCACTAATTCAATATGACAGAGGAAGACAACCATTTGCTAACTAAACAACCTATTTCAAAAACATAATATCGCCCAGCAGATGTGAAACATCGAAATTGACGCGTCAAGTATGCTGTAGTCGAATATAGAGGCACATGCTAGTTAATCCGTCTACGCGCTGTAACACACGTAAAAACAACTAAGAATATAGTGTACGCGCCACGCGCACACAAGGGAGCAGAGGGCGGAGAGGGGGAGTAATGAGCAGCTGGGGAGATGGGACATGACGCAGTTTTCCGTCACGGCATACGAGTCCGGTCTTACTCCCAAAACTAATAGATGTGTTTCACATAATAAATATAAGCATTTTTTATATTCTGCCCACTGATTTGTAGTCTCCATAGGGTCCGTTAAACATCGATTTAGAAAACAATCGGTCCAGTAACTAAAAAGTAAAAAAATATTTGTTTTTTTTATTCTGTTTCTCGTATTCGGAGACAATGGGGTCCGTCAAATATCGATTTTGGAACCAATCGGTCCAGTAACTAAAATAAAATAAATATTTTTTAAATTCTGGTAACTGTCTGTCAATCAGTCTTGTTATTTTATCTAATCTGTCACCATCATTTTGTTCGTTACCAAGGTGTGACGTTATCATCGCGCCTAGTACGTTTTCGCGGGAATTTGAAAAATAAAATAAAAAAATAGAAAATACAAATATAAAATTTCTAATTATTTTATTAGGTATAATAAACCTTACAGCTATATTTTAAAAGCTTTCCCAAAAAAATGTCATCATCCCTATTGTGCTATCGACTTGTCTGTTCTATGTAATAGGAAACCGTCGCCTTAATAACCTTTAACCGTTGTACTGTACAGGTCCAAACAATGCGCTGAAACCGCTCTCCTGGACAGCGATCTCATGCGTCGCTCGCTACAGTTCTACTCGACCGTGTGCGAGCTGCTCTGCCAACAGATGGACGGCGCGCTCAACGGTAACTCTTTGGGCGCGGACGCGTTCCGTGCGCTGCCGGAGTGGTACGTCGAGGATGTGGCCGAGTTCTTGCTGTTTGCCGTACAGTTAGTATTTTTGGTGGTTTTTTATACTAGCGACCCGCCCCGGCAACGCCCGAGAATATTTTGGAATTATGACAAGAATTTATCCCGAAGGCCCTTCAAATATCTTCCTGTTACATACTTCTGTCTCATTTTTACGATTACTCCTACCAAATGCCACATACCGAGAGTATCCAGTATATAACATATATTTACATACTTGAGTCGAACAACTCTTGTTTGTCACCTCTATTCACGTACTCCCATAGCCACTTTCCACCAAGTGGATGGGAGTCACATTCGTGCTATCTATAAAGTACTAACGTTTTACACATAAAAACGTGTTTAAAGAAAGTTTTAAAGCTGGTGTGTTGTTTCAGATATGCCCCCCAAGTAGTGGCAGACAACATCGAGGAGCCGATGATAAAATGGCTGCTCTCAGCTATATGCAACTCTCACCTGATCAAAAACCCGTACTTAGTCGCCAAAATTGTAGAAGTATTGTTTGTGATAAATCTCTCACTTCAACTTAAATTGAAGAATATTTACGAAGCGTTCATGGACCATCCGATGTCGCAGACAACGTTGCCGAGCGCGCTCATGAAATTCTACACAGATATTGAGACGACGGGCCAGAGTACAGAGTTTTACGATAAATTTACTATTAGGTTCCACATCAGTGTCATACTTAAAGGCATGTGGGAACATCCTATACATAAACAGGTAAATTTGAGATATCTATGTCTTCGGCTTATTGTAAAATGTTATTTGGACCCTATGATAACATTTAGTTACATTTTAGAAATAAAGCATAATGCAGGTTATGAGTTTCTGCACTAAATTTTAACATTAATTTAGCATTTACTTACCTACCATCTTATGATGAACATAATATAATTATTGTTCCCAATAACAGGCCATAGTGAAGGAGTCGCGGTCCGGGCGGCAGTTTGTAAAGTTCATCAACATGCTGATGAACGACACCACATTCCTACTTGACGAGTGTCTCACTGTAAGTTACTGAAACATTATTACCACCACAGAACATTATAAACAACTATAGCAATAGTAGTATAGTACCACGTGTTCACATATTATTATATACGTAAGCGCGCAGCGTATGGTAATATGATTTTCGCGCATCTTCAGAACTGTCCCTGAAACATGGAAAATGTATTTGTAATTTATTTCAAGATAGCTTAATATAGGTACCAAGGTATAGTTTCACAATTTGTACTCACGGCGAGTGCCATTAGAATAGTTATAGTTACTAACATTAGTAAGTAGGTAGTTGCATGTACATAGTAGCTTGTATGTAGTTATATGTACTAACTAGGTGGTTTCCAAATATTAAGAGCCGGACCATTAGGCGGGTTTATATAAGACCTGCTTGATTCGTGAAAACCGCGACATAATCTGTTTAGTAACTTTAAAATGAATCGGGCCCAGACAGACAGACGCGGCGAGAGACTTTATTTTATAATATGTAGTGATGTAGTTCTAAACGGTTCTAGGCGACCAAAATTATTTTAAGCCGAATCCCAAACGTCGCTACGGAAAGGTCTCGTCGCGGAGGTGCAAATATAGTGCGAGTTAAAGAGAGATGTGGCAACATCAATACTCATAATTATGATCCTTGAGAGATTTGAATAATTTGCTGAATTGTTTAAGTTTTTGGTAATTCAAATATTTATGGTTATTGTCCAATATCATATTTTCTTACATTTTTCACTATTCCCGAGATCAAGGAATCATATTACTATGTTATATTATATTTTTTCACTGTCTAACAAATCTGTCATTGAATATGTCAGATGAAGACAAAACTTAATTAATTAACTAAAGTTAAGGCGAAAAATCTATAAGCCCTGAGTCGTATAATCTGACTTCGATCGGAAATAATAATATTTGTTTGAATTAAATAAAAAATATGCTTGAACTTTGTTTTTCCAGTACTTGAAGCGTATTCACGAGGCACAAGAGGCCCCGCCACCCCCGTTCGACACCCGTGCTCGTGCGCTCGCCCAGGACGAGAGGCAATGCCGCTCCTACCTCACTCTCGCCAGGTTTGTAAATAATTAATATAATATTTACGTTTTACGTTATTATATATTTGCTAATCCAGGATACAATCTATTTTCCCTCCAAGTTTCACTTAAATCGTTATATTATGAATATTATGATAGACTAGTGACCCCACCCCAGGCCTTGCACGGGTACAATATGGTATTCTACAGATATAATATATATGCTACCGCGGACTTTTTTTGTCTAGTATAGCCTATGTGCTATTCTGATGTATAAGCTATAACATTGTAAATTTTCATCAAAATCAGTCCAGTAGTTTTGCGTGAAGTAGTAAGAAACATCCATGCAACCTCACAAACTTTCTCGTTTATAATATTTGTAGGATTTCAATCAAGTCCCCTTGAAGAAATTATAAATTACAGTATCATAAGAATGTAGGTAACAAATGTTAACTTTGGGATGTATTATAACAGCATAAATCGAATTTTTTATTAGTATTCATTTATTTATCACAATTATACCTAATTAGTTATTATATCTAACTAGATGACTCGCGCGAAAACTTCTCACCGTTAGTTCAACTAATCTTCAACATACTTAAATTTTGTTGATTTATTGATTGATGAAAAATTATCTTCAAAATGGCGTATCAAACATTAACTTTCATACAGTATCAAGGGAGATGATAATATGGCGTACCGACAAAAAAACACAGTTGAGAAATAATCTAATATAGATAGAGATTGATTTTGTAATCATGTAGTGTAAAACAATTTAATCTCTTTATTGCATTTTGCTGAAAATATCAACTAGAAATTAGATGTAGAACGTAATATTTTTTCAGGGAGACTGTAGACATGCTGGAATACCTCACCGTAGAGATAAAGGAGCCGTTCCTACGCGCGGAACTTGTGGAAAGGCTGGCTTCTATGCTCAACTTCAATCTGCAGCAACTGTGCGGGTCGAAGTGCAAGAATTTAAAGGTTCGTTTTAAGGAATATTTTTTATTGTTTTCAGAAGTATTGATTATCAACCTATAGAGTGCGTCTGTCGGTATACGAACAGTGAGCACTCATATGATCAAATTCATAAGTTTTTGGTGTACACTGAGCGGTCTCGCTGCATATTGCTCTCCTCTATTTATATACACGGTATAGTTAATACTAATTTAAACTTTTTAGTGATACTAAATAATACTATAATGATCACAAAGTTTTCAACGCTGGCAGCGTCCTTTGATAGTAAATTTCGTGATTTAACTCAAAGCTACAGCTCTAAAATCACGTGTAATACGATACCAGACAGCTATTATTTATTTATTTACGTTTTTTATTGTGCTAGATAACATTAACATTACCCCTATTTGAGATGATTGTCTAATTATAACTATATTTTAGGTTCGTCGCCCGGAGAAGTATGGTTGGGAGCCACGCCGCCTTCTTAGTAAACTTGTCAGCATATACCTTCATCTGGACAGTCCGCAATTTCACGCAGCTCTGGCTGCTGACGAGGTGAGAATATATCATAACCTATGTTAACCTAGTTGCGATTCCTTTAAGTTGGCGACGTTGGCGCCACCAAACTTAATAATATGAATAAAATAAATAACATAACATTAAAATGAACACTAAAATAATAAGGTACTCAATTTAAATTCACGCGCTCAATTTAATATCGGAGCCAACGAATTTTATACAAGCGTTACTTCGCGCACCTTTTAAGACGCTGGATAAAGCCAACGACCTTGAGAGATGGCACCGCCCCCATACACACCAAACGACGTGGCTGCCACTAATAATATAGCATCAGGCTGCAGCCGGTACTGTCGGTACACGAGCGCTTACGCACACACGCGTGCAGTGCGTACATAAAATCTCGAAAATGAGAATAAAGGAACTTGCTGAAAATTTTATTAAAAAATAGAACAGTATTACGATAGTATATTGCTAGATAAAAAATCTGTCAAAAAATCAGAATCATTGCATGCATTTTAGTACTGTTTCTAGACAGTAAAATATTTTTTAGAGGTACATTCGTGATTTTTTTTCTATCGAATCAATATAGTTGTATTATGTTTTGAACACAGTATCTTAATAACGCATAACCTTATGCGTGATATTCTTGAGAATATCATATATTTTTTTGATTATGGTCACTGCAGTGGATCATGTACTTTTACGCATCATAAAACTCGCATTTAGCTCTATACATCCTCTTAAGACGATACATTCAAATAAAATCATAGTTTGAGGGGCGTGGCCTAGCTGCATACGATACTCTAGCGCTACCCAGCGCTACGTGATCGATTGGTCTCTCCGCTGAATCTCTCTCTGTCGCATTGAATAGAAACAAAAGAGAAGAGGCGCTCGGAAGGTGCTTGGAACAAACGTCCTAAGTGACAAATCAAAAATAATTTATTTAAATTAAAGGAGTAGCTTTATTGAAAATCTAAATTAACATCTTACTTTAGTAATAGATGATACAAATTTGTACTTAATTTAATAAACAATACTTCATGTACTACTGAGAAATTTGAAAAGGAGACTATTTTCAGAGGCTACTTTGCAAATTTTTTCTATCGAGCAAAGTTTCTTAAAACATGTTTTATGATTAACAGATTATTATGAAATATGATTAATTATAACATGTAATTTTTCTATATTTCTAAGAGCCTTAGGTTTCACTCAAAACGATTTGAAAAATATGATTTAATATGAAGGTAGCCTCTTAAGAATGCGGCTAAATACGCAACTGTTGGCGTTGCGAAAGGCACCAAATAAATATTTTGTTCATAACTTATATTTATTTTTAAAACACTGCATTTTACTTACCTACTTTCATGCCTTTTATTCCATACCCATAACACTGTAAGAACACATGCTTCCATGGGGCGGTTCCGTTAAACACTTTACTTCATTATACTCTCTTGTTTGCACTCTTCCCTCTTCCATACGTTCCGATACTTCCATATAATTTTTTTTATAACATTAATTTACAACTTTCAGCACAAGGTATTTTTGTAAATAAAAAGTCGCAAATAACTATATAATATAACGTTTTCCAGAGATCATTCTGTAAAGAGTTGTTTGATGACGCGGTGCTCAGACTTAGCAAATCGTGCATAAAGACTACACAAGAGATAGATAGTTTCAAGACTCTGGCAGAAAAAGCTTATCAAATAGCGGGTAAGTCTTATTTTATTACTTAGGCAAAAAGCATGGCACAGGATTTTATATTTATTTTCAAAGGCGCATGTTCCGACTCGGGCGCCAAATAAGCAACTAAAATAGGGTAGGTCGAAATAAAACGATACAGTTCTTTATCCCTTACATATTGTGCCCTAGAAACAGACTAGTTGTGATACAAACGTTTTTTTATACGAAACCAGTGGCTAATAAATGATTTCTCAAAAAATGTTTATCAATTTTAACTAAATATAAATACAGAACTGGCCATTAGGTTATAGCCTCACAAATACCATCGGCTAAAAGAGTGACTTGGTCTTCCTCTCGGTACTCTTGGACCAACTGCATGTAACCCGTGAAGAAGAAAAACATATTTTCAGTTTAAATACATTGGCAAATCACAATTTGATGAAGGTATTGTATAAAATTAGAACATACCTGTGTGCCTGCATTTTGTACAAATAAATAAAATTTGATTATCTGTGATTTCAAAATTAATACCGTTATCTAAGTGGGATATCTTATTTACACGATGCTGAAACAAAATAACATATTTTTGGAATTTTTGTATGTCTGTCTGTAAGCTTTGAAACGGCTAAATGGATTTTGATTAAACTTTAAAGATCATGGGGGGGGACTTAGAATCTACTTTTTTTTTTCATCTCAATATCTTATATCTCTGGTAATGGGCGGGTCGCTAATTATAAATATGTTTGTAACATTTCAGTCTCGAACAAGCAGCAGAACGACGAGTTTGCGGACGCCCCAGACGAGTTCCGCGACCCTCTGATGGACACTCTCATGACGGACCCAGTCTGCCTACCGTCCGGCACGGTAACCATTATATTATACTACACATCTTCACGACTTGCTCTTCCGCTGTACCCTGGGCATAAGGCAACCCGCCGTTAAGAAGAAAACAAATATTCACTGCTTTTATACCTTGTGTGGCCAGAGACACGTAACTGAGTCCATTTTTGCCAGTTGGCCATATTAAACGCAACGCGGCAAGCCTGCTGTGACACGTTTCTTTAACAGACGTAACTGTTATTTTTAGAAGCGAGAGAAGTCGATTAATATTTTTTTTAAATTGGCGCTTAGAGGTGCTCTCTTTCTTTATTAGGAGCAATAGGGGGGCTAGCTGGAATTTATTGTGTTAACTTTACTGCCCAAACAAAAATGTTTGTTTGTTTCTTTATTCTACCATAATAACTACTAAATGCTTGAACGGATTTAGAAGTAATTGTTAGAATCCATATGTCATCCCAGGTGACAAGGTTCCTGAGCAGTCAGTGTCAAAAAAATAAGATTTTGTAACTTAATGACAGCAAACAACTACCATTAATGTCAAGATGGAAAGAAAGGCAAGAAACTCATGCTAGACGATTTGTAAATTTTAACCGAAATATCGGATTATATATATATTCGCCCGTGGAGCCCATATTAACTTAGTTCGTACAAAAATTTCAATATTTCCCGAATTTTCAAATTTTTCTTTCACTAAAAACCTGATTCGGACTATAACGAACATTTAAAAAAATAACCAAATCGGTCCAGCCGTTCTCAAGTGATGCGCTTACCAACGAACAGCATTTTATTTATAACATTTTGCTATTTTCCTATCGCCAGATCATGGACCGGTCAGTAATAATGCGCCACTTGCTCAACAGTAGCACCGACCCCTTCAACAGACAACCTCTCACCGAGGACCAACTAGTACCAGGTAATTTATTTATTATTTTACACACAAATATTTCCAAACAAATGGAATGTGGGGGGGGGGGTACTAAACTCCGAATAATCCGCATAAATTATTAAAATTGATGCTAAAAATAGTACACTAAATTGAATACTAAATTGGTTAATCGTGGCGAGAAGTATTCAGTATGCGTATTCTGGTTTGTTCTATATTCTAAGGTATTATATAAGGATACACAAACCTTCATTACATGCTAATGGGAACAAATAGCATCCATTTTCGTGCAAAGATTGTCCTTGATAGACTGATTTGAAATCACTAGTGGGATTATATAACTTATTGGAATAAATATATTATTTTAAAATACATGATTACAAACAAAGCTGTGCATGCACTCATTACGGTGAGATAGAAACAATGTTTCAACTTTTTGACAAATTTCTGAACATATTTTGTTTAGCTATAGTTATTTCTAAATACCAATTAACATGGTAGACAGGGACAATACAATACCACTCTTATTAATAAACTCAGTAGCGACGTAGTAACTAAACTGTGTTTCGTCTCCGTCTATCATAATGAATTGCAGATTTGTTAGACGGAGACGAAATACAGTTTAGTTACTACGTCGCTACTTCGAGTTTATTAATAAGAATGTATATGTTTTAACTAAAACACCACCTTTGTTTTTTTACACTTTTTACAAAACTAAATTTTTATAGTTCGCAACTGGTTTTCGTAGATTATTATATGTTAACACTTTACATGTGTTTCAGCTGACGAGCTCAAGAAACGAATAGATGACTGGCAGCGAGGCAAGAAAGCCTCCTCGTCAAAGGCACTTTAAGACAAATAGTATGATAAAAGTGTGATGTATGACGTGGCTAGTGCTCTGTAGGCGTCGGACTATTGTCCAATGTATGGATGTGAGATTACTATAAGGATCTACATTTATGTGAATATGATAATATGTTCTCTATACCTTTACCTATATTTTATGTACTTGTATTTTTATATATGATGTGTTCGTCACTTCCTGATATAAGTGAGCGTAAAGCTGCGTCTCCTGCAGACGTTTTTTACTCAAAAGTAGAGGATGTGTACAGCAAAACCTCTGCAGGAGACGCGGCTGTTCACCTTTTATAATATTTAACATATTCACATTAAATGACATCAAATGTTAATAATACCCTGTTCCCTGCTTTACAACTAGGTTTTATTTTTTTAATGTTTGTGTGTTTCTATTGCATTTCCTTCCATGTTAACATTGAAAGGCAGGAAATCCACTTCCCATTTAAATAAATCTCAATATTAATAGTTAGGTAAATGTGATAATCCAGTGAAATTAAGTCCTACACAGGGAACAGGGCATGAATACACATTATGTACATCATATAAAATGTAATATTACTATTTTAAAATTAATTACTTAAAACAAGCAGTTTTTAATTAATTAATTAATTTCACATGGAATGATGTAAATATCTCTAGCTGAGCATTCCTAAACAAAATTAATTATATTATATATATATATGTAGTCAGAACTTTAATTTGTAAATATTGATTGACCTCAGCTATGTGGTCCAACTTATCCTATATTATTCTCAATAAAAGATGCTATATCGAAAGGTTTCTTATTACGAAACTATAAACAATAAAATAAATAATGCAAATGTGACTTTTATTTCATGACTAATACCATGAAAATATGCATTGACTGATAAATACAAAGTATACTGACACAAGTTTGTTTTCAATACTACCCTTGATGGTGGCTTACAACGGTCTTACAACGTTTTTATGTATAATGCTCTAATCTCTATTTTTAGTTCTCTTTATGGTTTCTTACTTTTTGCATCTATGAAATATTTGGCATAGATGAAAATAAAATGATCTCTTGATTCATAGCGATTGCTTACAACACAAAAAGTCTATAGCCAAAACCTAATCCCAATAGTCTGGCAAAGATAAAGTTATTTAAATTCTTCAAACAGAGAGGTAGGCGAGTTAAATGTTTTTCTGGCATCTATTCAAATTTTACAGACAATACTGAGATATACAGATTAAATAAATTACATGGTTTAGGGTCACTAAGTTAAGGATTGGAAATAAGTAGGTATGCATTGAAAAATATGGTAATTTATTTAAATATTTGCTCATTTTGGTTTTATTATTCTTCAGTTCACTTATTCATAAGTTCATACATCGCATATATTATTGTCCCACAATAACTACTTATTATAATTTATAAATTAAAAATAAATAATGTTTTACACTACAATACAGCAGTTGCACTTTGTGTACTGAGATTATAAATAATTTTATAAGATTCAGATTTTATATTACAACAATAAATAAATTTACTAACAATTTTTTAGGTACATTAAAAAACTTGCCTTATCTCAACAAAAATGGTAGTTTTCTGGCAAACAAGCAAGATATTACATAAAGCATTCCAAAATAAAAGTTCAATCTAGCTGTTTGTCTCGGAACATATCTCATTGTTTCTGGACATCTGAATCTCCTCTCTATTTCAAAAGCTCGAGGGAGTGTCAACATTGGTAACAGGAACCAAAATGAACATTGAACACATGCCACTACAAACATTATGTAAGGAGTAAACAAAAGGAATGCAAACAACAAGTGTGATGCTGTTCTTCCTATAAGTATAGCCAGAGTAACAATCTCTGCTTTGCAGTCAGTTTCTAAATCTCTAGTATTATTACTATGAAGAATAGCCTCCGTGTTCAGTGCTAGAGGTATGGCATAATAGATAATAGGCCAATCCACCCTACCTGTCTGTGCTAAAAACGAAAACACCACAGACACTGGTCCGAATATGACCAACACTAAAATATCTCCAAGAGCTATGTATTTCAATCCAATACCCCCAGTGTACAGAAAAGATGAGGATAATCCACCAAAGTAGACAAGAGCCAAGTGCTCCATCCGGGCCGGTGACAACATCACCAGAGGAACAAAGCATGCACATCCCACCAGGTATAAGAGAGCTCCCAGTGACACTACTTCGTCCATAGTCAATATGTGATCCACCAGAGTTCTGTCATCAGATTTCCTGTTATCAATACCCTTAACAAAATCAAAGTATGTATTGACAATGTTCCCCGCCCCGTGGACCGGGATGACTGTGAACACTGTGAGAAGTAGGGCGGGCCAACTGAAACCACCTCCTCCAGGCAGACGATAGGCCAGCGCGGCGCCTAACAGTGTCGGTAACAGGCTGCCGCTCAGTGACCAGGGCCGGAGCGCTACTACATAAGTCCGCAGTTTCATCAGTGGATTTCTTGGTGGTATCACACTTTCGGTAGGCTGCTGCAATAGATTACCATCCGCTTCGGTGGCATCTATGTTACCTTGTTTACTTTTAGACATTGTAATACGAAATACCACTTAAACTTTAAAAATCGGGTTATTACTATCCGATGTTTATCTGTAGTCTTAACTAATGTCACATTGAAAACTTTACAAATTTATTATTTCAACGCGGAAGAAATTAAAAACCACCGTTATGTATACGAAATGATTTATAAATACAAAAATAGATCATAACTTCACAAACAAACGGTTTCTCAAAAAACCAAAATATTTGACTGACTGACTGACAAACGTAGTGTGTACTTTACGTACGTCACCTTGCTCTGTGGCCTCTATGATCTATCAGCCGTATTATTATTTTGTCTAGTAGGGTAAATAACAGTATTTATACGGCCCAGAACTCAAATAATGCCAAAGGGTCTTACTTTGAAATTCCGAACTATTCGCGTCTTATTATTCACTCTTCTGTGTCCTAAACCAAAAGTAGTATCACAAGTAGTATTCTAAACAACAAATAAACACTGCCTTAACTAATCTTAACTGCCTTTATAATACCTTGCAGTGTGGCCAGAGACACCGGTAACAGTGTCCACTTTTTGTCACTTGTCCAAGCCTGTTGCTGCATTTAATGGACTTGTGTGATGGTGATGTGTAACATCTTTAATATACTTAAAATTTCGAATTATGCTCGCGTTCTAATTGTTCACGGGTCTTTGTTCCAAAACCAAAAGTAGTAATCTAAACAATTAACAAACAAACACATCTTCACTACTTTTATAATTTTATTATTATGGTTATTTTAGAAGTGCAGACTTTACATTTCCTCAGAAAATAATAAAAAATAAGAATTACTACGCAAGCACTACTACTACCCATATTATAATATATTTTATCATAGAAGGGATAGTAAAATAAAAAGTATTTATGTTTCAATGTTTATACCAAAGTTTTGTAGGAAAGGAAGTAATTAGGCAAGCCCATAACAAAATATAAATATACTTATAACAATACTATTACTATAGTAAAAAATAAATATACATTTATAGTAAAAAATAATTTAAAAAAGTAACAATAATCTTTCAAATGAACCCATAATCATCTACAATAGCTACATTATTGTGATTAGTAACCTATATGAAAATAGTAGCTCAGTTTTTTAGTAAACACAATTATACATAAAACACTTTTGTTACTAAAAAAAGACTAAACTTTTTTAGTCCATGACTACTAACTACTATAATAAAAAACAACATTAAGTGGATGAGAATGTAAAATATGTTTTAAATCTTAATCTTCAGGTTTAATGACGGCAATGGCAGCCCCCTTGGCTGCATCACCTCCAGAGGTAAATTCTAATGGAAGACTATAGTAATGCTCTACAGCTTTCTGGAGCACTATGTTTCTTGATAATCCAGAACCATTACCTACTATTCTCTTAATATTAACTTTTGATAGAATTTCCTTTGGCATCATTGAATGCAAATTTTCTATTACGCTATTACACAATGACTTGAAAACCTGCCCCAGCTGTATGTTAGACAGGTCAATGTTTTTAACAGAAGCTTTAGATGTTGGTGAATGTCTCTCACCTAGAAGAAGTGGATTTATATTCATTATGCAACTGTCCTCTTTCACTGCAGAACCTAAGGCTATCAATTTGTCCCAAACTTTAGATTGCGGTATAGGAAACCCAAATTCCAGCATCCATTGCTGTAACATTTTTACAAATGTTGCTAGTACATTTCCACCATTCAATGACGCAGCAACAACCAAATAAGTATTGTTGAAATATGGCAAAGTCTCAATAGTGCGGCATCCTAAATCAGATATACTGTTTACTACAAAGCCTAGTTGTGCTGAGGTAGAGATATTGAGGACCGCATCTTCCTTATTTTCTAAAGTGGCAAGAATGGAGCATTGCAGGTCACCAAGGGCCGCACCAACTGGGATACCTTCAGGGATGCCATACCAGGAGTTGCTCAACTTCCCAGCAAATTCCCCACTCTTAACAACATTTGGTAATAAATTTACAGGAAACTCAATAGAAGTTAAAATCTCTGTATTCCATGAATGTTCCTCAGTATTATAATAGCCCCAACTAGCAGCATTCTGATCTGACATGACTGGTTTCTGAAGATCACAAAGCATGGCCACTACAAAATCTTGAACTGTCGCTGAACAGTTAAAAGTTTTTAGTTTGTCCGGCTTGTGTTTTAACATCCAAAGTAAAGTAGCACATCCATATCCTGAATAACACTTTAAATGTGAATCTGGTTTAGGAAGTGATTCAAGAAATTCAGGTTTGCAGCGAGTGTCCTGCCATGTGTATAAAGCTGACATGCGGTCCCTTATAGCTTCATATCTAATAAGTGCACCATCCTTTTCTACTTTCTCCCAAGCCCTGTAATCAAAATGTGACAATTATTATTTCTTATTTTTCTTTGGTTTCTTTTTTTTTAAATCAATATTTATAATATAATTATTTTACCTGTTCTCCCCTGTCCTCCACAGTAGCACTCCATGCATCTGTCCACAAACACCAATTTTTGTTACATGTCTCAGTATTTCCTTTGGCAGTCGTGAAACACAAATATGTACTGCAGAAACTATTTTAGGAACATCCTGCTTATTCCCTTCTACCCCTTGGTCACTTGGTATGTTAGCTGCTGTGTCTTTACTTTGTTTGGCTATCACTTCTTTTGTTGCTGGGTCAAATACACACACTTTAACAGATGTGGTTCCAATGTCCATGCCAAGTATATATATTTTATCACCCATGTTGTATTATAATGTAAATACTAATGATTTTCTAAACCTTTGACAATTTTTTACAATTTACTGCATTGCGTTGCTGCGTCGGCGTGATCGTCCGTCCAGACGCTACGTCTTGTTACGTAATCGGCAACAGTATTCGCTAAGGAAATTCTTACGTAGGAATTACTTTAGTTCAAACGTAAGATCATAGATATGTCACATTCAGTGGTGCACATTAATTTTGGTGGGTATACAACTATACATTATATAATTTACTAATAGGGGCGTCAGTGAACGCATCTTCAAAATACAATAATACTAAATGTTTATCCACATCCACAACTGTCCACAAGATACTTCTCAGTAGATCTCTGTCTATCTCTTAACTTTTTTATCGTGCAATATCAGTTATCAATTGAGTTATCACGATTATTATTACAAACAATATTGTGGAATCGACAATACAGTAATGAGCAACCGAACTTAATAATAAAAGATAAGATAACAACTAATTTATTTACCTCATACCTACTATTTTTCATTTTCCGATATACATACTATAGTTTTAACCAAAACAAAAAATACATAAATATTGTCAGTCGCACTTTGGTCGCCAAATAAAAAATAAATGTCAATAAATGGGGTTGACCCGTAGTAGGGGTTGACCAAAGAGTATTGGCGTGACTGTTTGTGTTATGTTGGTAAACAAACTGAGTTTACGATTAAAATACTGGCTGGCGGCTGCATTTCCCCGCTGAAACACGATGGTGATTCGTTAAGCGAGGAATCTCGGTAGAGAGTACTTATATTCCTTGGCGAGGAAGGAGCCAGCCCTCTTGTCACCAGAAGAGATATTACTAT